>JADEZO010000010.1:1499039-2998079 GCA_016807845.1 Colletotrichum eleusines | reverse complement strand
GCAATGAGAAACACCATTTCCTATGGGAGCTACTCTACCCTTGGAGAAGTACACTTTGGGCCCGTAGTTTGCGATTCGACAAGCAAAGAGTCTCCATACGTATCAATTGGAATGCTCATAGTCCTACAGCGGCAACCGCTGCGCCATGACTTTGTCTATCCTCCTTTTGTTATTCGCTCTAGGCTTTAGGTAAGGCCTGTCCGAACCGCCACAAATCCCTATGTGTTTGTCAACTCATAACGCCAACAGCACCAAAACAGTTCCATCATCGGCTAGGCACTTGACCTCAACTAGGTACTTAAGGATGGCTCCATCGCACAATTTCGGGTCCAGTGACCCCTTCTACTTCTCGCCTGCGGCAGAAATCGACGTTGCTACACCCTCCGGCTGCACGATCACCTTTGTACAGGTCCTCTCACGACACAGCGCCCGGGATCCTACAGCCCGGAAAACTCACACCCACAGCTACGCCTGCATATGTATGTCCAGCCCCCAGCAGGCACGGGCATTAACGGGGATGCCCCGGAGGGATGGCCCCGACCCGGCCCTCCAGTTAACTTTACGCCTGCGGCCGGCGGGCGTGTAAGAGGACAACACAGGTAGGCTTCCGTATCTAACTTCAAAGGGAAGCTACCCCTTCTTCTAACATCCATTTTAGCCCCAACCTTAATATTATACCGGTAAGCCTAGGCTTAGTCTATCTAGCCGTTAGGCTAGCTAAGATTAATCAACACTTTGTTTATATTAAATTATGTTATAGATGAAGCTATCTATCTACCTTTTTATCTATCTTTTTATAAGCCTAAACCTAACACTTTTATTATTTTAACCGTTTCTTTTGAGTACCTGTTAGTTTATCTAGCTAATCTATATATTGGTAGATATCCTTAATGTGTGTATCGTGTTATAAAAAATATTAATTAAGTATATATTTTAAAAAAGTTTTACTAATAAGATGTTATATTTAGACTATTTTATAAGTGATAAAAATAAGACCTGGTCTATGGCCTCGTATCGTGATTTTAAGAGCGTCTGTCGCTTACGACTTTCACCTCGGCTCGCCAACTTCAACAACACGACTTCAATCAAGGGGGCACTTCCGGCACGTGACTTTCAATAGGCTATTAGACAGGTTTGATTATTGCACCATGGACGAAGACCTCCCCTTTACGCCTGACCACACAAGATGAATTCGCCCTTGGGCATGCCGCCCGGCCGCCGTCAGTCAGACAACTCTAGAAAAACACTCTGGGCTTCATCAACCCATTTGCCGTCAGCCGCCGCCGTCCCTGGCCCTTTTGCGCCGCTGACCTCTGCATCGCCCGGAATCCGACCCGACCGTTACTTTGCAGCAGCCCTGCCGCTGTCGTCAGCAAAATCGCCCAAGCATGTCACACAGCATTGCAGCATAACTGACCTATCGCCAACGTGGTGAGGCATCCTTATGTCTCCTCTGCTCCTCTTTGGCCTTGATGGCCTCCGCTGTAGCGTCTATAACGTCTGTGAAGTAGCAGAGGTCGTTATAGTCGTCTGTATCTAGACTGACTATGAACTTAGGCCTTAAGCAATAGGCTTGGATCTGCTTGGCTATTGCCCTGCCGTATTCCTTAGCCAGAAGCTTTAGGCTAAAGGTTCCTATGTTTCTCCTTATGGCAAGAGGGAGCTTAAAAAAGCTTGTCTTTTTGTTAACGGCCTTAAGGCCCAGCTTCTTGTCACGAGCAGGTCAGGGCAACCAACTCTGGCACAAAGCAAAAGCTTCGGTAATGATGCACCTGCATCATTATCCACTGTTCTGCACTATATAGTTACGCCGGCCAGCACCCCAATTGGTTGGGTCGTAACACTTTTTGGCATAAAGGCTGGGTTTTATATAATCTAAATATATCACCCTAGGTGGTATAATGGTCAGCCGGTTAAAGAAGCCCTTAAGAATTATATAGGCTGGTCTTTATTATGTTGTTTGGTAAGGCAAGGAGAAATAGAGTAAAGTTGATGAAGAAGGATTAATAGAGAGGAAAGCCTAGCTCCTATCTCTTATATGCCTGGTTATGGCCAGTAAGGTTACTAAAGGAAGCTATCTCTATATGACTCAAGGAGTAAGGTTTTTAACAACCTTGCGGGACTTAGAGGGAGTTATTGTATGGCTGACAGTGGCTCTAAAGCTATTACGACCTTGATGGTAGGTTTAACAGTACCATTATCACCGGTCTATAGCTGCCGATGCCGACATACAGGCAGGGCAACACAGGGTCGTTAGGGTCGTTTGCGCCACGGTTGAAGTCTTCTATAGCAGTTGCTCTACGTTATCAGGTATTTCTACCGTTTTGAATTATTGAGATTTGGCACAGGCCAGAGGTGCCGTATACTATCAGGTTATACGTATCGTGGTTATCATGTACCGGATGAACTGGTCTAGGCTGCTTATGGTGGTCTAGAGCGCTTAACTAAAAGAATAAAAATAAGGCCCAGCCACCTCTTTTGTTATTATAAGCGTGTTAGAGAAAGCCGGACCTTTTATCGGTTTAGATATATATAGTAGTTATGTATCTTAGCTAGTTAGACCGACAGGCGGCCTTTGCCACACAGATTAGAACCCCTGGTGTAAAATAGCATTATCATTATCATCCTACCGCCCAGAAGATAGAGGATTTCAAGAAGTCTCTCCTTTTTGGCGAAAGGGAAGCTACTAACTTTGGCAAATCGTTTTATAAACGGTGCCAGGCGCCTGCTAATCAAAATCAACCTTTTATTAAAAAGTGTTGCTAAGGACCGTGTGATTCTGACGGCCAACCTCTAGGAGCAAGGTGTCTACGACTCCATAACAACCGTCAGCAACCACCAGACCAACAGTCACCACTTTAAACTTTAGTAATAGCGGCACCCGCACACTTCTCGTTGAGATTTAGGGGCGAACAAGGGCCTTAATAAGTGCTAACATGGTTCCCTTGGAACTGTGTGTTGGCTGTGGAACGGATTACCAGGGGTCAGTCACCGGCAGAGGGCACGGCTCTGTGTGTGGGGTAGCTAGCTCCCGGACTGTTCGGCCTTACGGCGTACGGGCCTTCCGGTCTGCCGACCTTCCGGCTGCGCTACTAATCTAGTATCATCCCTTAAGGGATGCTACCTATACCTATTATAAGCGGAATAATAGTGTTATATATAGGTTATCTATCTAACGATACCATACTGATTCCACCTACCTTTTCTCTTCTTCCCTTTTTTTTTTTCTAAATAACACTTTCCTATACTATAGAGAAAGTATAGATTGACCAGTAATACTATTGATGGTACTATAGAACGATATGGATGTGCTCCTAGCACTATATAACCGATCATATGGATGCCCTCCCTAACCCCTATTTTAGGGTAAAGAAAGGCCTTAATATGAAATCCCGGATGCTGAAGAGCTTTTGAGCGCTTGACAGCAATGATATTTGAGTTAATTAGTGAGGTATTAGATATAGCCATGGTGATGATTTACCTAGGAATTGAAAGTTTGGCGATGGATGGTTCTGAAGTGTATATATTGCCTCAGTGACCCTGGGCATACAGTATACAAGCACGAACTCCGGCGCCGGGGCCCACTTCTCCTCGGTCCATCTCCGCATCGCCAAGGCCGGGAATAACCGTCTGGTTTTGTACCAGTCGCTGACAGTGACGCCTGTCACAATAGACCTGGTCGTGTCAATCTAACCAATTGACCCAACGACCCAAAAGGTCCACCAATGCTCGAGTGATCCTCACGAGCACTGCTGTCAACACCACCTATATGGCCTTTGGCCATATGAGGGGAATTGCCTATGACAGGTTTCTCCACACCACCCAGAGGGCACACCGGCTTCGTACACTCACCATATACTATACCACCATCGCACAGACACTCGGCAACGGCTTGAAACCATTGCGAATCTCCATCAATTCTTGTTGGCTTGCGAAGATACCTATCGATATAGGGAACCGTCACGTGAAAAGCAACGTGACCGCAAAAAAATATCCACCACCACCGCCCTACTATAGTGCACTATTGCCATACGGGATATCCCACATCACTTTGCCTAGTGACGAAAACCAACACTTGTCTTTCTGATATGTCTACTCCGGAATCTCGGCCTCATCCGCAGGCACCCCCGCCTTCCATCGGTATGTCGCTGCCACGTGCTGGTCCAACGGGCCCGTCTGGCCCTTCTTGCGGTAAAAGTTCTCTCTGTACGTACCACCGGGGACCGCGTAGTCGTCCCAGAACAAACCACGCCGCCGCAGCTCGGGCAGCAGCAGGTCGATGATGTCCTTGAACGACTGCGGGAAAAGGGCGTACGCCTGCGCTCAAAAAGTCAGCCTATCGACTCTCGCCATCTTTCGTCCCCCCGGAAGAAGATAAGAAAGAGGTTCGCCACTCACAAAGTTGAACCCGTCAACGTCCGCCTTCTCCACCCACGCCTCGAGGCCGTCCGCCACCTGCGCCGCCGTCCCCACCATCACCGGCCCGTTGCCGCCGATGCTGACGTGCTCCGCGATCGTGTGCTTCGTCCACTTGGCCGTGCCCGGCGAGAACCGCGCGTAGCCCTCCACCGTCGACTTGACCGCATTGCTCTCCACTTGCCGCAGCTCCTCGTCGTCGCCGTACTGGCTGAGGTCGATGCCCGTCCACCCCCCAAAGAGCGCCAGCGCGCCCTCGTGCGACGCATACTGCCGGTACTCCGCCAGCTTCCCCTGCGCCTCCTCCTCCGTTGCCCCTAGCACCGGCGTCACCAGCGCGAGCACCTTGATGTCCTCGCCATTGCGCCCGTACTCGTCCTGTGCGAGCGCCCGGATCTCGGCCACGTTCTTAGCGCACACGGCCGGCGCGTGCGCCGACACGAAGATGGCCTCGGCGTGCTGCGCCGCGAACCGCTTCCCCGCCTTGGACGCCCCCGCCTGAAGGAGAAGCGGCGTTCGCTGCGGGCTGGGCTGCACAATGTGCGGGCCTGGCACGCTGAAAAACTGGCCGTTGTGGTTGATCCTGCGCACCAGCTCCGGCTGCGTGTAGATGCCCGACTTGCGGTCGAGCTTGACGGCGTCGTCGCGCCAAGAGGATTCAAAGAGCTTGTACATGACCTTGATGTACTCCTCCGCCTGTGCGTACCTGTCGTCGTGCTGCGCTCGTCAGCGGCTGGATCCGTGGTACGCTGCCCGGCCGAGGGAACTCACCTGGGGCTGCTGGGCGAGGCCCATGTTCTTCGCCGCCGAATCCAGGTAACTGGTCACAATCTGCATCATGTCAGCCGTACGATCCACTGTTCTCGGTCTTGTTCACCAACATTCCACCCCAAGCTGCAATAACGTCAGTTCAAATAACACTGTGGGAGGGGGTGACGAGGACACCTACCGGCCACCACTGAGATGGTCCACTGTTGACAACCGTCTTGCCAAGTGGTAAGGTTGCTCATATGTCGTCGAGACCGTCACGCCGAAGCCGATGCTCTTGGTCACTGCGGCCATGGCGGCGATGGGCGCCAAAGGCTCGTTCACGGGCCATTGAGCGCCTGAGATCTTGGCAGGGTCGAGAGACTGCGAGTACACGTCGTAACCACCTTTTCTCGCGCGTCAGTGACGCCCTCAGAGGGCGCGTGGCGAGTCTGGGGCAATCATCCTACCGAGAACATCGGCGATGAAGATGCCGTGGAACTTGGCCTTCTCGAGCAGCTTCGCGAGCTCAACCCAGTGGTTGATTTCGTTAAAGCGCCACGACTGGTCGTCGGGATGTCTCCAGAGCCCAGGAGACTGGTGTCCGCTGCCTACATCACGGCTGTCAGCTGCGGCCTGTCATCGTCTGCTTCGCCCGGTAAGAGAGGACACGGGCTTCTTACACATCTCCACAAAGGCATTGAGCACGAGGCTCTTCTTCGGCTTGCTTCCCGTCGTGTCGGTCATGGCTGCTTTAGCTGTGTTCGCTCCGGTATGCCTGTATTCTGGATGTACTCTCTGCTTTCACCCGCAAGGTCTCGAGCGAGTATGAAGATTCGAATCACTGCAGAAGCTCCAAAAAAAAAAAAAGATTTTGACCTGTTCTCGGCGGGCCGCGGGGTATTAACAATAAGACTTGGAGGGGGCGCGTGTCGGAACCTGGCGTGACGTGACGCAGCTTGGGGGACTTTCCCGCCGCATGGCTTGGCCTGGCAAGTTACCCCAAAATGCCCCTCTCCCGATCTTCGGCGTGGGTCCGGTCCCTTGGAGCCGGGGTGATGATGCCACCGGACGGCTCGGTGGCGCAAGACGCACGACGGGGACACTGGGGGCCCCCCACGCAATGCCGCTAAGCTGTCAGGGAAGCTCCCACACGAAATCCTCCCATTACACCCTCAGAGCCCCTCAAAGCCCCCCTCCTTACTTATCTCTAGCTAATAATACTTCAGACTGTCAAGCTGCAAAGTTTCATAGTTACCTCGGGAGAAAGTGCTCCAACTGTCCCGGCTGGCAACTGCGTGGTCTAGAGCTCAGAGTTTAACATGAGGCCATCACGTCATGTTAGCCCTGATGAGATGCCCCGGCCGGAGATCCGCGGCTTTGTCTCCGCCACGCGCTAATAGACCACTACCATCTATCCCTAACAGTATCATGAGTGTGTACTAGGTTTTGACGGACTAGCGCAGCACCTCTATCGGGTGTAATATTGAGGGTTTCATTCGCCAATTGCCAGTCACGGCATTGCCATTGTCCGCATGGTCATTCTGGCTATGAGCACCTTGGCAACATTCCGTTTTATCATGGTGTATGTAGCTCTTGAATGAGAAGGTGTGATTTGATTACCGGTTCAAAAAAATTTCTTTCAATCAAAGATGCTCTGCGGCCGAATTGGATATCACCGTCTCAATGATCGGTACCCGCCCGCCGGAACCCCATCACTTACCCAAATTCTCGCATCTTGGTTACGTTTCTGATCCGAGTGTGCCACCCACGCCTAGTGCTGCTTGGTATACAACTCGCCGTCCTCGCTCTTCGCCACAGTGACGACCTCCCGTCCCTCCTCGATGTGCGCCTTCTGGCCCAAGCCAAAGTGCCTCAGTACGAGCCACGCAGGCCCAATGGCTACGGCCCATAACGCAAAATTAAAGTAGATACCGCCAACCTCGCCAAAGATCGTAAGGGACGCGAGTCCGTAGCTGACGGCCTGCCACGCCGATTCCACGCCACGGAGGAGGGCAGCGTAGCGAATGACTTCCTCCTCACCCTTGGCCAGGTTTGTGACGATGAAGTAGCTTGTGTTTGTTATTAGCGCGATGTTCTGCCAGATGCAGGTAATGAACAGGGGTCGGGGGCAGAGGGGCGTACAGGAAGAGGTAGTTGAGCTGGAATCCGATCGTGAGCAAGATGTAGATGCCGAACGCGGCGCCGAAGCCTGGGCTGGCCCAGTCGTGCGTCGGGCGCGTTTCGCGAAAGCGCGTGGCGAGGATGGTGATCCAGAGCCACCAGGCGCCCTGTGTGACGACGAGGGCCCAGAAGGTAGACCGGGTACGCGTCTTGAGCGAGACCTTGGCGCGGTCGAGCCAGTGCTGTGGTGGTAGTTAGTCTCCCATACAGGGTTTCACTAAGATATTATCTCTTCGGGTGTGACTTACACCGAGGAGGTTGCCTGAAATCACGGCGACGATGCCAGACAGGAAGGAACCCAGGGCCCTAGATCGAACAGAAAACCACGCTGCACAATCGCGCGTCAGTACTGTGCCGCCCCCGAGAGAGAGCGGGGCTCGGTATGACTTACTCGCAAGGTAGGTGAAGAAGACGGCCTCGGCGAAGACGGCCTGGCCGATCCAAAGGATGATGAGGAGGAACTTTGGCGTGAAAAGGTTCCGCGTCGTGGCCTTGATTTCGTGCCACGGGTTCTCGAGGATGGCCAGGCTGACTTTCTGCCCATCCTGCCGCTCGACCTTGTCCGGCTTGTTGAGGAGGAGGCCGACGAACGGGCCCGCCGCCTGGATGGCGATGAAGACGACGAAGACGGTGTACGAGACCTTGCCGGCATGGTCATTGCTCGCGTTGAGCCCGAGGTTGATGGCGCCGCCGAGGATCTGGCCGGTCAGGCGGTAGGTGAGCCAGTAGCCCAGCGCCTTGCCGCGGTTCCAGGGCTCGGGGTACGCGATGGCGATGGCGGCCTCGGCCATCCAGAAGACGCCGGCCGAGATGCCGCAGAGGGCGGCGCCGAGGAGCATGAGCCAGTCGATTCCGTAGCGGTTGTTTGTGTACAGACCGGCGGCGAAGGGGGCGTATCCGATTCTGTCGATGGGAGACATATGGCCAGCGTCAGCACAAGAACTCGATTCTCGAAACCCGCGCGCACTCGCGCCGCGGCACGGGTAAGTTATGCTCACGTTCCAAAGACCAAGGCGCCCTTGATGCCGATGTAGTGGACGATCACCGAGGAGAAGTAGCACGACACGACCATAAGGCAGAACGTCAGCGCGTTGGCGGCGTTAACGACCCTGGGCGAGGCGGCACCGCCGGCGCCGAGGGAGTTCATCGCGCCCCAGATGCCGGGCGCCGCGAGGTTGCACAGACCGAGAATGGTCATGTTGTAGAACGTTGAACGGTTCCAGCGCACTGTCCCACGCTTCATGTCAGTCTTTCCGAGGCCCGAGGGAAAGATGCAGCAAGCGAACGGGGGCGGCCTGACCTGGGTGACGCTCCGACTTGGGAGGAATGACATGGCCCGCGTGGGCGTCGGCATACTCTGCCATCTTCACTTGCCTATTCCGTTTGAGCACTAGAAGACGAATGAGTTGATGTCGGATGACAATTTGACTTGAAGACACTGACTGAGTCCTGAACAAGCGGGGTTCCGTAACGACAACAGGAACCCTCTGTCTTATGCATCAGACCAGCCAAGCTCGCAAACTGGGTATGCAGGGATTAGGTGCCATGGTCGGGGTTGTCGTGCCTCTGTCAAACTGTGCCATCGACATGTGCCGGAACCGAAGGTGCAGGGTCAAGACGAACCTTTTTTTTTTTTTCCTTCTTCTCCCCTTTGCCCTTTCTTTTGCAACCACCCCAGTCCCATCCCATAGGCTAACTCAAATTGCGCAATAGCTCAGCGATTGATACTAAGATTGCCGGGTATCTTGTCAAAGCCCCTGACGACTGGGGGAGGGAGAGGAGGTTTGGATGGGTGGGCAACTCACTTCGGCGTTGCGAGATCAACCGGGTTCAGCACGCCATTCCGCTGCCGGCGCACATATGATGGAGTGTTGCTACACGCATCCCTCCATACCCCTCGCCGCCCCAAGTAATTACTAAAGCCCAAGTGGAAAACACGCGCGATAGCCGGGATTCGGGAACAGGACAAGTGCCGGCGGATAGTCCTTCTGGTACTATAATTATAGTCCGTCTTGGCTAGCCCCCATGTAGCTTTGAGATGACTTGATGGTCTGTTACTATCAGTCAAGGCTTGGCATCGACTCTCGGGTAAAAGGGTCTGCATGCGATGCCTCAAAAGTCCAGAAGCTTGCTGGTCGATACATGGTTCATTCTGATTGTTGGGACTAGGTGGTCTAAGTCTCCAAGACCGTGTGGCAGGATCAACTGTTGCTGATAAGGCGATCCAAATGAGAGGTTCAATATGCTATCGACGAGAAAAAGGTCTTCAATGATACAAAACAAGACCGATTTCGCTCCCTGATACCTATGGTCCCTCTTGATCCAACGTCTCTATTGATAGCTGGTCACTGGCTCTATGGCACAGCCCACCAACTCTCGTGCACATCCTTGACATCGACACCACCGGCCCTCAGATACGGTGTGATATCTGCCTCCGGATCCAGCTCCTTCTTCGTACAACCCTTGCCAAAGTACCACAAGAAGGGATTTTCAGAGTCCCCGACATACTCATACTCGAAGTCCTCCCACCTGGGCTCGCGCTGCACAATCGTCGCCAACGTCGCCGACCCCGGCCACAGGCCGTGGATCCTCGACCCGGCCTTTCCGCTGTTGTACCAAGAGCTGCAATTCTCCGACAGCACCGTCGTGGCGAAGAAGGCGTCCGAGTACTGCATGAAGTTGTCGGCGGCCCTCCTGCTGGGTTGGATGCTCTTGATGCCTTCGCGGCCCGCCTTGCGCAGGATACGCGCAAAGTACGTGATCTGGTTCTCGACGTTGTGCGGCACCGTGCCGGAGCGGCCGCTGCCGTTGGGTCCATGGATGAAGAGAAGATTAGGGAAGCCCGGGGTGGCGGCACCGAAGTAGGTGTAGGGCCCGTCGGGACGCCAGACCTGCGCGAGGTCCCGGCCCCCGGCCGTGATGGGGAACGGCGGCACCATGTCAACGTTGGCGCCCGTCGCGCAGAAGATGGCGTCGACCTCGCGGTGCCTGCCGTCCTCCGTCTCGATGCCGGTCTCGGTGAAGCGCCTGATCCGGGTCTGGATGTAGTCCGTCTTCTCTGAGGTGATGGCCTCGAGGTAGCCCGGTCCGGGAGTCAGGCGGCGGCAGTGCGGGGAGAAGTCGGGGATCAGCGCGTCAACAAGCTCGGGCTTCTTGGCGAGGCGATCGTTCATGAGCTTTCGGAACGCCTCCCGCGCTTCGTCGTTCTCGCTCGACCCCTTGAGCCAGCCGGTGAAGTGGCGGAAGTACTTACTTTCGTTCTCCTTGCGATACTTGAGGTAGGCCTCCGGGTCTCTGCCGAAGGTCTCTCTCAGCTCTTCAGGGATGGGTATCGGCTCGATCGACGTCTCGTCACCGGCAAAGGACCCCGTGATCCATGTCTTGTTTCTCGCGTAGTGGTCCAGGTGCGAGACGACCTTGTGCAGGTTGGACGTGAGCTGGATACCGCTGGCGCCGTTGCCGATCACGGCGACCTTCTTGTCTCTGGGGTCGAAGTCGGGGTCCCAGTTTGAAGCATGCCTGAACACGCCCTGGAAGTCCTTGATGCCAGGGTAATCTGGCAGCTTCCAGGCATTGAAGCGGCCGATGGCTGTAAGGACGAAATCGGCCTCCTCGATCCGGATCGCGTCCGTCTTGAGGTCGCGAACGGTGATCTGCCATATGGAGCGGGAACCGACCCAGTCCAGGCCCTCGACGCGCTGCGAGAGCTGGAGGTACTTGTAGACGTCATATTTGCGCGCCAGGCCCTTCCAGTAGTCACGGATCTCGGCGCCCTGGGCGAATTCCTCTGTCCACTGGGTGTTTGGGTCGAAGGTCGACTGATAGACGTGAGCCGGTACGTCGCAGCGGACGCCGGGGTATATGTTCTCGAACCAAGTGCCACCCTGAATCTTGGTATTAGTCATTGTGAATATTTAATGCGTCGAGGCTGATCGAGACCTACCACGTCCGCGTTCTTTTCATAAACGGTGAGCTTGATGCCAGGGACCTTTGCCGGAAGGAGGATCCCGGCGAGAACTCCAGAAAGCCCTGCGCCAACGACGACTACCCGTAGCTCTTGAGGCTTGTCTATGTACCTGTCCACAAGCTTGATTGGGTAGTCGTCATAAATGGACTTTGGGGGCGTGAGAAGCGAGTCTACGGCTCGGTCGATCAGCGTCTGCTGGTCGGGGCCGCGTTTGGCGGGTGTCTCGGGCGCAACACCGTTTTCGCTGCTGCTTTTATTACCCAGCACTTCGCTAGTCGCTGGCGGCGATGCTGTCTCAATATGGTTACCCATTGTGGGAAATCCAATACGGTAATATGTGTAAGTTCAAAAATCAGGTTTCCAAGCCCAATGATTCTCGAATGGCTTCAAACCCAGCTCGACAACAGACGACATGGAAAACCTCCATTTTGTCAAGCGACTAAGCTCTTCCTCTCGCAGCATCGGGCATCGTAATCACGTCAGAGACGCCCGCGAACGCGTTACACGCCGAAGGAGGGGACGTTTTGAGTTCTCGAGCCTGGTTCAACCCGGGACCACTTCGTCGGTCATGAGCATCCTATCAGAGACAAAGCATTGTTATCTTGAGCAACAGCTTGACACCCGAAACAGCTAACCACCCCCCAAGAAGCGTTTCTCCCGCCCCCCTCTCCTCCCCGCTGCCAATGGTGTGGGTGATAAATCCTACGCTGTAGCGTTTGTTGGAGATGAGATGCTTGGGATATGGGGAGCACGCCATCTCCCCACTTTCTTGGGGAATACCCAGCAACGCTTGACCCCCAATCTGCGGTTCGATGTGTCCTCGGATAGGGGGCCCGATACCACAAATACTCGGGGCACAATTACCGCGAGGGGTTCCAGCTTAACCTATTATCCTCTTGGAATTCGCAGTATGCAGGCTTGTCTCCAATTCTGCACGGTGATGGAGGGAGACATGGATGATGCCAGCCGGTGGCATCGTCACGCATGGCCGGGGTTCAAGTGGTCTATCGAAACAAAACGGCGCGTCACCTTTCCTCTTTACATTTGAGTTATCCATCACATCAATGAGCCCTGGAATGGTGCAATGACCTATCGTCCGCTTTCCTGCATTACTGCAACGTCTCGCCTCGGCCTGTCACTTAAACGGGCTGGGGGTTGGCGACGCCACTACGCGGTAGCCTACCACATTGCTCCCTGAGTAACGCTAACGCCATGTTCCGCTCTCCAGTTTTGTGAGAAGACCATGTATAGGAGGCCTGCTGTTTTCATGGCTCTGGAAAATGTTGCCCAGGTCCTTTGACATGGGATGCGAAGAATTTGATCGTCGGGATAAGGACGGGCGCCTGGTAATATTAATTAAAACTCGGAGAGTCCTTCGACAATACGCGTCTTGGTCATGATGTCGGATTGCCGTGCAGCCAAACTTTTGTTTCATTTTGCTCTTCCTGGCTGAGCGATCGATACTCAAGCTTTCGTCATGGAGGTTCAAACTCGTAGGCGCTGGTGGCATATCAAGTGGTTCGCCGACACAGACACTCCGGAGGAGCGCAAGCTCATCAACAAGCTCGATCTCCTCATCGTTCCATACGCGGTGTTGAGTTACTGGGTCAAGTACATCGACCAGACCAATCTCAACAACGCCTATGTCGCCGGTCTGAAGGAAGATCTTGGTTTCAAAGGCAATGAACTTGTCCAACTCCAGACGTTTTACATTATCGGCGCAGTCACGGGGCAGTTGCCTATGATGTTCGTCCTTACTTACGTTCCCATCCACTGGCTCATTCCTTTCCTGGACATTGCTTGGGGTATCTTCACACTGCTTCAGTTTCGAGTTACTGGATTCGCTGAGCTTGCTGCGTACCGGTTCCTCGTTGGATGGTTCGAGGCTGCCTTCTTCCCAGTTATGCACTATCTCTTTGGTAAGTCGACGAAAGGATATAGCCCATGTTCTCGCTATCTTGCTAACATGAGTAGGATCCTGGTATCGTGGCGATGAGATTGCGCGGCGCGGCGGCCTATTTTATGTCGGCCTTTCTTTGGGCACACTCACCGCCGGCCTCGTTCAAGCTGGCGCTTCATCTCATCTTGACGGTGTTAACGGCCTTGCGGGATGGAGGTGGATGTATATCATCTGCTCTCTCATTACGATTCCAATTGGTATCCTGGGTTACTTCGTAATTCCAGGTACCCCTGAGCAACCCAACCGGATAGCTTTGAAGAGAGAAGACATCGCGTTGACCGTCGAAAGACTGAAGCGTGCTGGTCACACATCACACGGCAAGTTCAAATTGGGTGCATTGAAAAAGGTTTTCTTGTCACCACAGTTCTGGGGCATCATTCTCGTCGATGTCTTTTTCTGGAACGCTGGCATTCACACATCATCCGGAAGCTTCCTACTGTGGATCAAGAGTCTCGGCCGATATTCTGCAGCAAAAGTCAACGAGCTCGGCACTATTGCACCTGCCCTTGGCATCTTCTACACTCTGTTCATCTGCTTCGCTTCGGATCTCGTTCTTGGACCGGCATGGGCCATCACGCTTTCACATACATGGAACATAATCGGACTGATTATCCTGGTCAGCTGGGACGTTCCTGAACCTGCTAAATGGTTTGCTTTCTCATCCATCTACTCATCATACGCCATGTCAAGCGTTTTTCACGGTTGGGTTAATACCCAACTTCGATCATCTCCAGCGGAGCGCTCCTTCACTCTGGTTCTCATTAATGCCATTTCTCAGTCTTCTACGGCATGGACTCCCCTATTGGTGTTTCCCACTGTGGAGGCACCTCGATTTCCAAAGGGCTTCGCGTTCAATCTCGGTTCTGCAATTCTCCTCATAATCTCAACTCACATTCTACATGTTTATGTCAAGCGAAGAGAGTAAGTCGTTTTTGCCTCGTGACACAAACAAAGGTCTTGATAGAATCACTGACCGTAATTCAGCCCACAAGCCGGAAACACGACTGGCTTCCCTGAGAGTGATCAAGAAGATCACGTGACCGTTGACGATGGCAAACGATCGCCAGTAACGTTGAACGACAGGAATGACAGGACCGACTAAAGCTCAGCCTCATAAATGTGACTGAGCGTTGATCATCACCCATCGGGGGTTTAAGAGGCATAAAAATGGTACTGTTGAAGAAGCTAAGGCGCAGGTCCTTGTAATATGCACAAAGCAAAAACTTCCTTGGCATGTTGTAACCTTTTTGATAGTTGATATTTGACTGAGAAACCTTCAGTGTTTTTTTCTTGAATCATCATTGAAATCAGAGTTATTTCTAATCATAAATGGATTCCATCTTACATAGCAAACAACATTTGGCGGCTGGCTACCCGCGCTAGCTTTAATCCCAGTAAAAAATATCGCATATAAAATCAACCACTGTCTAGTGATGCCCACGACTGATCAATTAATAATCAACTTCTACTTCTGATGGCAATATGGCTGTGGCTCACCGTTCCTTCATCAATAATCGTGAACGAAAAATCCCTAGATCAAATAGATAAGAACATGGACAGCATTGGCTAATTGTGTCTTGAGCTTCCCAGTATTATGTATTCTATCGAAAGGATTGCTCACCATATCAGTATCTGTAAGCAGGTTTTGCACCCGCTGTGAAAAAGCTCCTCTTTTTGATCCACCACGTCGTCACCGAAACAGCATCAGGCCGAGAGCCAAGGATCATGTATCGTTAGATCTGAGGTAGGTTAATTGCTCGTTCGATGTCAAGATAACCGACCGTCGCTGACCCCCGGAACGAAACTCGTTGGTTCAGTCTGGGGCGATACGGGATGGCACCATTGAAGCCCGCAATCACGCCAGCTTCCCCCCTGTATGAGACATGCAGATAATATCCCGCGCCAGTCCCATGCATCGGGCAGCAACTGTGATGACGACATGGCGAATGGCTGGCCTAGTCTCGTCGCGTGTCTGAGCCAAGTAGAAGGAATCCAGAATGTATCCCTCGATTAATAAATATCGCGAGGCCAACGCCATTGAGATAGGGTTAGGAGGCAAGACAAGAGGATCATCATACTCAAACACACTTGACATGACTTCAGTATCCATTCAAAGCTCTACCGATGGCGGTAATGGCGGCAGTTCAGGCAGGAAGAAGCAGGGGCTGTTGAACGCGTTTGACATGTCTATTTTTAAGATTCGGTCTACTGTTGTTTTCTGATTCAACTTTGCGTCCGGTATGAACATGTCTGTAGGCCTTTATATCGGTATCAGCCTTCTCCCTTAGAAGCTGCGTCCGTCTTCTTACCCCACTTGTCTACGTCATGAAAGGGGCTTCTTAGTGACGATCGCCGCTGACTTGGATTGCCATAACGAGCTCCTTCTCTGTATCGTCTGCGGTGCTGGCTTCTCCGTTGAGAACTGTTCGTCCGGCACGCTCCGGGGGACCGAGCCGACGGGAGGCCCGCCCTGCCACAGCGTCGCCCTTCCCCTCCTGTCATCTGCGTCGGCGAGGTTCTGGGACGTGAACTCAGGGCTCGATGCCGCCGACGACTCGGACCGCCGGGAATCCTTTGCGCCTCCCTCCCAGGGCGCGTCGACTAGCGCGGTGAGCACGTTCGGGTCTCTGGTCACGGCGAGTTTCGTCTCCTCGGGCTCGAGGCTCACGACCATTCTCCCGCCGCGGATCTCGCCCCGCCGCATCCTGTCGAGGCCGCGGTTGATGCCGTCGAGGCCGTGCTCCACGCCGAGCAGCTCTGGGGCGCTGATGAGGCCACTCTTCAGCAGCCTCTCGAGCCAGATGACCAGCGCCTCGCCGACGGCGTGTACCTTATGGAAGACCTTGATGGGAACGGTGTGGTACGCGACCGCCTCGGGGGCTTGTTCCTTCGGCAGGCCCGTCAAGCCGATCAGGTGCTTCCGCGTGGGATCGCGGTTGAGAGGGGTGTCAGGCGGGCTGGGCGGCGCGCTGCCGGCGTCCTTCTCCGGCGTCAGCGCGCGCAAGAGCCACTCGGCCGACTCCCTGCCGCTGGTATCAAGGGCGAAGCGCAGGTCCTTCCCGACGTTGGCGCGGATGACGTCGACCGCGCGCGACGGGTCGTAGCTGTCGACCAGCAGGTCGGGCCGCAGGACCGTGTGGTTGGACAGCCGCAGGCCGTGCCGAAGCTTATCCACGACGGTGACGACCCGCAGCCCGGCCAGCCGCGCGAGCTGCACGGCCATGTTCGCCGACGTCGATGACCCGCCCCAGACGACGACCCAGTCGCCGGCCGCGGCCCGCTCGCCGTCCCGAATTCCGCTCAGGCACTCGCCGCGGATGTCCTGCGGCAGGACCTCGGCGGGAACTGGGTCGCGCAGCAGTCGGAGCAGGTCCGGCCCGCCGAGCACGCCGGAGAAGTCGACGCCCATGCAGACGCCGAGCGAGATGACGGCGGCGACGAAGGCGACGCCGAGCGTGGCGGCTGCTCGCGGCGCGACGACGACGGCGTTGTCGACGCCGCGGGGGATCCGTGACGCGTTGAAGTCCGTCGTCACGACGTACTGCTGGTAAGCCGCCTTGCGGAGGTCGCGGTAGTCAGTCGAGATGACGAGCACGCGATCGCCTTCGCGGAGGCGGCTCCGCGACGACGGGTGCCGGCGGACCACGCGCCCGACGAGCTCGCGGCCCGAGATGTAGGGGAGGGTCGGGATCGCGAAGTTGAAGTCGCTGCAGGCTCCCCCGATACGGATCTTCTATCAGCAATCGTGCTTGAGGAAAGGGGACGTGTATAGCGTGGAATGAAAGAAGGATGAGAAGGGAGACATACGGCGCTTTCCAGTCGATCGGGTTGAGGCCGATGTGTTCAGTCTTCACCAGCACCTCCCGCTCGTCCTGGATCTCGGGCACTTGGTACCCATCTATTGTCTCGTACGGCTGCTTCGCCGCGTGGAGGATAAGCACGGTCTGTGTCTGCGGTATCTCTGCCATGGCTCCCTTTCTTTTTTCTGATTACTCTGGACTCTATACTTCCACAGCCTTGTCGTTCGCACTGGTGGCTGAAAGGCTTCGGGTGAGGAGGTGAGTGTATCGAGGGGGCATGGGATGATCGTGGCTTTCTTGTGCGCGGGCGTTGGACGTCGCTTGGATATGATGCCTTCTCTCCCGCCTCGAGCAATACCTATATACGCAGAGTCAAGCAAGCTTAGGATGGACTCTAAATGAAGAGAGTTTCGGCGATCTCAACCCAAACCTCGGAATAATAAACGGCGGGGAAACAAAAAAAAAGAAGTTGGAGGGAATGCTCTAATCACGTAATTATAACAATGAAATCGTAAAGCCCTCCTTTTTCCATTTGTAAACGTTTTTATATTTCCCCTTTTCCGCTGAAGAAGATAAGAGACATTTTCTTCTAAACCCGTTTTAAAAATTCCTCCTCTCTCCCCCGACATCCGGAGGGTTGTCGATCAACTAGACGGCTTTTGGAGGGGGGTGATTACGTGCTCTTGCAGTCCCGCATTGCGTGATTCTTCCGCAAGATGGCTGCATCGCTATCAACCATACACAGTCTCCCCCCTTCCTATCTCTCCAAAACGAGACCGACAGAGCCAATGGTACTCCCTCTTCCCGAATACAACCCGAATCTTATTCGAGACTTTCCGCCGAGCTTTGACGTATATATGGTCGGCTAACCAGGGAGGGGCACATTTATCAGTAATTACCTAAAGATTTAGTCCTGCATCTTACGGGGGAGAGGCGGCATGGACTAATAACACAGTCAATGTGACTTCTCTTTTGGCCCTTACCCTTGAGATATCCAAGGTTTGTCAGCCGTATGACCTTCCGCGTGGCGTGGTTTTGTTGCCAGTCAGTATTATTCCCTGTCTCCTCTCTCTCCTTCTACGACTAAAGCGGTTGCCGCGTACTATCCTCGACTAAGGATTGATAGAGGCTGAGCTAGGCTGGCAACGGCCGAGCAGGGGAAGAGATAGGGAGAGATACTACTTAAGTTTAGGCAATATACCTATTTATTATTTCAAGTTTTTATAGTAAAGAGAAAGGAATACACCAGGGAATCTAGAACAAATAAGCTATATAAAGTATATATATACATGAGTAATATCCTGATTCCATTAGTGATATATGACTACTATAAATATTACTACTATAGTATTTTCTATAAGAGAGTTACTTATAGTAGTAAATACATATATTATTAAATTTTAGTTATTTTACCTAGCTGTTGTAAGTTTAAGACTTATCTTACAATGAATTACAGGAGGCCATCTCGAGCTTGATGATTATTAGGTAAAGCTTGTTATAGTAGTAGGTTAACTCGATGGTAAGTTTCCGTTTGCTTTCCGTCCAAGCTTACTGATGATCCAGACGTGTTTAGTTAATTTAGCTAGTAAAACCCGTCCAAGATATGATGCTGACATTTACCTGCGATCTTTTTCTCTTTCGGCCAAGGTCCGTCCTGGTCGCCGCCATATTGCCCACATTTCAATAGAAAACTGTGGCGGCTTTTTAAGCAAAGTGGACCTATTATAAGGTCATTTACAGCCAAATGCAGTTCCCCTAACAGCCTGGATTAATATTTTAATCATTTGTTCCTTGGTATATTAAAGCTTTCAAGCTTACATATAGCCCTAAGCTGTAGTAATAATTGGGGTTCTTTTCCCCACCTCTCCAACGTAGGTAGTTGTTAGTAAGACTCGGAGTTATGTACGAATTTGCTGTATGTGGACTTACCGAGCGTGAATTCACCGAGCACGAATTCACCGAACCTGAATTTACCGAACATATATGAATTTACCAAGCCCGAAATCGCCGGGTCTGACTGACCGGACATGGATTCACCGGGCGTGGATTTACTGACTGTACGGATACTGTTTAACAAACAGTTGAATTGAGCACGCGGGGTTACTGTTAGAGAAGTTACATCCCGAAGATTACCGCCGGACTTAAGTAGACATGGCAACACGAATAGAGATCAGGTAAAAGGTATAAAAATCTCCTAATACCCTGGCTTGTAGTCGACTCGAAGCTATCATGAAGCCTTTGCAAACAATCTCCAACAATCAAGTAACCATGGCGAAGCTCAAAATCCTCATCTGCGGCGGAGGTCTGGCTGGCAATAGCCTAGCTTTCTGGCTCACGAAGCAGCAACACGACGTTACGGTCCTCGAAAGGTTTCCTACTCTGCGGTTGACCGGGTTGCAAATCGACATCCGTGGACACGGAGTCGAGGTGATGAAGCGCATGGGCCTCGAGCAGGCCTTCCATTCAAAAGCGGTCCAAGAGCAAGGTCTCGCATTTGTCAACAGCACCGGCAAACAAGTAGCATACTTCCCAACGAACAGGAGCGGCAAAGGGCTACAGGCCTTCACAACCGAATACGAAATCATGAGAGGGGATTTCTGTCGCATCATCTATGAGTCCGTTCGGGGCCAGGCTAAATATGTTTTCGGGAAGACTGTGCAAAATTTCAAGCAGAAGGGAGAATCTGTGGAAGTGCAGTTCTCGGATGGAGAAATGGAGGACTTCGATCTGCTTGTTGGGGCCGACGGCCAGTGGTCCCATACCCGAAACATGATGCTGGGCCCCGAAGCCCCCGACCCGGTCACCTTCTTGGGCGTTTACATCGCCTACTTCACAGTTCCGCTTCAACACAAGGAAGGGGAAGAGTATAAAGGCACAGCCTACATTGCGCCTAACAAACGTCTACTCTTTACTCGAAGGCATCGACCAGACCGAATCCAAGTCTATATGATGAGCCACGTTCCCTCCGAGCGAATGGAAAAAGCACGGAAAAACGACGTGGAGAAAGAGAAAGCTGCATTCGCAGAGGATTTTCGCGACGCAGGTTGGGATTCGGAACGATTCCTTCAGTGGCTTAAGGCATCGGATGACTTTTACTGCGAGCGTTTGAGCACGATTAAGATGCCATGCTGGTGCGATGGGCGAGTTGTCCTCCTGGGGGATGCTGCATACTGCCCCTCCGCGGCCACCGGAATGGGAACAAGCTCCGCAATTGTCGGCGCCTACATACTGGCCGGCGAAATAGACAAGCACTGCCGTCGCTCGGGATCCAAGCAATCAATCCTCAGCGCGCTTCATGGTTATGAGCAAACGTTCCGCCCGTTCATGGAGCAGGTACAAGACGGGATTACTC
Organism: Colletotrichum eleusines; assembly: GCA_016807845.1. Lineage (NCBI taxonomy): Eukaryota > Fungi > Ascomycota > Sordariomycetes > Glomerellales > Glomerellaceae > Colletotrichum > Colletotrichum eleusines. The sequence continues at coordinate 2,977,653 of JADEZO010000010.1, read as the reverse complement.
CCGAATCCGGTTACTGGACGAAGCTTCCCGCTTCTGCATTCGGTATAATGATTCTGAACTTGTTTCTGTGGCTGGCGGCTTTCTTTAGATTAAACGCGTTCGCGGCAGTGAATCAAAAGGAAGATGTCAAGGGCTGGAGCCTCCCGGACTATGAGGGTATGGATTGCCGCAGGCCGAAGCCGGAAGCACGATAACCGTATTGGAACACTAGCCTACTAGGACATGAAGTGACACTATGCCAGTCACTAAGTATTCAAGATCTCCTCACTCTTTAATAAAGAAAAAGAAGAGTCTACATACAAGCTGATAATGTCCCCCCCCTAGTCAACCCAAGAGTACCGTGCGTTTGCCTGTATCAGTAGCCGTATCAGTAGGTCTATTAGTAATACCCACCCGCATAAATACTATATATAATCAAATTTGACAATAATATTTGTTCTTCTCGTTACGTATAGTCTAGTGGTATATAGTATATATTTACGACCTAAGTGCTGTAGGTTTAATCCTCCCTTACTGGCTTTTTCTTAGTTTTACTTCCAAAACGGCTCCGCCAGGGAGGGTTGGAATAGTACTAACCCACCCTACTTCCTACACTACGTTTCAGGTCGAGATAGGCCAAAACTATCCCTTTTACTCTTTTTTTTTTACTTATATAGGCTCTTTTTTTTTTTTACTTACTCTTTTTTTTTTACCTGCCTTATCACTTATCAGCCTGGATTCACTGTCAGCTCAACTCTGCACGGGCCAGTGTGCACGGTACTCTCGGGTTAACAGGGGGGGACACCATCAGCTTGTCTGATCACTCGAAAAAGAAATACCTACGCCTATCTTGTCTTGTAACACTTCTTAGCTCTGCTGAAAATGTAATATTACAGAGTCTTTGTCATTACTGAAAACAAAACTACACAGCATATTTAGGCCATGGTCGAAATTGAAAAAGTACTAAAGCTTTTAATAAGTATCCAAAGAATGCGACCCTGACTGTAACTAGCCGAAGCGGACCAGGCGACTGCCGACAGAATAGGAATGACCTCGGCCTCTAGCGATCGAGCAGGTCCTTCCTCTGTCACACTACATAGGTTCCTCTTTAGGGGTGTTAGATGTGATACACACGACTGGATGGAGGTGGAAGAGTGGCAGGGGTGGTCGTATACTCAGCTGGATGCAGGGTGGGTTTGGATGGGGGTTTTGTTTCCAACACGGTACGTCGCCCTTTTAGTCACGCCTCATTTCTGGCGCTCTATGGGCGACGGGTTACCCGGAAGCGCCAGGAGTCGGTCCAAGGGGAGGAATCCCAGCCTTCGGTAGAGTTGCTGGTTATCAATCTTCGTACCCGCTGATGGCTGGAGATACATGCGGGGCCGAGGGTTGCGGAGCCGAGGGCTTCAGGGATATCCTTTCGTAAAGGAAGGGGTTCCTTTATATGAGGCAGGTAAAGTTTCGACATTGATCGCTAAGGGATTTGTTGATATAGGTGTCCTTTATTACTAGCGGATTTACGGCAAAATGGTTTCTTTTCATGGGTTATTAATAACTGCCAGTAGCAACTAGTAATATAGCTACTGTAGCAGACCGCATCACATACCATAGTAGAGGGAATACAAAACGTGCAACGGCAAATTACCCCCACTGATAAGGGATGAGACATAAGTGTTACAACAACAGTTTGAGATGAACTAAACCATAATAATATAGCCATATACCCACCTAAAAAGCTTTGTCTTATTATACAGGCCCTGTTAATACTACAAGCAGTTTCCTTCACTATAAGAGTGTTTGATCATCATGCGAAAGAAGAAAAAAAATCACTTCCTAAAGTGTTGTATCTCAATTATTAAGTTTCTACATTTGGTATCTTACTATCCTAGGAAATATTCAGCAATGAAAGCACTTCTTCTTCTCAACTTGCTTATTACTCTTACATCAGCCAACAATTCAACGAGGCAGTCATCTACTCAACGTGCTCTTGCAATAGACGCGTTTTGTAAAGACTCCTTCTGCCCCAAGCTTGGTCCCGGCCTTGTAAGTATTCTCCTATAGGAAATCTAAATATGCTATTTATTAAATTCCTATAGGTTGGAGTTGGGTTTCAAGATGTCTCAACAGGCGACAGTTTAGTCTGTTTCTGCTCTGTTCCTGATTCTAGTGGTGCTGCCACGAATGACGGTGTTCCCTCGGACGCATGCAACGACATAAATGCACGACAATGTATAAATTCGGGTGTGCCTGGGTTTGTAAGTTTCTATGTTTCCTCTGTTACTTTAAGAACTCATATGGGTTACGAAGAAGCTGATAAAGTCAACTAGCATGGGTTTGTTTCTACGAAAAATAAGGCAGTTTTGCCAGCATGTAACAATGATGTGCTTGTATTCGGAAGCTGTACAAATACAACGTCTGCGTAATTACCAGTTATTACTAGAATATGGCAGGGTTTCAAAGTTGATTAAAGAAACAAGTCTTATTCCTAAGTAAAAAAGATCTATTACATTACTGTCGCGATGCCTTCACCACCATTATGGAGCCTTGTGCCTGGGCAACCCGAGCCCGCATGCAAGGTTTATCTAGGACCAGAAGAGCCTTTTTTCGGCTCTCTTGGCCCCACACGCAGATACATATTTCTACACTCCAGTCCAGCCAGTCTTACACGTAATAGTTAACTCTAATACCCCACTTCCGCACCACCCCCACTTCTGCACCACCCAAAAATCCCGCATTTCTCCTCCTTCATCAACACCACTACCTTTTTCAAACTATTATAACAATTGCTATATATCGCCAAATAACGCCATTTTTTCAGGATACCTTCTTTAACCCATCATGAAGCAATATACTGAAGATGAGCTCCAACGGGCACTTCAAGATATAGATACTACTTGCTCTATCCGCCAGGCAGCTCGTAGATGGGGAATTCCCTATCATACTCTTCGACATCGATTCCACGGCATGCAATCAAAGGATACTGCTTATATTCATATGCAGCGGTTATCCCAGGCCCAAGAGCAATATCTATCTGAATGGGTTCAAATCCAGGATGCCCTAGGCGCTGGCCCTACCCATCAACAACTAAAGGGCCTAGCAGAGCGTATGCTAGGCGATGGGCAGCAGCCCATAGGGAGGAAGTGGATAGGGCGATTCCTGCGGCGAAACCCATCACTTAGGACCAGGCGATCTAGGGCAATAGATGCCCGGCGATGGAAGGCCCATTCTTCCGAGGTTATCCAGGGTTTTTTCCATCTTCTGGTTAATATCCCTGCCATCCAGGGAATCCATCCATCTAACCGATGGAATATGGATGAGACTGGCATTATGGAGGGCAGGGGATCTAATGGGCTAGTGCTGGGCTCTGCAGCATCGCAGCATATCCAGAAAAAGCAGCCAGGATCCCGGGCATGGGTATCTATCATCGAGTGTGTGGCTGCTGATGGGAGGTCCCTATGCCCACTGGTTATATATAAGGGCAAATCAGTCCAGGCCCAGTGGTTCCCATCTAACCTATCTGGATATGAAGGATGGCACTTCACATATACGGATAATGGCTGGACAACTGAGAAGACTGCCCTTGAGTGGCTAAAGAAGGTCTTTATCCCAGGCACTATGCCTAGTGAGCCAGAGGCAGCCAGACTGCTGGTTCTAGATGGGCATTACAGCCATATATCTACTGACTTTATGTGGGAATGCTTCCAGAACAAGATATATCTACTATATCTACCGCCGCACTCCTCTGCTGTCCTCCAGCCACTGGATATATCGGTCTTCAGCCCATTAAAGCACGCCTATCGAAGGGAGGTTGGATATCTAGATGACTGGGTTAGTGATTCAACTGTTGCTGGCAAAGGGCATTTCTGGCCTGTTATATAAGGGCTAGAGATGCATCTATAACAGCCCAGAACGTTAGAAGTGGCTGGAGGTCAGCTGGACTATGGCCAATATGCATACAGCGACCTCTATCTAACTCGTTAGTAATAAAGGCATCATCCAGCCAGCAGAACAGCCAGCAGACTAACCAGCCTAGCAGCCAGCAGTGGGGTGAATCCGTATCTATCGTCCCATGGTCAACACCTCGTCGATCTGCTGAACTACGGCATCAACTACGCCAGTTAACCCAGCTGGCAGAGGATGGGCTAGATACCCCATACTATTCGTCACCTATCTAGAAAGGTGCAAAAGGGGTATGATGAACAGGCATCTAGAAGGGCACTTCTAGAGCAGAAGGTCCACCAGCTGGAGGGCCAGTTGGATGATATACGGCAGCGCAAGAGAAAGAAGGTCCGTCTATCGCCTAACAGCACCTTCGCCACTATTTGGGACATCCAGCGGGCGCAAAGTCCGGATATCGGCGATATGGATAGTCTGGATGAATCCAGTGCATCCGAATTATCTAGCGAGGCCGAAAGTTGCATATGGGTGGGCGGCAGAGGTGGTGAAATAAGTGGTGATAGTGGTGGTGGTGATGGTGATGATGGTGGTGCAGAAGTGGGGGTGGTGCAGAAGTAGGGGGGTTGAGTTACTCCACGAAGTTGCTGTAAGAGTTGTCATCATCGGGATCCCGACTGCACTCCTAATTCGCCGAGGGAAAGTGGCTAGCCTGACTGACATGTAATGCGTCAGGCAATCATTATCATTTCGTCTTATGGCATGCAATGCTGAACCAAAAAATTGGTCTTATTGGCGTCCAAAGTCGTGAAAACAACCCCTAATTGGCTAAAGAAAAGATGAAAGCAGGCTCAATTGACCTGCAATGCGTCAGCAGGATAACGGAAGCCAGATTTGCGGAAACGAACTGCATATGCCCAGTTAAGTAAGTGCCTCTTCATATTGCTTCGAGTCACAACTCAAGCTCGATTAGGATATAATATAACGTCTTTGTGAGATCATGCGCACATTAGCACCTTGGCACTGTCTTCTGTTAAGGACTATCAAGAGGGTAGCAGGTAGATTCCCGGCCCTGTTGGCTCGCTTAGCAGTATCTAAACGCAATAAGAAGCTAATCTAGAAAAGATGTATTAATCCCTTATCTAAACGCCCAAGTTTAGCCTACTTGTCAACCCTCTTCAGAAGAGGATATTATTAAGTTTACTATAGGATAGGTTACAATTCGAGTCAGATCGCTTCGCGTCAGAAATACATTATTTCTCTGTGTGTATTGACTGTATACCAAGATTCATAATGTGATAAGACAGTCGCTATGGGTTCATTGTCTCTGGAAGCCCGTTTGGATACTTACCGAACGCCTGTCCTTCAACACACCATGCCAAGTAGAAATCAGATGCCCCACTGAAGCCATCTACGGTTGACTGTAGCGCCAAGAGACAAAAGCGCATAGCGTTTATAGACGTTTATAACGGGTGTGGTAATAGAGCATATGTATGCGGAGATATCCTTGTTCTATCCTTGTATACAATGTAGCTATTACAGGATTTCTTCTTTCGTTACTTCTTATTAAAGGGTAACCTTAGGGGTAAAATATATAATATTATTAGACTTCCCCTACTTATGTAGGGACGTCTACCAGAGAAATAATTATGATATTCACTTATAGACTTTGCTTATTTTGACTAAAGTCTAAAGTAATCGCAGCTGGATTGACCACACTTTACTGATGTAGCCCTTACTATTTAATGGCGGTCATAGTGCCTATGGGCGGACGTATGCCCGTGTGCGACCTCTTATATGAGTGTAATTGCATAGTGTAATGTCAAGCCGGTAGCTTGATATCACAGAACATTTTCATGAGATATCCTAATTAGTTCCGCGCGACGCGCTGACGGCAGATGAAGCTAGGGCCTGCCTGTCACAATACCAGGCTATACTATCCGTACACACTATTATAATTGCGTCATGGCGCTAGCTAGTGACTATCGCTGATGGGCCTTCATGTTCAACGGCATGGTCGCAGTGCAGCCACCACGGGAGTTTCGCAGAGACACGCCTGTGACAGTTGAGTATTTTTACTAACTTCAATAAAGTATACATTACTATAGCCTTTATATAAAATTGCGATTTACGACACTAAATACTTACATATCTGCATATATTTAACTTTTGCTTTAAAAATTATATAGATGATATTCATATAATTTTACAAAGTTTTCATCTAGGTAGAGATACCCTGTCGCCAGCTCTAGATTATTTGCAGCTAATGCGCCACTTCTTGTTGGTCGAGCTGCCACACGCACACGGGCCACACCCACGCCCTCTGAAGGGTAAATGCTAATATAAAATGCTGTTTGCGTAGGTAACCATCTACGCCAGTTTATTAGAAGCGTTTGGATCCAGCTTACCAGAGATCGCCGATTTACTTGGGTCTATAATACTTACGTAAAATTACAAAAGCCTTGGATTCAAACGAATTGGTCTAAGGCCTAGCCATAGGCAGAGACTAGAGTAAACTCTTTATAATAGACGTACTATTTGGTAAACTATAATTAACTAATTATAATTAAGTTCGTGCATAAACTTTCCCAGAGCTTTATGAAGAAATCTATTTAAGGTACCATATGAATAGATCTTTTTAAAGTTCCATCGGCTGAGATTCAGCTTTTGTAAGAAGCCACCCAATATCTAGAGGTTAAGAATATATATTGAAAGCTGAATTATAGACATGAATATACTTAACACTACAAAGTCAGCGTCAGTAACTGTTTAGTAAAGTTGAATGTTATTCAAATGTATGTGACATAGGTTGTAAAATAAGTGGTAGCGGTAGTAGTATTAGTGGTGGTAATACACGGGGGTGCGTAGAAAGGGGGATAGTTAGGTTAATTTGTAGTTGGGCGATGCCCTGGAAATAGCTATAACCGTGAGCCTAAAGACGAAAAAAATAAATAAACTCCACAACAAGATGCAGTTATAAGAACCTGCTCTCCAAGGAATTTACGCCCTTCCAGACCTAACCCTAAATCTTAGTTGCCAATAATGTCTTTCTTATCCGCTCTCTCCCTCACCATCTATTTTTTATCCCTGCCCCTTGCGAAAGCAGGGAAACCTCAGATTGGGTTTGAACTAGAGTCCTTTGACATGTCCATCTTTAATTTTGGCTGTCCGAACGATTACTATTATTCTATGAAAGGCCATGAGGTCAAGGGCCAGAAAGGCGACAATTGGTTCTTGAGTGTGGACGATACGCCAGCCAAAAATTGGAGGTTGAACCTCGAATACAATATACGTTACGACCTAGGCGACCCGGAGATACTCAAACACATAGTCGAGCAGGTCAAAGAAAGTATGGTAAGTAACGGTATCTTCATGTAATATGGAATAATTACCATAGGCTAATTGTGTTGTTATAGCACTTCCTTGATAGCACCAAACAAGTTTTGGTCCAGAATGATCAAGGCGAGAGGGACGTCTGTAACCCTTGGAAGCTTAGGCGGCTCTTTTCTGTTCTGTCTAAATCGTCTGACAAGGCGATATGGAATTTACAAGCTACAGCGCCTCTTATGCTTGAGGGTATACAAGACCTCTTAACCATGGCGGTTAAGAAAGAAAACCATCCATTAGTAGGGCTTTCTTTCACGGATTTAGTCTATGTCCAGAAAAGCTGGATAGACTCTAACCAATTCTTGAAAGAGGCAACAGGTGGTTCACACTGGGCTACGAAAGATGTGCTAGGCTTCTTGTCGCTTGTATTATCAAACATGAAGGCCGCTCGGGAGCTTAGTGCGCCGATCTACCAACCACGCATGAGATTCTTCTACGCATTAGGGCCTAAATCCTTAATTTGGATTATGCCACGTCACTCCTGGACTTCAGTGTTCAGTTCGGTCAGGGATAAGCTGCCCAAAGATGTTAAACTCTGGGATCTTCTTGAACATCTGGCGTGTTACAAAAACACTATGAATGACCAGCTTGAGTAAGTTAGAGAAACTATACGAAGCAATGAAAAGGAGGGGCTAGAAGGAAGTACAAGACCATATACTGACCGGTTTGTGCTTAGGCTAGAAAACAAATTCTGTGAAGATACAGGGGATAAGAGAAACCCTAAGCCAAATGGAATGCTACAAAAGCAGGCTTGGTCTCTAGAGGGCGGCAAAGATCCTTTAACTGTTAAAGAATGGATTGAAAGTATTGACCCTACATCTCCAGGTGGTCCTGACCATCTAGATGCTCTCAGTCAATGGGATGAGAAGCATTTCGGCGGCCAAATTGGCGGTTTTAGTAGAATTGGGAAGCCTTTTGAGAACGTTCTAGGGTCAGAACGTAAGGTTCCACTCTGGGAGCTTCGCGGCTTAGGGGATATTAAAAAGAGCCAAGTATTTGAACACCTCCAAGCAATTCAGGCCGAAGTTGCAGAGTTCCATAAGACTTACTTTGACACAAAGTTATCTTAATTTAATAAACCTAATGGTTCTAGGCATCATCTTATTGTCTATTTCAAATACCATGGTTGATAAGCGAGCTGGACGAACAAGTGATCTAGACACTAAATCACGAACCTGGCATCTACATCAATCTAAAGCTAACCGCTACAAGTATTGATGTAAGACAAAGCAGCTTAGTTCAGCCTTTCAATCCAAACCATATAAAAAGAACCAACTATGTATTTACGAGGCTGTTTGGCTTTACTCAGTCCTTTATTTGGTATTTGTGTCACGACTTAAATACATATATTATCATGACTTGACACCACGCCCAACTTATAGAACTTAACACATCTTACAGGGGACAAGCTTGGGTTGGCTTAGGCAGTAAAAATGTAACCTCCTTTTAGAAGTTATAATACGTGTCGTGCTATAGTTTAACAAGCGGCAACTCAAATCCTACGCCCTAAAGCTGACGTAATTAGGATGTCTGAAATCTTCTGTATCTTTCACTACCACCCAGCCTAAATTTACACCCTTTTATGTTAGTATAAAAGGTTTGCGCACATAGTTCCTACCTTATTATAGAATGTAAAGTTTATTAATAGTAACTATATATACGACAGGGATACAATGTGTGATGGGGATAGTAATAGTGATGGTGAAAGAGAGATATTTACAGTACAAATGGAGACTTTAAAGTAGGGGGCGGTAGAAGTACTTACTGTAAGTGCGAGCTGCACCGAAAATCGCAGGGGGTAGAGCATTGGGGTAGAGCATTAGGGTACCTGACAGGGATATAGATTTCCGCCTAATACCATTGGATTAAGAGTATAGTGCATGGAACTGTAATTAATAAACAAAGATTACATTGGTGCTTAGCAAATCTCATATAAACTGAATTGAGTAAATTAAATTTTTCTCGAGATTGGAGTTTTTAATTACTTCCTAATAGTAAAAAGATAATAAATGGTCATTAAGAGGTCGGTATGCTTTTACATGCATCTCGCTACTGAAGACATTAAATATATGTTTAAGAGTAATGTCCTATTAACATAAGAAGGTACCTGGATCCCATGGTCCAGTCACTAGTATCAAAAACGTTACACTCCTTTACTCACAAGCTAGCTGTTTAATCCAAAATGGCTAATCGACACACTCTTTTTGTCTACTTTTACCTGGCCTCTCTTTGGATCCTGCTGGGACGGGCTGCACCTGTGGAGCAGACCGATCCCGAGTTTCTTTATCGCAATGACATTAGATCTCCTAAAGAGATCAAGCAGGCCGGCGGCTTCTTGCCCAGAGGTCTCTCTAAAATTGAAGATTTAACACCCGACGCCGACCTCAGTATCTTCAACCACGCCAACGCCGGCGGCAAAAATGGCGAGACTACTGATAAGGACGCCTACGTCTCCTTTACTACGTCAGATCTTGCGAAATATCATGCTACCCATCAGAAGGATGCAGACGTATCGTATATTTACAAAGTTAAGACGGCTGCAAACATGATTGATATCGACCAGACATTAGGCGAATTCAAATCTCGGACCATCCCAGACAACTATGCAGCCTTAGGAGGTGTTAAGTGGGACCAGGTTGTTTCTTGGCGCAAGATCAATCGAAGGAGATTTAAGCTCTTACCTTGGTCTAGGTCAACTAAGAATAAGGACTACAATAAGGAAGTTTACAAGAACCTCAAAGGTGGCGGCGCGGTGCCTGCCCTTGCTGGGTTCCCTGCGGACTCTGAGGCATGGAACAAGGAGCCGTGGGCTCAGTATAAGCCTTGCAAAGACACTGAAAAGAACGGCAGTGAAGGCGATAAAGGAGACAATGAGGATGAACTTCCCGACCAAGTTGCCGACCCAGGAAAAGACACTGAAAAGAACGGCAGTGAAGGCGATAAAGGAGACAATGAGGATGAACTTCCCGACCAAGTTGCCGACCCAGGAAAAGACACTGAAAAGAACGGCAGTGAAGGCGATAAAGGAGACAATGAGGATGAACTTCCCGACCATGGAAAAGACACTGGGAAGAACGGCAGTGAAGGCGATAAAGGAGACAATGAGGATGAACTTCCCGACCATGGAAAAGACACTGGGAAGAACGGCAGTGAAGGCGATAAAGGAGACAATGAGGATGCACTTCCCGACCAAGTTGCCGACCCAGGAAAAGACACTGAAAAGAACGGCATTAAGGATGATGGAGACACTGAAGAACCCCCAAGACATGAAGAAGACGACGGGCACTCTGAGAACGACAAAGGCGAATCTGCCAACGAGTTTGCCGACCATGGAAAAGACACTGGGAAGAATGGCAGTAAAGAAGATGGAGATACCGAAGACGACTTTTCTAACCCGTTTGCCGACGACAAAAAAGACACTGGAAAGAACGGCAGTAAAGGCGATAACGGTGACAATGAAGATGAACTTCCCGACCAAGTTGCCGACCCTGGAAAAGACACTAGAAAGAATGGCAGTAAAGATGATGGAGATACCGAAGACGACTTTTCTAACCCGTTTGCCGACGACAAAAAAGACACTGGAAAGAACGGCAGTAAAGATGATGGAGATACCGAAGACGACTTTTTTAACCCATTTGCTGACGACAAGAAAGACACTGGAACGAAGGGCGGCAAAGACAATGGAGACACTGACAGACAGCCGAGATATGATGACGAAGATGACGGGTACCCTGGGGACGACAAAGACGACCTTTTTAACCTATTTACTGACGACAAGAAAGACACTGGAAAGAAGGGCGGCAAAGACAGCGGAGACGATGAAGACGACTTTTCCAACCCATTTGCTGACGACAAGAAAGACACTGGAAAGAAGGGCGGCAAAGACAGCGGAGACGATGAAGACGACTTTTCCAACCCATTTGCTGACGACAAGAAAGACACTGGAAAGAAGGGCGGCAAAGACAGCGGAGACGATGAAGACGACTTTTCCAACCCATTTGCTGACGACAAGAAAGACACTGGAAAGAAGGGCGGCAAAGACAGCGGAGACGATGAAGACGAATTTTCCAACCCATTTGCGGACGGCAAAAAGGACAATGGAAAGAAGGGAGGCAAAGACAACGGAGACGATGAAGACGAATTTTCCAACCCATTTGCGGACGGCAAAAAGGACAATGGAAAGAAGGGCGGCAAATACAACGGAAACGATGAAGACGAATTTTCCAACCCATTTGCGGACGGCAAAAAGGACAATGGAAAGAAGGGCGGCATGGATAAACTAAAGGATTACGATATTGTAAGTGACTACACCTAACCCTAATAGGCCTACCGAGGGTCTATATTAATTTTAAATGAAACGCTTGCTAAGAGACATAACAAAAAGCCGGGTATGATTGGCCACGGTGTAAACGGTGTAAAGGCTTGCATGAACCCTAAGAAGGCAGCATTTGACTATGGGAAGAAGTATTTGAAGAAGCAATTATTAGATAAGGTTATGCCTAGAAATTAGAATAACTTAGGGAAGGAAACAAACAAAAGAGATCTATAAGGCAGAGCCCCAAGAGGTTTCGTAGTTTAACAGGGGGTATTTTAGGTTGAGAGGGGGAAATCAATTGACTTAGACCTAGGTAGTCTACAGTATCAATAATTTAAGAACTTAATATATACCAAGTAGCCTATCTACCCTATATAGAAATATTCCCTCCATCTAAAAAACTAATAGCACTATTACTACTCCTAATAACATAGTAGTAAATACTAGATAAGCTGTTTTAATAACTATCTTACCTAGTGGAGTATATGTAAAATTTCAAGAAGACAAAGTTCCACACTAAAATTAGCTAGCTAGCCAGAATTATTATAGACAAAGCCTAGGGTTTAATTACTCACCCTATGATATTTTAGGTCTCCTCTTTCTTTACCAGCTATAGTACTACACACTTGTGTTTTCGAAGGCTAAAAAACAGCAGATCATTGCGCCAGGCGTTACGGAAACTCTGGAGTACCATTAAGTTGTGTGTCCCTCCTTGATGTCAGATCCGACCGTTCGCTGATTTCATTATCCGAGAGGAAGTTGTAATCACGACGGATCTGCTCGCGCATCGACGGAATGATCTTCTGCCTGGTCTGGTCTCGATAATGTGGCCTGGTATCGTCCTCATCATGCTCATCGTCGCAGACCTTTCATCCCAGGAAAATAGGCTGCGCACATATGAGAAGTCTACTTGTGACGGCTGTCCCACAGATCCTTAAACCTCGATTGATTCTGGCTTAGAAGCTCTCGGGGCCCGCCGACCTCGACAACTTTACCTCCATCCATTACTATGACCACTTCTCCGTCCACAATCGTCTCGAGCCTGTGCGCAACAGTGATGACAGTACACTCACTGAATTCGTCGAACCGAGGCCCGAAAGCTCTGTCAGGTGAGGACATGGTTCAGTAAGGTGGCAATTCGTGGTCGACGTGGCGCATGGAACGGCCTGTCTATGAGGAGTGGGTAGGGCGAAGAGGCTGTATATGCTGTTCAAGCTCATGAAGTCCGTAAAATGTTTTGAACGACGCAACGCCACACCATCGGGGATGGATCATAATCGGCAGGTGGATAGACCTTGCGCTTTGTGAGAGGCACAGCAAAGATAAAGACAGAAACCCTGCCCCAACCGCATGATCTCGGGATCTGACAGGGGGTTTCCGGCGGCAAATGTGCTACGTAGTGGGATAAGGGGATGCACCTTGTGCATGAAGGCTTATCTGGGTTACAGGCGGCTTCATCAGGCACAGGACAGGGTCAGAAACATCACCCCTATTCGAAAGCTACGAGCCATCTCCCTAGGCCCTGACACAGGGCATTGAGGCCACTCGCCGAGTCCCATTAGTTCAGCGGTACATTGGAAATCGGCTGATTTTGGCTATGGCGCATACCAATAAGATGTTGATTAAACCTGACTATGCTTTTGACTTATGGTATCTGACAAAGCAGAGTCACTGATGTAGTGTCACCTGGCACTCTAACCTGGCTGGTGACGTGGTTGATGTGGCGGCAACGGCGGCTGCTATGGCTGCTGTCAAAGCTGGAGGTACTATTTCTATTTTATTTTATTTGTTTTACTGAAAATCTAGTCTTTAGGCGGAGACTAGATCTATGTTATCCTCGTCTACTTATGGGCCGTGGCCTCAAGACCCTGTGTCAGGGCCTAAGGAGATGGCTTCGGAGAAGAGGCCGCGAAGGAATCATCACATCGTGGTGGGCGGTGGGAAATCTCCACATCCCCGGAAATCCACTGTTTCCCTCCGTAATGCTCGTTGCTTGATGGATTGCTCAGTTCAATTTCCCCGCACAGTGAATCATGATTGAAAGCTAGCGGAACGCGATGTGGGAAAAAAAGTTGCCCACCTTATTTCTAGGGCCCCTGCCAGCAAAACTATAAAAAGTAATCAAAGAGTGATAACAAAGTAGACAGTAATTTACTATTGAATTATAAGAATTTCTTTTGACATATCTGCCTCTTTCATGTTATTTTGACTTTTACATACACTCAGGTGATAGTCTTGTCTGTATGCGGTACCCAGGTTACATTTACACCTAGCCCGTGCGTAATCAGATCCAGGCTATCTTCCCAAGGAGTGTAAGGCGGGTTCTGTCCCCTCATGATCACATAAATCTCTGAATTTGTTGCTCTTGAGGGAGTATGGTCATCCCAACCTGTGTACTCATGACTGACGGCCCACTCAAGTATTTCATCAAAGTTACGACATTTGTGTGTCGTCTCCATATTGATCATCCATCGAGGTGGTGACATGGTCTAGATCCACATCCAGTATATGGTGCCAACGTTACCCGCACACATCAGATTCATGCGTAATCTCTGATACAGTGATCTGACGCTTGTGAGCACTCCGTAACTCAACTCATCCCGAAAGTTGTGAGACTCACGGTTGTGTGTTGTCATGAAGTCGTTTCTGGAACCGTTTGCAAAAATCACAGCGTAATCCGGGTAGCGACGGGGCCATAAGGATTTCCGAAGCGCATTCTAAGCAATGTCAGCCCGGCTGATTTTGTGAGCCGCGTCTTACACCTACTAAACAGTGCAAGCCATGGAAAATCTGATGAGAAGTCAGTCAATTGCGATGCTTGGAAGTATGTGTCGTTGGGTAGAGCTCCTCACATCTAGACCAATCAAGCCTTCTCCATCCGATCCAGGAGCAACGACTGTCTGATCCTCCAGCTTCCTAGAAGATTCACGGTCGATCCTATCAGGCAGGGTATCTGTCGTGTTGATCAGAATCAACATATTGTACGATGTTGGGAGGGGTGGTCGTACGCCTATACGGCCGATTCCATAGCTCATCTACCACGTCATCAGGCGGAAGCTTTTGATACGGAGACCATTCTTGAATTCCGTTGTAGAAGACGACGTCCTCATATTCGATGGCATCGTTTGTGGGGGCTGTCGTATCAAGTTAGAGGAGGCTGGTGTCAAGAGAGGGCAAGGGAGAGGAGGGCGATAGGGAGACTAACAATAGTCTCAAGTGTAGGGTCTTGAGAGATAGGGTGCGCCAATGACCAAACAAGAGCAGCCAAGCATACAATTTTAAGGATGTATAGTGCTAGAATATGCCAAAATTGGTGCTGTGAGGTTTCGGTTCGGCGTTGACGATGCTTTTGTTGGGAGGAAAAGGATTCTTCATCTTGGAGAAGTCCCTGCTGATCAGCCATCTCCTTTCTGTCCATTTTTAAAAACGAGCAGTCTCGCAAGGTGAGTCAATTAGATGAGTCAAACAATGATCGAGGTTCGAAATGAATCGAAGTTTGCTTCCGCCGCGGGTGGCGGGTGATTGTCATGAGATATATCCATACAAAGGTGCCATCGAGCCGCATACTACATACAATGGGCCCAACAATTTACGAGGAATTCGTTCACATGCTTGAAATCCAAGAATCGATGCCTTGGAAAACGCGGGGAAAAAAAGCGCCACCCGCCATATCAGCCGATTTTCTGCATGCATTAACTGGCTGATGCTACGTCGGACGTGTAGGCGAACCCCAAGCAACTTACCCTTGTCATGCCGATGAAGGGGAAGAACTGGCACTACTTCAACAACATATGGGGCATTATGCAGCTGCAAGGCGTAGAGATATCGCCAAAGCCACGTAAGAATCACCTTCCTGAATGATCTCCGTATGGGTGTATTTCTAATGCTGCGTTCTGACTGGCCGAGACGCAAAGGGTTTATCCTCAAAAATATGCTGCATTCCATTCCAGGTTGGCATTTAGACAGTCCTGGTGGAAGTCTCCATGCTCTGGCAGACCACTTCAAGCGAAACACCACAATGAAATCTCCCCCCTCCCGTTACCATCGCCTCCCTGTTGCCAACGAGTCACGCTGAAGAGCTCTGGACTCCGGGCTTGGCAACAGCTCTCGACAGACAGTGGGTGAAGTTCAAGGGCGGACTGTTTGAGAAGACGCCTTACAGAGGCACCCCAAGCAAAAGTATCGATAGCCCTTGGGGGCGCTATACTGAGAGTCCATGGTTTGACGGAGGCGCGGTTGTTTTGAGAGTTAGTGAGGGTGAAACTGACCGCGCTAGAAAGTCGAACGACAGCGAGTGGTTCAATTCCACCGTCAACTTGGGTAACGTGAACGGCGGTGGTTACATGGGAACTTTGGAGATTTTCCATCAGCTTCATTGTCTAGTAAGTACCTTCGAATGTGAATTCACTACAAGAGACGTAATTCAATATTGACGTAAGAAAAGACATGATCAGGAGATACACCTATCCTAACTTTTATCCTGCCGATGAGAAGGAGCGGGCGTAATATCACAATTGTGCAACGTTGAGAGGCATGCAATGCATATTGCAAAGTATTACGGGACACCTAATGCTTGACAAATATGATGATCCAGCTAGGTTCTTCTGCTTAGCCGCATGGTAAAGATAAGGTTCTCAGTCTAAGGGTGAATTTGGAGAGTCTTGACAAGACGAAGATTATATAAGGCGTCTAAGCCGAAGACGTGAACAAAAAACGATAAATAAGAGAGCCCGCAGCAGTCTCATAGCAATTACTCTGCTAGTTCTACTATTCAACCCAGTCCAACAACTTGTTTTGTTTCCAGCTCACACAAAGTCACCAACATGAAGGTATCGATCGTTCCTTGCATTCTGACATTTGCTTTCGCAGCCAGCAGAGGAGTACTCTCTGCCCCCACGCAGGTAAAACCAGCGTCTGTTCTTCATGTAAGAATTCATTCCCCTATGTCTACAAGTTTCATTTTCAGATCCTCTCTGCTATACGGACGAGGTTATCAATCATATCATCGAGAGCAATGGCCTGGACGCAATTTACTATCGAAGGAATGGCCGCGTTCAACACGAAACACCAGTTGGTCTCATACAATTGCATCCATGTTGCTTTTCAATGAATTGACAAGCCAAAATGACTAATGTTTCTTGGGCAGATCAAAGCTCGATCGGAAGGGGACTTTACCGCCGAGAAAGCGGACCTTCGATCTTACTGGCCTCGTGGCAACGAAAATCAGATCAAAGCCTAATGGGACTGACGGCAGGCAACTCCCATATACGTTCACACGGCCTCATGCAGCCACCCACCATTCTCAAGATGTCTGGTCATGCTGAACCTTGCTCATAAAAACTCAGGAATGCATTACAGGTGTATGTACAGATCTTATATACCGCAGATATTACAAGATAAAAATATGTATTCATGATTGAAAGTAGTATTATTAGCTCCTTATTGACTTTAACACGAGAGAGATCTGGTTTGTCCCTGCTTCCAACCCCGGTACCCTAGGTTAAGCTGATTTACCATCAACTGAAAAAAGACATAACGAGAACAGGGATCTATGTCGGGTAAACTCTCTATTGAAAACCAAGCAATAGTAGTGCCTTCTTACAGTGTGTGCGTAGTTAGATATTAATATAGCTTGGAGTATTACAGATAGAAAGCTACCTATAGTGAACCCCGTGCCTGCTGTAGTCTAGCAATCCCCCCTCTTCTAAAAAGACAGCTACCGTGACATTGATATCCTGTCCATTAGATATCTTGTATAGGAGTGCGCGTATTTGAACCGTAAATATGGTTTTGGTATTTGGCCCGTACACTAATAGTTTCCTAACACTTCACCCAACTACTGTGAAGGGCCGGGCCAACCAATAGGGCGTTAGTGCTGCAACCAATAGCATCTCAGCGTTCAGTCCGTACGCCTAACCCACGGGCACAGAGGCAGAGCCATCTTGTCGCAAGATAGGAACCTAACAACAAGCTGCCAGCTTCTCGCTTGATTGCACTTGAACGTGCAGACAAGGGCAATTCACGTGTACGACAGTCTGGTTCGTCACAATTATATATATGTACTTTATTCATTATTATCACAGATACCCTTTCTGGTCAGGAATAGGTATGGGAAAACGGCTTAGTTAACTCAACCCCCCTACTTCTGCACCACCCCCACTTCTGCACCACCATCATCACCATCACCACCACCACTATCACCACTTATTTCACCACCTCTGCCGCCCACCCATATGCAACTTTCGGCCTCGCTAGATAATTCGGATGCACTGGATTCATCCGGACTATCCATATCGCCGATATCCGGACTTTGCGCCCGCTGGATGTCCCAAATAGTGGCGAAGGTGCTGTTAGGCGATAGACGGACCTTCTTTCTCTTGCGCTGCCGTATATCATCCAACTGGCCCTCCAGCTGGTGGACCTTCTGCTCTAGAAGTGCCCTTCTAGATGCCTGTTCATCATACCCCTTTTGCACCTTTCTAGATAGGTGACGAATAGTATGGGTATCTAGCCCATCCTCTGCCAGCTGGGTTAACTGGCGTAGTTGATGCCGTAGTTCAGCAGATCGACGAGGTGTTGACCATGGGACGATAGATACGGATTCACCCCACTGCTGGCTGCTAGGCTGGTTAGTCTGCTGGCTGTTCTGCTGGCTGGATGATGCCTTTATTACTAACGAGTTAGATAGAGGTCGCTGTATGCATATTGGCCATAGTCCAGCTGACCTCCAGCCACTTCTAACGTTCTGGGCTGTTATAGATGCATCTCTAGCCCTTATATAACAGGCCAGAAATGCCCTTTTGCCAGCAACAGTTGAATCACTAACCCAGTCATCTAGATATCCAACCTCCCTTCGATAGGCGTGCTTTAATGGGCTGAAGACCGATATATCCAGTGGCTGGAGGACAGCAGAGGAGTGCGGCGGTAGATATAGTAGATATATCTTGTTCTGGAAGCATTCCCACATAAAGTCAGTAGATATATGGCTGTAATGCCCATCTAGAACCAGCAGTCTGGCTGCCTCTGGCTCACTAGGCATAGTGCCTGGGATAAAGACCTTCTTTAGCCACTCAAGGGCAGTCTTCTCAGTTGTCCAGCCATTATCCGTATATGTGAAGTGCCATCCTTCATATCCAGATAGGTTAGATGGGAACCACTGGGCCTGGACTGATTTGCCCTTATATATAACCAGTGGGCATAGGGACCTCCCATCAGCAGCCACACACTCGATGATAGATACCCATGCCCGGGATCCTGGCTGCTTTTTCTGGATATGCTGCGATGCTGCAGAGCCCAGCACTAGCCCATTAGATCCCCTGCCCTCCATAATGCCAGTCTCATCCATATTCCATCGGTTAGATGGATGGATTCCCCTGGATGGCAGGGATATTAACCAGAAGATGGAAAAAACCCTGGATAACCTCGGAAGAATGGGCCTTCCATCGCCGGGCATCTATTGCCCTAGATCGCCTGGTCCTAAGTGATGGGTTTCGCCGCAGGAATCGCCCTATCCACTTCCTCCCTATGGGCTGCTGCCCATCGCCTAGCATACGCTCTGCTAGGCCCTTTAGTTGTTGATGGGTAGGGCCAGCGCCTAGGGCATCCTGGATTTGAACCCATTCAGATAGATATTGCTCTTGGGCCTGGGATAACCGCTGCATATGAATATAAGCAGTATCCTTTGATTGCATGCCGTGGAATCGATGTCGAAGAGTATGATAGGGAATTCCCCATCTACGAGCTGCCTGGCGGATAGAGCAAGTAGTATCTATATCTTGAAGTGCCCGTTGGAGCTCATCTTCAGTATATTGCTTCATGATGGGTTAAAGAAGGTATCCTGAAAAAATGGCGTTATTTGGCGATATATAGCAATTGTTATAATAGTTTGAAAAAGGTAGTGGTGTTGATGAAGGAGGAGAAATGCGGGATTTTTGGGTGGTGCAGAAGTGGGGGTGGTGCGGAAGTGGGGTATTAGAGTTAAAGTATTGGCAAAGGTCTTGAAAACTCGTTGTTGACAAACGTACAAACTTGGCAATTGGAATACGTCCTATCGACTGAGGGTTGCAACTTGAATTCGGGACCCAAGAATTCAGAGACGCTTGGCGATTGATGTGTAAAAAAGGAGAGAATCTCTCGAGTGTCCCGGTAAGATGAAAGACTTCAACACTCAAGCACAACAGAGCAAGCAGCAAACAAGCACGCAGCCAACACAAGACTTATTACTCCCTGCCTCGAAGACTTTACTCTTGGAACATCCGACGGTCTCAAAGATGCTTTTTAAACAATTCACCGCTATCATTGGCATTGCCGCCGGCCTTGCTTCCGCCGTAGACATCCACTACTATGTCAACGCGAACAGCTGCACGGGTACCCGGACCTCGTGCACCAACATCGGCAACAACACCTGCTGTCGTCGCAGCGCCAACGGAGGTACTCCAGCACGCAGCATCATGTTCGTAACGAACCGCACGATCCAAGTCCGCGGTTACGGGGGTGCGGCTGGCAGCGGCTGCGATAACCCCGTCGGCAGACAGAACGGCAGACCTCCCGCCCATTGCATGAGCCGCGCCGACGGCGGCACCTTTACTGGAGCCGGATGGGGCGAGCTCACGCTACGCAGGCGTGCCTCGGAGGTTGACCAGTGCCCCACCGGCGAGAGGAACAAGTGTAATGCGACGGTCAGGCCTGACAAGGTCATGATTGCCGATGGCGCCGAATACGACGTTCAAGGCCTGGACGAGGATAAATACAACCAATTGGTGCGTTGGAAGTTTGATTCCAGCTACCCTCGCATACTTGGATATGCTAGCTAACCCAAGTTTGCTTAGTACGGAAACTATCTCATTTTCTCTTCTCCCTTCGCCTACGCTTTTTCCTCCAAACGGGACTGTTACTAGCCTTGCCTTCTTCACTTGATCTTATAACCAATGCCAACCCCCTTTATTCAGCCCTAAAACATGGCTTGCTAACAAACATTGTTGTGTCCAGCGTCGACGCCGCTCTCAGCGAGGCCTTTACTGTTGCCGAGAACGTTCCGGAAGAGTTCAAGTCTCTGCGCGTGGTTGCCTAAGGACTGAAGATGCTGGGCTAAATGCCGCCGAGGACCGGGCGAGTAGAGGCGCCCGGTCGTACATTCTTTTGTTTTGCCTTACACTTAGTCTCCTGCTCATACATGCAGACCGATACTCGTCGTCCAGTGACACAGTTTCAACAATTGGATCACGGATCAAGAGTTGATTTCATAATCTATGGTCCCCGGAACAAGTAGCTACTGGTAGAAAATATAACTGAACCTTGGGATTCTAAATGACAGTCTGCCATGCTATATCCTTTTTGGGGGCCCTGACTAGATAGAGCAGCTTTCAACAACAGACAAGCTGGCGATAAGGAACAGGGTATTGACGTTACGGATATCGGCGTTCATGCCTATCTAATACTGTACCAACCTTGTTGCTCCTTTTTGTAAGAACAAGTAAGCTAGAAATCCGGCTTCTAAGTCGGCCCTTCATATCATTGTAGAGCTCACGCCACTTCTCACGCGACAGCTCTCTCGCGCTGATTGGCCCCGAGTTGTAATGATAATTACTAAAAAGAGATAAGGAAAAGGCATATATCTCTTGGCAAGCCATGCCGTTCTGTTGGAGCTCCGGGCTCGGTATATCTCTGTGTCTGGTTGAAGCTTTTATAGCCATTCTCATTAACGTGATCAATATTAATACCAGATCATACTACGTAGTAGTGAAATTCAAGGCTTCTTCGCGAGGACAAATCGCGTTTCAAATCCCCCTATTTCCTCTCTTACGAGAACAACTTGTACTTCGACAATTTTCCTTGGCGCGAAGGTTTCTGCCATAGCCTGAAAGCTATGAGTCTTTTGATACAGGCCCCAATATAGAGTAGTTGCAGGAGTGATAGTGAATGGCTTTTTTTGTTGTCCTAACCGATATTTAGTGTAGCGGTCGGCTAGGTCGAATAGTTCGCGTTTTCGAAAAACGACGTAAGGTACATTGTCGAGTTTAATTGATGTTTTGTCGGCCGTTATAGCTTTAATCAGGGATGAGAGTGATTGGCGCCGTGGTGTTATGTCTTTTTCGTTCATGGCGGTGATATGTAAGACAGGGCTTCTTTTGAGGAGAGTTTGACGGTAATAGAATGATGTCATTGGATGTTCGCCACCTTCAAACCCATTTCCGTATACTTCAAAGACGGGTGTCCGTTTACTTCCTTTAATGCCTAAGAAATACTCCGTGCCTTTGATCCGCTCTAGCCCAAACTCTTCCTCAGCTCCCACAATTGTGGTAGTAGTAAGGAATGTGACAAAGAGAAGAATAAAGTCGAGTACCTGCATTTTTAGAGGTCCCTAAGCAATTGCCAGAGTGGAAGACAGAATATTGCTCCAGTGGTACATCCAGGTGAGTGAGGAGAAGGACCTTATTGTTGATATACCTAGTGAGATGCTGCACGGATGCAGCGTAAGAGCAATAGGATGCACCTGTTAAAAGTTGATGAGAACCCTAATTTAGGGGTAATGAACCAATTGAAGTTGTATGGAGTATATAGCATGAAAGCATTCGACTATAGATTAGCATTATTGGTGTGGGGTAATCTATATCGGTTATCTCCGCAACTTCAAGTCTCCCCTAATAGTGTAAAGTGATTATACAGTGGTAGGGGTAAGTAAAAGGCCCCCTATCGCGTACCTACCGTGCCACCACACATCTTCTTAATAACATAATAAGGATACATCTTCTATAGGTTTCTATTACCACCTCATAAAATAGACTCCAGCAATCTATAAAATATAAAAGAATTCTCTATCTAAAAGTCAGCTAGCTAACTATTGAAAGTATAAATAAAACTAATAATTTAAATAGTAGTAGTAATAGTGATATAAATAGGTTTAGGTAGTAAAGGAAAGTTACCAACGGTTAATAGGTGAGTACCTATAGATATAGTGGAAATATCAGCTATACCTAAAATAGTAGGGGTATGTGTGTTGAGATACCTGACAAGGGGGCGTTTATTTCGGCCTGATAGAGTACAATTAACAGTGACTAAGGACTAAAAGTATTCGTCTTACTTAAAAGGGCACCGCCCGGTTCCCCCTGTGCCTAATTATACCTTGATCTTCTTGAAGATTTATTTTTCAAGTTAAACATTACAATCTTTTTGTAACCCTCAACCGCGTCAATAAGCTCTTGTTTCTTAATAGATTCGTTAGGCTTATGGGCTGAAAGAATACTGCCGGGCCCATAGAGATACTTCTTATGCTTTCCTTCTAAAATGCTGATATCTGATCCAAAGCGAGCCCCGAATGTTTCGAAACCTATTGAAAAGTTTAGTAACCTAGTAACCTTGATGTTGTCATAGGTCGGAGGGCTCACCTGGAACGTCGTGATCAATATCCAATGGATCCTCCTCTAAGGGATACTCAATGGTAACAGAATTGCAGGGGTGTTCTGGGTTGTTCTCCTTCATGGTCGTTTTGGGACATGCTTCTTGGTGAATGAGGCGCGCAAGTCGTTTTGTGACTTCCGACGGTTTAACAGTGAGTCTGAAGGACCCGGAGACCCACGCACTGGGGGGGACGGCGTTGTCTGCTACGCCTCCACTGATTTGCGCTATTGTGAGGCTGTTTTTCCCGTATTTAGGGTTCGAAGGCAAGTCGTCCAATGCCTGATGTAGGGCGTCCATGACCTTGCGAATGTGCTCGATCGCATTGATGCCAAGCTCAGGGAATCC
Source organism: Colletotrichum eleusines (assembly GCA_016807845.1). Classification (NCBI taxonomy): domain Eukaryota; kingdom Fungi; phylum Ascomycota; class Sordariomycetes; order Glomerellales; family Glomerellaceae; genus Colletotrichum; species Colletotrichum eleusines. The sequence continues at coordinate 2,954,336 of JADEZO010000010.1, read as the reverse complement.
CGAGTGAACCGTTTTGCCAATCGCAGTGGCGTTGAACACCATGCCTCCGATCTGGCCCGAGGCGAGCTTGTTATCCGTTGGCTCGCCGAAGATAACCGTGTCCCACGTCAATCCCAACTTCGGTACCTCCTTCATGCCTTCGCCGCCGATCTCTTCACCCACGACGAAAAGGAGGGAGAGATCACCTTCCTTCGCCACCTTCTTGCTGACCAGGAGATCTCTGTAGGCAATCATCATGGCGGCGACGCTTCCCTTGGCATCATTTGAACCACGCCCGTAGATCGTGTCGCCTTCAACTTTGTAATCGATGTGCGGGGGCACGGTGTCGACGTGGGACGTCATCATGACGCGAGTTTGCTTCTTTTTCCCATTGTAGATGTAGAGATTGTCCCGACCTTCTGTCACCTCTTGGCGCTCAACCTTGATCTTGAGATCGTGGCTTGCTGCCTGTTCTTTGAACCATTTTTCTATAAAGGCTTGGACTTTTCGTTCGTCAGTGTCAGGGTCGCCGGTCTTGGTAGTCGACTGGATTTGGACGAGGGATTTGTGCAAATCGATGATTTCGGCATCATCCGCATAGCAGACCCGTACAAGAAGACATGTTAAGAAGAGGAGTAACGGCGCAATCATCCTGTACGGACGCTCGGTATAGCCTAGGTATTGAGTGACAAGCTGCGGGCAATTAAGTTCGTGCTGCCCACTGATTGGGAGGCGAATGCCTAGGCTATTTATCTACCCTTTGTTTCTGAAAACAACTATTTTCTTGAAAACTTTAATTAAAGTACGGTTGTAATGAGTGCTAGTTTCTTATTATTGATAACAGGCCTATCAATGCTTTTGTGGTAAAGCGAAAGGAAAGTAGTTAGAAGATGTGTTGAGCTCATCCTTGCGATTGATTTTAAACGGTAGGGGTGCTTATTTGTTTATTAGGCCGAACCTTTAATCCCCTTGTCCGGTCAACACCGGCGTGCTTCTTTGATTACGCAGTATCTTAGCAGCTGCTACCTCAAGGTTCTTGCCTATATCCAGTGGACCTAGTTAGTGAGAGGCTCTATAAACGTGGGTTATTACTACGCGTTACCTGCTAGGAAGCTTGTACTTACCTATTGGATTATAGTATATCTTTAGATCTGACCATATGGTGCCCTATCTCACCTTTCCTGTCTATCAACTCCGAGTGTATTACTAAGACATATTTACTCTTTACTTGCTGAAATAATTCTAGATTCCTAAATTGGATTAGCATTGACCTCTAAGTTACTGCCAGAACCTTATGTACGCTATATGTTTGTATTCTACTGGCCTCTCAACCAAGCTAATATACATATATAGCAACGCCCTTTTCTATCAGTAGCTTCTTTTTCCTACTATAAAGCGTGGAATTATAGTCTTACCCCTAATGAAAATTTTGCATCGAGCTGAAATCTAGCTGAACAATAGACTGACTTTAGGTTATTCGGTAAGGATCTGTACGAGGTCACTGATTTCTATTATTTATCCCTAACATGCAGTAAATATAGGAAGCCTGTTTCTTGGTTTGTTTACAACTAGCTAGACGAGTGTGAAAGATCTAATACGTTGAACATTAATAGGTCTTGTTTTCCATATTGACTGGATCTTAAGGGAACTTTTCTTCTGTGTTCCCTATGCGTTTTGCCTGTTAAATAGACCCCGCCCCCTGAACGCTCTGCTAATGGGGACTGTTTTTTACACTACAGTAGGTGCACAGCAAGATTATATTAAGCCAAGCGCGAGCAGGGCGATCTAGACACAAGCAGAGGTGTATTCACCTTGGCTCCGTAGGCATTATCGCAGACGGTCTCGAATAGTGGCGTCATGTTATTCCGTCTTATGTAACAAATCCATACGCGCGTGGGCGCCCCCTTTTTAGTGGCTGCGTACCAATAGTACATCGTATGCTTAGTCATTTCCCGAGATGGATAAGCCACGGCTTTTGATTGGTACATTCCTATACGAAGTAGTAATTTTTACACACACAAACCTTGGCCCATAGGTAATTTAAGCCCAATTAACTGTATAGTACTCTGTATTATGGGCATACACACCTAGCATAATGATAGATACTACATAGTTATATTGCCAATTTCGCTTAAACACGGCTGTTATGCTAAATATAATTAGGTTTAATTACGCCTACTACCTAACCAGTAACCCTACTATAGAGTGAGGCGAAGTGCCAATAGGGATCCAACAGCGTTATGTCATTATGTCGTGATGGCATCCACTTTCGCGGTCAGATATTACATATTAAAATATAGTGGAACATCTAATTGAACTACTTTAACCAGCCTACGTCTACTCCGGCTCCCACAATCTTCTTCGTTATTGCTTCCTATCGTTAACATCACAGACGTAACATCCACAAAAATGCGGACATCATTCTTCCAACCTCTTGCCCTGCTCTTGGCCACTGCGGCTCAAGCTAAGTCAAAGCACCCACTTTCCGATCACCCCCACATTGCGATCACCCAAAAACATCGCCATCATGATCAACACCACCTTTTTAATTAACTACCAACATTATCTAGATGCTACGATAATGCAGCTTTCGGCCTCACTAGGTAAATCAGATGCGGCGGATTCATCTAGCCCACTTTCAGCATCGCCAGCCTCAATCTGGGCTTGTCGCACCTCGTTGATCGTCGCGAACTTCGTGTTTGGATCCAGTTGAACAGCCCTCCTCTTCCTAGCAGCAGCATTATTAACTCTAGCCTGGAGGAGCTGTATTTGGTGCTCAGCGGCAGCCAACTTGAAGGCTTGCTCTTGGAAGCCTTTTTCACCTTTCTAAAGAGCTGGCGTTGTGTGGCGATAGTTTGATCCAGCTGGGCAAATAACCGTAGTTGATCATCCAACTCCTTCCTTTTCCTAGGCGTTGACCACTGCCTACTGCATATAGCAGATGCCCTTCCCTCTATATCCTGGGCATCCTGGCCACTATGGCCACCTTTTATAGCCTTGTTAAGTGGTGTTGATGGTGCTGTTTTATCTGGCAGCAGATGGGAGCTCATTAGAGGCTTCGCAAGAGCAACAGGCCATAACCCAGTAGATTTCCAGCCACTTCTTATATTGCTTATAGTTAATCCAGCAGTACGAGCCTTCTGATAACATGATATGAAGTTCCTCTTGCCGATGATAGTTGAATCGTTCCACTGGGTAAGGTATCCAAGCTCCTTGCGATAGGCTGCCTTTACAGGACTAAAGACTGCTTGATCAAGTGGCTGAAGGACATGGGAGGTATGTGGCGGTAAGAATAATAGATGGACGTTGTTGGTATAGCATAACCACATAAAATCCGTCGTTGTATGGCTCCCATGCCCATCAAGGATAAGCAGTCTGGCCTGATTAGGTTGAGAGGGCTTAGTCTGAGGTAGGAAGACTCTCTGCAGCCATTCAACAGCAGTGATATCCGTAGTCCATCCATTCTCTGTTGCTGTAAACTCCCATCCATTATATGGGCCTAGATCCAGAGGAAACCACTGCTGCTGGACTGTCTTACCCTTATATATAACTAAGGGATGGATGGGAATGCCTTCAGCAGATATACACTCAATGATGGATACCCAGGCTCGTGATCCAGGCTGCTTCTTCCTCACTGACTTTGTTGCAGCCCTGCCCAGCACCAGCCCATTATCTCCCTTGCCTTCAAGGATGCCAGTCTCATCCATATTATATCTGTTGGCTGGTTTGATGCCCTGGATGCGAGGTATGGCGAGATATTTGAACCAGTCCCTGATAACCTCAGTAGATGCTCCATTAACACGCCTTGAATCGATGGATCGACTTCTCTGGACCTTGATAGATGGGTTTCTTCTAATGAAGCCATCTACCCACCTCTTGCCTAGAGGCTGGGTATCCCCCATGGCTTGGAGGATGCGATGGGCAAAGTCCTTTAGTTGTTGATGGGTTGGTGGCAGCCCGAGATCTGCCTGGCAGGTAACCCAAGCAGCCAGGCTGGCCTCCTGGGCAGCTGATAGTCGCTGGAGATCCTCAAAGGCAGCATCTCTCCTTTGGGTGCCAGATAGACGGTTCTGGAGTGTGGTGAAGGGGATGCCATAGATCCTAGCTGCCTGGCGTATACTGCTGCCAGCAGCAACAGCATCTATTGCCTGAGCAATCTCAGATTCGGTATATTCAACCATAGGGTAATAAAGAATAGATAGTGAAAAAATGAAGTTATTTGGATAAAGACTGTAAAAGTGGTGATAGTATATATGAAGGGGTTGGTAGGTGGCTGGGGGTGGAGATGCATGATCGCAATGTGGGGGTGATCGGAAAGTGGGTGCTTTGACTTATGCCTCAGCAGCCTGCAGCGCCAACCCCCGCAATCCCGCCTCCCTGCCAACCCATCGTCCCTGAGCCCGATCTGGCAACCTCATACGATCGCTGGTTCGCTTTCCAAAAGGCATACCTGTTTGATAAAAACATTGAAGCAACATTCGGTTTCTTTTCTTCAAACTTCACAGTATGTTGACCTCCCCAGATTAACCTAGGCTACAACTACCGGATGCTGACAAACCTTATCCATAGAGCAAATTGCGTTTTGGCGTCCAGAGCCGACAAGACTACTGGGCTGATTCTACCGTGCAGGACTGGGGAACGACCGCAAGCTACCCAACCGATTCCTCTTTCCGCAACAACAGGGGCCACGTGGCCTATGATTTAGGTGTGAACAGGACTGGACATGCTGGCGATGACTTTGTTTGGGAGCAAGGATGTATTGTATCTCACGAGCAGACGCGTTCCTAAGGGTAAATTTGCTTATATGTGCAACTATTATTTGTAAATAACGAACTTGATTCGACTTCGTAGTTTTGTACGGCTTGGAGCCTTATTTCATCTAAATACATAGGAATGCCCTTTTAGACTGTACACCATCCACCCGAATTCATCTGTCTTGAACGCCGAAATTCAACAGCACTCATCTTGCCGTATTAATCTCCCTTTAGTTGGACGGTAGACTAAAACCATTTTCTCCAGGACGCGCATGCACGCTTTCGCGCCGCTGTATCATAACAGATATCACGACATCACCTCCTGTCTTCACTCCAAACTTGGTTGTCTAAATTCTTGAGATTATGTTAGGAAAGACAATAGTAGAGCGGGGATAGGGATACTAGTTGCAGCACCCTAAGCTGCCTAAGACTGGGCCAGTAGTCAATGCAACTTTTAACAGCTCATAAGTCAGAAGGCTTAGTTAAAGCCTTCTGGTCAGAGTACATCTCGCTAGACGACCAATATATAGGCGATAGAGAATAGGATAATATACTGTCGCAAAGACAACGTTGTCAATTACAGGCAGCAATTAACGCTCTTTATCTATCATGTGTCCAAGCGCACTTGCGATACATATGTACACTTTACGTCTTTATCAAAGTCTGAACTAGAGCCTTGTAACCCTATTAACACAGTTTGAATATGGTGACCTAGGCGATCAGAGACCTTTACTAAGTCTAAGAGAGTTTGGCTCTTCTGATCAGGTCGTGAAACCCCTAATTAGAAGCTCCTCTTAAGATGGTCCGACTTGGAACCTGAGTTGCTTTGCGTTGTGTAGTGCTGTGTGTTTTTATGTATAGCTCTGCCACGACTAAAGTCCCCAAACCACACCCTATGCGCTTTCAGTGACTATACTGCGCCTCTAACTCTGCTCTCCCTATCTCTAATCGGCGCTCGCAGAGCTGTTCACATCACTAAAGCAAAATATCATTATTACCTAACCGTGGTTTCCGGCAAGCGTTAACGAGATACCAAGTCTAGAACGTAGAAGACAGATAGATGTAAACTTACCTTTTTTATGATATTTTAGGAGAACCTGGGTATAGCTACGTAGCACAGGACTTTTAAACAGCGTTATATTGCCTTCCAACATCCCCTTAGAAAATGCCATGCCTCGGATTAAAGGGGACTGACAGTCTTTGATATCAGCATACTGGTTCATACATATTGAACTACAAATCCTTGAACTGTATTTTCCTTTTCTCTCCAAAACTAGACGGAGTCTATTTAATAGGTTTATTCAAATTTGTTGAGTTCTTATATGCACTTGCAGAACCAAGGTGTGCGCCCCTTGTCAGGTGTCGACCCCTCCTTAACTACCTATATTCAAGTTATGGGGGTAAAGTGTCTTGTTTTAGCTTACTTGAGTCACTCATTCGTCTATGAGATGATCTATACACTTTTCGGAGTATCTCTCCGCCTCAGTTGCTCACTCTGCTTCAGGCGCTCTCCTTACCTCAGATGCTTTCACTGTCTCGGGTGTTCTCCTTGTTTTACAGTAACCACCCCACCCCACTTACGAGCCAGCCCTACATCCGAGCCATCCGAAAATCCCGCACCCATCAACACCACCACCTTTTTCAAACTATCACAACAATTGCCATTTATCACCAAACAACGCCATTTTTTCAGAATACCTTCTTTAACCCACTATAAAGCAATATACCGAAAGTAAGCTCCAACAGGCCCTTACCGAGGTGCAGGTGGGTTGCCCTATTCGCAAGGCTGCTCAGAAATAGGGTATACCATACCAGTCACTTCAACATCGATATCGTGGACGGCAAAACAGAAATTCTGCCTGGGCTGATTATCAGCGATTATCCCAGTCATAGGAGGATAATTTAGCTGCTTTTATATGCCTTCAAGAGTCCCTCGGTAGGTCCCTTACCTATTAAGAAGTAAAGGGACTAACAAAGCGTATAATAGGTGCTAGGCAGCAACCTCTAGGAAGGAAGTAGATGGCCCGATTTAAGTGGCAAAATCTATCTATTATAACCAAGAGGAATAGGGCAATAGATTCCAGGCGATAGGTAGCCCATTCTCCAGAAGTTATCCAAGAATTCTTCTATTATATAGATAGTATCCCTATCATCTAGGGTATCTATCCATCCAACCGATAGAATATAGATAAGACTGGTATCTTTAAGGGCAAAGGTAGTAATAGGCTAGTGTTAGGCTCTACAGCAGCCAGATATACCCAGAAAAAGCAGCCTAGATCTAGGGCATAGGTTTCCCTTATTAAATATATATCTACTGATAGGCGGTCCTTATACCCACTGGTTATATATAAGGGTAAGTCAGTCTAAGTCCAATAGTTCCTATTTAACCTATCTAGATATAATTGCTGGCAGTTCACAGCAATAGATAATGGCTAGACGACTGACCAGACTGCCCTTAAATAGCTAGAAAAGGTCTTTATCCCAGGGACTATACCTAGCCAGCCAGATATAGCTAGACTGCTAGTTCTTGATGGGTATTACAGCCATATAACTATTAATTTTATATAGAAATACTGACAGAATAATATATATCTATTATATCTACCGCTATACTCCTCTACTATCCTCTAGCCTCTAGATATAGCTGTCTTTAGGCCACTAAAGCAGTCCTATCGGAAGGAGGTTAGATATCTAGATAACTAGGTGACTAATTCTACTGTTGCTGGCAAGAGGGAATTTCTAGACTGTTATTTCACTACCTATAAAGCAGTAATAATAGTCTAAAATATTAAGGCTGGCTAGAAGTCAGCTGGGTTATAGCCAGTCTCTTTAAGGTACCCTCTATCTAACCCTATAGTATTCAGGGCCCAGCAGACCAGCCAGCAGACCAGCCAGCCCAGTCAGCCCAGCAACCAGCAGTAGGATAAAGCCGTATCTATTATCCCATAGTCAACCCCTCATCGGTCTACTGATCTACGGCATTAATTACATCTATCCAGCCAGCTGGCCAAGGAAGGGCAGGATATCCATACTATTCGTCACCTATATAGAAAGGTGCAAAAGGGCTAGGATAACCAGGCATCCAGACTGGCTCTTCTAGAGCAGCAAAACAAGGCATTACAGGCCCAGCTGGAGGACCAGCGGCAACACAAGAGGAAAAAGGCCCCTCTATCACCCAACCGTCGATTTACAACAATATAGGGTATCCAGCGGGCGAAAAGTACGGATATCGAAGAAATAGATAGTCCGGATAGATCCAGCGCATCCGAATTATCCAGCGAGGCCGAAAGTTGCATATGGGTGGGCGGTAGACCTAGTGAAATAAGTGGTGATAGTGGTGGTGATAGTAGTGGTGATGATGGCTCGAATGTAGGGTGGGGTGGTTATAACTTCTTGTTCGCGAAGATATGCCCCCGATAGCGCGCACAAACATGTACTTGGCTTATCACCCTACTCCCTATGGCAGAAGAAGTCCGGACCCGAACGTATGGCCCACCCTAATCTGAGGAGTCAATACAGATGTTTATCAGGTACTGTTACCAGACAGTGCCGCGGCTCTGAACAAGCAGCTAAAGGCTATTTTTATCTTACACCTTCCTATAGAGATACTGTCCGTGCCCTTTACGTGTAAGAGTTATAACAGTGTTAGATAGAATTACTATACGAACCGACTTATTTACGTATCATATACTATAAGAGTGGTACTAGATAGTATAAAACATTAATCCTGCTACTACAGAAAAAAAAGATTTACTCATAGGACTATTTAGCTAAGCATACAGAAACCTCCTCTTATATCAAGCTATTTGTATAAACTAAGAACAAGGAGGAGTTCTTCATTAGATTTCTCAGAGCTAAAGAACCATCAAGCACTTAATATCATGGAACAATTAAAGTTGAAATCCTGGACATGGCGAAGTTGGTGATGATGCGGTATTGGAGTGCATTATTGAAGACGAAACGAAAGGATCGTGTATTAGCTATCACTGCTGTAGTTACTCCAGCCGTCCTTTACCTTTCTTAGGAAGTTCCCAGACCTTAAAATAACACAACAACAACACACAATCTCTCTACCTCACGCTCTCTCTCCGCTTCAGGTACTTGTATGCCGTTTACACTCCCAAGTCTGCCGTACCCATTCTGACTACTAGAGACATAGGCTGTCGGTTATAGGGTGGTTTGTCGGGCTGGAGTTGCTGCTTGTTTCAGCACAAGAGCGTCTTGGTTCTTGTTTGGGGTCGGATGTTCTAGTGAGGTCCTGTATTGGACTGCCATAGGAGCTTGCTGTTCAATAGTAGTGGCTACATCATGTTTTATTAGGTGATTCAAGACAGGATAACACAGTAATAAACGCGGCACTACAATCTAGGGACGTCATGGCAGTAGTATAAGGATGCTATAGTCACTTAAATAACTTCTCGGGTGTAAAAAAGGAGTGAGGTGGACATACAAGAAAGACTATCTCGTGATTTCTTATTATGCTTGCTTTGCTCCGGGAGGCATCCTTGAACGCGTATTTGATGCTTTTAATATCTAAGCCGTCTTACAGTAAGCGAACGATAACACATTAACGACCATTTCAGTTAAGCTTGCAACGAATGTTAAATATGTGTATAGCTATAGTATTGTATGAATTGTTTCCAGTAAATCTATCAGTTACTAACTCTTGTCAGTCTTTTACTTACTAGTTCACCAGCTTTTCTATGTCTACTATCATTGCACTACTCTTACGAACTATGTCGTCTATCTATGACGAGCTAGAGCACACAGTAGGGCATGTGAGAATACGAATCAGAAAGGCTTCTTCCTATAAACGTAAAACTAGATATGACCGTCTATAGATATAGGCAATATGTGTGAGTCAGATGTTGCCGGTCGCATGATATGGGCACAGGGGAAGCCTATCCCTGAGTGCTTATAGCGTACCGCAGCCGAGTCAGCTGAGGCCGTCATGAACACCATTGTCACAGTATCTAAGATGTGCTAATTTATACCGGCGGCCGAGACTATACACTTTCACTTAGATTCCATATTTAATAGAGAGCCTTATAAGGTATATGTGACTACTATATGATTACCCCTGGAGGCTGTCCTAGCTTATATGTCTCATACTTATCTTGATTAGTGGATATGGTAGCTAAAATATATATTAAAAATGTATTTCAACTCTCAGAAGCCTTTCACAATACACTCACTACATATGTCTTCTGACTTTCGGAGGTTTCAGCTTGGCGATGTCAGAAGTATACTTACAAACCTAGGCCCTTGTATTCTTGAACTATGTATAAGTTGTATACACGCTAGGAAACAAAAGCCACCGGAGAAAAGCAAAACAGCTTATAACCTTGATAAGGAATTGGACCTCAAGCTGTGGCTCTGATTAACTGCCAAATTAACCACGCTGACCAGGCAATTGCCACCGCTGCAAGCCTTAACAACCACACCACGTTCCCTCCAATCCGAAGCAAGTCCAATCCCGCCAGCACTGCCGAGCAAACCAGCGAGCTGATGATCTGCGGGAGCGAAATAGCCATATTGTGCAGCCCCCGAACACCGGCCACACCGATAGGCATCTCGGCAAGCTCGGTGTTGATTAGCGCGAACGCAACCCACATCGTCACGGCCTGGGTTGCGCCGATGAAGAAGAGGAGGATGAGAGAGGCTGTGGAAGTTTGAAAGGGAATCGTCAGGAGGAGAGAGGTTGTTGCGAGGAGTTGCGATAGCAACCAGAGGCGTGGGAGGTTGCCGGGGTGGAATATGACGAGGATGTGGGAGACGAAGGTCAGGATGAGAGTCGACAGGAGGGTTCCCATGGAGTAAGAGAGGGATGCGTAGAGAGGGTAGGATTTTGCACGGCTCTCTGGGGAGGAAGGTTCAAGGCTAGGAGTGTGAAGGAACTCAGATAGTGCTGGTAGTTGTTAATCTGGAACGGAACAATTATTTAGAGGGAGAGATTGGGAGGTTACCTGTTTCGTAAGCATATCTGTATACTACGTTAGTTCGTCGCTGGATCCCGACAGGACAAGGCGGGAAGTACCTACGTAGACATGTAATACAACACGGGAAACCAGCCAAGCCAGGCAAACAGCTGCACGCCGCAAACTCTCCCCGTCAGCGGCGGCAGTTGCCGCCAGCGTCGGGCCAGCTCACCCGGCAGACACACGGCGCAGACCCGCCGGATGCTGGACCCGGATCTTGGCTGCCGTAGAGGTTGCGTGGCATCGTGCGGCACGAATCGACAGACCAGCCCGACAGTAACGGTAGAGAAGATGAACGCGACGCACGCCAGCGTGCGGAACGCGACCACGGGGTCAGCTTCTGAGGATTGCATGGTAGAGACGAAGCCCACGACGGAGAGAGCGGCAGACCCGAGAACGTTCCATCGCATGGACCAGGCGGCAGCGACGGGTTGTTGCGATTGCGGGCAGATGTCGACAATGATAGCGCGGACATCAACAGCGTAGGCGGTTAGCCCCAATAAAGTGGTCACCAGGCAGACAACGGCCAGTGCAAGCGGCTGTCACGGTCTTGCGGCCGAGGTGTCGGTGAACAGCGCGGTGAGGTCGGAGGCGCAGGTCATGAGCAGAATGGAGATGACGGTGGTGAGAGCGCCGGCCATCATGACGGGCTTCCGGCGGCCGAGCGGGTGGTGAAGCTCGTCGCTCAGCTGGCCGACGATGGGCTGAACGAAGGCGCCAAAGATGGGGCCTAGGCCCCAGATCAAGGAAATGAAAGAGGGGCTCAGGCCGAGGGAGCGGATGTAGGGCTAATCAGTTGTTAACAGTGATCACTGACGGTGGTGATGGATAGGGATGGGTGGCACACGGTGACGCTTGATTGCAGTAGAAACCAGCAGACTTGGAGCTCGAGGCTGGGACATGTTAAGAGGAGAAGACGGGGTGTGGATAGTACTTGGCGCGGTTCGAGGTCGTTGTCGAGCTCGAATAAGAGTTGTTCATGTTCTTCGGAGGGGAGGCTTTCTGTTGGTGAAAGGCATGGTTCCTCTATAGGTGCAGCCATTGCTGGGCTGGCTGCTACGGGTGATAAGAATGGCTCTATTTTGGAGCAAGAGAACTGTTTACTATGAAGAGCCGGTCTTGAAACTGCTTTTGCTCCCCAATCGCTCCGTTGGATAGGTATGCAGAAAAAGAGAGAGAGGTCTTGTTGCCGTTCGCTTACACCCCAGCAGCTGCGCAACAGCAGAGTTGCTCTTTGCAGTTTTCTGAATGCTCGTCGAATATTCACATACGGCATAAAAGCGCCTAAGGGGTATTCCCTGCCAGTGAAGAACATCATTCAGGTTGTATGAATAAAATAAAAATAAAAAAAGGAGTTGACAGGGTTCAGTCCAGTCTAAGCCCACAGTGAGAGGGAAAGTCACTTGAACTGGGTACAAGGTACGATGCCAGCATCAGGCCAACACCGCTTTTCTGACCAGCTACTCAAAAGATTCCCCGCCTATTCCATCTCAGATTAGATCCGTATTGTATCCTCTTCCTCATGTTTTCGGTATCCCAACGACTACCAACGATGCCTTCATCCGAATATCACCAAATCTCGAAGTCGAGAGAAGACGAGCTGGACGATATTTCTCTCTCCGACCAGGAGAAATATATCCCGCAAAGGAAGAACTCTCTTCTCGTCCGTTTCTCGGGGCTGCTGGCTGCGGTTTTGGGGCTAGGTTTCTATACGGCGGCGGTGCTCTACTATGCGCAGGAGTTCATCCACAAGCCATACTGCCCGCGGTTTGCGGCGAAAGACACGGTTCACTTGTGGGTGAGTTGGCTCGTGATGATTACCATAATTATATCGTTGACAATATTTCTCCCTCTCTGACATAAAACACCAGGACAAAATCGGGTACCAGCCTACGCCTTTCAATCCAGCCACGCCACACCACTCCGACCCTTTCCTCGGCACTCCAAGCGCCGAACTCGACGCCAACTGGCGCAAGCTGCTACTAAGTTCGTAGTCCTCTCATCGCGCATCTTTGCACAGGTTGCACACAACCAGAAAGACTGACTTGATGCACAGCCTTCTCGGACCGGCTCCCCAATTCTGAAGCACAGAGGCTGGGACCCGATTCGGACGCCATTCCTTTCGATGACGGCAAGGGCGGTCTGTAAGCCTAGACGCATTCATCCACCGCGATGGAAGAAGAGATAATGACCTGCTCAGCGTTGGCGGCATTGCCGTGGTCCACAACCTACACTGCATCGTAATTCAACCCCAAACCGTCTTCTACGGTGATAACCAGCTAACACTACGCTTGCCAGAACTACATTTACCAGACTATACACGAAGACTACTATTTCCCCAATGTCACTGAGAAGCAGCGAGACAAGCAAAGAAGTCATCTTTGTATGTTTTTTTGTTTTTTTTTTGGTGTGGAATAATTGGTGTTGATGATGGTACTGACCATTATTACAGCACACTGCCTTCATCACTTGATGTCCTCAGCCAAGTGCCAGGCTGACATGACGCCGGTGCTGCTACACTGGACAGCGGACGACCACGTCCCGGTTCTTCAATGGGACGGCGTGGAACGGTCCTGTGTGGACTGGGAAAGCTTGATGAAGTGGGGGGAGGAAAACTCAATGACGCACTCGGAGACCATGCCGTCAGTTTCTAGTAAGCAGCAACATTCCCCCTCCTCTTTTTCCTTGATGTCACCTCCAAATCATATCTTTCTAACTTTGCAACCCATTACAGAGATGAAGCACCCCATCTACAGTAGGGAAACCCTCGCTTATGCTTGAAATTGACGCAGAACACATGCTAAAATATACAGGTCACTTCGTTGATGAGAACGGCAGGTTCATTCTCGCCAACCTCGAGGGAGTGGTGGACTTCGAAGAGTTGTCGAAAAGAGCTGATTACCAACAGTGGGCGAGGGAGGAAGGCATCGGGCCGGGGAAGGAGGATGCGGAGCGGTTCCTGAAAGAGTTTGCCAGGAAGCAGAATGAATACTATCGTCATCACTGACTGAGTGTTGGTTTGGGGGGGATTTGCGAGGTTTTCGCCTAGGTCGATAGGGGTAGAATTGCAGTAATACTACCGGATTGGCGCATACTTACTGATAGATGAATGAACCCGTCAAGTAGATTACGCACTGTTTGATGGAATGAACGGCCTGTCGTCTGTCTTGCCGGCATTGATGTGACGAACTTATCCCGACAAATTGGTGGGGAGACATTTATTTTTACTAGTCAGAATCTATTAATTGGTCAGACAATCTTGAACGAAAATCACTACTCCGTGACGTTGAACAAAAGCTGAGTTTTGGGACTAACATCTCCCGTCAAGAATCCACCCTGCATCTGAGCGGAGTGAGGACGTACGATGTACACCGCCAAGCAAACTTGGGCTGCCCCCCTTGTCCCCATGGAAACACACACGCCAGTTCAATCAGAGTCAATAATCGCTAGCTGTCTAGAAGGAACTGCGGGGACTTTTTGTCGGACCCATATGGTCATTTAAGTCCTTGGCAGGTGGTTAAGCCCCTCTCTTTTTCGAACAGGCGTACATATTCACGAGAGTGACTACACAGCCTCTCTATGGTTATTACAGGTACACGTTTCAACAATACCCACCAGCCTCTTCCGAGTCATGATAAAGGATGATTATGGATGCTGGACATGGGGAAAGGCACCAAGTCATGCCTACAGCAGATTCTACCGCTCCTGCCTCTCTCTCCCACATCTCCCCGCGCGTGTCAGGCTTGAGCTCCATCTATCGATTCTCTGCCAGAATTTGGCTCTGTTGGTTGTAGAGTTAGTCCGCCACCACTTGTCTGTTGATTCACCATTTCACGCTCCAAATTCACAATGTCCACATCTCCAAGAGTGCCCTCTCGTAAGGACAGTACCGGTGAGGACATTACCGCGCGCTCATCCTCCGATTATGACGACGAAAAGTCTGGCCTGCTTGACGGCTCCATATCCAGCTCTCTGGCAACTGCATCACCACGCATTCGCTATGCTCTCATATTTCTGGCGATCTCCAACGCCGTCACTCTATGTGTGTTGTTCTATAACGCCGCGCTGAGGCCACAGCCTGTGCCGACAACGGTGGTGTATCCGCCGCAGCCGGACTGGTTCCCTCCGCAGAGTACGTTCTACATTTGCTTGTTGGCCTCTTGTTCTCCATCGTCAAATTCCTCGTCTCGCTTCTCAAATGTGCATACTTATCGATATATATCCGAGATGCTAACGGAAAGAATCAGTCCCCACGAAAAAGATATTGCAGAGTGAGCCGATTTTCGGGCAGGAGCCCAACAATGAGAGCATTGCTGCGTGGAATTCTCTTTTGCCAAGTACGTCTTCCCCCGAATTGCTTTCGTCGTCTCTGTAACAGCCATGTGAGGAGAAGTCGGCTGACTGAGAGGAAAAACAGAGGGCCGCGGCTGGGTCCAGATGCATAACAAGACGGCTCTCCCCGACATGCCTGGCCTGAACCAGTCGCTGCCAGAGCATATCGCACTGCCATCGGTATACCACCAGCTGCACTGCCTCGTACGCACCAATCCTTCCAACAACCCCCCCTCAGAGATGCAAAACACCGCTGACAGCTGAACAGTACAGCACAATGCGTGGCTACTACGACCTTCTAGACCGCATCAACAACCCGAAGCAGCGCCGCGAGCTTCCCACCGACCCAGGCTGGAACAAGGAGCACCTGAACCACTGCTGGGACTATCTGCGGCAGAACATCATGTGCGCGGCAGACGTGACGCTCGAGTGGCACCGGTGGAACGAAAAGGTCGAGACGGGCTGGGGGTATGAGCATCAGTGTAAGGACTGGGATGCGCTGACGCAGTGGGTGCTGGAGAGGCGGACGTCGAACAACTGGGGCTTGTTGAGGGGAGAGGGAGAGAGGATTCCGCTGGACAAGGAGAGTTCGTCGTGATGAATTATGTGTGTGTGTGTGTGTGTGTGTGTGTGTATCTGTCGTTACTCTTCCCGACACCCTACGTGTAAGATTATGCGCCAACTTTGCTCTCATCCCCTCTTCTTATCCCTCTTCTCCTCCAGCCCAAAATCCGTCTCCAACTTGTCCCTCAACACAACTTCCCCCTCGGCACACGCAAACAATAAAGCAACGCCAGCAATGCCGGCCGCTATGTACCAAACGCCACTAACCGCCTGGCCAAAGACTTTCACGACCTCGCCTCTCACCGCCCCTTGTAGGCTCTCCACAAACGCCCGCGTCGCAGAACCGTAGGCCCTCCCGCTGCCCAGCTGCTCCCTGACCCGCTCATCCGATATCCCACCCGCAAGCGCCTCAAATCTGTTGTTGAATATTGCGGCGGGGATCGTCACACTCCAGATGATGGCCAAGCTCTGCACAAACGTAAAACTACTGGTAGCTACTGCCTGGTCGCTCTCTTTCACAGCGCCTTGAAACGCTGGCAGTAACGTGTTGACCACCATGCCCAGACCAAGCGAGAACAAGACCTCGAACAAGATGCACTCGACGTCTCCCGACGCCTCGTTTAGGATACTAAACAGCCCGCACGCGATGCACATGGCCGCGAACCCAGCCACGTGCAGTATCTGGTACCGCCCGAGCTTGCTCACCAAGACGACAGATACAATGCTCGCTGGCACGGCGACGGCAATGATGGGCAGCAGCTGCACACCGGCGCGTGAGGGCGTCGACATACGCACGCCCTGAAAGTACACGGGTAGCAAAAAGTTGGTCCAGTTGCTAAGCAGGCTACTGGCAAACGCGCCGGCCGCCACGGTAGCGCCTGTTCGGTGGTTCAGCAGGCGGAGCGGCATGACCGGGTCGACCGTCTCGCTGCGCCCGAGGCGTCGCTCGAGGAGCCAGAACAAAACCAATCCCGCGACGTCAGCGGTGAGGGATGCGATTATCCGGCCATCAGACCAGCGGTATTCGGACCCGGCGTAAGTGACGGCGTACAGTATGGCACCGGTCGCGGCTATCAGCACCAGGCTGCCGGCATAATCCACGCGCCGAAGGCGCTCACGTCGGCTTGTGTCTGCAACCCTGACGCCATCTTTCAGGAAAACGACCAAGACCAGAAGACTCACCGCGCCGAAGGGCACGGGCAGCCAAAACACCCACCGCCAAAGGCCGTTCTGGATCAGAAACCCTCCTACCAACGGACCACTCGCGGCTCCCAATAAGGCCTTTGGTACTATGAGTGGAATGAGTAAACTTTTGGGAAAAAAAAGGTACGCCCTGCAAGCAACTTTGTTTGTTTGGAGACGAGTTGTGTAAAAAAGAAGAAACAATAGAACATGGTCAATAAATAGTGCATTTCGGCACAGGAAGAAAACACCATGTAACAACATCGTGATCTCTGTAGTAGAAGAAGAATAGCTTGTCCATTTGTAATGTTGAATTTGTGTATCTGGAGAGTAATGCGTAGTCACAGCCCAGCAAGCGCTTCGTACAAAGTCCAGCAAGGACAGGACCACGCGAACGTCAAATTTACTCCAGTAGAATCCCAACCAAACTCCTTCTTAACCACGGCAAATCACGCGCGGCGCCGGCCCTCAGGAAGTCTACGGCAGCCTCCCGCCAACTGGTGATCTCCTCCGTACTGCCCCAAAGCCGCGACGCAATACGCATGAAGTAGACCAGCATGAGGCCAATGATCATGGAGACCTTGCACACAAACACATCATCACGCACGACCTCTCCCGCGTGCGCTTTATACGCTTGCAGAAACGAACTCAGCAAGCCCCGGTCGCCGTGCTTGGCCTCCAACACCATCGCTTCGACGGACCACATGCCTACATCCCCCGCCGCTTCGCCGAACTGCGCCAGTTCCCAGTCCACGATGTATATGTCGGGCGTGCTGTTGTTGCTGTCGTCGTCGTCGTCGTCGTCGTCGTCGTCGGAAGCACCCGGGTACCGGAGGAGGTTATTCATGGGCCGGAAGTCCCACGCCGTCAGTGTGCGCACCGTCTCCATCCCGCGCATCGCGCCCAGGATCTTGTCGCTCTCGTCGCCATCGGTCACGACGGACTGGACCAGCTGATCCATGTACCCTCCGGGGTCGTAGAACCGCTCCAACTCCGGGTTGATAGGCTCAAACCCGGGGGCTCCCGAGGCGGCGCCCGCCACCTGTAGACAGCCGAGCCACTTGCCGATGCGCGCGCCAATGTCCGCCATGTCAAACCTGGGATCGCCGCTCCGGAAAGCGTCCAGCAGGTTCACGTCTCCTGCCCAGGACATGACGAACCCGTTCTCCGTCGTCGTCAGCACCCGCGGCACGCGCACGCTCGGCTCCGCTCGCGACGCCTCCGCCACGGCGCTGCACGTCAGCGCGTGGACCTCGGTGGACAGCCGGGCGGGCGAAACGGCGGCGTCGCCAAACTTTGGGGTGCTGTCGGCGCATTTCAGCACGGCCGGCTCGGAGGCCGGGTAGTCGGGGTGCAAGAAGCCGTCCAGGCGCCAGATGTAGCAGGAAGTGCCGGCGTCGATGGGCGTCGCGGATTCGCAGATGATGTTGTTGTCAGTGAGGTATTGGTCTATTCCGCCGGTCCAGAGACACGGGTGAGTGGGTGGTGGGCTTGTTCCTAACAATGACTTCTTTTTTTCTTTTTTTTTTTTTCGTCGTTGTTAGCTTTAAGTTTGATGGCGTATGAGGTCAACCTGATAAAGGGGGGGGGGGTGGCTTTAGTAGCGCGGGAACTAAAGTCTATTACCGGGGGTTCTTAGCAATGGTTATATGTTCTCTAGAAGACGGCTGCCGGTTATGTGCGCGCGGGAATAATATTAAGGTTTTGGAGGACATGAATATTAGATATTAACCACCACACCTACTGTAGGTTGTGTGGGGTGATGCAGGTGTATTTATACTCGGCATGGACCACCACAAACCGCTCATACTCTTCAATCGGCCACCACGCAATGCTTTAAAGGCTGAAGAACAACCAAATAAACTATAAACCATCCCGAACTCGTCTCGTCACCCCATCTGCCAAAATGTCATCCGCAACGGGTGAAAAACTCTTCGTCCGAAAGATAGAAGAGAGAGCTCGCTTGACCCCCACAAACATCTTCGCGCGCGTCCCGCTCGTCGATTGGGAAACAAACGGCTACCGCTCCATTACGTGGAAGCAGTACAACGACGGCATCAACAAGATCGCCCACTGGCTGGACGAGACGCTCGGCAAGTCGGTGGACAATGATACCGTCTCATACTTCGGGTCCAATGACATCCGCTACGCCTTTGTCTTTGCTGCGCTGAATAAGACTAACCGTAAGGTGTGTTGGCACCTTTTCCTTTTTTCTCTCTCTCTCTCTCTCTCTCTTTTTTTTTTTTTTTTTTTTGAATTTCCCCAGACATTACTTCCCGAAATACATAGTACTGATTAAAGTGTGGGGAGAACAATAGCTGCTCACCCCTGATGGCCGCCTTATGAAACCCGCACTGCACGGCCTCCTGTCGGCGTCCAACTGTAAAGCATGGCTGTACACCGAGGACGAGATCGCGGCGCAGACGCCCTTCGATTTGGAAGAAACCGGAATCGCACTGCACGCCTTCCCATCCCTGGAATGGTGTCTCGACGCCGAGGACACCGCGCCGTACCCCTACACCATGGGTCAGGGACTACATGTGCGCTTTTTGGAACGCCAGGATGTTTGACGGGGTCGATACGATCGACACCAAGGAGCTGTGGCGGCCGGTCGACTGCGACGGGGAGCGCAGGTGGGAGTTCTTCGCGCGGGCCGACGACTCGGTCAAGCTCTTTGGCGGCGTGTCCTTCGACGCGGCCGAGTTTGAGACGCCGATCCAGAGGCACCCCGGCGTGCGGCTCGCGTTCGTCGGGGGTGCTGGCCGCCCGGCGCCGTTTGTCATCCTGGACATGTACGACGATGCCGTGCGTGGACGGGACAGGGGAGACGTCGCGAGGGGGGTCTGGGAAACGGTCATCGAACCGCTGAACCGCCAGGTTGTCAAGGAGATCCAGATCCCATCGGAGACGGTCTTTTTGACGGCGGAGGGCCGGCCATTGCCGTTGAGCATCAAGCAGCTTGTCCAGCGGACCAAGGCCGAGGAGGAGTACAAGGCCGAGATCGAGGCGGCGTATGCGAGGTTGAACGAGGGGCAGGATAGCCGCGACAAGTTTGCCGAGTTAATGAAGTAATTAAACGGTTGAGGCCCTTCTCATCTGTCTGAATATGAGTGACAATAGACGCTTGCTTGGCGGGGAATCGTATTTGTTGTGCGAATGTCTAGGGATATTCAACTGCTGCTAAGCCGCTCTTCGAAAAATGCCGCAAACTATCACGCGTGACGCTACACATCAATGCCTTCCAGATCCTTACTCGTCCAGACTCCGGGCACGATACTCGTATCCAGCGGCTTTCTCTCATACCCAAGAGCCAAGATGCCCCGATCGTTTGTAATCCGGTGCTTCTCGAGCCAGTCGTAAATCGGGCCCCATTCTTTACACTGTCGCTGATACCCCCAGCCCGTCCCCTCCTGTTCACCCCGCCACTCGACTGATAAATCAGGGTGGCACATGATGGTCTGCCGCACGTAGTCCCAGCAGTGGTTGAGGTGCTCGAGCTGCCAGCCGACGCCGAAATGAGGCTCCGTCTTATCGCCGGTGCGGTTGTATGTCAGGTTCCGGGACACGGGCACGGAGAAGGGGACCGGCGGAGCACCGGGTGGGGCCTCGGGGGGCGCCGTGGGACGGAATAACGTTGGACCGAGGGGACACAAAAGGGGGTTTCGCGAGAGCATCAGAGTTTTAGAAGGGATAGATTGGAATAATAGTCACCACTGACCCCCAACTGCCTAACCACTGACTCCTTTACTCGGTACTTCGCCAGCCTCTGACACGTTCCAATCTCTCCCTATTTAATAGGTGTACCGACCATTGGAGCAGTGATGGCACCAGCACGACCAACCCGATCCCAATCCGCTACCCAACAGGGCAGCCCAGTTATGGAGCAGCTCACGCCGAACACCAGCGGTACACCTGCAGAGGAGCGGCGCACAACCGACCTAGACGGAATAACGGAGGAGCAGTTGAGGGCCCTTTTTGACGACGAAGCAGCCAAAGCAAGGAAAAGGAAGATGATCGATCAGATTATAGCCCTTAGGAATAGGGAGCCCCTTGAGAATATATACCCAGTCAGAGGCAGACCCACCGCTGCCCAGCCAGAACCCAAGCGCCTGTACACCGACACGCTTGTTAAGCAGCTGGCCCCTATCCGATACAAGGGGGGCAACTGGAACGACCTTAAGGACTTCCTCTTTAAGCTGTAAGGGCGGTTTGCTATTACTGAGGAAGAATTCGTATCTGACAAAAGCAAAGTATGGTTCACAGGGGCCTGCCTGGAGGGCAACCCGTCGCGTAGCTGGAGGAGCCATGTTAACCTCCACTACGGTGGCGATATTAATACTGTTACCTGGAGACAGATGGAGGCCTGGCTCTGCAATAGTATTGCTGACGATGATATGTGGGCCTTTAGTGCGGCTGTAGAGCTGGACGGGTTACACTAGAAACCTGGGCAGACGTATTAGCGATTTATCGACCAGTATAAGACTGTTGAGGTGGAGATCCCAGACGCCTAACCGGAGAGGCAGCGGGTGGTACATATCTTAAACCGACTACTCCTAGACCTATAAAGCTATATCCTTGCCTGTGGACTGCCAGCCACTCAACAAGAGCTAGATAACGCAGTAAAGAGGGCAGAGACGCTTATAAAGACGTATGCCAAGACGATAACAGAGGACAGGCAGAAGTCACAGGAGAAGAGGAGCCAGTGGACACCAGTTGGGACCCTAGCGCCAATGGGGACCGCTCCTTCAGATGAGTCGGAGGGGCAACGATCGGCCTTAGCACCTTTAGCGGCTATATATACGCCCACGCTAGAACCACAGGTCAAACAGGAACCAGGGGGCCACCGACAGCCCCTAAGGCGCTCCTAAGGCTTATTAACATGCTTCAACTGTGGTAAGTCAGGACATATATCGACAGAGTGCACAGAGGAGACATGCTATAAGTGCAACCAGCCCCGCTACACAGGTAGACGCTATGCACCGGCGGCCCCACCCGCAGGCATAGGGGTCATATAGAAGCGGTATAGACGGTGCTGCGCCGGTTGGATACCGCTGGCCTATATGCCAACCCAAAGAATATCCCCTAAGGGTATTACGATGGAGCAGGACCGTATGGAGGCGATCACTCAGTGGCCGCTCCCCACCAGCGTGAGAGATATACAGGTCTTCCTCAGGTTTACAGGGTTCTATCAACGCTTTATTAAGAACTACTCTAAGGTATATGCCCCGCTTATAGATCGGCTAATAGTAAAGGCAGCAGGGGAGCAGGTGATGACTAAGGAGGCGGTAGAGGCCTTCCACAAGCTCTGGACCATGTTCACCCAGGCCCCTATACTGTAACACTTTAACCCTGCTCTACTGATACAGGTTGAAACGGATGCCTTAAACTTTGCGATTAAAGCGATCCTCTCTTAGCTAGCTGAGGACCGGTGGCACCTAGTTGTGTTCCTATCTAGGAAACTAAGGGGTATTAAGCTACGGTATAGCGCGCCAGAGGCAGAGCTGCTTGCGATTAGGGAGGCCGCTATGCACTGGAGGCACTACCTCTTGTACACCCAGCACAAGATAGTATTCCTGACAGACCATCTGGGTCACCGCTACCTTACTAGTAAGCCCCAGCTTAATAGTCGGCAAGCAAGGTTGCTCTAGGACCTATCCCTTTTTAACTTTGAGATAGACTATCGGCCAGGTAAGGAGAATGCGGCAGATGGGCTCTCTAGGCGACCAGACCACCAGACGTTAGGTACAGAGGACCAGGAGGCACGGGGCGCGTTTCTAGAGAGTTTCCTGAATAGGTTCACCTGGAGGGCGGCAGCAATCGTATGCAGCGGGACACTAGGGGTGTACCAGTCCCTACCAGAGGAGCTAGCCCCCAGTCTAGAGGAGGAGGCTATCGCAGCGCAACGAGACGATGAGAGCATCTGCACAAAGAGGTGGCAGCAGTGGGGCAGTCACTGGGCGGAAGGACAGGACAGGGTCCTAAGGTATAAGGGCAAGGTCGTTATACCTGAAGGGTATACGTTGAGGATGAAGACACTTATGGCGTTCTATGATGAGCCGGCTGGGGGCCACCTGGGGGTGACCTGCACGCTAAAACGGATTAGATGTACGTTTTTCTGGAAATCGATGAAGAAGGATGTGATGGAGTATATCTGTACATGTGCGACCTGTTAGCGGACGAAGCCGCGGCACCACCTGCCCTATGGAGGACTGGTGCCCCTGCCGCTACCTAGCCGCCTATGGGAACAGATAACCCTGGACTTCATTACTAAGCTACCTAAGTCAAAAGGATTTATAGGAGGGAGTTATAATAGCGTCCTAGTGGTGGTCAACAGGCTCACAAAGTATACCCTCTATATACCGACACAGGAGACCCTGTCAGCAGATCAGCTGGCGGCCCTCCTTGTTGAGAAGGTTTTCCTACGGTTTGGTATCCCTATGGCCGTGGTATTAGACCGAGGGTTACTTTTTACTAGTTGCTTTTGGGCGGCGGTGTGCCACCTGCTGGCCATCAAGAGGAAACTGAGTACTATATACTACCCCTAGATAGATGGGCAGATAGAGCGGCAAAATCAGAATCTCAAATATTTCCTTTAGGCTTTCTGTAATCTGGAGCAAGACGACTAGGCAAAATGGCTGCTAATGGCAGAGTTTGTCTACAACAGGGCTTGGCATAGCGCCATCAGGGTGGCACCGGCGGAAGCACTGATGGGCTACATGCCACACAACCCAAATAACGTAAGTCCGGAAGGGATACAGCCTGTGGAGGTCCCTACAGCAAGGGACAGGGTCCAACAGCTGCAGAGCCGGCGGGCAGCAATTCTATAAGCCCTGGAAACGTTAAACAAGAACTATAAGAAGTGGTATAATACGAAACGATCTACTGTTAAGTTTCACGTTGGGGAGCAAGTCTTACTTTCGGCAAGGTTTATACAGCAAAAGCAGCCGTTACAGAAGCTCTTAGATAAGTATCTAGGACCCTTTAAGATCACACGGGTGGTCAATGGGGGAAGAGCGTATGAGCTTGACCTGGGAACACAGTACCGGATTTATAACGTATTCTCGCCATCCCAGCTGGAGAAGTTCTATGGAGGCACAGCTAGGCCCCAGGTGGTTCCTATTGTGGAAGAAGAAGAGGACGTCTACCAGATAGATAAGATAGTGGCACACAAGGGCCTATGGAGAAACAGGTGGTATTTGATCAAGTGGCAGGGCTTTGGGGACGAGGAGAACTCCTGGGAGCCACAGAGAAATATAGCGAAGGATTTACAGCGAGAATACAAGGCAGGGATCACCAGAGGGGCAGCAGAGGGGAACTAGCACAGACGGTCATGCGGCCAAGATCGGCCAAAAGTGTATTCCTGGTGGCCCAAAGGCCAGGGAACATAAAAGGCCTATAGGCCGGGTATCTAACGCCTAGGGGCACACAAAAAAGACAAGACGGGGCGAGCCCAGGGGGCTCTGGGGGGCACCAGTGGGGGAAAACTAGGCGTCTGGGTCGCTCTTGGAGGCGGCGCCCTTGGAATCCTCCTCATCCTCCTCACCCTCCTCATCACCAGAGGCGGCCTCGCCGCCCTTACCAGACGCATCGCCAGCGTTGGAGTCAAGCTTGCCAGCATGCTAAGGGACAAGTTAGCAAGAAGGGGATCACCGGAGGGGCACTAGGGGACAAGGGGCACATACAACCTGGGAATAGGTCTCAGACCACTCCTGGAGGAGGGCGGTCTGTGCCATAACAGCGGCGGTCTGCTCCTGAAGGGCAACAGTCTAGGCCTCAAGGGCCATGGCAGCGACCTGGGCGGTCTTCACCAGGGATTCGGCCGAACAGGCCTGGCGCTTGGCGGCATCGGCGCTGGCCTCAAGGGCAACAACGCGACGCTGGCGGAGGAGCCACTCCTCCTCCTCTGCCTTGGCCTTGCGCTTGGCGTCGGGGATTTTGGTCTAATTAACCTGGTGCTAGAGCGCTTTCTTGCCTGCGACTTGGGCCTTGGTAAGCTCCTCCTAGAGATAGTGTTAGGCTGGGGAGCACTAGAGGGGCGACAGGGGAATACGTACAGATATATCAGGGAGGACAGCGTGGGCGTTGGGGGCTTTCTGGAGGATCTCAAAGAGCTTGTGCAGCTTGTGGGCGGCCATGGCGGTGGAATAAGTACCCTGGGAGGGTCAGCGACTGCCCTGCGGCCGTAGGAACAGCCAAACAAAGGGGGGATGAATATACCGGAACGCAAATCTTGCCGCACAGCCCAGCGCAGTAAGTACATTTGTTGCTGGCGGCTGAGAGCTGTTAGGAAGGG
Source organism: Colletotrichum eleusines (assembly GCA_016807845.1). Classification (NCBI taxonomy): domain Eukaryota; kingdom Fungi; phylum Ascomycota; class Sordariomycetes; order Glomerellales; family Glomerellaceae; genus Colletotrichum; species Colletotrichum eleusines. The sequence continues at coordinate 2,929,254 of JADEZO010000010.1, read as the reverse complement.
GAACACTAGGGGGACACTAGGGGGGTGATAGGGGAAGACATACTGGTAGTCTCAGCACAGCGGGGGAGGTTGGTGCCAAAAGCATGCGCCATGGTCGGCTTTTAGTCGGCTATCGCCTGAAGGCAGCGGCAGCAAGGGATCTCACAGACGCTCTTATTGGCCTCAATCTCGGCACAGGTGCAGCGTGAGGGGCCAGGCGGGGGCACCAGGGGAGCAGGCAAACCAGATGGGCCAGGCAGGCCAGGAGGGGGAGGAGGCACGGCAGACATAGCGGCGGCAGGGGAGCAGCTGATGCTGCTGTTGCTGCTACTGCTGTTGCTGGTGCTGGTGCTGCTGCTGTAAGGGCGGCGGCGGTATAACGAAAAACAAAAAAACAATAATAACGTGAGGATATCGCAAAGTAAAAAAGAGAAAAAGAAGGAAAACAGGCAGAAGGAAAAAGAGGGTAGGAAGGGCTAGTTGTTCCACCAGGTGGCACATATATAAGCAAGTTATAATAACAACTCTGGCCCATAAAGAAACAACAATATCACCACAAAGAGAAGGTAACAGGCGGCACTGGGGGAGCACCGGCTTCCCCTCTACAACCGTCAATCAAGCCTTTACCGTTGCACCGAGAGCGATACAACTTAGGGCCAGGTTGCTAGAAAAATAAAAGGGCAAACAACCAGGCTAACTATACCACCACTATTAATAGGAGGCTAGGTTACAAGAGGGATAAGGGAGCATATGGGGACAAAGAGAGAGGGTGTACTGTAGGTGGACGAGGTGTCCCTGTGGTGGAGCGGGTGGCCCTATGTTTACAATAACAGGAGCCTGAGACCTGCGCCCTGAGCATAGGACAGTTGGATCCGGTGGGGACCGGATGGCTGTTGGCTATACCAGGCCACCGTAGCACAGAGGGCAAGGCTGAGGGTAGGTGGTCGGCTGGGGAGACGATCACCTATCTGGCAGTCCGCCAGGCCCGGCAGAGTTCCCAGACCCTAGCCAAAGTACTGGTGCAGACACAGAGGGTCACCGGAGGGGGCCGACCAAGCCACCAGGTCCTGAGGACAGGACCTCAGAGGGGGGGGATCGTGTCAGGTTCCAGGACACAGGCACAGAGAAGGGGACCAGCGGAGCACCGGGTGGGGCCTCAGGGGGCGCCATGGGACGGAATAACGTTAGACCGAGGGGACACAAAAGGGGGTTTCGCAAGAGCATCAGAGTTTTAGAAGGGATAGATTGGAATAATAGTCACCACTGACCCCCAACTGCCTAACCACTGACTCCTTTACTCGGTACTTCGCCAGCCTCTGACATTGTAGTAGAGATCGTAGAAGGCATGCTTGGTAGAGTACTATTGTTTTTTGTTTTTTGTTTTTCAATTAGGCCAAAATGCGCTAAAGGGTGAAGGCGAATGTGTGAGAATAATGAAGGGTAGACGGGAGAGGCTCACAAGACAGTGCAGTTGGTGCGCGATGCCGGTCCAACCTGATGTGCCACGGGGAGAGGACTTGTTCAGACCTGGCATATCAGGGAGGCCGGTTTTGTTGCCCATTACAAGGCCTCTGCCTACTGTTTGAAGGTTAGCCAGATCCAGGTGACTCCCAAATCGACTTGGAAGATTCAGGAGTTAATACTTACACGGCATGATGTGGTCCCAGGCCTTCAACTCGTCCTTATCCGGCGGACGCGTGTACATGTCCTCACCCTCGAGGACCTTGGTCACCGGGACTATGGAAGCAGTCAGCCAGTTCAAACGTTATGATAACCTATGGAAAATGGCGGCTAACTTTCGGGAGCCATCCAGTACGGATGTTTGTCCATCACACAAGGCTTTGGGCCGTCGCGTGTGACAAGCAAAAACAGCAAAGCCGACAGCGAGATCAGGTTCGACAGCGACAGCAAAAACATCGGGCCAAGGGTCCGTCGCCTAGCGGGCCTCGGCGGAGGAACCGGCTCATTTTCGGACTCAATCAACCTGGCGTCCTCCTTACTTGAGTCTCTTGAGTCCGCGTATCCGTCCTCATTGCGGCCGGTCTGTTGGAACCCCATGTTTAATACAGCAATACCTCTGCTGCCGATGCAATGAACAGGTTAGACTGTTAGGAAGCGTGCTTATTTAATTACGTTGCACTTTGCGGAAGATGTCGATTTGGGAACATACATAACATTACCAGGTAAGTAGAAGTGGGCTTCTTCTCGGAGAGAAAAATTATAATTAATCGATCGATGAGCCAGGTTACGGATGACCCCTCCCCGTGGCGTTATAAGAGACACACATAAGGCTCATCCCCTTCGACTAGCTCAGCCCTCAGCCAAGGACCCTGCCGGAAACTACTGAGTCGCTCTGAACGGAGATTCGATGACGCCGGTATGTCCAATTCCCAGATTCGAGCCAGAGGCCCACGGCCTGCTGCGTTGGCAGAGTTCACGCCCTATTTTTGCTTGCCGCGCGTGAATGGCGTAAAGGCAACCCTAGGATGAGCGGCCGCAAACCTATTTGGACAAGGTAGTCAGAAGCTCGGTACTCCCAGGCTAACAGGGAGGGGGGGGGGGTGGGCGGCACTGTCAGATCGGCCGATCACTCGTCATTTCGGCCGATCACTCGTCTGATTACTCGAGATTGTGGTTGACTGTTCCGATTCGTTCATTGTGTGTGACCTTTACATGCGCACGACAATCTTCTCCCCCGATAACTTCTTATCCCGGATAAGCTCCATACCCGCCATAATGGCCTCGAAGCCCCCGTCCAGCACCCTGAGGGGATGGTTTTTGAGCTTTCCCTCGGCGACCAGCTTCCTGGCCACGTCCCAGAGCTTCACGCCGAACTCCTTGAGTTCTTCATCAGGTTCGCTGCCGTACGGCGCGGGCCACGTGCATCCTTCGCCAAACACCCTTGGCCCGACGGTGAAGTCGCGCTTGACGACCTTGCGCGTGGCCGCGTGCTCCTGACACGGGTCCAGCGAGACGTATTTGCCGCCCGCGCGCCCAATGGCCGCGTAGCAGAGAATCGTCGACTCGACGCTGGTGATGCAGTCGAGGGCGTATCTTAGATTGTTCTTGGTGTACGACTTCAATATCGTGTTGTTGGTTAGCGGGATGTAGACATGAGAACTTGGTCAACTCTCCCGAGTATACGAATACATTACATCCGCCGGCGGGTTCTGAATAAGGATGGGGGTACTCAAGTAGGTAAACAGGGGGAGGGGAAACAAGCCGACTCACAATCTTCTGCGCACACTCCTTGTCGTTCCGGTCAAAGACCTCCTCGGCACCGTTACTTCTCGCCAGAGCAAAGTTCTTGGGCGAGCACACAGCAATAGGAATCAAACCGGACCTGAACAAAACACCCCTCGCGTTAGCACAACACAGCCCCAAACGTGAAGAGGCTCAGCCCCCCCGTCATGGCAATGACTCACAACTTCAACAGCTGAATGGCAATCGTTGCAGTGGCCGTACTCCCACCGTACACCAGAACATGCGCGCCCTTGTCCACCGGCTGGTCAGGCAGTGGCAGGCCCAGCAGCTTCAGCGCCAGGCCCGCGGTACACAGTCCCACGGGCAGGCTCGCGGCGGCCTCGTAGCTCCACGCATCAGGAATCTTCATCCACATGCGGCCGCGAGTCACGTTGTAGCCCGCAAAGGCTCCGCGCTCCGGGGTCGCCTTGAACAGCTCGTTCTGCGCCCCGCACACGCGATCGCCCAGCTGCACGTCCTCCACGTCCGCCCCGGTAGCCACAACCTCGCCTGCAAAGTCGGCGCCCAGGATGGCGTGGGCGAGGGCGAACGGCCCGCGCATCTTTGTGTCGCTGGGGTTGACGCCCACGGCGTGCACGCGCACCAGCACTTGGTCTGGCGGCAGGGAGGGGAAGGGGCAGTCGGGGCGGATGATGACATTGTCGCCGTCGTCGACGACGAGGCCCGGTTGGGTGGCCGGCGGTACAAACGGGCTAATGGTCGTTGTCGTCATTTTACCAAAAGGTGATAGAAACAAATGGAATTGGTATTATTGACTGAGCCAAGGATAGCAAATGAGGAAGACAGGGTTGTGGATGTGGTTGGACAAGAGACCCGAATAAAATAGTACGTGTAAGATAAAACACAAGAATGCTTGCGATGACCAGTATTTTGACTTTGATTTATATCATCTAGAGGCGGTCATGGCCACAACCTTAAGGTCATAACCACATGAATAAGGTGTGCACCTCATGTATATTCGCTTGTATACATCCAAGATATAACAAACCCTTCCCACCCCCTCGCCCCAGTCATTCAGCATAATAGCGGGCATATCCTCTATGTATTTATACCCCTCAAACGAATCGCATATTAATCTGGTCTCATCACCACTCGCTAGCTTGCGTCACACACATACTCGCGTGCAACCGTATTTCGTGACGCGTATGTCACAAGTCAGCGGGTAACCACCGTCCCATTACACTTTTTTTCCCTACTCTTTCGAGTTGGTTCTGCTTGTCTTTTTTCACAATGGGCCTTTCCAAAAAACCCTCCAAAGCAATTCTCTGCATGCACGGCGGCGGATCTTCACCCGACGTTTTCCGCTTCCAGACCTCCTCCCTGCACGCCGCACTGGCCCACGAGTACGACTTCCTCTACGCGTCCGCACCGCATATCGCCACGCCCGGACCCGACATACTCCCGTTCTTCGCGGGCATGGACGCGTTCTACAGCTGGTTCCGGCCCGTGCACGACGACCCTGCCTCGGAGGTCGTCACCTTCAACGAGGCGGTGCGCAAAAGCGTCGACAAGTACACGAGGAACAACCCCGGCGCCAAGATCGTCGGGGTCCTGGGCTTCTCCCAGGGCGCCGTGGCGTCGACCATGCTCCTGTGGCAGCGGCAGGTCGGCCGGGTGACGTGGCTGCCCGACGTCAAGTTCGGCGTGCTGCTCTGCCCCGGGTACAGTGCCGTCGCAACTGAGTACATGCGGGAAATCTGCGAGCAGGAAAACCGCGGTGAGGAGGGGATCATGATTCAGTTGCCGACGCTGCATCTCCACGGGCGCCAGGATGCCATCAACTTGCCTCAGTCGAGGAAGATGTACGCGACTCATTACAAGGGCGCCCAGTTGGTCGAGTTCGACGGCGAGCATGAGGTGCCAAGGAGGGTTGGGGATGTCAAAAAGATTGCTGACTATGTGCTGCGGGTCTCGGTTTAGCTGTTACGGAGAACGGGGGGGGGAGTGTAGAATGGGAGATGCCTTTCATGTGGATTCATCTCGTATTGCTGTACGACGTCTAACAGCGGAGTATTATAATGTGGTAAGCGCATCCATTCGAGATACCTGTACGGATACTCTCCCTCTGTCCACTTATAGTCCACTGACTCGTGTAACAACCGTTAGTTGCATTAGTCAAGCGTATCAGTATACTCTGTGTTGGAACGTCTGAAGCAAAGAGATGATTAATACTATTGCCTAGTACACGGTGGAAGTCTATGTTGCAGGGATCACAAGCTTGTACGAGGTCGACCCAAAATCGGCGTGGTTCGTGCGTTGAACCCCGAAGCCCGGCCTCATCGGCGAAGCCTCAAAGACGCCCGCCGTATTCATCCGCTGTTCTGTGCTTGGATATCGACAACCCGGAAGAGACCAACGTTGTGTCCAACTAAGCCTCAGTTGACGAATTTCACTCAGTCATTATACTCACCATCGTCTAAAAGCAGGAAAACAAGAAGAAAATGTCTTACAACCTTCCGCCCCCATCCCCACCAGCAACCTCCCGCCTCGACTTCGCCGACAAGCCGTATCACACCTCACGCATCGACCCTCTAGTCCGCTTTCATGATAACGTAGCCCAGGTCCGGCGCTGAATCCAAGACAACCTCTCCGTACGTGATGTGATCCTGAGTCCACACCCCCCACCCCCCCGGCGAACAACCTCGACTAAAGCAAACTATTAACCAACCCCCAAGAACTTCTCCCACCTGGACGAGACCATCGTCCTCCAGCTCGGCTCCGACACACTCCCCCACCAGCCCCTCACCATCGACTGCACCACGACGCCACCCGTGCTCTCCAGCAGCGTCCCCTCCACCGCCCACAGGTCAATCACCATCCTGCCAGAGTACATCCTCGACGCCATCGATGGGCGCATGCACAGCCAGCACGCCTTTGGGAAGCGTGCCACGCCGCCCACCCTCGGCGCCATCCCCGCCTGCTTCTCCCCCGGCGGCGTCCCGGCGCCTTGCGCGGCCGTCGACGCCGTCGACGCCGGCACGCTGCCGAAGCCGACGGAGGATGCGGCGCAGCTGAAGCGCGACTTGACGAAATGGGGCTACGCCATCTGCGCGAACGCGCTGAGCGCGGAGCAGGTGCAGGTCATCCGCACCGCCGTGGAGGAGCAGGCCGAGGCCGAGAGGCTGGTCGGGGTCGGGCATTTGGACACCGCGCATAAGAGCGCGGGGGATCAGCCGAATCAGCGAGTTTGGTCAGTCGGTCTTGGTTTCCCCTGTTTTTTTTTTTTTTTCCTGCTTGTCTTTTCTTGTTTTCTTTCTTCATCGTTTCGTTTTCGTGTTATGCGTCGTGTAGATGTAATTATCAGTTGCTGATTTCGTCGCAAACAAACAAAACAGGAACCTCCCCAACAAAGGCGACGAGTTCCTCGACCTGCTCAACCACCCGCTCATCGACGCCATCATGCCGTGGTTCCTGGGCGGCAACTTCAACCTCTTCACCATGTCGGCCAACATCGCGCGGCCCGGCACGTCGGGCATATATATGCACCGCGACCAGATGGTCATGGCCCCGGACACGACGGCGCATGCCTATGTGCTGAATGCCATGTGGTATTTGACTGATGTTTCCGACGAGAAGGGCGCCACGCGCGTGTATCCGGGGAGTCATTTGATGAACGTCTTACCTGATATTAATCATGTGGTATGTCTCTGTCCCTACTTTAAAAAAAAAAAAAAAAAAAAGCTGATATGTGTTTGCTACAAAAGGGCACATCCATCCCCATCGCAGCGCCGGCAGGCTCCTGCGTGCTCCTCGACAGCAGAACGTGGCACTCGACGGGCGTCAACATGACCAGCGAGATGCGGCCGGTCATTCTGCAGTCGTTCTGCAGGTTCTTTGTCCGGCAGATTGAGAACTACCAGTCCATCTTGAGCGACGAGGTCAAGGCCAAGCTGTCGGAGCGCCAGAGGGCGCTGTTGGGTCTGCCGAGTCTTAAGCCCGGCGGCAAAGGACAGGGATTCGCGGTGTACAGCTGGCCAGGGACGCAGGTCGGGAGGTTGAGGGTCGCCGTCGGGAAAGACTAGATCCGTGTTCTGGGGTCGCTTGGGGTTCGATAGTCACGATGCGTACGGAATTACAGTCCGTCACAGCAAAAAAAAAACAAAAAAACATCTTGTTACTGATACGTACGTTTGCTCCTGTTGATCGACATTCTCCAACGACATAATAAACACCGCATTGATCAAGTCACATCAGCCACGCCATCCGGTCAAACCAAAAACTAGTCGACGGAACAGCAGCCATGGCATCTACATGTCAATCAACATGCTTGTTCCTCAGCATCTCCTTTCCTGGAATAGTGCCCTCCGGAATCCCATGTTCCCTGGCCCACGCCTGCCAATCCGGTCTGGCAAACAACTTATCCCACTCGACGATTGCATCCTGATTCAAGAAATCGGCGTGGCCGTGCTCATCCGGGAACGTCGCTGGTCATCGTCAGTCATTGACCTGCAAAAGAAAGACACAGAGAGTGGTCCTCAGTCTTGACAAGCAGCACATACCGTAGAGAGGATGGCGGGCGACTGCAAAAAAAAAAAAAGGAAGAAAGAGAGGGAGAAAAGTCAGCAAGTTTGTCCACGGTTTTGGCGCTGGCCTGGGTGATTGATTGCCTACCGTCGGTGAGACTAGCTTTCCCAGCGGGAACAATGTGGGTGCTCCTAGCCCACTCCATGACGCGGTCCCAGTTGGCGCATGTGTGCCGCGCCCCGTCCCAGTTGACAACGGGGGCGGCCTCGTTGATGACCCAATGCAGAGTCAGCGGGGACATGTCTGGGTGGCATTTCAGCGCGTCCATGAGCCGGTGGAGGCAGTGGTCTTGTGTCGGTCAGTACATGCAGAGGTGTAAGTAAGATGGAAGAAGAGAAGAAAAGAATAAGGATACAGAGTGAGTGAGGAAGTGTGTATGTGTGAAAGAGGGGGTGGGCCAAGAAACGTACGCAAATGACTGGAATGCGACTTCTCCTCGGCCTCGGTCATGTTGTGGTAGTAATAATCGCGATGCAGGCCATCGTATAGATATTTCTACCATACTCGGTCAGCAACCATGCAATGAGCCGGATACATTTCGACTTACAACGCAGTGCAGGTTGTGCCCAACCCACACACTCCCATAACTGCAACGGTTAGTATTTTTGTCCTCGTTCCCTCTCCTTGTCATCGTCATCATCGATCAAGCAAGCCCGGGGCGGTGACAAACGTACTATTGACCATCATCGTCGTCCAGCCAGATGGACTCCTCCTCCACACCCAGCCTGTGGATCTCGGCACTTGGGACGCGGTTGCGGAATGCTGTTTTTTTTCATCGACAAAGAATAAGATGATAATTAGCCATCAGCGACGAGGCATCTCCAAATCATGCAGGCTTTTCAGGTGGCGTGGTCTTACTCGTCAATAACGTGTGCCAATTCCGATCGAGTTCGGGCCGCGGAGTACCGAGATACGGGTGGTGTTCGTCGGGCTCCTCGTGGTCGGCGGGAACCTCTTTGTATTGTAGGGCATCCTACTCGTTTCAACGTCAAAGGGCCACTTCACGCCGACAACGCGGAACAACGGGGGTTGTTGACACACACGGCCGGAAGACGTACGTACCCACGCGCGATAGCGATCCGGCGCCGCGACGGCTGGACAGATGCTCTTGTAGTAGAACTGGCGGGCGGCGACGAGGACGAGAATTGTATAGACGAGCTGGGCGAGGACGGCGAGGACGGTGTACGTGTACCGGTTGCTGGACTTGGGGCGAGGCGGCAGGCGAGGTTGGAGGCCGTCAGGTGTCAGGGGGGTACTCTTCCGGCTCGCCGTCGCTGGCGCAGTCGGCGTTGTTGGGGGAGAGGGAGGCGTATTGGTCTCTGTAGAGCATTTTGGCTTGCGGGCTGGTTGGTGTATTGCGTGCGTGGCGTGGTGCTGCTGTGTAAGTACGGATACTGCGTGAGCCGGGACGATTCTTTTTTTTTTTTTTTTTTTTTTTTCAGTAAGGGCGTACCGATGACGGGTTGATAGACTGGTGGTGGATCAGAGCTGGGTTATGGTCAAGTCAGCATTTGCCACGAATAGCTTCGTGATGTTGCACTTTGTGGATACTCTATTTCATGTGGCATATTACATGTCAAGCTCACCGGACAGTATTTCTCATAATAATCAAACACTTCACACTTGACATTTCCCATGCCTGCTGTGCGATCTTAATTAGTGATGGGGTACATATGATACATAGTAGCAAGCTTCGATATCCTTGTTCTATTTGGTGCTGGTGTCTTTATGTGCAGCATTTTGTTACGTTATTTCCTACATGTAATAAACATGCTGCTCCCATCTTTGGCTTGTCAAGCACTTGCTGTTGCATAGGACATTTCCTCGGTATAAGTGGAGACACCCATCTGTACATCATACAGTCAATGATAAGCATATATAGTATAAGAGAAAGATTACCAATATTTATTACGTTACCCTTTGCAGCCCAGTGGGCCAAAGGGCCATTGCCAGGCGCAGTCATTGCTCACATTCTTTGACGGGTAAGAGCAAACAAACAAACAGACAGACGGACAGACAAGCCGGTGGGATATGTACGGATACCATGTATATGTTATTAAACGGGCTGTACGGAGTAAACAGTATCAGTAGCTTGATCGCCGGGGGGGGGGTGGTGAGAAACATATTTGCCGGATGGTACAGGTATCTTTTGAGGCAGGCATCCTGAGTGCCGTAGCCTCTCAGCAAACCCAAACAGAGCGAATTATCGAGCTAACGGCAAGGGGTATCGCGGCCGCTGTGAGGGGTATAGTGTGCTGGCAGAAAGCAGGGATCGTGAATAACGTGGTGGGCTGTTAATAGGTTAGTTGGTGGGTTGATGGGTTGGTTAATTGACAGTAGGTAGGTGGGCTGGCTGGCTGGCAAGGTGGGTGGCAAGTGGGCGACTTGACCGCCTTTTATTTTAGGCCTAGTGCAAAGGGTGGAATCTAGCTATCACTGGTTAGCTCGATAATCAGCTCTGTTCGGGTTTGACGAGAGGCTACGGTAGAGCCCGTACAGCATCATCCAAATTAGCGCCCGCAGTGGGGCAGTCCCCTATTTTTCCCAAAGTTTATTTCCCAAGATCCTCACGCAAGACTAGCCTGACACCCCCCCCCCCCCAAACCCCACCACCCCCCACCACTACCACCACACAGCCCGGCCCCCACCCCCACTCCCCACAGTCACTGATCGTCGTTCCGCCACACCACCCTGCGCCCGGCAAACTGGCTACCCCTCTATCACCACCCCCACCCCCCTTGCCATCACCCCCCACTACGACGCCGTCCACCCCCCATCAACACTCCAAACCTGCCCGGTAACATGGCCCGCATCTTCATCATCCGCCAGGAACGCAACCACCGCCGCGACCTCCCTCGACTCTGCCAGCCTCCCCTGCGGAATCCGTGCCCTCAGCCCCGCGGTCGCTGTCGCCCCCAGCCCTTCCACCATGGGCACCGCCGTCGGACCGGGCGCTACTGCGTTGACACGTATCCCCGCCTTGGCGTACTCGACCGCTGCTGTCCTGGTCATGGCGATGACGGCGCCCTTGGACATGGCGTACGGTGTCGAGTTGGGCGCGCTGAGGACGCCTGCTACCGATGCCGTGCACACGATCGAGCCCCCGCTGGCCTGCGCCGTCATGAACCGCAGCCCGAGCTGGAGGATCAGAAAGGCGCCTTGGATGTTGTACCGGAACACCTCGGCGGCGTCCGCAGCCGTGACGTTCAGGATGGGGCACCGCGGACCGCCCATGCCCGTGCTGTTGACCAGAATGTCCAGCCGCCCATGCGTTGCCCGCACGTATTCTTCCAGCTCGCGGATGCTGTCCTCGGACGCCGCGTCGAGGTGTCGTGGGATCACCTTGCTCCCGACCTCCGCCGCCAACTCTTCGTGGCCCGACTTGTCCGCCGCGATGACCGTCGCCCCTTCCGAAGCCAGCCGCCGGACGATGGCAGCGCCGCTGCCGGATGCGCACGACGTCACGAGGGCGATCTTGGAGGTGAACCGGGCCATTTCTAGGTACTGTTGCAGTGGTGCTGGCTGGCTGGCTGGCTGGCTATTGTATGATGCCGACAAGATTATTTCTCAAACTTTTGGTTCTCTTTGATGCCGGTATTCAGCTGTAGGTAGGTAGGTATAACGAGGGGGAAGGTCGCTGCGAAATGCCGCCGTGATTAATTACCCTACTTAATCCAGCGCCATCATACAGTGCGTCGATTCATCGTTAAATACATTTTTTCTTCTTTCTTTCTCCGTTTCCTCTCTCCCCCACACCACCCTTTTTTTTTTCTTGTCTCCTTATTTGCCTTCTTCTTTCGCAAATTTCGAAACAGAAATAGCTGGGGTGGTACACTGTACGTGTTATTCCTCCTGACTTCTCGCGCGACTCGTCACCCACAGGGAGACACCCATACCCGCACCCCCCTACCTTTACTGCTCACCGCCGAGTGACCGACGATGGATGATGAATTACTCATCCCCCGGTAACCGGATCTCGTGACCTGTCCCCTCGGTCAAGAACGGATTCAGACAAGCACCTACCATGGCAACGGCCGCAGATCTCCAGAACGCCAATCCGGTCAGATTATGAGACGTTCCGTACCCGAGCAACGCGCCCGCCAGCGCCGTGCTCCCAGCGCGCGTCACCATTGAAGAAAAGAAGGCGATGCTGTGGGTCCTGCCGAGCGCAGACGGGTGCGGGCACGACGAGTTGATCAAGACTGTCAGAGACGGCGACACGGTGCTAGTCAGCAGCGCCGTGGCCACCTGCATGGGCGTGATGACGGCCCAGACGGCAACACCAGTCTTGCCAAACGGCGGAGGCGTGGTGGAGGGGACAAGGGCCACAAAGGGTAATGCGTAGTACAAGAGAGGAAAGGCGAGGTAGAAGGTGCGCCAGACGCGCAGGGCTCCAAGGCGTTGGGCCAAGCGTGGGTATAGGATGAGTTGGAGTGGTACGGATAAGATGCCTGTTTGGGGGGGGGGGGGAAGAGAAAGAGACAACGATTTGGTCAGCAAATGGATTCAAAAGAGGCAAGCACAGAAAAATAAAATGGGAAGAAAAGGCCGGGGGTGTGGTGTTGTTTGTACGCACCGTACATGACCGCGTACACGGCCAAAGGCACCGGCGTGAAACCAGCGCCTCCGGCAAAGAAGAAGGGCAGCTCTCGCAGCGCCTCCTCCTCCCTGCTGGAGACGGGCGTCACAAGGAGATTCGGAAAGGCGACGCTCGCGGTCCCGAGGTGCGCTTCGAAGATGAAGGCCGCGAGGAGGACGAGCACCATGTTCTTGGTGAAAATGCGGCTGGTGGGGAGTCTGGCGACGGGTTTGGCCTTGAGCGGCGGCTGTGACGGCGACGGCGTCGATTCCGGCTTGTCGAGGAAGGCCATCTCCTCCTCGTTTACGTCGACGGGGGCGTACCGTGCTGCTCCCCCCTCTTTGCTGCCGTGATTGCGCAGCAGTCGGAGCCGGGAGAGGATATAGCGTGATAGGGCGATCCCGGGGTCGTACCTGTGGCGTACAAGCTTGGAAGTCTGGAACTTGGTCAGCTTTTGTCGGCGGTGTAGGTGGTGTCTTGATGATGGGAGTGCATAGATATGCTTGTGTGTGTGTGCAAGTGTATACCTACCTCCTCGAGGAATAAAACAGCCGTCACCAACACCACCAGCAAAAAGCCGGCATTGAGAAGGGCGGGCAGTGCATACGGGTGTCGGGTCAGCAACCCACCGCCGTGAGCCCTGGGCGTCAGCTCGACGGTGCCGGCCGCGACGAGGGCACTGAGAATGATGGCGAAGCTGGTGCTGATGTTGAGGAGGACGAAGGCTCTTGCTTGGAATCTGGTTTTGTTGTCAGGGAAGGGGTTCTCAATGGCATCAGCCGAGAGAAATGGCCATGGGAATCCATATTACGCAGCACTCTTTTTTTTTTTTTTTTTTGTACCTTTTTTCTTGAACAACCTCGGCCGTCATGGTCCGCACCATGGCGACGGTACCGTTGGTTAGACCCTCGACGAAACGCAGCACGAGGGCCTGTTTGAAGTTGGCGACGAAGCCGAATAACGAGCAAGCGATGACTACATACGTCGTTCATCCGATGTCAGTACCACGTCGGCACGATAGTTCACCATCAAGCATTGTTGATGAAAAGACAAACTTTTTCTAGAAAGAAGAAAAGAAGGATACGTACAAGACCCCAGCAAACTCAACACGACAACAAGCTTTCTCCCGCCCCTAGGCGAGTCCGCGAGGCTTCCGAGGAAGACGCTCGCCACACATTGCGCGATGGTGTAGGCGGCCTGCAGCAGCGTCGTCTGCTGGACAATGGCGGCGCTGGGGAGCGTTGGGTCCAAGGATTGCAGCTGGAAATAGACATATGATGAGATGGATACTTTGACAATGGGCTCGCAGAAGCGGACGAGGAAGAGGATGACCAGCTGGTCTTTTCGCGGGAGGGAGGCCCAAGTTACTTTGCCTTCTGGCATGCTGGGCTCTTTTTTTTTTCTCTTCTTCTTCTTCTTCTTCTTCTTCTTCTTCTTCTTCTTCTTCTTCTTCTTTTTTTTTTTTTTTTCTTTCCCTTCTTCTTTTCTGCTGCGGTTTGCTACTGTATCAGGTGCTCTCCAGGGTAAGCAGCCGGCGACAGCGTTTGTATTGTCTTGAGGACGTTCAGGCATGTAATTAGGTATAAGACGGGTATGGAGGGGACGTTGAGTTGTTATTTTGTTAACTGCATTTATCCCGGATCAACGATATAACCTCGAATAATACCAATCTATCCACTATTCAACGGCCGCAATGCTCGCAAAGGTCATGCCGCTCATACGGTAGCCAGCACAGGTTAGCCTCATTCAGAGTACCCATGATCCTGGCCAATAATGGCCCCATTCCCTTCTATATTGCCCCGTCCGCACGAACTCGCGGAGTCGACAAGTGTGCGTTGGCCAGTCTACCCGGATGGGGCCTCATAAGTCGTGTGTGTCTTGCATTAATAGGTGCTCGTGCGGGGATTAGCCTGGTATCCAACAACTACATTCCAACTCATGATATTTTCCAAGCTCTACAACTCTACGCCGTTCTTTCCAAATCAACTCATTTTCCGAGGATATCGATTTCACGGTCATGTTTTCAGCACGGCCAATTTTGACTCCGATTCGGTAAGTGTAGCACATAGATACGGGTAACCCTATCAGTACGGGCTACTTCCCTCTCGTGAGTCGAGAGAGCTGGGAGTTGAGTGACGATGTTATGTGGGATGACACGACGCCGTTCGTATTTGTTCCACAATAGGGACAGGCATTCTGTATTCCATGGTGCCGGTTCGAGGCTGTTGCATCTCATCCCACTCACTCGGAAGGGGGGTGTGCTGTTGCCGGGGGTGTAAATTCCTCGGGCTTTCGTGAGTAAATTGCACCCCACACATAATCATCCGCCGTCGAAGCCCCCATCATGGCTCGTTGCATGTCCACCTCCGCCAGGCCTGAACGGCAGGATATGCGAATCATTCTAGCGGCGGGGTTCCACTTGATGGCCTCTACATCATACGGCAGGGACTCAGTGAAGATCATGGTCCCGGGTGACCCTTTGAGCGGAAAACAGCTTAGTATTGAGGCCTTTGATCACTATACCGAACGGCCGGCACCCTGTGCGCATGCGTTGCACTCGTTTGCAATAAATACATCATTCGCGCTCTCCTCGTCCGAAGCAATGAACCATACTCCGCGTCCCCTCCCTCCCGTCCAAACTTGACTGATATTCAAGACCCTGTCGACGATATAATATTATTGAACCCTTCTTCTCCACCACATCCCGCTCACCTTGGCACCCTTCTACCTCATCTCGCCTCACCTCATATCGCCATGACCTCAGAGCCCATTGCCGTAATCGGCAGCGCCTGCCGCTTCCCCGGTGACCTGACGACGCCCTCCAAGCTATGGGCCTTTCTCTCCAAGCCCCATGATCTTCAATCCGAAGTCCCAAAAGACCGCTTCAATATCGATGCCTTCCATCACCCCGACGGCAGCCACCACGGGCGCACCAACGCCCGGCACGGCTACTTCCTCTCAGACATCAAGACCTTTGACGCCCAGTTCTTCAATGTCCAGGCCGGCGAGGCCGAGAGCATGGACCCGCAGCAGCGGCAGCTGCTCGAGACCACATACGACGCGCTGTGCGCCGCTGGGCAGACGCTCGCGGAACTAAAGGGGTCCGATACGGCCGTCTACGTCGGAATCATGACGCATGATTTCGAGCTGACCAAGGTTGGGGACTTGGATGCCATTCCGACGTATCTGGCGACGGGTGCCGCCACGAGTATCGCGAGTAACCGCTTGAGTTATTTCTTTGACTGGCATGGGCCGAGTGTACGTTTTCCTTCTGCTTCTTCTTCTGTTTGGGCCCCTTGTATTGAAGTGGCGTGGTGTGGGTGTATGTGTGATGCTGACGGGCGTAGATGACCATCGACACAGCGTGCAGCTCGTCGCTGGTTGCCGTTCATCATGCTGTCCAACAGCTGCGCAGTGGTACAAGCAAGGTTGCCGTTGCGGCTGGGGCGAATTTGATGCTCTCGCCTTGTAAGTTCCCTCCCCCCTCCCCTCTCAAAGGTCCCGTCTACCACGGCCAACAGCTGATATCATGAGCCATCTGCAGTAAACTTCATCACGGAAAGCAAGCTATCCATGCTCTCACCGACAGGACGGTCGCGCATGTGGGATGCTGCGGCGGACGGATATGCAAGAGGGGTGAGTAATCCTAGTTTCCTCCTTCCTTATATATATACATATATATACATACACACACATATATATATATATACACACACACACACACACACATATATATATATACATATACATATATATACAAGAAACGGCTGAACAGACTGACTGAAACATTTTTACCACTGTCACAGGAGGGCATAGCATGCATCATCCTCAAAACCCTCTCCCAGGCCCTCGCCGACGGCGACACAATCGATTGCCTGATCCGCGAGACAGGCGTCAGCCAGGATGGCAGGACGACTGGCATCACCATGCCGAGCAACGCGGCACAGGCGGCGTTGATTCGCACCACTTACGCACGCGCTGGGTTGGATCTGAGCAGACCGGAGGGGCGACCGCAGTTCTTCGAGGCGCATGGTATGGACTGCAAACCTCCCCCCTACTCCCCCCTACTATTCTTCTTCTTCTGTCATCTCCTTGGCCCTGTCAGCATACCGCAGCAAACTGACTGGGTGAAAAAAAAAACAGGAACCGGTACACCGGCAGGCGACCCTCAAGAAGCCGAAGCCATAGCGACCGCTTTCTTTCCCGACACGATAGAGGACGCGCAGGACCTATACGTGGGATCTATCAAGACGGTCATCGGCCACACAGAGGGCACGGCTGGCATTGCAGGCTTGCTCAAGTGCAGCCTGGCTGTGCAGAATGGTGTCGTGCCGCCCAATATGCTACTCGAGAGACTCAGCCCGCGCGTCGAGCCGTTTTGCGAGCATCTGCGTGTTCCCAAGGAGGCGACACCGTGGCCGGCTCTCGCTAAGGGGGAGCCGAGGAGGGCTAGTGTTAACTCTTTTGGTACGCTTTCCCTTCCTTTCGTCTTTCTCTTGTTTCCTTCTTCATCTGCTTCGATCGTTTATGATGTTGACTTATATGTGTCAAAGGACAACAGGTTTCGGAGGCACAAACGCCCACGCCATCATCGAGGAGTACATGTCCTCCCCTATTTCGACCTCCACCAACAGCACCTCGACCAATGTGCTGCCGCTGGTGTTCTCGGCGCGTACGAAACGCTCCCTCGAATCCAACATGGAAGCCATTCTGTCCCTCATCAGAAAGACACCGAATGTCAACATCACAGACCTCGCATGGACGCTTCTCCACAAACGCTCCGTCCTCCCTCTGCGCCACGCCATCGCAGCTAGCAGCGTCGAATCCCTCCGCTTGGCTCTGGAAGCGGCCGTCGAGGGCGACTTGGGGCTGGAGCACACGCCCAAGACCACCGACACAGTCCGCGTCCCCCTCGTGGAGGCCATTGTCGATGAGCTCGACACGGCACTTCAAACCCTCCCCGAGCAGTACCGGCCCACCTGGACGCTCAAGGAACAGCTGCTTCTGGAAGGGGAGGCGTCCAACGTGCGTTTGGCTGCCTACTCGCAGCCCCTTTGCGCGGCGGTCCAGATCGTTCTGGTCAGGTTGCTGTCCGCGACTGGCCTTCAGTTTGAGGCGATTGTTGGCCACAGCTCCGGCGAGATAGGCTGCGCGTTCGCAGCGGGCTTCATCAGCGCAAGCCAGGTCATTCGTGTTGCATACCTGCGCGGTTTTACGTCGTGCCACGCAGCCTCCCCCACCGGACAGGTGGGTGGCATGTTGGCGGCCGGTATGTCCCTTGAGGATGCGCGGGAACTGGTCGAGCTCGAGGCGTTCGAGAGCCGCGTGTGCGTCGCGGCGTGCAACTCGCCCGACAGTGTTACCCTCTCTGGCGACATGGACGCCCTCGAAGAGGTAGTCGAGGTCCTTCAGGACGAGTCCAAACTCGCGCGTCTGCTCCGCGTGGACAAGGCCTACCATTCCCATCATATGCTCCCCTGTTCGGACCCGTATATCACCGCCCTCAACGAGTGCGGTTGTGCTGTGGCCGACGGGACTGACACGGGTGCCAAGTGGTACTCCTCCGTGCGTGATGGTAAGATCATGACGATGGCCGACGTCACGTCGCAGTACTGGGGGGATAACCTCGTCTCGCCCGTGCTTTTCCGTCAAGCGCTGGAGCAGGCGGGGTTGGAGATGACGCTAGACGCCGCCGTGGAGATCGGTCCGCACCCGACACTCCAAGCCCCCGCGAAGAACACGCTGGCTACTGTTATGACGGATGAGATACCGTATACCGGGTGCTTGCAGCGGGGCAGTGATGACCTGGCCGCGTTCGCCACGTGTCTGGGGTACATCTGGGAGCGGTTTGGTGCGCTCAACGCCATCAACGGCACCACTTTCGTCGCCGCAACGCAATCCGGCGTGCCGGTCCTCGATATCTCTAAGCGCCTCCCGTCCTACGCATGGGACCACTCGCGCGTCTACTGGTCGGAATCCCGCGCGGCCAAGGCAGCGCTTCACGGCCCACGCCCGCACCTCATGCTCGGTACGCTGCTGCCCAGCAGCACGGCCACCACCCTCCAATGGCGGAACTTCATCCTGCCAAGAGACCACGAGTGGATGCAGGGGCACGAGCTCCAGGGCCAGGCGGTGCTCCCCGCCGCGGGGTACGTAGTCATGGGAATGGAGGCAGCGTTGTATCTTGCTGCCGGAAGAAGCGTGGCGTTGGTCGAGATGCTGGATCTGAGCATTGATAAGGCCATTACGTTTGATGACGCGGACAGCATGGCGGAACTGACGCTCACTGCGAGCGTTACGTGCTCTGATGATACGTAGATCGAGCTGGAGTTCGGGATTGCCTCTTGTCTATCTCGCGAGTCGTCACTGTCCCTGTCTGCGCGCGGTCGGATCATCGTCGCCCTCGGAGAGCCCGCGGCGCTCCCCGGGCCGGGCCCGGCACCACCGCACGCCAACCCTGTCGACATCAAGCTGTTCTACAAAGAACTTGACAGCATTGGCTACGACTACAGCAACAACTACCGCTGCGTCTACAGCATGACGCGGAGCACATCACGGGCCTCCGGCCACATGGCACACCCGCGGCTGGTCGATGGTGCAAACCCCATTGTTCTGCACCCCGCGAATCTCGACTTGGCCTTCCAGACTGTCATGGGCGCCTACTCCTCGCCTGGCGATAAGCGGATGCGTTCGCTGTACGTCCCGACGCGGGTTGGTCGGATCGCGCTGGTGCCGGCCGTGTGTGCCAGCACGCTGGACTCGCTCGAAGGGGTGCGGTACAACGCGGTCAACACCTACGACGGCGGTGACTACCTCTCGGGCAACGTCGAGGTGTTCGACAAGGAGACCAACGCAGTGCTGTACAGCGTCGAAGACATGCACCTCAAGCCGCTGACCCCGCCGTCCGCATCCGAGGACCACAGGCCCTTCACCAAGACGGTTTGGGGCCCGCTGAACCCGGACAAGATCCTTGATATCGAAAGGCTGTGGGCCACGGAGCAGGATAAGGAGGCCATTCCCATCATTGAGCGGGCCGTCTACTACTTTGTCCGCAAATTCCTGTCCGAACTGACGGAGGAAGATAGGAAGAACGCGAGTGTGGGCAACCAGCGGTACATCTACTGGCACGAGCACGTTCTCAAGCTGGCCAGGGACGGGAAACATTTGTTTTAGAAGCCCGAGTGGGAACAAGATACCGAAGAAAGCATTGAAAAGCTGATCCAGGCGTAAGTCACCCGCACCCACACCACTACCGCTGGCACACAACGATGTATAAACTTGCTGATATGCGTACGACAGACACTGGTACCACCCCCACCTGCGGCTGGCCAAGCTGGTCAGCGAAAACAGCCTGTCTACGATCCGGGAGAACAAGAACCCGTTCATCTGGATGAACGAGAATGGGCTTTTGACGGAATTCTACACGAGCTATCTGACCAGCGGCCCCGACGTGGGAGTACGGGCAGCATTTGATCGGCCAGATTGCGCACCGGTTCCAGAACATGGACATCCTAGAGATCGGTATGTTTCCCTTGGGTACTCTTGTTCCTCTTTCTCTCTCTCTCTCTCTCTCTCTCTCTCTCTCTCTGTCTTACCGACAACACCACTAACACCACAAAAAGGCGGCGGTACAGGCTCTGCAACAGCCTCCATCCTCGCGATCCCGGAGCTCGGCTTTAATAGCTACACTTTTACCGACATCTCGGCTGCCTTCTTCGAGAAAGCAAAGGAGAAATTCGCCCCCTTCCTTGACCGCATGGACTTCCGCAAACTGGATATATCTAAGCCGACCGCAGAGCAGGGCTTCAAGACTCACGCGTACGACATGATCGTTGCGAGCTCCGTGCTGCACGCCACGCCCAACCTAACCGAGAACATGGCCAACGCCCGCACGCTGTTGAAGCCTGGCGGCCATGTGGTTATCTGTGAAGCCACGAATAAGGACCACATGCGTGTCGGCTACCTGTTTGGTTTGTTTGCCGATTGGTGGGCGGGTATCGATGAGGGCCGCACGCTGGATCCGTTTGCTACTCGCAAAGAGTGGGATGCTATTTTCAAGAAGACCGGCTTCTCGGGGATCGACAGCGTCACCACCGACAGCGAGAGCCACCTCTTCCCCAACACCCTGCTCAGCACGCACGCCATAACGCCCGAGCAAGCACGCCTCGACGATCCCCTCTCCGCTCCGCCCAAGCCGCAATACCCACAACTCGTCATCGTAGGTGGCGGCGGCGCGGCATCAGCTCCCATCCTGGACAAGATCCGTGAGATGCTACCGAGCCGTGACCCGCTCGTCGTCCCCAGCTTGGTCGAGTTGGCGGCCGTCGAAGTGCAGGCCAAGGCGACGTACGTGATCCTCTCGGAGGTGGATAGCCCCGTGTTTGAGGAGTTCGCCGAGGAGGAGCTCGCTGCTATCAAGAAACTGTTCTTCGGGTCGCAAGCGGGCGGGATACTCTGGCTGACCGAGGACGCCTGGGTTTCGAACCCGCGCCAGGCGATGGGGATCGGTATGCTAAGGTCTTTCAGGTTGGAGGACCCGGATGTTGCTTTCCAGTGCCTTGACGTGGACCGGCTGGAGGACCTGGACTTCAAATTCCTGGTCGAGCAGATCCTGCGCCTTGAAGAGGGCACGCCGGAGAACATGGTCTGGACGCTTGAGCCGGAGATCTATGTCGTGAACGGCCGGCCCCAGGTGCCGCGTATCAAGCAGGACACTGGGCGAAACGACCGGCTCAACTCCGTCCGCCGTCCGATCCTTGATGCCGTCGACGCCAACACCGTCCCCGTGGTGCTGCAGAGCACGTCACCCCCAGTCCTGGTCGCCAAG
Source organism: Colletotrichum eleusines (assembly GCA_016807845.1). NCBI lineage: Eukaryota > Fungi > Ascomycota > Sordariomycetes > Glomerellales > Glomerellaceae > Colletotrichum > Colletotrichum eleusines. The sequence continues at coordinate 2,908,081 of JADEZO010000010.1, read as the reverse complement.
CAGACATCCCGACCCCTGGGTGTGCCACGAGACGGAGCCAAGCAGACGATCCGCGTGCACCATGCCACCGTCAAGGCTATCCGCGTGTTCGGGCTGGGGTACTTCCACATCGTCACCGGCACGACGGCCGACGGCGCTGTGCTGGCCTTGTCGGAGGTTCACGCGTCCATCGTTGACGTGCCGGTCAAGCACATCTTCCCTGTCGCGGATACCTCGGTCAACACCCTGTTATCTGCCGTTGCAAAGCTGATAGCGCAGGGCGTGGTCGATACGCCGTCGGGCTCGTCGACACTGGTGTACGCCCCGCCGAGGTTCTGCCTGGATGCGATCAAGCAAGTCGCGGAGACTAGGAATGTGCGCGTCCACGTTGCTACCGCGGATGCTTCCGTGTCTCAGGCTATTGTACTCCATCCCCGCGATACTGAGAGGGCGCTGAAGCAGAAGATCCCAAGTGGCATTGCGGCTCTGTGCGATCTGTCCTGCAGCAAGCATGCCTCATCTCTCGGCCCACGACTGGCCCGTATGACTGGTTGCACCGTACGGGATTTGAGCTACGTCTGCCGCGCCGAAGCAGCCGCTACTGCTTACTCGGACGCCACGGAAGCAATCCAGCTGCAGCTCGTCGCCGAATCCATCTCCACCATCCCGGCTCTGGACGCACAAACCATCGCCTCCTGCCCCGTCAACAAGCCTGCCGACGCGCAAGGCGCCCTGGACGCAGTAGTCGACTGGCAGATGGAGGAGTCCAGGGTCCCCGCACGCGTTAGCCCCGTGGACGCCGGCACCCTCTTTTCCAGGAATAAGACGTACCTCCTCGTCGGACTTTCGCAGTCCATGGGGCGTTCGATCGCGGCTTGGATCATCAACCATGGCGGGCGGCATGTCGTGCTGTCTAGCAGAAGTCCCGAGACGCCGGAGTCCGGGTGGCTTGAGGATATGGAGAGGCTGGGCGGAAAGATTACCGTGCTCGCCATGTAAGTGACTCCCCGGCCCCCGCCCAGCGGCATGTTGAAGAGAGAGAATGTCATCTAACCAGGACAAACAAAACCATAGGGACGCATCCAAGGCACAATCCATCGACGCCGGGCTCGCCACTCTTCGCGACGTACACAACCTGCCGCCGGTGGGCGGTGTGGCGTACGGCCCGCTGGTGCTCAAGGACGCACTGCTGAACAACATGGACCTGGCGACGATAGACATGGTGCTCAGGTCCAAAGTCCCCGGAGCCAAGATCTTCCATGACCGGTTCTGCGATCCGAACAAGGACCCGCTTGATTTCTTCGTCATGTTCTCGAGTGCCGCGTTGTTTGGTGGTAACCCGGGCCAGACGAACTACACCGCTGCCAACGCGTATCTCCAGGCGCTTGGGCAGTATAGACGAAGCAAGGGTCTCGCTGTAAGTGGTTCCAGTTCCATTCCGATGGAAAGAATCGTGTGTATGTGGAAGCTAGGACAAGCTAAAAACAAGGCCTCCACGATTCACATCGGCGCCGTCATGGGTATCGGCTACCTAACCCGCAACAGCCGCGAAGCCGAGTTCCAAGAGAAATCCGACGTCGACACCCTCGGCGAAGCCGAATTCCTGACCCTGTTCGCCGAGGCGGTTGTGTCGGGCCGCCGGGTTGCTGGCGTCGACGGCGTGCGCGCCGAGAAGGTCATTGACATGTCAGAGACGGAGATTGGCAGCGGTATTCCCGCGCTGGAGTCGCGGCATAAGGAGACGATCAAGTTCTACCACGACCCGAGATTCGGGAACCTGAAGATGCCTGAGAACAGGGGCGATTCCGCCGACGCAGGCGGGGGCAAGATGAGTGTGAAGGAAATGCTGTCAATGGCGACGACCATGGACCAGGTCCGCGCGGCTATTAGCGGTGAGTTTCGCCCTCCGGACGGTCCGGCATCGTGGGTTTTGATTGTGATGTATGGGGCTGACTGTGCAACGATGACAACAACAGAGAGCCTCTCCGACAAGATGCGCGGCGTGCTTCACATTCCGCCGGAAGAGAACGTCAACGCGGCTGTTCCCCTCTTGGACCAAGGCATCGACTCGCTCGGCGCCATCACCGTCGCTTCATGGTAAGCAACAACACATGGCACCAATATCCCCTCCACCATAACATCACACACACACACACACACACACACACACACACACACACAGTCCACTAACAAGAAGCTTCACCACACAAACACAGGTTCTCCAAGCAACTCCTAGTCGACATTCCCATTCTACGCGTCCTTTCGGGCGCGTCCATCGACGACCTAGCAGCCGAAGGCGCCTCTCGTCTTCCCGCCACCTCCATACCCCTAGTGGCCGACGCTCAGGGTGCTACAAACGCCTCCCCTGACGACTCTTCTACCGAAACGTCCTCCGACGGCGCCTTGACCCCGATGTCCACGCCGGACGAAGACGAAATGCCCGTCGACGGCGTGGGCCGAAAGGCTTCCATGTCGCTGATCCAGCAGTACTCGTACACGCGGCAGGCTTCCCTTCCCGACGTCACAATCTCTCACAACACCATCGGAGTGATGATGGAGGGCAGTCTCAGTAACGACAAGCTCGCGCAGGCCGTGATGGCAGCCATCGCACGCCACGACATCTTCCGGACAGCCTTCCGCCCCTCGGAGTCAGAATCCTCCCCCACACCACTGCTGCATGTACTCTCCATCCCAACCTGGGGCCTGCGCTCCGTCTCCGTCGCGTCCCGCGCCGAGGCAGAGGCCGAACTGGCCAAGCTGCAGAGGGAGCCCTACGACTTGGAAAGGGGCGAGACCTTCAAGATCGCCCTCTTCACCTGGTCCCCCACGTCCCACCTCCTCGTGCTTGCCTACCACCGCCTGGCCGGCGACGGCTCCACCACCGAGAACCTCGTCGTGGAGCTTTCCCAGCTCTACTCGGGCGCCACCCTCCCCCCTGCACCGCAGTACACCGACTTCGCGGTCAAACAACGCGCCCTCCTCTTCTCCGGGGGCATGGACGCGTCCATCGCGTACTGGACGGGTCTCTACACGCCCCTGCCCGCACCGCTTTCCCTGCTCCCCTTGCCCAGCGCGAAGAGCGCCCGCGGGTTGGTGAGTTGGGACCAGCACACCGCCATGTTCCGCCTGTCTGCCGTGCTCGCGTTCAGGATCAAAGAGTGCACCAAGAAACTGCGCACGACGCCCATGATGTTCTATCTTGCCGCGTACGCCGCGCTGCTTTCGGACCTTGCCAAGCAGGAGCAGGTGTCGATCGGTCTGGCAGACACCAACCGCTCGTCCGTGGCCGACCTGTCCACCATGGGCTACTTTGCCAACCTGCTGCCCCTGCGCCTCGCCTCCTCCGATGCTTTCACGGCCACCATCGAATCCGCCAAGGAGGCGGTGCGGCAGGCCATGTCACACTCTGTCGTGCCGCACGACCTGGTCTCTTCCCGTCTGGGACTTGACAGCGTCTCGCCGCAGGAGATGACGTACGCGCCGCTCTTTCAGGCCGTCTTCGACTACCGTCAGGGAGCTGCCGAGTCCGGCACTATCGGCGGTGCGAGCATGGTCGAGGTGCTGGCGAGCCGGGAGCGCACGCCGTACGATGTTGTCTTGGAGATGAGTGATGACCCGACCAAAGATCCTCTTGTCACTGTCAAGTTACAGAGCAGCATTTATGGAAAAGGTGATGCCGAGGTGCTGCTTGAAAAGTATGTCGGGCTGTTGACGACGTTGAGCAAGGGGGAGGCTGTGTAATTCAATCGTTTTAATTAGGACATTGTTGGTTTCTGTCTCATCGTCTGGAGTTTTTAGTTAGGACAGAACTGCATTTTTCAGTCAACGACCGATGCCCAATAATAAGTCTGTGATGAACCGCAGCTGGTAAACAGAATGTGAAATAGCCGATCTATCTAGAATTCTTCCGTATCTAGATATGAGACGGTGAAATACTTGCCTTGAGTGGGTCTGATTACTTGTTAAGCCACTTTGTGGTGTGCACAGCTTGGTACTAGCCACACAAAACTAGGTATACCAGCTTCACGGCAAGTCTGTTACGGCTGGCTATCTGGCAACATACGATTACTGCAAGACAAAGTAATCAACTCCAGAACTTCTTTTGTTCATGGTAGAGGAATGTTCCTCTCCGTTGGATTCTATCCTTGTTAGGGATTGGTCTTCACCTGCAAAAGGTTCAATTGGGAACTGCCAGCATGCCTGCCCCAGGCGAGATGGCTGGCGTGGCTGGGGGTGGCTGGGTATGGCTGGGTATGGCTGGGCAGATCAACTTTCTATCGGGAACCAGCTCAGGTCTTAGTAAGCGGGATCAGAAGCAGCCTGATGAGTAAGCACTCGGGTGTGTACATCAATCTCAACCAATCAATCAACCACGTTGCTACCTGTATGGATCTTACTTGTTGGCGGAATAACCTACTGCCGGATTCCGTCCACAGTTAGGCAGCCAGGGCAGCCAGTCTCTGTGCCCACAACGTTTCTCCTCTCTTGATCACATCATGGAAATGGTGCCGACCACCATCATCACATCTACCTGCAACGCCATCCCCCTGTATCGCCTTCGCTTTTCGCCCGCGCAGCCCTCACTGTCCCCGCGCGCGTCTTCATCGTTCAGATCTGTCCTGGGCGTCCCGACCGTTCTTCTGCTCTCGATGTTGGCCCGACTCGTTGTACGAGTAGGACTGGAACACCGTCGGAACCAGTTCAGAGCGTAAGCTTTCGCAGCTCCATGCCTGGACTCGTCCCCCGTCGCCCCGGTCATTCTACTGCTCGTACAAGAGCCCCCGCCAATGCATCCAGAGTAGAGTTCGGATGGATCACGCTGGACGCGTCTTGACACTACGGTAACCGCGCGACGGACTTGCTGCAAAAGGTAGGCGAGGGTACCGCCATACATACATAACCCACGGTAAGTATCGTCCTTTCCTGGCTCCTGTTGACCATACCTTCTATGCACAAGTTTGGACGATCCCATCGATAGCGAATTCAATATGTCCTCCGGCAACGATTTGAACTTTGATGCCCCTGACGTTATCGCGGTGCGTGAAGATTCTGGACGACCGCCCCAGCTCATCGACCATCAATTTCAACTCTCCGTCCGGTACTCTTCTCCAGCCTTTGTCCTGTTTCGTCTTTGCCATTCCAGCAACAGCCCATCTACCAATACCACGGTCTACCTGCAGATCAGAGTCGACTGCATTCAATCGCTGGAAAAAACCACTTATGGCAATGTCTCCTCCAATACGCCGAGCCCACCTTGTCTCGAGACTGTTCGACAGCGGCTAAATGGCATACACTCCTTCACTCGTCTTCAGTTCCAGCTGCACGGCGGCCGTAATGCCCAGCTTATCGTACCGCTCGACTTTGACATCGGAAAGATGCCTGGTGATGTGGTTTGGGGTACACCTGCATCACCCGAGTCGCTTGCGGCGGCTTCGCTATTTTCCCTATATTTTCGGCATGATATTTTGACGAAAAAGAAGTTCAAAACATACAAGAAGGCCATTCAACAGTTCCCGTGTTTAAGCAAAACCGAGAAGCAGCATTACGAGTGCATTGCGGACGCGGGCAGACTATATCATGGCGTCGGCGGCAAAGTGCTGAAGGGTTATCCGTACAAAGAGACTTCTCCTCCCGCAGGGCATCATTGCCCATCTTCCCCTCTGGCCACCCCTCTGTCGTGCGGTAGCACTGTCCCCTTTGATACTGGGCCTCATTACCGAGGCTCACCGCCGCCTTATGACGAATGCCTGAGTGAGGGGCAGTCGCCGAGGGCCACGCCCACAGCCATCTTGGCCAAGAGCCCCGGTGGTGGCCGTGACCCGCCTGAGTATGGCAACGCCGATCCGCTGCATGATGTGCTAGGTCATGCTGAGGGGGTCCGCCCCCGGGCAAACGAGGATACCAATTCACACCTTGCTACCAAAAGAAAACGTTCCTCCGCTGGTGGATGCACGACAGGAACGTCTTCCATAGAAGTCCTCCGCCCAGAGAAGTTGCAGCGATCACTGGTTGCCGACCCAGGCGACTGGGTCCGTGTGATGTATATACTTGAGCAGCAGCAGCAACAAATCGACCGATTACAGCAAACTCTGGGAGAATCGCAGAGACAGAATGAGGCCCTCCATAGACGATGCGATCAACTGGAAGCGAGATGTTTTGAACTGGAATCCCATCAAGACGACATCGTGGGGAACATCGATAATCTTGACGTGGAGGTTGACGAGCTTGAGGCCAGGTGCGACACGCTCGAGAAGCAGATGCCGGATGTTTGTGATGAGATGGAGGACCGGAAGGAAACGATGCTGGAGGAGTTCAGAAAAGACATGAGCGAATCAATCAAGGACGGCATCGCGAAACAAATAGAAGAGTGTGTAGACGCTCAAGTTGATCAAGTCAAAAGGAGGATCTGCAAAGCTCTCCAACCTATTTGACTCAACGATAAAAGTCAATTTGCGTTACTGTCAGCCCCTTCAACAATAGCAAGGACTGCTGAACATCTTTTCTAGTCATAATGAAACGTCTGACTTGATTACGCTATCGGTATTGGGCGTGCTGTGCTTATGTGAGGCATGTGGTTTAGCTTTTGTGGGTATCTCTCGCTCTTTGACAAGCCGAAATGATGCCCACGACGATGAGATCTCATATTGAGCCACTTTCTTCGCGCATTGACAGACGAAGGAGCTTTGTTTACAAGATAGTCTCCGGTTGTTCTGACCTCTCTTTCCGGCTTGTGACAGCCGCCCTCATTTTTCCCGGACTGAATCTTTACTAGTTACATGTATTCGTACTGCTTGTAACAGCGTTTGTCAGGCAAAGGCGCCTGATTGCCTGTCTCTAGGCCAGGGGCTATCAATGACAGTTCCTCGGCCATGATGGACTTGAATTGTGGGAGGCTGAGCTGGTGGGGGTGCGCAAGAAAAACCTATTAAATGCTGAATGTGGCATGTAACTACAGAGTACATGTACCTGAAGTAGGCTTTGGGATTGCTGGTGTGATTACATTATCTTATCTCACGTAACAGTGCTAGACATCTTATGGTAAGCGTGCCGTCGTATATGTATTATAGGATGTACGCTTTGGCGATTTGAAGATTCCCACTAGAATGGAAGACAAGGTTGCTAATCTATCGGCTGTAAGTCAACATTAAGAGGATGTAATCGGAGCATATTTGATTTTATAGCTCTGGGCCTCCGTCATACCTAGAGTTGTGACGTTTTGTCTAAGCATTGTTGCGGGTGCTGTCTTATAGATGTCGGTAATAACACTAGCACAACCGCTAGCTAGAAGTATAAGGCAGACTTTAGATGAGGCTTGGTGTAACCAGTCAAGTTAATCAGTTGTCCAGGCTCCTGGGTTACAAAACCGAGCCAGTAAAGAAATCACAACTCCAGACGACCCCTCAATTGTTTGGACTAAGCCTGTCCGGAGGCGGCGCAGCAACACTAATTTCTGTGGCTGCAAAGTAGTAATGTGCGGCTGAATTGAGCTTTGAGAGCCACATCTCAATTCATCAGACTTTCTCAGTAAGTCAAAGCACCCACATATGAAACACCCCCACATATGGAACACCCATAAATGCCTCATCCACCACCACCTCCTTCACCACCACCAACTTCAAACCATCATCACTTTATCCACCCTTCACCAAATTGCTTCATTTTTTCAGAATCCCTTTCTTATACCATAATGGTCCAGTATACTGAAAATGAGATCAATCGGGCGATTGAAGCTGTTACAAATGGCGAGGGGCTAAGAAGATCTGCTTTGACTTATGGCATCCCCCTTTCAACCCTTCGCAACCGGTTACATGGTATCCAGCCTAGAAAAATCGCATTTGAAGACCTCCAGCGACTATCTACTGCCCAAGAGGCCAGCCTGGCTGCTTGGGTAACTACCCAGGCAGACCTCGGGCTGCCACCAACCCATCAACAACTAAAGGACTTTGCCCATCGCATCCTCCAAGCTATGGGGGATACCCAACCTCTGGGCAAGAGGTGGGTAGATGGCTTTATTCGAAGGAACCCATCTGTCAAGGTCCAGAGAAGTCGATCCATTGATTCAAGGCGTGTTAATGGGGTATCTACTGAGGTTATTAGGGACTGGTTTAAGTATCTCGCCATACCTCACATCCAGGCCATTAAACCAGCTAACAGATATAATATGGATGAGACTGGCATCCTTGAGGGCAAGGGCGATAATAGGCTGGTGCTAGGCAGGGCTGCAACTAATACAGTAAGGAAAAAGCAGCCTAGATCACAGGCCTAGGTGTCTATCATCGAGTGTATATCTGCTGAAGGCATTCCCATCCATCCCTTGGTTATATATAAGGGCAAGACGGTCCAGCAGCAGTGGTTCCCACTAGACCTAGACCCATATGATGGGTGGGAGTTTACAGCAACAGAGAATGGATGGACCACTGATGATACTGCTGTTGAGTGGTTACAGAAGGTCTTCCTCCTACAGACTATGCCTTCTGAGCCTGGCCAAGCCAGACTGCTTATCCTGGATGGGCATGGGAGCCATACAACGACGGATTTTATGTGGTTATGCTATACCAACAACGTCTATCTGTTATTCTTGCCGCCACATACCTCCCATGTCCTCCAGCCACTTGACCAGTCAGTCTTTAGCCCTGTTAAGGCAGCATATCGGAAGGAGCTTGGATATCTTAGTCAGTGGATTGACTCTACTGTTATAGGTAAAAGGAACTTCCTTTCCTGCTATCAGAAGGCTCGCCTGGCTAGGCTAACAGTAGGCAACATCAAGAGTGGCTAGAAATATACTGGGTTATGGCCTGTTAGTGTTACAAAGCCACTTATGAGTGGGCTACTAGTTGAGAAGGCAAAAATGGCAACAATAACACTATCAACACCACTTAATAAGGCTATGAGGGATGGCAATATAGCCCAGGATGCCCATGATAGAGAAGGCTGGGCATCAGCCTCATCAGCAGTCAAGTGGTCAACGCCAAGGAAGGTGAAGGACCTTGGAGATCAACTACAGCTATTCAGCCAGCTTGAACAAAACATCGCCACACAACGCCAACTATTCAGAAAGGTCAAAAAAGGCTTCCAAGAGCAGTCCTATATGCTAGCTACTGCCCAGCAAAAAATCAGCCTTCTAGAAGCCCATGTTGCCAACAGTAAACCTAGGAAACGAAAGGCTGTATATATGGATCCTAACACGAAGTTTGCCACGATCAAAGAGGTACGGCAAGCCTAGATTGAGGCTGGCGAGGCTGAAAGTAATATAGATGAATCCAGCGCATCTGATTTACCTAGTGAGGCCGAAAGCTGCATTATTGTAGCATCTAGATAATGTTGATAGTTAATTAAATAAGGTGGTGGTGGTCATGATGATGATGTTTTTAGGTGTTCCATATGTGGGGGTGTTTCATATGTGGGTGCTTTGACTTAAGTTAAAGCACCCACTGTTGGACCACCCCCCCACTTGGACCACCCAAAAACATCACCATCATGACCACCACCACTTTATTTAATTGACTATCAACACTGCCTTGATGCCACGATAATACAACTTTCGGCCTCACTAGGTAACTCCGATGCGCTGGATTCATCTGGCTCACTTTCAGCATCGCCAGCCTCAATCTGGGCTTGCCGCACCTCTTTGATCGTCGCGAACTTCATGTTTAGATCTAGAATAACAGCCTTCCTCTTCCTGCTGGTGCTGTTGTTGATTTTGGCCTCAAGAAGCTGGATTTTATGCTGAGAAGTAGCCAGCTCATAGGATTGCTCTTGGAAGCCTTTTTTCACCTTTCTGAATAGCTGGCGAGTTGTGGCAATACTTTGATCCAGTTGGGTGAATAAGTGTAGTTGGTCATCCAGCTCTTTCCTCTTCCTTGGCGTAGACCACTTAACAGCTGATGCCCAACCATCATTATCATAGGCATCTTGGGTATCTTGGGCCTTACTGGTAGTATCTCTGACCTTGTTGAGTGGTGTGGATGGTGTTGTTGATGATGATATTCCCGTCCCAACTAGCAGACCACTCATAAGAGGCTTTGCTACACTGACAGGCCATAACCCAGTGTATTTCCAGCCACTTTTGATGTTATTGATAGTCAGCCCAGCCAGGCGAGCTTTCTGATAGCAGGAAACAAAGTTCCTTTTGCCTATAACAGTAGAGTCAATCCACTGACTGAGGTATCCAAGCTCCTTCCTATATGCTGCCTTAACAGGACTAAAGACTGACTGATTAAGTGGCTGGAGGACATGGGAGGTATGTGGTGGCAAGAATAACAGATAGACGCTATTAGTATAGCATAACCATATAAAATCTGTCGTTGTATGGCTCCCATGCCCATCCAGGATAAGGAGTCTGGCCTGATCAGGTTGAGAGGGCTTAGTCTGAGGGAGGAAGACCTTTTCTAGCCATTCAACAGCAGTGGTATCAGTAGTCCATCCATTCTCTGTTGCTGTGAACTGCCATCTATTATATGGGTGAAGGTCTAAAGGAAACCACTGCTGTTGGACTGTTTTGCCTTTATATATAACCAGTGGATGAAGTGGCTTGCCTTCAGCAGATATACACTCAATAATGGATACCCAGGCTTGTGAACCAGGCTGCTTTTTCCTTACTGCTTGTGTAGCAGCCCTGCCCAGCACCAGCCCATTATCTCCCTTGCCCTCAAGGATACCAGTTTCATCCATATTATATCGGTTAGCTGGTTTGATGGCGGTGATGTGTGGCATTGCGAGATATTTGAACCAGTCCTTGATAACTTCAGTAGATGCTCCATTAATACGTCTAGAGTCTATAGAGCGACTTCTCTGGACCTTGATAGATGGATGTCTTCGTAAGAATGCATCTACCCACCTCTTGCCAAGAGGTTGAGTATCCCCTATAGTATGGAGAATACGTTGAGCAAACTGCCGTAGTTGTGAATGGGTTGGTGCCAGACCTAGGTCAGCCTGGATTTGCACCCAACTTGCCAGCTTAGCCTCTTAGGTTGTAGATAGTCGCTGGAGATCGGTATATGCAATAGTTCGGCTTTGGTGACCTCGAAGTCGATTTATGAGTGTTGATCGTGGTATACCCCATTGCTCGGAGGCTTTGCGAGTTGATAGGCCACGTGTAATAGCCTCAATTGCTTGATTGACTTCATATTCGGTATACTGGCCTATTAGGCTATAAAGAATAGATCTTGAAAAAATGAAGTGATTTGATAAAGGTGAGAAAAAGTGGTGATAGTTTGAAGTTGGTGATATTCTAGAAATAGGGTGGCTGGGAGACATTTTTGGGGTGGTCCAAGTGGGGGGGTGGTCCAACAGTGGGTGCTTTAACTTATCCAACAACGCCCAAGGAGACTTCGGTGGAAGAAAGAGGAGTGTCTTTGAAAGGGATGCTCCTGAGGTTACCCGTGAAAGGCCTATTGACCTTGATGAAAGCGACGTCGTGGGCTCTGTTCCCAGGGGCCTCAACCCATTTGGCAGTAGTAATGATTCTCTCTCCGAAGCGAGCCTGTACAATGGGGGTGCTAACGGAAGCACGACCGGAATAACCGATGTAGCACTTGATCTCGGTAGCACTCTGAAGGCGGTGACCCCAGTCGTAGACTACATGTCCTGCTGTGACGATGGTATCCGGGCTGATTAGCCAGCCTGAACCCATCATCCAAACACTTCGCCTGGACGCTTGTTGAAGCAAGCCTGGATCTTGACGATAGCTAGCAAGAATGTCAGCATGCTTACATGTACAGTGGCATGGCCTTTTCTCGACACGATTTCAGAAAATGGGCAAACTTACATCGGAACTTGCCACCATCAGCAAAGTCCTTGATGTCAACAAGACGGCGATTGTCATTGTCAAAGACAGACTCGGTCCCGTTACTGCCATCGTCAGGCAAGATGGCCGACTCCGCAGGGAGGTCAGGGTTGGAAGACTTGAGACTCCACACAGCGGCGCGAGCGATATCAGGGGCGTTGTAAGACATTTCGTTTGGATGGATGGCTTTATTTCTCCGAGGACTGGCTGGAAAAGACTGGCAAAGGCGAGAGTGATCTCAAGAAATAGAAGGCTTAAGATGAAGGGTAAGAGTGCTTGCTGAGAGTGTCAACTGATTCTGTATGAAGGTCGATAAAGGAGGAAGATAATTAACGTTGAGGACCATGAAACTCTTTATATGCTGCCCCATTGGTATCTCATCAAGTACGGGATAGCTGGGCCGATGTTCAGTCGCCTGCTAGATAATTACGCTGAATCATTCCGTGATCTGTATTAGAAACCACACCGCAAAAGGTGAATGCTATTAGGTATCAAGTTACCAGTACTTCTTAACCCTTCCTTCCCAAGAGAATACCATTTCAGCCATTATTTCAGCCGCGGCTAAGTTGAAAATGAGCTTCTGAAACATTAAATGGGGTGTGTTACATTCTTGTGGCTCCCTGAACTTGCTCTATTAACTAAACAGCTTTAGTACATCGTCAATTGAGTCTAACATCTTTCTGGGGATATTCAATTGATGTTTAGATAGAACCGTTAACTACAGGAATTTGAGTAGAACACCATGAGTTCAATCATATCATGCTAGCTCTAGCCACCATAACAACTTAAACGCTTCACCGCTCTCAAAATAATAGACTTACCTAACTATAAACAAGGGAGCTGAAAATTAAATTATGAGAGATATTCCAAGGGGCCAGGTAGGGAGTGTCTACAATTCTTGGATCGAATGCCGCAGGCTGAGGCCGTGATGTCGCAACACTTGTCTGAGAGGGACGCAGTCTTAGTAATCATGTTAGTCACATGCATGCTCATTATGCATCTCCTAAAGGATTGGTGATACTAAACCCATCTTCTGACTGTTGATCCGAAACAAAACGTATGCAGCTGGCTTGAATCAGGCTTGCCCGAGACGCTACTGAGGGTTTGATACACGCTGCCGCCAAACGACGGATTTTAGGGACATCCCAAGTTTTACACATCATCTTTTAATGATCTCTGAACACATTAGACATTCAAGAAAGCATTTAGTAAGCGTTTGTTGTGTTTAAGTTTCAAATGGCCTGTAAAAATAGTCTTCTTAGTCACAGTAGGCTGAGCCCGCACAAGCTCTGAGGAAACATTGCAAGAAGAAGCACAAGAAAAGCTGTACAAGTTTGCTTGTTTTGGAGTTTGTTAATGTAATAGATCAACTCTGGATTTACCGTGCTTAAGTTTGAGCCCATTGCAAACTCGACCCGTTCAGCTGGCCGCAACTTACATACACATCAACTACACTCAGCTAGCCACTAAATAAGGGTGTTGGAAAGGAATGTAGCGTTTCTAGAATTCAGCCAAGGGGGACAGGGAGAAGAAGGCGGGACTAGCTTATAGCATGGGGCGTACAACAGCCAGCCACAAAAAGCTCAAATGTCTGAGGGTCGAAGTGGCGAACCTGTATATTTCAGGATAAACGTTTTCTTCTGACCTAAGCTGAAACTCACTGTACACAAAAGCCTCTCCTTGTTTGCCAAAGTCGTGCCATATGAAGCTGATACTACACACGATTTCGACTGGGCAAATAGGAGAGCTATAGTATTGTACAATCTTTACTTTGTAACCTTGTGATCTGATCATCTTGGTTATTTGTCCTTGCTTTTTGATATCCCCTCCGCTATAAATGCCGTTATACTCATTTTAGATACTAGAGAAGGCGTAGGTCCTTAGCCATTGGTAGGCTTCTAAGACGGCCTGCCACCCTGGCGCTGCGGGGTCACGGCTGGTGTCACAGATATGCGGCGCCCCAGGTACTAAGACAAGCTGACCGTCTATGCCGCGATGCTTTATCTCCTCAATTGTGCGGAGCGATTGCTGCCAGGGGATAAGATCATCCGCCATGCCATGGACCAAGAATGTCGGTGTTGCATAGTTGCCCTTTCGAACTTGGGCCAACGGACTGCAACGTTGGATCTCATTTACTGGGGGCTGTGGAAGTGCGTTCCAGTCAACATCGAGTCTTTTAGATGCCGCAGAGCTCTTGCTAGGTAAGCCGTTGATAACAATCGGGAGTGTCTGTGCCTTCCAGTTCATGTGTAAAACGATGCGGGCTCGGGGATCGGTATGTATGCGTGGGTCAGACAGAGGCTTCCAAGCACCAATTTTACCGTAGTTAGTAATCTGTATTTCCCAGATGTATGATTAGAATTCTTTGTCCTTTCCCAGATTTCTATAGGTGTTCCCGGGGAAGTGTCAAGCGACTTACGGGCTCGCTTTGCACTGCTTCTAGTACATCGTACTCTTGTCCCTTATCCACTGCTCCGATGGGCTGAATTGGACTCCGCCACCCTGTCAGTTCCTTATCGTAAGCATTTTGATACAGGGTTGATGGAAAGGCCAAACGGAATGTTGATTCAACTCACAATCATCCTCATAGTCAGTAGGACAGTAGAAGCCCAGGATGGCATTAGGAGGCCGAAGACCTCTTTTTGGAGCCATCCAGCCGGTTGACAACGCTAGTTGGCCTCCAGATGACCAGCCTACGACGACAACATTATCGGGATCAGGCTTAACGTCAGCATTCGCTAGCTTGATGCGTGGTAGCTTCACCCTCGCCCACTCAACCGCATCACAGACATCCACCATAGGCCCCTCTGCCAGCCGGGTTTCTGGGCAGAGTCGGTGGTCGAGACTGACAGGGAGAAGCCCCATTTCCAGCATGATGCGCGTCTGTGGGCTTCGGACGTCCTTTCGGGAAAAGAGAACATGGCTACCGCCGTGTATCATCAGGGCTAGTCATGTGCATAAACAAATTAGCAGACTTTTATTTCCTACGACAAGGCGATTCTCAAACGTCAATTCCCTCCTTAGCACGTACCAATTGGCATCCTCTTGGTTGGGTCGGCTTGAAGGGGACAGTAAATATCTGCATGAATATCTTGAGCCCCAACCGTCTTGTACACCACCTCCTGTATCTGAACGCAGGGCTGGAGGTCTTCTTTCTTATCTTTTCTCTCATCGTCAACGTCGGTGATTGGCTTCGACTGGCCCTGTGGAACCGAGCGTTTCTGGTATTGGAACCCGCAGATAACGCGAACTGTCCTGGCCTCTAGACTCGATCCATCGGACCAGAGCACATGACGAAAGCCAGCGTCCATGAAATCCTGTTGCCAACGTTCGATGTTTGCCAGCGCGTGCTTGCGGCCGTCTTCAAAAAGCCACCAGCCCTCGAGGAGACCAACTATGACATCGAACACGTAAAGCGGGCGCGTTGGGGTCATCTCAATCAGTGCGAGAGCGCCATCCTGACGAAGCATCTTGCGGATATTGGCCAGACTGCAAGAAAGATTCCTGGTCGCGTGGATACAGTTGGTCGATATAACGACATGGAACGCCTCAATGAACTCGGCTTTGGGCTCTTTCTCAACGTCCATGACGCCGAAACGCATACCACTGATGTCTTTGAAGGAAGTCTTGGCCTTTTGCACGAGTGTCGGCGATAAGTCGGTGAAGTGATACTCAAAGGGTATACCTCGATCCTTCAGGAGGCTCACAATGTGGCGCGTTGTGCCTCCTGTTCCCGCCCCAACCTCAAGGATGCGGAAGCAGCCCTTGCTGGGGCCCTTCGTGTCCGTCTCCGGCTCTCTTTGAGTGAAAGCCCGGCAAAGAAAATCGCCAAGAAGATGCGTGGCAGTTACTAGCATCGGCCAGTCTCTATACACCTCGTCTAGCCACTTCTTGTTCGCCCGGTTTCCGAATAGAATCTGGAGCGCGTCCATCTCTCCCTTGAGACAGGCTGCTAGGTGCGGTCCGACGGCATACAGGAGCTGGCGGATGGCGGCGTTGTGTGGGTGCTTGCCGATAATCTCGTTGAAGATCATCTCACCAGGAGCAGTTTCTATCCCATCGTCGGTTCGAGAAAAGACTTCAACTCCTGTCGAGACGATGAGGTTTTCTTCTTCCAAGAACCGATGGAGCAGATCTATCAGCTTTTTGTGCCGAGGTAGAAACCCTGTAATTTCAGGGACGGGCTGTCCGGGCTTCAAGGCTTGCAGATCACACCCAAGCTCTTTGAAAGCTTCCACGGTGTATGCCAAAATCAAACGCTTATCGTCTGGGTAGATGTCGGACCAATAATCGAGCGCATGTTTTGTTACACCAATCTCGTCGAAGCTGAGACGAACATCGTCAAACGCCTCGTCGATTGAGTCAATACCTGGTACTGTTGAAGCATTTGTACTTTGAGTAGCGTCGTTTCGACTGTCTTCCATCTCTTTGCAGGACTTGTTGGGGGCCAAGCTGTTCGTCACGAGGCATTGTGGCTCTTCTGAAGATGGGGTTGTAGTTCCATCATCCTCAGTATTGTCCTCGGCCCCGCATTGTAGTCCGAGCTGGCTGTCGACATGGGCAACTATGGCACTGATATCTTCAAAGTTCGAGAAAGTGGCGAGGTCGATTGTCACGCCCAGCTTTGTACCAATGTCTCCAACTATCTCAGTGGCACCAAGAGAGTCGATTCCGACATCGACGAGTTGAGTGTCGCCACTTAATTCTTCTGCGGGCACCTCGGCAATATCCGCGACGATTTGGATCACATCTGCGCGTTTGCTCCTGCTCTTCGGTTCCTTGTCCGACTCCGTCATTGATCTGTTGAGCGGCGTTCCTTGTTCCGCGCTTTTTGCTGTCCCACGCCTCGAACTTCCCGGCTCGTTGACGGTCCCGCTCAGTAACTGTGTAAGTGAAGCACGGGATATCTTTTTGAAGCTCATCCCTAATGAGGTAAGGACCGTCTTCCCGCTCTGCATCTCAGAAACGTATACGTCAACCGACATGTTGTCTTTGTCAACAGGGATTGTATTTGCCAGGATAACCCAATTCCCGGCGTCTGGAGTGAAACCGGGCCCAACCTGTAGACGCTGAATGAAGTGGCAGACGAACAATTCTTCCGGAGAAATATTTTGGTTAAAGTAGTTGACGAGAAACCCTCCGAACTGCATGAAGCTGTCAATCATGGGAGTGTCGGTCAGGCGTTGGTCAGGCGGGTCGTTGCTATCCGGCAGTATCTTGACAGTACCTGCAGCTTCGCCTCCCAAGCAAGCAATATTATTGATTCCCTTGAAGGCTCCAGAGTATTCGACTACCTGACTGAAGGCCCGATAGATATGGTTACCGCGCATACCCTCCGCGTCTGGATGATGCATGACCTGCTCCCAGCGTCTTTTTCCAATCAAGGCATCGAGTCGCATGAATTCCCGCGTTGCATGAGGGTCGGAGCGTTTGCACAGGTGCACTAAACCGGCCGTTGTCTCTTGTTTCTCTTCAGAATCCACACCGTCCTTCAAAGTGACGAAGATGGAAAATGACCACGATGGATATGTCGACTTATCGAGGCGTTCCAAAGTCATGGAAATGTCGGAAGGGACTTGCTCAGGATTGAATACCACTGGAGCCCGCATGATTAGTTCTTCGACTGTGGGGGTCCAGTTCGTGGCTTGCAAGTCTCCCTGAAGGATAAGAGCCGCCCTCGAAGCCACCTCTATGTATGCTGAAGCAGGCATAAGGCCCTGGCCGCACATATTGTGACCCATTACGAGGGACTGGAATCGTTTGCTGAGTGGTGAGATGCGAAACACTGCTTTGGTTGACTGATCACCTTTGACCAATGACAGCATTTCGGGATCATTTGGTTGTCCTGTTTGGATGGTGCTGGTGTCTCCCTTGCCAGCTGCTGCTCCGATATAAGGTAGCCAGTGCCGAGTCTTTTGAAACTGGTAGAGTGGTAGACTTAAATGGCGATAATGTCGCTTCTGGATCCGGTGGAATGGCCAGAACTGTACTGCGTAGCCCTCCTTCCACAATTTGACTGTAGCATTGACAAGAGAGTCTTGAGCGTTTGGCGCTGTCAACTGCGGAGAAACGAATGAGTAGCTCTGAGGGTGCTGGGCGCATTTTTGAACTAGCTGCGTGTATGAAGACCCTCTTCCTACCTCAAGCCAGGTAGCCTGAGGATATCTACTCATGAGCCTTTGAACTGCTTGCCGGAAATACACAGGGCGCCTTGCATGCTGAACAACAAGACTTGTATCCAGGTTTTGGTTGTTCTGTGTCTCACTGCAGACTTCGATATGGATGACGGGCTTTTTCCATTCGATCTCATCTCCCAGCTCAGCCAGATATGGGAGCAGTGGCTCTGTGAATCTTGAGTGGAAGCCATGCGTGTTGTTTAACCGTTGGCTGCGAATGGAACCTCCAATCCGGTCACCGCTGGAGGCCAAGGCTTCCACACCACAAATAGCCTCCAAAGAGCCCACAATGACATGACTTTGGGGGCCATTAAAGCACGCGACTTCGGCGTATCCGATTTGGGTGTTTACTTGCTTGAGTATGTCGGCAACCTGCTGTTCGTCCGCTTGCAGAGCAATCATCGCGCCAGACTCTGAACCCCAATGCTTCTCAATAAGCGACGCCCTGCCTGCTACGAGTTTGATCGCGTCGGGTAGTGAAAGGACGCCCGAGATGCAGAGGGCCGTCAGCTGCCCGAAACTGTGGCCTATTACAGCCGATACCTGCAGGCCACAATCCATCCAAGCCTTGGCACACGAATACTGGAGAGCAAACAAGGCAACATGTAGCGTGACACAGTCGGTGAGTGGTGTTGGTTGAAAGATCTCGGGATAGATCCCGCCGAGGCCTAGACTTTGCGAAAGCTCCTGGCAGCGGTCGAGATGATGACGGAGGACGTATGAGGATTTCCAAATGTCCCTTGATAACCCAACACATCGGCTCTCTTGACCACCAAATACAAGAACCACAGGCGGCTGCCGAGAGGGGCAAACAGATACTGGTCCACTCTCTGAGATGACTGCACTTAAGACTGACTCAAGGGCGGATACATCAGAAACGGCAGTCGACACAATGTTGCTCAGTGCATGGTTGGCTCGGTGAGAAAGATTAAAAAGGATATCGGCAATGCCGAAATCGGACGCTGTATCAGGCCTCTCTCGTCTCAGCCAGTCGAGCAGTTTCTGGCAATAAGAAGACAAAGAAACTCTGGTAGACGCAGATATCATCAAGGGCCAGCTCGAAGGCGCGGAGGTCTTGTCCACGAAATTTGCCCTATCATTAGCGATTTCGGGGATCGCAGGCGCTTCCCGAATCACAATAGCCGCATTGCTTCCAGCCGCGCCATAATTGTTGACACAAGCAATACGGTCTGCTGGGCCCCAGTCGGTCAGGATCTGGGGGATTTCCATCCCATCAGGCTCTAGAGCGGGTATCTTTGGGTTCAAGGACCTGTAGCTCGCCTGCGGGGGGATCTTCCGATGCCTCATCATAAGAATAGTCTTGATCAGGCCGGCGGCGCCTGACGCAGCTTCAACATGGCCAATGTTTCCCTTGATTGAGGCGAAACGTAGTTTAGACTTCCTCGATGGTCCGCCAAAAGCTTCTCGGATACTGGATACCTCGATGGGATCGCCCACGTCGGTTCCGGTTCCATGAGCCTCGACATACGTGACATCTCCAGGATTGACGTTCGACATGTCCATGACCTTTTTCAAGAGACTGGCCTGTGATTTGGCGCTCGGCACAACAATGGGGCCATCCTTGTCGTTCTGGCTGGTTGCCGACCCGACGATGACGCCGAGAATATCGTCGTGCTCTGCGATGGCGGCGGCTAGTGATTTGAGAACCACTACACAGACTGCTTCCCCGCGGCAGTAGCCGTCGGCTCCTGCGTCGAACGGTTTGCACTGGCCTGTGGGACTCAGGAAACCGGCCGCTTTTAGGTCCCGGTAGTCGTGAGGGCTCGTGATAATGTTTGTACCACCAGCGATGGCGCGGCTGCACTCGCCTGTCGCGATGGCACGGCATGCCGTATGGATGGCCACCAACGATGAGGAGCACGCCGTGTCAACGGACAAGGCCGGCCCTGTCCATCCAAAGTGGTGGCTCACGGCGCCGCTAAGAAACGATCTGCCAGTCCCTGTCGTGGCATAGGCCGTTGGCGAGTGACAGCTGACATTTGTGACGTAGTTATTCATGACAGCACCAATATAGCAGCCGTAGTCGGTGAAGTCCGAACGGGCATCTGCGCCGAGATGACCCGCGGACTCGAGGGCTTCGTAGACGACCTCAAGTAGTTTTCTCTGCTGGGGATCGCAAGCCAACGCTTCACGGGCTGATTTATTAAAGAACTTGTGGTCGAATGAGTCGTGGTCGTCTAGGAAATTGCCCCACCAATTCACTTGCGAGGAATCCTCGACAAGTTGGTCTAATCCGACTCTATCGGGCGCCCTGTCGACCATTGATTGTGCATCCATCAGCAGCTTCCAAAGCTCATCGACTGAGTTTGCACCGGGGAAGCGCCCTGCCATACCGACAACAGCAACTGAATGGGGAGGAAAGTCAGACAAAGAGCTTTCTCTCAGTCTTTTTGGCGAGTCTGCATCATTGTGAAAAGCATGATTTGATGTTAGATTCCCATCATTGTCAATGCTTCTCGGCAACTCATGAGTGGATGTGTCTTTGGCTTCCACGTTGTTGAAGTGAAGCTCTTGAGAGATAACCCGGGATTTTGATAGTTTTGTGAAGCCACGAAGGGCCATGTGTCGGACGTCCATGTTGCCTGCCAAAGAAGGTGGCAGTGGATCTGAGACACCGGCTAGGGCAATGAACTCATTCCCAAGAGGTAGAGAGGCAATCGCAAGCTTAAGTGTGGCGTGCCATTCAATGGGCTTTAGCAATGTGTTCTCCAAGACATGCCGGACAAGATCGCCCTCAGCGATGACTGATCCATTCGTGGCAGACCTTACGGAGACACGTAGGTCTTCAGGAGGAGGGAACCGCAGGTCGGGATCCTCGCGAAAAAGATCCACGAGTTTCTCCGCTGCTGGGCTGTACACGGAGCAATGTAGTCGACCGTGAACTGGAACATCCTGGACAGTAAACCCAGCACCGACCAGAGCGTCTCTCAGTATAGGGAGCTGGCTGAGCAAAACGGTGATTGTGATTGAGGCTTCTCCTGTAACAGCCGAGACATATGCCTAAATTTGGCCCAGCCCTCTTGTCAGTCCATGGTTCTCTGAGTAGAATACCAAAACGATGTATTCGAGGTGGAAGTGATTCATTACCTCGGGAAAAGCTCGAAGGATGTTGGCTGCATTTTTCCAACTTTTGACGTCTGGCTGTCTTCCCCGCACAGAAATGCACCTTGCCTCGGCCTTCAATGCGTCCTTGTCGACATAGGCACCAATCAACACTGCAAGTCGAAGGGCGCGTTTGGCCGTCTTGAAAACCTCTTCCACGTCATTCGAAGACGCAACGGTTATGGCACTGAGGAACCCAACGCAAAACCCGTGCACCCCGCCATGCTGTAGGCCGTCAAGCAACATCTGTTGTGCATTGTTTCCATCTCCATTGAAGGACTGTAAATAACAAAGGTATTGGGTCATTTGGAATAGAAAGTTCAGTGGGAAGGCGAGGGTAGCAGGCAACGGAGATGAGCATGGGAAAGGAGCCGTGTGCGCGAGCCACTCCGAGAGGCCATATAGATATGACTCGGCGGTAACCCGTGCCAGCTCAGGGTCGAAATGCACCGCCCTGGGCCAGAACGTGTGCAGATCCTTTGCGGCGCAGAGCAGGTCGGACAGCCGCAAATCGGAAGTCAGATGGGTGCACAGCTCGTTGAGATCGTCAGGACGTAGATGTCCCTGTGGTCCGAATAAAAGCAAGGATGGAGTATAATTTGACCACTTTCGCTTTGAGGGTGCCATTTTCTTTTTCTTTCTCTTTTTGCTGAAGGTGTCAAGATCGTAAAAAGAAGATCAAAATCCCGTAGAAGCTAATAGCATAGAAGCCTTGTCCAGTGATTCACACTAACACGATATCATCCAAATATATTCTAGAAGATATACATTGGCTGATTTATATGCCTGTTGACGCTCATTTCTTCTTACGACGCTTTGAGCGGCTGTATTCTCCTGCTAGCAGGTCTCAACAGGATCAAGAATCCCATACATTACCATCAAACAGGCGTAGTGAAAACAGGTCGCTGCCCGTTACAATCAAAGTATCGTTGCCCGCATCTCGTGGTAAAGGCTATCAGGGGACGGGGGCCCCCAGCAGGAGCAAGCCAGTGCGCATGGTAAATTCATGTTTGTTTTATCTCATAGGACGATGCCATTCATTGAAAACCCAGTTTGAAGACACTGTGTGGACCGGATCATGGCGCAATTCCTGTCGAATTGATAAGGTTGATCCGCTTGGTGGCAACATAGTAAGTAGAGGACCTGGTGAAGCATGTAGGGTTCTTGTCTAAAGCTCGACTGTGATGTGGAGATTAATCTTTTTGGACAAACTTATATTCCGCTTGTGTAGATCCCGGTCATTTGTAATTGACTAGAGGGATTAGGTTTGGTCGAGCGCGGCACGGCACGGCACATTTGGCCGAAATGTGAAGCGTCGGCAAATAAATGCTGGGTCAAATCGTAAATGTGAGTTGAGTTCTATCTCCACTCGGATGGATTTCTCAACCCAAAAGAGGGGAAAGTCTGACAGGCAGCACCCCCTACATTCGGCTCCCACTGTGGAGACACAAGCATGAAATCGAACAAGGATAAATAATACCACAGCAATACACGTGCTTCAACAAGGCTTTTGGGCGGGCTGTATCCGGGCGATCTCTAAAGACTGGTTTGGATGGTGGACAGAACAGGTGGTTCTAGTGTAAAGTAACGCATTGAAGCGCCAAGTTAATCTGGGTAGGCATTGTCAAGTTCAAATTGAATTTTCTGCCCCAGCCAGGGAGTTAGATACGCGTCGTCTACAATATATAAAATTCCCCACCTGATTAGACCCCTAGGCACACGCTACAGCCTAACTTAACCAGCTGCCTACCAACTAACATGTGTTAGTACAGACAAGTTCCTCCATTTTGTTTGAATATCCACTTCAAGGTAAGTACATAAGCGGATAGTCTCAGTAGGTACGGATAAAACGGCAAAAGCTGGAAAGTAATATTTGCCATAGGGACAAGACCGACATGGCCAATTCTTTGGGGAAAAGAAATAAGCCTTGAACACAAGGAATAGTGTTGTTGCTAAGGAATTCAAAGCCGACTGGAGACACGTATTCGTAATTATAGGCCGTTCTTTCGACTCTAGTTACCTGTGCCATTCTACGTAAGTCGGTGCCATGATATCTTTCTTGCAATGCTTTTCACCTTTGTTTCGGCGAAGTGCTTGCTTGAGCGTTTCTGCCCGTTGGAACCAGCCTGAGTAAAAGGCTTGGATTTAGCAAAGACTTCAATAGAGCCGGCGTGTTAGCCGGATCTTACGATAAGTAGTTCGGAATCATCATCTAATGAGTTTGGTAAATAAGGGGTGACCTAGCACGGCAGCCGCCCACACTGGCCTCCGTGGCCTATGAAACACCTTCAACCTACCCGTTCTCGATATGGCTTCAGCTTCGTCACGCAACAATACCTCACATTGTTCTATTGAATTCCTAGCGAGCTTAGACTCATAACCTTCACCCCATTCCGGCTATTATATGCGAGCTCTTTCGTTGAAAGTTCCGCACCGAATCATATACCTAGTTGCCCGCTTGAACCGAATCACCCTTTCCGTTCCACAATGTATCCAAACTGAGCTCGCTCACTGCCCAGTGCTCGCCAACCATCCCATCGCAGCTGAAACTAAGTCTTCCCCAAGCTTAAAGGAGTACATCACGCAGTATTCCGTGTTGCGTAATTATATGTTGGTTTTTCATTTTACTTTGCGAGGGGGTAGAATGCAGCCCGGCAAAACGTACGATTCGAAGCACAGATCCAAGTGATAGAAACCTCATTAGAATTCGTGGCGGAGATGGTGGGGGACTAAGTGTTTGTAGTAATGGGGCATATTAGAAATATCTCCTACGTGGTGCTCCTCGCTGTTGAAGAAGATAAGCTTCTGTATGTGGCTAACTGAAACATCCATCTACATCACCCCAACACCCTCTTCGGCAGGTGGAGATTTTCTTTCTTCCCTGGCTGTGCAGTCTAGATGGGCCCACCCCACTATGTACCGTGTTCCGCTTAAAGTCTCTAATAAATCTAGTCGCAAATGCCGTCTCACTGCCTACACCTATGTTCCCTATTCTCCCCTAGGCCTAGACAATATGGACAGGGTATGTATGGTCTATATCACGAAGTGCCGCGCATTGAAAGTTCGAAGCTATACTTGTAAACCATATAAGTTTTTACAGCAGGTGGTGTTATCACAATTCTTCCCAGGTATCTTTTTCTCCTGTTTCAAGACGACGTGTGTAGTCTAGTCAAGCTTACCCTGGCTATCTTATCGACTATTACGGAGTAAGATGGTGTTGACTCTGCTGCCTGCAAGTCTCGGCATATTTGTAAACGTTCGTGCTCTATTTACCCCATGTGTCTATTGACAAAGAATTGGGGAGGTCGTAGTGCTCTCGATAACTGATATTCGTGTTTCCCGTCATCTCCGAACTCGTGCATATCAATGACTGGGACTTGTTGTCTCGCGGAAAGATACCTTTACCACCCAGTCAGTCGTATTACTGCTTCTCAACATTCTACATTGAGATCTCATAATTCAACATTATAGAATTATGAAGTCCATGATAGGCGACGAAATGGCCAGAAATCTAGTCGTGGATGGGTTCCGCGCTGACTATGATACGAAGCAATTGAGCGGAACCAGCTCTCGAGTTAACCTGACGAGCAAGATGCCACGCCGGGTTCGCTGGTCGATTCCAGGAGCCCTCGTTATCCTCTTGGCACTGATCTGGTGGCTTCACTGGCCCATTACACGTGGCGTCGAAACGTTACTCGGAAAAGGGAATAGCCATGATCGAGAGATAGCTGATCAAGTGGTCCGACGATATAACCTCACGGTTGGAGCTAGGTGGATGAATCTAGGTGCGAATAACTTTCTAAAAAGACAGTAGCTGGTGAATATAGGAGCGTCTAACCATTTCTTCTAGATGGTGGGTTTTGGAGAGGTATATTCGTGTGTAACGGCGAGACTCCTTGCCCAACCTTGTACGCTGAAGAAGGAGACATCGTGGAGCTCAACGTTCACAACGACTTATTTGCCCAAATATCAATACATTGGTCGGGAATGAATCACCGAAGGTAACATGGCAGTGGAAGACGTATACTTTCGTGGTCTGAGCTGACATTTCGGCCGTGCAGGTTTGGCTTTCATAACGATGGCACTGGTGGATTGAATCAAGTATGTCGATGATAATGGAATTCCCGCCTTCCCTAGCACTCCGGCTCGTTGTTCCGTTCTAGTATCTCATCCCTGACAAGGTGGCAGTATGGTATCATTCAACGCGGAAACTTTACGCACCGGTACGATACCACGGGTCACTGGGGATTGAACTGGTATGCCGATCACACCGGTGTGGGCATCATGGACGGTGCTCATGGCCTTGCCTACATCGCGCCCTCGCCCTGCCGACCTCGTCCGTATCGTCAAATTACCTCGTCTCCTACCGAACTGGCACTGATACGAGAGGCGGAGCGCGATGCACAGCACATGTTGCTATGGAACTATTACCGGCGTGACGCTGGCTGGCGCATTCTCGAATTGAGGGGCGAGGGTACCAATCTGAACTGCTACGATTCCATCCTCGTCAATTCCAAAGGTCGCCGACACTGTCGCCATCCAGACTACTCTCATCTTGGCGGAAAGAGACTAGATGAATCCGGATGTGTCATTGAAGCAGGAAACGAGGGTGTTCAGTGCAGCCCTACGGAAGCTGATTATGAGGTATGACTTGTTCACATGTCACGGAATGACCTGTTTATCACCATATCCAATTCTTGCAACTAAATTGCAGCACAGATAATCGAAACACATGGGAGACCATGGATAATGCTCAACATCTTGAACATTGGTTTTGAGCACGCTGTTCATTTTAGTATCGACGACCATCGGATGTGGATTGTTGCGAACGACGGTGGCTTCGTCGATCCAAAGCTCGTGGATGTGCTTTATCTCACCAACGGCGCCCGCTACACCGTCTTGGTCAAGCTTGACCGTCAGGGGGCCGACTATACCATGCGTCTTGCCTCGACCAGTACTCGTCAGAACCTCCACGGATATGCTATTTTGAGATATCCGGTAGGTTTCGATTTAGTTTTGTTTTCAACACCAAGGCCCGACGCGTGCGTGAACTAACATGGTATCAGGCCCTGAGATATCCAGAACATGGGGCTCCAATGATGATACAGAATCCACAAAGCGGTTCGTCACCTTGTGTGAACCCCGATGGCTCAATTCATCCCTCGTGCAACACAACAGCGCCGTCGACTTTGGCACCGCACCCACCATCACCTCCCCCGCCTGCCAACAAAACGTTAAATTTCCGCATCGGCCATCAGACGTCGCGTTATGAAGAGCACGTTACCGAGTACTATCTTAACCAGAAGCCCTACCAGCTTTACCACGCTCAGATGAGTCCTTTGTTATTCCTTGACAACCTGACAGCTATTGAACCTCCCATCGTGGGGGATCTTCCTTGGGGTACCACCGTTGACGTGATTGTTCAAAACACGGTCGATGACACAATGCCTATCTACAAACACGGGGATCCCATGTTTCTACTGGGATCCAAGGCTAATGCAACGTGGGAATGGGAGACGGTGCAAGATGCCATAGCGGCCGGTGTCAAGGAGCTTGACCTTCAAAGACCCGCGTTGCAGTTGGTACACGATGTCCCGCCTCTTGGTTGGGCAGTGTTCCGATGGAAAATCCAGGTTCAGGGCGCCACAATGATGCACTCAAATAAGTTCAAGTACTACGCGGTGAGTGTCTGAATCATTGTCTCAACCTATCACGGCAGTTTGTGACTCATATTGTTGGCGGGCAGATGGGAATGTCAGCTCCCTTGCTTGAAGGCATGGATGACAGTATGTTGAGTAAAATCCCTCGGCAAGTAAAGAGCATGCCACACGTGGAGTTTACGCCGAAAAACGATGGTGTTTTTGGTTAAAGTTGTACCGGATTGGGATTGCACCAACAGTTCTTCAGTAGCCGAAAGAATCGCCAAAGGGGCTGTTTCAAAAACAAAGTATGAACCGGCTACTAAGACCCCAAATGCATGGGAAGGGTTGTATTGGCATAGAAATTGCAAATGACGAAACTGGAACTATGTTTTTTTTTTTTTAATTGAAAGCCGACTTAAGGCTACTCAAAGCGGCTCTTAGTGTTTGTTGTGCATTGACTAGATTTTAGTGTCTGCTGTTTGCTAACTAAAACGTTCCGAGTTTGTATATGCCTTACAGCCAGCTTCATGTGATAAGTGACTGTGTAATTGCAACATAAATACCTCTGGGCAGACCTTAAAGTAAACATGGTTTCGCAAGAGAACATCAAGAAGCTCCACGCTTAGATTATATGCCGGATTAGATAATAGGTAGTTCACTCAAGCTTTGGCGAAATGAACTCTAGAAGCTAATAGTTTCTAGACATGGATGATGGTGGGAATATGTCGGGTCCCTACGGGGGACCGCCCTGTATTACTTTACTACTTTAATTAGTAGTAGTTTAGTCCCGTCCACCCCCTCCCCCACCTTCGGTAATTGATCAAACCCTTTGTCGTCTGGTGAAAGTAAGTGATGGGCGCGCTTACTTTTAGTGCGCGGCGAGGTGTATCCGTATTGTGTGCCTATGTAATTTTCGCCCAGCCCAGCCCCTCCCACCTTAGGTCACACTGTAGTTCATGTTTGAGTAGCAGGAAGCGATCTCATGTACCTGGTCCATTCGACAACTTAATCGGCTTAACAACCCCAAGCTTCCCGCACAAGCGGTTGAATACTAGGGGTCGGGGTGTCTCCACGCCCCGAAGGCTATATACCAACGAAATGTCATAGAGCTGGGATAGAGCTTGAGTTCCTGCGTAGTGCACGATACACTGTGTTTTCTTCCAGTCTTACGCCTCAACAATATTAGGTTCCGTAATCACGTGCCTCAGAAGGCATCGCGGCATCTAGTCCTGAGTTTTTGACAGCCGTCAGGAGAAGCATGTGCAGGGTCATGGCTATCGTTTAGTCGAATGCATGCTGACCAAGAAGGCACGCTTTTGGCACATATACTAGCCCCCCTCCTTCGCTTGGAAGTGTGCGTCTCAAGTTAGCGGCGCTTTTTATTCGGAGCGTTTGTTGCCATCTACACCAACCATCTAACTTCACTATCTCACTGTGGTCCACCAAGTACTTAGCTGGGCCGTAAACATGCCCTCGACTTACATCCCAGTTCAAAAGGTAGAAGCCCGAAACGGCATCGTCTATGCATACCGCCGTTTGGGCCCCCCCGAGGGGATCCCTCTTGTGCTGCACATGCATGTGAGTGGATATTCAAGCCTCGGCAGCCGGTGAAACCATTGACATGAATAATTTACAACGCGCAGGTGCGAGCTTCTATGGGCTACTGGGATCCCACCTTCATCCGACCCATTGCGGTCAAGCGCCCCGTCATTATGTTTGATCCTCCTGCCGTCGGGCAAAGCAGCGGCGGCAACAAGCGTACACCCACCGACAGTAAGTTCTCTCTTGTCATTCTTACCGTCAGTCAAGGACGCAGGCTGATGCTTTCCAACCTGGTTTGCAGTTGATGTCATGGGAGATGACCTAAATGCCTTTCTCGACGCGCTCTCACTAGAGCTGATCGATCTTCTGGGATATTCGATTGGAAGCATGGCATGCCAAATGTCGACCCTTGCCAAGCCGGCACGTGTCAGACGCTTAATCCTGGTTGGAGCCGATCCGTCCGCGCCGATTCCAGGAGAGCACTTTTGGCCTCGGACGGACCCGAACCTTGAGCGGTTTATCACTCTGCAAAAGAGCGCTACCGAGGCCGAATGGCAAAACGCGTACAAATTGACCTTTTTCCGAAACGACGAGGAGGGCAGGAACGCTTGCGATGCTTACTTTGGGCGGATACGCAAAAGCGAGTTCAACGAGCGTGCGGCCGATGGCGGGCTACCGGCCTTCAACGACGTCGAGAGCTTTATGGTGCAGCTGGGGACCATCAAGCATTGGTGTGCACCCGGCGATAGGAATAAGCATTCCTTTTACAGGCTGCACGAGCTAACCATGCCTGTCCTTGTCATGACGGGTGACGACGACTACTTGGTCCCGACGCCTCGGAGCTACGAGCTAATGGATGCCATCCCCAACTGCATGCTGGTAATCTGGCCCCGCGCTGGCCACGCATCGATCTGGCAGTATGCGGAGAAGTACGCTGAAAAGGTTAATGACTTCCTCGACTAATACAGCCTTGACGGTCTTGCTAAAACCTTGTTTGTACGGGGGCTTGGGCGATTGAGGTTTTTGCTACGGAAATTCAGATTGTTCACATTCAGCCAACACATTGTCCCTAACCGAAGCATCTACGAAAGGAAGTTTTAAGTCCTTGGTAGGGTGTTCCCTATTGAGGGGTAGTGTGTGAAGAAATCTTTGTTGTGTAAAAGTTTAACTCCTGTCGTAGCTAGCCAAAAGTGAATTCACAACTGCCGAGCTGCAATTATGGCTCTTGTTATCACCTTGCGACAACTTCTTTTAGGAATAGCATACTGGAAAACTCAAAATCTCCTATTCTAGGCTTACCAAGTCGTAAAGCGGCTAGGCTGCATTTTAGACTTTAAGGCTACATGTAGCTTAGAACACCGATGAGGTTCTGTCTGCCGCTCGATCACTGACTGTGATATTACTGTCCGCATTGACACTTTCGCGGCTCGCGGTCCCATTGATCTATCCAGTTGGGACGAAGTACAAGGACAAGGCCCCCTTCCTCGTAAAGTAGCAATCTAACTACCGGTCAAAAGCACATACATAGTACATGCAAACTAGAGCGTCCCGTGGTGTCATGAGTGTATACACCCTATCGATAGGGAGGAGGGTTCACCAACAGCCAGAAAGTTGGCAGAAGTACTGGTGTGGAAGGGGTAAGCACTAAGGTACCTGACAGGGGAGCTCTTATTTCGGCCCGATACCATAACAAAGGGCATAAAGCTTGGATCTAAAAGTTTGGGACCCCCACTTACACCAGAATTAATCGGTAGTCAGTGTCTAAGGTGAAACGGCCATGAGCAAAGACTCAGTGGAACACGATACCAAAACTATATTCTGGGCAGAAAACGTCTATACTTCTGCAGGGACTTCCATCTATGAGCAATATAGCTACAGCTTCTATGTGAAAGGCCAGTCGCCATGTGGTAGCCTGGTATGTATGTTTGATTGTATGCAAAGGAATAAAAAAAAATGAAGGCCGTTGTAAGATGTTGAAAGTCTCGCATGCCAAATCTCAGCCATCTTATTTCTGAACTAATCGATATTCAGAACACTCTGCTGAAATGGTGCAACTCGGGTGTGCTGTTTTGGCGACTTTGCTTACACAATTTGGACTTGGTGAAGCAGTCCGGCGATACAATCTCACTCTAACCTACGCCTGGAACAAACAAGGTACTGGGCCATGTGCATTGGGCAGTTGATTTCCAATTCTCTAACCTGACTCGAGTGAAGATGGTCATGGCCGACCAACCTATCTTATCAACAACGATACTCCGGGGCCAGTCCTCGCTGTCGATGAAGATGAGACTCTAGAGGCATTTGTGGACAATCAACTACAAATCGAAACCACGATTCATTGGTAGCTTAGTCAAAAGTCAACCTAACTCGTACTTCAAGCTAAGAAACCGTTATAGGCACGGCATCTATCAAATCAACGAACCGTGGAACGACGGCGTGCCGGGTGTAACTCAGGTCTGCTACCTTCCTTCACCACAAAAGGCCAGCCTGGATTTTTCTAACTATCTAGGAATAGTGGGCGATTGAACCGAGGGACAACTACACATATCGGTTTACTCCACAAGGACAGTACGGAAGCTACTTCTATCATGGACACTTTGGGCCTGCATTTTCAGACGTTAGTTACCTAAGCCATTATTCCCTACCAGACTACCATTCCATGTTGACAATACTATTCAGGGCCAACGAGGGCCGTTATGGATCAAGCCAGCTGACTGGCGGCCTCGGCCGTACGAGCTCATATCCACAAAGGAGGATGATATCCGTGCCATGCGAGCAGCAGAGAAGAACCCACGGCACATCATCATTGCTGACTGGAATGACCAGCCAATGGACATGTATCTGATCCGGTTCCGAGACACCGGATACATACCTGCCTGCGCCAACAGCCTCACTCTAAATGGACGAGGCGGAACTAGGTGCGAGTCTGCCCGAGATCTTGAAGATGCTGGTGGGCCCGGACGAAATGAGCGTGGCTGTCTTTGGCAGAGACCGGGCTCTGAGTATGTCAATGTCGACTATTGCACTGAGACGCACCCGGAGCTTGAGGTTTTGCAAGCTGAGGAAGGCGAAGAATGGGTCTGGATTAATTTTATCCATTCTGGAGCCCACCACTCACTTGCCATAAGTATAGACGAGCATGAGTTCTGGGTTGTCGCTGCTGATGGTGAATTTGTTTACCCACAACAAGTAGTCAGAACGCATGTGAATCTAGGAGAGAGGACGAGGTAAGACCAGACTTTTGCCATATATATATATATATATGCTTTAATCATAGAGGACAGGGCTTACTTACAATTGCTATAGCATACTTGTGAAGTTGGACAAACGCCGTGGCGATTATGCATTGAGATTACATTCTCTTCGGTCTGAGCAAATTATTCAAGGCGCAGGTATTCTCCGCTATCCTACTACCAAGGTACGCTCGTAACTCAAAAGGCAAATTGCAATACATGCACTTCTTTGGTGGGATTGCCACGCTAACTGGATTCTCGACAAAGGATATGTCTAAGCATTCAAACAAGACTGTCCCTAACACACAGCCGTGGCTGCATCTTAACGGCAGTGTCATCGACCCTAAGAAAAGGGTGATGGACGAAACCAAATTAGCTCCGTATCCTCCTAGGCCGCCGCCTGAAAAAGCCGACTTCACCCTTAAGTTCATGGTTAACAAGACGGGGCCGTCAACTTGGGTACTAAACGCTGCCCCGCACGAGTTTTTCCGTCAGAATGTCCCTCCTATCCTATGGAATAGGAACTCGTGCGGTGAGACTTGTTGGTCTAATGGCCTTCTCAGAAACGGGTCAGTTGTTGATTTAATTATTGAAAATGGTGCCGAAATTGACTCTAACCACCCCTTCCACAAACACAACCATAAGGTATGGATTATTGGCCAGGGCGAAGGCGGATTTCGCTGGGCAGATGCAAAGGATGCCATGGAGAATGGCGGCGCTGAGTACTTCAATCTGGTCAATCCGCCGCGTCGTGACGGATTCACTCTCTATGCTGGAGAAGGTAAATT
This sequence comes from Colletotrichum eleusines, assembly GCA_016807845.1. Taxonomy (NCBI): domain Eukaryota; kingdom Fungi; phylum Ascomycota; class Sordariomycetes; order Glomerellales; family Glomerellaceae; genus Colletotrichum; species Colletotrichum eleusines. The sequence goes on along the minus strand of JADEZO010000010.1, from coordinate 2,875,813 downwards.
TGTTGTGATCCGCTACGAGATCAATTTTCCCGCCGTCAGCATGTTGCACTGCCACATGATCCATCACTTTGCGGTGAGTACATCCTCGTCCTCGTCATGCTTCTACTTGAGACTGACTATGCGATTTCAGAGCGGACAACAGGTTATTCTCGTGGAGGGGATGGAAGTTATGCCACCAGTTCCGCAGGAATTAAAGGATAAGCCTCACGTTGAGTTTGAATTTCCACCGCGTTATGGGCCGCTGGACTGAGCATTGATTGGTACACCTCCTTCGCTTTCTTTCCAAATCGCTTACCAAGCGATCTCTCTTATTTGATCAGTTTTGTCAGTGAGGGACACCATGAATGCCTTGATAGTATAGTAAAATTATGACTTGAACATGCGAATTCGGTTTTCTCTCTTAGAATATAGGTGTAAGTTCATGTGCTGGCGCGTGCTAATTAGTTAAGGGGTTTCGCTGCTGTGACCGAAATCCGCTGTAAAGGACTTGCTCTTATCTGAAAGGGTAAACTTTGAGGTTCATGTTTACTGCTACAAGTCTGGATGAATAAAGCGCATCTAATCATATTATTCTATCATGGTGGACTTGTGACGAAATACTGGACTTTATTTCCCGCACGTCCCGAGATAATGGTAAATCTTCTTCTACCATATACACCAGACCCTCAGCTCACAGCTGCGGCGAATTGGGGCCTTCTTCTGCCCAGCAACCTGAAAGGCAGTATGCGGACACAGAAGTTGAATCTGGTCTCCGCCCTTAGCCCTGCGTACCAAAGCCTCGCTATCATAGAATTTGAGAAGATACACTTCCTCGGGCGTCTGCTCGCTTAGGTAGCACCAAGCTGGGTCACCATCCAGATCACCATCACCGTCCCCCCAATAACCAGAGTCCCTTTTCGAACGACGCAATGGTCGGATCAGCGCATTCTGGCTGTAATAGAAGGGCACACAACCCGGCCTATCTCGGTACGTCCGGGTTAGGGGGGCATATTCGACCTTTCGTGAGATGGGCCGGCTCATGTCCATAATGGCTAGCGGATCTCGTTCAACCGTTTCCCAGGCGCGCCAGATACTGAAGAAAGCATACCGAGGCCCGTCATAGTTTCCGCCGTCCCAGTCCCAGTGGCCGCCTGTTGGGCGGCCATCTGCCTCTCCTACTCTCACCTCGGGGTCAATCCCAGCTTTCGCAATGGCGCGGTCTTCGGCGTCAATAATCTCTCGTCGGAGTCTGAAGAACTCCTCTCGCTCAGCTGCCGTCGTGCATCCGTCTTCATCATGGTTGTTCTCAACAAACCAGTCAGGCTCCTTCATAGCCCGAAAGTGCCCTCGGGCTCCTGCTGGGGTGTAGTCTGAATGTGCGATGCTGAACGGGGCGAGGGATTCAATCTGAAACCCGATTTCCGGGTTCATTCCCACGGTTTCCCAGTTCGGTATGTCTCGAAGAGAGTGCTTACGTACAATAGCAGAGCGAGCTCCGAGCGTCTTTTTCAATAGGGCAGTCATAGAAGGGTAGTATTGGCCAGCCATAATCTTCTGGTTGTGGACTACTTCAGAAGAAGGGAAAAAGGGTAGTTCCTGGCGCACAATTTGGAACCCATGCTTTTCGTGGGTGTAGCTGGAAAGCGGTGCTGGCAGGGAACGGAGGTCGGTGACTGGAAGGAAGTATTTCTTGTTATCTGGCGAGGTTCCTTCGATAATAGTAAGATCGTTGAGTGCGGGGATTCCTGGGGAGTCGTAATAGGTAAAGGCGCCCTCAACTTGACGCCCAGGCCGAGAAGAGCGAGAGTATGAGGTCTCTGTAAGAGGTGGAAATTGTTTATCAGACATGTCGATTACGTGATGTTGCTCCTCGGCATTCAACGATGTTTTAGCTCAAGGAGTGGAGTAGACGATAAGAAGAAATTGCCAGTCCTCTTTTTTTGTTAGAGAACGTAGTTACTTTAAGGGAGTGAGCAGCTGCCGTTCAATAATAAGGACTTGTAAAATCCACGTCTGAAGGGTAACGGACGATCTGTTCTACAAGTCCTGATTCTGATTCAAACTGTAACATGTACAAATGCCAGAAGTCATGACTCGCAGACTAGTTTCAAGTATTTTTTTTTTTTTTTACAGCGAGCAATCGCCATCTCTAACTCTACCAAGGCATCATGTCTATTGACCATCAGTTACACAGGATTGAAACCGAGTCTCCCCGTGAGTGCATAGCTTATTCGTTTACCTTCCTGAATAAGACTTAATCGACATTGTCTAATAGGGGAAAAATGCAATGTTGAGTTATTTCAAGTACAAGACCTAAAGAGAGTTTCGTATCAACTAAGACGGATAAGACGGCTGTGATAGCTCTAGAATTTCGTCCATGGTTTGCTTTAGGGTTCGTGCTAAACACTAGTTTACACAGCTTCGGATATATAATGCAGAGTCTGAGAGGCTACGGGTGATCATCTTCCGCACAGTAAGAAATTTGTAAGTTTCAGACTGTGCCCAAGTTTGAACGTCGGGCCGATTAAGCGAGGCAGAGGATAGACTTGTTGGTTAGATCCATGCATGGCAAGGTGCAATACAAAAGCGGAATCCTGGTTGCAGCGTTAACCCTGTTGCGATGCGGGGGACAGGATGGCACGGAACAAGTAGGTATCAGGATATACTATGTATTCTCAGGGTATTGCGTGGCATGGCGGAGGACATGGGTATCTCTCATCGAACTACAGGAGCAATGCACAGGGGTGGTGATAGACATGGATGTGGAAGTTTGGTAGCCGGGCGGCACGACGCCAGAGTGCGTGCGGGTGAAGTGTGATGGGCTAGACAACCGTGCGCGAAGACTCCCTTGTGTATCTAGATGGCTGTGTACTATCTAGGTTTCTAGGGTCTGGGACCAGGAGCCGGTGGGCTTCAAAGCTCTAGTCTGAATTCACGAGGCCTTGGTTCGGCGGACTATGACAAGACTTATGATTATGCCGGCAAAGGCCAGCTGCAAGATGCCACCACCACTATCCCCACCTTCGCGACTGCGGCTATGGATGGTTCCCCAACAACACGGCCATCTCCATATCACCGGCATATGAATCCAAAGTTGCCACTAGTCGTATCTGCAGCAAGTCTTCCATCGTGTCCAGCATCACCCGTGTCCTCCCCCCCCCCCCACAGGAAGTAGCTGCCTGTGCAAGGCAAGCCCAGGTAGCCATGGCAGAGCCGACGGATCGTACCGGAGCCTGCTCTCTGCAGACGGCTGACTGGCGCGGGTACTCATTGTTTATCGGCGGGCGCGGAGACTCCTGTTGAGGGGCTGATACGTGACACTGTTAGGTTGATTTGTTGTTCACGGAGCCGTTGTCCGCGGCGGTCTCCCTTGTCCGGTGGGGGGGATTCAATGAAGTTGGTGAGCTTCCATCCTGCTACCAATAGTAGTATCGTCAGTATCCATGCGCTGTCGTACGTCTTGAAAGTGCACATCTACCAGGCTGTGCTGCCATGGAAAGTCAACCTGTTGCTGTCCCGGCCGATCAAAGTAGAACCAGGACAGCAGAGAAACAACCTCGCCTATGAGCAGATGGTTCATCCGGTAGGCGGTAGAGACGTAACCGGGGAGAAGGTAGTTATATACCGTAACCGTCGTTTGCATTTGCTACGTCTTCGGCCCGCGCTATCCGCTTGTTATCTGAATGCTGTTCGGTCCTACCATCAAGATGTCTGGAATATGCTTCATGTTTCCGTCACCCTCGTCTCATTTTCATTTGCCCTTTTCACCCATATTCTATGGCAGTTTGAATATTCCCATGCAATCATGCTCAGTTCATTTCACCACGGGAAATTTGGAGCCGACGATGACTTGTTCAATCATATCAACGAGCACCGCCTCCAAAACACCCTAGACGCCAATGGAAACATGTTGTCCTTCATCACCGCCGCTGGCCGATCGACTCAAACATGACTGTGGCAGGTGGTGATCTGAGCGACATGACCAACGTGCTGTCGGACCCTCGCATGGCTCCCTAAGCCGTGTTGCTTAAGAATAATAAGGCTAGATGCAACGCGAGCCACGGTATGACTAGTGATTGCGAATCAAGCAATAAGTCCATTCTGAGTGTGCACATCTATTTCTTATGTAGATCCAGCTACATCTACAGGAGTATCATTGCGCACACCCAATATAAATCCAGTAAGAGTCGAGCCATCATTAGCTTTAATATTGCAGCTAGGATCATTGCCCACAAAGGCTGTGACGTTGCGCCCGATTTCGAATCTTATAAGGCCATCACACCCATCAAAATTGTCCGATCCATCGTTCCTCCGGCTAGAGCACTGTAAAGGAATTTATCAGTCCGGTTCTTCTTCGTTCCCCGTCGAGAGGGCAGTGATAAAAACTGATAAGCTTACACAATAACAAGAATTCAAGCCCTTGTTTTTGCAGGTTAGACTAGGGTCTGGAATGCCTTGGTCGCAGCATAGCTGACCGGTCGAAGGCGTTAATAACTCATCCACAGGAGGGTCGGTCCGTGGTGGTGAACCGACAAAAAGAGCCAGAGCAACGGGAGCTAAGAAGAATGCAAGAACGCACCGCATTTTTCAATCAAGTTGACTCAGCAAGGAGTGTTTTTGATACAGAGTGAGAAAATGAACTGGCTGCTGTCAACACTACTCTGTAATACAATATCATTTACTTCCAGCGGGCGGTCCGAGCGTGCGGCAAGAGCACTTGATTGGAATAACCATGGTCAGCGGGTATACGGTTGCATTATTCCTGGGATAGACTTCCCACCCAAGACGGAGAAGCATCATGAGACATAATATCGACAGACTATAGTCAACCACACAAACAAGGTATTCAGGGTAGCGCAGCAGTACGGATGCATATATGTATATGTATATGTAATGCAACAATATCAGCAGTTAGTTTCACAACGTACCTATTCTGCCCGGGTGAATTAACGCATGGTATTAATGAGCTGTTTTAATAAGCTCTATATATAGTAGGGCTCATGCTTTAGGTATGTGTGCATCGGATGAACCGAAGAGGTAGTAGGAGGGGTAGCCCAGCAAGCCTTGTAGCATCACTTTCCACTTAAAAGCGCGGGCCTTCACTACCACCTAATCTCGCAAACATGACCACAAAGACTTCAAGTTGAAGAGTACAGGTAATTGATAAGAGAAAGAAGGCATTTTTAGCAGACATTTCCATATTTTTTACGTGAGATATCGGTTTGAATGCATCTGTCCCCCTCGTCCTGTGAACAGATGCCAACGCACAGTCTCTGCCTTGAGGACTCGCGTCGCTACGTTGTATACTAGTTTCAGCAGAGCCTTGCAGTGCAAGAAGAGCCTATATTCCTAGAGACCTTTTTTCTACTTCTCGTCCACTAAGCAGGAGTCTATCAATAAAAGACCAGTGTAGCCCTATATTCTCTAATATTTTCTAAAGAAGTGTGAACCGTAACTTTAGCTCGTCTTTTCATAGTGTTTCCTTCTCTAGTAACTATCCTATTAAATGCAAGTGGCTGCAATCTGAAAAGGAAAAAAACAGCACGTACAACACCTGTTATATAATTATTTCCTGGTCGTCATTGACCTACAGTACTAGGTCATGAGTTTGGAATAAGGATGGCCAATCACAAGCTACAGTGGGATGGTTGAGACTCGGCCTATTGCGGTGCACTATGAAGTAAGCTCAAGCTAGTATTAACGGGTCCCCTCTTCGCCTCTTCATCACGTTGTTCATTTTTGCTGTGCCCAAGCTCATGACCTAGTACGGTAACTATTGATTAATCCGGCCCTCACTGGTCCAATCTCCTAGATAGAGCGTATGCCGTATTTTTTCGTAGTGGTTTTAGCAGCTTAAAATAGAGGTATATATGGAACGGAAAAGACGGGGTGAAATCCACAATCTTTCCATCTCGACAAGCGCTGGGCTGCCGTCGACCTCAAAAGACGCAACTCAGGGGTGTGTCATGATAAGAACTGAAGAGATCACGCTTCGAGTGAGGGAGCAAACTCGGCCAGGCTTCAAAAATGACAGCAGACCAAACGGGCGACACAGGTTCTACATCAGGCCCTTTCTATTTCTAGCCTTGCTTCCCACGATTAGAGAGGAGTCAGGCCAACAAAACAGAAAGAGCCAGCGCTGGATATCCCTTCGGCGGCTGGTCTATAAATCCGGCAGCTGACAACAATTGGCCGAGGAAATCAGTGGTACACGGGGTTCGTAGCAACCTGGTTAATCACCCACTAGAATCAGGTTCCAGACTTTGACTTTCGACAATGCGTCAGTCATGGCCGGCGTTCAAGGATCTCAAGCCCCCGCAGTATCCGCCCGTATTTTGCCGCGGATTATCGAAGGTCGATCCTAGTCACCCGGAGCACTCTCTAAGAGAAGACCAACGGGCGGCGCACTGCCAGTTGCCATTCCTACCCTCCATCCCCCCAACATCACGCCCGTCCAAGATGCCACGCCCACGATCGCTTTGAAAAGCTCAAGGTTGGTGGTTGAAGATGTTTCCGGACGCAACCGCAAAGCACACACTATTGCCTCGGCCAGTTATTCTTGCTTGGAACTGTTAAACCGTAAAAATGAGCTCCATATAATTGTTTGCTGCCGAATTCTGTGATAACTCAACCCCCCTACTTCTGCACCACCCCCACTTCTGCACCACCATCATCACCATCACCACCACCACTATCACCACTTATTTCACCACCTCTGCCGCCCACCCATATGCAACTTTCGGCCTCGCTAGATAATTCGGATGCACTGGATTCATCCGGACTATCCATATCGCCGATATCCGGACTTTGCGCCCGCTGGATGTCCCAAATAGTGGCGAAGGTGCTGTTAGGCGATAGACGGACCTTCTTTCTCTTGCGCTGCCGTATATCATCCAACTGGCCCTCCAGCTGGTGGACCTTCTGCTCTAGAAGTGCCCTTCTAGATGCCTGTTCATCATACCCCTTTTGCACCTTTCTAGATAGGTGACGAATAGTATGGGTATCTAGCCCATCCTCTGCCAGCTGGGTTAACTGGCGTAGTTGATGCCGTGTAGTTCAGCAGATCGACGAGGTGTTGACCATGGGACGATAGATACGGATTCACCCCACTGCTGGCTGCTAGGCTGGTTAGTCTGCTGGCTGTTCTGCTGGCTGGATGATGCCTTTATTACTAACGAGTTAGATAGAGGTCGCTGTATGCATATTGGCCATAGTCCAGCTGACCTCCAGCCACTTCTAACGTTCTGGGCTGTTATAGATGCATCTCTAGCCCTTATATAACAGGCCAGAAATGCCCTTTTGCCAGCAACAGTTGAATCACTAACCCAGTCATCTAGATATCCAACCTCCCTTCGATAGGCGTGCTTTAATGGGCTGAAGACCGATATATCCAGTGGCTGGAGGACAGCAGAGGAGTGCGGCGGTAGATATAGTAGATATATCTTGTTCTGGAAGCATTCCCACATAAAGTCAGTAGATATATGGCTGTAATGCCCATCTAGAACCAGCAGTCTGGCTGCCTCTGGCTCACTAGGCATAGTGCCTGGGATAAAGACCTTCTTTAGCCACTCAAGGGCAGTCTTCTCAGTTGTCCAGCCATTATCCGTATATGTGAAGTGCCATCCTTCATATCCAGATAGGTTAGATGGGAACCACTGGGCCTGGACTGATTTGCCCTTATATATAACCAGTGGGCATAGGGACCTCCCATCAGCAGCCACACACTCGATGATAGATACCCATGCCCGGGATCCTGGCTGCTTTTTCTGGATATGCTGCGATGCTGCAGAGCCCAGCACTAGCCCATTAGATCCCCTGCCCTCCATAATGCCAGTCTCATCCATATTCCATCGGTTAGATGGATGGATTCCCTGGATGGCAGGGATATTAACCAGAAGATGGAAAAAACCCTGGATAACCTCGGAAGAATGGGCCTTCCATCGCCGGGCATCTATTGCCCTAGATCGCCTGGTCCTAAGTGATGGGTTTCGCCGCAGGAATCGCCCTATCCACTTCCTCCCTATGGGCTGCTGCCCATCGCCTAGCATACGCTGCTAGGCCCTTTAGTTGTTGATGGGTAGGGCCAGCGCCTAGGGCATCCTGGATTTGAACCCATTCAGATAGATATTGCTCTTGGGCCTGGGATAACCGCTGCATATGAATATAAGCAGTATCCTTTGATTGCATGCCGTGGAATCGATGTCGAAGAGTATGATAGGGAATTCCCCATCTACGAGCTGCCTGGCGGATAGAGCAAGTAGTATCTATATCTTGAAGTGCCCGTTGGAGCTCATCTTCAGTATATTGCTTCATGATGGGTTAAAGAAGGTATCCTGAAAAAATGGCGTTATTTGGCGATATATAGCAATTGTTATAATAGTTTGAAAAAGGTAGTGGTGTTGATGAAGGAGGAGAAATGCGGGATTTTTGGGTGGTGCAGAAGTGGGGGTGGTGCGGAAGTGGGGTATTAGAGTTACCCGAACACCGTCCACATCAAGATCCTCTCTGTTACGCACTTGCAATACGTACACCCTGTCTCGATTTTCGGTTTGCTATTCCTGACCCTTTGCTCCTTTTGCTCGGAACCAGCGGAGGCGTCACTAGTTGATGCTGCCAAGTCGGTGTCCGGACTGTTGTGATACGACATTGTCGAGGTGTGGGGAGCAGAGAAAAACGGTTGCCTAGAATGGAGACGGCTTAGACAGGGAGAGTGGGGGGGAGGCAGCAGCTGAAGAAACCCAAGGTTCGGGTCGATGGCGGGTTGGCGGCTAGGCAGGACAGGCCTCGCTTGGGCGGGCTTGGCTGGGTTAGGGAACAGGTCCGTTGCTTGCAGGGGCGAGCTTCGCGAAGTGATCCTAGAGCAGATCCTCGTCGATCGGATAGGAAACAGCCAGACCACCGCCTGGGCAGTCTTGCTCTTGTGATGGGAAGATTGACGCTGGTGAACATATTGTACGCTACGCTATTCGACCAATATCTGCCACGTTACCTCGGTCCACACTCCACTTTGCGTGTCTCTCCTGAAGTCGAACTTTCCACCCGTTTAGGACGGCCTCAATACATTGGCCAGAAGCACTCCCGCGCTAACACCATCGGGCCTGCGCTGCCTCCAGGCATGCATGCATGTTCTTTAAGGGACCTTCCAGTTCTGGTCGTTTAGCCATAACCATGCATTACCAACCTCGCTGTAAGAAGAACCAAGGACGCCAGGAAGAGCGTCTCTCATATCGCCCCCATCTGTCAACGACTGACATGTCGGCTACTAACTGGATGTACAAGAGAAAACGTTGGCGCTCACTTCGGCCCGCAACCAGCTGAAAGTGCGTGCAAGCCAACTATCGCCTTCTGAGCGGTGGAAAAATCCGCAATTGCCTGTAGCAATTGCGGGTCGACCATCCGGCGAATCAAGACACCCCGATAAAGAACATCGAAGTTGTGGTGAAGTATTTGTTGACGAGAGGGTCTCACATCTTTAGCATTTGTGGGTCGTGGAGAGCAGAGCCATAGTGGGTAGTCCCCTCGAGTTCATCCGAACTCAATGGTACAAGGTCCAGAAAGTCGAGCTGCGGGTGAGACTTGAAGGCGTCCAACCGTGTAGGCGATTATGCTCCAGAAGTCGGTATACATCTCTTGGGCAGCCTTGCACAGGACGACTACACGTCCAGCAATATCGATATGCGCGCCGATAGAAAGGGGGGGGGGGGACATGTTCCAAAAAAGGTTGAGATCAAATTAGCGCAGGCCTGCTCAGGGGCTGATGTGGCGACAGACAACAAAGTCTGTATTGTCTGGGAAACCCCCATTCGTCTAGAAATATTGAGTCAATATCGACGTCTTGACAGGGAAGCTTGGTGTACTTCCAAACCCCCGACCGGATGTAGGCAATAGGTGCATCATTTTGCAGAACCCGAATCTTCTCCGCTGAGGTGTGAAGAGTACGAATACACTAATAGCTTTTCAAAAGTTGAATGGTGCAATCGTACCATGCAAACATCATCCCTCCTGTCTACCATGAGCTGCTCTAAGCCATGGCTGTAGCCTGTGAACCTGCCATCCACTTACTGCCCACAATAAGATTTTTGTGGATTTTAACCACCTGGACAGATCAAACTAGCCTATAGGAGGAGCCGGATGTAGTTGGCATTTATTGACTTGATGTCTTTGTATAACTATTACGTCTTAAGAGCGGAAGCTGCGGGTTTGAATATTAGGCCGAGAATCAATCATCTGCAACGTTCCCTCGTATGCGTCCAGTAAGACCGACCGCTCGGCTATGCAAAGGAAGACATGGGAATAGGATTTCTCTCGGCGTAAGCGCTATAGTCTCCCAAAAACGGCAGGTATTATGAGCTAGCTTATAGACCGATCCTTGAAGGATCAATGCCAAGAAACGGACAGATGGAGTACCATGTCTTTGAAAAAATGACCTCACGAGGGCGTCTTGTTTGTACGGCGTTCACCACGACGCAAGGAGAAATTGATGGTAGATGTGATTGGCCATTGTCATCTAAGGAAAATCAAACTTAAGGGACCTGGTTTACGGGATGAGAATAGCCCCGCAAAGAGCCACGGGATATGGCGCGTCCAATGGATGCCCAGGAGGAAGACCCTCGCGAGCTACGAAGAAACCTTGGCTCGGGCGGTGGCAATGCCCTCACTAGACAGATGCTTGCATTGCCCCTCGCCATGGCCAGGCAGCAGTTCGAATCCCATCTGCAAGGTGGTAAAGACAGCACTGGAGGGGCACCCGCATAATGATACTGCCGAGGGAACCGCGCTTCTTCCTATGTTGAAGGATGAGAGAGTTTCGTAGGATGGAAAACCTGGTCAAGAAATAGTATAAAACCAGGTGCTTCCTCCTCCAGGACTGTTGTGTTTGCTTCCTCCATCGCCACCAGGTCCTCCTCTTCTACACCCAGCATAATCATACCAAAAGTCACCACCGTACTCGTCCAATATGCACTTCTCGTCTATTATCTTGGGCCTCGCCGCCACCGCTTCGGCTATCGACATCAGGGGTCACTTCGGCGACAACTGCGCCGGAGCTTGGGTATCCTGTGTGAACATCAACCCCAACGTTTGCTGCACGTTTAGCAGCTCAGCAAGCAACGGCAGGGGCAGTGTTTCTGTGGCTGCGGTGCGTGAAACCCCTTTTTCTTTTCTTTTCTTTTCTTTTTTTTTCTTTTTTTTTTTTTGCCTCCGAAGCTCTCGGAACTAACGGGATGTCGAGCACAGATTCCGAGCAACTGGCGCATCCGCACTGAGGCTTACACGGGAGGCGGCTGCGCCTATTTCGGAGGTCAGCGCGACTCGAACGGTGCCACGGATGTCTGCTTGCCGTACACGACTCGCGGCGACCGCACGGGAGGCAAATACTGGTTCCTCAACCGCAGACGCGCCGACGACGAGTCATGCCCCGCCGAGCAGTCTGGTCCTGGAAAATGCGAAGCCAGCGTGAAGCCTGATACGCTCGGCCTTGCGGACGGCACTACGTTCAACATCGCCAACCTGACGGAGGAGAAGGTCGAGGAGTTGGTGAGTTAATGGCCGCAGCTCTTGAAATAAGGCTGTGATGTGTGTGGCACCTTGACTAGATGCTGACTTGCTTCCCCACCTAAAGGAGAACATTGCCAAAACCGGCGCCGGTGCCGACGCCGTGCCCGCCGAGTTCCAGATCCTGCGCCGCCAGATTGAGGCATAAGGGCATATACGAGCTCTCTGACGACATCTGGTCTCGGAACAGAGAATTTGGATCAAGAAAGGACGGACTGTAAGGACAGCAGCGGCCTTATGCAGTGTGTGCTTGTGGCAACGTTGATGGCCAAATTCGTATAGTTGGCAAATATACGACTAACTATAGCTAATCAATATAACTTTCGAAAACGCAGCGTTCCATTTTTACCTTTTACTATCAAGATGGCACTGCCCTATAGAGTTCAATTTCTGTTTGAACCCAATCAGTGAAAATACTGTGACGTCCCTTCTCATTTTATGGTCTTGAGATTGAATGTAAGCTCAAATCTGTCAGTGGGAAATGATACAGATCATGACCTCAAGCCCGGTCTTTTACAAGAACCCTAATCTGGCATGAAGCAGCAGCCCGGGTTTTCTTCAATGTTACTACTTGTTACTCAAAGTCTATCTGCTTCGTTGTCTCTTGCCACTATATCACTCTGTGTCGAGACTTTCAAGGGCTATGGTATGGATGCTGAAGTCTGGAATGCACTAGCTTGGTTATGGTTGTACCATCTTTCAATACTTCTACGCGTTCTTGTATCTCATAGCCGCGTAGCCTCGGCATCAAAACAGTCCAAATGTACCAGTACACGACGCCTCCGGCAAGACTTTGCGCAAGTCAGTCAACAAGTCACATTGTAAGAGGGTTGAACACAATTACTCACATGCTCGTTCCAACAACCGCGTAAGTGGCATAGAACATACCGTCCCTTGGCTTAGTGCTGGGCGGAAAGAATGGTGCAGTAAGAAGAGCCAAGCTTAGCACGACGCGTAACACCACTGCCGGGATCCAAGCTTTAAAGGGCCTCTTGAGTTCAGGTCGCTTCACGCGTAACCACAGAAGACCCGCCCCAACGGCCAGTGCTAGGAACTGACCCGGGTATCCTTCCACTTCTAAAACGAAAGAGTAAACCTCTCTCGAGGGAGGAAGCGTTATTACCAGAAAAGACGGGATGAAGTGGACCAACAGTCCACCCAAAGGCGAATCAAACGGTCCTGTCGACGAGAGTATTGCGGAGAATGGGAGGAAGCCTTGTCTGGCAATCTCTTGCTTGGTACGAGCCTGTATGGTCATCAATAACGTGACCTAGAGTTGATTGGATTTCGATACTTACCGCCGAGAAGGTGACAACGAGTACATTAGCTCCGGCACTCAGCACAACGGCTAGCGGAAGAACAGTCTTTCCAATCCCCTCCCCGAACACGCGTGCAAAAAATAGAGCTGCGATCAGCTCGCCACTCTCCTTGATGTCCTCAACTGGGACGACAAGAAAATAAGCCACATTGATGAGGACATAAAGTCCACAAGCAGTCGTCAAGGCTGCCATTGTCACCGATCGCAGCGTCCGCACGGGGTCTTTGACCTCGTTCAGGACATAGTTGGCGTTGTCGAGGCCAGAGTAGGAGTAGAACACCTTGAAGAGAGAGGTTGCGATAACCCCCCAGTTCCAGCTTGTGTCCTTCCACATGTCTCCCCACGAGAGGGTAGTAGATGTCGCCCGGGCCGACTCTGTAGGTGGTCGGAGTAGGACGACATACAGCCCAGAGAGTATCATGAAAGCCACCAATCCTACTTTGACCCATCCTAGAAAGTTTTGCAACCTGACGCCGAAACGTGGAAAACAACCGTGGACGAGGGTTACCGCGGTGAGCAGCGCAACCGCAAGTCCCTTCCGTAGGAGTTCGGTCGGGTTCTCGCCGCCAAGCGCGAACAACAAGTACTCGCTGAAGACAATACAGTTGCTCGCCGTAAATCCCAGAAGAACAACGTGGACAGCGATGAGCGTTGAGGCTAAAAATCGTGGTTGGCGATAAGTAAACTCCAGATAGACTTTGTCGCCTCCGGATCGCGGAAGCATCGAGCCAAACTCAAGCGAGACCATGAGCCCGCAAGCAGCGACAACAGCACCAACGACCCAGAGGGTGAGTGACAGCCCTGGACTGCCGACGGAACGAAGTATTGCGCCTGGGGTGGCGAAAATGCCGCTGCCGATGACTCTGGAGATGACAAGAATGTATGCGCTCTGCCAAGTCAGCGTGCGGCCAAGCGTCGATGCCTCTTGAAGCACGTCATTCTCCACTGACCGTGACGGCAGCACACTCCCCGTGACGATATCCTCTTCAGGTGCCCCTTTTGCTCGACATATCGGGCCCCTGCCGCTGGGGACCGCAACCGCCGATGGCGGATAAGACGTCGTAGGACGTAGTAGAGGCCGACGCTCTGTGTCGTCAACGGTATCCATGGCGGCTATTATTTGAGAAACGTGATATGACCGAGTATGTGCAACTGAACTTTTGTTTGACGTGCAAAGGAGCGGGAAATGATCAGTAAAGGCCAGACACCGCAGGATGCGAGTTGAACGCAGAGATGTTTTACCTCAAATTGGCATTGCATAGGTAGCATGTATACCAGCCGAGCGAGTTGACATTATGAAGAGAGTTTGGCAGAGTCGGTTATATCTTCCAGACACATGATACCACAATATTACGTACGCCCTGGACCAAAAGGGGTCCAAGAGAGGAGAGCTGCAGTTGCCGCGTGTCCACGGACGTTGTCTTGCTTGATAAGAATGTGGATTCAATATCCTGCCAGAGCTGACCCGAGAGCGATGTCTTGAATGGCGCAATCATGTTTCACAAAGGCGAGTTTGGGATGTAGCGCACAGGTAGGCATGCTCACTTTGCATTCGACGCCGGTGTAGCACGCCATCATGGCGCAAGGTCACGAAACGTTGTTGGGGCTTAATAGGCCCCAAACTCGCTGACAGAAGAAGCCTTAGCCCCGGCTTCGGTCAACGAGCTTCCTTCAGGGAGCTAAAGTTTCCTCTTTACCTTCGCCAGTTGTATAAAAGTATACTGCAGAGCCAGTGTCCTCAAACCTAAAGTCCTTGTAATAGACCTGCTAATATATGATTGAATGACGCTCGATCGCTGGTTGCTTCCTGTTGGACAGCACAGTAAGTATCAGGCGGCAGTCGCAGAGGCCGCTGTCATACTCGGAATCATTGTATAAATCTCGACATTTCTGTGACTGTGGCATCGAGGAGTTATACCTATTACATAACGAGTTGGACGCTAAAGAGTTGTGGGAGGGGTTCTCCAGCGAAAGTCCTAGCTTTGATTCTGACAGGCAACAACAAAGGTATGCACCGTCTTCTTTTCCAAAGCCGCAGAGATTTGTTACGTGACGGATATTTCTTATGCTGAACAGGAAAATCAACAGCATTTGGCTTTGTTGTTTTGCATGATACCCTCGGGTTTTGGTTTGGGATCGGGTCACCATCATTTTAGACAAAAAGAATTATAATGCTTATCGAGCAGATATGGACTTATAATACCACCCTCGTAGACAGCACAGATATCGAGCACAGATGCCAAGGTTTTGACAATCACAGGGAAAGTCATCTTACCTTTTGTATGACGCGGTTCCGTCGGCTGCGATGATCTGGCCGGGGGCAACATCGACCACGGCCCGGCAACATCCATAGTCGAAGCATTTGATTTGTCCATTAAAACTTGGGCAGCAACATTAATAGTAGAGGTTTAGCTTCTTCTAGAACGCCGAAGACCCCATCTCCGCAACATGGTCATACACCGTGCAGCATCGCTGTGTCCGCGTCCCAGGCTATTGATTGCGATTCCCCGCGATACTAGGAAGGTCGGTGTTGGCGAATCTGAAAATACAACATTTCATACACCATCTGTTTATTTCTCCATCTCCTCCATTGAAACTTATCATGAGGTCCTCAACAAATGCACGAGCGTATTAATTCTTGACTGCCTGGAAGACGTCGAGTGAATTATGGATGGCATGGTTCGACATAATACCCCACCCAAGGGGGTCGGTCACTTGTGCTGAAAGCGCATGTGTGGCAGCCACAGGTCAAAGAACATTGGGATTGTCCAAATAGCACCGGTTGGTAAACTTGCTTTGGTTGAAACACTCGGATTCTTTGCATTGGCTGCAAATCGCCCCCCCCCCCCCAACAACTGTACAACCATCCACATCTCGAGGCGTTCTTTGCCTACGCTGGGGTATTGATGGAAAAAAAAGAACGGATGTAGGTAATAATCTGTCGACATCACAGCACGTCTTCCACAGTCCCCTTGGTGCAAAATCCACCCTGCGCCTTTGCTTCAACGAGAAGACTTTCTTGCTGGGTTTCGCTTACAGGACTACCTTTTGCTGTACATCAACCTAAATGTTCATGTACGCAGCCATTCCTCCAAAGAGGGCAGCGGCGCCAACCGCAGCAGTGCGCATGGGCGCGGCTTCGGTGGAAGTGGAGGTTGAGCGGACGCCGCCGCCGTTCTCGGCGCCGGTCTCCGTGGCGATGGGGGCGATGGAGCTCGGGCCAGCGACACCGTCGGTGAAGGGGTTGGTGCCGTCGGTAGCGGGGCCGGCACCGGTGTACGCGGGGGGGCGGCTGACGGCGGTCGTGTCAGGCTCGGAAGCGGTGTTGTTGGGGTTCAGGAGGCTGAACGCAAATCGTGTCAGTTTTGGTCAAACTTTCCTTCGGCGCGCCGGGGAAGACTTACTTGTCGATGACATGGACGACACCGTTGGCGACGAGGACATTGGGAACGACGACCTTGGCGTTGTTCACGTACACGGTCTCGTTGATGACCCTGACGGTGATGTTGGAGCCTTGGAGGGTGGCCAGCGAGGTGTTGGTGATATCGGGGCTGTAGAGGACGGAGCCGGCGACCACGTGGTACTGGAGGATCTTAGGAAGCTCGGGGCCGAGTTCGGCGGAGAGATTGCCGATGGCACGGAAGGCTTCGTTGTTGGGAACGAAGATGGTGAGGTCCTTGGCGGATGTGAGGGTCTCGGCAAGGTCGGCGGCCTGGACGGCACCCAGGGCAGCAGTGAGGTTAGCAGCGCGGAGCGTCTCGGGGATGCCCATCGGAACGCTCAGGACCCTGTCGATGATGTGGATGGTACCGGCGGTGAAGTTTACGTTGCCGTTAGTGACGGTTGAGTTCTCTCTGAGGGCTGAGAAGAAGGTGACGTTGCCGTCGACGGTCTGGGCCTGAACGCGCTGGCCCCCGGTAACGTTCGTGTAGGTCTCGTTCTGGAGAAGAGTGGGGATGAACTTGGGCTCCTCGGTGAAGTTGGATGCGTAGTAGGTGCCGTTCAGGACGTGGTACTGGAGGATGGCGGCAACGAGGCCGGCGTCGGTGGCAGCAGTGCCGGCGCTAGCAATGAAGGCTTCGAGAGCATCGTTGCTGGGGGCCAGTATGGTGATGTTCTGGGCCTGTGAGAGAGCCTCGACGAGGCCTGGCTGGGTGCCAAGAAGGCCTGGAGGCAGGTCAGTCAGTAACATGGTTCGACGAATAACCGGAGAAGACGCGAGCACGTACTGACGAGCGTCGACAAGCTCGAGTTCTGGGAATCCAGAGCGGCGGTCAGGCCCGGTTGGCCGTCCCCTTGGGCGAGCACAACGCTGGCGAAGGCCAGGGAAAGGATGTTTTTGACCTGCATTGTTTGCTTTTTCTTTTTCGTTACCCGGGGGCTATTATTTAACTCTGGTTGGAGTCTCTAGAAAGAAAGAGAGAGAGATGGGCATCTATAGAGCTGTGCGAGTCTGGACCTATCGAGCAGGAAAAGTAGGTCGAAGAAGCGGCAGAAGGCCAGTCTTTAAGCATTCTGCGAAACCCCCCAGGTCATTCGCTGTGCCCTTGGCAAGGATCATGACAAACGCCTTGGTGAACGTCCGGCCGAGAGGTGACCAATCCCGTCATCGCGGGTTACCAAATCCAGATGGTTGCCCAGGCCTGGTAAGAATCACAGTCGGTCGGGGTTTCTCGCATCCTAGACAAGGGTCTTGGTATGCATCATGACTAGGCCAGGGATCAGGATTGGACTGGATGAGAAGGGGAGGGAAAGGGACTGGGGGCGGAGCACAAAAGCCATCCCTGGCTCTCGAGACGGCCCGACGCCGAGTGTTGGCAAACCAGGCGGCTCTACACTAGATGTTGAGCTAGGTCGGTGCCAAGTTGACCATGAAAGTATTGTTTCGAGCCGGCGTGCAGGCAGGAAGGGGCACGTTGATCGTCTCGTCAACGATCAGAGGGCAATGCCCAACGCTGTGGGTGTTCCCCAACTCAATGCGCTGGCTGGTTGGCAGGCAAGCAGACAAAATGAGTGTTCTGTGTCTTGCCAAGTTGCTTGGAGGTCTCAAGAGCCCTCTCTGGTTACCACTGTGTAGCAAGCAAGCAAGCAAGCCAGCCATGTACGTAATAAGCAGCTGGTGAGCCAAGTGGAAGCTATCCGCCCGAGCTAGCAATCCTCGGGTGTCATGGCAGACTAATTGGCATTCCCCGGGGCCGGAAATCGGGCAACTCGGTAGTGTAGCATGACATGCGGAATGCCAGGAATTGCCCAACAGCTGGAAGTAGACCCAATGGCTATTGGGTGACATTGGAGACACTGGACGCCATCGACAACACGCCCTGTCTTGGGAGCTGCGTAAGCTCGCGCCAGTCGGGCGCAGCGCAAAAAAATCGATGTCGTCAGGATAGACAGACGGCTTAGCGCCATTGGAACCCGGCAGGGGCTCCAATGGCACGCCGGCGCCCAGCCGCCGTTCTTGGTGTGCCGCTTAATTATTATTTTTGTTTCGTGCTGGGAAACAAACCATCTCATCTCGACGGCTTGCTGCAACTCTGGAAGGGGGAAAGCAGAAATGAGCTTCTAGACTTCAGACCATCTTGCCTCGCGAGAGGTTCTGTTTTACTGCCATGTGCCTAACGAACTTTGACCACGATTCAGAATGAATGGCATCCTCACGATGTCGGCAACTGTCGGCTGGCTGCTCTGGTCGAAAGGATCGGCAACCAACAGGAAGGGGGGAAAGAAGAGGTGCGATCGAATTGGTGCTGGGTTAAAGTGAGACTGTACCCGCTTCCCCGCGCCATCCAGCCGCTGTCCGTCCAATGCAGGGGCCCATTCGGGCTAGGTAGAGGCATTCCCCTTCCTCCTCATACTAGTTTGTGCCTCTTTTTGCATATAGACTAGGGTGTTGTTGAAGGCGAGTAAAAAGCCAAGCGAGCATAGGTAGATGTGCTTCCAGGAGCCCAATGGAGCCCGGCCCGGCTGTGCAGGCCGACGCCTAATTAAACAGTAAACCTTTGAGATGGTATCGGCGGAACGGTGCGTCATCGATATATCTGAACGATCGCGATTCTGGCGCTTGTTCCATCCAAAAATCCCCAATGGCGCATTCCTTTTCTCCTACACTACATAATGGCTGCTGCTTGGCGTCTGCATTTTGGCGGACCCTGTTCCCTGTCCTCTGCACTACGAGGACGATAGAGTTGAAACCCCCCCCCCCCTCCCCCCTTGAGCTCTCCGGCCATGTCTAGACGAACATCTCTCAAGCTACCAAGGAACTATCTGGCGACTGGCCAATGGCGGGGAACGCACGTTTGGAGCTAGGAAGACTAGGAAGAAGCATTTGATCATGGCCACGTCGCGGACCAACCTCAGCGCGAATGAGGGGTAAACTGACGACTTTTCTCTTTTTGGGGTATCGGCGGTCGTTCGTATGTATGAATTGGGTATCGCTTGTCGTATGTATGAATTAGGACATTCCATCCGGTCCACTCACCACCTCTTGTAGCCAGGAGTTGGATGGTCGCATCTATTTTGACTTGGGTCACGCTACGCGATCCTCTGTGCAAATTCTGCCGCCTGATGGCACTTCAGGCCTGCTTCGCCTTTCGGCAAATCGATCGCTCCTCTAGCCCAACGCTGGGCCAAAGACATCGTCGCCCTCGGCGACTTTCCTCCTCTTGGCATCCCGGGCGTCGTTCCCGCCGAGTGCCCCACCGTTCCCACCGTACAAGGCGCCGTCGCCCTCGGCCTTCGGACGCCGAGGGTCCTTCTGCGATGCCAACTCGCGTCGAGCTTTCTGCAGAGCCACGAGATCTGCGCGATCAGGATCCCTGCATTTCTTAAGCTTTCGCAAGAGCGGTTTGATGAGCTTCGTGCTCTCCGGCTATGCGACATGTCAGCGTCAGCCCAAGCCGTGAAGGAGGATGCCCAGCAATCATCGGCGTGTCCCAACTTACAGTTCCCCAATACTCGTCCAATCTCTCGGGGGGCTCGGTCGCCAGTATTTCCCGGCATGATTCTATTGCGCCCATCACCTTGTCTCTTAACTCGTGTCGCCCCATAGAGTCCATTCCATCTTCGCCCGAAGCGTTGTTCTGGCCAGGGGAAAACGCTCCCTGGACCAGTCTCTCGGCCAACCCTCGATCAGCGAGCGAAAGCGCAGCCAGCATAATTTGGCTAGGCGTGTAATGGAAGTATGCATCCGTAACGAGAGAGCTGAACTTTAGCACAGCCCGGGCACGGAAATGGGCCGAGTCAATTCGAGCTTTCTGCGTCGCTTGTCAGCACACCAAGCAAACATCCTATGTTCTCGATATCCAGCGCACCTCAAGGTCGGCGTGTCTTCGGAGTTCCAGTATCGCGCCTTCCAGCGCTCGGAACGGATGTCGGACGTCGAAAGCGAAGCGGACACCTTGACAAAGCAGGAACTCCCCCGCCAAGATCTCCTCCTCGGTCGTATTGGGAAACTTTTCGGCAAGTTTGGCGAGCCGTGTGTACAAGCCTTCCGCCTTGCTTCCGAAGAACAAGCATGTCTTGAGGACGTCCTGGGGTGGGTATGTCATGATGGAGTTGGTGATGTAGAAACGACGCAAGAAGACGGTCGCGGTGGCTCTGACCTCGGTCGGCAGGCCGCAGAAATCGGCCGCACGAATGAGGTCAACCGTGAAAACCTTCAACAGCTGGATTTCTTCGGCGGGCGTCAAGAATTCCGGCAGAGGCTCGACTTCTGTGTCGACTCGTTTTGTCTCGATGAGGCGGTTGGTAATGTGGGTTCGTGCAAGCGAGTTCGTCTGTTCGCGAAGTTCCGCTAGTTTGGACGGAGAAAAAGACCACAGTCGATACTGCGTGGAGAGCCGGTAACGCGCATCTTCGGTTGCCATGGCGGCGGCGGCTTCGTACTGGGTAGGTGAGAGGGGTTTGTGTGTGATTCGGGTTGACTGTGAGCAATCGCTGGTACGCGGGAGACCGAATTCGTATGACAAGCGATTGAAGTCGCCGAGTTGCGCAGCTACCTTGCAGCTGCCTGCGTTCGTTCGAGGCCGTTGGGCCTAGTAGAAATTGGATATGACAGTCGGGGCTGCGACCAGCAACCATTCAGGTGAAGTTGAGAATTGGTGGGCAGGAAGATAGTGCAAATGCCGGATCTTATCGTCGACAAACAGACGGGGGAAGCTTGAGCCACAAACGACATCACGTGGTGTGGATGAGAAGAGAGCCTGGCGGTGTGGCTTGACGCCCCGCGCCGCGAGTGACCAAGTCCGGCTGCTCTGCCAGCAATAGTAGGTAATTAAGGATTGACAGGCTAGACGGCTCCGTGGAGACTTGGCTTGCTAAAGAAGATGCTACCTAGGCAGGCAGGGGCGTACCTTATTGCTGTAGGTCAACAAAAGCAGGATCAAACAGCAAAGACAAGGGGGGAGACAGTTATAAACGCCATGCAGCGGCCCTCTGTGACTTTACTCATGGAATCTCCACGAGGTTGCTGGTCTTCTCTTGCCTAGTCGGTCCAACAATCGCACAATGTCATGGTGAGAATTTTCAACACTTTGCTAGTGGAATGGAATCCATATTTATAACGCTACGGACCCTTGAACCTGGCCATACCATCTCCAATCCGTTCCTTGCTACCCGAGACGATGCGGTATAGGAAACTCAGCACAGCGGATCCAGCCCACGGATATCAACATGCCCAAACGCCGTCTTCCGATCGGAGACCCTATTCCGGCTAGGAATGTACAGTCTATTGATGCACCCAGACCAAGAAAAAAAAAACCAACGAAAAAAACAAGTATCGCACATCGCTACGCCACACCCGCAAAGACTCTCCCCACCCGCTGAGGAGACTCAGAAATCGGCATATATCTAATATCCAACCTCCCGCTTGGCAGGGATCGGGGGCGCCGGCTTCTTGGCTCGGCTCGGAGGAGGAGGTGGCGGGGCTTTCTTGGACTGGAGGTTGCTTGTGCTTCTGTTCAAGCTGCTCCCCATACTGGTTGCCGGGCTTGCGCTGCGGTCGTTCCATTCCGGGCTGCCACTGCCGCTCATGTGGTCATCGTCACGGTCGGCAAAGACGTCGCCAGCCAGTGGTCTGCCTGTTGGTCTCAGGTTTCCGCGGAGAGACCCAATGTGGGAAACGCTAGGCACCGGGGGCGTGGGGGCAGCGGATCTGCTGCGGTCGATAGCAGCTGGGCCCTGGAACGTCTGGGCCCTAGCAATGGACGGCCTCGAGCTCGTGTCTGCCGAAGCGCCATACTTGGCGTCGGATCGGTTGGATCGGATTGGCATGCGAACGGGCATCGGCTCGGGCTCCTCCTCAAGGTGATGATTGTGATGATTGCCGCGGGCCGAGTAATCGTTGAAGGAACGGGCTGTGTTGGACCTTAGGCGACCGTTGGTGCTACGCCGGTCGGCGGGTGATGAGGATGCGCTTTCTCCGGCCCAGTTCTGGCGCAAGCGGCGCAGCTCTTCGGTGCAGCGCTCGTGGTAGCTCAGTTCGGCGTCAAGCAGACTGGTCAAGTCGCGGACGTTGTCGGCCTCGGCGTCCTTGATATCTTGCATGCGACGCATGACGTCCTCGCCAGCCTCCTCGTACTTGGCGCGGGCGGTGCGGAGCTCCTCTTCGAGACGGAAGTCCTCGCGCTTGGCCTTCTGCATCTTGCTGATGCTCGCGTCGTAGGCCAATCGGCGCGACTCAAGCTTCTTCCGTGCGGCCTAACAGAGTGTGTCAGATGGGACGGGCTGAAACGACAATTGAGCAAGCAATGACGTCGGTACGTACCTGATACTCTTTCATCATGGCCAGCGATCTCTCGACCGACACGAGCCAGTTGTCAGTGACATCAGCGGCATAGTTTTCCTGGATGCCGGCGAGGCGTTCGTTCGTTCGGCCGAAAGCTATGATGCGAGAAGAGGTTAGAGGCGGTGAATCTTGAGTACGCAGCCAAGAGGGCAGAAGGGAGAAACGTACAGAGCAGACAGGCGCCGAACTCGGAGTCAGGCTCAAATTCCTCGCCGTGAGAAATCATCATGCGACCGACAAAGGCAATTGGAAGACCCTTCTCCTTGTCGTCGGCAGCGTCGGTGCGGCGGGCAATCCATTTGACGTACGTGTTTGTGGATTTCTGGAGTCTTTCCATTCCTAGCGGACCGCCGTATTAGTATCGAGGTGACGGGGCAGCGGCCGGGAGAGAAGGAGAGAAGGGGGGGGGTTGTTGGCTGGCACTCGTACCATCATATCGCAACTGCATCTCCATCTCCAAGTTCCTGAACTCGTCTGTCTGGCCTGTTTTGGACTCGGAGCCCATCTTTTCGCCGGCCCATTGGAAGGCGCGGTCGAATTTCTTGGTGAAGTTCATGGCTGTGGTTAAATTCGCCTGTGTCTGGGGAAGTGGGTTGGTTGAGCGAGGGTGAACTCAGCGTCGATTTAGGGAGGAACCGAACCGTCGACAGATGGTATTAGGGGGTAAAGAGGTCGAAGATTGGATTGGTCGATGCCAGCATTCAACAGGTTTGTAGAAAAGAACGGATAATGGCGCAGGGAGGTTGTTGGCAGAAAGAAACCGTTGGAGACGTTTGCGAAGTGAGCGTAGTTTTTGACGAAGGGCAGGGCGTGAGAAGGTAGAGGTTTGGGGGGGGTGTCCTGGAGCAATGAGAAGAGAGAAGGAGAATTGTGGCAAGAAGGATTATCACACAGGTCGACAATGCATGGGCCAGGGGACAGAAAGATTTGGTTGGTGACCCTTGAGGTAAGGGTGGTGTGAAGCAGTAGCAGGCGAGGAAGAGGAGAGACAGATGGGAGGGGAGGGGAGGGGAGGGGACGGGGGAGGGGTGGATTATGGAGGAATGGTGGACGATTATACATAAAAAAACGTGAAGGAAGAGAGCTGGGATATGGATGGGAGCTGCTGCCGATGGTGTGTGTATGATGTACCTACACTACCTACCTAAGGTAGTGTAGAGGTAGGTACAGGTAGTAGCAAGCGAACCAGCCACACACATCAGACATGGGGCAGCAGATGCGATTGTTGGTCCGGGCTGTGCAGCAGACAGAATTTTTGGCAGAGGTCAGAAGAAGATACTCTACACTAGTTGCTCAGTAGAGGTATGTGTACGACGTCTTTTGCCCAGTTTCCAACTTGGTCGCTCTCAATGCTTTGGTGGAGTGAGTGAGGTGTGGTGCTTGCTGTTTCTGTTGCGGGAGGTGGGTTTTCGAGGCGAGCTAAGGCACGAGCTAAGGCATGCATGCAAGGTACGTATCGAGTGGGGAGTGTGTGTGCGCGCGTGTGGACTCTTCAACCGCCTCTAAAAGGAAGGGGGCACTTGGGGGGGGGGGGGGAACAGAGATATTGACAGGCATTCAGAGTTCGAGCTCAGAGTTTGAGCATGCAGCCAGTGTACGTACCCATTGTGTCGATGTGTACTTACCTAGGTAGGTAGGTTGGTAGGTAGGTATGCGAACGAGCAACCGGGCCGTAACGGACTCTTGCTGCCTCATCGACTGGCACGCACGCCACTTGGTTACCCTGACGTCCGCCTGTCTGTCTGGCCTTGCCTTCTGCACGAAGTACCTGTAGATAGGTACTGCATAGTGAGTGAGTGAGTGAGTGTATCGAGGTGTTGGTTGGTAGATACGTACCTAGTCAAGTAATGTACGATGTACACTTACTCTACCACCATGTGATCCTGGCCATCTGGCCTTCCTCCAAATAAGGAGGTACCCAGGTATGTACTGCGTAGGTAGTGTAGCAAACTGCCAGCGACACACAACCGGATATCTCGTCAGTTTCCCGGTTTTCGAGCTATGCCAGCTTGCCATACATACGATGTACATACGGATAGAGGTAGTATCTCTCCCATAATTAACAGCCACAATAGATTGCTGAGCCGCTGGGGAACATTGGTGGCAGGAGAGCAAGGGGGGGTTTCAACCGCCGAGGGGGAAAGTGCGCCGACGGAGGTTGGAGTGTGACCCCGCTCTCCCAGGTTCGAGAAGGGAAAGAGATTGGAGGCGGGGTATGGCCCACGTAGTGGTGGTGTACCGTTCAAGGGGAACCGACCTGGTTCCGAACGTTCTACAGGTACTACCTATATAACGTTCCAGGGCTTGTACATGGTACCTCTTCCACAACTGTACGAATTTCTCAGGTTGGCAAAGGCAAGGGGAACAGGGTAGGACAGGAGAAAAGGGTCCAGAAGGTCGACGGCAATACGGATACATACCTACCTAGGCACTGTAGGTAGGTAGTGATTTAATTGATTGGCATCCATCACTAGGCAGGCAGGGTTGATTGACAGCGGGAGCCCGCGCGCTCTGAATCTGCACTGCACTCGCTGAGCTGCGCCGCGCCGCACTACACTGCACACCCACTCCCCTCAACCGGTTAAAGAAGAGATACAACAACTGATTAGGGAGGTGGGTAGATAGGTAGCCAGCCCCTATCTTTAGAGCGACCCAAGAGCCACCTTGCGACATGCTTGGCTTGCAGATATGGGCGGATGAAGGACTGCTGGAATTGCCTCAATCTCACAGAACCAGAGGAAACAGGAAAACGGTGTTGCTTCCTTTGCTCTTTCGTCCCAATCGCCCGTTCCTCCTTCCTCCTCTCCTCTTCTTCCTACATACCTAGGATACCTAACTGTGCATACATACATACATACCTACCTGGTAGATAGCACTAGGTAGGTTGATAGACACCTGTAGATATTTGCAAAGGGAACAAACACTCTGTAGATAGGTAGGCAGGTATGTACATACCTTCCTTATTGATTCAATATGGAAGGAACGCTTCTTGCCAGATGTGGCGCAAGGGAAGGAAGCACTCGTAGGACCGGTCGTACCTACCACAACGGAGGTCCC
Organism: Colletotrichum eleusines; assembly: GCA_016807845.1. Classification (NCBI taxonomy): domain Eukaryota; kingdom Fungi; phylum Ascomycota; class Sordariomycetes; order Glomerellales; family Glomerellaceae; genus Colletotrichum; species Colletotrichum eleusines. The sequence goes on along the minus strand of JADEZO010000010.1, from coordinate 2,850,122 downwards.
AAGTGGCTGGAACAAACTGGCCCTGCCCCATGCAGGTGCCAGCCGCCACACCCCCCGCCCGCACCTATCATCAACGCCTCAATCTCTCTCTCTCTCTCTTTTCAATACCCAAGCATCAGCGACCTACACCACCATCATCCTCAGATGGGTTTTCAGCCCAATCAACATTTTCTGCCGCAGTGTGACTCGAGACAGGCCGATTTCACGCATCTCTGGTGCCAAGACAAAACGTTTTGGCTTGTTCGGGTTTTCTCCAGCAGCTACACTACCTACCTACCTACTAGGTAGGTATGTACGATCGACTTGGTACGCCTGCGCCGCCGGTCGGGGGCCCGTCTCTCATACGTTTGCCGTCACAACCATTCCCTCCCAGTGGATGATGAGCAGTCTGGTCGGCAGCACCTCCCGGTGCTACGTCGCGGCCATGTGGATTCATGACAACACCCACTGTCGGTGTCTTTTTATCAAATGGCCCTAGGCACCTAGCACCTGGGTAGCCACCTACCGCTGCCCACCAGCGCACTACGCAGTAAGCCAGAGCGACACGCGGACCTAGCGCTAATACGCCTCGGCAGTGTGGAACTCGAAACTCGTGAGCCAGTTCAAACGGTCGATACAACACGCACGGCACAGCACAGCACACTCAACGCACACACACACACGAGAACACACACACCACCACCACCACCACCACCACCACCACCTAAACCCAGGATCCAGGAACGCTACTCCCACGCAACCCATCTTCTCCTCCACCCACACGGGGTAATGGCTGCGCTAAATCAAGACGCCTGTTGGGCCCTCAGGTGGGAACGACCCCGCCGTTTCTCAAATTCCTCATCGTCTAGAACACGTCTCCCTTTTCACCTCTCTGCAGCTGCGCTTCCTTGGATACGCCATCACCTACCTCTCCATTAGCCAGTTGATCCAAGTGTCCGCTCGCTAATATGTAGCCGGTCTACCAAGACTTGGGTTTGGCCCAGACCGTTCCATGCAATTCCACTCTCCTCACTTCCTTGGCGCTAATGTCGCCCTACGGTAGGTAGGCAGTCGACCCGGTATCAGTCAGCCAGCGAACGGTTGTTGGGGGGTTGACAGCTACGGTACTACTCTTGTGCCTCAGGTCAAGCAGCCCAGTGTCCTCAACCTCTCTAGGAATTACTCGACGCACGGCAAGCGGGCCAGGCAAACAGCTCTCGAGATCCGGCCTTGTCCCTGCAAGACCTCCGTCTGAGTTTGCGAACCCCTCAGCCAACATACATAGTTCTAGGCCCTGACGAATCAGACACTGATAACACACTCTGTCTTCGATCATCATGTGCGCTTCCAGTTTCTCCTCGCCTGGCCATTCAGCCCTTGAACGGGCAGCGCATTACAACTCTCTGGAGCGCCACGTACGTCGGCTTGCCCTGCAGCAGTGCACATACATGCGCCCGCCAGCTGGCCACTCGCTCACGGACTACGATCTGAAATCGCCTGCCTCGGTGACGAAGCCGTTACTTGAGCCAAACAACCAGCCCATCCCGATTTGTCTCATCTTTGGCTGGTCTCGGTCAGCTTGACATCAATTGCCGAACGACTGGCAGCGTGGTAGCTTTGCTTTGCCTTGTTTTGCTTTGCTTTTGCTTTAGGATGGCTTCATCACCGTATCTACTTGACACCTACTACAATCTCTGGGTGACTGGTCGATATTCAACTTCAACAGCATTGTTTCGAGCATTCACTCCACATCGGTTGATCCCAAGCATCGCCGCTACCGGATCGGCTGTCTGGGACATGGCACTTGGGTTGCTGCGTGCTAGCGCCGCAGATCCTCGGCGGCACTGAACCACGATTGGACTCGCACTCCCATCGTACGGGCACTAGATAGCCAGCCAGCCAGCCCAGCACCCACCGCTTCCGCCCTGGGATAGCCGCTGCATCGCTGAAGCTTCCCTCGGCTGCGCCTCATTCTCTCACCAAAAAAATGGCCCGCTTCTGCTGGGGTCAAGCCGGGCGTCTCGGCAGCAATCTCACCCCCCCCCCCTTTTTTTGAGCTTATCCCATGCCGTGCCACTTGCTTTTTGCGCCCATGTTTGGAACTCGTAACAGGCGTATTCTGTACACTACTACACACCAACCTACAGGCTACAAGCTACCGAAAAGTATAAACAATCTTCAGTACGAGGTCCATGCGAACTTGACGTACGCGTAGGTATCAGAGCGCTGCACCTTTCCATCTCGCTGCCTGCTCTTTTCCCTCCACAAGGGAGCCTTGACAGGCCGCGTCCCCCCTTTCGATACGATACCCCTGGCATGACATTACGGTACATGACGACACTGCCTTTTCGTTTCTTCTCCTTTTTTTTTTTTCTGTTGCGGGACCGTACAGCACGAAGCACAGAACACTCGTGTGTATCAGTCATTCGTCCCACCAAGCCGCGACCCGAGAGCTTCCCTAGAACTCTACCACCCCTAATCCTCCCGGTCTGGTTGACAACATTTACATAGCCTCGCCTGGATTACCGTGCCAGCGATGACATCACACTCGTTTCCTTCGGCCTTTTTGGATCATTGGCTTCACACCCTCAAATCGAATCGCGGAGAACAGCTGAATGACTTCCCCAACTATTACCTCTCAGACCCTGAGAGCCTTGTGACGACATGCAGTCCCAAGTCGCTCACAGTCGGCAACGGCGCGACCATCTACAGGAACACCCTTCTCCCCGCCATTCTGACTGCGCAGCATGAGGTCATCTTGGTAACATGCTTCTGGGCTCCGTCCGATACTCTGACGGCCATGAAGGAGACCCTCGAGCTTCTCGCCGACCGGCAGCGTGAGGCAATACTGGCGTCTGGCGAAGACGCAGTCGCCACGTTACGTGTTCGCATCTGCTTTTCGTCGCGAAGCTTCCTCCAAAAGATCTTGCATCCGTGGTCGAGAGACGGATATGCGTATCCGACCTCGACATGGCCAAAGCTCGGGTTGCCCTCAGACGCCACCCTCAAGGCGGCCCGCATCGAACTCTCCGTCAAGAGCCTGTTCTTCTTGCCATTCAGCGTCATGCATCCCAAGTTTGTCATTGTCGACCGCAAACGCGCCTGGATGCCCAGCTGCAACGTGAGCTGGGAGACGTGGTTCGAAGGTTGCATCGGGTTCGAAGGGGCAGCCGTCGCGCAGCTCGTGAGATTCTATACCAACGTGTGGGAGCCAGACATCCCTCGAGATCTTCCCAACGCCGACACGAGCCGTGAGGTGGCAAACTGGGAACCCTACCATGCCATTGGAAACACCGACCGGCCTGTCACCGGTCTGTTTCCGGAGGACGAGACCGCATATCGCCGGCTCGACCTCTCGAGCCTGCCACCGTGCCCAACAGTCATCTTGCCTTCATCTCATCACTGGAACCCCGGCTTCCGTTATATTCCCTGGCTTCGTCGGAAAACTGCGCCGACCACCCCTCTGAACGCGGCGCTGTTGTCCTTGTTCGCGTGCGCCCGTACTGACATCGACATCGTGACGCCGAACCTGACTTGCCGGACGGTTGTTGATGCCCTTCTGGACGCTCTGCGCCGCGGCGTCGATGTCCGTATCAGGACCAGCAAGAACATGATGTTGGCCGAGCAGCTCGTCACGGCCTGCACCACGACGGAATGGACACTCCAATCGCTCATCAAGCGATACAGTCAAGCCTGCGCCGAGTGGAACCAGAAACGGTCGGCCGATGCCGAGTCTCAGCTACAACGCCCCGGACGCCTCGACATTTACTACTACCGCCCAAACCTGCAGGCGACGGCGGTGCGGGACCCTGAGGAACCGGTCGTGTCGCACCTGAAGATGACACTGGTCGACAGGGAGTACCTCTGTCTGGGCTCGGGCAACCTGGACCGGGCCAGCTGGTACACGAGTCAAGAACTAGGCATCCTGCTACACGTTCCCGACTTCAAGCACGATATCTGGTCTGAATCTCTCGAGTCCAGACTAGAGGTGCGCTTCAGCGGAGGGGCCGGCGACAGGCTGACCGGCTAGTCAGTCAGTTTTGCCTTGGCACGTGGGGTGTTTGTGTTTGTGTGTTTTCTTTTTCTGTGCAATCCACGGCGTCGCCGCATAGATACCCATGACCCCACGACGTTCTCTTTGTTACTTATGGCCATGATCCATGTGTTCTCGGTAGTTGGTTCAATAGTTTTCATTCATAGGATAACGGCGATTTTGGTCTCACGTCATCCTCGCGACGAGCAGTCCATATAATGGCATTGAAAATCTGGTCCATAAACCATTCATCCTCGTATGACTCGTCGTAATGGCCCAGGGCCGAGTAGAAGGACCGGCCGCCGTCGAATTCCTGGCACCATGCAAGCGGGTGATCGTCGCCCATGGTGCCACCCTCAAAGGTGGACGGGTCTCCCCGGACCAGGATGTGGAGGTTCTTGTTCTCCCTGGGGTGCGACACGAAATTGTACCACTCGTCGGTCCACCGTTTCCGGGTCACGCCGGGCGCTCCCGCCAATGCCTTTCCGGGACCCAGGCCCCGCCTCATGACGAAATGCCCCGGGTCCTCAACCACACACGTCGCCTCCTCGGGCGGCGGGTGGTGATCGAAGTGAGCGCCGACGAGCCTGCCGTACCAGTCATCGTCTAGCAGGCCGGCGGCGGCGGCGTGCACGCCGACGAAGCCGCCGCCGGATTGCACGTGACCCCTCAGCGCGGCGACCTGACGGGCGTCCAGGAAGGGCCCCGTGCAGTGGAGGAAGACGACTGTGCGGTACGCCGCGAGGGACTGAGGAGTGATGCAGGCCTCGGCGTCCTCGCTCGCGTCGACGACGAAGAGCCGGCGCCGCCCGCCCCCCGCGCGGTCGCCGAGGGACCTCAGCGCCGAGACGGCGGCGGGAATGGAGTCGTGGCGGTAGTCGCACGTCTTGCTGAAGACGAGGACACGGAAGGGCTCCTCTGGAGGTTCGCTTGCGGGCGTCATGATCCTGCAAAAAAGGGTGGATTTACCCCGCGCCGAATGATTTTTGAGACTCTGCCGTGTTTGGTGGATGGATAATATACGTAGCACGCTGCTGGGACGGCGCGGCGGAGGAAAGAAGGCGGGGGGTCGTTTTCTCCTGTTGATGCGTTATTAGTTGTTCAAAGAATGCCAATATTCTAACCAACCCGGCTGTGTGTTCTAGTGGATTATGATTTCTCGTTCACAAGTATGTTCACTTATCCCGAGAAGGTCGCAGGTTCGAGCCCTGCCACGGTCATAGCTTACAGGTTCTTTTTTGGCCCTTGCCCAACCCCTTCAAGCGTGCTTTTGTTTGCTCCCTTCCTGTGTTTCGATCATATGGACCTTTCGTGAATTATTGCTTTCGTGTTCGCCGAGACTGTCGAGCCACGTAGAGAATCCGAAATGGTGTTGGCGAACCTGTTTTTCCTACCGACTTGTTTCCTACGAGCGAGCGTCACTCTCTCTCTCTCTCTTCTCAAGATTGGGATGCGGATACGGCTCTATTAAGTATTCTCTCACTCACATGCACCGTGACGTCGTACATTGATTAATTACACTGGCATCTACTGGTAGCGTCATTTCTTAGCCTTTTGCCTCTCCCTAATAGCAAATGACTGGGGCAGACTCTGCTCCTTCTCCCAAAACCCCATTGTCCGTAACGTCATGGAGCTCCATGCGCGTCTACCCTCGGTATCCTTCCTCACTACACCCCCTCTCCTTCACGCCGCACAGGAGGCAGGCTCGCCAACGCCTATCTCAGACGCAGCTAGGAGGTACTCCATGAAGCCGGCGCTCGTCTCCAGCAGGTTCTGGTGGTACTGGCCGGGCGTGGGGTAAAACGGGCAATTGGCCTCGTCGTTGCCGAAACCGAACTCGACCGTGAAGCCGTGGATCTTGCCGAGCGATGGGTCCGCAAAGTGGCGGGAGTAGGCGTAGTCGTCGCTGGCGCCCGACGTCGGGTACAGGTACGCGCTCTGCTGGACCTCGTAGTGCCGGCCCACGGCGGCGTCCATGGCGTTGCCCATGCGCATGGCCGCGAACACCTTGTCCGACCAGTCGCCGCTGGGGACGTACTCCCCGTAGACGCCGCCGCTCGACGGCTCGTCGGGCATCAGGCCCCTCTCAGCGTCGTACGACTCGTTCATGAAGTTCATGTACGGCTTGCGCAGCTGGTTCTCGTCGCTGCCCCAGTTGTACAGCACGACGCCGATGAAGCTGTGGATGTCCATGAACCACCGCAGCTCCTTGTGCTCGTCCATCACCCACTTGACGCTCTTCGTCTCGGGCTCCGAGAAGGCGCTGGTGCCGTGGTACGTCTGGGCGGCGGGCCGGTCCGACGCGACGTTGGGCCCGACGGTGGGCGCAAAGTCCTCGAGGAAGTCGAAGAGGAAGTCAAAGTTGCGGTTCAGGTCGACGCCGACGGCCTCCGGGTCGCCGCCTGACGCGGCGGGGTTGCGGTTCTTGCGCCAGCAGCTGTGGGTGGCCTGATCGTAGGCCACGCCGTCGGGGTTGCTCAAGGGCGTGAAGACGATGCCCGTCGACAGCGCGCGCCGGACGTCGCAGTTGGAGTAGGTGCGGCCGCCGAACGTGAGGCCCTCGCCGTGCTTGTTCGCGTACAGCAGGTCCGAGACGAAGTAGATGATGTTGTCGGAGGCGCCGCGCTCGCGGGCGTGAATGGCAGCGTTGAAGTAGACGCGGTAGGCGTCGCTGCAGTTGCCGGAGCCGCCGACCTTTGCGCCGAACAAGGATGCGTTCTGGTACGTCTTGTAGGGGGACTCGAAGTACTCGATGCCGTACTCCTCGACCAGGCCGTGAACGGCGCTCTTGATCTCGTCGACGTTGAGGAGGGACTCGAGGTTCGTGCCGGTGGGCTGGGAGCCAAGGCCGCGGGGGAACTTCTTGCCGCCGTCGAAACGGTCGCCGGTGCCGATGGCCATGCCAGTGTTGTTGGGGTTGGTGAGCTGGCGGCGGGCGATGCGGCCGTTCGAGGCCTCCCCGGGAAGGAGGCAGGCCTCACCCAGCAGGGCGAGGGAGAGGAGGGCGCAGGCCTGAGAGGCTTTCATTGTCGCCTTGATACCAAAGGGGTTGAGGCGGAAGTAGCTTTAGCCGAGGGCGAAGGACGTGTCGAGTGGTGCCTGAGACGGCAGCACAGGAGTTGTTAGAGTAATGAGACGGCGCGCGCAGTATATATCAGAGTTGTCAAGTCGCTCCTACCATCTACCTGACCAGCTCCACCCGACTGGCACCCCGGCCATGTGTAGCTAGCTAGCTGCACAATGATGCTGGGAGTGTTGATCAATAGTTGGCATCGGATTTGCTTCCGGCCCCTGTCTCTCCCCCGGATTCATTCTGTTGGCTGCTGTACTAGATTCTGGGGCAAGGCGGGTCTCGTTTACCTATACGGTATTGGCCGCTGCTGTAGCTAGGTACTTGGTAATTTGCATACTAGGTACGTAATCATGGACACCGACGCGTCGTCGTACCATAGGACTGGCCAGTCTCGGCAAATGAGCCCAAGACTTTTCTTTTGCCAGTGGGCAGATACCAAGATGCTCTTGGCAAAGGAACTTTTGCATTAGGCCAAGACACGAGCCGGGCAGGGGGGCTTGTCGGGCTACACGCGTCGGTTCTCCCCTCTTGGTGAGAGCCGTGTCACGTCAAAGTGCGGCTTGTCCTAGGCCATCTGCTGGGCGTCTCTGTCAACAACGGCCCTCCGTATCGGTGCGGGTGGCTCACGGTTCGATAGCTCATATCTCGTCTGATGCTGAAGATGGGAGGGCCTGGCTTAAGTCTACAAGGAATGAAATTGATGAAGGGATTCAACGGCGAGATCGGTCTGACAGATGATGTCAAGAATCTTGACCTTCATCTTGTATGGCTCATCCTTCTGGATCTTGGGGTCGAGTCTGTACGGTTTGTTCTCCTCTCGGAAGACCATCTCCAGACGGGCAAGTTTTTCGTCTTCCTCTGACTGGTCCGTCTTCTTATCCTCCATGTCTTTCGGCATCGGGTAGAATCTTCATCTCCAAGGGCTTCGGTGTCTTGTACGGCGTCATACTCAGGGTCCGATCAGTGGAATAGACTCGTGGTCCTGCAAGAGGGTGCTTTCCTCGCGAAAAGGCATCTTGAGAATTTTCGATATCAAGTGCTGATGAAGAATCGGCCGAGTTTCTGAATGGATTCGGATGGCGTTTTCCTGTGAAGTGGGCTATATCTGGTTAGCTCTGGTTGCAAAGTACTAAACACGGGTAACTTACTTTGAGGTCCAGATGGTAATGGTCGGTGTTGGTGAGAAAAGGAAGGAGAGGCTGGATGAGAGAGGCGGAGGTATTAGGAAGGTGAGATGAAGTGAATGTATAATCACCTTCCCAAAATACGTACCGTTTTGGCCCGACCAAAGAAACATGACGAAATGCAAGGTACCTTTGACCGACCCCACAGAATGGAAGGTAGATACCTTGGTAGGCAGGCACTTTTGGGACCTGCCTGGCTGCCTGTCTGATGGGATGTCCAATTCATGGAGGGCATTGAGGACCTTTGGCCTCATATAAACTGCCCACCTGCCTACCGGGTGTAATAGTTCTACCGGGTAGGCAGTCAGTCCTACGCTGGATGGTCCTTGGCCAAAGTTCGGTATACTCGTACGCCGAAGCGACAAGACATGTAAATTAAGCATATGGCATTGCGGGGATATAGACATGAATATGTACAGATGGGTTGCTTGCTGGTTGCGCCTGCAAATAAGTCAATTGGAGAGCGTCTGTCAACACGACACACACTTTCAGCTTGCATGAGCGGTCGACGCGCGGTTACATACCTACCTACCTACCTACCTACCAAGGCGCCAAACGAGGCAGCAAGAGTAGCAAACAGGCAAAGGAACGCCCGCAAAGACGCAGGGCAGCGGGACAGAACCATGGCCGCGGGACGACAGGAGTAGCTAATTAATCATGTGTGGACGGTTGGCGTCTAAGAACTCTAATAAAAGCTTCCGAGTGGCTGCCGTGTCCCCTCTCTGCCTGTACCTACCTACCTACCTAACCTAACCTAGATGTCGTGCTCGTCAAGCTGAGCCGACTACCCACCTATTTGGTCAAGCAAACGACGATCCCAGCCTCAAACTACCTAGGTATGGTTTGCTGCACTCTTGTGCCAACCAAGAGGAGAGAATGTTCCAAGCCTTCCGAAGACGGAGAGAAACGAGCCTTGAGGCGAAGCGGGGCCTGCCTCAAGACAGCATGAGTGGAGGAGCTGATGAAGGAAAGATAAAGGAAGGATAAAGGACGTTACGTAGTGGGCTAATCAATGGATGCCGCCTTATCTTGTCGATATCTACTTGGTTATCTATCTATCTATCCATCCGTCCGTACATAGGTAGTAGGTACCTAGCGAATTATCTCCGATATCGACATGCCAGATAGCCGGGTTCCTTGCTCACGTATTAGTGGCCGGTCAACACGGAACGCAACACGGGTTGAGTCAACACTCTGTAATTCAGTAAAAAAAAAAAAGACATGGTGCCACGGAGAGCGAGCAATATTATAAGGAGGGTTCCCAATAAAAGGCATTAATACGGAAAAATGAGACGACCGTTGCAACGGCTGACGTACAGGTACGTGCAAAGGATGTTGGGTCGAAAAAGGGTAGCTATCCCAAAAGGGAAAGACCATAATTACCTTCCACCGGGGTCTGGCTGGCTGGTTGGTCCCTGGCTGCATTTAACCTCCCTTGTCCGCCTTATCAGCGCCAAGATTACGCTAAAATGGGATGACCCACACATCCGTGCCGAGAGATAAGAAACACCGGCCAATGACGATGCTTCATTCAACCTCTCAACTTCCCCGGTGGCAGCTTCTCCAAATGGACGGACCGACGTGGTCGACGGACCCCAAGGCAAGAGCAATCAATTCAGGCTGGATAGATGAAGCGACTTCTCCTTCCATCCTAGGTACCTAGGTAGGTATGTAGGTCTACCTACCGAACCTACTGTTGCTTTCTTTCGGGTCTGAGGTACATGGGTACGTATTTGATGCCCAGGTACCTACCTACCTACCTAGGTAGGTAGGTATCTAGGTAGGTACCTGTCCTCCTACCTAGCTAGGAATGTAGGGGCATTTATCCGTATACCTGCACATAGTATTTGTACATATTTGGCTCCACACAGATCGATACTACGTAGATAGCTACCTAGGGACCTACTGTGTATACCTGTGCTCTTGAATCGTATCATCTACGGGCAACCAAACACACACATTGAACGCCCGTACGAATACTGACTACCCGGGTACGAATAGGTAGGCAGAATAGTCCAGGTGAGAATGACGACAGTCCAGGATAGATACTTCAGAACAGTTGGGCCCATCCGTCAGCTCGTCAAGTTGTTGGACTTGGCATCGCTTCATGCTCATCCGCCAGAGACTCAGACTCTCTCCCACAACCAACCAACGCCTAGGAACGCCACGTCTTGAACTTTGCCGCCGTGGCACCGATAACAAGGTACGCGCTGTTGGTGGACGTGGACAATTCCGGCCTGTTTCTCTACGGCGCAGCGCGCGTTTTCGTTCTACCTCTAACAAGTAATAGAAGCAAACTTTGCCCGGGGCATCTTGCTGCACCCCCCAATGACACGAACAGGCTCCTGCGAGATTGCACTGGGCCAAGTGCTGCAACCAAGTTTGTCCTGAACTCAGAATACTGGCCGGAGCCTCTGCCCGATATGCCACTCCAAAGGCCGACACGTCCCTTTGTTAATACCAAGACAAGCTGTCGACGCCTCGGACGATTTGCGAGACACAGCTGATGATTCACCGCCATGACCATCCATCTGTGACGTTGGGCTTTCTTCTCTCGACGCCCCTCCCCTTGTGTGCGTGTCGTCGCAGATGCGGCATATCATCCAGAACCGTTTCTTTTCTTCCTGCAGCGGGAAAGCAAACCTGCCAATCACGACGACACTCTTCAACGTAACCTAGACGTCTCAGCAAACACGAACATGGCGCCAAGCCAATCTCGTCAACGTCAAACCCCAACGGCGGCTCGCTGAGAAGCCGTGAGCCGCAGCAATTACCAAGCGCGCGCGGCTGCGTCAAGTAGATTCAGCACTTGCCTTGCTCCTCTGACTCTCTTGTTACGTACAAACAGGGTGACAATTTTGAATACCTAGGATGCCGCGGAAACGAGCCGGTGCTGCGGTTTGCTGGCCAACAAAGTTGATCACCCGCAGCATCAGACCACGGACGACAATGCCGCACCTCGTTCGTGTAACCGGGAACCGGGGGCTGTGCGCATTGTATCACTATCAACCATTACCCGTGCCGTTCTGGGCGTGTCATGTACGTCGTTGCACAAACAGGCATGGCCGTTGGTGGTGCTCCCGCAAATTGGTTCCGGTAACGCATCTCTACCCGGAAGCCTTCTGGAACGTACAAAGAGCTCACTGACGGGCAACAACCTGATCCTCGGAGGACCTGTCGGCGTGTGTGTGTGTGTGTGTGTGTGTGTGTGGTCACCATGCACCTGCAAACCGCACCGGCAGGCGAGTCATCATCAGAGACAGGCCCCTCGCTGCAGTATTTCATGTACCCGACCAAGTCCTCGCCTACGGAACACGCCACCGGTCATCCAAAGGGGGCATCTGTCCCGTTCCAACTTCCGCGGCCCCATGCCTGTCACGGCCGGAAACCGTTCAATCCCCACTCGGCCGCGGCCAAGGCAAGCAAGCGACCGGAGAGAACCCATGCCTTGTCAAGACCTAGGGGGGGGCGAATAAGAGACCGGCAACTGACTGCGCCTCTTGGATGCGTTTCTGCCGTCGCGTTTCCGAGGCGCGGCAGGCCGTTCTTTTCCCGCACTGCGCTCATCTCCAACTGCCCTGATCGCCTGCTCGCTCCAGTCTTGGCTTGTCTCAGTTCCATACATGTCCGTTTCCCCCTCCCAACACGTCTGGACCACGTCGCACAGCGGGCGCTGTGGGAGATTTGAAAGCCTTTGTCCGATGTCAACAAGCGACGGATGGAGGGGCTATCCTCCGAAATTATCTGTCTGAACTTTCTGAATGTCACCTTGGACAGACAGACCAACAAGCAGATGATCAGCAAAGCCCAAGCCACGGGTTGGCGCGTTCCTTATGCCCTGCCTGCGCAATCCTCAATGCCCACCCACTCACTCCCTCAAGCCTTTGGAGAGACTCCGGCAATGAGGGAGCGCCCATCTCAAAACGGAAGAGAGGAAACGTTTGGTGGGCAAGTTCCGCCAAGGCACCCCCCGGCTCAATGGCCTGAATTAGGCTTAAGCCGAACCCCCCCCCCCCCCTGGTCCCTACGCGCCATGGCTGCTGGCCTGTCTCCAACTTCCTTATCAGTCTTCACATACCTATGCCCACGACCCACTGGTCGTGGAAGCATGGGGGAATATGTACTACATACAGTACATGTCAAGACTCGGGAAAGCATGTGGTGCACACAATAGGTACAACTGCGGATACATTGACGTGGATTAGTGTAGACCCTTCTGACGAAGCTCTCCCAGCAACCAGCCAACCTCGTACCACCCGTCATGCAGCCGTACCCGCAGAGGAACATGCCCGTCTCCTAGAGACACTGGAGGATTGGGCAGTACTTCCAAGAAATGGCTCTCCCTCCTCCTGCTGCTCCTCCTCCGCTTCCTCCTCCGCTTCCTCCTCCTTGTCTACAGCTCAGGTCCATCTCATCCTTTTGTATGATTTGTAAACCCCCACCCCTTGGCTCTGCGCCATTGGTGTTCCAAACGAACGAGTGCAGAGCTGGGCGATGAGCTTCCTCCCCGCCCCAGCTGACTACCTTACTACCTTGGCCCAACTCTCCAATCTTACCCGCGTGCACCAGCCGTCTGGGCTGCCCATCCCTACCCTGTCCAGGTCCATCCAGAGATACCTACGGTGTGTGCCCTCCTGGGGCGAGGGAACCCCGGCCAGCTCACCTCGACGGGCTCCGAACAATGCCACCCCCCAGGGCCTTGCTCCATGCTCCCTTCAGATTATTTAGCCTTTGGCTTCCCAGCGCACACCTACCTCATGTCTGAGTCCCCCCCCCCCCTTTCTCTCCCTTACTTCTCTTCTCCCTGCAAGCCCTCAACCTTCGACGTCTGTTCGCCGCATCCGAGCACCGTTGCCCCTGCGAAGGTGGAAGATCTTCAGACGTACCGTACCCTCCCGCGCGCAGCTTAACCTTATCGACCACGTACGCCGCCGGTGCGCGCAACCTCCCATCATGTCTGCCGGTCTCTACACTCTTCCGTACAACGGTACGGAGGGGAGTGCCGACGCCGGCTACTCTTCCGGCGTGCAAGACCTCAACGTCTTCTACGAGGTGAGGCCACATTCACCTTCCCCAGACTCGCTTCCGTGCCCCCTTTCTGACCGAAAGAAAATAATAGTCCGGTGACCTGGCATGGATCATGATCTGCGCAGCTCTCGTGCTGCTCATGATCCCCGGTGTTGGCTTCTTCTACTCAGGCCTCGCTCGCCGCAAGTCCGCGCTGTCCCTGATATTGATATCCATGATATGCGTCGGGGTGGTGGGCTTCCAATGGTTCTTCTGGGGCTACACCTTGACCTTCTCCCACACCGGCTCCGTCTTCCTCGGTGACATGTCCAACTTTGGCCTGAGGGACGTCGTCGCTCAGCCTTCCGTGGGCTCCACCAAGCTGCCGGACATTCTCTTTTGCTTGTACCAGGGCATGTTCGCTGCTATTACGTGAGTCAATTCCACCTCTGGGTCTTGGGAAGAAGGGAAAAGAAGGAAGAAAAAGAGTTATTTGCTCGAGTTTCTCCCCGGAGGACGGAATCCCATCTGGTCAACTGGAACCCACAGCGTGGTAGCCGTGAATTGATATCTGACAAAACCTCCCAGTCCCGCCCTCGCCCTCGGCGCCATTGCCGACCGCGGCCGCATTCTTCCCGCCATGGTCTTCGCCTTCGTCTGGGCCACCATCGTCTACGACCCCATTGCCTATTGGACCTGGAACGGCAACGGCTGGCTGTTCACCCTCGGCTCCCTCGACTTCGCCGGAGGCACCCCCGTCCACATCTCCTCCGGCGCCGCCGCCCTCGCCTACTCCCTGATGCTGGGCAAGCGCACCGGCTATAGCAAGGTCCACGGCCTCCCCTACCGCCCCCACAACGTCACCCATGTCGTCCTCGGGACCGTGTTCCTCTGGGTCGGCTGGTTCGGCTTCAACGGCGGCTCCGCCCTCGCCGCCAACATCCGCGCCGTCATGGCCTGCTTCAACACCAACCTCGCCGCCGGCGTCGGCGGCGTCACCTGGATGCTGCTGGACTACCGCCTCGAGAAGAAGTGGTCCACCATTGGCTTCTGCTCCGGCGCCATCTCCGGCCTCGTCGCCATCACCCCCGGTGCCGGTTTCGTCACCCCCTGGGCCTCCGTAATCTTCGGTATCGTCGGCGGCATCGCCTGCAACTTCGGCACCAAGCTCAAGTTCATCCTCGGCATCGACGACGGTCTCGACGTTTTCGCCGTCCACGGCATCGGTGGCATTGTCGGTAACACCCTCACCGGTATCTTTGCTGCGTAAGCCTTTTCCCCCACTCATATGCATATGCCCTCGCGTCCCTCGGTCTCTCGCTAACCTTCATCACAAAAGCTCCTACATTGCCGCCCTCGACGGTGCCCTCACTGGCGAGGACGCGATTGCCGGCGGCTGGATCGAGCAGAACTACGTTCAGCTCGGCTATCAGCTCGCCGGCTCCGTCGCCGGTTTCGCCTGGTCCTTCGGCTTGACCTGCCTCATCCTCTTCCTGATGAACTTCATCCCCGGCCTCAGCCTCCGTGTCAACGCCGACGACGAGGACCTCGGCCTCGACGACTGCCAGCTCGGCGAGTTCGCCTACGACTACGTCGAGGTCACCCGCCACGTTTCCGACATCGCGCCCAACAGCCACGAGGGCGTCCCCACCAGCTCCGCCCACAGCTCCCTCCCCGAGAAGACCGTCTAAAGGGTTCATGGAAGACGTCGAATCGTCTTAACATCACTATTAGAATGCGCTCGTTTGCCGGTTGGTTAGCCGGAGGCTGGGAAAAGGGGGGGCGGCCATCATATTTTAATACTCATGTTCACACTTTTTCTTTGATACCACCTGCGACCTCGCTTGCTAGATATCCAATTAGTCAAATTATGGAAACACTCAATGGATGACATTACTACAAACCCTCACCTATATCTGACGTGGTAGCTATGATCGCGAAGGGGTTCTCAATGGTTGCCACCTTGATTTCATCTCACCTCCATGCCAGCCAGTCTCACAGCAACAAACCTTCTCCTTCTCACCCTTTATCAGCTACATAATACTTGAGCACCAGTCAAGGTTGATGCGCCATGGAGCACCTGCTTCTGCGAATCTTTCGTCTACAAGCCGAGCCAATCATTCTTCAACAAACAGCATGGAGCACATCGAAACTACAGTCAGCACTCTTTTCAAAAATAGTTCGCTCAATGATCTGCAAGCTCCAATCATGAGAGAAAATTCCTCTCATTGGTTCGGGCGCAAGTATGATTTGTGATAGCCCTCAACTGCAACTTGCCCAAAATTGACTCCGACGTGACTTCGGCACCGACCTCTCCATGCGCTCTCCGATCCTCCCCAAGAGCACCGGGAAGAGATCCGCTCCCGTGTCCGCCGTCTCCGATGGCTTATCCAAGGCGTCAACCATACCAATGCTAGCTTGTCAGACCTCGGTTTCGTCTTTAAGCCCGCTCGTTTGCTGCGACCCCAGTGTCGCGGATATTACTGGAACTTACGGGCAAACAGCGCTGACCCTCAGTCCCGCCCACCCAAACTCCCTCGCCGCGCTCTTGGTCAAGCCCACAACGGCATGCTTACTCGGAGTATAGACCCTGTGGAGTTCCAACCCATAATGCCCGGCCACTGAGCCAACGTTAGCGGCGCCGTCGAGCGGGACGAGCTTCTCGACCGTTTAGAAGTTACACAACTCAACTCCACAGCCAACACCTTGCGTAATCCGCGCCCAGCCCGCGTGCCCCTTCATTGTCTAAACCTGCTAAATAACAGGCCTCATCTCAGGCGCATAGCTCACCCACCCATCGCAGTGGCCTGGCCAACGCTTCATGCCCGCATTTTCCGGGGGCCTGCGTCGGTTTCGGACTGTCTGGCCGGGTTCCGCCACGCGCTGCCCAGGCACAGTGGAGCTTGCCAAGCATCGCAAGCCGTACCGGAGGGTTACTGTGCATATCTGTCATATGTCGCACCTTGTGAATATCTGCGGTGCAATACAACATGACTCGGAGTTGGGGGGAAGCAGACAGCAATGCGTACCAATTTTCGGTCACATCTCATCACAGGCTCCAGATAACGTCCGTTTGAGCAGAAGTAGGGTGATCAAAGTAGTCACGGCAGCTTTGAATACGTAGAGCGTTGGCAGAGGTGGGCAGGATGGTCCTTATGGTTCTCACTATATTAGCTGGGATGCCTGGGCGAATTACAGGAATGTCAAAAGGCGTTGTTGGATCACTGGCTCCATCTGCTTCATAGATTGGAGTAGTAAGGAAGGGCACCGGATATGGTGCTTCAAGGCCCAGCTTTCGAGTTTAAGCGAAAGGCAAGTGCACATAATTCTACGAAAAAAAAAAAAGGAAAAAAAACAACGTGATGGTTCTTTTCATGATATGGAGCTTGATTGTAGGTGGACTCAATACCAGTCCGACAGTCTTCCTTGTTCGTGGAACGAACCAGCTAAGCACCAAAGACCCAAACATCGGTTCAAGAGTACAAGAAGGTGCCATACCAAACGTGCCGCGCAAGCGGTAGATGGTCCTGCCGAGGAGGTCGCGTGCCTGACCCTTGTTACTCCGTGGTCTTGGAAGCGGGTGACAACAAGGTCCGGTCCGCATTCTACTCCACATCGCATTCACACTCGCATTTTAGGGTTGCAGTTTAAAGCGGCCATAGGGGGACCGCTTTGGCTACGGATGCCAGCAGCAGTTGGAAAAAGCAAAGAGTACATACGAATACCCGAGGGCCAGCGGGAAGGTGTTGCGAAAATGGCATCGGCATGCGACGGTGTCGTGGCATTGGACAGTTCGGTACAAAGTCTTAACAGTCTAGACTCTATCTAGACAGGGCCAGGGCCCCCAAGTAAGCCAAGGAAAATCCACGTAAGTGGCGTCCTATGGCTTCGAAGAATACATAACGATAAAGTGAAGACGAACAGTGACACTGTGTACTGCAAAAAAGAGGAGGACGCCAATGTGAGGAACAGTTGGGAAGGCCATGTTACAAGAAGAAAGGCGGGGAATGATATGGAATGGAATGAGAAACAGAGTCCTGGTCTCCTATTATTATATTGCAGCGGTCAGCAGCCACCGTCCCCCCCCCCCAAGCTCCCTGCAGGTCACGCCACTCTCCGCTCAACATTACGACCTGGTCTGACACTCATCTAACTCCATTGGATATGCATACATCGTATGTCCTGCATGCATATTGACCCCGTTGAGTGGCTGAGGATGCCGCCTGTCGCCACGTCTTAAGTGCCCGGTTTGAACCTCTCTCTCTCGCCCTATCACAGAGCCCCGCGCAGTAGGCCTCATCCCTAGGCTCAGATCGCCGGCTGCCTTGGAGATGTACCTCTTGATGGCTTCGCAGTCGCACTCGCTGTGCTGGAGAATCGAGTTTCTCAGGCTGAGGACCTCGTCCGTCAGTCTCGCAACGCAGGCGTCGAGATACATTCGTTCCTCAGTGACGTGCTGGTCCAAGGCCACCAGGTCGAGCTCTTGCTGCCTCGTCTTCTCGCGGCATCGCCTCGCGGCAGCCCGGTTGTTGACGCGATATGCCTTTTTCCTGTCCGGTCTTGCCAATGTGTCGCTCCCAAGGTTTCCGTCGTTGCTGTATGACTTTTGCGAGTTCCCGTCGTATGAACTTGAGCTTGGGGAGAAGGCTTCGCCCGGGGCCACTGCCTGCGTTCTACACAGAGCCTATGGAGAGTTAGGAGGGTACATGTAAGCTTGGCGGACGGCTCACTTACATTTTTCCTAGCAATCCTTTCTTCTGCTAGCGTCTTTCTGTCAGCCTCGCTTGGACTTTGGCAGTCCGAGGGAGACTGCCCAGTCGTTGTTGCAGAAGTGCCAGGCCACGAAGAAACTGACCAATTCGGGGACGGGGCAAGGGGCCAAGTTGGTGCTGATTGGTAATCATGATGCTGATAGAATTGCCAAATGCTTGTGTCCGAACCAGTCATGCCATGGCCGGTAGTCATTCCGAACCCGTTGAGCTGCTGCTGATGCTGCGCTTGATCTTCAGTCTCCCACGGCAGAGAAGCCTCTCCGATAACGGGGTCGACCGAGAAGCACACAGACTCCAAGGTTTGATTGCCCCATACGGGCCATTCCTGGCATTGATATCCCCCAGCTGGTGGTATAGGGGAGCTGATATCCGGTGGCGTGTCATAGTAGAATGCCGGCGCATGAAAGGATTCGGCCGTTGCGGCCAATCTGGTATGGGCTTCCTGGTTCATGGAGTCTGCCCCGAGGAAAGAAGTTGATTCTCTGAGCAGTTTTCGGATCTCGGGCTGAAAAGGCAGCGCCGCTGAGTTGAACCAACAACGACGGTTTGACCGAGTACGAGGAAGTACGAAGCTTCATGCAGAATTGAGCAGGCAGGAAACAATGGTCCGTCAGGGCACTTATAAGGAAAGGCTGATAGAACAGCTAAGTGTCCCCCGCCCGAGAGAATCAGATCTCGACAAGGAATTTTCACAAGCCTCATGTCACAGATGAAGGCCACGCCTGCACTGCTGCACGGGGCAAACGCAGAAGTTCAGCGCCTCCTTCTGCAATGCATACATTATCATTGAGGCCTAGACCAAATGTCAAGACAAAAAGCAATAACCACAGCAAGCCCAACTGGTATCAGGTGCCGGTCTGAGTACCTAAGGGTCATTGTACGTACGCCCGTGGGTTTTCAGAATAGTGGCGATCGACTGCTCGCGTAGCGAGGGCCCGAGAAAGTGTCACAGGGGCGCACATGTCTTTTCTTTGCAGGGCGCTTATCTCACTTGTCACGGTTCTTACATCGACTCAGCGACCTTGCGGCACCAGAAAGATGCAACTTTTTACTCCTATCCAGTCAACCTGTCACAGTTCGGACCCAAGACCGGACCAATGAGGTGTGCCGCGGATATGTACCGGATCGGTCTTTGGATACACGACGGAAATGGCCAGCACTGGCCCTTGTAGCACCAGGAACATGGCACAAGGGCGCAATTACAGCTTACAAATTCGTTATTGTGGACTTAGGTTGGCTTCTGCCTCGAAACACAGCGCTTTGGTTAACTGTTATCCTTAGCTGACATGTCTCAAAGGGTTCATATGAGTAGACCCAACATTACTCGGGCATTAAGACACAGCTTCTCTCGATTTTGGATCAGGAGACTGGTACGTTGAAATAGAGGCCCCTACGGCCCGGTTGTCTCTTAACGCTCAGTCGGGGCTCAAAGACCTCTCTCTGCATCCTGGCGGCCCGGGAGGCTTAATGCGACATTGATCAGTGACACCACCGTCGTACAGTGTAGGTTTAGTCGTACAGTGGAAGCACCATCGAGTTAGACAACCAACGCATCTTTCCCTGCCGTCAGTGACTCTTCACCAACCAGGGTACAACGTGTGACGAGGATGGAGATTCGGCATCGGACGAGCACCCTTGATGCAGTCATGGCTTGGCGGACACAATCATATCACTTTTTCCCTCACCTTTCACCATCCGTTTTCTTTTTCTTTTTATGCGTCGCGCAAGCAAAAGTACATGGACAACACGAGGCATGTTGGAGCATCAAGGCGACAGGTTCGAATACTTTGGGCAGACAGATTGTGTTGATGAGCGTGACGGTGTCTCAGGCTCTGCTCCTTTGAATGGTAAACCCCATTGTCTTGGGTCTCAGGGAAAGTATCTGACGTATCAACACCTCAGCCTCTGCCAATTCTATCAGATTTTTCGGCGCCAGTCATTACCTCCGCGTTCTTGCCAGTACGGTACTTGGCATCTCTGCGGAGTTCTTCTTTACGAACCTCCAATAACACGAAAACGACAGGGTACTTGTTGCTGTCCAGACACCAGGATGAAGCTGTCGGCGGAAATGGTACCCTACCCAGCACGTCATATTCGTTGAGCTTCGGGCGTTGCGCCGAGCCTCTAGCACCAAAACGTGCGTCCACGGGTCCAATTGGTTGAAGAAACCTCACAAGAAGTGAAGGTCCTAGGCAGGTTACACAATCAGAATATGATATCATGCAACCTCTCGGGAATAAAGGGTATTTGTCAAATACCCGACTACCCCTCAGTCATGCGCCTCTAGCCTCTTCGAGCTGATATGTACAGACTAGGGGTGCTACATCGCAGCCGGACCCAACTCCGGAAAGGTGTGCCAGTCTGCCAGCTTGGCTTTTCTCCGCCTGTGTTAGAGTAGTGTATCATTATGTATGTGTGTAACTTTGGAAGGGGTCACCTTTGGATACATCTCGGCGCCAGGTTACGTCCTTTGTGGTACTCGAAATGCACAACACCGGAAGGTTTCCAGTATTCCCAGCCAACCAACTCACCTGACGCGCATATGTCGTCACACCTTTATGTCCATGGGTCTGCTGCATTTCGAATCGCTTACCTGTTGTGGTACTTTGTCACTGAAGACTAACCCTATGTAGGCTATTGTGCTGTAGGTCATTAGTTATGTGGCTGAACGCTGCAGAGTCGGGGCAGGCTACGTCGCCCTCATGTTGGCCTGTTATCGCCAGGGAGGGCTTCCGGGGGTATGCATTTATCCGGCTACAACAACAACCGTCTGGTCTATGTATGGCATTCTCTATCTTGACCCTTCCCATGCTTATTGGTTGACGTGAGTCACAGCAAATCAAGGGGGCTACGCCACGAGTACATCCTTTAAAAACCCTCAAAGCATCAATAACACATTCTCTACCCATAACTCCGTCCACAAGTCTAGCCTAGAATGCTATATATCTTTTTTTATTTTATTTCTTGATTGCTCTTTTCCTTCCTTGGTTATCTTCGTTCCTGGAGCGTGTGATTAATGATGTGAGCGAGTCTAGATGTGAGAGTTGTTGTAGTGCTAAGGCTTCTTTATGAAGCAAAAGCTCCGAGTTGCTTTTTTGTCGGTGAGATTCAGCTAAAGTGTCTACGGTTAAGCACCCACACTCTTCTCTGGTGTCTTGATTTATGTGTGCAGGATAAGGCGGCGAGCGTATCGTGACACAAAGACTGGAATCTCAAGGTAAGGGGGTACATACGAGGACTGTCCTCGTCTCATTGCGCGGTGACCCCTTTGTATCTACATATGTACATGTAGGATATTCAACAGCTGCAGTACCAGTACACAGTTTCTACTGACGCCGCTTATCCGAGGCGTCCTGTTGGCAGACTCGCGACGGCCGCTGTCATGGCGCTGGCTTCTCGATATGATATGTGACATCGCCAACCCCCCTACTAGCCCCATGAACACCTCCTTGACACTCTCAACAAGAAAAATAAAGGGTTTTCAGCTACATGGCCCCGCGAGCCAGCACTCACCCAAGCGTTTAAGAAGTCTGAATCGACCTACTCATCTAAGGCAAAGCACCCACTTTCCGCCCACCCCTGCATTCCGCCCACCCAGAAAATGCCGCCCAGCCACCTACTTTCTAGATACCCTTAATCTTCTAACTATCATAACAATTACCATTTTTATCCAAATCACTTCATTTTTTCAAGATACCTTCTTTATTATACAATGGCTCAGTATACTGAAAATGAGATCAATCAGGCCCTTAACGACATTGCAAATGGGGTATCTACTCGTATTGCCTCTCAGCGATGGGGTATTATACCGCGTTCAACCCTTCGCGATCGCATAAAGGGCGCCCAACCGCGGCCAGCAGCATTTGAAGACCTTCAGAAGCTCTCTAGTGCCCAAGAGGCCAAGTTGGCCAACTGGGTGCAAATCCAGGCTGACCTTGGGCTCCCACCAACCCATCAACAACTGAAGGACTTTGCCCATCGCATCCTCCAAGCCATGGGGGACACCCAGCCTCTAGGCAAGAGGTGGGTAGATGGCTTTATTAGAAGAAACCCATCTATCAAGGTCCAGAGAAGTCGATCCATCGATTCAAGGCGTATTAATGGGGCATCTACTGAGGTTATCAGGGACTGGTTTAAAAACCTCGCTATACCTCGCATCCAGGCCATTAAACCAGCTAATCGATACAACATGGATGAGACTGGCATCCTTGAGGGCAAGGGAGATAATGGGCTGGTGCTGGGCAGGGCTGCGACAAAGGCAGTAAGGAAAAAGCAACCTGGATCACGAGCCTGGGTATCCATCATCGAGTGTATCTCTGCTGAGGGCAAGGCACTTCATCCACTGGTTATATATAAAGGCAAGGCAGTCCAGCAGCAGTGGTTTCCTCTAGATCTTAGCCCATATGATGGATGGGAGTTCACAGCAACAGAGAATGGCTGGACTACTGATGATACTGCTGTTGAGTGGCTAGAAAGGGTGTTTCTGCCTCAGACTGCCTGTCAGCCTTGCGAGGCAAGGCTGCTGATCCTGGATGGGCATGGGAGCCATACAACAACTGATTTTATGTGGTTATGCTATAACCCCACTACCCTACATACGAACAAGCCCTACATCCGCACATCCCATCACCACCACCATCACCACCACTATCACCACTTTATTCCTCGGGTTTTCCTCCCACCCATATGCAACTTTCGGCTGGGCTGGATAATCTAGATGCGCTGGATTCATCCGGACTATCTATTCTGCCGATATCCGTATTTTGCTCCTGCTGGATATGCCATATAGTGGCAAACCTACTGTTAGGAGATATAGAGACCCTCCTCCTCCTACGCTGCCGCTGGATATCTAGATGACCCTGAAGATGGCGATTCTTCTGCTCTGCATTTGCCAGTCTAGATGCTATATCATCCCAGCCCTTTTGTAGCTTTCTAGATAGGTGACGAATAGTGCGGTCATCTAGCCTATCCTTGCGCAGCCGCTGGAGTTGATATAATTGATGCCGAATATCTGCTGACCGGCGAGGGGTTGACCATGGGATAGCAGATACGGCCTCATCCCACTGCTGGCTGCCACTAATCTGCTGGCTGGGCTGGCTGGGCTGGCTGGAGGATGCCTTAGATACTAAGGGGTTAGATAGAGGGTAACGTATAGAGATAGGCCATAATCCAGCCCCTTTCCAGCCAGCCTTTATATTCTGGCTGGTTATTGTAGTATCTCTAGCGCCTAAATAACAGGCTAGAAATGCCCTCTTGCCAGCCACTGTTGAATCTGTAACTGTATCATCCATAGATCCAACCCTCTGCCTATAGGCATTCTTTAATGGGCTGAAGACAGCCACATCTAGAGGCTGGAGGACTGCAGAGGAGTGCGGCGGTAGATATAGTAGATAGATGCGATGCTGCCAGCATTTCCACATGAAGTCAGTGGTTATATGGCTGTGATGACCATCTAGAACTAATAGTCTGGCCTTATCTGGCTGGCTGGGCTGGGTATATGGGATGAAGACCTTCTCTAGCCATTCTAGGGCAATAGAATCCGTCGTCCAGCCATTATCAGATACCGTAAAGTGCCATCCTTTATATCTAGATAGGTTGGATGGGAACCACTGGGCCTGGACTGATCTGCCCTTATATATAACTAATGGGGGTAGGGATCGCCCATCAGCAGATACACATTCGAGCAGTGAGATCCATGCCCTTGATCCAGGCTGTTTTTTCTGGATATATCTGGATGCGGTAGAGCCCAATACCAGCCCATTAGTCCCTTTGCCCTCTATAATACCAGTTTCATCCATATTCCAGCGGTTGGATGGATGGATACCCTTGATCTCAGGGATATTATCCAGACGCTGGAAAAAACCCTGAATAACCTCTGGATCATGGGCCCTCCAGCGCCTGGCATCCATTGCCCTAGATCGCTTGGATCGAATAGATGGGTGTCGCCGTAGGAATCGACGCATCCACTTCCTCCCTAGAGGTTGATGCCCATCACCCATCATGCGCTCTGCCAGTCCCTTCACTTGCCCATAGGAAAAGGGATAGCCTAGAGCTTCTTGGGTTAATATATAGGCAACTAGATTATCCTCCTGGGACTGGGTAAGACGCTGCATATCTGCAAAGGCAGCATTCCTACTCTGCCTACCCCTTTTCAGCCGATGATAAAGAGTGGCATATGGGATGCCCCATTGACGAGCAGCCTGGTTAATAGGGAGCCCATCTTCTGCATCACGAAGGGCCCGTTGGAGCTCAAACTCGGTATATTGCTTCATAGTGTGATAGGTAAGGTATTGTGAAAAGATGGCGTTATTTGGTTGCAGATGGATAATGTTGTGATAGTTTGAAAAAGGTGGTGATGTTGATGGAAGGGGATAGAAAACGGCATTTCTAGGATATTCGGATGTAGGGCTTGTTCGTAAGTGGGGTAGTGGGGTTACCCATAATGTTCATCTATTATTCTTACCGCCACATACCTCCCATGTCCTCCAGCCACTTGATCAGTCAGTCTTTAGCCCAGTGAAGTCAGCCTATCGCAAGGAGCTAGGATATCTCAGCCTCTGGAACGACTCTACTATTATAGGCAAGAGGAACTTCATATCTTGCTATCAGAAGGCTCGTCAGGCTGGGCTGACAGAAAAGAACATCAAGAGTGGCTGGAAATATACTGGGTTATGGCCTGTTGCTATTGCAAAGCCTCTAATGAGCTCCCATCTGCTACCAGATAAAACAACACCATCAACACCACTTAATAAGGCAAAAGAAGGCAGCTATAGTGGTCAGGATGCCCAGGATATAGAGGGATGGGTATCTAGTATATCTGGTGGGCAGTGGTCAACGCCTAGGAAAAGGAGGGAGCTGGATGATCAACTGCGATTATTCACCCAGCTGGATCAAACTATCGCCACACAACGCCAGCTCTTCAGAAAGGTGAAAAAGGCTTCGAAGAGCAAGCCTTTAAGTTGGCTGCCGCTGAGCACCAAATACAGCTCCTCCAGGCCAGAGTTAACAATACTGCTGCTAGGAAGAGGAGGGCTGTTCAACTGGATCCAAATACGAAGTTCGCGACAATCAAAGAGGTGCGGCAAGCCCAGATTGAGGCTGGCGATGCTGAAAGTAGTACAGATGAATCTGCCGCATCTGATATACCCAGTGAGGCTGAAAGCTGCATTATTGTGGCTTCAAGAGATAGTTGATAGTTAATTAATAAAGTGGTGGTTGTTGTGATAGCATCATTTTCTGGGTGGGCGGAATGCAGGGGTGGGCGGAAAGTGGGTGCTTTGCCTTATCTAGAACACCGTTCCGCCGCATAACTACATATCGGAAACGGACATTTTGGAACGGTCCGCGACATTCTATGATGTTTGAACAGCAAAATATACCTATCGGAGTGCCAACCTCCTGTAAAAGATAAGGCGACTGTCAATGACGTGGAAGTAGATGCGCTGGAGCATCAGGTCCGGATGACACCTAGTGCTCCAGGAAGAACAGCTCCGACCCTCTTGGGGCAGCTCATCTATGAAGTGGGGAAAGGCTCACAAACACGAATCTTAGCCACTGGGCCTAGTCGTCGTTCTCGACTCCCTCAACATTTTTCTATGATGCCAAGCAAGTGTTGCTCCCAGGTGAGTTTTTCATTCGGAGTGAAAGGTTCAGAGTGGCATTACTGTTTACCAACCCATTGCTATCTTGTACCTCCTCTGTAGAGCCCTCGGAGCAGAACCTAGCTCCACTTGTCCATTGCCAATCCGTCTTCGTTGTCCCGCACGCGCAGTCCATTTCAGAAGGAAGAGATGGCAGCCAGCCAGGGGGGTGTTTTACTGGTTTATGGTTTCATTCGGGTATTCTGACGACTCAGTAGCCACCTAGGATAGATATCCGGGACTTCTTTATGATTGTTTGGCCAAACACAACCCCAGAGAATGCCTTTGCCATTCAATTATCTCTTGCAAGGTCTCAAGGCTGAACCAGATTGTGCCTTTGGTTATTGTGACGGACCGTAGTAAGGGTTCGTTTCCAGCTAGATGTTCTAGCGTAAAATCTCTGCGGAATATCCGTCCTCATGACGATTAATCAAACTAGACGAGTAAGTGAATGGAGCGATTATTTTACCATTGTTCAGAACGATTGCTGACATAAAAAGTTGACATTCGAATCAACGAAATGTCGAATAAGGGAGCTGTTTATATAAAACTTGATTCCGCCATTTGCAGTCTGGGAAGATATCATATCTATCTGTGCGAGTTAAGAATCCCAAGCACGGTTGAGGCGGAGGAGTCTTAGCGAGCTCCAAGAATATGTGAGGTGAGGGTTTGTACAGTATTATCCAGCATCGCCGCAGCTTTCGCCGCTTCCATCTCACCTAGGGCGTTCGTTGACTGGCCTGGTCGTTTGCTTGCTGACAGCGCGGTCTCCCCTGGATAAGCGGTTGGACCGAAAGGCAACGTCTTCCTATCAGAAACGGTCCAACGATGGCGGACACCGACGACCTTCCTAATGAGGCTGGTCGTCTGACTGTTCCCCGGTAGAGCGGCACAAGGATCACGGCTTACAAACCGCTGCAACTCCTTTCGCGCCGATTGTCAACAGCCCCCTCTGGTGTCTTGATTTGCAAGTTTTCTCGGACCTAGGAAAACCACCGATCACGGACGAAATGACGCGACGGCTCATTGAAAGACCGGCCTACATCCACTCCCCGGCGATGGGCGGTTCCTTCAAGCCAAAATACGCCGATGGCCCCGAGCCCCCTCTCTCACCCACCAAGAAAACAACACTTGTCATCATCAATACCTCTCTGCTCATCCCTGGCGACGGCGAACCCATCAAAGATGGCGCCCTCGTCGTCTCCTCAAAGGTGATCGCCTGGGTTGGGCCGCAGTCGTCCCTCCCCTCAGAATACACCGACTCGCCTCACAGATCCTACACGGTACCCTACCTCATGCCGGGCCTCTGGGACTGCCACGCTCACTTCGGCGGCGAGTCCCCCGATGCCGACGTGGGCGGTGACCCGTACCAAGTCTTCATCACCGAGCACCCCGCCGCGTCGGGCGCGCGTCTCACGCGCGGGTGCTGGCTAGCCCTGCAGCGGGGCTACACCTCCCTTCGCGACGTGGCCGGTCTGGGCTGCGAGATATCTCGCGCGATCGAAGACGGCAGCATCGTGGGCCCCAACGTCTACAGCTCAGGGTCGGCTCTGAGCCAGCTGGCCGGCCACGGCGACGTCTTCTCCCTGCCCGCGGGTGACGTCCTCCTCAACCTCGGCGTGTCACAAATCAGACCGGGCCACTTTGGCACGAATTCGACCATGATCGTAGACGGCGTCGACGAGTGCCGCCGGGCGGTTCGGCTCCAGATCCGGCGCGGCGCCAAGTGCATCAAGCTGATGGCCTCGGGCGGCGTCATGTCCCGCGACGACAACCCGTATTACGCGCAGTTCAGCGCGGCGGAGCTCGAAACCATCGTGGAAGAGGCGACGAGGCAGAACCGCGTCGTGGCGGCCCACGTCCACGGCAAGCCTGGGATCATGGCGGCCGTCAAGGCGGGCGTCACGACCCTGGAGCACGTCTCCTTTGCGGACCGCGAGTGCATCGACCTGATCAAGGAGAAAGGCATCGTTTACATCGCCACGCGCGCCGTCCTGGATCTGCTCCTCAGCACGGGGGGCAAGGGGATCCCTCCTACGGCGTGGGAAAAGGCAAAGCTGGTGGCGACGAACCACATGACGGCCTACAAGATGGCCATCGAGTCCGGCGTCCGAGTCGCTCTGGGCACAGACACGGGGCCGGGATTCAACATGGCGATAGAGCTGGAGTCCGCCGTCGAGGCCGGCATGAGCAACCTGGAGGCGATCAAGGCGGCGACGGCGAACGGGCCGCTGAGCGTGGGAGGCCAGGCGCCGAAAACGGGGCAGCTGAAGGTCGGGTACGTGGCGGATGTCATTGGGCTACTGGAGAACCCGGTGGAAGACGTCAAGGTGCTGCAGAAGATTGAGAACATCGGCTGGGTTTGGAAGGGCGGCAAGCTCTTCAAAGGGCCAGGGGTCGGGCCGTGGGGCGAAGGCTCGGATGTCTGGGAAGACATGCCGGCGGTACCCCTTCTTCGTTGAGAAACTGGGTACCAAAAAGGCTTCGTTGTGATATATTATGTTGCTATCTGCCTTTCTTTTAGCCAGTTTGTGCCTCGGGCTTTCTCTGTCTGTATACGTTAGCCGAACAGGCCGCCTCATACCACAGCTTGTATAGGATATTAAAGGGGTCCCTCAAGGGATAGGAGACTACGCCTGAGTAGGGTAACTGACATGTATTCGTTAGAACAGAACATCGCCACTCCCTTCTTCCTCCTGTGATCAACTCGCTGCTGAATTTCTTCATCAACTTCATCGTAGCCTAGCTAGTCCCATCGCCACGATCGCATGAAAGATTAGAGATATCGATCGACCAATGAAACTCATCGCAACAGGCGGATAAAATGCCAGCCGTTGCTCGCTCCGGAAGTTCCGATATAGCGGCCCGATCTTAACTCTACAGCGTCCAAGGTGACTTACGGATGCTCCTCCAGAACCGGCCTTCGCAGCACTGGAGTGCGCAAAGCCCCTTTCAAGTTGATCCAGAGAAGCATAGCCAGAGCCTTTGTGCTCCTTGGACCGCTGAGACTCAGGTTCAAGACGTTGTCAGTCGTCAAATATGACCTCTCGGCCTGCGTTGTCTACATCTTTTGTGATGCGGATCTGATGGCATCAGGCATCAAAGAGATGGCAACCCCAAGACAGTTTTGCAATCAATACAACACGAGACGTCAAAGGCTTTGCGATGCGTCGTCATTGAAAGACCTCTTCGAAGAAACCCAAACGCTGGAGATCATCACACCGTGTGGGCCAAGCCTGGTCAATCCTCTTTTCCCAACGTCTTAAATAGCCAACCATCACCAAATACGTATGCACCGACCTCACATGTTCTCCCTCTCTCTCACTCTCTCAGCATCTCCCATCCCTTTCACGACTCACTTCCACGCAAGCACCAGATCAGTCGCAAAAAGAATGACGTTCAACGCGGCCCAACCGTGGGACCACGGCGACCACCAGGTCGTCCTCGACTCCAGGTTTCGCCCCGTCAGGATTTCAGGCGCCGTGTACAAAAGACTGACCAAAATGGCCGAGGACGACGACGACGACGACTGCGACTTTTCACGCTGGCTCCTCCTGCAGGTCTGCGAGGTCTTCAGAGGCGAGATTGACGAGCAGATGGCCGGCGGGCTCATCTGCATGGATGACCGAGAGTACGTCGCCGGCTGGAAGGACGCCCTCGCAACCATCCGCGGCCTGTCTTCCCTCTGCCTCAAAGGACCGCTGGAAGACGGGGGTCCGCCCGGATCAGAGTCACCTACCGAGTCCAGCCACGGCCACGAGGAAACGGAGCAGTCTTTTCAGGAGGACTTTGGGTGGGAATGGACCGAACAGTGGGAGGCGCTGGACTGGAGGGTCGAAGAACCCATGCAGTGTTGGTTTGGGGTTACCGAACCCTCCGCGGCCAG
Organism: Colletotrichum eleusines; assembly: GCA_016807845.1. Lineage (NCBI taxonomy): Eukaryota > Fungi > Ascomycota > Sordariomycetes > Glomerellales > Glomerellaceae > Colletotrichum > Colletotrichum eleusines. The sequence continues at coordinate 2,820,548 of JADEZO010000010.1, read as the reverse complement.
AGACGATCAGCAAGAGGAGGGCTCTTCTTCACAGACCTCCCAAGCCTCCAGCAGCCTGATCAACACCCCTTCAAACGTCAGCATCAGCGACTCGGTCCTCCAGGCCCTCTACCCTCCGTCCTCCTCCGAAAAGTCGCCGTCCTCATCCGCCGGCTCGTCCTCCTCGAGGCGGGCTCCCTCCACCCGCGAATCCCGCCGGCGGCCCAGCGGGCGCGGCCGCAACCTCAACAAATCCTCCATCATCCGCGGCCTCGACACAACGGCGCTGCTCGCCCACTTTGAGCGCCAATCGCGCCTCTCAGAGCGCCGCATCATGGCCGAGCTCGGCAGGACCAGCATTCTCCGCCAGGCCATCTTCCAGGACCGCTTCTTCGGCCGCGTGCTATCCTTTGCGGGCGCGCCGCCGGGGAACGGCCAAGCCGCGACTGACGGTGGTGACGACGTCGGAGACAATGAGCACGACGCGGCCGACGCCACGGACGGCATTAACGAGCCGTTCCTGGGGGAGGCGCAGCAGGTTCGTGCGGTGAGGCAGGTCAAGACGCTGTTCCGGCAGTGGCGGAAGGCTGCTTCGGCAGAGAACCGGGCCGAGGAGGACGGGTCGTCGGATGGGGGTACCCGGGTGACGGGGCGAGAAGAGAATAGCGACGACGACGACGCTGACAACGAGGACGACGATGACTATGACGAGGAAGACGATGACGAGGAGGACGAGGAGGACGAGGAGGACGAGGAGGACGACGAGGACGAGGAGGACGACGAGGACGACGCGGACGAGGAGGACGGCCTATTAAGTGATCCAGCGAGTTCATCCCACGACCCGGAGCCCTGGCTCAAGGGCCACGGCGGAGCCGCGCCGCACTCCAGCACGGGATCGGAATCCGACTACAGCGACGGTACCATGTGGCCATCAGCAGGTTCCGAGCCCGGCGAGGAGACGTCGGCGCTGATGGCTCCTCCCACGCATCACTACCGTCCCCTGCCGGTCAATGGGCCATGCTGTCCAGACACGGATGCTTCCAGTCACGACCACGCACACCCGGATAAGAGCGGACCAAGCAGCGAAGCGAAAACATTGCAGGCAGCATGAGGGACGGACGGGTTCACGAAAGAAACGATTTTTGCCAGTTTGGTGGGGGGATCGTTGACGATGTATTTTCCATTTGTTCTTTCGAAGGGGGGGGGGGTATCAATTCGTTTGGATTGGGGCAGGGGTCCCGTCCGCTCTTTGCGATTCTAGACGTGGGAAGAGTTAGTTCTGTTTTCGAGCAAGGAGAGAACAGCAGGAATCGAAGGGTTTTTTTACTTACGAAGCATGGCCGTGACTGCTCCGTCGGACCTAGTATCATGCCCCTTATCCGTGCCCAAGCCAGAGAGCCTCGACGGGCTCTCTCTCTCTCTCTCTCCAGCCAACATCTGCGCTCCCGAGGGCGCACCTATTCAATCTTTTCCGTCTCCATGTCGCCCTCCTCGGGCTTGCTCTCTTCAACCCCCTCGACATCTGCATGGGAAAAAAGAAAACGTTAGCCTCTCCCCCAGGGGGAGGGTAAACGGTGCGGCACCTCACTCACCCTTCATGACAACCTCGCCCTCGGCGGCCATCTTCCTCCTCAGGGCGTGGGCGATCCTCTTCTCCAACTTCTTGGCCTTCTTCTTGCTCAGGGGCGCGTTGGGCCCGCTGGTGGGCGCCAGGCCAGGGCGGGCGCCGCGCATGGTGTCCGACTTCGCAATCTTGTTCCGGTTCGCCTCCGACTTCTTCCTGCGTTCCATCTTGGCGCCGAGGGCCCTGTTGGCCAGGCGGTTCTTGGAGGGGCCGTTGGGGTTCTTGACGGAAGGCATCGCGGCGGTTGGCTGAATTATTCTCTTTGCTATTCTTCTTCTTCCTCTTCTTCTGCTTCTGCTTTGAAAGGGGTATCGGTTTCGGGAGGAGTGGCAAGTCCGAAAAGGGTTTGAACAAGAGACAGAGAATGAGTGAGGGCGAAGGTGCGGTCGAGGGTCGATCACCGACTGCTTCTGATGGAATTTTAATTTTTTAGTGGAGATGGCGGGATGCGCACTTCCTAGGTACCACCTACCTAGGTAAGTCTGCTAAGATAAGGTACCCAGGTACCTCAGTATCTACCTCTGTACGTGTGTCCCGCCCGTCCGCCCCCCACTCTCTTTCTTCCTCTCTCAGGATCCATATCATCATGCATTTTACATAGGTAGTTCTAGGTACATAGTAGTTCTATATCTATATAGACCGGAGCCAAAGCAAAGTCAGCAGCTAATGAAATGCTTCAATATTGAGGGACAGGGAACGCCAGGATTGAACGACTAAGGCCTGATGCCGAGTAATCATGACTTGGCTGTTTTGATCTCGGTCTCTCTCTCCACCTGCCAGTCAGATATTCCATCTCTCGCTCCGTGTCGAATTTCCAGTGTCGTGACTGACGGGCAGGATTGCATCTCGAGATTCAAAGGCGACATGAACATGATGTTTATATACTCTTTCAAGCACAAGATTCCTACTCTTTTCAGACGCCGCGCAGCCCATTACAAATATGTGAGAGCATCCCCCCGGAACCCAAACGCCAAGCCTGAATGCAAACATATGCCCCATCCCCATCTATCCATTCAATGGTCACGAATAATGTGTGCTCCCCTCTGCCTTTTGCCCCCTTCTCACCGCGCTACTCGGTCGCTGTTCTTGCCGATGGTGCTGGGACTGCTCGGACTTCCCAAGCCTGGCTCGTCGTCTGCTTCCTCCTTGAGCCCTTTGCGCTCCTCGTCCTCGTCGTCGCTCATGAGCCCTTCGAGTTCAAACTCCTCAGCATCACGCACCTGGCGGTTCTCCCCAGAACGACCGTTGGCTACCGGGATACCGTTTGCCAGGACCACTTTGCTGTCCGGGTTGGTATTGCGGTCAAAGAGGTGGATAAGCATCATGGTGAAGAGGAAGAGCAGGAACGCAAACGAGTACAGAATGAGAATGTACGAAACGTGGTCGAGGCCCGAGTTGGCCACGAGAGCCATCTGCTCCTCGGTCGCACCCATGAAGAGGAAGCCGGAAGCGTACAAGAGCTGTGCATCGTTAGTTGCTGCTTATTGGGCACACAAACACACACGCGCGAGCGCGCATATCGGAAGACGGCGACTTACGAAAACGGGTATGAACTGCCAGCTGTTCGTCTGGCGTCCGTCGGCCGAGACTCCCGGGGCGTCCTTGACGACAAAAGACACCTCGATGATGCGGGTGATGCCAACTCCCATCAGCGTCTTGCCAAACATGTTGTGGGTCATGGCACTGATGGGCAGGTCCTGAGGATGGGCCGACATGGCCCAGCCAGTGGCACCGATGACGAAGCCGGGGATGAAGTTTCGCTTGGGGTTCCCATCACGGTCGCGGCTGAGCCAGATACCAACCAGGCCGGCGCACCACCAGATGATGCCCATGGTGGTGTGCTGCCAATCGTTCCGGACCCACGCGGTGCCCCATCGGTGCTCGGTGAAGGTGTTGACGCAGCCCCATGCCGCAATGACGATGCTGTCGAAGAACTCCTGTGACCGGCCGCTGCGACGGATCCAGAGCTGCCCGACGAGGAGGAGCAGCGTCAAGATGATGCCGTAGGCAATGAAGGCGCTGCCCATGATGAAATGGGCCAGGCACTGGCCGAGATGGTCGCCTTGGCAGAAACCCAAAGAGGTAATGCCGCCAAACAGGAACTGGGTCCAAGCCACGACGGGAGTGGCCTTGCCCAGGATGCCGTGGGCGGGCTTGATGAATCTGCGGATGCGACCGTTGATGCCCTTTTCGAGGTGCAGCTTCAGGTAGATGCCCAAGCCAACCTGGGTGGCCATCATGATCATGAGCCAGTTGGCAAAAGAGGCGTGAACGTTATGAGGGGTGAACTGTCGGCCGCCGTGCATGTGGCCGAGGAAGTAGCCGAGAATGGCGAGGGCGGAGCCGAGGACTTGAGTGGGAACGTGCCAGCGGTTCTTGGTCATCTGGAGAAAAAAAAGAATGCAAGCGTCAGTGGTTGCGAGCGACGGTCAAGCAGGTGAGGGATTGTATGTGGCGTTGGGACAAGGCTTGGGGGGGGGGGGCTAAGGGGGAGGAATGACTTACTCCCAGCACCATGCCGACGGGGAAGATGACCCCGAAGGCCAGCATCATGATGAAGATGTGTATCCATAGTATGACGTCCTGTTGGCACGATCAGCGTCTCGTGTTCCTTTCGAGTGTGTTTATTTCCTGCCGGCCAGTGCCTCCGTCGTCGGTGGTCGGAGTGTGCGGATTGAGGAGGTTGGAGGCTGGGTGTCGCTTACAATGGGTTCCTGCGAGATGGTCTCGCCGTCCTGGATGTGGTTGACGCCGTGATCGTGACCGAGAGCCATGGGGAGAGATGTGAGGATGATTGCAGCGGCGGCGGTGGTGAGGGAGAAGGAGGAAGATTTCAGCGGCGACGAGGCCGTAGAAAACGGGAGCCGCGCCATGACGGGCGTTTCGAAAGGGGCAGAAGCTTTCCGTCGACGCCTGTGCTTTGCAGTGCTGTGCTGTGCTGGAAAGCCTGGTGCCCAGTGCCCAGACGTGTCACAGACTTGAGCGTGGCGAGCGGGGGGGAGGCGTGAGGGCGGGGCGACGCAATTGGCGAGGTTCGGACGAGGTTGTAGGAGGGAGTATTGTTGCGTATATGTCGGTCGAGGCCAATAAAAAGAGAACGGGGGGTCGCCGGGCGGACAGGCGGTAGAGCAAGCAAATGAATACCTAGGTGGATAGTCGCAGCGTGGAACGAAGAGACGGGGGTGTGGTGACACTCGTGTGTCTGAGAGTTCGGTCGGGCGTCGTGGGGGATTGCTGATGTTGGCTCCAAGACTACCTACCACCGACTATGTATTCGTGACTACCTAACCTACCTTTTACCTTTCATTTGGTTGGGCAGGGCAGGACACCTAGGTACCTAGGCAGGTAGTATGATAGAGTGGTAGGTAGGTAATGACAGCCTTTTGGATGGATGGATGAATTAGGGTGGAACGGACGGCGCGGCGCGGCCAGAAACTCGGACGTAGGACGGGACGGACGGACGGACGGGAGAGGAGGAGGAGGAGGCTCTTTCTCAGGGACGGGCGATGCGGATGTATGGATGAATGAAAGGAAGAAAGGTAAGTGAGAAAAAGGGAGAACAAAGAAAAGAGGGAAACCTAGTAGTAGCAGAGGCTTGCATGGCGGAAGAACGGAGACACGACACACATGCGAGTAACAAAGGGCCCTTCCCTTCCTCGCCGGCAAACTTCAATCCGTTCCCTCCGGCTCGTCAAGCAGCAGCAGACAGATTGCCAACGGGGCGGCCGGCCATCCGTCCATGTACAAGTAAGTACCTGGGTAGGCAGGTACCTTCTCTTATGGTCATTAGCGGGAGGATACATACATAGACCACTGTGTATGTACCCACTTACGTATCTTCCTTCCACTTCTTCCCCCTTAAACCATACCTACTATGTAGGTACCTACCCAGTAGGTATTAGTCCGGCAGTCAGCCAGTTAGTCAGTCATTCCTCCCCCTCCCTTCCCTTCCCTGAGTTCCTTCCCTCTACACCAATCTCATCCAGGCCCTCTCCATTCGTCAGCGAGTGTACGTACCTCCCGACTTACGGCATGGCATGGCATGCATGGACTTTGCCAACAGAATGCCACCTTTTCGCCCAGCGAAAAGGCACTTGCCCATGTCACCTTCCGTCTGTCTGACAGTCTGACTGTACCTCCTCCATCCGTCCGTCTACCCCTATAATCAATATCCATCGTATTTACATACTACCTACCTACCTACCTACCTACCTAAGTAGGTATTACCAAGAACACTGCCTCAATACCGTACTGTACTAGATATTCTCTCTCAACCCCTGCCAATGGCTTCTTCCTATGCATTGCATTGCATTGCATTGCCACATGGTTGAGCTCTATCTGTCTCTGAAGTCTATCCGTACATAGGTAGCTACCAGCAAACATGTCTAGTACCTCTTATGTAGTTAGTACCTGGGTAGAAAAGGTTATCCCTTCCAATAACCCAAGCCCACCCCAAGAACCTATCGAGGAACGAGCTTCTTGGCCCCATGCGAGTCAAGCCCAATGTTTTCCCTGCTCCTTTCACTTTGTCCGTATCCTTGAAGGAACTTTGGCTGTCTCTACATAAACTTTACTGCCAATATCGTTGAGCAGATGTGCACAACTTCCCATCCTAGCTGGCCACGACTGATGACGCCTCAGCCTCATGTCGCCGTCCTCTAATGGGACTCGCATCCCGTTTCTCGTAGCGTTGGTCGAGAGGTTCGTCCCTTTGCCGACCAACTATATCCCGCATGCGCTTCGTGCGCTTCATGCGCTTCAACGAACGCCTGGCCAGCCGCCTCGTCCGTTCTTGTTTCAAGGACAAAACGTACGAGGGACACGATCGAGCGTCCTCCCCCCCGTGACTGAGCCTTTGCCATACTCGGCTAAAACTGACAAGCAAAGAGTTGACAAATGGCTGTGTAAGTCAAACATCAAGATGGAATATTATCGCTCATGAATGGCTCCGGCGCCGAGACCTATACGGATTGGTCCGCCCCTAACGCCGGGACGCCATCGCCCAACCGTCGTAGTTGTCGTCGTCGTCGTCGTCGAAGAAAACGCCTAGCGCGGCGCATCTTCCAATCTTGTACTAATAGTACACAATTGTCGCGGCCGCCTACATGTACCATGCACTTCTCGTCTACCGCCCGTCACATGCCTCGGCATTCCGTCATCCTCCCATCAACTCTCGCAATGATTACTATCGCGTGCTGTATGTCGGATCATATAACCCGCCTTGGGAGCCGCTTGTCATTCTTTAGAGATATCGCCCATGCAAATTTGTTGGGCATGCGCCTTGGCACCTTTTTGATCCTATGTAATCTTAACAGCGGCCGGTTCGGCATCCTCGAAATCCCATACAACGCCCAAGAACCCATGGACTGTCATTCATAAATCATCAACGCTCGCTCATTCCCACGACAAAAAAAGCCCCCTTGCCTAGTAGGTGTACCGGAAGCCAGGCTGGGCGCCCTCCTGCGAATCCGAGTCAGTAAATCGTTCAACGAGTGTTTGGGCCCCGTTGGGCGATAAAAAAAATTGTATATACACCATGTATAAAAAAAGACTTACATCATCGGCCTCAAGCTCCCTCTCGCCCCGATCGGCCTTCTTGTTCTTCGAGTAGGCGTCGAGGGTCAGCAAGCCGACCAGGACGACGGTCAACAGGCTGCAGGCGATGCAGGCGTACATGCCCGGGCGGTAGTGAGGCTTGTCCTGCTCGCGGAACAGGAGGCTCCCGGCGATGCCGCCGATGCCGCCAAACGAGACGAGGGTCGCGCTGCAGAACGCCCGCTTCCACTGGCCGCGGATGTTGTTGGCCTGGTAGGCCATGACGGCCGGCACGTTGGAGTTGGCGCCCGCCGTCGTCAAGAAGACGCCAAAGTAGCGCACCGCGGCGCTCGAGTGGAAGCCCATGATGGGCAGGCCGACGATGCAGAACAGCATGTTGATGAGGATCACGGGGCCGCGGAACTTCATCCTGTCGCCGAGCCAGGCGGTCCCGAACATGACCACGCCGGCGAAGGCGTACGGCGGCGCCACGAGGCACTGCGCCGCGCCGACGTCGAAGCCCATGTTGGCCTGCAGGATGATGGGCAAGAAGTACGCCAGCGCGTACGAGACGGTCGTCGTGTTGAAGAAGATCATGGCGTACGCCCAGATCCTCCAGTCGGCCCCGGCGCCGAGGAACCTGCCGAGGTTGAAGGCGAGCATGTGGGCATCGCCGCGGTCGCGGTTCACGCGCGCCACGATCCAGGCGCGCTCGCGCTCGCCAAGGAAGGCCCAATCCTTGCGCTTGGAGTCGGGAAAGTCGACGAGCAGCCAGTAGCCCGCAAGGCCGAGCGCGCAGGTGAGAACACCTTCTATCTAATAGAGGGCGCAAGTTGTTAGCGTAAGAAAAGCTAACAGGTAAAATAAGGAGGGGAGGGGGGGAGGGGGGGGGGTTACAATGAAGATCCAGCGCCATCCAGTGAGTCCCTGCTGGCCGTTCATCTGCATGAGGCCGTAGGCAAGGATACCGGCAAAGGCCGAAGCGACGCAGCCGAGGAGGTAGAAGACCGAGTAACGCTTCCCAACCTCGTCTGGTAGCCAAAAAGTCAGTCGACTGCGTGCGGTCAAGGCGACTTTATATGTCGGGAGAACTTACACCTGGTATACCACGTGCTGAGGAGGTAGACGCAGCTAGGGAAGAAGCCGGCCTCGAGGACACCAAGCAGGATTCTGCAGGCGTACAGATGGGTGTACCTGCGCGAGAAACCCATACCGATCATGACGGCACCCCACAAGAGGGTGAGCCCGCCGAGGTGAAGACGGGGGCCGATCTTGCGCACGACAATGGTCGAGGGCGGCTGGAAAATGATGTACGGGATGAAGAAGAGGAGAGAGGCAATGCTCTGTCCGAACCACACAGGTCAGTGATGTCTCATTTTCCCCCCTTCCCTCCAGGCAAAGGTCCCAACAGCAACAGGGTCATACTCACATATCTGTCGTCGAGATAAAGAGACAGCTCCTTGGTCATGCCTGCGATGGCGGCGGCTGACAGGTTCGTCCGGTCCATCAGCGAAACGCAGTACATGGCGCCGACGGTCACGACGAGTCTGCGGTCGATGCGGCGGATGATCTTGCGCTGCTCCTCGGGCGTGAAGCCGGCGTCGATGTCGATGGCGTGAGAGTCGTGCGAGCTGCTCCTGGTTTCGTTGGCGTAACCGAAGCCGGCCTTCTCGGGGTCCTGGACAGGTCGATCCATGGTAGCGAGGATCGTCGTTCGGGGTCTTCCGTGTCGCCGGGGGACCGTCGAAGAGTCCAATGTCAGAATTGGTGTGAGAGGCGAGGGATTAAATGCCGTCCTGGTAAGATCGGTCGACGTAGGGGGGACGGGACGCAGAGAAGCTGCACAGCTTCCGTCACTTCCGAGGTCGACCAAGAGGGTGGTTGGTTCGTTGGTCTGATGATCTGGGCCTTTGGGTTACACAGCTACGGAAATTCTGTTCGAATAAGGATATAACACAAGAGACTCGTGGGGAGGGATGCGGGGAGCATGGAGGTTATCTATCTACTCAAGAAGCGGGGATGCTGAGATGGATTACCATCGGATGACACGACCATACTCGATGAACGAACGGTACGCACTCGACCCTTTTTGTATCTGTCCGGCTCCAGTCCTCATCAGCTGCTCCACGAACACGACAACCCTTCCCTTTCCTTTCCTCACCCCGGCCCCCTAGCCCTCCAAAAGACGAGACATGCCCGCAAAAAGAACCAAGGGCCAAGACCAGCCCTCGCGGCAATGCAAACCGCCGGCATTCTCTCTGTCCCCCCCTCCCCTCTCCCCCGTTTCCCCAGAAAAAAGGCTTCGGAAAGAGGTTTAGCTGGTCCAGGTTGCCAAACACCCCCGCCTCGGGAAGAGAGGGGGGGACCACACCCGATGCTGCTCTGTTGTATTGCTGCGGGGGGGTCAATCAAACGCAAAACAACAGAGGAGAATACCGAGGGTGGCGGTCAACGATTCAGGAAAGGGAAAAAAAGGCATGGCCACAAGAGAGGGAAGAGGGAAAAAAATAAACAATAAAAAAGGAATACCAAGAAAGCCGGGCTGGATTAATGACCGGGGGCGTGGCCGCAGCGCCTCATCTGGATCAGAAACATGAAAGTACATACATACATAGTAGTACTGTAAAGTGTGCGTGTGTGTGTGCGACATGCAGCCAAAGGATTCCTTCTAGCCGTCAGAGGCAAGACATTTCAACCTTGGGCAACATGCCAACTACTTGGGCAACATGCCAAGCGAGCGGAGGCTCAATAGGCATAAAAAGATGTGGGCAAGGAACGCGATTCGAGCGAGGCGCAGAGAAGGCGAGAAGAAAAAGACGAGACACGGCGGTGGCCAGCTCCCAGCGTTCCCAGGACATTGAGTGGTAATTTCTTTTACTCCAGCAAACTTCCAATGCTCGGGTAACCGATGGCCCTGTCTTCCCAGCCCTTTGAAAACACCACAACTTTCTCTCACTCACCCTTTAGTCTCACCAAGCCAAGCAGCACACACACACACACACACACACACACACAGAGAGAGAGAGAGAGAGACCGATATCAAATCTGGGGTATCAAAGCCTAGAGTGGATTCGTCCAAAGCTCCGGCTGCGGGGTAAAGCCGCTCGCTACCTAGACAGACGGAGGTAGTCTACTACGTAAATGTGCGTGTGGAGGGGCTGGAGCCTCTTCCTCCTCCCCCGTCCCGGCTCCCCTTGTGTGTGTGTGGGTGGTGAGAATGAGGAGCCGTTCGTTTGGTGGGAAGAAAGCCGGGGAAAGGGAAGGGGAAAGGGAGGGGGAAAGGGAAGGGGAAAAGGTCACGGTACCGAGATGAGAGACGATGACAACAGCATGCGGATCAGTGAGATGCATCCAAACCGTGAATTCGGCTGGAAATGGTTCCGGTTCAACAGGCGACTTGGCTGGCTGCTTCTATTCGGACTCGGTACTTTGCGCCGGTGCGACTTGGCGGCTATGCGATTGGCCCGCGCGCCGGAGGATTGCCCCTTTCGGCTCTAGACGCGAGCTGAGACCAAAGGAAGGCATGCCGTCCATGCCCACGCGACGAGACCCGAAGAAACGGGCTAGGTGGTATCCGAGAGGTGTGAGCTGGAGATTTATTTTGCTTTTCCGGTGATGCACGCGCGGCCCGGAAGCAGGGAGAATATTCGTGTCGTGTGTTGTGCAGGCAAGAGGGTTGGTTACAGAGAGAGAGAGAGAGAGAGAGAGGAAAAAGCAAACATAGCTGGGATACGAAGGGGAGGGGAGGGATAGCACGTAGAGCGTGTGACGGAGAATTCACCGGACAATATCCATAGCTAATAACATGTACGGAATATAGTCTTACTCTTCGCGGAGAACATGTTGCAGAAGTGACATAACCATGTGTGTGGAGTGTGCTCCATGATCCATCCCACGTCTGCGGGTACCGACATGGGCATTGAGATTGAGAAACAGCAAATACGGACAGCTTCTGTAGACCAACAAGATCCCCCCCAACGGCACGCGTTTGTACTCCGTACCTGTACGGTCGTTTCCCTTTCGTGCCGAGGGTGGGGGGGGGCAGAACTCAAACAAATTCATGATCCCTCCCGTCATGAGTCGTGTGTCCGCCGGGGGGGTGTTATGCAGATGTGGGTGGCTTAGAGACTACATACGTCGACCCCAAGCCAGAAAGAAAACAACATTGTATAGTTATTTGCATTTTCACGTTTGGATGCGATACGAATTACACACGATGGAGAACAGCGCTTTGCCACCAGGCCGCCAAGACGCCACCGCCATCAACCAACCTTGGACAAAGTCTCGTCTCATGCCCGCCCTCTCTCTACATACTACTAGTAAATAAAGCACTATTAGCTCTTCGTCAACGGCCGCTGGACCCCCCTCACGGCAACTTGATTCGGATGAACCATCACACCGGTTCCTGACCGTGTCCTCATTCCACAGCCATCGTATGCGTCCTAGCGCACCTCAAAAGTCAAAAAATTGTACAAAGATTCCCACTACTACCGTGACCATGGTTCAGGCGGCCTCTTCCACTCTCCCTTGCGTCGGCTCCGGGGTCAGAAGCCCGGAGGGTGGTCACCCTCGAGTGTTCATGTGACTGATGATACCCTTTTGTTTGGGTTCATTCCCCACGCCTGCCGCTTACCTGGTTGTGCTACCGACACCTTGAATAAACCCAAGAGCGTTCAATGGCGATCGATCCCGTATATCGTGGGCAGACCGCCGGGTCATACAACCAACCTCTCTTCTCTCCCTGCCCCAGAGTCCTTTGGGACATCGGGATGCACAACAAACGCCACACCGTCTTCTTCTGTGTGACCGCTCGTCCGCCACACATCATTCATCTCATCCCAGACTAACGTGGCAGAACATCGGGGCCGCGGGCGAGCGCCCAGTCTAGACCTCGCAGGTGGCAGCACCCATCACTTGTCTGCTCTCTCCAGACAGGCGAGACCTGAAGCTAGTTTCAACGACACGGTATGCAACGCCTAGACTAGCCATCTTGGCCGCCGTGCCACACGCGCGCCCCCATATGCCGCCTTTTCAGCTTCCTCGACTGCCCCAACCACACTCCCCGTCCCAAGCGTACGACGGTTTGCCAGGTGATGCCTACGTACGTCTATTGTTCGTCGACTTCTCCAAGAGCTGGCCAAAGAGAGAACAGCCTCCCCCATGCATCACGGCCTGTGTGAGGCAACACATTTGGCGAGCTGCGTCGTTTGCTCATTCCATCAGCAACAAACTCAGCTAACCAACCGATACTTTCGCAAACCAATCAAACATGAAAGCCCACGGTAGCCTTCTCCAGCTGGGTGTGTTTGCATTCATGAACCTCCCCCCCCCAACTCTCGTGGCTGCTTGTTGACGCCGCGAGCCCAGGCTTTCTGTCGGTCCTCGCGTGCTAATCACTTTCGTCAACCGCAGGTCGCTCGACAGGAACCTGCCTGGCCAGGCTTTCGGAGAGGAGACATGGGATCCGCGAATGGATGAAGGAGAGAGGGGCGCCCGTCTGATGATGGGCGAGCGAGTGCTGCTATATCCCACCTCGGCCAACCCCTTCCGACCCGTGTGGTCACCGCGACTCAAGCGGCCATCTCGTGTCCCTCGCCCACCTTGCTGCCGCAGAGTCTTCCTAGTCTTGGCAAAGGAATCCGAGGGACACCGGGTGTTGTTGCCCAAACAGGCTGGACCGGGATCGAACGAGGGCCCGAACGCGACCGCGTCGCGGACATATGCCACAGCCGATACTGTGCCTTGATCTGAGCGGCCCGGGTCAGCAGATGATCAAGAGACTCGGCGGACGGGCAGCCGCATTCCCAGCGCATCTCCCACACATGAACCCGACTGCACGGCGTCCCCTCGTGTGCACCCATTTTGTGTGCGTTGACTCCGTCTTCATCAAAGACTACGTACGGCATCTCCCCGTCACGAGGTGGGCGGGACAAGCGCAAGTTGACCATCTCTCTGAGCCGCAACACCGGGCATGGCACGCAGACGTCAGGGGAAGCGCTGCATATACAGCACTCGTCTGGCCGGGTTGCGACGGGGGACGAACAGAGAGAGAGAGAGGGACCTCATCCATCACCCGAATCGGGCTATACGCGCGACTTGGTTACCCAAACAGCAAGCAGGCCTCGCTCCTCGGCCTCGCCAAGTCTCGTAATCTTTGAGGCCAAGGATTGATGATAATAGGGACGTAGATTCCACCCTCTTTTCGCTTCATTTTTCAACTATCAAAAACCGTAGCCCTTCACCGCCAGAGGAAAGGGGAGGGGGGCTAGGTATCCGCAGTTTGATCAAGACAGTCTAGAGGTTCCGCCAAGCGCTGGGCAGGACCAGAGAAAATTGAGGCCCAGGTTGCCAAGACACAGGTTGAGATTGCACTGAGCCCGATGCCAACTCAGGCCAAGTCGATGCCAAGGGATGCGTGATTGTCCCACGGAAACACACCAACACCAACCAGCTGGGACGATCAAAGTGAACCAAAAGGAAAAGAAAAATCTATTCAGTGAACCTGACAAGACAAGCTAGAAAAACAATTGTGACCTCTCTACGGCCCAGTCATAAGCAGATACAGCTGCTACCAGTGAGGATCCAACGCCGTTTGTGGTGGTTACGAACAACAAAAGAGCCACATGCCAATAGTATGATAAATCCTGTCGAGTCGTGACTGAATTAAAGCAGGCACCGCAGTGCCCGATTGGATATCCTACACGCTCGCATGAGTGTATATTGCACCTGCTCCCCATGCGCGCTCTCCCCCATTTCCCCTCCTCAGTACATCATTAGATGAATCACCATTTGTTTACAAGGCAACCATGGCAGCACCAACGGCACCAGCAGCAACCAGGTAGGCGCCGATGGCGAAACCGCCAAAGTTGAAAATGGGCTGGTAAGGGTTGCCGGCAGCAGCATTGCCAGAAGAGCTGGAGCTGGGCTTGCCGGTGGAAGAGACGGGGGCGGTGGCGGTCGCGGCGGCGCTGTTGGCGGCGGCGGCAGAGGCAAGGGCGTCCTTGCACGAGTTGTCGCTGGAGGGGCTAACGACCTGGGCCTGGCCCTGGTAGTCGCAGGCGGTGCTGGCAGACTTCTGGGCCTTGTAGTAGGTGTCCATGACGTAGGCGAGCTTCTGCTCGTCGTTGCACATGGAGTAGGCGCCGTAGACACCGGTGGTGGTGTTGGTGTTGATGCCGTTGCAAGACTTGGGGTCGGTGCCGCAGATGTAGCCGAATATCTCACCAATGGCGGTAGCCTTCAGACCGGACTTGGGAGTGCACGAGAGGCTTTTAACCATGCATTCACAGAGCTTACTGTCGGGGGTGGGGGGGAGAGCATCAGCGTGGACCTCCCAGTTGGCAGAGACACCGGGGCACTCGGCAGGCTTGTTGCTGGGCTGGTAAGAGTCCATCTGGACGGCGGCGGGCTTGGCGGCCAGGACTTTGGAGGCAAGGACGTCGTAGTTCTTCATGGTCGTGGCATCGTTGCCCTTGACCTCGACGAGGCCGTAGTCGTTGGCTTCCTGGAAGTACATGTAGACGACACCGCCGGAGAAGACGTTGGTCATGGGCTCCTCGTACAAAGCGGTGGTCTCCTCGAAGAGACGGCCATCGGCGCCGTCGGGGATGTTGCAGCCGTACTCGGCGAAGAAGACAGGGACAGAGTAGTTCTTGAAGAAGTCGATCTGGGTAGTGTAGCCGGCGCCAGCCAGGGTGTTCTTACCGCACCACGAGTAGATGTTGTAGCCCCAGAAGTCGATAGCGGCGTCCTGCTCACCGCAGTTGAAGTAGTGGGCAGAGTTGGTGCGAATATCGGCGTCGTCATTGGCGGCGTAGCCAACGCCCATCCAGCGGTAGCCCTTGTCCTTGATGTACTTCTTGGAGTCACGGACAGCAGCCTTGACGAAGGCAGAGGCCTCGGTGTTGGTCTTGTTGTTGGAGACCTCGTTACCGGCGAAGAAGCCGATGGTGTTGTCGTACTTGGCGAGCGCATCGATGACGGCGGTGTAGCGCTCGTAGAGGGCAACGTTCCACTGAGCGTTGTCACGGTTGATGGACAACTTAGGCTCGCCAAGGTCGGAGACAACGTAGATGCCGGCGTCGCTGAGGAGCTTCATACAGGCATCGTGGTCTTGTTTGGGGTCGATGGCGTAGGTGCGGATGACGTTGGTGCCAGCCTTGGCCATGATGGCGACATCGCGCTTGCAGGCGGCCTCATCGGCGAGGGGGTCCTTGTACTCGCCAGTCTTGGACTCACCACCGGCGGCGGCAGTGTCCTGCTGGTAGGCGATACCCTTCAAGTAGAACTGGGTGCCGTTCTCGTAGAAGAACTTGGAGCCCTGTGGATGTTGTTAATGACATGTTACTGCGGAGCCAAGCTTGTCGAGCGGGGCGCAGGCCAGTTGGTGGACGGCGTACCTTCATGACGATGGGATCGAGGGCAGCGGCATTGCTGGCGAGCAGCAGAGCCGCCGAGACAGCGGCGGCGACCTTGCCCATTGTGTTGGTGCTAGAGTAATAAAAAAGTTGTTTGGTGGATTTTGGACGAGGTTGTCAAGGAGTCGAGCTCGCGTGCGGAATGTTTTGGTAAATCAGCCTTTTTGCTTTCTTTTCCCCTTTTCCTTGCTGTGACGAAGAATCGGATCCAAACGGTGGGTGAAACGGGTTGATAACGGGTTGATAACGGGTTGTGCAAACGAGAGTGCGAAGTAGTTTTGAGGTTCTGGTGGGTGATTAAAAAAAACAAGAGGGCGTTCGTTGATCAATAGACAACCGACTCAACAATCACATAAAAACGATGTAGATGTCGATGTCTGAGATAAATAAAATAATCCCCTAAAAAAAAAAGAAGAAGAAACGATTGCGGATAGCAAGTGAGGGAGTGGACGGGTTTGGAGGAAGTACGGAGGAGGAAAAAAAGGAGGAAGGGTCGAGGAAGTAAGAGGCTGTGACGGAGGGAGGCGCGAGGTAGAAAAGCAGAAACACGCCCTGGAATGGTGACCAGGGACGGGTGGGCCTGGGGCAGGGGAACACGGCTAGGTACGACGATACTAAGGTACCCGCCTACCCTTATCACATTGGCTGCTGCTTTTGGAGAACTAGGGCGGGTAAGAGAGAAGAACAGAGAGATGAGGAACCGCGGCGTAGAGGTAGGCAAGGAAGGCAGCAAGGCAGGTAGGCACAGTCTAGACCTGCCTGCAGCAGCAATTATACTACCTACCTACTCACTCCATAGCCCAATTCCACAAAAAGGCAACGGTGCAGAAGAGGAGGAAAGAAGGAAGGAAGGAAGGAAGGAGATGCACAGTACCTACCTACAGTACCTACGTAGTACAGTACAGTACTATGTAGTGTAGTCGGTACGTACACCGTATCATCAACCACGAAATTGAATGGAAGGAAGGCAAGCCAGGGGCCATGCATGGATGATGGGTGGGCTGACCAGGGAAGGAGGGATTACCCAGATGGCCTAGATGGCTGCTCCCCACATAAAAGACTTGGTGGCTGACCCCTTTCCTCTTGGAATTATCCCCTCCTTCCGTTCGTTTGTTGCTCTGTGAGACGTCGACCTGAGAGACATCTTGGCTGACCTGGGGACTGTACTGCATGTCTACGTCGCGTGGATGAGTGAGTGAGTGAGTGTATACAGGCATTCGTATCCCAGCATTCACAGACTGCCTCATTCCAGATTCGGGTCGAGTATTGGCTTGGCTTGGGGAGGTAGGCAGGTTGGCAGGTAGGGTACAAAATACGCAGTGTAAGGGTAAGGGAGGTAAGGAGGGGCAAATTGGCCATTCATCGTTACCAAACAAACACAAGCTTCTCTCACACACACACTCACACACACACACCAATCCTCTCTCTCCCCCCAATGGACGGCGCCAGTGGCCCGATGCAGATGCAGAGATGCAGATTGCTGCTGGTAGAGTGACATTCCCCGGCAATGCATGCACTCATTGGCAACCGTTGACGGGATGATTGGGACATACTGTACCTAGATGGTAGCCGGCGCGAAGCTGGGGCGCAGCCGTCTTAGCACGCTTCCTCTCCATCTGCCTCGTCTCTGTGTACCGCCCGTATTCTCTGTTCTGTTGCTAGTTACCTTACCTACCTACCTAGGTACCTACCATGTAGGGCACGCCTACTACAATGGACTACACAGTACCTACATAGTATACCTAGGTAGACGGGGGACGACAGCGACGACGACGGTCACGAGATGAGACGAGACGAGATGCGACGATGCAGAGCGTCCGCGCATCGCTTCGCATCACATCAATCAGCTGGTGGGCTTCCGATCAGCGGCTCAGACAAGGGACGGACGCCTTACCAAACGGCTGCTTCTTTTTACGAGTGACCTCCTACACCACACAGACGTACTTTTTGTCGCAGTACCTAGTGAGTACCTAGGTAGGTAGTATAGGGAGTACTGTAATAGTAGTAGGGCAGTGAGTGACGATGCCAGTCGTGCAGTCCCCTCCCCCTCCTCCATGAGCAAGCAGTCTTGGCAGGTTCATCTCGTTTCAAGGTTGTATGAGAAACTTCGGTACGTACCTGCTTAGGTACCGTAGATATCTCACCTGCCTGCCAGCACTGCCTACCTTGCATACCTACCTACCTAATTTACCCTACAGTGTGTGGGAAGGTACGAGGGTCGGTTCCTTCTCAAGTTCTCCCCCTATTTCCTTGGACATTGTTACTACTCTAATGGGAGGAATGACATGTGCTCAAAGCAGGCTCTCACTCACTCTTGTATCGTTTTATCCTCTCTCCATCAGTCCGACTCCTCGCTCCTTCGTACTCCTAAGAACCTCTCCAGCATCCATCACTAACCGACACGAGCGACGTGACTGACTACTCAAACTCTGTTCGCCGCCGTCGCCGCCGCCATCACCACCGTCAGCTTCAATAACACTGTGCATCTCCAACCACAACTGTGCCAATCGCTCCACCGCTTCATCCCAAGCCCGTTAGCGAAACGACGAGAAATAGGGGCAATCTCCACTCCATGTCAGGACTTTCCCAGACCGGGACCTGCCCACGCCGGCCCTCGTCTTGTTTCTCTAACCCCGTCGCCACGACCCATTCGCTCTCCACCCCAGCATCGACTTCTTGGAGGCCCAGTGGAGTGAATAGCAGCGACCTGGGCCCATGCGTGCGTGCGAGCTGCAATCAATCAATCAATGGCGGTTTCCCGGATCACGAAGCAAGTCGAGCGACTCCAAACTTCTTGTTTGGAGGCCTGGGCTGACTATCAATCATGCTTAAACCAACACTCAACACACGGTACAAGGTTTCTTGCATAAGAAAAAAAAAACACAGACAGTAAGTAGTACCATGGAAATCCGCAGACGACCCAAGTGTATGTAAGTAACCCTTCCCCGTCAACCACCTAGTGTACTTACACTACAAACTACCTTACTAGACGATCAAAGACGAACCGAACCGGCTCGCCAAGAGATCAATAACCTCTCGCGTTGACATTTCTTGTCGACCAGCATCCGTCTGTCCGCGCTCCAAACCCTGCCATACCAAAAGGCCCGGCCTCCGTCAGGTAGTTACACCGCCTACTCTGCCCAGCCGCCGCCCAGCGCGTCCTTTCCATATTCTGGCCTTCTGGACCACAAACAGTGCCATTGGGTGTGGCTTTGAGAGCCACCGTCGCTCGTTCATCATCATCAGTCACAGAGAGGGCCCGTTGCCAACTGTGTGCATTCCTCGTATTTAGGTCTTGCATGCATGCCTGCTCGGTGCCTCCCAGACCCTAGTAGTCGAACGCTCCTGATATTCTGATGCGTGGGTGCAGTAGCTGTGCAACCGCATTTCGGAGCAGTCACACACACACACACACACACACACACACCACAACAAAGTGAACCGCCATCATCATTATGCCCGTATCGGCGGTGTTCCGATGTACATCACTACCGTATTGTGCTTGAACCATCATCATCCATACTGGCCGTCGAGAAGCTGGCCGAGATGGTGAGCAACGGACGGCCGAGGCCCACCAAGAGACAAACAAGGAACAACGAAAATAGGTCAGGGCTGGCGGGCGGGAGTCAATTAACTCTCTTTTGGCCCCTAGGATCATTGCTTCAAACCGACACCCGGCTCCCTTGCCAGTCGCCTCCAACTCGCCACTTCTTGCCCGCCGGTTTTTTGGCGGGCTGGCTGACAGCTGCCAATGTCGCCCTGGAATCATCATCATGCTGAGACACTTCCGGCCCAGATATTCCCAAAAGTCCCTGTACCGTGCCTTGTTGCTCGGTAGTGTATTTGTGGACTGCTCGACATTGCTTCATCTACAATGAATGTGCTGTACGCGCGGCCGTCCCCTCTCGCATTCCCCACGGGCACCCTGTGTTTGCGCTGCGGCTGTCATCCATCAATTCTGTTTACTCGCATTTTTGGCAAAACAAAAGAACCAAAGACGAAGACAATCGTTCGTCGTCTCGCTCGCTCACCCTCCCATCCCCATCCCTCCAAGCAAACGACCGTCCATTTGCCCTAGAGGCAGACTGATCCCGTCCCGCTACCGACCCGTTCGCCGTCCCCCGAAACCGCTGAACCCCTTCCATACTCCGCCCCGACTCCCTGAACTCATGCTACCCCTCCCCTGGGCCGGTGAGTAACAGGATCTCCTTCCTTCAGGTCCGTGTCAAGTTGATGGAGAAGGACCTCCTCCGGGATCCGCGGACGACCTGGCTCGCCCTGTTGATCGAGATTTCCCGCCCGACGTCATCGGTGGATAATCGACCGTCGATACCAATCTTCGTACCCATCCAAACAAACGGCCACTGTGTGTACAGTACAACCTGTACATACTACATGCAGTACAGGTATATTCGTACCGTAGCCCAGTATACACAATACTGTATTTAGCACGTAACTGGGTTGCTCCGAGTTCAGTGCTTCATTTAATTCCCCTTGTGCGTGTTGTGGTTCGCAATGTCGATCGCCAAAAGCTTGACATGCTTGATTCCTCCGCTCGCGTATCGTCAAGTGTCCAAGACGCGTGTGTGCGTGTGTCATGTCGCTCCGTCCTCATGGTGGACCGTAGCAGCGCCGTTGGAACCAGGTGGAGGCACTGATCACCGCTTGCCCGTGATCTTGAAATAGGCCTTGCCCACGCCATAGCATACACCGTCCCAGACCTCGTACGTCTCGCTCCAGACTGTGCGGAACGGGTTGCGTCCCGAGGACCAAGGACGGGCCTGTCGGCCGTCGCGCTGGCACTGATTGACGGTCGCCATCACTCCTTTTTCCCGTCTTGCGACTGTCGAACACTCGTCTGCTGTTTGTTGATGTTGTTGTTGTTATTGTTCTTGTTTTTTTGTTTTTTTTTTTAGCTTCTCTTG
This sequence comes from Colletotrichum eleusines, assembly GCA_016807845.1. Classification (NCBI taxonomy): domain Eukaryota; kingdom Fungi; phylum Ascomycota; class Sordariomycetes; order Glomerellales; family Glomerellaceae; genus Colletotrichum; species Colletotrichum eleusines. The sequence continues at coordinate 2,800,068 of JADEZO010000010.1, read as the reverse complement.
GGGCTCGTCCCTTTTGCGGCGAAATGTAAAGTGTATTATCGCAACGGCTCCAATGTAAGCCCTCTATTGTAAGAAAGGAAAAGAAGATATAAGAAAGACAGCCGGTCGTCGTGATTTAATAAAGGTATAGACGGGCACGCCCTGGTCTCGCGCGCAGCGGCACGCAGGCGCGACTGCCCTTTTTCATACTGACAATCGTCACCAGGTCCTAATTAGCGGTCGCTTGCAAACCCGATGATGCTTTTCGCTTTGCTTTGCCCTTCACCGTGTCACCCTCAGTGTCGCCGCCCGCCTTGTCACCCCGGCGGTGCGGCCGTCACGAGTCCACCCCGCGGGACGCCTGACAGCCGTTCCACCGGTAGCGCAGAACAACACCGCCGCGCGATCGGCCGCCATCGGCCACTAAGACAGACAGGAGAGTCAGTCACACACGCCGTCAGGGCGCGGGCGCGTTGTGAGAGGCAGCCAGCCGACCTGTGCAGCGAGGGGACCACACACACAAACACACACACACATACAAGCACAAGCGCCGATCGAATGTCCTCCACGGGCATCATATCTGACCAGGGGTTCCCGTCATCTTACACACCACCTTGTTGACCATTTTTCCGGTCTGTGGGTAGCACATTGGTTAGAGAGGGAGGTGTGCAATGAGTTTTTTTTAATTGGTTTTTTTCTTTCTTTTTGCGGAGGTGGCTTCGTCTTTGAGGGTGTATGTGATGATGAGTTCCTGGCGTGGCGCCCCCGTCACGCCCATCATTCGCACTCACATGATTGCATTCTCACCCATTTGCCGTTTCTCCGGGCAAAAGCACACTGATCGGGTGCCTGACGTATCCATGAAACTGAGCCTCGCTGCCTTGCATGAGGCAGAGACTCACCCCGCGCCTATATGAGCGTCTCACAGCCTTGGTCATCGCCGCCTCTTTCCCGCTCATGTATCCCATCGTCCATCGCCACCGCGGGCTTTGGAGTCGTGCAGACCTCTCAGTGAATGAATGCGGGTGGTGAACGACATTTCTAGAGAGCTACCCGGAGACAGGACGTCCTTCATCTTGCCATCACTGGCATCGAATACGAATATGCATTTCATGCTGTCCTGACGTATTTCGCAGAGGCTCGATATGCGGCCTCGGCTATTCCATGCTGTTACACCCCCTTCTGATATCCCCAAGGTTTGTGATTGCATCATTGCATTTCTCGAGTAGCATTTCAGTCGTTTCCTCTTTGGCTGTCCACTCGTACGACTAATATTCTCTGTCAAGTTGTTGGACACATGACTGTCTGCAAGGGAGTTGTTTCGTTCACGTGCACGGTGCGTTCGTGTCGTATGGTGTAACTCAACCCCCCTACTTCTGCACCACCCCCACTTCTGCACCACCATCATCACCATCACCACCACCACTATCACCACTTATTTCACCACCTCTGCCGCCCACCCATATGCAACTTTCGGCCTCGCTAGATAATTCGGATGCACTGGATTCATCCGGACTATCCATATCGCCGATATCCGGACTTTGCGCCCGCTGGATGTCCCAAATAGTGGCGAAGGTGCTGTTAGGCGATAGACGGACCTTCTTTCTCTTGCGCTGCCGTATATCATCCAACTGGCCCTCCAGCTGGTGGACCTTCTGCTCTAGAAGTGCCCTTCTAGATGCCTGTTCATCATACCCCTTTTGCACCTTTCTAGATAGGTGACGAATAGTATGGGTATCTAGCCCATCCTCTGCCAGCTGGGTTAACTGGCGTAGTTGATGCCGTAGTTCAGCAGATCGACGAGGTGTTGACCATGGGACGATAGATACGGATTCACCCCACTGCTGGCTGCTAGGCTGGTTAGTCTGCTGGCTGTTCTGCTGGCTGGATGATGCCTTTATTACTAACGAGTTAGATAGAGGTCGCTGTATGCATATTGGCCATAGTCCAGCTGACCTCCAGCCACTTCTAACGTTCTGGGCTGTTATAGATGCATCTCTAGCCCTTATATAACAGGCCAGAAATGCCCTTTGCCAGCAACAGTTGAATCACTAACCCAGTCATCTAGATATCCAACCTCCCTTCGATAGGCGTGCTTTAATGGGCTGAAGACCGATATATCCAGTGGCTGGAGGACAGCAGAGGAGTGCGGCGGTAGATATAGTAGATATATCTTGTTCTGGAAGCATTCCCACATAAAGTCAGTAGATATATGGCTGTAATGCCCATCTAGAACCAGCAGTCTGGCTGCCTCTGGCTCACTAGGCATAGTGCCTGGGATAAAGACCTTCTTTAGCCACTCAAGGGCAGTCTTCTCAGTTGTCCAGCCATTATCCGTATATGTGAAGTGCCATCCTTCATATCCAGATAGGTTAGATGGGAACCACTGGGCCTGGACTGATTTGCCCTTATATATAACCAGTGGGCATAGGGACCTCCCATCAGCAGCCACACACTCGATGATAGATACCCATGCCCGGGATCCTGGCTGCTTTTTCTGGATATGCTGCGATGCTGCAGAGCCCAGCACTAGCCCATTAGATCCCCTGCCCTCCATAATGCCAGTCTCATCCATATTCCATCGGTTAGATGGATGGATTCCCTGGATGGCAGGGATATTAACCAGAAGATGGAAAAAACCCTGGATAACCTCGGAAGAATGGGCCTTCCATCGCCGGGCATCTATTGCCCTAGATCGCCTGGTCCTAAGTGATGGGTTTCGCCGCAGGAATCGCCCTATCCACTTCCTCCCTATGGGCTGCTGCCCATCGCCTAGCATACGCTCTGCTAGGCCCTTTAGTTGTTGATGGGTAGGGCCAGCGCCTAGGGCATCCTGGATTTGAACCCATTCAGATAGATATTGCTCTTGGGCCTGGGATAACCGCTGCATATGAATATAAGCAGTATCCTTTGATTGCATGCCGTGGAATCGATGTCGAAGAGTATGATAGGGAATTCCCCATCTACGAGCTGCCTGGCGGATAGAGCAAGTAGTATCTATATCTTGAAGTGCCCGTTGGAGCTCATCTTCAGTATATTGCTTCATGATGGGTTAAAAAAGGTATCCTGAAAAAATGGCGTTATTTGGCGATATATAGCAATTGTTATAATAGTTTGAAAAAGGTAGTGGTGTTGATGAAGGAGGAGAAATGCGGGATTTTTGGGTGGTGCAGAAGTGGGGGTGGTGCGGAAGTGGGGTATTAGAGTTAATGCCGTTCTAGTTCCTTGCAAGCATGTCGTTTGTATAGATAGCAAATCTTGGCCCTTGTGTTCTGATGTCAGGAGTCAGCTACGATGATACATGACGAAAGATTTTAACGTTTCAGGGACGGCTTACCAGAGCTATGTCGGAGCAAAGTAAGTTCGTCACGTTGACTATAACCGACGACCGTGTCGGTGTATCTTGCAAGCGTAGTGCCTACTCGAGGCGAATTCTCTTGGTGGCTGTCTCGATGTCAGCTCTGCCCACGCGAAGTCTGGAAAGAAGGCAGAACTTGCCACGCTGGTCACAAACCCGGATGACGATGTCGACGTCTCCAGCCATTATCGACACCTCGGTCGTTGTCTGGGCCTGCTGCTGCGGATTGGGCGAGCCCCGGGTCGCCTGGTGGGCAGGCGCAGTCTCGTAGACCGTAACAATCGGCGACAAACCCATGCGACGGCGAGGTTTGTATGACCTCTTCGTCGGCGTGCTGGGAGGGCTGAGAGGCTCTCGGGCGGTCCCCTTTATGTCAACCTGCTTCTAGCGGAAGACTTCATAATGCTCGTCGAAGACGTGGGAGATGACATACTCGCACCCGGGCGAGGCGTCTCGATGTTGATTATAGGGATCGTCCTTGGTCTCCCACTTCCAAGCCTGAAGCCTGCAGTAGTCACAAATGACGTTATCCCCCGACTTGACCTGGCTGCCCTGGAGGCGGAAGCCAGCGCCCGCCATGTCCTCTGGCGACAGAGCGGGGTGAGGCCAGCGGCCGGGCTTGCCGTCAGCGCCTCGCTCGAAGAAGGAGAGGAGACGCACGCAGAACTCGTCCATTGTCTCGGGGGGAGGCGTTGCCTGGTTTGAGTATAGCTGAAGATTATGCGTAGAAAACTAAAGTTTAAGATAATCAAGTGAAGGGTGAAAGGGATTGTGTGCGTCAGCAAAAGATGTTGAAGCGACGGCGATGCCCGAGTGACTGGGATCGTGAAGTTGATGGAAGGTTGCGTTGATGAGTATCTTCAAAGAGAGACAAGTGAAGAAAATGAGAGACGGTTTCCCAATACAGATAAGAGAGGATGCTTTTCAAAGCCGGAAGGAAAGAGCGGTCCCAAAAATTCAATCGAGCAGGGTTTGCTCCGGCCTGCTGCTGTATATGAATTGAAGTTATTGGTGGCCGAGAGCCAATGAAGTTTGTCAGTCGTGATAGTATATAACTATGCCTAGGAAGCAAGGGATTAACTAAGGAAAGGTGTGATTCACCCAGTAACTAGAAAGACCATATAATACGCACTTGCCTGAATAGTTGAGGCCGAGGTTTCTTTGGCATCAAGAGTCCTTGGCCAGAGTTGATGAGGGTTCCCAGCAACCGAAACGTCGGAGAATAAGAACTGCTCCTGCCATACCCCGGTTCAGTTAAATTGCTCTTGGTGAATTAATTAGAGATTGACTTGAGGCAATGGGAACTGCGAGCTGAGTGACCTTGAGCCCCTGTCACGTCATGCTTAAGAGAGCCCTTGATCATTCTAACCATTACTGTTCCAGGTTTTGCGCAACATTTGGTTGATCATGACCATCTTCTGAAAAAAGTCCTACATAGGTGACATTGTGTTCAGTGTCACTTTCGTGCTAGAGATGCTAGACCACATGAACCGTGGCATACTCTGTGCCGACTTGACGAACCTCAACCCTATACTACATATCATTACACACACCCGTACTCAAATGGCACCGAGAGCCTCTCCTACTGCTGCGTATGAGTCCTTCCTGTACTTGGTCCCAGTACCCAATCGCCGCCTGGGCCGACGCTTGCGCCCGGGGGGGGGGGTCCGCGTGCACCACGGCGACCGTCGTTTGTGCGCCGTCGAGCCGCTCAACCACACGGAAAACAACTTCGCAGGGCATGCCGCTGGGGGCGGGTGCTAAGTCTAAGCCGTTGCCCATCATGTTGTATACGTAATTTCTGCTTGTGTTGGCCGATGCTTTTGTCAACGAGTGACATCAGCTCGTACATGGTCAGCAAGCAAGTTTCGCCCGGCGCACGGCACTGAGCCTATATCTCATCTTGAGGCGTTGTTCTACTCGCCGCTTGTCCTGTTTTCACATCGACGCAGGCTATGTTTGGCCGGTAAGACGAGTTGACGCCCTGACTGCATCCAAATAGAGTTCAACTATACACACCCTTTGCCCAGATTGGGAAAAGTTGCACGCGGTAGAACCTCGGTCTTGAACCCCAGAGGAAGTGTTGAATGCTGATTAGGAATTCTGGAATTGCATCTCTCCTATTTCCAGATGCGGCAAGTCGATATGCTGTGCTGGGGCTCAGCGATGCTGATCCCTGGATCTGCCCGTTGCCCAATAAGAGCCCAGCAAGTAGGCTCAGTGTCTTTAACTGTCTCTCCCGCAGGTTTTTGTTACGTTGCAGCAGCTGGTAGGACAGCTGTCGTCCAGCCCACTGCATGACCATGTACCTCTTGGCTTTGGGGCGAAGCAGTCGGTCTCCCGAGGCCGGAAAACAAGTCCCGGCAACGCATACGATGCGTCACTGAGGCCGAGAGGCGCAAACGATCCAGCCAGGGCCAGGTACGGATACCTACTGCAGGCCCCTCCCGCAGGCGCTTGCGGAGTTGGTCCCGCAGCCAGCTAGAGACATTTGGAGGAGCATGCGCCCAAATAGGAGCGTTGATTTACCCAGTAGACCGACCACGTTAGCGTCATGCACTAGGCGGGAAAGCTGCTCTGACTCGAGCGTCGACGTAGTAAAAAGCCGCGCGGAGACACCGTTTCCGCCCAATTCTGTGGCTCAATTTAAGGTGATGCGGCCCCGTGTCCATGAGCGTGCCTGATGACTGGAATCAACAGTCTCTGGAATTCCTCGAAACTGATAGTCGCCCGCCATGGTACCCCCCGTCCGGACAAAGAAGGACGAGAATGCGATCGCGCACGCGAGGACGCTGGATCGAGTGCCCTGGTGTGAAGACTACGAAAAGATGATCTCGGGCATGCTCTACAGCTGCCTGGCGCCCGAGCTGCTTGAGTCGAGGAACCGTGCCAGGCGCCTGGCGCAGAGGTTCAACACTTATGTGCCGGAAGAGGCCGCGTCCGCCGATGACGTCGCCAACACCAGGATGGGCATGATCAAGGAGCTGTTCGGCAAGGTTGGGGAGGACGTCTACATCGAGCCCAGTCTGCAGGTGGATTACGGCTGTAACATCACCGTTGGAGACCGGTTCTACGCCAACTTTAAGTAAGTCCCTCCGGCTCCTTCTGAACTCCCTGCGCTCTGCGTGTGGTCTCTCTCTCTCTCTCTTTCTCTCTCTCTCTGTCTCTCTCTCTCTGGCTCTCTCTCTTGAGTCTTCTCATGACACATGACGATCGGCATCCTGACAAGCACACACTCTTAAGCTGCGTTATTCTCGACTGCGCCCATGTCACCATTGGCGACAGAGTCATGTTTGCGACGGGCGTGAGCCTTATCACGGCAACCCACGAGACAGGCCTGCAGTCAAGGAGAGACAATTTCGAGTACGCGGAGCCTATTACTATTGGGGATGACTGCTGGATCGGGGCAAACGTCACGGTGCTGCCGGGAGTCAAGATCGGCAAGGGTTGCACGATCGGCGCGGGAGCCGTCGTGAGCAAAGACGTTCCGGATTACTCGGTTGCGGTGGGCGTCCCAGCCAAGGTCATCAAGAAGGTAGACCCCGTAGAGTAGGCGGCGGCGGCGGGGGGGGTTGAGTCCTCGATGAGCTCAATGACCCGAGAGACCATGTTCCTCTGTGAGAGAGGTGTTATGCTGAGAGGCGGCACCGATATTTTCAGGACATGCGAGTTTGCGAGTCCAAGGATAAGTAAAAGGACAGACAGTAATATTTTAGTGAAAAGTCTAAGTAGCGAAATAACAAAGTAGAAAAGAGAGTTAAGGATAGGAAAGAAAGGTAGCCAAAAGTTCCACTAATTACAAGAAGCTACGCGCACGAACCCCGCCGTCTATAAGGTCAACAAACTATCAGGTCAAAATCAGCCTCCCCAATCTATAGCACCTTCGGGACCGTCTTGTCTCGAGGTCGGGCCGGGCGCAGCTGTAATACAAGGCCCGGCCGGTGGTTGTGTACCGTTTAGGCGGAGCAGAAACTCCAGCTGCTCTCGACGCCCCAGCTGATACCGCCGTTGTTGCCAGGCTTGTAGGTGGCGACCGAGGGGGCGTACTGCTGGGTGAAGAGGCTGCAGTAAGTGCCCTTTGCAACACCGTTCTCCTTGACCATGAAGGCGTTGAAGAAGTTGCACTTGAGAGGGCTGTAGCCGAACCAGCTGGCCCAAGAAGCGAAGCCGAGATACTTGGAGTTCTTGGCGTTCTGGGCGGCGGCATAGGCGGCGCAGACGTTGACGTCGAACGGGCCGGGGAAGAAGGACTGGCCCAGGCAGGTGGAGGGGTGGTTGTGGACGTTACCGCCGCAGTTCTTGGGGTTGTTCCAGCCGGAAGGGTTGGGCGGCGTGGTGGTGTTGGTCTTCTCGTATCCGTTGGAGCCGGCGATGATGACCTGGAAGGGACCTCTCCACTGGCCGAAGTTGTTCGCGGCAGCCTGGTCAACTCCGGAGCCCCAAAGGGTGCACTTGTAGTTGGTGATGGAAGACGGGTTCGTGCAAGAGCAGCCGTCGGGGTTGATGGACGGGTCGCGCTCGATGTAGATGTTGATTCCGGTGCACAGGGCGGTGCTGTCGCAGTAGCTGGCGCACTGGGCGACATCGTAGCTGGTGAGGGTGTGCAGGCCCAGGTAGGTGTTGGCACTGACGCTGGCGTTGAGATCCTTGAAAGTCGCGGCGTATCCAGACGGGGTCGCCGCGCCCTGGGCAGCCTTGTGGAAGGCCGGGAACGCCGCGAACGAGTCGACGGTGTCGGGCAGGACTAGCGGGCCGGATCCTGTCGTCTTTGGTTAGCATCATCTCAAGAGTGACTGATCGGGGGTGTTCAACTTACCACTAGGCTGAGGGGCGCAAGGGTCCTCCGGGTTGATAAAGCCGCAGTAGGTACCGACCTCGAAGGGAGCCGCGCAGCCCGTGGCGGTGGTGAAGATGTTGGTGTTGGTCCAGCTAATCGGCGTGCAGGTTGAGGGAGGTGTGGTGACGGAGGCAGAAGATGTGACCACAGGAGGAGCAGATGTTGTTGCCGGTGTAGTAGGAACCGATGTCGGAGTAGCGACGGTTTTCGAGCTGGTTGTACAGCTCGTAGACGACGCCGCGTTGTTGTTGCCCCATCCGTAGTTGTTGTTGTTGTTGTTGTTGTTGTTGTTCGACGGAGATCCAAAGCAGAATCCAAAGAAACAGAAGCCTCGGGCCTCCAAGACTTGACGAGCCGCGATGGACGAAGCGGCGGGTGCCGAGGCGACGGCAGAGGCCGCATTGGAGGCGCTAGAGGCAGCAGCAGCCGAGTTGTAGACACCCGTCTGGCTGGCCAGAGAGACAGGAGGTCCGGTCAAGGAGGGGCTAGGAGCAGCCAAGATGTTGGCAAAGTCCATGGGGTCGGAGTTGGCAGCAGGCGCCGGGGTCGGCGAAGCGGTGCCGAGACCCGCAAGGGCGAGGAGAGCCAACTGACCAAGCATGGTGATGGTGTTTTTTTCTTTGGAATAGAATAACGGGCTGGTCACAGTGAGTGTGAGAAGATGCTGTAAAGAGCGTGCTGATGAAGAAGCAATGCTGTACTATGCTGAAGAGCGAAGGGACTTGAAGCTGATGAGATGAAGTGAAGACAAGATCGAGAGATGGGCAGGATAGACGACGGTTTAAATATTGAAGTGTCAACAGCCGAGCCTGCTGCTATTCGACATCTCAAGTCTACGTGACGTTGAGCCGCGGACTGCTTTTGGCAACACAAACCGGCATCTCAAGGCCGAGGAGCGCCTCACATCGCTCTGAGCGCTCCGAAGTGGTGGCTCGCCTATGGTTAGCTCGGGTTTTCAAAGGTCATGGCTCTTAGCGTCCGGTGAGCCCGTCTCGTCCCCTTCACAATGCTGAGGTCGCCGCGGGAGCTGTCAACGACACCAGCTTGGACCGGCATCATACGATCAAGAGCAGCCCACGCACGTTTCCTGCTGTAATAGCGGTGGAACGGCTGGGGGCGGTTGGAGACTCGAGAACACCACACAAAGGATGCGTACAAAGAATGTGCACAATGGGAATTCTGAGTTTCGCCGCGTCGAGGACTTTGCGGGTTCTTTTACTCCTTTGTCAGCCAACTCCTGATTTTTTTTTCTTTTTCTTTCCTTTTTTTTTTTTTTTTTTGATAGGTCCATGGTAGCGTCGAAGTTGATGTCCCCCGGCTTTGTCCCAACCGATCTAGCATACACTAGGACGGATAAGTCGGAATCTGCAAGATCCGCTTTGAACCCGTAACCCATACCGTATAGCAGATGATGACTTTCTGGATGGAAGGTTAGGCCGCTTCGGCAGGCCGGTTTTTCCAAAACGTGGCGGGAGTCAGGCACACCGGCAGGTGTGACGGGCTCTGAGGGAGCGAATATGCCCGAATGGCGGGGGGAAGCTAAGAGTGACAAACAAAGAAAGTTGTGAAGAACCCTCGGCTTCCCGAGACTTGGGAACGTCGTCGGCTTGGCAGTGACGAATAGTCTTCAAGACTCCCAACTACTCCAGTAGAGGCAATCCATCATCTAGACTGCGTGGAAGCGTAGAAGCAGTCTGTGGGGTTTTACGTTGCTATAATATTATCCTGAATGCGATCCCCATAACAACCGAATGCGACATAGAGACTATGTTGCTCAATAGTTAAGCGACGGACGATATGACGGCCCCTCGGCACGGTTGAAGCACCCTGTAGCGATGTGATGCGGCCACCTGGCGTCGTCCTGGTGACGGCGGCGCGTCGAAAAAGGTCCAGGCCGAGGAGAGGGGATGACGAATCGCGGAGCTAGCTAGTAGGTATGCCGCAGCTTAGGGTTGTCTTTTCCAGCGATCCCTTGGATACTAACCGGAGTTGGCTCGAACACGAATCTAGTGAATCTGCCACACTTTTGCGTTTATCCTTCTTTATCGCCAGACCTCGGAATACCAACCGGAGTGGGCAAGCCAGCTAGGCCGGCCACGGATGGAGCTTTCCGTATTCCCGAAGCTGTGCATGCCGCTAGTAATAATAGGTAATATCAAGGACCTGTGGCCTCGTGTCGTGACTTTGAGAGCTTCTGCCGCTGACGGCTTTCACTTCGGCCTGCCAATTCACCAGCGAACAGCACCTCCTATTATGCAGCGTGGCTCAAGGCGCAAGGTTTTCGATGGCCTTGGTGGCAGAGTCGAATGGAGCCATCGTGGCAAGTGAGGCTGTCCCGACTTTGATGGTCGATTCCTATGTGCCATCCTCGCCGATACGTCAGTCGCGCCCTCGTCGCGTAGCTCGCTGCGAACGTGCCCTGCCTTAATCAACAACCGCCAAGGCTGTCATTAACGCCGCCCAAAGCTTGTTCGCATATGCATTCAGGCCAAGTTGAAGTGAAGCCTGATTTGGCAGTTGCCCTGTGTTATTGGGTACTTTGTACCGAATCAACGAATCGTGATATGGCACAGGGCAGAAGTCCTGGGTATCGGGTTTTACGCATCATGATAGTACACATCATCCACCGCTTGAACCGCACTAGACCGCTTACGGGGGGTTTGGGGCAACTAATTATATCAATCAACAAGTAGTGTCAATACGACTCATCAACCAGTATTTAATTCAAGTTCCCTCCACGCAGAAACACAGCGAGTGGTTGTCCTTGTCTGATGATGTTCACGTTGGCCTTGTTTCCAAAGAGCAACGGGCCCTACCAGTCAACATTGTTGTCAAAGCAAGATGTCGGTGCGTACCTCGATCCCTTGCGTGCTGGACTTTGAAAGTGCCCTAGGACATGTAGGAGAGACTTGAGTGGGATAATAACCTCATTTTTTTTTTTGATACAAGGCCACATGTCATTGTCAAAACTGTCATGAATAATGCTTTACAATGATCGACAAGTGTGAATTTCATATGTCGTCTCCAGTATCAATACGGATGCATAAAAGATGCAAATTTGCGCAGCAGGCTTCACAACCCAAGTAAACCATTTGTGAGAGACAAGAAGTCATACGTAGTACCCACGCGAGATGGGAGGGATTGCCAAAGTCGTGCTTGACTAGGTAACGTTATTACGAGAAGTGCATCAGTTAGCTCACTGGACTCCGTGTCATGCCAAAGGTGACCTGCACAATGGTATTCATCTCATGAATCCCATTTTGGGCCATTCCTCATCTGTGCGGCCCAAAAGGATGGTAAATTCGATACAAGTCGATCTATTTTCAGGGAGTTGAAAGTGGGAACCTTTGATATTCCGATCCGCAATCATTTCAGTTCAGTCGCATTGAAAATTAGGACATGGCAATTGGCTCATTCAAGTCGATGGAAACAGAGGAAGGACTACGAGTATCGAACCAGCTTACGAGTAATTATGCCACGATCCAAACAGGGTCGAGAGACTTGATTGTATCATGTGCCCCATTATCATCCCGGACAGGGAGAGCTCGATTGTTAGGACGTTTGCTCCTCTGCGTCGAAGTGATGGATGGGCTGGTCTCCATGCCGAATACAAAGCAGACAGAAGTGTCGCGGTATGAAACAGGTCAGGTACTCGAGTGAAAGACAAACATTGGAGCAAGCCGCCATCTGACCCAGTCACATCACTCAACGGTACCAAGGGCTCAGAATCGGAATGCTGATGGGATTCCGCACTGATGGCTTACAAGCCCTAACATTGTCCAAGTTCCCATCGGCTCATCGGGTTTCAAGGAACCTTGACAATTATTATGACTAATCGTCCTTTGTCGCCGGTCGTCCTTCGTCGCACTAAAACAAAGGGTACCGGTTCGACAGCGAAAGATGGTCCGTATGTGCGCGCTGACGTGAGTCGTGAGCTGTGAAAGGGCCCAGGCCTTCTCGTCGGTCCTCGGCGTGTCGCCAGGGTCAGGTAACATTGGGGTCACAAAATCGCTCATGATGAAGATCCTTTTCGGACCTTTGGGGGGGGGCGTTGTATTTTTTTTATATTTTTTTTTTAACTACATACTTGCACAAAGCATTGTCATGTAAAAGAAAGACTCAAAAGTACCTGCATTCCAACTGGTGGCACTCACTTGGTTCGCCGCCGTCATAGTGAGCCTCTCGGCGAGACATTTTCCATCACTACATGAAGGTACCCAAAAGTAGCGCCTATCAATTTCCCTTCCATCTGGTTACAAAACCAAGGCCCTGATTGGCACATGAGGGAGACCACGTTAGATGGGTACAAGGTGCGATGCTTGTTCTGGCCAGAACACGCTTACCCCTCCCTCCAGGCTGCCAACATGACGCCAACTGCCGTCACGGTCCCGTCAGGAAGTTTGCCCCGAGCGGCAACATGGAGGGGCAAAGAAGGAGGAGAGGGGGGGAGGAAGTTGTGGGAGTTGGCATCGATGGTTGGCAAAGCGGGCACGTCAGCCGAGAGAGTGTTCCAATTTTGTGTCCCAATGGGCTCATGGCTCCGGTCCAGCTTGGAGAGCTTTGCTGGGTGACTCTGTGACTATGTTGTCATTCTTCTTGTCTTGGTAGGGCAAAGTTGGCGTGGAAAATCATGAAAAAAAAAAGAAATCGGCATCAGGGATTGAAGCCATGTGGGGACCGTTTTGTGTGAAAAGAAAAACCATCATGTAAAAAAACTAGCTCATTCAGTATTCCGCCCTGTCGATCGTTGTAGCGCCGGGTTCGACTTCTCATCTTCCGACTGGCCAAAGAGGAACATGGCCGAGCCTTGCCGACGACCCGTCTGCGCTTCCACACCACACCGAGTCCAGCGTTAAGGGCTGGAACCTACCTCATGGCGTCAGGCTCCCTCGACCAGTCCTGTTTCTTCTGACTCTCCCCCTCTCGGCGGTCCGCTCGGGTAGTGTACGGAGTAGGTTTCTGTGCGTAACGCTGTACCTGCGTCACCCGCCAGACCAGTATCACCTCAGCCCTTGCCCGCCCCCCTCCAAGAGGATCCTTCCAGGGCTCCAAAGAGGAAAAGCGCCAACACCTCCCGTGCCGTCGTGGCAATATACCGCCCCCTCGGCCCCCCTCTCCCTCGGGGCGTTGGTGCCTTGACTCGGCCTTGACACATCCCAAAGTGCGTTTGGTTCCTGAGCCGTTCCTGTCATCAAACCTAATTCGGGGAACCCTTGGCGGGCCCATGAGCGATTTTCACCACACCCTGGCACTGGGTGCCTGACAGGGCGCATCTCCAGATCCTTGCCGACTGAGCCTTGGCCGCGTTTCGTTTTCTTCGACGTTGGCTTGACGTTTCTGCCCGGCCAAAACCTTGTAAACATGATGTCTTCTCCCTGCCCGGCGCCGTGCTTCCAACGACTGTTCCTCCCGTGAAAGGCCTGGAATGGCGAGGTTGTCACATTGCTTGTTTTTGACCGCAGCACCGCAGTCCGGAGTGAGGGGAACGCCTTCTCAGGGGTTCCACCGCCTCGGCTGTCAGATTCATGGCAACCGTTGATTTGCCCAGCGGACATGGCTCGCCAACATTTGGCCAGTGCCTGCGGCCCGCAGAGTTTGTTGGGTTACATGGCAATCAATCCAACTCGAGCAGTTCTGGACCTGTGGCTATCCTTCGGTCCACACATGCCTCAGCCCTTCCACCCCACCTCCCCCTTCGGACACCCTCTCATAGAGCCAGAGAAACCAAGCCCATAGTCGTCGTCAAGGATTGTGGCCGTCTGTGGGGACAGGGCGGCGTCTACTGCTATGTACGTGGGCCTCCGTAGATGGTCCGAGAGGCAAGGCACAGACTTGCAGCACGTGTGACTCGTGAGTGACATCTCATCCTTCTCGGGCTGATGTTTAACGTTTTCGTCCCGTCTCTTGTAGGGATGGCGTTTTGGTATATAAACCCCCAGCATCATCGCTTCCCTGGACCGTTCTGACTCTTGATCACCGCCACCACCATTCACACTCTCCCTTTTTCCAACCCTCCTCTTTTTTCTTCATCACTCCCTCGGCAGGCCCCGAAAGCTCGCAGATCAGGTATCATTCCTTTGAACGCTCAATCAGCAGCTTCACTCCTTTGCAAGCCAAGTCTTCCTGTCCTTCGACAATAGCCTCAGATCAACGAGATCAGCTCAGCAGCCTACCGAAACACACACACATACCCACACAGTCCCTTCCAAAAAAACCAAACCCACCACATAAACTTCCAAAAAAAACTCAATATGTTCTCCACTACTTTGACCACCTTCCTTGCTGCTTCGGCCAGCTTGGTCTCGGCCGCCTCCATTCCCGTCCGGGATGCCGGCAAGTCCGGCTCCGCCAGCATGACGCCCCACGACGCCTTTTCTTCTTCCATTGGTGTGCTCGGTTGCAAGATTAACATCAACCGCGTTGCCTACTGGCCCAACTCCGTAGGCTGCGACGACATCTGCGTCAAGGTCTCCAACGGCGACCGCAGTGTCAACCTGCTCCGCATCGACCAGTCGGGCGGTGCCTTCGACATCTCCTACGATGCCTGGAACTACCTCAGCACTGGCTTCTCCGCCACCGACGCTCCCACCGAGGGCGGTGGTGTTCCCATGAACTGGGAGATCGTCCCCGCCAGCGAGTGTAAGGACCTCCTCACGGACGGCAAGCTGCCCCTCTCCGCCGCCAACAGCATGAACTACCTGGCTTCCTGCCTCGCCCAGCCCGAGAGCTTCGTCGCCCAGAACCACGCTCTCTACAACATCCAGAACTCCGCCTGCACCTGGGGTGTCGACGAGGAGTGCAACCTCGACCTGGCCGTCAGCAACCAAGCCTCCTGCCCCAGCGGCCTCGGCAGCACCAAGGCCTTGACCAGCCTTCCTGTCGAGAACATTGCCTACGGCACTGGCAAGCTTTCCGTCGCCGTTCAGTGAACGCACGAAAGCACGTTTTCATGATATGATGCACACGAACTTTACGATACATGTATATACTTTATATAGAAAGGGATTGAAGGGATTAGCAAAGACAAAAAAAAAAGTATTCACTCACTTTCAACTGCTACACTTGCAATTCTATGATGATCTCATGCTGTGGGTCATGAGTTATTGAATACTTTGTGAAGAAATGTCACGTCAACCATATGGCATCGTCGTCATCCGTAAGGAAGTAAGCCGTTGATGGCGATGGCAGCTTATGACACCTGATGACGATTCTAGATTGGGGACCATTCGTACTTTGATGCTACGATGATCCCATTTAATGAAATCAAATTGGGGAAGTGAAGGGAGCCATGGGGTGTCAAACAGCCTTCGTGGAATGGTCATAAGATATCACATCAGGCTTCCGAACGCGGCAGTAGGCTTTGACCCAAATACGTAGGTCAAGCAAGTTTGATTGGCACCTGTTCTGGATTATATGGCAAACCGGCCAACTTTCAAACGCCGCTCGTCGTAATATAGCAAGCTTTATGAAGGACGTCAATACTCCAGCGCCCCTACAGGGTTCCGCTAGGGCTTCACAAAGCTCTCCATCGGAAGGAGACATCACAATTAACTCTTTCCCGCATACCTTACCCTATGTGGAACCAAAGATGAGAATCGCCGGTAGCACACGTGGACCGTACGAACGAGATCCTGGACCATCAGGGCCACCCACACCCACTAGCAATAGGCTCAGGAACTCATTCCCTGTCGGATTGATTTGACTTGACACCCGGGGCTTTGCCCCGGATTGGCCACGATCGTCCCAGTTAATATCGTTAACGTACCAAATCTTCCCGAAAGTTTGACCCAAAGTCGGTAAATTGGCCGTGCGGCGGACTCTGCTAGTCGAGTCCAAAACTGGTCGGCGTAGTAGTAGTAGTAGTAGTAGTAGTAGTAGTAGTAGTAGTAGTAGTAGTAGTAGTAGAAGAAGAAGAAGAAGAAGAAGAAGAAGAAGAAGAAGTAAGAGGGGTTGGGTTGACTGATTTGTGTTAAATCAGTGACTGGGGAACTTGAGATACTTCTCAGTTACTTCGTGTCTTTTCCTTGAAACCCCATCCAGCCTGGAGACGCTGAGCCAAGTATATGGCAGGCCTTCTCGAAAGGTTATTCACAAAGAAAGATTTCGGCTACCTCTCGCATACTGGGACCAGGTCATCAAACGGCAGGATGGATCATGTTCTTGGTACAGGCTGGAGTGACGGTTGACGGAGTTTGGCGACAAGCTTAAAACCTGCTGGAGAGGTCCGTGGCGGCTCGTCCCCGTTGCTATGAGACGACACGGCAGATCATCCACAGCTTCCGCTCTTGCTGGTCAATGAAGGAAGTCTCCGGGTGCAAGACCCCTGCTAGAATCTCAAGAGCCAAATCACTCACTCATTAGGTTGCTGTTTCACTTGCCTTGGGAGTGGGGACGCTTTCTTGAGCAGTGATATCATTAGCACAAAGCTTAATTACATGTAGGTCTCTTTCGGGGCAATCCATGCCGTTCGCTTTCTGCATCTGGTTCCAGGCTACGTTCGCTTCTGACAGCCAACGTTGAGTGGAGATACCTACTCTGGACATGACTAGGGTTATATCAATCATCTGGTGTATGTCGAGATTGCTGCCAATAAGACAGCGTGGTTGTTGGAATCGCCGGATGGATGATATATTGGAGATCCCATGTACTTCTTTTATGCCCCTCTATTACATTCAAGTTTACCCATATTCCGAGTAAGTACATCTTGGCTCTGGAAATGGACCTCTCAGGAGAGTAAACTGCATGTGTCCCCAAATCACCCGAAGCTTCTGCCTCGGGGTAGGCGCCGAATCTGACGTCAAGCAGCGGCATTTCCGAGGGTATTACTCCTCTTACTACTATCTAGCCTGGCTGTCCTAACTAGAAAAGTTAAAATCACTGGCGCTATCTGACAAACTTTGTGAACGTCCTTATTTCCCATGTGACGTCACTCACATATGCTGAAGTCCGATAATTTTCCTGCTCGAAAGCTTTGCAACAAGCAATTGGACACTAATTTCTACTCATCGTGGACGAACACGAACGCCCCCAAAATCTCGGCTCTCCCTTCGGAAAGGGCGAGGGCTTGTCGAAGCCGGGAGACTTTGAATAATAAAAAATGGGTAGAAAGCCTGGGCTATGTTCACGCAACCTGAAAAGGGTTAACTTCCAAGGACCAAAGGGAGGAGGTATAGGCACAGAAAGCCGCGTAGATTCCGCCGCCCGAGCCGCCCGTGGCCAACGACGCCTATATGGCCATGGCAACCTGGCCCCCGGTTTCGGACCTGCCGGCGACGAGCGAGTTCGTTGTAATACGTGGCGAAAAAAAGGGGTGAGAATTCGGATATAGGCTGGCAGATTTTACAATCGACAAGACTGTGTACGGAAGGGGAGGAAAAAAAAATAGAGGTGGAACGGCGAGACTCAAACCAGTGTCTGACCGCCTGTCGGCTAAGGGGGTGGTGGGAACTCGCAATGTTTCGCAAACCGGACACTCCAGCATCATCAAACACACCACCCATTTGGGCCTCACGGTCTACGGTATCTAGGAGGGTCGGATGGTGCCAGAGACAAACAACATTGCGAGGCTGCCAAACCTGGAACTTGGGTCCGCGAGGCCGCCTTCATGTTGAGATATCCCCTCGTCGGGTGCTGCCCTCTCCCTTGCTGGAATGAAAACTGGTGGAAATGACGGATATGCTTTGGATTGCCGAGTCGGCATCTCCAGCTCTCCCTTTGGTCGTGGGGATTACCTAGACCTCGCAAGCCGTGGATGAAATGGCTGCCCCTGAATCAGAGGCGAGACCGGCACGTTAGGTCGGTCATAGGTTCCCACGTTCCGTGGTTGAATGTGTTTGGGTCTCGTGATCCAATGTTGAACTTAACAAAAGGAACCGAACAAGGAGCTAGCGACGCAGTGGTTCGTTGATATGCGGGCTTTTGAAAACACCCGTTTTCTTGCAGGTGAGTGAGTAATGTAGATATTCCCAGTCATGTAAATTCTATTGCCTGTTTACCTATCCGTACCTATATGTCATATGCTATCAGCACGTGACCATGCCGGTGCGGGCCGATAAGGCCAAAAGCTCCGGAGAAGTGTCCTCTAGGTAATCGCCCCAGAGGGTCCCCCCTCCTCTCAGACCCGGGATCGACCAGCTGGCAATTAACCAACCAACCAACCAACCAACCAAACCACCACCGCCAACCGAACCACACTCGCTCTCCACGATACCACTTTCTAGTTTTCCTTCGAGCTCACGATCGCGACTTACCACCTTGACCGCTGGCTTGGCGACTTCACAAAAAGAGACACCCGGAAAGGCGATCCATCATCACCCACCGAACTCGAGACACGCGACTCTCTCTCTAACTCTCTTCCGCGCTTCTCCCCCCCCCCCCTCCCCCTTCTACCATAGCCGCCCATTCCAGACCACACCTACAAACAATCAAAAATAAAGCCATCCCAGTGACGACAGCCACCGCCGCCGCCGTCGCCATGTCGGAACTCACGCACTTCGACCTCCTCCCCCTCCGGATCGACCCGCAGTCCAAGGCCATCTCCTCCCCGTCGCCCTCGCGCGCCCTCGCGGCCGAGCTCGACCAGCTCAACGCCCTCCACCGGTCCCTCGTCACCTCGGACACCACCGGCCCCCACGGCGTCCCGCCCCCGCCCATGCCCGTCAACCCCAAGCGCTCCGCCAACGTCGCCAAGCTCCGCGACAGCGGCAACGCCGAGTTCCACAAGAAGAAGTACGCCGAGGCCGTCCGGTTCTACACCCTCGGCCTCCAGATGGCCCTCACCCGCCCCCTCTGGGAGCCCTCCCAGCTCGTCCGCGAGGAGGTCTCGGGCCTCTACGCCAACCGGGCCCAGGCGCACATGGCCCTGCAGCAGTGGGCCGAGGGCTCCGTCGACGCCGAGGCCAGCGTCGAGGCCCGCAAGGTCGGCAACGCCAAGGCCTGGTGGCGCCGCGGCCGCTGCCTCATCGAGATGGGCCGCCTCGAGGAGGCCAGGGACTGGGTCGGCAAGGCCCTCGAGTTCGAGGGCGAGGAGGCCGAGCTCGTAGCCCTCTACAAGGACATTGAGGCCCGCCTCGATAAGAAGGACAGCGCTTGAAGAGGACGACAAAACAACAGCAACAACAACAACAACAACAACGGGATGTGGTTCCAGGAGTTTTTGTTTGGGTTTTGTTCGGGGTTTTTTATTTATTTTTTTCTCCTTCGTCGCCTTGCTGACAGAATACCCCACGCAGAGTCGGGCAACGGCAGAGAGGAGGTCGACTGTGATGAATGGGAAGATTCGAGTTTATCACGGCTAGCCAGCAGGGGGCCCATACATCATATATACATACATACATATATCTATACGTATACGTTGAAGGCACCGAGACGACTTCACATGCAAAACTTGTTGACGCTCGTCCATGGATTGATTGGATTGAGCCTTAGGCATTTCTATTATACCGCGTGTACCAAGGCTTACACACCACCACATAATCTGGTTCAAGGAAAACATCACCCCCAGCCAATGTCGTGATCCGCCCGATGTCTGTACAGTTGATGCTTTGCGGTGGTGGAAAGAAATTATGTAACGCGGCCGGAAGCGGCACAACAAGCCGCCATTCTAAACATAATGCGTGGGATGCCATCACTGCGGCGGCGCTCAGGCTATCCCCTGGATATCCCAACAGACCAAGAAGAAACCCGCCACGATTATAAAAAAAAAAAGGAATTTAGAAAAAAAAAAGGCTTCCACAGTCATCATCAACTTGGTTGGTTCCGCATCGGCCTTGTTCTTGTCCTATTTCCATTATGCTTATTTGCTTGCATTCGGAGGCGCGTCGCCGGCGTCTTCTAGTCGTCGTAGGTCTTGTGCGACGGAGGCTTCGCTGAGAGCGAGGGGCCGAACCCACTCTGTTGCCTGGCTTTCAGCGCCACGATTATCTGTCCCTGTTGGAGTCGCAGCCCCGCGAGCCGATCCAGGACCGTCGTGATTCGGTTGGGGCTCTCGTACTGTTTGTTTGTCGGATGCGGTAAGAAGGGCGCGCCACGGCCATTTGCTCGTGGTGGAGGCCTGCTCGGCAGGGTCCTACGCGGCCTGAGCAGGCTTCTCCTTGAGCATCTTGCCACGGGGACGCATGACGGCGTCCTGGCTGCTCATCCTCCGATCCAGGGCACGCTCCAGCTTGGCACCGAGGGCCAGCTTGCTCATGTTGGCGCTCTTCTCCTCGCTCAGGGTGACTCTTTGGGAGCTCAAGGCCTTGTTCTCCATACGGTCGAGGCCAACAGCGATGTCGGCGATTTCGGCGTGGGCCGACTCGGAGGTCTGGACGGTGTTGGCGAACGATGGCGCCATGCTGTAGGTACTGTATCGCACAGAGGTACGCACCTGAGGAGTCGGCTCTGTCAGAACGGCAGTCATTTTTTGGGCGGGTGTGGATGGAGAGATGTGTGTGTGAGAGTGAGGGAGAGAGAGAGAGAGAGCCAAAGGAGTAAGGTGTAGTAGGTGGAGGAACTATGGCAGAGCGAGGCAAATGAAATCCAAGGCGATAAAGTCGGGGGCAAGTCCAAGAGCAAACAAAGTCAAAGGAACTGTGGCAAGCGAATCATTATAGGCAGGGCAAGAACAGACGGATATGATAACACGGTTTGTAGGTAATAGGACCGGACGGGGGGGAGGAGAACCAAGAGGTCAAGGTCGGGGAGAGGGGCAGGGAGGGTAGAGACGTACCGAGGGAGCCATGATGGGACGAGAAGAATCAACAGATGCGGGCATTGTGACTAGGTTTTCTTTGGAAGGGGGAATTGGACAAGGTCCCTGCGTAAAACCAAAAGGTTTGTCGAATTGGGCGTCCAGTCTTTGAATGTGGTTCCGAATTTCCACAGGCCGGGGCTTGCTTCACGACTGTCGAACCAGAACGCAGGCGAGCGGGCGATTGGCGGTGGGTTTGATTTTTTTTTTTGGCAGATTTTTGGACAAGAGGCTGCGGCGTGGTTTGCACCGCGTGGCCTTGTGCGTTACGTTGCGTTGCGTTGCTTCAGGCAGCAGAAAAGGTAGGGAGGAAGACGGGTCGGCGGTCGCTTCGTTCGGTTCGTGTAGGAATGGATGGATGGCGAGCACGATTGGGCAATGAGTTCGTCGTGCTTGGTTGGGTGAAGAAGCCACAGGAGCGGGACTTTTGGAGAGAAAACCGCAGGGGACTTTGATGATCCAAGGACCAAGCAAACTTGTCCAGACGCAGGCGAGATTTGAGGTTCGGAGCGAGTGGGTTGATGGAGATGGGTCTGAGCTGAGAAATTGGGTCGTCTGTACAGATCGTGAGGGTCGCAGAGGAGAACCACAAGCAAGAGCGAAAGAGGAGAGGAAGACAAGAGCCGAAGGGTTATGATTTGATGATGGCGAACGAGGGACCCGATTAGTCTTGGTAGTGTGCCGTATCGTGTACTTATGTACGTACGATACGTAGGTAGGTAGGTAGACGAACAGAGAGACAAAGTACCTTTGTAGGTAGGGGGTAGGGTGGAGGAGGAGGAGTAGGAGAAGGGGAGAGAAGCAGCTGCGGAGGCGGCCGCCTTCAACAACAGCAATAACAGCGGCTTCGGTGGTAGTGAGTGGGCGTAGTAGGTAGGAGTGCACAGGTAGAAAGGCAGGGGGGAGGGAAAGAGGGAAGGAGGGATGGTGGGGAGGCGACGGAAAGAGCAGGCTGGGGACAGACAAGCTACCCAGCTTACCTAGGCAGATACCTACTCAGGTACCTACTACTTTAGGCACCTAGTGCAGGTAGGTACCTAGGCAAGTAGTGCACGCAGTATGTACGGCCTTGTACTGTAGCAAGCACGAGGGAAGGGCAGGAAGGTACTGTCCTGTCGTACTGTCTTGTCTGTCTTACCCTCACACCCAGCCATATTAGGTGTCTGTCCGTCTAAACTACCTAGGTAGGTAGGTAGATACTTGACATGACACCTTGCTGACCTTCTGCCTGCCTTGGTAGATGTGTACCGGATGTATTAGAGTAGAGTTGGTAGGTCGGGATAATTCACAAATACTCAACCATTCGTCATAGGGAGCAGATGGGACAAGATGGGTTGTACATAGTAGGAGAGCCCTCAGCAACCAGCTCGTACCTACCTACCTACTTTAGGTAGTAGTTTAGTGTACGGACACATGTACTAGGGTAGTTAGTGTATGCGTGCATGGCTCTGGGACTCTGGCACCTGGCACTCTGGGTAGGGGGGCAGGCACGTCGGCCCTCAAACAGATTCGGACAAGGGAGACGAGACGCGATAAGATGTGGTTGAGGTAGAGGTACCGGTACTTGGGGACGAGTGCATTTACGAGTACGTACCTACATGTCTGTAGTAATAGTACTCCGTACGCATTACATTTGGGGGAGACGGGCAAGAGAGCCCGGCCCCACGCATGCAGACGGGAAACAAAAGGGAGGCAGAAACCGAGAGGAAAGAAAGAGCGAGCGGTCCATTCTGTTTCTCGTGTACGCACTTGCCAACCGCTATTGCTTACTTGCTCCTGTGCCTGTGCCATCCATGCATAGGTACATCCCAAGGCAGCAATGTCGCTCACTACTAATAGTAGAGTGCCATACTCCGTACTATACATTGCAACGATATCTATCATTTGGGGCTAGGCACAACCAGGGAAAGCAAGCATCAAGTGAAGCTGGCGAACACAGGGGCGGCAGCCATGTGTAGAGCAGGGATTAGGGGGGATCAGAGGGGGGGAAAGGGGCAAGGGGACGGACAGTACACTACGTGCCGCTTCCTGCAGAAACTGTAACTGCGGCATGTACTAGTAGTAGGTATGTATGTACTGTATATGGTAGTCCTCCCCCCTTCCGGATGCAATCACACCTGCTTGCATACTACTGTATATACTCCGTACAGTACATAGCCATACGTGCAGGTAATACCTACCTACAGGTACCTACTATTATGTAGTACAGGTATAGTAGGTCTACGGAGTAGGGTAGCAAGCACACACACTACATCCTGATGACGGCGATCATGACTGCTTTTTCTTTCATCTGGTCTTTTTGTTCCTTTTCCTTCCTCCCCACGCGAGAGGCCCGATGAGCCCGACTACTACTACTACCTGTACGTACTGCTAGGCAGGTACAGTACTTACCCAGGACCCTACCACTAGGTAGGTAGGCAGTGCAGTGTGCACTACGTGACTACTAGTTGTCGTCGTCCCTCAGAAACATCCGATTATGCGGCATCTTCCGAGCGACCTTCGACACGGGCCACCGAGGCGTCAGCTCGTGTGTGTTCCGGTCTCCGATGGCACTGCCATGGTGCCATGCCATATCATCGACCAACCACCCAACCACCTATCCGTACTCTGTACAGTAGATGAGAAAGCTATTTGATATCCGTACTACGGGTAGATGGAGAAATGTTCCAGCCACGCTGGGCCCAGAAGCGTGCCCTCCCACCGGCAAACTACACATCCGACATAGTACGAAATATGCCTATACCTTCTATGATATAGTAGGTGGTCTGCGTTGTATCCCCACTACCTACCTCGACGTATTGCGTAGTGTTTACATACGACATACGTAGTATATAGCATACTCAGTGTACGTGCTGTGTACGGTATGGCCTGGTGCCTTATAATACTCGCTAACTTCTCAAAGGCGTTTGTCAACCATTACTCATTAAGACAGCACAAAAAAAAAAAAAAAAAGCGAGAGAGAGAGAGAGAGAGAGAAGAAGAAGAAGAAGAAGAAGAAGAAAGAGGGAACCTCCATGTTGAGCGCCAAGAAACTATACGCAGAAAAGAGCGGCAAAAGAGAGAGAGGGGAAAAAACACCCATGTTGAGTGCCAAGAACGCATACTCACAAACCTAAATATATAAACAAACAAACCCTTTTCCGTCCCATTTGCTCGCGTTTCCTGGTTGGCGTCTGTCTCTCTTTCGCTCTCAATCTCGCCCTCAATCTCGCTGTCGCTCTCCCATGCCCCCCCACGCATACTGCTACACTGCCGCGTTAACACTTCGGCACTTATATCCCATTTTCCAAGGAGGGGGACGGTAGTTAGTCCTGTGCAACCAGTCGTTGTACATACATGCACTCCGATATGTCTTCCCAGCTGAGCGCATGTCTGATGCAACGGGATGAGTCTCTAGATCTCACTCACTTCGGGAACACACCAGACACTAAAAGTGGCCGCATCCGTCGGCTTGCGGTCCGATGTTGAAACATGAAAGTTGTCGAAAACCAGCCATCTCACCCGCCAATCCAACCGTCGCACCGCCCCCGCTAGGTATCACATCCAACGTGCCCCTGTTCATCATCAATCCCTCCATTCATCCTCCTCTCCTCCCGTAATGTCACCGCACGCTTCCCCCCATCTGCCGGCTGCGAATCCAGCAAAGTATAACCCCCCCCCCCGGTACGGATGCAGCTTGGGCGGATGACGATCAAATCGGAAAAGGGGAAGCAGAGATCTCTCGGCATTGTGATGAAACCATGCTGAGTGAATACTGAATACGTAGCGGAGGAACCGTCGCCTACCTATCGTACACGAGCACATCACATCACATCACGGTCCAACAATTCGAGCAGGCTTCATCGTATACCCACGCCACTTCAGGGAGCCCGTGATGCTCCTTCGGACGGGGTAGTCCCAGACACACTGACTGGGCATGTCCTCGTCACAGACACTTGTGCCACTTTGACCCAGGAACGCATCTCCAAAACCCACGTGCTGCCTGCATCAACCGGTACGTAGGTAGTACTAAGGTGGTCCATGTAAATTGAATACGCATGTGGTATGCCAGTCATGCTTTTCGGCTATCTAGGTAGCCCCCCCTCGAGTCTTTGACAGCTGTGATTGATGGCTCCGGAGCCTGACCTTCCCCGACACTGATTGCACGAGCTTGACGGTCATACGCGATTGCGCCGCCTTCACAACTCAACTGTCTCGGTCACTGTCAAACATCCGGTTGGCTTGTTCATGTGCCTGTCACTTCAACCCAGCCAAAAGTCCGCTGGATGTTTCGAGCACAATGTCGATCCTCTTGGCCTCGACTGGCCAGAGACAACCCCCCCCCCCTTCGAAAACTCCCCAATGCAATCCCTTTTCCTCAACCCTGAAGAAAGGAAAAAAAAAAAAAAAAACCTTCTAGGAAAGCCAGCCAGCTACAACGCCTTCGGACACTAACCTGGCGTGTCAGCCACCAAGCAATAATGACTCGGGGAAGCCTCCGAATCGTGTCGTCAACCCTGCCAACAAGCCGCAGCCAGGCGTCCGGCTGGGGGTTTTTTCTTTTTTTCTCTTCCCCCCTCCTTCTTCCTATAGTTGAAAACGGCCAGGACGTGATATAATGGTTGCTCGTGTTCCGTGCACTACTAGCTTTGGGAGGACACGTCGATCAACATTTTGACGAGACCAGCCACCATCCTCCACCAATCCCCCGTTTCTCTCTCTCTGTATCTCTCCCGTGTCCGGCCCCTGGTGCTTCGGTCCCCCTTTATCGGCCAGCCAGCCGTCCATCGGCCGGCGGGGATGGCGCCCTTCCATCTTGGATCTCACATTTCACGCACATGGCTGGCCTTGGATGATCTGATTCCGCTTTGTACGGGACAAATCTGACACTGCCGGACGCGTCCCCCCTCAGATCACTTTTGATGGCACGAGCGCCAACCT
The DNA here is from genome assembly GCA_016807845.1 of Colletotrichum eleusines. Taxonomy (NCBI): domain Eukaryota; kingdom Fungi; phylum Ascomycota; class Sordariomycetes; order Glomerellales; family Glomerellaceae; genus Colletotrichum; species Colletotrichum eleusines. The sequence goes on along the minus strand of JADEZO010000010.1, from coordinate 2,774,244 downwards.
TCTTCGTCTCTAAAGCAGACGTGTGTGCGTGTGTGCGTGTGTGCGTGTGTGTATGGTATCTTGCTGTTTGCTGCATGAGCTGCACGTGGCAGACACCCCCCCCCCATTCCATCCCGGCCGCTAGCCAGCCAGCCAGCCAGCCATCCACCCGTCCATCCACTAGGGTATGGTCATCGTCATGGCACGCGTCGGGCATAGAGTTTCAGCGGAGAGCAAATCCCCATCGGTACCATACCAGGCCCAGTCGTTTTTTCTTTTTTCTTTTTCGGGATTGATGCTCCGTTTGCCTGCCTGACGTGGGAACAGACCTTGATAAGCTTGGGTTTCACCGTTTCAGTCATCGCCGCCATCTGCCGTCTCTGTTCTTGATCCGCTGCACCTCATCGACTGCTTGTCCGTCGTCCGTGACTTGAGTGACCCCTGGGTCAGCCACTGGTGGGCTTCGGAACCTACGTGGTAAGTCAGGCTTGCCTCATCTCCCCCAACCGGTAACAGCCCTCACGGGCATCGTGATCTACGGCGCAGCCCTGGCCTGTGGAAACCCTACAACATCGTTGAGCTCTGCTGTGTCAATCAAACCACATCCGTCTCCGCATGCTAACTATCTGCATCCCGAGAGTCCCGTTCTTGACACTCTATTTCCGTTCGCAAGCCGGGCAATCGGACTACCTCCTCACCGCAGAATCGATCTTGCCCCCCTGGCCGGCCGCCTTGACTCGTGTGTCCATTTGGCCTTGCTGCTGCTCCGAGACCAAGACCGGGGTACACCAATGGCCATCCATCTATCCGTACCTTATCGCGGTTCAACCCCGAGTGTGCCCCTTCCGCCCCTCTTCCACGTGGTTTGCCGCCGTCTGGGAATCTGACTCCTGGGACGCTCGGGTCTGGGCAGCGAGGCGGGGGGGGGAGGGAGGGAAGATTCGGTTGCACCTTGCAACATGTAACACCGATCGTCAAGGGACTTTTTTTTTTTTTGCCCATGAGATATCGTGTCCAAAAAAAAAAAAAAAAAAAAGTACATGATAATTATCTCGCAACCAACTCCTTCACCCGCGCTCTTCTTCGTCCCCAGTAAGTAACACGCCGAACAGCCGACCATTGATGATGATTTTTTTTTAAAAAAAACATGTAACAATAAAAATAAAGTATAAAATAAAAAAAAACATGGTCCCCGCGCGGCCAAGAGGATTACCCTCCCCCCGCCCTGCCGCGTCTATGAGTAGCCATGCTTGCCTGCCCGGAACGTTGCGTCGTGCGTAGTACACGTACGTGCCATGGTGGATATCGTGTTTGTCGTGTCTACGAAACAATCTCGCCCGCACGCCTCAATGCGACCCCTCGTACTTCCAAAGTTTGTCGCTGCGCCAGACATCACCCTACCTCGCGTCTGTACCATCTACACGATCATCACTGTCGACGTGTCCGCACTTGGCAGGGCGGCGAGTCGCGACGGCCGGACGGGTCACACCAACGGGGAGGGGGCGGTCCCCGAGTCATCAAGCACATGAAACCTGATCGCCGTTCCGTTTGCTCCGGCCTCCTGGAACGCCGGATCACTGCATGTACAGATGGCCACACAGTTTGCCAGGGGAACTTCATCAATCTGGGGTCCACGGCCTTGGTAGCTAGTCATCTCTGAGGTCATGCATGCATGGGGGGAATAGTCGCCGGTTGCGCCGTGACACACAAAACTGCCGTACGGGTGGGCATCTTTCCCATCTTGCTTGCTGACAGGCTGCACCTGAAGCTTGAGTGTTGGACCACCCTGGCCCAAAAAGCTTGACCTGGCGTCGTACGAGTTGGTCCCCTTTGGTCGGTATTATTGGCGCAGCCTTCCTTGGGCATGACCAGCTTGGTAGGGCAGGCTATAGAAAGAGGCCAGCAACACCCGTGCCACCTCGTATACGCCCCAACGAAGCATGCTTCGATGCCGCGCGTCTGGCGACTGTGTGCTTCACGGCCCCCGAGCCACGCAACCGCTTTGACCGGTAGCCTCTGCCCGTCCAGCAGCATCGTAGGTATTCCCCCTCCGCTGCTGGCCTTTCGTGCACCCGCGTCGTGTCATTTGTGACCAGTTAGCAAAACTCTCGTGGCTCAGCCGCGCCCATCTCAGCAAAGACGTTCGTGCTGTCGTTCTCGTGTCGGCACCGGCCCGTCGACCGAACCGGGGACGTCCGCGATGATGACAAGGTAGTCGAAGCGCCCAGTGCGCGGGGTTCGCGGCAATGGCGAGGGCAGTCCCGAAAGCAGATGTATATGTGAATGCCCCATCGGGGGGGGGGGAGGAGGGCGTGAGAGAGGAGGCGGCGGACATGTAATCTGATGCGCGGCCGATGCGGATGTCAGCCCGATGGGAAGAAGTGTCAGTGAAAGCGAACACGATGACGTGACATGCAGTCTGGCAGTTTTGAACATGCAGGTCTACTATTGCTATGTGGTCTCCAAGAAGCCCCCGTGCCCAAAAGGGGATCGATTCGCCGCGGCCAAGTCTACCTGTCGAAGGGCGAATCTCCATCTACTATGCTGAATCTAGATCGGTTGTCGAAGCAGCGCTGCTGGAACCGTCAACGCTCTCCCGTTCTGCCTCGGACACGTTCTCCGGGACAGCCAGCCTCTCTTGCTCGGGATCGACCTGCACAAGAGCCAGGTCCTCCTCGGTCCGCGCCCACTGGGCAAAGCACCTCTTCAACCTCCTGATCCCGACACCGAACCTCTTGGCCGCGCACTTTTCCGACATGATGAATCCCAGCCTAGACGCTACGAAGTCGACCTCCGGGTCGTTCTCCTCCTCCCAACGGATCGCGGTCTCCAGGATCCGACGCCACCGCAGCTCAAAGTGCTTGCCAACGACCTCGCCCCAGGGGTTGTTGACGACGACGCCGCCGGCATTCGTCTCGCGGCGGTCGTAGAGCCAGTCACTCATGGCGAAAATGAGCGTGTCGGCGCGCATCTCCCAGTTGTACAGGTCGGAAGCCTGGGCGCTCAACCCTGCCCCGGGCTCGTTCCAGATGGGCTCGGCGCAGAAGATCATGGCCTGGATGGAGACGAGGAGCTGCAGAAGGGTGGACGTTTTGGGGCACCAGGGCTCGCCATTCCAGGTGCCGAGGAGAGAGAGGCATACTGTCGGCAGATGTTAGAACTCGGCCGTTGGGGGGGGGGGGGAGGGCTGCGCGGTAAGAGGCTGGGGGCCGCATGGGTTTTGACTCACTCTTCCCGTCAACGTAGAGGTTCGGGTTGAACCTGCGCCCGCTCCGTGTCGTTTTGAACCGCATCGCCGGCGGCACGTCGGGGTACTCGAGAGGGCAAAAGAGGTCGAACTCGAAGAGCCCGTTCTCGTACGGCGTGCCCTCGGGGCCGACGATGAGGACCTTCATGGCGTCCAGCCGCGAGCCGTGGTGTCGGACGAAGATGCCTTCTGGCAGGGAGGTCCGGAGCGACGAGAGATCGTACACGAGCCTCTTGGCGCGGCCGGGCTTGACGGCGCTCCCCGCGGTCCTGGCCAGCCGCCTGGAGAAGCTGTATCCCCCGAGCCACTCGTCCGTCTCGATCTCGGCGACTTTGTTTGCGTCGAGCCAAGCGCGCAAGTCTTCTATTTCCCTCTCATGGGCCACTTCCGAACGCGCAGCAGCGGCACCGGCGGTTGCGCTGGAAGCGCGCGACGGACTGGACGGGCGGGCCGACCCCGGCATTTCTGAATCTTCCGGGCCGTCGACGTTGACCGGTCTGGACATGTCGTCGGAGAAATCGCAGATACGCTGGCACATCGCCAGAATGTTGGCGGCGGCGGCGTCGTCGTCGTCGTCGTCGTCGTCGTCGTCGTCGCCGCCCTTCTTGGGGTCCATGTAATGTATCACAGCACGAGACTGGTCCGTGAGCGGCGAGAGCAGGCTCACCAGCGACTGCAGGGCACCCTGCGGCAGGTCATATATCTCCTTCTCCTTCCCCTTACCCTTGAAGCTCGCGGGGCGAGCCAGCTGGAAGGCGAGCGAAGTGAAGTAATCCGGGCCGAAGCACACCGGCAAGAGGGTTCGGCGGAGCGGATATTCGGTGCGGGAGTCGCGGACCAGAGGGGCTGTGAAGGGATGCGCGACGACGACCCGGAGGAAGTCGAACATGGCCTGGTACACCGCGGCACGGCGCACGACGTGCTCCACGCAGTCGTTACGGAGGAGCTCTGCCACCTTGATCATGAGCGGGCTGCGGCGGGCCATGGCCAGCAGCATCTCGGGGGGGTCCTGGTCGAACCCGCTCGAGTTCGCGGCGGAGGAGGGCCAGGCCTCCTGGAGCTTCGAAAAGAGCCCGGGGAGCACTTTGAAGTCCTGCCTGTTAGCAACCCTGGAGAACCCTCTGACGGTGCTGGCGCAGTCCCCTGCCCCCCCGTAGCCTGTGCCGACGGCCGCCGACCCCGGCGCGCGCTGCGGGGGTCCTGTCGTTGTCGCCCGGGCTGAAGAGCCGGCCGAGGTTCCCGGAGCTCCAATGTTGGCGTTCACCTGGCAGTCCTGGAGGAGGGAAGCCAGGTCGTTGTTGGGGTGGCTGTCTGGGCCGCATAGGAGGTGGAATATGAAGAAGAGCCGGGCAGAGGAACAGCACCACGTAGAGGGGCCTGGGCTGTGGGCTGATGGCTGCTGCACCAGGGCTGTGACTCTGTTACCTGTCTTCATGCACGCCGGGCAGAAGAAGACATTGCATTTCCAAGTTCGGCATTTGAAAATAGGGTGAGCTGAAAGCACAAGAGGTTAGTGTCAAAGCAGCCCGGGGGGTACGCCTCTATGGCGCGTGCTTGAGTTGTATCAGGGGTTTTGTAGACGCGTGGAGGGAGATGTCGGCTTGACGTACGATCTTTGGACATCAAGATTCTCTGGGTACAGCCGAAGACGGCACCGATATTGAAGGGGTTCACGGTACTGTCGCAGCGCGGACACCGGCGCTGGACCATCTGCCGAACAAACACTCGCAGCTTCTGCTCCACTTCGGACGGCGGCTCTAGCAACGAGAGGTCCGGCATCGCGGACCTCGCTTCCCGTGCAAGCGCGGCACAGGCGGCCCTACTCAGACGGGTTAAGAAGTGCCTATAGTAGTAAGAGGTCGAAAGGGATTGTATGAGCATTCACGTACAAAGAGGTATCCCGAAGCTGACCGGGCTCTTGGGTAACGGTGTTCTTTTCGTTCGGGGGCGTGGCTTTCCCGAAGCTGCCTAGGAAAGAGCTCTTGGTATGCTCATGGAGCATGTCCAGAGGCGTGTAGGGGGTCCAGGATTGTAGAGTCCCTTTTCCGCCGGGGGTAGACTGTGTGTCTTCTTCAGTGTCCCCCACCGGCGCAGCGTTGGCTTTGAGTGCTTTTTCGATGGCCGGGAAGTCGTCGTCTGTCAGGTAAGAAGCGGGAGCCGAAGCATGAGCAGCCGGTGTCGCCGACTTGACGCACTCAGGGTCCTGCCAGTGAAGGTGATGTTCGGCAAGGGTCTGGGCCGGGGAATACGACGGAGAGTGAACGGGAGCGTCGAGGATGAAGTTTGGAGACCAGGGGTCAGATGACGAGGGCAGAGAATAAGAAGGGTCATACGCGAGCGCGTCTTTCATCTCGATCCCCCCATCGCTCTGCTCGTCCTGGAACCAAGGAGAAGGATTCAGAGCCTCGGCAACCTTCTTGCTGCTTTGGTAGTGGATCTCGTCCAACGAAACAAAAGAGTAATACTCCACGGCCGGCGGTGCAAGATCCTGAACCGACTTCTTCTTTCTTTCCTGGAGCTTCTGCCCGATTTTCTTGAGCTTTTGCTCGAGGCTTCGCTTCGCCTTTAGCTGGCTGGGAGAAGCGCCAGAAGGCGGTGGATCGGGCTCGTCGTCATCCTCGCCGAGTTTTCCTTTCGTCATGAAGTCGGACAGCTTGGCCTTGTAAGACATGTTTGGCGGGCGTTCCGTCTCGGCCTCGTTGCCGCTCGCCGAGGCAGCAGGACTCTGGGCTTCTTGAACGAGCTCCTGTGTCTCGCCCTTTGAGCAGCGCGAAATGTTAGCAGACGAGAACCTGGACTTGTGTGTGTAGGCAAACCAGTCGGCACCCCCCAAGGTCGTACGATGGAAGTTGCCGCTTGCCTTTGTTCCGTGTTCGGGACTGGAGTCTTCGATCGCATACGAGCTGGATAGAAGAATGACCGAGATTTCCCAGAGGGCTCTGAATAGCCGAAATGTGCTACTGAAAAAAGCCCGCACGATACGGTAGGTTTTACGCATGCCGAGATTGTCCCAGGTCCGAGGACTCTCGAGTATGCGGCCAGGAAAGAGGATGGTACGGAGGCCACATTAGAATGGGGGGGGGAGAAATAATTTGTGATGAGCAGGAAGGGAAAAAAAGGAAAAAAAAGGAGAATGTTTTCGACAACAGATGCTTTTTGTGGCCGTGTCAGCCAAGAAGGTGCTTGACCAGCCAGGTTGGCGGGCACCTTGAGTTTCTTAGTTCCATGGATATCTCGAATTGCGGGCCGTGGCTCATGGAAGACACGATGACAGGGACCCGGCTCAGCCAAAGAAACAAGAGAACATACACGCCAGTCCATACAAAGTTCACACGGTATCACACTTGATAAAGGGGGGAACGTGATGCAGCCTCAGCGCCGTATATACACTTTCGTCTCCAATGTTTATTTACGCAAGCTATTTACAAGAAAAGTAAACCGAGATATCCAGTCTAGGCCGTCGGTCATCCCATCTCTGCGCCAGAGAGAGGATGTCGTGTCGAAGCCGCTTGGGAGCGTACTTAGAAAGCCGGGTTGGCGTTCTTGAGCAGCTGCTCAAAGTAGGCCTGGAACCACGTGCCGGCCTCGGGGGCGGGCTTGAGGGCGTCGCTCTTGCCGCAGTTGAGGTCGTAGCGCACGGCGCTGCTGTCCGAGGTGCCGTCGCTCTCACCGCCGGGCTTGACCCAGACGAAGGCGTCGACGAGGGTCGAGCCCGTGTTGGCGGACGGGCGGGTGCCGAAGCCGGTGCCGATGGCGTTGCACCAGTCACCCCACGCCTCCTGGCCGGTGGGCTGCTTGCCGGAGCGGCCCTGGTCGACGATGAACTTGGCGTCCCAGCCCTGGGCCGAGAGAAGGGGGGCGAGGGCCTCGATGTAGTGCTTCTCGTCGTAGTTGGCGTTGCCTGCGAATGGTCAGATACTGCGTACCCCTGCGTGCAGGTCAAGGAAAGGGATATTGGATATCCTGGCAGCGGACTGAGAATCATTACCTTGGGTGTAAGGAGGTGCAGAGGCGAGGCTGTAGCCGTTGTACTGTCCGTTGTCAGCATGCTAGAGCGAGCCTTGTGGTTGGCGGAAACCACTCACGTTGGACACGTTGGTGACGATACCACGCAGAGCCTTGGGTTTGCCGGCATCCTTGTAGACCTTGGCATACATCTGAGCAGCAGGGGGCAGGTTAGCGGTCCAGCCGAGCCAGCCGGCATGGCCTCCGTCGAGGTACATGGCCACGTTCGGAAGGTCGAGCTGCTTGACGGCGTAGTCGGTGCACTCGAGATAGGCAGCCTGGGCACCGGCGCATTTGGGCACGTTCAAGCTACGGCCTTGTCAGCACGCCCGCCCGAGGCACGACAAGGAGGATTTTTGGTGTCGTTTTCTTTTTTTCACTTACTTAGTAACGAGGTTGGCGAGAGAGTCGGGCTCTGAAAGAAGGTTAGAAGTTGTCTCGTCCTGCGACGCTGGTTGTATAGACACTTACCAATGACGAGGAGGGTGCGGATGTCAGGGTACCTGAGGATCATGGCGCGGATCGCGTCGATGTACTCCTTGTACTTGGCAACACCACCGTTGGCAATAGACAGCTCGCCGTTGGAGGCGGCGGCAGCACAGTCACGGTCAGGAAGGTTGTAGACGACGAATTCACCGGCATAGTTGCCACCGGCCTGGTTGGCCTTGCGAATATCGGCCAGAGTGGCCTCGACCAGGGGGATCTTGGAGCGTGTGTCCCTGAGGAGTGAAGGAGTGTCAGAGAGTGAGGGAGAAGAGAAGGTATCTTGCGTGAGTGGACGACTTACATCCACATGAAGGTGGGAACCTTGGCGACCTTGGCGGCGGCGGTGGCCAAAGCCGGGCTCAAGGACGGAATGGCCAGAGTCGAGATCTCGGAGGCGTAGTACGAGTTGGCCCAGAGGTCGACGCCGACGAAGGGGTTGCCGGTGTAGGTAGCACCGCCGGTGGGAGCAGGGGTGGTGCCGGTGGCGGTGCCGGCGGCGGTGGTGGAGACGGAACCGGCGGTGGTGGAGGTGCGGGAGGGGCTGACGACCGGGGTGGAGCTCGTGCGGACGGTGGAGCTCGTGCGGGCGGTCGTGCTGGACGAGGGGGCGGCGCTACCGGGGAGGCACTGGCTGTAGAACGGGTTGCTGACGGTGCAGACACTGCCGGCGGCGCAGCACGTAGGGCCGGTCCAGGTTTGACCACCGCACTGGCCCCTGTGTATTGTTAGACGGCTTATCCTTTGCGGCGGACCCCGTCGTTGGGTGCGTTCACTCACCATAGAGTCGCGCAGGCCTGTCTCTCCTCGATGGGGACGGCGATGACGGCGGTACCCAGAAGGGCAGCGGCAAGAAGCGAGCGGGCAGCCATTGTTGCTTCGGTTCTGAAGCTCGTTGCGATGACTTTTTGAGACTAGGAGGGAGGAGACGAGGTCTGTGGGTTGCAGATACAGACTGAATGGTTCCAATCCGGCCTGGGGCGCTGGCCCTTTTATCATCATCGTGTGTCTCGGTAAGAGACATCCGATCCTTCTGGTTCATGAGCTGATCCTTTCGGACCGGCGGGATGATGGAGCTGTGGGCTCATGGCGGGTGAGGGAGTTTGCACCATTATCCTTGGAGCACAGCTCTCGGCATTCCGAGCCCTTGATTACTACTTCGAGACAAGCGCAGAGAAACCGGGCGAAGCCGAGCCAGCTACCGCAAGCCATGAGGGGCGGATTTGGGTCCATGGGGATAGACATCCGAAGCTTCAGCCGGTGGGGGACGAAGATCGTGGAACAACCGAGTCGAGTGATGGCAGGTTGAACCAGGAACGGAACGAAGGCCAAGTAGGCATGGGATGGCAAATGTCTGTCGGCAGCGGCGCGACCAGGCACGGCCGGCCTTGGATATAGTTGATGGCATAAGGGAGGAAGATCAGCCAACCAACGTGGGACGGGAAGACGAAGCGGATGCAACAGAGTCTAAGTCATCTCGGAGGTGACGCTCCATATTAGCCATGAACGGAAGAGCGCGTTGGTCATGGGGGCGCGGTGGATGTGGGGACGGCTGGGGAGGGTGGCATGAGGGGTCGGAAAGGACTTTGGATCGTTCCGGTCAAGTTTACACCTGCGCAGAAGTGAGATGGAAGAGCGGCTTCGCCACCCGAGATGTGGAAGCTTGAGAGCAGTCGTCGTCCAGCGCACCCAATGCAGAGACGGAAGCTTACTTGATGAGGGCGTCGCGAATCGGTATACGGAGGGGGATGACCTGCCGAAGGAACCGAATGACGGAGCGAAAGTGGCATGGCTTCAGGCACCAAGAGGAAGAGGAGAGAGAGGGGGGGGGGGTAATAGAGACTGAGAGTTGGTGCAGGAGCCGCACGTCAGGGACCGAAGACAGACAAGTTGTAGAAATTGGATTGGTGTATGGATGATATATCGTGGCCTAATTCCTACTGGACGACAAGCTGGTAACAGAGCGAGGGGGTGGTGCCGAGATATTCGGACCTGGAGGGTGTCAATGAGCGTTGGTGAGCGAGCGTCCAAGAGAGTTGCGAGAAGGAAGCAATCAAGACTTATTGTCTTTCTGTATTCAAGCATTGATCGACATTCTGGGTTTCCAGGGCTATGGGAACGATCCGTATTGAGGGTTCCTTGGCGTTTCCCTCATGTTTTGTTTGCTTCAGGGCTCGGCATCAACGTCGTTATGTTTTAAACGGCATGGCATTCATGAGCTAAGCAATACTTTAAGCAAACGGCTCAACTTGGTTTACAGTGAGTAATATGTCATCAGGGAATGGTTGAGAAAGTGAGGGATTATCAGTATAAGCAACAATCGGTGCTGGCCACAAGTGAAATAGAGGAGAGGAAGAATGTACACGGTATAAATATAGTACAATTGTTGATGACAATAGAAATGACTATGACTATTGACTATGACAATAAATGACAATGAGAGAGGGGGGGGATGGAATGAGCAGAAAAGGCGGAAGCGGAAGTTCCGACATCTATTCGCACAGTCTGATCATACTGTGCTGACATAATCACACCCATCGTGGGGATGCAGGGACCCCGGAACACGGAAGACAGCCCGCCGACGGGCGCTCACGTGGGAGACAGTACGATCACGTAATACCTATGATAAAGTACCTACGTACCTACCTACCGAGGCACCCACCACAGCACTGTAGGTACCTAGGTAGGTACAGTACGTAAGCCACGGAGCCCCGGCCACGTTGAGCTTCACCGCCCGGACTCTCTCGTGCGGCAGAATCTCCCACGGTTCCCGAAACCGTCAATCACCTCGATAAGCAGGCCGAAAGCTCCCCCCCTGACTGACTGACTGATTGACGAGCTGATCGAGACTCCGTCGCAGTCCCCGCTGTCCCGTCCGTTCGTTCGTCTGTCTGCCTTGTCCGGACCTGCGATCATCCTCAAAGCAGCAGCAGCAGCAGCACCACCACCACCACTACCACCTCGACCTCGCCTCTCCCCCCCCTTCCCCTCCGAGTCGCCGACCAACCCTTCCATCCCCCCCACGTGGTTGCTCCCGTCGCGCACTCCCGGCCGTCGCCAATATGCTGTCCGGAATCCTCATTTTCAACCAAAAGGGCGAGAACCTCATCTTCCGCGCCTTTCGCAACGACTGCAGACCCAGGCTTGCCGACGTCTTCCGGATTCAAGTGATCTCGAACGCCCAGGTCCGGTCTCCCATCCTCACCCTCGGCAGCACCACCTTTAGCCATGTCAAGCATGAGAACATCTACCTGGTGGCCATCACAAAGAGCAATGCCAATGCGGCCCTCGTCTTCGAGTTCCTCTATCGCCTGATCGCTCTAGGCAGGGGTTACTTTGGCAAGTTCGACGAGGAGGCTGTCAAGAACAACTTCGTGCTTGTCTATGAGCTGCTCGATGGTGCGTCCAAAACTCCCAATCCCCAAGACTGGGACCCGGCACCCCTCTCTCCTGCCACCCACTGACACTTCCGCAGAGATCATTGACTTTGGCTACCCTCAAAACACCGAAACCGACACCCTCAAGATGTACATCACCACCGAAGGCGTCAAGTCAGAACGCGCCGCCGAGGACTCGGCCAAGATCACAATGCAGGCGACGGGCGCGCTCTCGTGGCGTAAGGCCGATGTTAAGTACAGAAAGAACGAGGCCTTTGTCGACGTGATCGAAGACGTCAACCTTCTCATGTCCGCCACCGGCGCCGTCCTGCGCGCCGACGTCACCGGCCAGATCGTTATGCGCGCCTATCTGTCGGGCACCCCCGAGTGCAAGTTTGGCCTCAACGACCGCCTCCTCCTCGACAACGACGGTCTCCTGAGCCTGCCGAGCGGCAACCGGATGGGCACCAAGGCCACCAAGGCCGCCGCCGGCAGCGTCACCCTCGAGGACTGCCAGTTCCACCAGTGCGTCAAGCTCGGCAAGTTCGACAGCGACCGCATCATCTCCTTCGTGCCCCCGGACGGCGAGTTCGAGCTCATGCGCTACCGCGCCACCGAGAACGTCAACCTGCCCTTCAAGGTCCACGCCATCGTCAACGAGGTCGGCCGCACAAAGGTCGAGTACAGCATCGGCATCAAGGCCAACTTCGGCTCCAAGCTCTTTGCCACAAACGTCGTCGTCCGCATCCCCACCCCGCTCAACACGGCAAAGATCACCGAGCGCTGCACCCAGGGCAAGGCCAAGTACGAGCCCAGCGAGAACAACATTGTCTGGAAGATTGGCCGCTTCACCGGCCAGAGCGAGTTCGTCCTGAGCGCCGAGGCCTTTCTGACGAGCATGACCAACCAGCGTGCCTGGTCGCGCCCGCCCCTGAGCCTCAACTTCAGCCTGTTGATGTTTACGAGTTCCGGCCTGTTGGTTAGGTACCTAAAGGTCTTTGAGAAGAGCAACTACTCGAGCGTCAAGTGGGTACGGTACATGACGAGGGCGGGTTCCTATGAGATACGGTGAGCTTTTCGATCCTTCTTCATCCATCCCGTTGGCGTCAGACGCCCAGGAGCGTCTGCTAACATCCGTCGACAGTTTCTAGCGGGGTAAATATGCGTGGGGGTTTTTTTTTCATCGAGCTTTTTTGTGCGGTATATATGCATAGTATGGCGTCAAAAGGTATTCCCAGTTCCAAAAGAAAGAAAAAAGGCCGGTGGGCTCCAGCGCGTTTTGCCAATATTTGACGACGGCCACGTCTGTTGTCAACAAGTCTCGTCGTGGGAGACGGTAGTAATACAAGGTGTTCCAACCACTCTCCCAGGTCGCCGCCTCATTGGCTCTGCCGTGAGTTGTGTGGCCGGCTCGTCGCGTCACACGTCAGCGACGGCCGCTCTTCTTCCATCTTCCCTCAGTATTTGCTGCAGCATCCGCCCCTACCCCCCTCGTCCCGAGTTGTACCGGTCTTTGTGGTGGCTCTGCTTACGCTCGCATCAGGCCGACCATCGCAGACTCATGTTCATGACTTCCCCGGCCAACCTCGTCGAGGCACCCTCCATGCCGCAGTCCATTAGCATGGTCGTGTCTACCCCCTCCACCTCGTCGTCCTCGACCAGCAACACCCTCACCCCCTCGAAATCCTGCTTATCCGCGTCCACCTGCTGGCTCCGTATCATTTCATCCATGGCCGCCGCAAACACATAGCTCGGGTGCTCGTGCGACCAGCCGAGCCCTTCAAAGTCGAACACCTCGCGATACGTCTTGCCGACGCCGTGTATGACCTCCGGCGCCCGGGCCATGGCGCCATCCGCATCCCAACTCTGGAGCTGCCGGTACAGGGGCCCGCGCGTCTGAAGCCGGTTGGGTCTGGCGTCGTGCCGCTCGCACCGCGTGCAGCGCCCGTGGCAGTGGTCGACCAGGTACAGCACACGGAGGCCTTGCTGCAGACAGCAGGCCAAGTACGCCGCCTCTTCGTAGAGCACCGCCCCGATCGCCGGCGGTGCCCACGTCTCCGCGACGTCGAGGGCGATGCGGCGCGCATTGTGCAGCGTCTCGGCCGCCTCGGCGCTCCAGGGGCCCTCTAGCAGCTCGGTGAGGGCGTTCATCCCCGACGCCTCGAACTCGCCGAAGCGCACCCCTTGGGTCAGGTTCGTGATCGCGCCGCCGTCTCTGAATCGCAGGAGCAGCACGTCGTCGTCGTTGTCGTATTCCATCCTCCTGTCTCGGCCCGGTATGTACACCGTGTTCAAGCTCTTGCCCTTCATCCTCCTCCGCACCGCCGCCGACGCGTCGGAGCACGTCAGCCGCATCGTTGAGCGGAGCCTGTACACGGATGGATCGTATGCGTGCCGCGCGACGCGCGTCTCCCGTGCCAGGTCCGCCGGCCCGACCTACAGGGTGTCGAGGAACACGCACTCGCCGTACTTGGTCCATCTGTCGTGGTCACTCTTCGACATGGTTCCGTCGGCGCCGTAGAAGGCGCGCCTGCTGCGGCCGACGCCGCGCCACGAGGGGAAGCAGACGTCCAAGACGTGCATCGACGGTCCCGCGGCCGCCTCGTCCCAGATCTTGAGACGGATCTCGGGCGGGAGGTCGGGGAACCTGGTGAAGGACCTGGAGGTCATCGCGGGCGGCTGCGGACGGTCCAGGGCGGGTTTGGGGAGATTCTCGATGTAGGACTGCAGCTTTCGCGGGAGTCGACGGAGGCACTTTTGCAGGACCGCCGTTGATATATAGCCCGTCAGGTGCTTGGTGCGCAGCGTAGTCCACCAGCCCGAGACCCATTCTAGGGAATCCACGGCCAGCTCACACATCTCATCCATGCTTACTTACTCCTGCTCGTGATCGTCTCGGTCGCAGTCGGTTCCATGGTGGCTCGGCGGCCAACGAGGACCGTGAATCGTCGTCCTCTGAGATACTTGTATGCCCACAGGACTGCCAGCCCATTCTCAGCACTTGTCCAGACCAGGGAGGAAGGGGGGGGTGGCTTATCCGCCGTTTGTGCCTCCACGTATCCCAAAGGAATGGTAGCCAACGCCACCAGTGCCTCGAGTAAGCTGTGCCGTCGATAAGCCCCATACGGCTGAATCTGCGGTCACCACACCCACCGAACGACGCTCCGGCGCTCATTGGTCGGGGTTCGGGCTGCCAACGCAAACAACGGACGAGAGATGTGCGTGCAGGCCTGGCTGGCGCCGATTGAAATAGCCTTTCCCTAGGGGTTGGGCAGGGGGGTCCCGGGGTGCTCAGGGTTGCGATACGGCCATTTGTTTGTCATGTAACCCGGGTTCGACAAACAACTCGGAAATAGGAGTTTTAGCGCACCATGACTCGAGCTAGGATGCTGACGGAGAGCTAAAGTACCTCGTCGACTATTCAGCACCTGTCATGGGCTGGGTTCTGTTGGAGCATGTCCCGGGTTATTACATGGTGAATGGTTTCGGGAAAGCTGAGGGTACGCATGGATGGAGCGGTTTCTATGCCGATCTTGTTACCGGCTAGACAGCCATGTCCAAACCTTAGACTGGTTGGCGTGGGAACGTTCTGAAAACGTCTTAGCATACACCAACAGTATAACGTTTTCTACACGGTGACTGCAGAGAGTCAAGTTTGAAAGTCCTAGAGCGTCGCCAACTTCAAACTATCTGCCGGTGGACCTCAGCTTCACGCCTTTCCTTCGCCCGAGCCGTCGGTCTCCTCCAAGCCTGCCACCCTAGAAATACCCATTCCTAGGCCTCGAGGCCCCTAGCTCGTGGCTCCGTCACGGCGACTAGACACCGGAATCGTTCTGGAGGTTGACCGCGTCCGCACAAGATGGGTAATTAGGAGAGCTCTCGTTGCCCGTATTGCCGGGCCAGTAGTTCTTGCAGTCATAGGCCCAGCTGTTCCAGCCGGCGCAGAGGGCATGCGCCGCGTCCAACGCGTCCGAGCGCCCGGGCGGCCACAGGTCGTTCGCCGCGGCCTGCCGCTCCATGATCTGCAGCGACAGCCCCGCGGACGCGTGGTTGGCGATGTGGCAGTGCATCAGCCACACGCCGGGGTTGTCCGTCTTGAAGGCGATGACGGCGAAGCCGTTCTTCGGCAGGAGCACGACGTCGCGGCGCGGCGGGTTCTTCTTGTTGGGCTTGAATATGCTCGGGTCGCTGGGGTTCCATGTCTTGTCGTTCTCCTGCTGGACGATGGCGAAGTCATGGCCGTGAAGATGGATCTAGACCGAGTCAGCCGCTGGTCCGATCGACCTGCGGAGTAGAATAATATAGTATATGTCTTACCGGATGAGGGCCAAATGTGTGGTGATCCTTCTTTTCGTTGGAGTTGAGGACTAGATAGACCTACGTGCCAACCGACGCAGTCAATAAACTTATCAAGGCAATCCGGCCTCCGACGTCGGCGCGTAGGAAAACGAGACGCTTACCCAATCCGTGGCAGTGTAGTTTTCCGCAACGACAACCCACCCGCTCGGCCACTCGTCGCCGACGTTGTCCAGGTTCAGGAAAGTCGGGTTGCCGTACGAGGTTTGGACCGGCCGCACTTCTTCACTGCCGGGACGCTCAAAGGAGAAGAATGAGGTCGCGTAAGGACCAGCGCTCCCGCCCTTGAGATCGTCGATGTTGAACTGCTCGCCTATCCTTCCGTTTGACGGGTCTCCGACTGTCCAAGGAACGACGGGTTCCAGCTGATCATTGACGGCGGTGTCGGAGCAGTCCAGACTCACGTTCCACGCTGTGGTGCTGGGCTCGGCGGTGCTGGTGTTGTCGTATCGCAGGACGGCCGTCTTCATGTAATTCTCCTCGTCGCCTATGTATTTCGAGATAATCCCGCAGTCGTCGGCGACCCATGTCCGGATCCAGTAGTTGCCGTCATCGGGCAGCGGGTTAGCTGAGGGGTCTGAGCTGTTGACCACCGGCGTGGCCTCCACGATGACATGGTATCTCTGGCCGATGGCGATGAGAATCGAAGTTGCATTGAACGGCTTGACCGGAACGAAGTCGGCCTCGACAACGGTGAAGTTGTGGTTGTCGATGGAGAATACAAATGTGGTATCGAAAGCCGTGTTGATGAGACGCAAGAGATAGCGCTTGGCCCGAGTCACCGGGTTGGGCTCCGTCTCATCGAACCAGACCTCGTAGCCTCGGGGGATCTCGGTCGTGTTTGCGGTCTTGCCACCCGTGAACCGGGTTATGTTTCCTAGCCCACCCAGGAGGATATCTTCCTTGTCCGGGTTTCGGTACATGTTCTCAAACGCACTGTTGTTTGCTGGTGCCCAGGCTTTAGTGTCACTCGAAAACATGCATACCGATAATGGGCTCCAGCTCCGACTCACCCCAATCAGTCACAGTGATTGGCTCGATGGCCTCGTCATATGGGAAAGACGTCGGTCCGTGAATTGTCTACAACCGAATCAAGTAATAAGCGAGTGTCTGCGAAGGACCCAGAACGCCTCAACGAGGAGGGTCGGAAGCGACTCACTATGGGCGCTTGTAGTCCATCTGCGTATTGCACTGAGTAGTGGCTGTGGTACCACGAGGTCCCGTACTGCGTGGCCTTCCACTTGTAGACGAAATGGGTTTGCGGAGCAATGGGACACTGTGTGATTCCATTTACACCGTCCATGTGCATAGTCTGATTTTGCCGGATGCCGTGCCAATGGATGCTGGTTCCGTTGTGAACCAGATGGTTGTGGACATGGACCTCAACCTCATCTCCCCAACAAGCTTCTATAAGAGGCCCAGGCCAAAGCTCGTTGAACAGCTTAGCCCTGTCGAAATCCAGGCCGTTCGCATTGATGTACCCGTCGGTGACGTTTAGTTGGTATATGCGGGTGATGCCCTGTGGCACCTTGGTCTCGTAGTCTGTGGTTATGCTGTACTCTTCTCCCGTGTCCGGGTTTCGGAGCCAACAGCCCCTGTCTTCAGGTGTGCCACATGATCTGAAGCCGGTCATGAGAGTGTAGTTGCAGACGAATTTGTCAATGTGACTTCCGGGAGGAGTGAATATGGGGTCTCCATGCTTCATCAAAGTGTCAACATGGAGCAAGCCGGCGCTGCCTTCGAAACGGGACTGGGCTCCATCTCCAAAGGACGGGGGGCCAAATAAGAAATGGGCGGCATCCATGACGATAACCCAAATCTGGCCAAGTGCCAGCATCTTAGCTTTTTGCGGCACGGGCAGTTGTTCCGCTGCGACTAGAGGAAAGACGATACAAGTCTCCCCATAAGAAATTCCTCCGGTGGCTTGCGGGAACGCAAGCTTTTATGTGTGGCCGTATGGATCGCTGACTCGCTCATCTGTCAGATGGGCTAGGCGTTGCGCTGTCAAGGGAGTAACCGCGTATCCGGGGTAAACAGCCCACAGCTTTTCCATGGCTTGAAATGTGCAAAGCCAAAGTCGCGATGGTCTCGAACTGGAACGGCATGGGGTCGCCCTCGGGCTTTGCAAGCAGATATGGGGGGACACGCCACGACAGGCGTGGGTTCAGCCGCACAAATGACTTTTCGGTATGTAAGGAATGAATGGTGCCAATACTACGATCCTCTTACAAACACCTCACCGAGGTCACGGCAGTCTACGGTGCATTTGAGATGGATTTTGCCAGTCCAGACCACTACGTACAACAGAGTCATGTGAGTTTAAAGCTTAATAGACGACGTTGAATGGAAACGATGAAATGGGACGCGCCTCCCATTTTTCAATGACCTTGCGATGCTTGGTTGAAGAGGGCTTCTGTGATACCCTTCAAGGTCCAACCCCGGGGCAAAAGGACCGGCAGCACGGGACTTATCCGTAAGTCACTGGCAGGCTGTCTCTGTCTAAGACAGCAAGACAAGGTTTGGACCATCCGGGGTTGTTTAGCCCGTTGCGGTTAGACAACGGTCCGCAGGTGCGGCTGCAAGTGAGGGGTTGAACGGCCAACCGGTCACTGAGGTTGCGTGATTCGACGGGTTTATTCAGCTCCTCGCGCTTGTTCATATCAGTTATGGATTCATTTTGTTACCGGGAAGAACACGCGATGACTCTCGTTCAGAATTCTACGTGGAGAGGAAATAATATGCATTGACGCAAACGTTTCGTTGCAAAGTTTCCCGGGTAACTAACCAAGCCATTTTTGGTTCTTACCGATTCCGTTTCCCGTTGTAACATGGGGAAAGATTGAGACTAGAAGAATTAAGATCTCGTTGTTATCTTTGCAACACCAGCGAGCAGAATCTTGCAACTTTTTCCGGCAGGCATGATATAGATACCACGTTTTAGTCAATGTATGAATGCTCACTGTGAATTGTGGTCGACTTGGTTGAAGAGTTTCGGGTTCTGTAGATGGGAAGTTCGTCTGGCGGCATATTGGGGTTGGCATCAGACATCGCTGCTGTACTGTTGTTAGGCGATGTCAGGACTGTCGGCAAAGTGGACATATTGATATCTGATAACTTCTGCTCCTACATGGACAGCATAGTCGTTTCTTTCTGCCTAATAACGATCGAGTATCAAGTGACATCAATGAGACGTGCGTTGGGGCTATGTGGTGCTTCTTGGCGAATTCGTCAAAGTCTGCTAGCACAATGGCTGTCCATAATTATATATATGTATCTTGCGGGCCAGTCTTCTCGGCGAGGCCGAATCTCAATGAGAACCCTTGATATTTGGTTTGATAGTTCAAGGCAGTACTAGCCAGGCTCACTTTGTGTCGTGCCCTTCATGCGAAGGACTTGTCACTGGCCTCAACCCATCATTTGAGCGAGTAGCTCCACAAGCACTGCATGTTTCAGTTCAAAAAAGGTGATTTGTATTCAAGATAGTCATGATTATCCGACGTTGAGCAGGCAACAAGACCCTGAACCTATCACACAGACACATGATCGCCTATCGGCCAATATGAACAACGCCGGATTATTGGATATCCAATATATGGGACCTCTTAGCTTTGTACTCCTACGCGTCCCAGGCCCAGAACTCTTGTGGAACACTTTGAAGTCCGCCACAATAAGGTTCAAACGCCCTCGTGACACAATGCATGCAAGCTTCTGGCTCCCACATCCCCAAACTGCATTTGCCTACCTGATCGTGCAGTATACGCAGCTCGTTCGATCCTGATCCTTCAATAGATACCAAAATATTGGACTCATGTATCGAAGTGGGCGGTTTATCGGTGTCATTGGGACGATGAGTCGCTTACATGCATCGAATTCGGTCTGTGTTATGTACCCTTGCAGCTGAGCTGACCTCAAGTTTGGGCTTGGTTAGGTGTAACACACGGAAAGCTGCAGTTTTATCAATCCTTCTATAAGCTCATGCATTATCGTTCAATATCTATTCGGCACACTTTCCAGTTATGGTAGTTTGCTCGGACCCGATGTCTAAGAAAGTGACGCATACCGAGCTGGAGTTCCCGACAGCCTCGATCGAGACAGCCCGTGGCCTACACATGGATCAAAAACAGATGAAAGAACGAATCGAGCTAGTGTTCACTTGCATGAATGCTCTTACTCGCGGCAGCCCTTCGCTGTTATTGCGTGAGCTGATGATTCATATGTTGCTTTGGCTCATCGAACGTCTGGCGACTGCAAACACTAGATAGCAGGACGCACCTCGTATGTGTTGTGTCGGGCCTTCTGCGTTGACTTCGCCAACTTCATTACTTTTTGGAAAAAAGGAAAAAAAAAAAAAAGGTCAGAAAACTAACCCTTATGCTGTACAAACACTGCATGGTTGAAGTATGGCGAAAAAGGACTTGGTCAGATTACCCGTCCACACAACTTTCATGGTCTGATGAAAACTGGCATGTCGCCATTTCGGATGGCCGCTGTCAGTTAGCTTTGGGATGATTCTCTAGATGTCGACTTGGCCTAAAACTTATGCCATGCCTCGATATTAAAACTCTGTGGGGACTCCGCACTAAAAGCACAATGTCTCCGATTCAACATCCGAGACACCGGATGAATGGATCCATGCTGTGGCGAGTAACGCTGATAACATCGGGCTCGAGATTAGGGCTCTCGAAGCTCTTCTCTCTCAAACGAAGAATTTTTCGTTCGGCGCGATCCAAGCAAACAGACGCTCATAATCACAGGGCTCATGTCACTCTTTGGTGTCTTGGAAGGGTATATTTGAGAGATTGAACTCATTATTAGATCTTTTGGCTTGGGTAGCGGCTGTCGGGGCACTGACGGTCACCATCAATCTCTTACCCTACAGTCTGTCAGAGCCACATTGGGTGTATTAGCCACTTCCGCAGGCAAGAAGGCGAATGTGAGAGTAGGCGAGAGCACCATCCGATGTTGTGAAGCCAGTCTTGCAAAAAGCCACACTAGTGTACATGGCATTACAATGCATTGCACTTTCTCAGCTTTCAGAATGAGAAACCGTGTCTGTGGCCTTCTAGAATGCGCATGGAATCCCTCTTGCCATGGATGAAGCCACTTGAAAGACACATCGGCTTAATGTTCATGACGACCAGCTCCACAAAAGAGGAAGACGCTCGTGGAAGCTGGGATTAAAAGCCGGTTTGTGGTCCTTTACCGCGCCCTTGTCATGTGGCTTCCATATGGGCAGCAAGGAGTGAGTCCTCTCGAAATGACCTGTCGTTACAACTGTGTGCCTCTGTGTCTCGGTTTCTCGAGATATTACTCGCTGTTCGGGCTAAAGGTTCTCTTTCTGCAATACCGGCATGTTTGGATACGCTATGTGCTTGTCGTTCTCCGGAAGGATGGTGATGGATGGGTAACATGGGTTTGACAGTGGCGGCAAAGTATTGAAGTGTGGCAGGCAAGTCGTGTCATCTGCCGGAGTCCAATGGGGTAGCAACAACGGTATGCGGTGACTGGATTCTCAACTTTTGGTATTGGACAGCTTTAATATTGAGGTTCACATGTGTCTGCCTTCATGGCGAAGAGGATGGCTGCGGCGAGTCGGTGAGTCGGTAAGAGAATATCCTGCAGAGCATCGTATAAGACCAACAATGCTGCACTTCTACATGTCATGATTTCTTACCGCGATATGCCAACGAGAAACAGGCTGCAGCAAAGAAATATTGGAGCGAGCTCGCCTAAGCTTCAACGTCTATTGTCTTACGCAGTCAGCTTCTGATATTCCAACTTCACCAACATCTTCGTTATATTGACACAAACCGAGTCCTGTCTCTTTCGAATTCGGTTGCCCTGGCTCGAAGGCAGCCCGAAAATACTCAAAACGACACATTTTTCCTGCAGTCACTCGCAGCATCCTTCGGGAATCGATATCGCTGTGCTACCGCAGCACTCGATCAGCCACGGAATTTGCGTCCATCGAGATCAGTCCAGTCTCATCAGCTTGTTTATGTCCGTTTTCCCATTATCGTTTCATATATCCTCCGCTGGAGTGGACGCAACGAGGGGAGCACTGCCTCATACTGCATTCGTCAGCCTTCGCAAGCTTAGCTCAAAACCTCCATTCCCCACACACAGATACGATGTGCACTTATTCCTATTTACACCACCACCATGTTCAGCCATGCACCCGCCCCATCGATTATGTGGTTCATTACGAGTTTTGCTTGGATGCAGAGAAGAGCTCGGACGGCAAGTCCCAGGCTCCCTGCGAGCGCGTCTTTTATGATCCGGTCCAGTCGATTGATTTCGATGACCCCTGTGCGACTGGAGGCTGTCTTGTCTCGCCCGACTGCAGCTCCGGAAACTGTCGTCTGAAAGAGCTTAACGGGCAGTGGACCTGTTGTCAATGCAGACGGGGAAGCAATGCACTCCGATGGTGTCGACACAAGATGAAGAAAAGCCCGGATACTTTCTGCTACCATCGCGTCTGCCAAAATTGCACATCCGACACCGAATCTTGATGGCCTCGTAACAGAAGGACAATACTACGGTCTATGTGCAGCCAGCCAGTCTGATTGATACATGACCACAGATTTTGACCCGAAGGAGAACGACGAGGGTTATCCAATAAGTGCTTTGTCACTTTCAACAGAACGGCACATACCGATCTCCATGGCAAGGGTGTCTGATATTCACCCTATCGACTGGTACCTTTGCGTGCCCAGCGCTTCTTGGCTTCCGCACTCACGGTACTTTAGTCTTGACTTGAAGCCAACCCTCCAAGGACGGGGCTAAAGTGTGTGATACAGGAGTCCAAGAAGTGCCTAGTCAGGCACAAAAGATCCACCTTGCCAGGTTCGGCAGGGCGATACGGTCTATTCGTAACCAGCTTTCTCGCTGGCCGGTAATCGGGAGAGGCTGGAAGATAGAAGCGAAGAGGCTTGGGGACCTTGCGACACACCAAACACCATAGACTAATCGCACTAGTCCTGTTCCAACTGCATGTTTCATGCCATCAACTTGAGTGAATGCCTTGCTGTAGATTTATCGCTATGACGCTGCCAATGACAATTCTACCGTACCTGGCTGCAAGACCTGAACTGGCGGACTCGATCCCTGACGCATATCGCCAACCTGGCTGCCACGTTTTTTTGTCGATAAACGCTGAGACTATTTGATTCCTTAAACAAATCTTGCATCTTACGAGTCAGTTATTTGTACCCTTGTTTTTACCCAGTCGTTCAGCCTAATTCTTAGGATCGGTAGTATTGCTGGTTCCTGACGATCAAGCAGGGGGGTTCAGTATGGCCACTTCGACACACAGTCGAGGATCATGGCTCGACACAGCGGGATTCGGGACGGCTTGCCGAGCTCCCCTTCTGATCTTGTTCATCTTATTGCAAAAGCCTTTCAACTATAAAGACGGAAACAGGTTCCTGACTTTTTGCACTGATAAAGACTCGTTCATGGCATCTCGCAGACGCATTTCCTCAAGTTTCGCTGGTTGTAGTCTTCAAACCGGCACGTATCAAATCTTCAAGTCATCTATTACCTAACTCGTACCTCTATACCCACCCAAGTTTCAAACACAGAAGCAGCGGCAATGTGCAACATCATCTCTTACAAGCTGCCGTGCGAGCACATCCATACCCAGGTCAACCACTGCTCAAGAGCACCTTCGCCTTCCAGAAAAGACCCCTTGAACCGCAAGACATGCAGAGAAGTTAGTCAGCGGAACATATCCTTTCCGCCTCCTTCGGGCTACACAATGCCAGAGTGCCCTTTGGAAAGCTGTCCCTTCGAAACAAGAAACCGGTGTTGGAATTGCTGCTGGTGTGGAAAGGGTTGGAACGATGGCGGCAGATGCAGCTGCGTCATGATCATTGACGGGACCGAGTACCGCTGCGAGCATATCTGCTGCAACACTTGCACTGCAGCTACCGACAGCTGATTACTCAGAGCCTGGAGCAGAAAGGAATGATCGGATGATGGAATTCATTTTATTCAAGAGCTATAGATACTAGCTATTAGGGCTTACCTCGGGTTTAATGTTTGACGCTGAATTGATCGGGTAGAGGACCATGTATATCAGTATTGAGATTGGCTTTTTTGTGCATAATGGTTGGCTGCTAGAGAAATCACTCTTATTATTATTATCCATAAGCTCTCATGATTACCTGATGAAAGCGTCTCATGGGCTGAGAAATGCCGTTCGGCATTGGTGTTTTGTTCTCCACTTCGGAATGCATTTGCTTCCCATAAACCACCCCAGCAGCAGTCGCAATTAGTTGTTTGGGTATCGAGGCAATACCATTGGTGCAAGGTTGAATAAAGGCCAACATGAAGGTGTATAGATCGACATCTGGTGCTTTTGATAGGGCCACAGGATCAGCGCTAGAGAAAATATCATCTCAAGCCCCAGATCCTGCACTCTTCCATTTCGATCCAGCCCTAAAGACATCGGGCGACCCAGACGATTATCCCCTATCCCACTCAGTGTTGCGATGAATTGATTGGCTATAGCAAAAATCGGTGTCAATCTCACCTCCGATGTAGTATCAGGAGTTATCGTGGTACCAATGGCTCAACCAATGCGAGACGGTAATTGTCGCCACAATGTAAGCGAGATCTCGGCATCCAAGGCACCGGGACCGCGAATCGACCTCTTCGTACTTGGTCACTGGTGGAATAAATTCTCCCACGGACCCAGCGAAGGCGGGTTACACCAAGGGTGAGATGGTGATCGCCAAGATTCAATACTGGACGGATCGGTGTGACACAGGCTGCGGCTACCCGTGTGGGCCCCCCTCTAACCTCGCTATCGGCGTCATCAGGCACACTTGGATACACCATGGGGCGGCGCAACTGCCTGCTTGGCTGGCGTTTTCCTTGCTCTTGGGTATAGCTGCAACACATTATGCTTCCACAGTTACATTTAGTCAACATGCGGTTCCGAGACATCAGGTGGCCCAAAAGCAATTAATTGGGACCAGTTGTGAGATCGTGTTGCACAATCACTACCGGTGGATTGGTGGTTATAACACGCGGAATAAGACGGCGTGATGAGGTTCTACGTGGTTGGCGAGAAGTGAACGTGTATCAGTCATGGAAAAAAAAAAAAAAAGAAACCAAGCGAGGTGACAATGGGTAGACTAAACAGAATAGTGATCATTGGCAATTGCAACGCTGGGAGTGATATGGACTGGGAACATCATTTGAAGAGAATCCTGATCTAACAAGTCACAAGATTCGAGGCGGCGTATATAAGATGGAACGCGCTGCTTGGAATATTGCAGGTCGTTCTCATCTCCCTGGTTGGACTAGCACTGATCGCAACGAACGGCATCGTGGAAACCCCTTATTACTTGTTACCGTCTGATAACCCGCAGCATTACGGGTATAAATTCATATTGTTCCAGCATTTACAATGTGTCACGGTCACCCGCGATGGCACCCTTGCTCACACACCTCAATCAACTGGCACTATTGCCCCTCGGCCCTGATCGATCTCGAGACCGGCGTCGAGACTCCATGCACCCATCTAAGCTATGGTACAGGTCAGCCTAGCAATGCTGACTGTCCCCTACTCAACTGCCAATTCAAGGCTTTGGGAGGGACCTGGACATGTTGCCAATGTGGTCAAGGACCTAACGAACAGGGTTGGTGTGCGGGTTTGTTGGCAGACAAGGCCTCTGACGGAATGACTGCTGGTGCGGTCAAGACGTGTGACCACGGCTGCTGCGCGGAGTGCGCCCGTTACCGTAAGCATATCACCTTCCTACCTTTGCCGCTTTACAGCGCAGCTGACAAAAGCTCGCTAGTTCCGAATACGCATGTACCAAACCAGGAAATGACATTCAGTGAACTCCGCAAGGGAACGGCTAGCCGCAAGTTCGGATACGGCTCCGCAGCGCGCTCGCATCGCCGAGGCTCGGCTTTGTCCAAGATCAACGGGTTTCCTCATTCCGGCGAGGATTTTGAGGCCGCTCCAGTTTCAGGATCTCTGCCGCCCTGGAAGAACATTGTTTCTGACAATGCATCTGTTCCAAGCAGCACGTCCTGTGGGCTACCATCATCTACCAGCCGTGGGTCCAAATGCAAGGCCGACTTGGAGTACAACATGAAGAGACTCAGAGCACCCTCGGGGAAGACAAGCAAGAAGGGTCAGAGTTCGCTCAGAGTACGGTAGAAAAAAAGGTACTATTGATTTCCTCCGACGCTGCGTTATACGACAACAGGAATTGATGTGAATAGCTTCAGCTTGTGTAGCGTCGTAAACCATTGGCTAGCAGAGGTACCTTTTCGTCTGGGCGAGAATATATTTGCTTGTTTGATAGCAACGATCTAGCTGCGTGAGTTGTTTTGGTAGACTTTCAATATATCTCCCCAGACCGATTCGTTGTTCCGGTGCAGAACTCTGGCGAGCAAAGTAGAGGCAATGACATAAAGTACCTATAGACACATGCCCGATAACAGAGCGGTTTGATCGTAAGAAGCCAGCTGGAATTGTTTCAATGGGCTGTGATAGTACACTGAAACAAAGCGACATTTCACCGCAGCATAAAACCAACATGGAAGACCCGATGATGCAGATAAAATGCTGTGAGATACAATGTGAGGCATACGTTGACCCAGCCACGAAATGGCGGTGGTGGAGCTACTTCCTCAGCCACAGTTGAGTGGCAGCCTTCAGTTGGGCAGAAATAGAGTAATGCGAACAACGGTACAACCACCACCAGTTCTAAGCGCGATTGTAGATTGATAATTCATAGAAAACCCCTGTAAATAAGTAAATACCAATTCCTTTGTCGTAAACCATAAGTAGTTAGCTATAACTGGGCAGCTGCGAACGAGGGATCTTCTTGTGCACAGCCACAATGGGTGTGGCTTCTGCTCGGGTAGTCCTGGAGGGTGTCTCCAGTGTGTGGCTGATACTTGGGGCCAATCACGCCGGACCCACACCCATTTATGTGGGCCAAGCCGGCACGTGCCTCGGAGGCCGGCCGAGACTCCGGAAGGTGTCATTCAGTGAGGTGCCATCTCATCTTTGTTTCACGCACAAAAACTATTACAACATCTAACAGAGTTTACTCAAGACAAATTATTAATACCTAGGGCAACGACAAGCAAGTAGATTCACCACAATGGCTTGCGGATCAGGGTGCTGCAACCCTCCAGACGATCAACCTGTCGTTTCAGAACCCAAGCCTTCACCGACTCCCGCTCAATCGAGCCATGAGATCGAGAATTGCTGCCCTGACACGAGTCCATGCGCTGGATCGGCTCAACCGTCGGATGGCTGCTGTGCTGTCGAGGACGTGCCTGGCAATGATCGCGACGAACGCGACGAACGCGACGATTGTCAGAAAGGCTGCTGCTCGTCACCGTCCGCTTCTGACACCGTACGACATGGATCTGCCCAGCCAGCTGTTCAAGGTTGTCAAGTTAATACACCGAAAGAAGACGTCGCGACTTGCGCCAAGTCCTGCTGTATCCCAGCCAGGGACATGACCGATGAGACCAGCATCAATAAGCCCGATACGGTCGAGGATCAAGCCAACAAGGGTGACGGTGGCAAGAAACGCTGCGTGGCTAAGGGTGATATGGTAGACGGCTGCTTCTCTCCCAAGTCCATGTCCCAAAGCGGGTGTAAGGAAGTATGCTGTGGTCCAGAAGACGATGGCAAGCTGGCCAACGCTGGCCAGCCCCAGCTCGCCGATGATAAGGATGGCTGTTGTGCGCCGAAGCCATCAATTCAGGAAGATTGCAACAAGGGCTGCTGCGGCTCACAGGTTGGGGAACCGGATGAAGGCAACTTGGTCATTGAGAGCGGGTCCGACTCTGATATATGCGGCCCCAATCCGGAGGCAGTCGATAGCTGCAACAAGGACTGCTGCTCGTCTTTGCCCCCTTCCGTGAAGGCGGCGGCAGAGGAGAAGACCCCAAGCTGTTGCGAGGGCAAGACGTTCCCATGCTGCGACTCAACCTGCATTGAGCGTCTCGCTCTTCGGGAATGTTCCAGCAAGATGGCCTCATCGAATTCCCGACGCTCGTCTACTGGTAAGCACTTCTTCGTGAAAGAACATTGGCCGCGCATCTGATAAACCAAGTAGCATCTGCTGGTGACGACGACGCTTGCACAGGCGGCGAAGGTGGAAAACCGTGCCCTACCCACGCTCGCACAGTCCGTCAAACCTACCAGGCCAAGCTTGAGGCATTGGGCTGCATCTGCCGGGCCCTGATTGTCCTTGGGCAAGAATCTTGCTGTGCCCCTCGCGAACGACCCCCCCAGAAGCTCTCGGGCTCTTCGATCAAGCGATCCGCTTCCCGCACTTCTGCCAACTCATGTTGCGCTGCGACTACTGCCTGCGGCTCGAATGCACGTACCGGAAGAGTGAAAGGTTCGCGTTCCGCAAGCAATGCAGCCAAGCGCGACGGTTGCCCCGATGGATGTTGCGCAAAGCCAAGGGCCCCAAGCATCGCGGCATCCTGCGCTGACTCTTGTTGTGATGACAATAAGACGAGAGATGCTGTGACGGAACAATCCAAGCGAGTAGCCGCTGAGGCGATTTTCGACGTTGAACAGGGACTATCTGGAGACGAGCATGTCATTCTCAGCATTTCCGGCATGACTTGCACGGGCTGTGAGACCAAACTCAGACGAACACTCGCTACTGTCGACGCAGTCAAGAATGTCAAGACCAGCTTGGTGCTGGCCCGCGCCGAATTCGACTTGGACATGCGAGCTGGCTCGGTGGCCGAGGTCATCAAACACCTCGAGCGTACGACCGAGTTTAGGTGCGAGAAGATAAGCAGCCAAGGCGCCAGCATCGACATCCTCACGCCCGGCAACCCCCAGGATTTCGTCAACCAGCCGTGGCCGGAGGGTGTCACGGACATCCGCGTACTGGACAAGTCGAGTGCCCACGTCGAATTCGACGCCGAAATCATCGGGGCCCGCGACCTAATCGACAAGGGATGGGACGCGCCTGTCAAACTGGCGCCGCTCCGCGCCGACCCCACGTTGGAAGCCGGGAGCAGTCATGTCCGCAACATGGGATTCACCACCCTGCTTTCGATTGCCCTGACCATCCCCGTTCTCGTCATGGCTTGGGCTCCTCTGCCCGAGAGGGAGATTGCCTACGGCTCAGCGTCTCTGGCACTGGCGACTATCGTACAGATAGTCGTGGCCGGCCCGTTCTACCCGACGGCCTTGAAGAGCTTGGTCTTCTCCAGAGTCATCGAGATGGACGTGCTGATTGTTTTGAGCACAAGCGCTGCGTATATCTTCTCTGTCGTGTCCTTTGGATTCCTCGTCTCCCGCAATCCTCTCTCGACCGGCGAGTTCTTCGAGACAAGCACGCTGCTCGTCACACTCATCATGGTTGGTCGATACGTCAGCGCCCTGGCGCGCCAGAAGGCCGTGGAATCCATCTCTATTCGATCGCTACAGGCCCCTACTGCGTTGGTCATTGACCAATCCGGGAACGAAAAGGAAATCGATGCCCGCCTCCTCCAGTACGGAGACATCTTCAGGGTTCTGCCGGACTGCAGAGTCCCGACCGATGGGACGGTGACCTCGGGCTCCTCGGAGCTTGACGAGTCCACGATGACCGGAGAGTCAAAGCCCGTCGAGAAATATCCTGGTTCTTTGCTGATCGCCGGATCTATCAACGGCTCCGGTACTCTGAACGTTCGCCTTGCCCGTCTCCCGGGCGACAACACCATCAGCAACATTGCCTGCATGGTCGACGAGGCCAAGCTCTCCAAGCCGAAGATCCAGGACATGGCCGACCGAGTAGCGTCATACTTTGTCCCAGTGGTCGTGGCGATAACGATCGTAACGTTGTCAATCTGGATCGCCGTCGGCATCGCCGTCCGCAAACAGCCCGGCTCCGAGGCGACAATCCAGGCCGTCACTTACGCCATCACAGTTCTGATCGTATCCTGCCCATGCGCTATCGGACTAGCTGTTCCAATGGTCATAGTGATCGCGAGCGGCGTTGCAGCGGAGAGGGGTGTTATTTTCAAGTCCGCTGACAGCATCGAGGTCGCTTATAGGACCTCGCACGTCGTCTTTGACAAGACTGGAACCATCACCGACGGGAAGTTGACCGTTGCGCAGGAACACTACATCACCGATGATGCAGACTCGGCCAAGTCCTTGATTCTCGGCCTTGTCGGCAGCATCAAGCATCCCGTGTCTGCCGCTGTCGCGGCGCACCTCAGAGCTGGCGGCGTATCGGCCTCCGCGGTGCCGGACCCCAAGACCCTGACCGGCAAAGGCGTCGAGGCATTCGTGTCGGGCCGTAAGATTCGGGCAGGCAACTCGCGATGGCTCGGCTTCGACGCGGATCCGAGAGTAGAGCCCGTCCTCTCCAGGGGCTACACCGCATTCTGTTTCGCCATCGACGGTTCCCTGGCCGCGGTGTTTGGCCTCGAAGATTCCGTTCGGCCCGATGCCCTGAAAACCATCAAAACACTGCAAAACTCCGGGATCGCGGTTCACGTACTCTCCGGGGATGACGATGGCGCCGTTCGCGCAGCCGCTGCTCAACTGGGCATTGCTGACGCCAACGTCCGCTCCCGTTGCACCCCGGGGGACAAGCAGGCCTACATTCGGACGCTGCTGCTGTCGCGACCCGTCCGAGCCAACCCCCGCAGGTTCCCGGAAAGGGGACGGAGAGAACCGGTCGTCATGTTCTGCGGTGACGGCACCAACGACGCGGTTGCGCTGGCTCAGGCCACGATTGGCGTGCACATGAACGAGGGCACCGACGTTGCAAAGTCGGCCGCGGACGTGGTCCTCATGCGGCCCAGCCTGGCCGGCATCCTGACCGTCATCGGCATCAGCAAGAAGGCCGTTCGCAGGATCGCCTTCAACTTTGGCTGGAGCTTCGTCTACAACCTGTTCGCCATCCTCCTCGGGGCCGGCGCGTTCGTCAACGCAAGGATCCCGCCCGAGTTTGCTGGCCTGGGTGAGCTGGCGAGCGTGCTGCCCGTCATCGCGGCCGCAGTTCTCCTACGTTGGGCCAAGGTTTAGACCAATCGACAACCGAATGAAATCGGATGACGTGGGACGGTGCACTCGAGAGAGGGTGCGTGTCGTTGCTATGGAGGGAGGTGGGGGGTGGGGGCGCCAGAGGTTGTGCGCCGGCAGACAGATTCAACATCTGGTGCATGAATGCTTTTTGTTTCTGAGCTTCACGATCGGTTCGTCAGTACTGTGTTTCGAGTTCCTTGGAGGTAAACGTGTGTGAATGGGGTGGCCGTCCAGAGCCTCAGCTTCTCTCTTGGCGTATCGCAGTGAGATGTCTACGCGAGCTTTGGTATTCAAATGTGTCCAAACCGCGGATCGCCATCTCAGAGTCAGCCGCAACCCTCATCCGTGTTCTACTGGTCCCCGGAGACCCCAACTGTCAACTGAATCGGTCTCTGTCATCTAATCGAGATTGGTATGGGGATACAAGCAAAGTAGCAATGCTAGAGCTGGAAATCATGATTAGGCTTGTTACTCGCACCGTGTTCTCGAACAGCGCGTTATTGAGGGCCCTTGTTGTTGTTGGGAAGCCGAGGTACAACACGCCGCTTGTAACCGTGCCCTTAGTCGCACCGACGGAGCTTTTCGCGATACCCTCTCTAGCTTGGTCGTGGTTGTGTAGCGCCGCACCCTTATAACAAACCCTGAGTGGAAGCCGTGGAGAAAAGGGCCGACTCGGGCCAAGTCGGCTCAGTGCAACCAACAACACACATCGTACATCCAAACCCGCCGGCGTGCGTGAAACGATGCAGATTCTCCACAGAGCCGGGCAGCCGAATAGCCGAGGAGCTGGACAGGTGGGATGGATGGTGGATAGACATGCATTGAGTACCTTACATGGCAAGGCGATGATGGATGGTATGACCGGATTCAGTGAGTGAGTGTCTCACCCCTTTCCCGCTACTCGGCCAACTCGGGCATCGACTACTACCTGTAACTGCAATATGTAGGTAATAGCATTTGGTCGATCATCCAACCCCCCCGATGCCTTATCATCCAGTGGGTACACAGCTCGCACTGGCCTTTCCCCTCCTTGCATCATGGCCTCTCTCGTCGTGCTCTGGATCGCCACCCACGGATAAGGCGTCGGCGGCCCGCTATTCCTCTCCACAACTACCAAATTTTTTCCACTTCGTAAAAAGGGGCGGGGAGACTCGTTCGCCGAAATCTTGGACCTGCTCACCACCCTCCCTCTCTCTCTCTCTCTCTCTCTCTCACACACACATCGAGATCTCGCGAAGGGTTACGGCACAAAGCATTGAAATCATGCATTCCGCCCCGACAGCGTCGCCGGTCGGTGACTGGCCTGCCACCGAGGTCAGCCCCGAGAAGCACGGCAGGCCCGAGAACGATATCGGGGCCGGCGAGTTGAAAGTGGGCCGTGCGCCTCCGCCGACGAGCGTCGAGATGGAAAAGCCGTTGGCCAAGGACGGCGAGGCCACGGCGGCGGCGGCGGCGGCGGCGGCGGCCGACGCCGACACGAGCGACATCGAGGTCGGCACCAACCAGACGGACTCGATGCGGGACTCGAAGAGCAAGCGGGCGAAGTGGTCGAGGTTCTACCGGAAGTTCAAGCTTCCCATCCACGTCTTTGTGTGGATGCTGTTCACGGCGTGAGTTTGTTTTCTTTTTTTTTCTTTTTTTCTTCTTTTTTCCTTTTCTTTTCTTTTTTACTTCTTTTGTTTTCTTTTGAAGATCCGCGCATGCTCGGATGCCTTTGGGGACGGGGCATCGGTTGACCGGCGCGAACAGGTGGTGGATCGTCGGCCTCGTCTTCCAACGCGACAGGCTCGGCTGGCTGAAGCCGTTCCTGGTCTACCTCGCCATCACCATCCGGATCGTCACCCTCTGGCTCCCCGCCTCCGCCGTCATGGTGCCCCTGCGCTTCGTCTGGCTGCACACCGTCGCCAGGGCCTACGACCTGACGCCCAAGAAGCTGCACCAGCCTCTCGCTGCCCTTCTCACCATTGGCGTCTTCTTGGTCGGGTCCATGATCCCGGACGAGGTCGGGGACAACACCCGCGCCAGCCGGGCCGTCTCCCTCTTCGGCCTCCTGCTCATGATCGGCCTCCTCACCCTCACGTCCCGCGACTGGAGAAAGATCCCGTGGCACACCGTCATCGGGGGCATGTTGACCCAGTTCATCATCGCCGTCTTCGTCCTCAAGACGAGCGTCGGCTACGACATCTTCGCCTTCATCTCCGAGATGGCCCGGACGCTCCTGGGCTTCGCCAAGGACGGCCTCGAGTTCTTGACCGACGCCGAGGTCACCGACCTCACGTGGTTCCTCATCTCCGTCATCCCCGCCATCATCTTCTTCATCTCGCTGGTCCAGCTCCTGTACCACTGCGGGCTGCTGCAGTGGTTCATCAGGAAGTTCGCCGTCTTCTTCTTCTGGTCCCTCCGCGTCTCGGGCGCGGAGGCGGTGGTGGCCACGGCAACCCCGTTCATCGGACAGGGCGAGTCGGCGATGCTGATCAAGCCCTACGTGCCGTACCTCACCCTCTCCGAGATCCACCAGGTCATGACCTGTGGCTTTGCCACGATTGCGGGATCGGTGCTGGTGGGGTACATCGGCCTCGGCCTCGACGCCCAAGTCCTCGTCTCTTCCTGCGTCATGTCGATCCCGGCCAGCATCGCCGTCTCGAAGCTCCGCTACCCCGAAACCGAGGAAAGTCTCACAAAGGGCAGCATCACCGTCCCCGACGACGAGGAGAAGGCGGCAAACGCCATCCATGCCTTTGCCAACGGGGCCTGGTTCGGTCTCAAGGTGGCCGGCATGATCGTCGCCACCCTCCTCTGCATCATCTCCTTTGTCGCCCTCATCAACGGCATCCTGGGATGGTTCGGCAAGTATCTGGGCATCGACAACCCGCCATTGACGCTCCAGCTCATCCTGGGCTACGTGTTCTATCCCGTCGCGTGGTGTCTCGGGGTCCCGAAGCAGGACTTGCTCATCGTGGGGGAGCTTATTGGCATCAAGATCGTCACCAACGAGTTCGTCGCCTTCAGCTCCCTCTCGAGCAACGCCGAGCCCTACATTTCCATGTCTCCTCGATCCAAGCTCATCGCCACGTACGCCTGCTGTGTGAGTAGCCTTTCCCGGGACCCGCCATACGAAGCATTACTAATTGCGTGTACGTAGGGCTTTGGTAATATTGGATCACTCGGCACGCAGATCGGCGTCCTCTCGCAGATCGCCCCGGGCCGTGCGGGCGACGTCTCCCGCGTTGCACTGTCGGCCTTGTTTGCCGGCGTTCTGTCGACCCTGACGTCTGCCAGTGTTGCTGGCACGCTGTACACTGGCTAGACTCCGGGGTAAAGACAGCGACCAACAATCAATAGACCGATACACGTGAAAAAGTCCCTAGGATAGTAGACCTGTTTTTGACGTGATGCGCACCACTGAAGAAAAATAAAGTTTTCACGGGTTCACACCTGTCCTGAAAGGGGTGCAACTCTGCGAAATTCATCACTCCCTCGCTTTCATGAAGATGCAGACACGTCACCTAGGAGATTGGCCAAGCCGGCTCGACCTCGCTCAGTGTCTTTTCCTTTTGACGCCAAGGCGACCGGGTAGGTCGGGGAAAGCATGGTGGCTGCCGATGTAAGTGTCTTGACTACGCACACAGCCCCCTCCCCCTCCCCGCTGGTGTCTTGCCGCACGGCAATTTTTTTGGGCTTCAAACGGGTGACTAGCGGCAAAGCTTCCTCACGCGGGCAATTATGACAGCGGCGGCTCAGTGCTGTTTGTTTTCCAGGGGGAGCATTTGGTCCTGGGGCTGTGCGATGTCCTGCGTTGCAGCCGAGACCGCTAGGCTCATTTTAAGATTTATGGCGTTTTTTGCGCGGCAGCGCAACGGAGGCCGGGGGCGGTTCCGTCCAAGCAATGTTTTGGTCGGAACAGCCCCTGATAGTGTGTCAACTGCAAGTCATGTCCGGCAGTAAGTGCAAATGGAATCTCATGGCCGAGAGACATGTCAAGGTCTATCTATGTGAGCTCTGCTGCTGTTGGCCTGTCGTTGGAAAGAGACCATCGGTCCGGACGCAAGACGACTGTCAGGCCTCTCTCTCCCCCATCCCCGGTAATACCCCATTTTACCCCATAATACCCCATAATCCATTCCCCCCTGGTTAGGCATTCGCCCAACTTTGGATTCGTCCTTTCACGCAGGAGAGGGCCAATGGAGCAATAGTCAAGTCTGGCCCTCCCAAGGGCTAGAGCGTCCTACCAGGTTGTTGAGTTTGAGTACCTCGATGAAATCGGACCAGCATGGTCCCGCAGCTGGGAATGTGAATCTATTACGAGAAATTTACTCAATCGCTTCCTTTTCCCCAACTGTGCGCTCGCGAACGGGCCTTCAAAGACCAAGAGCCACCAAATAGCTGGAGAAAAAGCCTGGCCATCACGTGGTAATTCGTCATGCTTTTGCACTGCCATGGCTTGGCTTCTCTGGGGTCAAGTTGCGGTGTCATTCTTTCTCTTGAAGAGAGAGAGGGGGGGAGGGGGGAGGGGGGAAGGGGGAAATCCGGGGGGAAGGCCGGGGAAGTGGCCCACACCCACCAAGCTGCTCGAACGAACACATCTGACTGACTATTTGTTAGTACAACTACCTAGGAGAGCGCCCGAGTACCAGAGTGGTGGCGGTAGGTTATGAATAGACTTTGAAGCGGAAGCGGCGATGGAAACGCTAGAACACGCATGGAAGGGTGCCAAACCAGCGGCAGGCCGGGAGCTGGACGAGGGACATGGAGGGGGGGGGGGTGCTAGCACGAGACGCCCTAAGGTTGGTGCATCGAGAAGCGCGGGATATGCACCAAGATGCCACTGCTGTGGGTAGTTGGAGGATGCGGTAACAGGGGATGGACACCGTCGGCGGCACGGGCGCTGATGCTCGCGGTTGCTTCGGTCCTGCAGTGAAAGGGTTGTTGATTCCAATGGTCTAGACGACAGCGTTGCTCCGGCGCGGGTCGGGCAAGGCGCACATTAGAGCGAAGAATTGAGAGATAGAGAGAAGTGCTGACGTCGAGATGCACCCGAACCCAAACTTTGAGTTTCAGTGATCAAATCCAGGTGCGTTGTACGATTCGTCGGATTCGGGTAGGCGAGAACGATATACCTTGGTTGATAGATAATATCGCGCATTAAGGAGGGGGGGGGGGCTCTTGGCAAGACATGATCTGGCAAGATATCATGTTGGGTTAGGGGGCCGCGTTGGGAGAAAGGTTGAGAACAATATCAGACGCCCGCAACATCGTCTCAGGGCCACCGCTCCGCACCCAAAGACATTTCAGGACGGACCGTCTGTGGTGTTATCGTGACGGAAGGGAATTCGTCACGAGTTGAACAAAGACGGGGCACCGACCGTTGACCGCTCCAGGCGTCACCCCTGTGCCGAATCCACTCTCGAGACCCCAGATCTTGCGGGTTTGCTGTGACGGCAGAAATTGAGAGCGCACGTCGGGAAACAAAGACTGGGGTCCTTTCAGATAAAGATGAACCAGACTCGACTTGCTCAATCCCTTTGTCAGATTCGCAAGCCCCGGGCCAGGACCGGCGGGATATCGGAGCCTGGAGACGGTGCTCCGAGTAAATATGTCGCAAGATGTTAGGAGCAGAAGATGCAAGGACGCATTCGGGTTATCCGTTTCAAGGTGGCCGACATAGAGAAAGAGAACGAAATAGACTGGATAGTGTGAGAGAGAGAGAGAGAGAGTGTGTGTGTGTGTGTGTGTGTGTGTTGTGTGTGAGGTCAAGGAGGACTGGTCACCCAAAATCGCGGGCTGCGAAGTACCGGTTGCCATTCGCGCAATATGCGCGGGGGGTTGTCCGTCAAGCTTATTCCTCCTTGAAACTGGATAATCCCTCTCGGTACTGGTTCCGGTGCTCGTCCGTGACTCGCGCGCCGAACTTCTCGGTCAGGGTCGAATCCTCTTGGAGGCGCTGCAATCTGGGAGACACAGCGCTCCCGACTAATTTGGGAATGGCTCCCGTGCGCCAGGGCCGTGTTCTCGTGCGGCCAGGTGGGCAATCCTTACTAACTCACAGGCAATATACCCAGTCTACCAGATTATTGTCATTGGCGGGCGCGAGAACGGGGCGGCGCCATGGGAAACGTCTCGACATTCCAAGCCATCGGGCGTTGGACGAGAAGAGACAGAGTACGAAGTACCCGAACCGTCCCTAACCATCTGAAGTGGCCCCCCCCTCCATCAGTGGACTAGACCAGAGACGGTCAAGGGTGAGGATAATCTTGGTGGAATCCATATCAGCCTCTAGGGGGGGGGGGGGCATTGTGGAGGAGATAAGGACCTGCTTATTTGGGTCAGAGATAAACGGCTTGGCGGGGAGAAAGATATGGGGCTCTGAATGGCTGGACGGCCGGGACGGGGGGACAGCGACTGGAGAAAAAAGCGGCCGAGGTGGTGTGAGCAGCGACAGGGGAGATGGTGGTGGCGGGAGAGAGACAGAGAGAGAGAGAGAGAGAGAGAGAGAGAGAGAGAGAGGGGGGGAAGATGCAGCATGTTTCTAGAACGTGTGATGGAGAAAGGATATTATCAATAAGCGTTAGTGTCAGCTTAGCGATTAGGTTTATTCTTGGCCCCGACCGGCAGCCGGACACATAACGGAATCACATAACCAATACGTACACTGTTTGGATTGCCTTTTGGGTTGCATCGCGCCATGCCCGGATACCCGTGTAAACGTTTACGTATGTACTACGTTACTATATTAGACGGGGGCAGAAGAAAGCAAGGCAGAAAGAGCTGAGCAGCAGATGCGCCCAGGGCATTCTTCGGTGAGACAGACAGAGAGGCCTGGGGAAGGAGAGGGAGATGGATGGATGGATGGATGCTGGGAGCCCTGCCTGTACGAGGGCGTTCTGCCCGCTGCTCTTAGTAGGCTGCTAAGCAACGCCGAGGCTGCGTAGGGTGAGACCACAAGAGCGGACAAGAGATGGACAAGAGATGGATAAGCCCTTGGGGTGGTGTTCATGGACGATTTTGCCAGTCTTGTCAACAAACAGGCCAGATGCAGCCACCACCCGTCGGGAAGCCTTGGCCTGATCGCTGAGTTGTGGTCTTGGACCCTTTCTGTGTCTAGGTAGTCTGATCTGGTCTGGGTGCGGCGACCTGCCAGTGTCAGTGTCAAATGTCGTTCATCCCTTTCCTATAATCTACGCGTACAACATGCCGGGTTGGTTAACTAGTAGTGTAGTATGTTACAGGCGGGCGCGGACATACCGATATCTAGCGTGTATCAGCCGCCACGGTGCCTCGAGGACGGGTTTCCCTGGCCTGCTCCCATGTGCAATAGGCTCTCCCAGCAATCCGGCCGGGAGGGTTAATTCGGCGAGTGAAGAGCCTATCTGGGCACGAGCCCCCATGCGGTAATTGGCGAGGAGGGACTGAATCGTGGCTTGAGGGTGGCCCCGCAGATTGCCCGAGGGAACGCCTCTCGCGAGGGCGTTTTGCCTCTTGGCTTCTCCTAGTTGGCGCGAAGGGAGAGAGGTTGGAGAGACGGTGGCGGTGGTGGTGGTGGTGGTGGTGCGCCTTATCCGAGGGGGAGGCGGACAAAACCCACGCTGTATGACGAGCGAGACAGAGGTCGACGGCGTCCTGAAAACGTCCCGTTTCTGTCACCCCATCTCTCTACTCTCTAGGTACGGATACTGTACCTAGCTTTTGTTTCTCACGTTCCGCCAGGCTGATCGAATGTCTCGTGTCTTAGTGGCACACGATGATTGTTGGTAGGCTGGCATTTAACTTTGATGGTTGGCGCATGAGCTCATCTCTCTCTCTCTCTAAAAAAAAAAAAAAAAAAAAAAAAAACTTAAAGTTTTTTGATTTTTTTTTTTAATTCCCTCTCAGCGATCAAGGATGAGAACAAGCGAAAAAAAAAAAAAGTCCAACTTTTCAAGCCGCCCCTGCGATAAGCATTCCATGATCCAGAGAAGCCCTGTCCGCGTAACGTCCAGTATTTCCGCGTGCTTCTTCTGGGGAAAAAAAAAAAAAAAACCCTCGAGTCTCGAATCTCTTCCGGGGGCCAGTAGGAAGAAGCCTGAACAGGGCAGGCTCTGGAGCGGTGCAGACCAGCCATGGTCTTGGTGTTTTCTTGGTACCACTGATCATGTCCGCCTCGAGCAAGGGGGCCCGTCTTCGTCTTGTCATCTTGTCAGGTACCTCGGGAATTGTCCCTTTTGCTTGTCACATCTAAGCTTTTCCCAACTGTCCACAACAATCCGTAGATGAAGGCCTTCCAGAGGCTAGGCCGCTGGGCGTTTCTGGGCGCATTGTTCCGAGTTCTGAAGGGGGGGGGCAATGGTGTGAACTCCAAGTCCACGAATTTTGTCCATGAGTCGACGATACTTGGCGTTAATGAGTGACTTTGGTCGCCATGTATCTTCTTCGCCCTCCTTCCCCTCTTTGCCTCCATCTCATCCCATCGTGTGTCACTTCTCCCCATCCTATCCCCAACCCGCCGCAAACTAGGCGATCCAGCTTCCCATGACGATGTCCGCCAAGGCTGAACCTGTGCTGGATGGATGCACTGCCTCGTCCTGTCGTAAGTGTCCAATCAACATGCCGCGGGGTATCACAAACGGACAAACCGAACCGTTGCTTTGCTCTCTGATTGCGATGCCGTCCGTTGTAGGCGAGCCCTTGCCACATTCTCCCCCCCATTCGTCCCATACCTATCTGACTTTCAATCCCCGGTAAACAAGCCCCCTCCCCAAGAGAAAAAAAAAAGGTAAGTGAGAGAGCAGCACGCACTGAAGGGGACTGGGGGTCAACCTCAGTCGGTCCCCTCCTTCGGCCAGTGCTTAACCCTGTCTGTCTCGACTGGCGCGCTCACACTTTCTTCTGCAAGCGGTGCCCTTTCGACTCCTCTCCCTCCCCACAACATTGACCTTCCGCCGCGCAGAAACGTTGGACGCGGTGCGGGTTGGTCTCCGCGGTCTCCATAGATTTGGCCCGTTACGGAGTCGAATGACTGGGTCGCTGAGTCGTCTTCACCAGGGAGATGAGATACCGAAAGATTACCAGCATGGCTGGGCACCACCAGAGAGTTGTAGGGTAATTTCTACAGTCAACACACGTCGCCCCCGTGCAGGTCCATCACGCTTCCCAGCCAAAACAAAACCAGCGGGCGGGCGACGCCCACAGGGATCACCCTCGCCCGGCCTATTGCAGGTATCTTGGCGTGCTGTATCCGTAGTATGCCGCCAGTCTGCCTACAGGGCTCCATCACAAACAGAACCCCCCCCCCCCATGCAAGCTGCATTCGAAGCTAGGCCAGGTCCAGCCCACACACCTGCCAGCGAGACATGGGGGGTGGGATGTGTGAGCGACAGGATAGCTTGGGCTGACAGTTGGATGGACGAACGGGCATGCGAGCTGCAATCCGTAGCGATGGCCCATCTCTGCTCCCCGTCCGTCTCACATGCGGCTGACGGCGGCGCCCAAATTTCTTAATTAAATAACCTCTTATCCCCCTCCTCCTCTCCTCTGCCGTGGCCTGTCCCTCTTCTTTCCCCCTCCATCCCCCTCTCGCTCCTAGAGCCGTCTCTCCTGAGAAGCACGCGACATCTCCTGCTTCCCAATCCAGACCTCTTGCATACCGTGTACGACAAACCCCCTCCCCCCCTTCCTTGGTCCTCGTCACGCGCAAGCAACCATGAGCGAAGGCCTCGTCAAGAGGACGTCCTCCTCGGAGGGCGCCCACGATGTCGAGAAGACGGGTTACCACACCCAGACCTACGACACCGACAATGTCCACATCCGCGGCATGGAGACCAGCGAGGACACCTCGCTGCACCGCGGCCTCAAGGCCCGCCACATCACCATGATCGCCATCGGCGGCGCCATCGGTACCGGTCTCATCATCGGAACCGGCAAGGCCCTCGCCCAGGCCGGCCCCGGCTCCGTCTTCATCTCGTACACCCTCGTCGGTTTCATCGTCTTCCTCGTCATGGCTGGTCTCGGTGAGATGGCCGCTTGGCTCCCCATCTCCTCTGGATTCACCGGTTACGCCTCGAGATTCTGCGACCCCTCGCTCGGCTTCGCGCTCGGCTGGACGTAAGTAGCCCAAACGATGCTCTCTCTCCCCCTCCTGGGAACCCCTGCCTTGCCTTGCATGCCTGCCTGCCTGCCTGTCTCCCACGCCATGCGCTGACCGGCCGTCCTGCCTCACAGTTATTGGTTCAAGTACATCATCGTCACGCCCAACCAGCTTACAGCAGCCGCACTCGTCATCCAGTACTGGGTCCCCCGTGAACAGGTGAACCCGGGTGTCTTCATCGCCATCTTCCTGGTCGTCATCGTCGCCATCAACTACTTCGGAATCAAGTTCTTTGGCGAGTTCGAGTTCTGGCTTTCCAGCTTCAAGGTCGTCACCATCGTCGGAGTCATCCTCTTCTCCTTCGTCTTGGCCGTGGGCGGTGGCCCCGACCGCGACGCCAAAGGCTTCCGCTACTGGAAAAACCCTGGGTATGTCCTTTTCTTTCTTTATTTTTCCCCTTCCGTTTTGCACCCAATCAACCAACCGATGATGGCTGTGCACGCCGGCTAACATCCTTCTTCAGTGCCTTCAGAGAATACATCGACACCGGCGCACCCGGCCGCTTCTACGGTTTCTGGTCTTGCATGGTCAACGCCACGTTCGCCTACCTGGGTACCGAGCTCGTCGGTGTCACTGTTGCCGAGGCGCAGAACCCCCGCAAGACGATCCCCCGCGCCATCAAGCTGACCTTCTACCGCATCCTCTTCTTCTACTGCCTGAGTGTCCTCCTCATCGGCATGCTCGTCCCCTACAACTCCCCGGACCTCGCCTTCGCCAACAAGTCCCAGACCGGTGCCTCCGCTTCGCCTTTCGTGGTCGCCGCCAAGATCGCCGGTGTCAAGGTCATCCCCCACATCATCAACGCCTGCATCTGCGTCTTCGTCTTCTCCGCGTCCAACTCGGACTTGTACATCGCCAGCCGTACCCTCTACGGTCTGGCCTCCGACGGCTCTGCTCCCGCCATCTTCAAGCGCACCGACAACCGCGGTGTCCCCGTCTACGCCCTCGGCTTCTCCTCCCTCTTCGCCCTGCTGGCCTTCATGAACGTCTCCAACGACTCCAAGGCCGTCTTCGGCTACTTCGTCAACCTCACCACCATCTTCGGCCTGCTGACCTGGATCTCCATCCTCGTCACCCACATCTGGTGGTGCAAGGCCCGCAAGGCCCAGAACATCCCCAACGAGATCCTCCCCTACGCCGCCCCCCTCGGCATCTGGGGATCCTACGGCGCCCTGGCCCTCTGCATCATCGTCGCGCTCACCAAGAACTTTGACGTCTTCACCGGCGGCAACTTCGGCAAGGAGAAGTACAAGACCTTCATCACCGGCTACCTCGGCATCCCCCTCTACCTCATCCTCATCTTCGGCCACAAGTTCTACTACAAGACCCGCGGCGTCAAGCCCCACGAGGCCGACTTCTACACCGGCAAGGACATCATCGACCGCGAGGAGGAGGAGTTCCTGGCTCGCAAGGCTGCCGAGAAGGAGGCCCGTGGTGGCAAGGGCGGCAGGGGTGGACGGTTCTACAACACCTTCCTGTCCTGGCTGTTCTGAACGAGGAGAAGAAGAAGAAAAAAAGAAAGAAAAAAGTGTAATGCGAGAAGGAGAGAGGGGAAGCTGTTGATGCCGTTTTCATGAATATCATGTCCTGCGAATACCATGGCGTGTTGGGTCTGCCGAGTCGTCACGTAGATATCCTAATCTAGACCAAAGATGTTGTCTATTTTGCACACGCTGTCACTCATTCGCTCATTCTCATGACCCAATGTTTTCCAGGCCAGCAACTACCGTGTTATGTATGCGTGTCTGTGGTAGAGACTGGGGACGACTTCGGCAATTTGCGGCTTTGTCGAGGCGACTCGGAACTTGACCGGGGTTGGGGGTTGACGTGCTACACACGATGACTCACACGAATCGATCCGCTTTATCAGTCTGAATTAACTGGAGGAGAGCATCCCCCGACAATGAGTGAAATCTCAAGCACAATAGCTCAG
Source organism: Colletotrichum eleusines (assembly GCA_016807845.1). Lineage (NCBI taxonomy): Eukaryota > Fungi > Ascomycota > Sordariomycetes > Glomerellales > Glomerellaceae > Colletotrichum > Colletotrichum eleusines. The sequence continues at coordinate 2,731,710 of JADEZO010000010.1, read as the reverse complement.
GGGTAGAGCGCTGGGCTCATAACCCAGAGGTCCCTGGATCGAAACCAGGTTGTGCTATGTTCTCTTATTTTTTTTTTCTTCTGTTTTTATGCGCTGCGAAAAACACTTTAGCCCACAACTCCAGGGACTGCTGCACACTTTTTTTTTTTTTCTCTTTCTCCTTTTTTCTTTTTTTTTATTGCGCGGGCCGACCAGAATTAGTGGGGGTATCTGAAGCTGCACAGAGTATGTTATAATTCCCGATTTACTTGTTGACGACTGAGGGCCTTCATAAACTAGAAATGTGAAAGTATGAGTCTGTTAATCTCGGGAGAATGTGCGAATGTCTCATTATGCCAACACCCGAGGCCGTCCCATCAGACCCCCGATATTCTTTCAGTGCCCGGCAACATCCCCAATCTCAAAGTTTGGCCTGACGTACGGCCGAACCTTTGACCTAGTAAGGGTCCTCTGCTCGTACGCGTACGCCAGCCCGATAAGTTTAGCTTCCTGGAACTTTGCGCCGAGAAAGCTGATGCCGAATCTGCAGGTTGTCAGCCGAAAGTCTTTTGAGAGAATGGGAATCTTAGGCTTGGTTCACGACGACCAGCAACGATGGAAGTCACTCACGGCACATGGGGACCGGTGTCTACCAAGTTGCCCCTCCTGTTCTTGGTCACGGTGGCGTTCGCGGGGTAGAATCCCAACGGGACCGTCACGGCAGGCGCCCCGACGATGGCGGCCCACGTGCTCGAGAAGCTGGTCGGCAGGACGACGGCGTCGAGATTGTGCCTCTCCAGCGTCCCGAGCAGCCCGCCCTCGCCGCCGAGGAACTGGCTCTCCTGCCACGCGGCCCAGAAGCGGGGGTCGGTGTTGTTGAAGTCCTGCTCGTCGAGGGCCTGGTCCCACAGGCCCGTGTTGCGATCCGGGAAGGCCTCGAGCTCAAAGGACTGCGTGAACCTGCGGACGTCGGCCAGGGACGACAGGTTGTTCGGGTTGACGGTCAGCTCGGCGAGGTAGGACGCCAGGTTCGAGATGAAGTCGGCGTTGAGGACGACGGTTTCCGAGTTGGAGGCCGCGAGCTTGTCGGCGGCGGTGAAGTTTGCGTTGTCGACGACGACGGCGCCGGCCGACCTGAGGACGTCCAGGGCCTCCTCGAAAGCGCGGGTCTCGACGCCGGTGGTGTTGTCGGAGAAAAGCTCGATGGCGTTGCGCGGGATGCCGATGCGTGCTCCGCAGAGGGCGTAGGTGTCGCAAGCCGCCGGGTAGTCGGGGATCTCTCCATTGTTCGGGATCGCCGAGGTGTAGTTGTCCTTGGGGTCCGCGCCGGCGATGGCGTGCAAGATGTAAGCCGCGTCCTTGACGGTCCGGGCCATGGGCCCGATCGTGTCTTGGTGCTCGCTGATGGGGATGACAAGGTGTCTCGAGGTGAGACCCACGGTCGGCTTGATGCCGACCAGGTTGTTGCGCTGAGAGGGAGAGAGGATTGAGCCGTCAGTCTAAAAAAGCGTCAGCACGAGACAACAAGCAGCACCATGAGCTTCGGCACAAACCTCGGTGCCCAACGCGGCAAGAGCAAGGCCCAGATCAGAGGCCACACCGCTGCCGCTGGAGCTTCCACTCGGGTCTTGTCGGGGATGGTAGGCGGCATATACCTGACCGCCATAGGCAGACCAGCCGTTGCTGGTGTTGTTGCTCCTGAAATTGGCCCACTGACTGAGGTTTGTCTTTCCAAGGATGACGGCACCGGCCTCGCGGAGCTTCTTCGCCATGAAGCTGTCCTCGGGAACTTTGGCACCAACAAGCGCCCAGGACCCCGCGGTGTTGTTCATCTGGTCGGCGGTCGCGATGTTGTTTTTGATAAGGATCGGGATTCCATGAAGCGGGCCCTTGATGGACCCTTTGGCCCGCGAAGCGTCCAGGTCTGCAGCGATGGAGAGCGCATCGGGGTTCACCTCTGCCACGACGTTGAGGGTGCTGTTTACCTGGTCGATGCGACCGAGATAGGCGTTAACCAAGTCGACGCTAGTGAAGAGGCCCTTTTCCAGGCCATCGGCCAGCTCATCGATTGTCACGTCCAATAGGCTGGGAAACTGGCTACCCTTGACTGTAAACAGAGTTAATTCGATGCACCTGTGACGAACTCGGGACAACTTTAAAAAAACATACCACTTAAACAGGTGACAGTGTTGAGGACTGCTAGCCAGGTGAGGACCCCGGCGAGAAGGGAACGCTGCATTGTCATTGTGCAATCAAGATCGAGAAGAGGAATCGATGGGCGCTCAATCGACCGAAGGACGTACGAGCCATCCAGAAGAGGCATTCAAACGGGCTCGGATCCAATATAAATGTCTTCTCCAGCTCGATGCAACGCTGCCGTCGCTTGGAGAATCGCCGTCACGGCCCCGAACAGCGGCAACAACTGATAAGAGACGGCTGGGATCATGAGCCTCCAGGGCGGGCGCGCTAGTATTACACTAGGGCGGGTTCACCCCGAAAGGGCAGCTCGATGTGATCAAGCCAGCAGAAGAAACACAGTCATGACGTACAAGATTTGTTATCTGCTTCGTTTGCCGATGAAAGACAGGCAGAGACGCACAGCAGGCGGGTCGCAATCTCCTGGATTTGTGGGCTGAGCAATCGCTTACTGGTAGATGACGAGATCCAATGAGCGCAGGCAGGAATCCTTCGGCGGCTTTTCCAAGGCCGTTGGCTAACTGCGTAGGTAACTCCCGCACTAGAAGCCGATTTCTATCTAGATCGAGGGGGAGGGGGGGAGGGGGGCTTGAAGGGATCAAGAGAAACAAAGTGCGGGGAACAAATGCCGAAGGCGCCGGGGGCCAGCGGAAGAAACACCCGGCTGGTGGAGACCGGTACGTACTTCCACGGCCGGACAAGACTCCGGCTTACCTCAGCAGCGGGACCAGCCGATATCCGGCAAATCCTCTTATCCGGAAAAGCCGAAGGGATCCCGATGATTATGTAAGACGGCTCGGTTGAATTGGTCATATTGCATCTCGTGTGAACGCCTTGCAAGGGCCGATTTGTATACGGCCAAAAGTTGCAATATAGGCTTTTATATTATGGTGGTCTACTACATACGACCATACCCACCAGAAACCTTAGGATCCCGTCCGCTTTCTCATAGATACATAAGCTAGTATGGGGAGGCTTATCTAAAAGACTAGGATCTCTACTACCGGTTCTCAAGGTCCAAGAGCCACAACTTTCTAAACGACACTAGATGATTCTGGCTCTAAGAATCAGCTTGAAAGGAAAGATCATTAGCATGACTGTATGAAATCCACAGAAAGATTTAATCTGGCTTAAGCGGGTAATTTCCCCAAGCGGAGAACGTAAGCAGGACCAAAGACGCCAGCTGTTAGCTGCTTGAGCCGCCCGGCATCTTCCAGCGAGCCTGTGACAAAGAGCAAGTTCTCGGAAATTTTGCAATCGCTTTGGTTGGCTATGTCAAGTGTGACTCAAAGGCTTGAGAGCCTTGAGTGCCAAACCTCTTTCAGACACTGGAATTCAAACTTCCATGGGAGTTGACTTCCTTCTGGGGTGCCTACTCATGAAGGTACCTCCCAGCATGGTGACGTGCCTCACTTGAGACTTGAGGTGACAAAAAGCCAATGATAAGATGTAAAGGGGCAGATGTAGCGCTTTTCTAATGAAGACCCTAGCCACCTACCCACCGTCCCATCCCGTCGGTGCTACCTTCAATATATCTCCAGGTTTCCCATAACTTTTAACACCGCACTGGTGACTCTCCTCCCTCTTGTCAGCAATCACTCTCACAGGGTCCAGCAGTAACAGGTAAGGAATATTCTTTCTTCGTCCAGTTTTCTTCCAACTACTTTTTATCCCTCTCATACTGACTGACTAATAATATCTGCGCAGCTCTTCCTCTCCCCCGGTTCAAGCCGCCAAGCGCCTCCGTTTGTCGACCTCGCATTTTCGGCGACAAATGACAGAATTTCCCAAAAATTGACTCTGAACGGTGAGAATTTTCCGAATGAAAAAAAAAAAAGTCTTTTTCCCTTGTTTATTATTGGAAAAGGACTTGATCTTCCTCCTACCACCAACGTCGTCTCATCCGTGTTTCCCCTGGTGACGTCGTCTTATTGCTGACAATCGTTTGTAGAGCCCCTCGTCACGAGTCTCTCTCGTCGCGAGTCTCTCTCTTCGTCACTATCTTTCATCTCTCTCGTTAGCGTTGTCGTCCGTCCGCAACTATCATAGAATCAGCGATGGACACCAGCGTCGAGGACACTAAGCCGCAGAACAATATCGCGCGCCGGATTGCCCGCCGCTTCTTCCAGCTTGTAAACAACGACAATCGCCAGGATGATGCGAAGCTGGACTTATTGACTCCATTCTAGAGTCGCTGGACGGGGGGGAAACAACCGACAGCACTCGCAAGTGCAACATTCTTGAGAGGCTCCTTTCACAGCTGTCAGCAGACAATGGCACCTTGCTCCCCGAGAAGCTCGTCGCCGTTGAGGCATGCCTGAAGTCTCTCGAAAATCCGAACATGTGCGCCACTTATCTTTATGAGCTTAACAAATTTTGCGACGCTGAGTGGCCTGCGATCAGCGAGGAAGAGATCCCCAGCCAGTGGCCCAACAAGCCCAAAGACGCATTGACCAGAGTAGAGTCACAGAGGACGTCTGGGCTGCTTTTTGGGTTGCAACTGTTGAAGAGCTCCAGGAGTTCCTTGACTCCACGGTCAGAAGTGGCACGGTACCCGTCGAAATGATTGAAAGGCAATTCGCTGCCGTCAGCGGCGAAGTTCCAAAGGTCATATCAAGCTGTAAGTAGCTGATTTATCGTCCAGACCCGCGCAGAAGTGATAAATGAAGCTAATCCATGAGTACAATCACAGTGATGAAGAAGCGAACTATCGGTACATCTTCACAGGCAACATCCTCCCGGCCGTCAACGCCCTCTCAGCAAGCAACGCCCTCCAAGCCGGCAGCGTCCTTCCAGCAGACAATGAGCAAGAGTGGCGTTAGCAGCAGCATTCAAAGTCTGCCAGGCAAGGGCAAGGAGGAGACACACAAGCAGTCTTGCATTCATGACGTAGGTTTGCTAGTGTCTAACCTTCGTCTAATCGTTACATCGTGCTAACGTATCGTTCATAGACCAAAAAGAGGGACAGATGGGAGTGCACACTACTTCACACCACCGTCACAGAAGCTGCGCACATATATCCAGTGGCCAAGATAAAGGCAGCAGAAGAATGCAAAGCTTTACTCGGCGTTCTGTACTTCATTTGGGGCGGTGACACATGCGAGAAGTTCAAGGACGCACTCGGCATCAAAGACCTTGACATCCCGATGAATATGGTCACTCTTGACAATGCACCCCACCATTTGTGGGATCATGGGAGGATTACGTTCCCCCCTGTTCTACGCACGCCTAACAGAATCGACCTAGTAGTTCGAATTCTTGAGCCTTTGGACTGGAGCAAGAGGAAGAGAGCAGGATCCGCGCTTCCCGACGCCCTTGCAACAGACCCCAGAACCAAGGTGAAAAACCACATGAACCCCACCGGCAAACTCACAAAGAAGACAGCCAAAGAGCGTACGGACGTGCGCTTCGTCTCTGCGGATACCCAGCACCGCATCTACGATGGCCACCGTTTCACAATCACCTCAGACGACCCCGACCTCCTTCCAAGCGTGGAACTCCTGAGATTAAGGGACAGCGTCATGGCCATGATGGCGCTGAAGGGAGGTGCTGACGTTGACAACGACGTGCTGTCTAGCTCTAGTGGCGGGGATGATGCCCCGAGAGTTCTGGTCGGAGATGGAGATTTTGAAGTTGATCTGGAGGACAAGGTCCTCGAGCGGAGCGAGCGTGCCGGAGGAGAGCTTGCTCCGTTGACTGCCGAGGAGGCAGACGAGATGGCCTGGACCTCGTCAGTGATCCAGCAGCCAGAGAATGTGGGAGGCATCTTCCATCCTGAGGGCCAGCCGGAAGAACGAGGTGAGAGCCGAGGAGAAGACTAAGAACACCCTCCTCTCTCTTCACCTGTTGGTCCCAAGGCTTCAGAGGATGACGACAACTTCCTTTTCCCAACTTCCACTGGCGCCCGGCGTCATGGTTCTGCCAACCAACCTAGAGAAGTCCGGGAGGCTCTCACAAGGCTCGACTCGGGACTTGGAAGGACTGGTGTGCTGCGACACATGCCAGTGGGGCTTCAAGGCATCAGTGTGCTGGGAGATATGTCCACCAACACGCCGGCAGCCACCCTAGATAACGCACAGGTTCACTCACTCAGCCGCAAGGCAGACCACAACCTGCGCAGCCTGGCCCAAGCGACGGGGGTCCCAGGTAGTGGTAACTTCCCCCACTGGACCCGCAAAGAGCAGAGTGAGCCGAAGAACACGGTGTCGCCCAGACATCGAAGGACCCTGCTGCCGCTCAGACGTCCGCGCCTTTCGATGAAACCGTTCAAGGGCAGTTGCCACCCAAGGCTTAAGGCAGAAGACACAGCACGCTACACGGCTAAGCCCAGGGGAGTTGGATCAGACGAGCGATGCGCAAGTAGAGGAAAAGAATCGCATGTGGATTCAGGAATGATTCGGAGGGGAGGATGTCAATGATAAAGTTGGAGTGCGGCAATGTAATACAGTATTAGTTCCAGGCAAGGATCGGGAGCGAGATCCGTTTACTCTGCGGGAAAAGAATCACAAGCTTGGATCTGCGTAGTTTTAGACAAATGATAATAGATGCGCTCTGCACTCAGTGACACTGCTTTAAAGAACTCGCCTACCGTCGTCGCTATAGTCGTCGCCATCGTCACTACTATCGTCGTCGTCTATCGTTGTCGTCTATCGTTGTCATTATTATCCCTTCCCCTATTCGCCCTGTTGAAGTCATCGGGGACACTACCCGGCTAACAAAACTCCCTCCAAATAACGTAGTTACAAATACAAGTAAGTATTGGCTAGAAACAATCGTATTTAAGAATGAATGGAAGGAAGCTTACTGCAAGTTCGTCGATGTCGTAATTTTCACGAGGTGAGATTGTCTCGCTCCAAAAATGGGTTATTATGCTGCAAGGGAAAACAAGCCAGCATCTAGAGGTTCCGCCAAGCTTCAACCTTATCACGGCAGAAAAGGCAGAAAATGTCCTACGTCTGGCTAATAAGATCTATGTAACAACACCAGACTCTGCCTTGCCAAGGTAAGTAGCAAGCACTAAGAAGAGGGGAAAATGGGGCGAGAGGCAGTGATAGGTGCGGGCTTTTAACTAAAGTCCTGTTTGTGACTTCCTACTTTTCGGAAGCAGGATAAGTGTAAGGAGGGGGGAGTCCACGTATCTAAGAGCTGTTCACTACCGTTAGTAGAGTTTAAAACGGAAAGATAGTCAGAAGAACACCGTTTGGCTATAGACTTACTTTATGCCGTAACGTGGGGCTGAGATGGGAGATGAGAGCTTCGCCTTCTGATGATGGAAGTGTCATACTTTTAAGATTAAGAAGTTGAGGCTCTTACAGGTAAGACTTCATGAGGGCCGGATTAGTAGTTGGGTCGGTGACGACCAGCGGATACTTTGTGTTGTATGTTTTTGATTTCCCTCCAGGGGAGACGCCCGTACTTTTTGCGTTCGTTGCTCGTCCCCGTTGACAGACGCACGCTTTCTTTCTTAACAACGGCGCTGTATCATTCACATCTCACAGCCATTCGTGACGGCATCACCTTACTGGGCGGGCCGGCCGCAACTCATTATTAATCATATACTCGGGCCGATACACTCAACGTTCTCACGCATAAACTTTATCTGGTTCTATCTCTTGGCCAGGCGGTTGCCCTCGATGACAAGTCCCCGACCTTACCCCGAGTTGTGATACCAATGCTTCAGACTTGTTCTCAGCGATTCAAAACAATCACTGCGACAGACTTGCCATGTGTTGATCCTCGACACCCGGCTGGATATAATATCACGCAGTCTCTGTCCTTACTTCACGCATTATCGTCAGCCCAGAAAGATCTAGGCCGCATGCCCGCGGCATCGATCGTTTGAACCCATCTTTTAGCGTTTGAGCCGACACCTGGAACCTCGCTCTAAACCGAGGTACTGACACAAGGCGATCCCGCTTATGGCATAGTACACAATAAGTGAAAACACGGCTTCAGTCTCCGCGAAAGCACAACTCATGGCTCCCGTGACCAGTCCTGGAACTATGTGACTGTATCACTATTAAATAATAGCAAGCTCAATCCCTCACTTGAATGACCTAATAGGGATCAAGCAGCGGCACACTGCCCTGACTTGGACAGTTGCCGGAGCGGTCATTGGCTACACTCTTATACTGTACCTGCTTATTCGCCACCGGGACCATCCCGCCTTCTGATGCGGTGCCTGGTGTGACCCAGCCTGTTCTTATCAGATGAAGCTACTAGTCGTCGCACAATCGGACACGTCGGCAAGTCTACCCCAACCTGGCTTTTCGGCACACCCACACGTTTGGGAGGCCCACGAAACGTGATCGTCGCTCCAATTACCAGATGCGCGGTTCCCGAAGTCCTGTTGTTTGGTAGCCCACTTGCCGAACAACCGGACGGCGAACCTGATCTGCGCCTCCACGCACTGGCCATCACCGTGCTCATCGTCGTTGGTTTGCACGCGCGCCCTCGGCCGCTGCCGTCTTGGCTATCCAGCCCGTGAATCTCGTCCTGAGGCGCCCGGTCTTGTCATCTGACAGTCTTGTTGGACCAGAACGGTTCCCTAAACGAGATGCTCATAAGCAACGCCGTCTGAAGCGGCCTTCGACCTTCTTTGCCAAGCTGCCAGGGGAGATGAGGTCGGGCGGCATATAAAGAACTTCGTCCTTGGCAGCAATATATCAGGACAGATAGTGGACGGACGCTGGTATTTTCAGACGTGGAAATTGATCGTGTGTGGGAAGTCGAGCCGTGGGCTCGGCCAACTGTCATTAATTATATGACGCGTTTGATTATATATGTTATCTCATGCGTACAGGTTACAACCAGTTCATCGGGCTTAGATGACGCACACCCATAAGACTTGTCAACCATATGACCGGGGGGTCGAGTCTTTTTCGGCTGGAATCGTTTTGCTCCTGTGGCTGCAGACAGCCAGCCATGGATCATGCAATGCTCCGCCACGGCTCTACGCAGCAAAACGCCTTTGAAATAATTACGCCTAGTGTAAACCCTGCAGACTGCCGTCAGCATTCGAGCATCGGGAGAGAGAACAGAGTTCACCAAAGCCTCCGGGCCACATTGCGGGCGGAGTCGAGTTCGACGGTTCGCCTAGGCAGACCGTGTCAGCCATCCGCTGGCTTGGCAACGTCGGTTTCGGAATTGCGCACGATAGTAGGTAAGCTTAAGATATGGGTACCGCTTGCCGAAGAAGATGTGAAATTGCGCTCATCCGCATCATCGCGAAGGCCCTGAAACGTTGCCAGACCGGACGAATTCGTTGTTTTTTCCGCCTTGTTCTGCGGAAGTCTTTCGATCTCACACCAACTGAAGGGGGTCTCCTCATCGAGACACCACATCAAAGCCCACCTTGCCCCCCCCCGCAGGGGGACTAGGAGTAGACGGGGGTTGCAAGGGGAAGCCTTCAATTTGGTTGCAAGGTAGCATCCCGAACCACGTAGATCAAGGCCCATGTCGTGGGTGGCCGGTCCAAACATGAGCACTTCTTCACCCAAGGTCTGGCATTCTTTTGTCATGTAAATACGCCTGCAGGTTTCAGACGCTCGTGATCGGTCTTTTCAAGAATTTTAACTTAGACTAGTCGCAAAGGGATCAACAAGCGCTCGTCATTTGGTAGCCCGAACGAGGTCCTCAAGGTTTGCTCAGGCTATGGCATCCCTGGCTGGGAGATGAGTTAAGGTTGCTCAGGAATAGTATTAAAGAAGGGATTCGTCACCATGTCGGAAGATCAAAATTCTGGCAGATTCTTCATTTCCCACGCTTACGACATATAAGCCTCGAGTAGCGTTCCTCTCTCTATCGCGCATCAATCGAAACTTGGTCATATTTTCTTAACTCTCTTTCCATTCACGTTTGATAACTAATTGAGACAACTCCCCCCCCCCATTCGCTACAATGAGATTCTCCACGCCAGTTCTTGTCCTTGCCTCGGCCCTCCTCGTCGGCATCAATGGTGCTCCAGCGGGAACCGACCTTTCGTCCGGAGAGAGCGTGTACGTTCCCTTGCCCCCAGAGATGCTCCCATTGGCAAAGAACTGACAAGATTACAGCGGACTTGGTCCGGAGGCGGACACTCCCTCCGTCGATGCTCCATTTACTGCTGCCGTCGTTGAACAGTCAGACGTAGCTCCAGTCGCGCGTAGCGACCAGGATGTCAAGCCCAGACAGCTCGGCAAGCTCGCCGGCGCGCTTCTCAAGGCTGGGGCCGGGGGTGGCAAGAAGGGTAAGAAGGGGAAGGCCGCCGGTGCGAACGCGGCAGCTGCTGCCGGCGGGGGCGGCGCGGGCGGCGCGGGCATCGCGGCCCTTCTGGGTAACGCGGCAGCTGGCGCAGGCGGCGGTGGCGGTGGCGGTGGCAAAGGCGGCGGCGCCAAAGGCGGCGGCAATAAGGCTGCTGCCGCTCCCAAGCAAGCCGTTGCTGTTCCCAGGCCACCCGTCGCGGTTCCTAACGGTAATTAGAACCCTCCAAAGCCCGCCCTAGCCCCAGCCGGAAACCAGCCGCTCGAGGCCGAGGACCATAACACTCCAGCCACCGCGCCTTCAGGAGCCATTGTGGCTGGCGCTGCTGGGGAGGTCTAAGGCGGCAAGTCGGCCGCGGCACTCCAGGCTGCCCCCGAGCCCCCAGTTCCCCCTACAAACCCGCAGGCGCCCGAAGGCGGTGGTGCCCTGCCCCTTGCCGCTCCCGCGAAGATCTTTGTTCGAGCTTTTGTGTTGACAATTGCTTGTTTCCAGCATGAATTTGAGCCGGCCTCCCCCCAGAGAGAGTGGGCTGTATTATACGATGGCTGGGGATCGAGACACTATTTCCAACGTGTGCTTTGGGGGTAAACCTGAAGTCCAGAAATCAGAACTTTAAATTCGGGGGCTGGTGGACGTTTGTGATGCTAAGAACCGGCCCATCGGAGGGGATGCATGTCAAAGGCTTTGGCCCAGGGACGAAAGTTACCATGTACATAGAAATTACGGTTGCCGAATCATCGAAAGTTTACAAGTCGGGTCCCTATGCTGCCCATGCTTCGTCGTAACAGCGCTGATCTCCCCCATCGGACCACATCCGGTCTCCGAGTAGCTTTCATTTTGTGCGCAAAGTCTAACGTGCCTAGGAAGGCGTCGCCGTGTGATTGGGCAATCGCAACTCCGGGAGTTTAGGTACTGTTAGGAGTGTAAAGTTTGAACTTGATGCAAGCTCCTTCTGGAACCAGTAACGGTTGCGTGAGGAGACTTTCTCAAAGGCCCGGGATACAATTTAGAGCCCGAGACAGTCGGCGGGTTATCTCCGTCGACGGAGCCTGTACTGGTAGTTAACCGGCTATTCTTGACAAGGGTGATGTGGACAACATGGTTGTTATCCTCGATATTCTGTCGGGCCAGCTATGTTGTCCACAACCTAACCCAAGCATGGCTAAACCTAATCGGTCTCGAGTATCTCCAGCACTTGTTGCTTGCTACCCATGTCCCGAACCGAAGCTGTGATTCTAGTTTATCTCCCGGGGAAAAGACAATTGCGGGTTAGGTCAACCTTTTTTCTGTCTGTTTGATGATATGCCATCAATGAGAACTGCCGATATGTGTTTATGATTCGGAGGTGTGATAGAAATGAGGCGGTGCGAACAATTATTGACTGAGAAGCAACAAGTAACAAGATAAACTACACCCCACGAGACTATGTGTGAAATATGGATTGAGACTATAGAACACTTAATTGTTAGAGAAGTGGAAATAATACCCTAGCAGCTTGTGAGATGATGATTATTGCCGACCTATCACACTTTGGGGTCGAGATGCTTCCCTTATCCTTCCAGCATCGTTTTATTCTGGCAAGGCCAGGTAGCCTCGGTGAAGCGGTCACAGGGAAAAAGCCACATGGCTCGGAGTCTCAGATCAAATACACCGAGTTGCGAAATTCAGTGTCCGGACTCGGTAAAGTCAGATTCATTGTGAAGCTTGGTCAGAGCCGAGTCTTTCCCACGAGGGTATTCAGATCGGCGTCTAAATGCTTCGATCACAATGAATGCACCCTGTATTTGCAGCCCTGTAACAGGTCAAATGAACAAAACCAATGGAAAATTGTGGTGTTACTGAAGTCCCTTGCTGTGGTTTTGCTACTCAACAAACAAAGCAAACCTCGCCAGCTTTGGTTATCGTAGGAACTTGTGACCGGCCAGCTCAGCATCATGCTCTTGATCGTTTTTGATGCAATTTGTCAATTATTTGATCTTTTTTGTGACTTCTATTGAATAACAACGACTAAAAAGGACAAGATGGAAAATAACATAAAGAAAAGCAGGGGAGAGGGCTTGGAATAACTATGCACTGACAAGTCAACGACATGGGGGCACCGATTGGGGTTTATCAGCCTCCCTTGTGAAACCATTTTGGGTTTTGTGCAGAGCAACAAACCATATATTGAGATCTGGAAGCGGACGTCTTTGAGGCCTGTCTCAGGCATCTCGCAACAGATGTCAAGTCCGCAACGCTTCGGGCTGATGACGTGTTGGGAGACAATGTAAGAGAAACCTCCAATATGTATCCGCATCGACGGGTTTTGTTTGGCCTGACTGCTGCTCAAGAAAGAGGTAGACATAGCTACGTACACTGATACTTTCTAGGTGATTTGGCTGTAACAAGGCAAGAGTACAACCATACTTAAGCACTTTCAAGTATTATTACACTTGTAATTAATATATGTTTCTCTCTTTAATGGTCAGACCCTCCTGAGGAGGAATACTAGGTGTCTTCCCTTCTTTTCTCAGGTCAAGATGACCTTTGTCGGGTTCTCAAAAAGAAATGTATCCCTTTACTAGCCCCTCGCTTGAGGGATGAAATCCACCAGCAGTAAGCTCCCTTGTCCAAGGCACTCGGGCATTTTAGAAGTCTGCTTCTGGAACCGCAAGATCATTCTATAAGAAGCCGCTTGCCACAGGTCGACTATCTTCTTTTGCTCTCAACCGGCCCAGGTGTTCCGGTGATAAGCCTCATTCCATTTCCGTTGCCCTTTCTCGGCGCAGTTCAGGGTACAAATCTGCATCTCAAACCAAGAGCCCTCGGGAGGGGATTGTACACCAATTTCGTTCTTGTTTCCACCAAAGGATCTGTCACAATGGTCGCAGGACGCTCGATCCTTGGAATCCTAGTCGGTGTCAACAACTACATCTTCAACGTTCAGTGGTCATATGACAGAGGCATTCCCTCAAAGCATGTCGACTACACCCTCGTCACGTTTATGCTTGGAGACGACCGCGATGCGGGCGGCCATGAGCCGATCATTGAGCTTTTTAACGATGAAGGGATCATGGTGGGAACTCGGATTTCAAGAAATCACAACGAAATTTCCAAGAACAACAATCTCGATGAGCATATAATCAAGGTCGCGCACGACAAGGACACTGATCCGATGGACACACCAAAGTACGTGAACTTGCATCAGTGGAGCGATGATGCTGTTTGCATATCAGCTGTCCAAGTTTCCAACGGCAAGCTCTCTGGTGTCTTCTTCGGCGACGTGGGCGCCTACTGCGGCCAGAGTTGGTTCTTGAGTCGCCGACGACTTGACGCCAACTTGCCACATCCGAAGTGCGTCTGGCTTGACACAGATCACAGGGCCGCCTTAAACGCGCAATCCATGACCTTTCACCTCAACGACATGCTTGGGACCCCCGACAAGATAAAGATGTACAGAGAGAACAAAGATTACTTGTGCAAAAGCACACCACGTTACACATGGTGGAGGTATCGATATCCAGCTTCCGAGTTACCCATCTTCAAGCCTCCTTTGCAATACAACACGGATACAATCACCGGCTTGGAAGGCAGAGACAAGGACCCGGAACTGGCAATTGACAAAGTCGAGCGGGATAGGAACTCACCCTTCGATCCTCAGCAAATTCTGAACGGTGAAAAGAAACGATCATCAACAGCCACCAAACTGAAAGACAAGAGGAAGAAGCTCTCGAAGAGGTCAGGCACAAACGTGGATACCAGCCACCTCATTATTACCAGAGCAGAGGGACATGAGGCTTCGCTGGTCTGCAACAGTACTTCGTCGTATGGGTACGATGTCGTCTCGCTCCGAGAGAAAGCCTACTGCGACATGACCGTCAAGCGACTCTACAACCTTTGCGACAACATATACAAAGCGAATTGCTTCGACGTGGAGAGAAAGGTTCTTGTTGGCCATGGCGGGATCAATGCTCGGGGAGAGGTCTCTGGCATTGGCATCCCAGTCAAGCGCTACGAGTCAGCAGACCACTGGGAAGAGTGAGTGTGTAAGCTTTGGAAGCATCCTACGAGTGGCTCGAAGCTTGATTCAAGATGTCGGGCTCCTCTCTGCAGCAAGCCAAGAATTCAAAGGATGTTTGTGTTGCAGACCTGCATCACTTCAAGGGCTATCGATCTGGTTCTGCTTTCTCCAGTAAAACAACCCCGAATTCTGTTCAATCGTATGTATTAAGTCAAAGCACCCACTTTCCGATCACCCCCACATTGCGATCATGCATCTCCACCCCCAGCCACCTACCAACCCCTTCATATATACTATCACCACTTTTACAGTCTTTATCCAAATAACTTCATTTTTTCACTATCTATTCTTTATTACCCTATGGTTGAATATACCGAATCTGAGATTGCTCAGGCAATAGATGCTGTTGCTGCTGGCAGCAGTATACGCCAGGCAGCTAGGATCTATGGCATCCCCTTCACCACACTCCAGAACCGTCTATCTGGCACCCAAAGGAGAGATGCTGCCTTTGAGGATCTCCAGCGACTATCAGCTGCCCAGGAGGCCAGCCTGGCTGCTTGGGTTACCTGCCAGGCAGATCTCGGGCTGCCACCAACCCATCAACAACTAAAGGACTTTGCCCATCGCATCCTCCAAGCCATGGGGATACCCAGCCTCTAGGCAAGAGGTGGGTAGATGGCTTCATTAGAAGAAACCCATCTATCAAGGTCCAGAGAAGTCGATCCATCGATTCAAGGCGTGTTAATGGAGCATCTACTGAGGTTATCAGGGACTGGTTCAAATATCTCGCCATACCTCGCATCCAGGGCATCAAACCAGCCAACAGATATAATATGGATGAGACTGGCATCCTTGAAGGCAAGGGAGATAATGGGCTGGTGCTGGGCAGGGCTGCAACAAAGTCAGTGAGGAAGAAGCAGCCTGGATCACGAGCCTGGGTATCCATTATTGAGTGTATATCTGCTGAAGGCATTCCCATCTATCCCTTAGTTATATATAAGGGTAAGACAGTCCAGCAGCAGTGGTTTCCTCTGGATCTAGGCCCATATAATGGATGGGAGTTTACAGCAACAGAGAATGGATGGACTACGGATATCACTGCTGTTAAATGGCTGCAGAGAGTCTTCCTACCTTGGACTAAGCCCTCTCAACCTAATCAGGCCAGACTGCTTATCCTTGATGGGCATGGGAGCCATACAACGACGGATTTTATGTGGTTATGCTATACCAACAACGTCCATCTATTATTCTTACCGCCACATACCTCCCATGTCCTTCAGCCACTTGATCAAGCAGTCTTTAGTCCTGTAAAGGCAGCCTATCGCAAGGAGCTTGGATACCTTACCCAGTGGAACGATTCAACTATCATCGGCAAGAGGAACTTCATATCATGTTATCAGAAGGCTCGTACTGCTGGATTAACTATAAGCAATATAAGAAGTGGCTGGAAATCTACTGGGTTATGGCCTGTTGCTCTTGCGAAGCCTCTAATGAGCTCCCATCTGCTGCCAGATAAAACAGCACCATCAACACCACTTAACAAGGCTATAAAAGGTGGCCATAGTGGCCAGGATGCCCAGGATATAGAGGGAAGGGCATCTGCTATATGCAGTAGGCAGTGGTCAACGCCTAGGAAAAGGAAGGAGTTGGATGATCAACTACGGTTATTTGCCCAGCTGGATCAAACTATCGCCACACAACGCCAGCTCTTTAGAAAGGTGAAAAAGGCTTCCAAGAGCAAGCCTTCAAGTTGGCTGCCGCTGAGCACCAAATACAGCTCCTCCAGGCTAGAGTTAATAATGCTGCTGCTAGGAAGAGGAGGGCTGTTCAACTGGATCCAAACACGAAGTTCGCGACGATCAACGAGGTGCGACAAGCCCACATTGAGGCTGGCGATGCTGAAAGTGGGCTAGATGAATCCGCCGCATCTGATTTACCTAGTGAGGCCGAAAGCTGCATTATCGTAGCATCTAGATAATGTTGGTAGTTAATTAAAAAGGTGGTGTTGATCATGATGGCGATGTTTTTGGGTGATCGCAATGTGGGGGTGATCGGAAAGTGGGTGCTTTGACTTAATCTCAAAAAATACTAATTATTTGAGCCATTGCCAATCTCGAAATAGACTTTTGATAGTGTTCTTCTAAATTACAATGGCTTTCATCTTGATCTTGATGTATGCTCACTGACATTTGATCTTATCCTGTTTCTATGAACCTGGACTGTCGACAAGAAGCATTTTTGTCATATTTCGCATTGTGTTGAAACTTCAAAAATACCAAATGTTGCGTTTACAAAAAGGAGACAGAAGGTTCTAAGTGAACGAATCAAAGTTCTTTCTGTATAAATAACTATTAACTATGGACTTTTGTCCCAGATGCTCTTTGTATGCTTGAATGTCCGTTCCAAAACTGATGCTGGTAGTTCTGTGGCCACCTGCCCTAAACACTTTGCTCGCTTCTGACTTGATGCCAAGCTAAGATCAAGGCTGCGTGTGAACCCCGCCTCCGCATATGTTGCTCAAAACGTGTGATCGTCCATTGACTCATCGTCATTGTTGTCTTCTCCGTCTGAGAGACCTTCACCCTCTGACTCATCGTCGTGGCCAAAAAGCAACTGCGGCAGGTGCTCGCCTCGGTTGCGGCTTTCGGCAATGCAGAAGTCATAGGTTCTGTTGAAGCTTCGCAGGAAATTGAAGTCAGGATCCTCATCGAGGATTTCCAAGTCGTAAAGACTGATGGGTTTCTGCGGGGCTCCCAAGTGGTCCGTACTGGTGTAGATGACGATGCATTTTCTGTTCGCCATGTTGGGCGCTTGGAAAAGACAACTCTTCACCACCTTGGCGAAGTTGACACCCGGGTGCTCAGGATGGCCAGGGCTGTAGAGCAAGGCTGTGCTGAGCAATACAGTTCTTGTGATCAAGAAAACCACAAAGCGGAACCTGCTGAGAAACTCGGTCGTGTCGTCATCGAGGTCGGGGATGGGCCAGCCCCTTTGCCTGTACTTCTTGTAGCTCTTGCCAAAGCCGGTCAGTATCACCTTGTCCTCCGATCCCTGGCTCAAGTTGATGCCGACACCTTCAAGGCCAAGTCGTGCAACGGATCGGTTGATGGCTTCCATGGAGGCACCTTCAGGGTTTGGTGAAATCCGGAGGCGCCCTCTGCAATAGCGTGCCAGATCAGCCGCATTCTCGCACTTGACGACCCAACTGGTGCCGGGTGCCTCTTCGGGTAGCGAGAAGCGAATGTGAACTCGAAGTCCTCCAAGTGTCATTTCCTGATCCATGATGATTCTGGGTTGTTTGTTCTTTGAGACTTTGGTAATAAGTGTGGAGCTGGGTTCTGACTTCAGTGTCTTAACAGTGTTGATGCTGACGAGTATTGAAGATGCTTGTGATGCTTTGATGGAGAAGAAAGGAGAACTGCCTTTACCGCGAAACCGCGGCGGCTTATATTTCCATCGAGATGGGTGCAATGAATCAAAGAATAGTGGTATTCCATGCTGGTGCGTGATGTGAATTACAAAGAAGCAGTGATTGTAGAGTCGCAGCACATCAGAGGCGTCAGGAGCGTTAATTCACTCAGCAAGGTTGATGAGTACTCAAACCACACAAATCATGTAGATCTGTCTTGTACAGGGCTCTCTACCAGCTCCTTTGCATGTTTACCACCTATAGATTTGATTAACAACCATGAACTTGGGAATGGGGTCTTATTCATAGTCTGTTGACAAGCATCAACATCTGATTGGCCAGCCACATATGCACAAGTCAGAGGCCTTCCTAAGTTCATTGGATTTCAACTTTTACTCCAGTCACTTCTCGAATTGAGCTTGGAGACCAATGGTTGCGTTCTAACTTGTATTCTGTGGTGTCCTGGACATCTGAAATGAAAAACCGTTAACTACCCAAGTAATGGTTTTCACAAAGTGATTCATCTCAAGTTAGATCAAAAAGCAAATCAGTCTACCATCAACTGCTTAACACGCTATGTCACAGGGGGTTTGTGGATAATATGCCAGAGTAGCTGATGAACAGCTATAAAGGATATAAAGACACTCGAAGTGTAATTGATCTGTCTATGATCTATCTATTTCATAAATAGTTTTCATTCGAAGGTGCGATTACATCTGCCAGCATCTAGCAAACTGACATGAACACGACTGCCGAGTCTTGACCCTCCAACTGGGTCGTTTGAAATAGTTCCAACGCTGCATATGGTGAAATAGTTTAGTGTAGGTCAACGGCTCAGCAGCGTCTCATAGATGTAGTCATTGTGGGCATCTTTACTTGTTGCCAACCACCCAACAATTCAGTTGAGCATTCGGCCGAGATAATTACCACGTGATCTCGGACATCTCGAATCACAGAATAGGGCACCCATTTGACCAGACTACCAACCGTGGCTAGTGTGTGTCTTTGAAAGTTTAATCAGTAGTAGAATGCTTGTTGCTCTGATAAGGTCTCAGCTCAAACACCAGATGACTTGTAACAGGAAACATGACCTCGGGGAACTCTAATATCTACATGTTTTCAAAAGCCAAAGTGCCAGGCAGAAGAAGTTTGTGGGAATTTCTCGTGTATTCCATAGGTCAATGTTGGTTGACCCCGGGACCCTACAGCACATCAAAGATCGATGCCAACCCCACAAATCTGCAAGTCTGATGGTGAGAAGGAACACTCAAGGATCCCCCTTACAATGTGGCTCCGGGAACCTTCAAGTGCTCCCGTGTTGTCAGGCATGGGTCGTGAACTACTGATGCGAAACTCCCACTTTCATGCTATTAATGCAAGTGTGTAATTACTTTAGGCAACTCCGCTTTGCGCGCGACCACTTACGCCTTGCTCGCAAATGCCAACCGAAAACGCTCCTCACCCTCCTGGGCAACAGACCGAACCTCTAAGCTTTCTGTCGATCCTGGTCAGTCACACTCACCCTGGGCCTCCTCGCCTCCCTCTGGGCTCGCCACCAGGGTCCCCAGAATTGGTTGACCACCTGGATCGGGGAGACGGCTATGACAGCCAATCCCAGGGCCAGAAAGGCTATGCCGGGCCCGACAGCGGTGAGCATCTGCTCTGTGAAAGCTACGCCAAGAGCGGCAAGGCTGCAGCGGACCAAATTGTTGACAGCCGTCGCGCTTGCTCCCTGCCCGGGACAAAGATCTGATATGATGGTCTGATTAAGGGCAAAGATGGCGTTTGCCGAGGCCGCAATGAGAAACTGCATCGTGAGTGGCAGTGCAATCCACCCGGGTCGAGCGTTCAGCGAGGGGCGTGCCAGTGAGAAGCCATATCCGGCGAGGGACGCGACGAACAGAAACACCATCCACGGCAGACGTTGCAAGCGGGCCTGCTCCAGGGGGAAATCCGGCGGGATGTCCATGGTCGATAGCTCCCTATCGTAAGGAATGTTGTGCGTTTCCTTATACCTGGCCTCGACGGCCTTGTAGTCTCTGCTCAAGGTTTTCCCGGCAACAACTGAGCCGACAATGGTCCCCAAACCTAGCCATACCGTATTACGTTAGCCACCATCAAGCAAACCCAATCCGTCGGTTAATGATCGACGATTTCTCCCCGGAGCCTTGGAGTAGGGCAGAATCGCCTACCGTTCGGGATAAACGCCACTCCCAACAAGAGTTCGTTCAAACCAAAGTTTGTTTTGAATAAGGGCGTAATACTGGAGGTTACCATATTCCAAATGCAATAGATAATCCCGCCCCAAACGAGGTTGATGGCCAAGTCTTTCTCTTTGAAGAGTCTAAATGGCCTCAAGAAGGTGTAGACGGTGATGGGTTGCAGAACCAAGGGGCCGTCCGCATCTTGCATGTATTTCGGTTCCTTCGAGACGCACAGGTAGAGAGGCTTGTAGATGCCTGACAAACGCAGCGAGCCGTTACCGGCAATCGTGCGCATGGTCTCCGGCAGAAACAGGACAATGGCAGTGAGAATGAGTGTCGACATGATCAGTAGGAATACGAAGACTGATCGGAAACCAAATGAATTGGCCAAAGCACCGCCCAGGACTGGACCGAAGGCTGTGCTGAAGTTTCGAACTGTGCAAGATCAGCCATCCGTTTCTCTCGACAGGCAACTGGTGTGTCAGCTTACCAGCTTGATAGAAGGAGATGAAGGCACCTCTCTCCGAGTGTGGGGCTATATCCTGCATAACGCCATTGCCTGCAGTAACCGGTCAGTTGCCCGATCGAAAAGACGAAGAAACAGGGGAAAGGGAAAGCATACCGATGCTGACAGTTGAGGCACTTCCAGCAGCTTGAACACCCCTAAAAATGAGTAGGATGGCGAAGTTGGGAGAGAAGCTTAGAGCGATATTCCCAACGATGTAGACTGCAAAAGACGCGATATACGTCGGTCGTCTGCCGAGTGTGTCTGACAGAGGTCCCCACAATAGCGGCACCATGGCTTGCATGACCAAGTAAGAGGTTATCGTGAGAGATACTTGAGATGCGGATACTTTCAGTTCCTTGGCGGAGGGTCAGTTGGCCCAGTGTGACATGTTGAGTAGTATGGGATCACATCGACATACTTTTGAGATGGCTTCCAAGGACGGGTTGTAAACGTTAGTGGACAAGCCCGAAAAAAGCCCCGCCAACCCAATAATCACAATAATGGTCCATTTCTGCTTCTTTGAGTAGATCGAAAACGGCTCCTGCGTCTCGTCGTCTTGGTCGTGCTGGTTCTCAACCTCGTCCAAGTTCAAGTCGGCGAAAGGGTTTCGGTCCCGGCCTCCGCGAGCCTCATCATACTGGTTGAACTGTGCATCCTCGAAGGAGTATTTGCGTAGCTCGCCGTTTTCTTCCTTTTGCCATGTTCGCTTGCGAATAGCCGGCGGCTTCAGTGGATAGTCGTTGCGGCCGCGCGCTTGTCCCAGTCGGATGCTCGAGCCGGCCCGAGATAACCGAGTTGGGAAGGCCCTTTCGTCTCGATATCGGTCCGGCACATCTTCAAAGTCGTGGGCGAGGAAATTGTAAGCGGCGGCGGATGCGGTAGCCAGACGTACCAAGACCCCTCTCCGCAAAGCAGGAGGTCTAGGCGGCCTCTGCGGTTGCAGGCGGTCGGTAGCCATGGCTCTCTGATGCCTTCTATGTCTTTTCTATTTTACCGGCGAAAGATATTGGACACAACAAGCGTATATCTCAAGGACACCCACTGTTTCATTACGCTCGGTTTGCGGATACATATAAGGGCGTGCCACCAGCAGTTGCGGTTTATTAGTGGCCATCATTGAACCTGACGTCAACCAATGGACCGCAGACATGAGCCGAGCAGCATATTCATCATATCAGGTGGCGACCGTCGATTTAGTCGCGATGGTAACAAGCCAACCGTCTGCCGTCATCGGAATTGGCCCGGGGTCGCCCGCCATATCACGCACGGCCGGAGCGCCCTCCCCCCCCCCTTTCTCGAATGCACGGGCTATCTCAAAGAAGCTCAACAGAGTTACAGAAGACTGTTTCGCAAAACACAAAATCCATTGGGCATCCCATCTTCTCGACCATTTGGCCTCCTGGATGAAACAACGAGACGGCTTCGTTGCAGCGGCGGGGTTGCTTCCTGCAAGGCGTCGACTGCGTGGCTCTCCGACCCCTTCAGAGCACCTCCGGCACACTCCCCTCCGCCGCAAACCGCGGGGGGTAAAAGTAAGAAAAGAAGAAACAGAAGGTGATGGGGAAGAGAGCAAAAAAAAAAAAAAAAAAAAAAAAAAAAGAGGTGATTCAGGAGCGCACGTTCTTTCAAAGCCCATCTCGGCCTGCAATTCTCTCTCTCTCTCTCTCTCTCTCTCTTTTCCCCTCCCTTCTTCGGACACCATGCAGTGACACCTGTTTGATTCTACCCCTTGGCGAATTGAGCCTCTTTTCAGAAACTCGACGGCTTTTTCCCCACTGGGATACACACCGCGGCGCAAACCGGACAGGAAGGGTCCAAGTGGCGGCACCTTGGCCCTGTGAGTTTGAGACGGGCCGGAAGTAAAAATGAAAGCCAGCCCAGCAAATAACAATAGCAAGCACGAGCAAAGGCTGAAATAAAGAGTGCATGGGTTCCACATCAATCGCATCCCCGGATTTCTCCCTCGAGATTCACCCAAGGGTATTTCATCATCCGACCACCCTCGGACCAACACGGCAAGCTCATTCGTGATACGCTTACAACCGCACCACGATATTTCGGCTTGTCTACCGACTGGGGCGGACCTTCAGACTACATACACCCTGAAGACTTGGCCGGCCTTGTCTTCCGAGAGAAGGGAAAGTTACTCACGGCGCTATCCTGAGCTGCAACAGCGCGAGAGGTTTTCCAAGACGGCGAGCATGGGGAGAGACGAAGACTTCGACCACGGGGAGAGGCGGCAGGACAAACGTCGACAAATGTCGGATGCCGAGACCGCCAACGCCGAGGCCGTTGCCGCTGGCGCCAGGTTAGCTGGCGGTCCTGGTGCGAATGCGTTGCCGCTGGACCCGAATGAACTCCTATCGGTTTTGGGCCTCCTTGACAACCCGCCGCTAGGAACACAGGTGGTGGCAGCGCCGAGTACATCCAGCAGCACAAGCTTGAATAACAACGCAAACGTGCCAACGGTCACCATCTTCGTGACGGTAACTCAACCGGCTCAGACAATCATGGTCACGGTGGCGACAACGGTTACAGTGACTGCAACCCCGCCAGCACCGCCAACCATTCTTCCTCCTGCTCCGCCGCCACCTCCTCCAGTGACAACATCATCACTAGTACTACCACCTCCTGTACCACCTCCACCGGCGAGTACGGCTCCGCCGCCGCCGCCGCCGCCGCCGCCGCCGGTGGTGGTGCCGCCGCCTCCACCTCTTCCAGCTCCTGTGACCGGCATCACGACTCCCTTGGTAGGATCCGTCCCATTGACAATGCCAACCCCTTCCACGTCTTCTTCATCAGCATCGGCAACAAGCAGTCCCAAGGGTGCGGCTGGCACCCCTACTGCGGTCGTATTACTAGGTGTTTTCGGTGGTGTTGGTAAGTCGACCCTTGCTTTCAAACTACGGTAACTCAGACAACTTCTCATACGTCATACAGCCGGCGTTTCACTATTGGCAATGGGAGCGTTCATCTATGGTCTCATGAGAAAGAGGAAAGTCAAGGCCGAGGCTGAGGTATGAAGACCACGACGAGAAGGCCATAAGACTGATCGCCGCTTACCATGACACAGACTGTTAGCGTGGAGACCATGCAGATTGGAAGGCCCATGCCGAACTAGATTGTTCAAAAGAGCCGGTTAGAGAAACTCGAATCCGGATTGTTAATCAGGGAGTACCAAATGAAGCTTTTTGGAACGGCGTAGGGTCAGTGTGTCCAGGGTAACAGAGACTGACACATTTATGTACAAAAGATTTTAAGGCGAGGATATCTGGAAGGGAAGCTTTTGGGGGGGGAAGGGGGGCTGGACGCGACGCCCTTTCATTTCATCTATTTGCCAGACGACGACGAGCGTTCAATGTCTTGTTAAGGAAATACATTACTGTCTATTGTCTAATGCCCATACGACTTTCCACCATCCACGGCTCGATATTTTGACTCTTTCATGCTGCCGGCTGTGCCAAACCATCCCAGACCTCTTTCAGCCAACTTGCTACCTTGCCGGCGACGGCCTCGCTGTTCTTCTCTGTTATGCAGAAGGCGTGGGGGAGCCCGGTGTCGTCAATCTCGACCCGTGCCCATCCGTTCTCGATATGCTTCTCCCGGGCTCTAATGAAATGATCCCTGAAACGGTCGCCCACCCAATGGTCCTTCTCCCCGAAAAAGAAGAAGAATCTTGGCGCAGCTCTCCTTCCGGCGCCCTCGTCTTGCTCCTCGACCTCCCACAGCTCCTTGTCCCACCTCTCCTCGGTTATAACCTTCATCTCGTCTTTGCCCATGTGGATCGCCTGCCACACCCCGTCCCGGCTCTTCAAAAACTTGGTTGTGACGTCGGCCGCCTTGGGCCCGAATCCGAGAACTGTGCCGACGAACCACCGGAGCGCCACCGCCGGCCACAGGTCCAGAAACCTCTGGGCCACAACATGCGCCGTCTTGTCGAGGAAGGGCGTCGTGCGGAGGACCTCGAGTTGCTTCCCACTCGGCGACTGGGCTATGTGCGTCACGGTAGGGAACAGGAGCATGCCGGCTTGCAGCTTGAGATGAGGCGCACGCGATGGTTCCTTCATGTGGCGGTGGAATATCTCAAGCGCGATATAGCTACCCACCGAGTGGCCGGCCAGGACGACAAAATCATACGGCTCGCCCTTCTTGCCAGGTGCACTGCGCGACGAGTCTGTCCGTCTCAGCGACGCCAAATGATCAAAGACGAGCTCAATCTGACGTTCAACATCATAGGGCGGGTTGTCACTGCTGAAGGGCGCGTGACTGTCATCGCGGAAGCCAAAGAGGTCGCGCCCGTGGACGTGGATGTGGCCGTCAGCCCAGCCAATGCGGGCCTTGAGCGCGTCAAAGAAGTTGGTGTAGTAATCGACGAGTCCTGGGTTGCCGGGAATGAAGAACAGGAGGCCGTGTCCAGGCATATCTGTTTTGGGTGGGAGGGTGAAATGCGCGCTTTGGCGAGGCCTTCTTGCAACACTGCACGGTCTGCACGGATGGCGTCGACTCCTCGGCAGGCACCCGACGTCGTCTGAAGTCGAGGGGGCGTGGGAGATGGCGAAAGGCAGATGGGCGGTGTTGAGTTACGGAAGATCTACTACTACCTAGGCTCGGCTGGGTTGTTGGTTGCCCGCAGAGTGACATTCCTTTCATCTTTCATGCATCTTTTTTTTTTTTTTAGCGTTGGCTGAGCTCCCGGAGATAGTCTTGCATCTTCGGCGTTTAGACATTCGGTACGTACTTTTACTGGCCATTTATTACATGTGCAGTATCCGTATGTACTTAGGTACGATGTAAGTGTCTGCTGCTGGTGCTGGTGCTGCTGCTTAACAGATGCCAACGCAGCAACTAAACATTATCGTATTGCCTTCATCAAAGCCCAGGGAGCCCCCCCCCCCTTGCCGAAGGCTTGGTTGTCTATTCGGGCATTTAGAGTTGAGTTCATGCTTGCCGGGTCTTGAAACTTGTCTGGCCTGTTTGATTTCGTCCCGTTGGCCCCCCGAGCCCAGACTTAATTAATGCTTATCAAGCAAAAAAAAAAAAAAAAAAAGCCTTCTTTTTGCGGGACATCCCGCAATGAGCAACATGGTGTCATGTACGGAGGAGTATGGTGGTTGGTTTTGGCAGACATCTCAAAAGTACTCTGTACATGAGCTATAAAAACGAGTCTACTGTAATGCTGTCCCCTCCCAGAAGAAACCCCCCCCCCCCTTCCCCCAGCGATTGGACAGACAGCCGTCCAGTAAACTTTCACCGACTCAGATCTTGAACCGGAAGTGGGGATGCATCCACCCGAGTCGGAATTCATATTCCTCTGCTGAGAGACCATTCCTTTGGCTCTCCTCCAGCCTCCATTCTCGTTCGCCTCGGTCACGTTTTCCGTTTTCCCATTCCATGTATGAGGATAGAAAGATGTCAACAAGCAAGATTCCCACCAAACATCCAAAGTTGATAAAAATGACCCTTCAAGTACCTGCGAGGTTGTGCTTGTCAGTGACGGCAGCGCGGATAATAACAAAAGTTTGAAGCTTTGAACGTGCCTTGGTGCCTCGGTCTTGATGTATGTAAAAGACACAAGGAATGCAGCGGTGTTGCCGATGGACAGGACGAAGCCTAAAGCGATTGCCCTGACATACCTAATAGTGCGGCGAAGCGTTGATACTCATCCAGGTTAGCGCCGAGGGGGGGATTGCGTTGACCGACATGGCCACTAATTAGGAACGTCCCGGCATGTTGCATGTCGACGTTCATGAACAGGGGGGCTGCTCCAACCTTGGCGCCAATAATAAGCAGAGTGTACCCCAGCATCCCCGTGATGCTGCAGACGTTCAGCGGTAACGCAGTCTTTCCCGACCGTCGACTCCAGCAACAAACGCCGATGGTGAAAACCAGAGCCGCTAGGTTAGGCGGTGCCGTCATCAGCGAGGCTTGAAGCCTCTGGTGGCCCATTGCCGATATGATCGTTGGCAGGAGCATGGAGAAGCTGTAGATGGTTTGTATGGAAAAGAACGCGGCGACGGCCATGGCTAGTGAGATGACGTTGAATATTGCGCCCGTCACCGCGGCCCATGTGAGAGGCTCCTTGCCCGTCGGCGTTCCTACGTCTTCCTGCCCTCGCCCTTCAGCGTCTTGGTCGACGGGCCGGGGTGTGCTCAGGTAGTGCCACCGATCCTGTGCCCGCATGCGCTGAATGGCGAAAGATCTCTCGGCCGAGGTCAAGAACGTTGCGTCGGCAGGCGTCTGCGGCAAAACGAAAAGAAGACTGATCCCTAGGAGGACCGTCAGGAGTCCTTCGATGAAGAACAACCAAGGCCAGCCGTTATAGCCAGCGACCCTGATCTGTCCCAGACCAGCAGACCGCCCAGAAATCCAGCGAGAGCGGTGCTCGAGTACAACAGCCCGACACGCAGGATGAGCTCGTCGGCGGTGTAGAAGAAGCCAAGATAGATCAAGACCCCGCCCAGGAAAGAGCTCTCCGTCACGCCCAGAAATGCACGCGTGACGCAAAGGCCCGGGAAGTCGGTGATGAATCCGCTGAAAGTCGTAACGAGACCCCATGCCGTGATCATCGCCGGAAGCCATATCGCCCCCCCCCCCCAACACGGCGAACGGCCAGGTTGCCTGGAATGTTGAACAGGATATTGAGAATGAAAACAACCGCCAGGGCCGTGTTGAACTGGTTGCCAGTCAGCCGCAGGTCCTGATCGAGACCATTGATTCGGGCGAGGACGACGTTGCTCTTGTCGAGAAAGAGGAGGAGATGGGCAAGGAACATTGCCGGGACCAGTCTGCGGTCGAATCTGCGGACAACAGATGCCCGGAGCTTTTCGGTGCTCTCGCAATCCCTTGCATCAACGGAGCCAGTGTTGACTTTGTCGACCGTGTTCTCCGTGTCATTGCTGTGCTTATGCGCCAGAGGCTCGTTCGCCCTAGCATCTTCATTCTTGGTTTTGTCTGTGAACGACTTTTTCTCACTCAGTTTGCCGTCTTCGCCACAGCTGACATCGATAGAGTTCGGCATAGCATCTATCCTGGATTGAGATGGACGCCCGATGATATTCAATAACGCAACTTGATCCTGTCAATTCGGAGATCAAGATCAAGCCGGCACAAAAAGAAAGAGGCTAGGGAGAACTGACAGGGGGATTCGAGTGACTGATGAACAGCGGTTTGATACCTGATTATGAAGGTTCTGAGGAGCCAAGTAACGCAGCTAATATCCAGGCCAAACAATCTCAGCTTGGCACTGACACTATTCTCACCCTGTATCGAAAGTTGACGGTTAGCTGCATCTGGATGTGCGAAGTTGGGCGATCCCGGCCTGCGTGTTTCGGCGATGGAACAAGATGTCGGGGGGTCTTCCATTGTCTCTGAAAGGCAACCATTCCATCGGCCGTGACACCGCATTGTCTGTTCCAGGATTGAACATTAAATGACTCACTTGGCATGCCTGAATAAAATGACCAGAAGCCAATCGACTGTTGCAACCGCAGTCATGGAGGTCGTATGGGCGAGACTACCATGAAGGACAAGCAAATATCCTCGGCTGTTACAAAACGCCACAGACTTCCTAGATATGCTTCCCGAGTACTTCTGATATCTCACCCTTCTTTGCGCGCTGCATCCTTTGTCCAGTCGAAACATGAGTACATGCAGGTCCAAAAGGGGCACAGCTTCTGATTGAATCTGGGTACGATTTGTGCCACATGATGGGGAACACAAACATTACACTAGCCTTGGCTTGTGTCACTCGCCTGCCGATGCCCAGGTTTGAAGAGCCTGTTCGTCTATGTGCTCATGGCCACGGCTCACCTCTCTTCCCAAGGTTTATGACATGGGGCGGGGGAAGACAACATCTGTCTAGCACTGAACTCGAGTTTTGTTGCCTCCCGATTTGATGCTCAATGTAGCTAAAATGAAGGTATGCGGAATATTGCTTGTGAGCTGGCCGAGGCCTATTATAATTAATCATCAAGCAACTCAATAGCTACCACAACGGTTTCCAGCCTTCCGCGCAATCCTCCAGTCAATGCCTTCAAGCGAAACCTCGAACTTGGCGCAGCGCTCGGTCCAACGACTCACTATTCCGAACCAACGGCGCTCCTTCTGATACGCGGGAGACATGGAATACTCCCCCAGGATTTATACGTGTTATTATTACCAGTAATGGGCCAACTATTACGGATACTGCCCCCGAGCTATGCGGAGTACTCCGCCAGTACTCCGCCTCCCCCGCGCCCGATACCGAAAGGAGCCCTAGTGCATTCCGGTCGGGTAATCATCGGGGTTGAAACTTCCCGCCTTCTCCTGCTCCGCTCGCTCACCGGTTGGCGTCATCGGTCTTATATGTTTTGAGTCTTCCGTTGATACTTCTTCTTGCTGTTCTTCTTCTTCTTCTTCTTCTTCTTCTTCCTCCGCAGTCTTCCTTCACTTGTCCCATCTTGTCAACTCGACGGCCGCGATCACACTGTGAGTTTAGACGAGTCGCACCGCAAAGAGTTGCTCGGGGAACCGGTCATCACAGCCAGCATGTCGCAGACCGCCACCGAAACGAGTTTCGATGCCCAGCGACAAAAACCTTTCGGGCCAGAGGTTCACGAGCTCGGAAACTTGAGTTCCAGCCATGGCCGCTCACTCAAAGACACTTCGCCGACCCCAAACGGTTCCGAGGAACACCAATCGACGGACGACCCGGGCAGTGCCCCGCCGCCGCACGCTCATGGAACCATCGAGCGGTGGAACTCGCCCAAGGGCAACGTGGCCAGGATTGGATTCGCCTTCTTCTCGTTCGTGATTGCCGGCATGAATGATGCGGCAGTCGGTGTAAGTTGCCCAGGCCATGCATTGGGGGGGGGGGGGGAATAACTACTTACTTACTCACGACTCGTAGGCCCTGATCCCATATGTAAGCAAGCCCAACCGATGTGTCTCTGAAGCTTGTCGGCCATCCTTATGCGTGAACAGCTCGAAGAATACTATGACTTGAGTTACACCGTCGTCTCACTCATCTTCCTGACGCCCTTCGCCGGCTACTCGGTCGCGGCTTTCACGAACGCCAGAATCCACCAGAAATTCGGACAGCGAGGGGTCGCCATCATGGCCCCCCTGTGTCACATCGTCACCTACGTTGTTCTCGCCCTGCATCCTCCCTATCCGGCCCTGGTGGTCGCCAATGCGATCAGCGGCTTCGGGAATGGACTGCTCGACGCCTGCTTCTGTGCTTGGATCGGCGCCATGGACAAGACCAATACGATCCAGGGCTTCCTCCACGCTTCCTACTCCGTGGGCGCCCTCATTTCCCCGCTGATTGCCACGTCTATGGTGGTCACAGCGAAACTACCATGGTACAACTATTACTATGTCATGGTGAGTCGACGGCGAACAGGCGCATCAAGTCTGCAGAAACACTGACGAAGCCTACAGGTTGGCGCGTCTGTTCTCGAGCTCGTCGGTCTTGTCATCACTTTCTGGCGAAGGACCGGCGCTGTGTACCGCGCGGAACACGCTCACGAAAACGAGGGCCAAGGTGGTGCTGGCACTCGAATCGCTCTCAAGTCCAAGGTCACCTGGCTTTGCTCCGTATTCTTCGCCGCGTACATGGGCGCCGAAGGTATGTTTTGATCCCGCGTGGGGAAAGTCTTTCGTTTCCGCGCACATCTAACACCGCTTCTCGTTTTATTCTAGTTGGCCTGGGCGGTTGGATTGTCACCTTCATGCTTCGCGTTCGCAAGGCGTCCGCCTATGCATCTGGTGTCTCTGCCACAGGCTTCTGGGCAGGAATGGCCCTTGGCCGCGCATGTCTGGGTTTCGTAACCGAGAGGTACGGGGAGAGGCTCTGTATCAGCATCTATCTTGTCATCTGCATGGCCCTCCAACTCCTCTTCTGGCTGGTACCCCAGTTCATCGTCTCGGCTATTGCTGTGGCGTTGCTTGGTTTCTTCTTGGGGCCGATGTTCCCCGGTGCTGTTACGATGACGGCCAAGCTGCTTCCGAAACACATCCATGTCAGTGCCATCGGCTTCGCCATGGCTATCGGTGGCACTGGAGGGACAGTTTTCCCATTCATTATTGGCGCCATTGCGAACAGCAAGGGCGTTGCGGTGCTCCAACCCATCGTTCTAGCTCTTATTGTTGTGGTAACTATCGTGTGGCTTTGCTTCCCGCGAATCCAAAAGAGAGAATAGGTTACCATACGGGCATTGCAAACAAATGGTGTCCTCTTATATGTCCGGCAGCTATTAAACCATTAAACCTTTGGAGGTAGCAAGGAATATTGCTTACCTGTTCATCACACAATCAAGATCGTTTGCAATCGGATCGATTCTGCAACAATACAGATCACTATTCGGAGTTCGCCCCCTTGAGACGAGGGGTAAACAGCAGATAGAAGGGAAATTCGTCTGATTCCATAGAATAGGCCGCATGTTTATATACGGTGTCTTCCATGTTTCGGCTCTCGCAAGTCGCAACAGAGCGTTAATGTCAAAATATGTACACAATAATGGAATATGTCAACGAGCCACCGCCGCTGCACTTATATACTAAACCACGCATGTACAACAAGATATCGAGTTTACAAAACCTCGCATATCCACATCACAAAAGCCGGGTTTGCTCCTTACAACCTCTGGCCAGCAGCGCCAGGGACGGTGCCGGCGACCTTGCCGGAACCGAGAGCAGAGATCTTGTAGGGGAGTGAGGCGGAGGTTAGGGTTCCCTTGGGAGCAGAGTTCTGGGAGCCACCGAAGCTGACGTCCTCGGCAACGGCGTAGCCGGTCTGTTTGGAATCGGCGAAGAAGATGGCCTTGGAAGCGCTGTTGGTGAAGGCGGAGCTCTGGACAAGGACCTGGGCGCCCATGCGCGTGTTGACGCCCGACGCAAGGATCTTGTTGTAGTAGTTGTTGATAACGTGAACGGTACCAAAGCGGACGAGGGGGGCGCGGGAGTTGATGTTGAGCCAGTGGTTGTTGGCGAAGGTGATATGGAGCTTGCCCGTATCCTCGCCGGCATTGCTGTCGGAGTGACCAACCAGGGATCCCTTCCACTGAACGCATGGTGTTAACTTTCCGAAGGTGGAAGCGGCAGATTATACGGGAGAGAAAAAAAAAAGACTTACATGGTCGTGGAAGTACACGTTGGAGACGGTGATCCAGTCAGCGCCGTGAGAGACGTCAAGGAGACCGTCGAGGTCATCCTTGCCGCCGTTCAGGTCGCCAAAAAGCTCGCAGTGGTCGACCCAGACGTTGGTAGAGGCGTCAATGCCAATAGCATCGCCGTTGGCAGCTTTCACGAGGCCGATCTTCATGTTGCGAACGATGACGTTCTTGGCCTGACGGATGTACAGACCGACGTTGGTTAAGGCTAGCGGTACAGTCAGTATCGTGACGAGCAGCAATCAAGACGATGTCCGACCTAGACAGCGTGTTACTGAATCGGTTCTACTTACAGCTGCCCTTCTCTCCGATGATGGTCTTGTCCGAGGAGACGCGAACCTTGGCGTTGCCAGAGATGGCGCCCGAGACAATGATGGTAAGGGGACCTGTCCGCTTGGCGGCTTCAACGAGTTGGTCGACGGTCTTGACAGTGACGCTGGAACCACGAGCACCACCGGTGGTACCGCCATTCTGAGTGCAGTAGCCAATGTTACAAGCTGTGGCGGCCTGTCGTAGAGCAAGCTCGTTGCGTGCATTGATAGTGCTGACTGGTGAAGCCGCCGCCAGAGCGGCCATGAATGTGACGGTGGAAAATTTCATCTTGATGATTACGGTTGATGGTGTTGCACTCCGGGTAGAACGAAGTATTAACAGCTTGAGAAGAGTAGCAAGCGGGTGACTGGCACTACCGAGGTTGGGAGTAGCAAGACGAACAAAAGCTTGAACGAAAGACTGAAAACCGGCGCGATGGAGAAAGAGAAGGTGTGTCATTCCACCTTGCTGGTGATGATGACTTCAAATATATAAGAACCACGCCCATGCCTTTGCTTCTTCATCGTGATTGATGGTCGTCACTGTAATGCTTGGAAGCGCGAGGCAGACCACCCTATGCCGACGGCTAACGCACTCCGTATATTGCCAGGTACTTTCAGCTGCATGTGACCCTTGTCCCTCAAGATTAGAACCTGGACCGCCACGGTACATGCAGCTGGGGTAACCTGAAATTCATTCCGGGGTCTCGCACGCTTACGGGAATAGACTCCTTGGGCGGTGCTCTTGCCGCAGTCGGGCGCGATGAACATGGAAATGGCCATCAGATTAAGGTAATTCTCGTCTTTTTTTCCTTTTTTTTTTTTTTGAAGGTCTACTTCAAGTTGATAAGGCTGCTTGAATCAAGAGACTGATCATAGCTTCACATAACAAAAAGAGATACAGGGCGAGAACGCGCTTTTCCCTAGCAGCTAAAACGTCGTTGCCCGAAGAGCATTAAACACACAGAAATCCAGTCATGCCAGAGATAGAGCAGCGCCAAGGGCTGAGGTAGATGAACGAGGGCCAGCTGTTGGAGGAATAACTTACATGGGTGGAAGCAGCGTTGCCTTGCAGGTACAATGAGTTGGCGGCTCCTTGGGAAGATGAACTGGTGACTGGTGTAGGGATAGCTTGCAAAGCCATTGGACGTGCTGCAATGACCCCTGACTTTATGCAAGTATGAGAAGGAAACAGTTGTCGCCTCTTTGCAGGACATCTCCCCATTCATTCCTATCCAGTACACTCAGGCTATCATACTGATTGTGTTCTCAGCAAAGGGGCAATGGATGCGGCGACCAATTCCTGTTCCTAGCCTTTCTATCCGTACTACTCCTCGGATCATGGCGCAGAATCGAGAGGATCTCAGAGGGTCATGGCCCCTCTGTGCATCCACTCACATTCTTGGCATGTTTGTGCTATTGAAAGAAAGGATTAATTGCCAAGCTCTTGGAACGTTGGCATCTCGCACTGCCAAACTTTCCCCTCCAATCATGACGCGGTTTTACTATCCACTCCACCCCTTTTCTTCTTTTGGCCCTATACAACAATAAGGAGCAGTTGGTACTCCGTCCAGTTACCGACATGAGGATCTCGCTCATCTCACCCTGGTTCTGTTTCATCCTCGCCTTCACCAAGTCCAGCTCAAATTGTAGCACCAAGATGTTTGTGTTCGTTTGCTTAATCCGAACAGCGCAAGGCAATCTCATAGCTAATGGAGCGGTTTTGAGAAGTGGCAGGGGAGGAGAGTGGACAAAAAGAGTGATGTCACTCACCCAGCATCATGATACGTGTGTGGAGCAAGACGTGTGGACACAAAGTTGAACAGCGCGGAGAGAGGGTCCCGTGATGCAGGCATTTTCGTTGCTGCAGCTTAGAGAAACGGACAACATATCCCATCTTCCCCAGTTTCCAGTACCTATTATATAGCCTGCAAAGGCAGTATTGCCGGTCAGTTCTCACATTCAGAACTCACATATACATGCCATAATACATGCGGCCGGTTCCAAGCTCACAATTCGCGTCTGACAACGCCCGGGCTAGCCGTAATCATCACGGCTAAGAATTCTTGCACGAATGGGAGAATTCTAGATTCACCAACGAGCCATACAGGAACACAGCCCAGAGACTATTCAACAGTTGAGGAGGCTCAACGGCCACTTGTCCCCGATTTCCTACGATGATGTCCCTTGTTGGCAAGTAAGACGGTTTTCTCTTCTTCTTTTTCAAGTCCTTCGCGATTATTATGAAAGTCTTACTGCTCCATAACTTCTCGTGACATATTATATATGATCCTATGTGAAAGGTTGATGTGCTTAATCTACCAAGGTTCCTTGCGGCGCAGTGCAGAAGACAACCAGTCAATCCGAAGCCGCATCGTTGGGACCCCTCGAAGCCGTCTGAGATGATGTTTCCATGAATTTTGACGTGTTCCACTGCCCCTTACACAAGAAATATCGTTTGTTCGTCAGACGCCCCATCACATGCAAGGCCACGAGCGTCCTTTGGTTGAATCCTCAAAGTCTCTAGCAAGCGCCCGTAACACTCGTCCAAGAACTCACGTCCTCGTTTCTTGATCTCAGGCGCCCAGCCGCAAGTCGTCTCCACGTGGCTCGGGACTCCTCTGTAAGTTAAATCGAGCCGGAAGAAGCCGATCCGCTGATATGATGCCGTGGTGTTCGGTACGGATACGGGTGCGAGAAGAATACCCATGTACTCGGGCCTGCAGTGTGACTTTGTGAGAAGCACGCATAGCAGATCCCCCGGCACTGGCTTCTCTTCTCTTTCTGCCTCCGGCCCATCGAACTGCGCCACGGCATCGCATCGGTCCGCAAGACCGTCCACCTTTCGCATGATCTCTGTTTGGACCGTTTCGGCGTCGAAAGGGGAACCGAGAGAACCGGTACTGATGGGGAACATGGGACCTTGCAGCCCCAGGGTGCCGTCCGCCGTCGCACCCCACGCTCGCGGGATCGCGTCGCTCTCGGTAGAGTCAAAGTACTGCGGTTTCCGCACGCACGCCCACGACCAACTCGGGGCCTCAAATCCGTGTCTCCGCTCGTGGGTCTCGTCCCACCAGACGAGAGACTTGACCAGATCGGCCTCCCAGAGTCCATGCAGGTACCGGGATCCAGACAGCTGCTTAATCCTCTCGGCGAGACCGGCGAGCGCGTATAAGGTGTCGGTCGTGAAGGAAAGATTGGTCTTCGCGTATGCGTTGACGATGAGCCGCCAGGTCTCGAAACATGTTTCCGGGGTGAACTTGCTCGGGATCATGCTCGAGTCGAAGAAGTCCACGGCCTGATCGGTGCTACTGATGTCGGGGTGTACTTCCCGGGTGATGCCGTGGGGGCACTGGAAATAGACGTTTTGCCGCGTGAAGATGGCGCTGCGCGTCGACAGGAGTCGTTCCTGGAGCACCCATCCTCGTCTGTATAAGGGTTCGGCGCCGAGCTTTTCGAACCAGGGGCCTTCTTCGTTGATCTCGTCTAGGCCTTCAATGTATGTTGACATGTTGCCAGAGTCTGCGCCGGGGATGATGCAGGGCGTTATCAGTCGCACGTCCCGCCTGTTAAACAGAGGCTCGCCGCTGTGCCCGGCCGAAGCCGCCATGATATTGCAGAGACCGTACTGGTACACATTGTGCATAGTGGCACTTTCCCGAATCCAGTCATCCTTTGAATCTTGGATAATACACTGTCTCGCGGTCAGTGTTTAGCTTCAAAGGTGATATGTATGAAGTGTGTCTCTTCAGAATAAGCAGCATGAGCAACATGTACAGTGATAGTGACTAAGAGCTGTACCTTGACTTCCGACAGTAGGAGGCATGAGCACTGATTGCGCCCTCTTACAGACATTGTTGCAGACAAAACCCGACTCAACAGTAGGAGCAGAACAGGTAACAGGTCCAAGCAGATGCGCATGAGACAAGACGGAACTGCGCACTTACCAATGAGTCAATCCAGATGTATCCAGCTCCAATCCTTAATGCAACAGACGCCGCATCCAGGAACAGTTGCGGTACCACGAGGGCCGGCATCCCCGTGATGCGGTATTCCTCATAGTTAGCCGAGTTCAGAGTCAAGTTGGGCTTACCCCCCCAACAATAACTGAGTGTAGCATATGGACCGCAGATCGCGGTCTCTTCCGTTTCCACTAGACGTAGCCCTGTGACAGTAGTGGCCAGATCGTCGGACGACAGAACCTGCAATAGGCGCCGAGGATACCAAGTGGGCTTGGAGGGCACACGGCAATCCTCGTGCGTTTCATTACACGTGCGAATATGGGCAGCAATATATTCCATCGTGCGTCGAGAGCCCGTGTTGTCATCGAGCTCGCCGAGGTGGTACATCCAACGCGGGAGATACTGGAATGGATCCCCGCTGCGGGTGGAATCTGGCTTGAAACAAATGCCTCGTGGGGATCGCACCCAATCTTTACGCCCGAACCACACGGTGTCACGCATCGGCTCCTCAGTCATTCTCCACGAGAGTAAACAAGTTGCGCTGCCTTCGTTCCAGTCTTCCAGGCCGCGGGAGAAGGAATGGAAGCCTGGGTAGGTCCCGAGCAGATCCTCCATCGTCATCGGACCGTACACTTTCTGGATCCCCATGAAGACCCGGTTGCACCACCAGCAGCCCTGCTTGACGCCATCTGCAAGCTCGTCTGGACCGTGATGCAGTATGGGATGAGGTATGTCTGCAATTAGTACTGGGGGGTGGCGATCGGGCGACGGACTCGTTAGCTCCGGGTGGAAGTATCGCAGGCACCTTTGGCATGCCTGGCTGGACCGGAACTCGACTTGAACCTCCTCATCAGTCATATCTTGCATCTCCGCTGGAATGTGTTTCTCGACATCATCTGTTTCAGGCTGGTGTTGGTTGTTCATGATTTTGACCGCAGTGGTGGTTATTAGGTGGACGTCCTCAACGGGTGTTTAATTTAAGTTGACAAGTCCATGATAAAGAGATATTACAGTACCTTTTGGTAGAAAAGATTCACCTCCCCATTCGCGAAGGTGGGGGGGAAATACGTGTACCTTGGTCTCCTCCCCTTCCCCCCCCCCCCTCCCCCCCCTGTCGGACGTCTTGTCAATAAGTCGTCTGCACCGTGAGTCTAGGATCCACCTAGGATGGCCTATTAAAGAAGCAAAAAGACAAGAAAGCCAGCCGTCGATACGTAACTGGTTTAGCTTGGAACAACATTTTAGGTAATCCAAGACATTGCATGCATACTAAACTAAGATGCGGGGTTCCGCTCTCCGGGCTTAGAACCGGCTGAACCGTTGGCTACCGGTGATCAGCTGGATGCATGATCGACAATACAACGATAATTAGATAAGGCTGTTGTTATCTCAGCAATCGTCGAGTTCCCCTCTTTCACGATCAGGCACAGAAACCAAACAGTTATCCCAAAGGCTCCTCGCCTTTGCGTTACCACACGTTATTGACACGCAGCAGACCGTTCAAACGTCTTCGCACCCCATGGCCGATATCAAGAAGTTCGTGCTTGGTGACTTCAAGCTCCAGAGCGGCGAGACGTTGCCTGGTGCTTGGATTGCCTACAAAACCTTTGGCGACACGTCCCTGCCAGCCGTCGTCTATCCCACGTGGTTCTCCGGTGCCATTGCGGACAATGAGTGGTTGGTCGGGGATGACAAGACTCTCAGCCCGTCAAGGTACTTCATCATAATCCCTGCCCTCTTTGGCAACGGTCAGTCCATCAGCCCGTCCAACTCTGATATCAACCCGTTCCCCGACGTTTCCTTCTATGACAACGTGCGTGCACAACATCGGCTCGTTACCGAAGAGCTCAAAGTCAAGCACCTGAGGGCAGTTCTGGGCTGGTCCATGGGTGCTGCTCAGTCATTCCAGTGGGCGACGCAGTACCCTGACTTCATGGACATTTGCGTCCCCTTTTGCGGTGCAGCCAAGTGCGCTCTGCATAACAAAGTGTTCCTGGAAGGGGTCAAGTCAGCGCTCCTCGCTGCGAAGAAGGTCAGCTCGGCAGGGAGTGGCAACGGGCGCGCGGCAGCGGCCAATGACAAGTCTGTCCGAGTCTGGTCCGACGAGGAGAGGCAAGCCGGCCTGAAAGCATTCGGTCGTGGTTATGCCGGATGGGGCTTCTCCCAGGCGTTCTATCGACAGGAACTCTACAAGGAGCACTACGGGTCCAAAAACCTCGAAGACTTTCTCCAGAGCTTTTGGGAGAAGTGGGCTCTGAGCAAGGACCCCGAGAACCTTCTGACCATGATCCACACGTGGCAGATCGCCAATGTGAGCGACCAGGAGCCATACAACGGCAACTTCAAAAAGGCCATGGCGGGCATCAAAGCCAAGACCTTGGTGCTACCTTCGAAGACTGATCTCTACTTCCCGTATGGCTTCCTCGGAGACCCTGCCCTTTCGATGTGAGTTACTGACAGGCGTAGGCCGGAGGATTCCGAGATTGAGGTCGGGTACATGACCAAGGGTGTTGGGGAGCTGGCCGTCTTTCCGTCCATATGGGGACATTGGGCCGGCGGCCCCCCAGGTAACTTTGAGGACGTCAAGTGGCTGGACAACAAGCTTAAGGAGATATTTTCCACCGCACCCCGGATATAGTCAGAGGAGCTTTCAATCTGCTGAATGAGAGTGGAGCACGGCATTTCAAGCTACCCGTATCTGTTTATCCTTCATTCGGAAGACAAAGAGCCAAGTTCCTCAAGCAGATGGACTCGTGTGAACAACCTTGCACATCGGCTGTGGCAAACTCGAATCAATGGCTGGTAGAACCAAGTTTCAATTTTCTCCAGAAAGAAAGCGAACACTCCACTCTTCTAGTGCAAATATTCAGCAAAGCCCTCTGGCCTGGGTGCTGCCCTCTGTCCGCTGATATAATGATGTTTACTGGAACCCAAGCTCAACTACAAGTGGTGATTTCATCATTATCGCTTTTTCTTTTCCCTCAAATGCAAACTATACTAGTCTGTTGTATTGCAAACGCCATAGGATTCGCTGAATCAGTCCCTTTGTTTCCAGACGGTGTCATCAAGTACCCCTTTTTTTCCCGTTCCAGCCGCACCTTGTCGCCCAAACAGTGATGCATCTTGTCTCGGTCATCATCTTCATTACCACTTGACCCTTCTCCCATAATTCTTTCTTCCCTTTATCTTTTCTGGTCTTGCTTCGTATTCCTCCATCGTGACGCTCTGTCTCAAGGGATGCAGGACACATTTCTGTCTCCTGAGTCGATAATTGTGACTGAGTCTTTTTCCGGCCTGCGTTGACCACATTTCTTGGCACTTCAGCAATCTGAACAAGGACTCTAACCGAACGTTTTCCTTCCATAGCTGAATGAAACACTCCCTGGGGTTGGTTTTGAGCAAGTCTGAAGGGAATTCGGCTGAAGACTGATTGTCGTGGATGCCGATGTTATGGGCTTCTTCTTTTGACGGGAGGGCGGAGGAAGACTTGTTGACGTTCGATAGACGTGGTATTCGCAGACAGGTTGGGCAATCGTGTGATGGATTTTCGAGGGAGAGAATCGGCTCGGGCGTGTCCGCCTGGTTCTCGGACGGATGTATTCCTTCAAAGCGGCTGTTTCCCGACTGATTTTCATTCTGTACAGAGATCCCGGAAGGTGTCTGCATGTCTCGAGGCTGTGTAGCTGTGCCGTTGTCGTTGCAGCCGCTGTTCATATGGACTCTGAACATTTCTACAAGCCTCGCAAGGCTACTGGCGTCCGATCGCGCGTCTTGCAAGCTGTTTTCATCGATTGTGCCAGGGCCGGTGGCCAAGTCTTCGGAGTCGTCGGAGTCGTCCCATACCGACCACCAAAACCCGGAGCTTTCATGGGGGGGTTCAGACAGATCCCAATCGGCGTCATAGGGTACCGGTATCTCGGCGACTATGGTGGCAAACTCTTCAAAGGATGCAAGGTTGAGGGTTTGATCGATTTGCCTTTGGACTATCCGTCCTCTGTTGACGATGGCGTTGAGACACGAATCCCGCGCAGTTTCGGTGAGCATTGTGTTTGAATTGAAACCTGCCGCGTTTTGGTTTCCGGTACTTCATGTGAGGGGTAATTATTTGAGGGTAGTTGAAGTGGAATTAGAACGACGCATGGGTATGATGGATAAATAGGAGGCCGTCTGCCGTCGGTGATGTGACTGATGTCAGACGACTCGGCTTCGGGGGGGATCGTGATGACACGAAGAAGGCGAATCCTTTAGATTGCTATTACCTGCGCTTAGAAGACTGGAAATGGGAAGCCACTTGTTTCGAGTTGCCTTCCCTCCGCCTCGTGTGTCGTCATGGGAATAACCTCTTCTTGCCTGGTATTATTAGGCGCAGCGGACGTCGCCTTCCTCTCCATACAAACTTCTTGGGAAGTAAAAGGCAAGAGATTTCTTGATACTTCCTCTAGACTTGGTACCATTCACATATAGGCAATTACGAGCAGCGCCTGATTGAAAGCAGGTAACAACCATGTGCATATAGTTTATCACATCAATCCAACCAGTCCGCCGTGAACCACATCGCTGCTTACCTACAATCATTCACACCCTCAGCAAGTAGCATATCCGGGCAAGAGAATGTACGAACTTGAATGTCTAATTTGAGATTGATAATTATATGCTTAGCTTTTCGCAACTGGCTAATGGCTAGATTATCTTCAGGGCTTAGCGTTCGTAATTAACTAATTGCTCTTTCTCGGACTCACCAAGACTAGGGAGAGTCGTTGAAAATAACCAGAAATTTCAATCAAAAACAAAAAGTCGTAAATTTGAACGAAATCTTGAATTTCTGCTATGGATGCCTCTCATGCAATCTTACAAGTTCTCGTTCGTCCTCAAAATCATGATAGGTATCATGAACAGGATGAACCTGCAAGCTAAGCGACTTGGAAACTTCAATTGGGCAGTGCTACTACTACGCGGAGTTCCGACTAGTTTGCAACAATGTTCGCTACATCTCGCCGCTCTCTGAGCGAGTTGTGAATGCATGATTTGGATTGTGCAATTACAAACCTTGCTACCAAGTCAAGCAAACTCCGTATTATAAGACCACTGTCATTCCTCTCTTAGGGCAAACTCATCACGTTAATCAAACAAATGCCAAGGTTGCCACACTTTACATAAAAAGTAATCAATTCCGATGTTCATGTGTGTATTACTGATCAGGGTTTCAAGGAATCCACCATGGGGACGACCCATGGCAATCCAGTGGCCTAGGAATAATATGTTCCAATTGGCATGGTGACGATGCTGCATAACTATGCTCCCTGCAGCCATCGCATGATCCGGTCGGTAATACGAAGGCAGTGATGCAATCAGTGCCCGCCGACACCTCTTCTCTTGCATGGTATCCAGCGTCGTCTTCACGAACACCGAGGCGGGCTGTTCCCGAACATCAGACGATGTAATCGGCGTCTGCTCCGCCGGGGTTTGAACCTACATAAACTCCAGACCCCGTGTTCCACGGTTCACCTCCGACCATAGCATGGCACGGAGGACTACATGACGCGTCTCTCGCTGAGAGGGCAGAAGTCAGAGCAAGTTGACTGCTAAACCTCACCCGTCGGCCCTGCCCGGAGGATCGCGGCAATCCGGTGTTACACACACAACACGCCACTTTCGGGGACGGCTTTTGGTGCTACGCGCTCCCATGGCTTCGGATGAAGCTCGCCGGGTTCGGTATTGTGGGCCATTAGGGAACTGTCCTCAAGGTTCTCCGAGGCCTACCATAGGGTGCTGCGTGATGGTATACATGATGACACAAACTATGTCCATTCGGCGTAGCTACGGTTTCTGCACCCCATCATGCGTCCTTGAGATGTAGTTGCACCACAAAAGGTACCTAGACGCGAGGGGCTTGACTCGATTATCGAATCAAAAAAACTTGCTCAATCTGAGATGGACTGGTCCGTCTACGTTATCGGCTATCACACAGACGCCGACTGAAGCTTTGTTCTGTACCTTTCGCCAGTTCAACAGTTTTGAGTGGAAACAGATTGGTGGCAGCACATGCGCAAATCAATTTTCAATGCCCGATCACGCCTACCAGCATCGTCATGTAAACCGCATGTAGTTGAGGACGAAAAATGCATATAAGACCTACCATCACGCATTTCAGTTTCATGCCTCTCCGTTGCATCACCACGGTCAAGCAAGCTTCATCAGCAGAATACCATAGAATCTTTACCACGTATCCATCACACCCGTCCCAACCTCGTTCGAAACAATCACCCCGTCAAGATGCCCATCACCAAGTACAAGGCCGCCGCTGTCACCTCCGAGCCCGGTGTAAGGTTTCTCTCCTGCGAAGCGTTGACTCGGATTGCTAATTTCCCACAGTGGTTCGACCTAGAGGGCAGTGTCCAGAAGACAATCAACTTCATCAACGAGGCTGGCCAGGCCGGCTGCAAGCTGTTGGCTTTCCCGGAAGTCTGTAAGTTGCTTCGCCTTCGCTCAAAAGACGGCAGCGAACCTGCACGCTGACCACTGCCAGGGATTCCCGGCTACCCCTACTGGATGTGGAAAGTCACCTATATGCAGTCCCTCCCCATGCTCAAGAAGTACCGCGAGAACTCCCTCCGCGTCGACTCGGAAGAGATGCGCCGTATCCGCCGCGCCGCCCGCGACAACCAGATCTTCGTCTCCATGGGCTTCGCCGAGCTCGACCACGCCACCC
This sequence comes from Colletotrichum eleusines, assembly GCA_016807845.1. Taxonomy (NCBI): domain Eukaryota; kingdom Fungi; phylum Ascomycota; class Sordariomycetes; order Glomerellales; family Glomerellaceae; genus Colletotrichum; species Colletotrichum eleusines. The sequence continues at coordinate 2,689,041 of JADEZO010000010.1, read as the reverse complement.
TCTACCTCTCCCAGGTCCTCATCGACCCGAGCGGCAACGTCGTCAACCACCGCCGCAAGATCAAGCCCACCCACGTCGAGAAGCTCGTCTACGGCGACGGGTCCGGCGACACCTTCATGTCCGTCACCGAGACCGGCATCGGCCGCGTCGGCCAGCTCAACTGCTGGGAGAACATGAACCCCTTCCTCAAGGCCCTCAACGTCTCCCAGGGCGAGCAGGTCCACATCGCCGGCTGGCCCGTCTACCCGGGCAAGGAGCGCCAGGTCGCCCCCGATCCGGCTACCAACTACGCCGACCCTGCCTCCGACCTCGTCACCCCCGCCTATGCCATCGAGACCGGCACCTGGGTCCTCGCTCCCTTCCAGCGCCTGTCGCTCGAGGGCCTCAAGAAGAATACCCCCGAGGGCGTCGAGCCCGAGACCGACCCCTCGGTCTACAACGGCCACGCCCGCATCTACAGGCCTGACGGCAGCTTGGTGGCGAAGCCCGACAAGGACTTTGACGGTCTGATGTTTGTCGACATTGACCTCGACGAGATCCATCTCACCAAGACCCTTGCCGACTTCGCCGGCCACTACATGCGCCCCGACCTCATCCGTCTTCTTGTCGATACGCGCCGTAAGGAGCTTGTCACAGAAGCCGATCCGCAGGGCAGCATTGCCTCCTACAGCACCTACCACCGGCTCGGACTTGACCGTCCGCTGGATTCCAAGCCCGAGATGCACGAGCACGATGCAACCATCAATAACGTTACCAAGGAGCCTGCGATGAGCTCTACCAAGAAACTCTGAGATCCAATGGTTCCAATCTGACTGGAAAAGTTTCCGTTGATTTATCTTGCTTTATCGTAGCCCTCCCATGTAGATAGGGCGGGTTGTGTATATAAAACTCTCATCTCGGTTGCCGCTCAGCCTCTAAAGGGGCTCCAGACTATGTGCCGCTGCCAGACGTCAGCTCCCTCTCGATCAAGATGGCTTGTTAGCTAGACAAGTCCACACGTGTCTTAAAACGTCGCTTTCTCCATTACATTGCTCCCTCACACACAGCTAACGGCAATTCCGCTGCTAGTGCGTGTGCAATTCCACCTATGGCTTTTGCCCCTATTTGTGAAACTGATATTCCCTGACGGGCTGTATTATTAATAGTCTTGACTCCGGTTTTTTTTTTTTTTTCATATCAATTCTCGTCATCCCATTACCTAAACTTTGGCTCTTTCTTCGTCATATGTCATGTAAAACGCCGTTGTCTTCCGAATAGCATTACAATCCGCATCGTCGCTCCGAGTCCTTGCATGCCTAGGCTCCGTATCCACGGGCAAGATGCACTCCTCACTCGTATCATTCCTGGCTTCGGTTTTTGCCTGAACTCTCGTCATATGGATGCCATTATTCTCCTCGCGACCCTGGTAAGGGTGCCAGTCGTTTCGGTTCGCACCGGCGTGGACGAAGGCGCTGTCGTTCGTATGCGGCGCAGAGCCGATTTTGTAGCTCCCGGCACTCGAGCTCGTCTTGGAAGCGAAGTAGGACGGAAAGATGTATGTCAGGGGCAGACGGCACATGGGTAGGCAGGCGCAGATGATGGCGAGGTTGTCTTCGACGAGGGTCCAGAGGGTAGATGCAATGTCGACTGTGGCAGCTGGTCAGCATCTCGGGTCAAGGGGGAAGCAGGAATCCGACTAACATGTTGTGTCTGGACTGGTTGTAGAGAAATCCAGCGTCGTCATGCGTAGGATGCTCGTGATGGTGACGAACAACCCCAGTGCAAAGATGATCATGAGCGCCCTTTTCTGGTACGTCGGAAGCTTTGACTGCCATATAACATGCTGGGGCAGCGCCATGATAAGAATATCGGTGGCAATCGAGAAGCCGGCATTGGCGTACCAGTTCATCGTCAGGCTGATGCAGGTGCCGGGGATAGACTTGTCCCATGCGCGGGGGATGGGAGTGCATTGCCAGATGGACGAAGCCGATGTGGCCACCATATATGCCAGGATGATGCTGAGTAGCGCATGGCATAGGATTCTAAAGTACCGTTGCACAAAGATGCGTAGGTAAAGGAGCAGGATCGAGGCTTTTGTAAGGTTGATGGTGATCTTGTAGAAGATTTGTGCCACATAAAACGTCTATTTATGGTCAGGGGCATTGCATCCAGAGTCAAAGGATGACCAGCTCGAGCTTACCCTGAGCGTCATCACCTTATTAGGCTGTGATAGGTTTTTGATATGCTGACCGAATCCATACTCGCAAGAGACCATCATCAGGACCGATACGGTCAGACAGCAAAACTGTGAGGCTGTCAGTCGGTTTCTCTGCGTTCTGGCACTTGATTAACCTTACGAATGAGAACAAGATCGTCCAGTCATCCCAACCTATACCCGACCTCATTTTGATCCGTGACCAAAACCGTATGCCCACGAATATGGGCGTCAGAGCAAAGAAGACAATGGCTGGCACTTGGACCATGAGCGCATTGCTCTCCCCAGGGAGATTCCCCTCGACCATGGTGAAGGGCGCGATCAAACCCGCACAGAGAAATGGCCGGTTGGTCTGATGTGGTTGATGGCCCACCAAGGCCAAAGATATGTAGACGAGTTAGTCGGAGAGCTCAACGGGAGCAGAAGCTGATCAAGAGAGAATCCGATACGCCGGGACGGAGGGGTTCCACGAAACGGTTATATGTTCATGCCCGAGTCTCTCTGGCGCAAGATTTTCCACCGGCGCGAGTCTCCTGCCAAGGAGGTCCGGCTAGACTAGTTCAACATCTTCCGCAGTCTTCGGAGGGGCGCTGTCTTCATTGGACGGCACAAAGCTGTGCGTAAAAAGAAGAACCTGGCCGGTCTCTCTGCCTCCTGCCAGGCATCCGCTGCAAACAGTCCATTTTCTCGCTTCTGCAGCGAATCCCAAGTTCGCGGGCGGCGTGGGAGGAGGTGTGACAGTCTGCATGGTAATGCCGGGAGGTTAATGTGATGGAGGGTAGTGCTTGCGTCCGCAGGGGGGAGGAGTGTGATATGGGGCCGGTGAGCGGGCTGTCACGTAAGGGCGGGGGATGGGGGCTAGACCAGACACAAGGTAGGGCTACAGAAAGTGGAAAAGCAACAGGGAAACGTGGATTAACGGTTGGCAGAGTGTCCGACAAGATATCCCAACCCCTTCTGTTCGGTGGAGGCAATGAAAAGACCATGGTAGTACCACGGAGACGTGGGCGGAGGGCGGCCGTCCTCTGCCCGTCAATATGCCGCCAGGGCCGAGTCATGGGCCGTCCACGATATCCTCCACTATACAACATTCAGTTCTGGAGCATAAGCGGTTTCGACTTTATGCCCGGAGCTTGTTCTACGGAACTTTCCCAAGAGTTCGCCTAAGAATTACGTACGCAAGGCCGTTGAGGCGGAAGTTTAGCGAGTTGATCACCAAGCGTAAAAGCAGTCCCAGAAAAGCACATGTGCGACGAACCTGTGCCTGGACGGGATGATCCAGGCACCACTCGTTTTTGGTACACGTTCCGCGTGTATCCAGCATATACCTAGACACAAGAACGTCTGGGCATCGGGCTGTAGTACCAGACTGGTTAGCTCCTGTTTTCGCAAGGCGTGTCGCTGTGGCGCTGTGACATGTAGAAATAGGGGCAGAGTACCCTGAGCCGTTGTTCCACGACAGACGTATCCGTGGCTTTTGCCTTTTGATCGTCTTCTCTCTCCCAGGGCCGATGGTTACTGTGATTATAGGGTTCGTCAGACGCCCATAGATGGATAATTGCTACTTGCTATTCTCCGGATCGCACAAGCCGAAGAGCTTGAATTCATCTGCAAAGCGTTGATGAAAACAAACGAGAGAGTCCCAGTTCGCTAGTCACGAAACCACCTCGTTTGTGACAGGGACTTTTGCGGGTGATCTCTGCCAAAGAGTACCCTGGCCGCCTAGATGTTGCGCCACTGTTGAACAGTTCAATCCTGGCTGGCAAGGGATTTCACCAGCCGTTGAATTATTAGCCTTCTGTCCAGACATCGGCGCTACTTGTCCTCGAATGGTGGCTAAAAACATTGCAGTTCATCTCGGGTAAACCAGAGTTGCATCCTATCCATCGGTCCAGCAGGTTCGTTTAGAGTCCCCGACGTATAACCTCGGGAGGCCCGTCTGTCGTCTGTGCACGCACGAGGGGGCCCCATTCACATTAGGGCCCTAAGCATCATCACTCACTCCACCGCAAACGTTCGGTCTGCGCTGCGGCCCGTGGCGTGGCGTGATCCCTTTGTGAGGGGGTGGTGTATGGAGCTGCGGGCGGGCATCAAGGGCTTGCGGGGGTGGGTGTGTGGGTGGGTGGCGGCAACGTCCCCGTTCTGGTTGCTGCCCCCGGCCAGCTCGGTCCGCTGGAGGTAAAGGCGGGTTCTGACCGATAGAGGTCTGACATCCGATTCCAGTCAAGTCTACATAGTAACAGATGAGCGTGGCGGAGTGGTCGTCGTGCAGCAAAGTTCCGCCTACATGATGTTCGGCTATATTCCACTCCACTCCAGCTTGGCCAGCGAGATGCTTCCTGGATAGGAACTTGGTGAAGCCCTCGGTCAGCGGTCAGTCCTACGCTGCCTGCCCATCTAGTGAATCGAAGGTTGACAATTGGTGGTGTAGTGTGTGCGGGCTGCTCGGGGTGTGAGTGGAACTTGGCATTACCCAAGTTCTTCAGTGTCTGGTTCCTTTTTTTTTTTTTTTGATGGAATCATGCAGCTTCCAGGGCACCGCGTCGTCCTCCTTCTTCTTTCGGCCTTCCTTATGTCACCACTTTTCCTCTATGGGTGATGGAAAAGGGGTGACAGACCCTCAACCCAAAGACTCTGGTCATCGCCAGGTATGGGAGCATACATTGAATGCTACATTGTTCTCACATTCCCCGGCTCCAACCTATGTATTGACCAGGATGGGTGGCAGCCCTGGTGACAGACCCTGGTATGCCCTGGAGAGCCCGCCCACCAGGCTAGACACACAACCTTTTGAGGCATTTTGCCCGCGCCAGGCGGGTGCCCGGGACGCTGCGCCTGAGATGCTGGGACCCTTGCCGCCGACTACAGCTTAAAATGAGCGTGCTGTATATGGTCTAGGTCGAGAATGGCTGCTGGTGTTCCAGCGGGATATAACGGCGGCAACATGAGAGAGATTATGCAACGATGTGCCCAGAGTTGATGACTGTCCCGAAAGAATACGAGCGATAGTTCCGGCGAGTATTCACAAAGCTGTCCGTACTATCAGCATTCAACTGATGATTCAAGGTCACTCAGATCTCGTCCATATTGTGTCGTGCGATGGCTGGGATGATCGACTAAGCGGATGACACTTGCTTGTCCAGGTAGTTCGCCGTAGGGGGCGTCGGCGTAGGCACTGCACTAGTCCCTACGACATTGTGCAACATGCTCTCGGGCATTCCGCCGTCTCAACTGTTAAAACATGTCAATAAGAGGGGAACTTCGCCCTCTCTTCAGAGAATACGTACGCCATTGAAGAGATTCTCGCCAAGGGACATGCATGGATCTTTAAGGACCTGCCCTTCTCCGAGAGAGACCCCGGCAGCGTGTGCTCGCTCGGATATGCTCTCTGTCCGCCGCCACGCTTTGGTATCGCTGCCCCGTGGCGACATGATACCCTCCGCCTTTGCCGTTATTCCCGGCTGCGGCGTTCTGTTGGTGCTCACATATCAGTCAATGATCCCATCGTGCTTCCCCATACCGAGGCTTGACCGGGACCTTTTGAACATCAGTTCCGGCCTGAACCAACAGAACACTAAGCGATGCTACCTCGTTGCTGTCTTCACCTCTCGGATCCTTCTCGTACGAGGACAGCCCGCGTAAGAAGCCCGCGGGACCACGGATGCGCATGCTCAGGGCATCGACGGCGCAGCATTCAAACGTGAACATGGGTGAGGAATGGCACCAGCCTATTATACAGGGCACATTCGCCAGCGCAACCAACCGAGAACCTTTCAGACCCACTGAAGCGGAAATGAGGCCGATGCTCGGGCGAAGCTATCGATCGAGTATGGGTCTCTCTCACCTTGCTGCGGCCAAAACCCCAGGGCACGGCGTCATGATCTGCTTCTGTCTCTTCTCCCTGTTCTCCCTCCCACGAGACCCCTCCCCTCCTCCATCTCTTTCGCAGCTACATAGTATGTCATGCATACCAGCCATGTGTTACGACACACGTCTTGGTTGCAGCAGCCCATCATTTCAGTGTTGTGATATAAACAATGGGCGCCCATCTTAGATCGAGGTCTTGTAGATGATCTTCCCACGCACGCACATCCAGTCGGCTCTTTTTTCACGTCGACGGGGTCATTTCCAGGGTCTAATCCAGGCCGCGTTGTCAACACACAGTAAGTAGGCTTTTAGCCATCACAACCCTCCTTCTTCCGGAGCTCTTGGAGAGCGCTGCATCGGCACCGAAGGCCCGTATCATCTTCATCCCAGGTTCATCCGGGGGGGGGGGATGTTCAGCATTTCAATTGATGTTGAATCCAGTACATCTCGCTCAATGGATTACGCACTTCACCATGCCTCGCCTCATACCTCGCGCACATAGCTAACGCTCCATCCCCCAAGGTCGTCACAATGAAGGTCTTCTCCCTCCTTGCTGCCCTCGCTGCGGCGGGCGCCGCGCTCGTGTCCGCCCAGGGCGTCGTCGACGACAACTCCGAGTCCTTCCCCGAGGACCTCAACGGCTCCAACTTCACCTACCCGTGGCCCGTGAAGCTGTACAGGTTCACCTCCCAGCTGCAGGAGCTCGAGATGGCCTTCATGGACGTCGAGCCCAAGTGCGATCCCAACGGCAAGACGGCCGTCCTCTTCCACGGCAAGAACTTCTGCGGCCCGACCTGGGAGACCACCATCCGCGTCCTCGCCCAGTCCGGCTACCGCGTCATCGCGCCGGACCAGGTCGGCTTCTGCAAGTCCTCCAAGCCCGAGCGGTACCAGTTCTCCCTGCAGCAGTTCGCCACCAACACCAACGGCCTGCTCAAGACCCTGGGCATCGAGCGCGCCACCGTCATGGGTCACTCGCTCGGCGGCATGCTCACCACCCGCTACGGCCTCATGTTCCCCGACGAGGTCGACGAGATGGTCCTCGTCAACCCCGTCGGCCTGGAGGACTACAAGGCGCTCGGCGTCCCGTACCTCCCCATCGACGACAACTACGCGACGGAGCGGGCCAGCTCCTACGCCTCCATAAAGGGCTACGAGCAGGCCACCTACTACGTCGGCGAGTGGAAGGCCGAGTACGACACCTGGGTGAACATGCTCGTCAACGTCTACCAGGGCTCCAGGGCCGAGACGTATGCGCTCAACCAGGCCCAGATCGTCGACCTCGTCCTCACCCAGCCCGTCAGCTGGGAGTTCCCCCTGGTCAAGCCGCGTACCCTGCTCATGATCGGCGAGAAGGACAACACCGCCATCGGCAAGCAGTGGTCGCCCCCCGACGTCGCCGCCAAGCTGGGCAACTTTTCGGCTCTCGGCCCGGCCGTTGCTGCCCAGATCCCGAACGCGACCCTGCACACGTTCCCCGCGCTTGGCCACGCGCCCCAGATCTCCCACCCGGACGAGTTCCACGACGCTCTCGTCGCCTGGTTGTCCAAATAAGTGGCGGAAGAGAGGTGGCGTCGTGGTGTTCCGCGATGAGAGACACTATTCGGGCACACGTGATAGGACCTTGTAATGGCTGTACATACTCAATGACTTCTTCCACATCTCGGACACTAGCATCTGTTCGAAGACTCGCCCGCCATGGGGTTTAGTGATAAGGTCGTCGACTAGCCGGCCATGCCTTCCGGGATTCAATGTGCTGCTGCATGTTTCCGATAGGTGATTGACATTTCGAGGAAGCCCAACCAAACGTAATTGTGTCTGATTGGGCTCCTGGGGTCCAGCCAACGAGGCGAACCAGTGAGGACCTTGTTCCACGGGTTGTTAGAACCTACCCAAAGTTCTTCCTGGACAACACTCTCCAAGCCACCCCTGACAGGCATCCAGACCAGTGGCCATCATCGCGCCTAGTGGCGGCACACTATAACGCTCGGCAACGGCCCGGCATGATACCTCACCGCCTACCATGCGGACGTCGGAGAGCTTCCCCTCTTCAGCAACAGTGCATCTCGATCTGGTTACATGTACCTTTGCTATTTCCGATCGACTCTCCGTTACTATGGTACAAAGGTTTTTCGATTGTTCGGTGCCCACGTGCCCAAGACCAAGTGCCCGTTCGGTGGGGGCTGGTTGTGATATGTGCAGCCGTCACTTCTGCGGTCTCCATCTGTCCCGGGATTTCCATGAATGCGATGCTACGGTGAGTCGCGCAGGTTGAAGCCCATGGATGTGCACTACATATGCTGATGACAAATGGGTTCCAAGTCCCTTGACGACGCAGCGTATCACGCCCTCATGGCTGCTGAGATGAGCCATCTTCGTGCTCAAATCAACGGACCAGCAGTTTGCAAGCTTGCCTCCAGCTTAAACGCAGGGAAGCCTTGTGTGCTGGAACACCCCTTAGAGGTTGTGGGACCAGACTCTCTCACGGGCTGTGCAAATTACCATGCCCGCGTCCGGTTTGAGGACGGTTCGCCTTCGTGGCTTCTGCGAGTGCCGCGAGTTACTGGCTTCGCCGTCGGTCTTCCTTCGTCCCTTGCCGAATACCTGATTCGAAGCGAGTATGCGACCCTAAAATTCCTCGAGACTACCAAGGTGCCGGCGCCGCGGGCGTTCTCGTTTGGCATCCCGTCCCAGGGGACCGATTTTGGCGTCGGAGTCTGCTTTCTTCTGATGGAGTAGTTGGCTGGTAGACCGTGGGATGGCCAAAGAGACGCGTCCAAGGTTTGGCAGCGCCTTGGGGAGATTCTGGAGGAATTGGAGAAGCATGTGTTTCAACAAGCTGGTTCTCTATGTGTCGAGTCTCCTCAGGATCAACCTTTTATTTCTGCCGCAGCAAGCGACAGGTTCGTCTGCCTTGACCCTTGGGGTCCATTCAACACCGCAACAGAGTATTACGCAGCCTGGGCCGAACAGAATCTCGCGATGATTGTTGACGGTCAGCTGTACCCGCAATTCCCAGTTGAGGCCTACATGGTGTATCGATTCTTGAAGAAGAACGCGAGCGCGTTGGCTGATGACGATAATGCGTTTTTTCTCAGACACTTTGACGACAAAGGGGATCACTTGATGGTCGACGAGCAAACCAACATCATTGGTATCGTTGACTGGCAAATGGCACGTGTCGTCCCGGGACGAGAGGCATTTGCCCTGTCCCTCATATCCGCGAATATGGGAGCTCTATGCGATGGTCAAGTGTCGCTTAGTGCGAAAGACGTTGCACTTACTGATGCTGTGCGGGAAAAGAGCGTACGGTTGGCTGAATGCATGGGGGATGAGAGGGTGAGGCGATTCTTTTGGGGCTTGGGACTAGAGCATGATTGGACCTTGGCATTACCGTTGGCGAAGGCTATACTTCAGGTCTTTGGAGTAGAACAGGGTTGGGAGGAATGGAGAGAGGAGCAATTGATCGAGTGCAAGAGGGATGAACGTCTGACGGCGCTTCTGGAAGTTTCTTGACCAGCGAGTTGGCTCTCGCTATCCATTAGGGGGCTCGTTTGACTTGAGGTTAGCGTCCTGCAACACTTACGTATAAATTATACTCTGGATATCGTAAATGCCTTGCTGAGACGCCGATGCTTGAGCATTACTTGGGATGGCGTCGGCAGGTTCGACATGGACATACCCCCCCCAAGCTCAGTCCTTGGGCCCGACACCGAACTCGCCCGTCCGGTACAGGCTCCCGACAGTGACTCCGCGCATCTCAGCGACCATGCCCATCAGCTGCTGCCCCACGTCCTTGATCTCGTTGTACTCCCGCAGCAGCCTGACGTGCCGCGCCACCGCCGCCGAGGCCTCCTCGAATTCCCTGTGAGCGGATGATTGGTCAATAAAAGCACATGATTGAGGAAAGAATACAACTAGGGTCTCGAATCCGTGTAGATTAGAAGCAGAAATGATGTTGTTGCCTCACTTGTCATTTTTTTCTTCTATTTTTGGTTGGTTTTCTTTCCGAGACCGGCTTTGAGTGTCGTCCTGGGCCGATTCATTGCCCGTGCCTGCACCGGTCTCAGGTAGACTTCTGGCGGATTTTGATGTGCTCATAATGCCGTCTCGGTCAATCTTCTTATTTTATCTCATTGGCCTTGTTGTTACGAGACAAGACACGTCTGCCGTCGTTCCCGGAGTCGAGGGTCGTGATGGTGATATGAGGTCAAAGCACAGACCACCTCCGGGCACTGAGGAGGAGGAAAAACGGGCTAGCAAGGAAGGCACACACCGCAAGGAATTTCCGTCATGCAACATGCATTGAGCAGGAACCACCAGAAAGGCAAAGGAGAGACGCGGCTTCAGGCAGGAAACTCTCAGCATTTCATAACATAGCCAATATACTTTCAAACCTCTTCAAGAGCATAAAAGAAAAAAGAATGAAAAAAAGATATCTACCTCATCGAGAGAGGCAAAACATCTGGACGATCAGGGAATCGAACCCTGGACCTACCGCATGCTAAGCGGTCATTATACCACTAAACCAATCGCCCTTGTTGAAAGGAATAGCTGCATAGGGCTTCATATACTGAAGGAGACTAGTACACGAGCGGCGACGAGGGGACGGTGACCAAACCCGATGGACCTCGAACTTGTCACGTCGGTTAAGCAAGCGATCGCGACGGGACCAGCGAGAGAGATTTTAGCAGGAACCCATCTCCTCAGGACTGTATCACACGCTGATGCACCTCAATCGTATCCTCACCCCCCACTCGTCCCCATCGTGTGCTCTAGCATCCGCGGATTCAGTAGAGTGTCACATCTAGCTCATCATCCGCACACATGATGTCTCAATGCAATGCAATTACTGTCTAAGCACAATTCGCCCCCGCCAAGGTTCCTCCTAAAGTGCTGTGATATACTCTCTCCTTTTCTCCATCTCCCCATCCTATTCACTGATCTTTTCGCACATCTCTGATTCGAAAATCGCCTCATCTGGCGAGGATGGTTGGTTCCGTCTAGGGAATACACCTTTAAGAGATGGAATGAGAGCATGATGGACACCATTGTAGTGGGGGTGCGGGGATCAATTCTGTTGACATTGATATCAATTCCCAAAATAACCAACGGGCCAGAGAAACCCCGTTTTGTTCTTTTTTTTTTCTTTTGCAGTACAAACCACCATCATTACACAAGCAAGCCCGTCGGACATGAATCATCTTTGATTGTGTGTTGTTGGTGACTTATTGCGAGTGGAAAGGGGGGTAGGGAGGGAAGTGGTTGAACCGGACCGGAACACCGCGAACGGCGACGCGGGGTGGGTTGTGGGTAGTGAACAGGATGAAGGCTTTTCGTTGTAGAATAGGTCTCTCGACTCACTCCAGAATAAGGGAAAAAAAGCCAACATGAATCTCTCCGCTCCGGAAACACCCCCTCACCCCCCCCCCCCCCAAAAAATCATCTTTTTTTCCCCCTTCCAATGACCAGCCCATTGTGTGCCATCAGCAAATGAAGAATTTCCCTTATGAACCGCCCACGCCAATCTAATGAGGAAACGCGAGGAAGAGGACAGAAATGCGCAAGAAATCACCCTCCGGGTCTTTTGTAAACATCGGACTACCACAAGGGGTGATGGAGGTGGTGGTGGCGGCGGCGGTGGCGTGGCGGCCATCGGGGAATCAAGCCCTCCTCGCTTCCCCCTCCTTCTCCTCCTCCTCCGCCATACCCACTGCAGCAACCAAAGCAACAATCAATCCAAGGGGACTTGTGGGCCACGTTTAGTAGCCGAAGGCCTCGAGGGCCTGCGCCGTCTTCTCGTCGACCTTGGCGTTCTTCTTCGCGTCCGAGAGCTGGCGCTGAGCGACCTTCTTGCGCTCGTAGTAGGCGGCACCCTTCGCCTTGCGACGCTCCTCGAGTCTGTGTGCATGTCAGTATAGCCAAGGGGGAGAGAGAGGGGAGTAGACCGTGAAGCAGGTCTACCATGGGGGAAACCCACCTGGCAACGACATCCTGGTACTTCCAGCCGACCTCGTGGGACAGACGGCCAACGGTGCAGTACTTGCGGCCGGGCTGCAATCTGAGGACACGGAGGGCCTGGGGAACGACCATCTTCTTCTGGGTGTCGTAGGGAGGGGGGACACCCTCGAAGACCTTGAGGCGCTCAAGGGCGGCGGCACCGCGAGCGGTCTTGTGGGGGATCATGCCACGGACGGTCTTGTAGAAGATTCTCGACGGGGCACGGAAGTGGAAGGGACCTATTTCGTCAGGTCAGACATTTGAATGTCCTCGGGTTGATATCTCATCTAGGAGATAGAGCAGAGCCCGGATTTGTATGTATGTGATGGCTTACCACCGCGAGTCGGGTTGTAACGGGTCATCTTGCGCAGGTAGGCGTGGTACTTGACTATAGCCATTGATCAGTATTGGTTCGTCCGGTGCGGCTGTGCCGTTTCCCCAGTCTGTCTCTCCAAATTGTGTTGCCCGGGGGCGTATTCCCCCTCTTGACAGACCGGATGCGGCGGCGGCGGGTTGGGTTGAGGGTTCGACATACGCTTGGCACGGAAGAACTCGCCAGAGATGTTGAGGGCCTCGGTGCGGACAACGACGATCTTCTGGCCGTTGAGAAGCTGCTTGGCCACGATGGAGGCGAGACGACCAAGGAGATGGCCCTTGCCGTCGATGACGACCTGTAAAGAGGGTTGGGAGTCAGCGATCTGCAGCTTTCTTCGTGTTTCTGCGATCGGCAATGAGGATCCGATTCCAATGTTGCGGCAGGACGGTCGAGGGAGGACCAGCGACGGCGAGACACCGCAAAGGACAAGCCGTGGTCGAGATGTTGTGGTCCGTCTCGCGCGCATCTCATGTCGTTTCTCCCTGCCTCATCCATCCGTCTGCCAACAAAACACCGATATCGAAACCATTCATCGCCGAACATAAAGGTACCGCGATTCCTCGGATTTGGAAGGACGGTGCAAAACTCACCACCGGCTCGAAAGACGACATCGTTCCTGTTCCTTGGGGGATATCTGAAAAGAAGGAAAAGGGTGAGGAGGATTCAAATCTCTGGGCGAAGGTCGGGTGCCTCTGTAGAGATCTGTTGTTGCTGCCGTTGGGGTTAGTATTGTCGGAGGGTGAGTTTTGGCAAAGAGGCCGTCGCGACAATCTTGAAGTCGGAGGGGGGGGGTCGGCAGGCACAACGGGCGAGAAATTTCCACCGCGCACACACAAAACCGCCCAATGGCACGACAGGTAGGACGAGTGCGCTAACCCCTTTTGGAAAGGCTCCCTGCGCCGCAAGCGAGGGTTCCATGTGGGGCCTCAGGCAGCTTAGGGCTGGAAAGACCTACCAGATGAGAGAGAAAGAGCTTCCTTCCCTTTGCTTCACCTTGCTGACTTATCCTTTTGTGTCTCTCCGTCAGTTGACCGGCGGGGTCTCCGTGGCGTGCGTCGGTACGGCGGCCGGCCTGAACTCCGTCTTCACCGTCCACTGTTCACCGAGCACTTCCCACACCTGGAAGCGACCACAAAAAAGGTTACCGCCACAGACACATCTCACTGGTAGGGTGACTAAGCAGACGACGTCAACCCCTTCGTCCATCTCAAACCGGGATTATCCCAAGGCAGCGAACGATACGGGCAGATCGTCGACCAACGTCACGCTGCAGCCCTGCTTTCACTGTTGACGACGGCCGACGAGGCGATTCCAAGGCACAATGGATGATGGATGCACTCATGTGAACAATGCCTAGAGCGAAGATCCCAGAAACTTGGGCCGTTTTGTCGGCCATTTCTGTCAACACTATGGCCTCTCATCATCGACACACACACTCTCTCCCTCCCTCCCTCTCTCACTCTCAATGCCCCTACTCGGCGGCGACTCTCTACAGTGCTACCCGGAGCCGTCCCTATCCCTTCGCAACCAAAGAAAATACATAGTATCCCACCCTGTATCCCATACTTGACGCATCCGCTCTCTGCGGCCATGCCTCTCTAGATGCGAGTCTCGCTTTGATTAAAAATGCATTCCGGCTTACAAGTAGAAAACCCTCCGCACATGCTCATCTAGAAAAAAGAAGAAGTTCGGCCGTTTCCTAGTAAACAGACGTATCGCAGGAAATCTTGGGCAAGTTTTGATTGCCAGACTTGGTTTTCCCCTTTTTCGTGTGTTCTTGACAAAACTGTGGTCGTGAACTCGTGCATCAAGACGCCCCGGCACGTGCGTCGAGACGTCTCAGCACGTCCTGCACATCCTGGACGAGAGCCTTCCTCGTGGCCCTGGCGTCCGGGTCGCCTGCCGTGTCGACCTCGTCGAGCTTCAGGAGCACGTGCTGCATCGTCGTCTCGGACAGCTTCCGGTGCTCCTCCATTCTCTTCTTGGCGTCCGTCGGCGGTGCGGCGATGAAATCCTCGCAGGGCTGGCGCAGTTCGGCGTTGAACTTGGCGGCAATGGCCTCGAGCTTGGCGTGAGGGCCGGCGGCGGCCTGGGCCTGGCTGTTGGGGGACGACGGTCGGTGGCTCTCCTGGCCGGTGGGCACGCCGAGATTGGAGGCGCTGTCCCGCGGGCTCGTGTTGCTGCTGCGCTTCTTGGACTTGCGGCCCTTCTTCTTGCCGCGGCGCTTCTTTCCGTCGTCGGTGCCGCCGGTGCTGCCGACGGCGCTGGCGCCATCGCCGCCCACAACGACCATCTCCTCGTCCGAGTCGTCGCTGCTCTCGGCGTCGACGTCGCCGTCCGGCAGCACCACCATGACCTCGCTATTGTTCTTGACCCCATAATCCCGGACGGGCGCGGCCGGCTCCTTCAGCTGGCGGCCCTTGTAGAGGAGCTTGGTGCGGCGCACGCGGCGGTCCGACAGCTCCAGCAGAACGCCAACGCGGTCCCGGACGTCGCGAACCCGCAGCTTGCCGTCGCCAATGGCATAGGCGGGGAAGTGGGCGGGGTAGGTGACGCCCTTGTTCTTGATGAGGAGCACGTCGTCTTCGGGGACGGCGCTGCCGCGGGATCGGGGGGAGTGGGCGTACGTTCTCGTGGGGACGGAGGATCCTAGCGAGGTGGATTGGAGGTCTTCGGTGGTGATGTAACTGAAGTCTTCGTCGGTGACGTTGGGCACGCCGCTCAGGGTGGACGAGTAGGGGGATATCTGGTCCCGATTCGTGGACCAGCCGTACCGAGACATGGTGAGGGGCACGGCGAGGAGGATGCAGGCGATGGTGGTGTAGAGGATGAGGTTCGGATCGATACCGGTGGTGTCGGAGACGTATTCGGAGGAGTCGGCGATGACCTTGGCCAGGCTGGCAATGGACTTGTCGAGATAGACCTGAAGGGTGGTGGGCAACAGTGCGGTGATGTTGGAAAGGGCAGCACCGGAAGATGCCAGGAGCGGCTGACTGGAAGCCACCTTGGCGGAAGTAGGCGGTCCTTAAAGCTAAGGACGCTGTACCGGGGAAAGAAAAAAAAAAGTGGAGGAAGAGGAGGTAGAGGGGGAGGAGGAGGAGGAAGTGAGGCAAAGTCGAAGACGATGGCAGCAGACCGGATTGTGCGTCACGGGGAGGAGGAGGTGGTGGTGGTGGTGGTGGTGGTCTGGCGGGACGGTGAATGATCGTGGGGATGCCCTCGTCTGTTTGCTCCCTTGCCGACTCGCGGGGTTCGAAGATCAGGCCGTTCTGCAGTACCTGACGCAACTCAGCACAGAGCAGGCTCTGCCGTAGTGTACCTAGGTATGTAGCATAGGTGTGTGGTTGGCAGGCAGGGAGGGCTCTCGGGTTGATTGATGCAAGAAAGCGGGCTTTTTGGGTCTGGCGCCGGACGAGGCAGGCGTCGATGATGACCGGCCAGGGTCGAGCAAGCAAGGATCCAGGTGGTGGCTTGGGTAAGGCTTTCGGAGCAAGACGCTGTCAGCTTTCGGGGCGATGGAGGGGACGACGGGGGGGGCGGTGGTGCTGGTGCTGGTCAAGGGCTTGCGTGAGCAGGACAGGCGGCGGGTAACGGCAGAAAGTGAGGGACGAGGGCGTGTCGTGAGTGGCCACTTGGTTGGCGATGGCAGTGATGTGGTTGGTTGTGAGCAGAGAAAACGAGTGGATGTGTGTGCGTGTGTGGGATGTGGAGGGGAGTTTCTAGAAACCGGGAAAGACACATACATACGATGTACAGGTAGTAGGTACTAGGTAGGGGGTGATTGCGGAGGAGCCGTGGTCATTGGCCGGGCCGATGGACGGCGCCTTTTTTTCCTTTTTTATTCATTTTATTTCCTCTGTTGGAAACTCCCTAAGGCACGACGCCTCGGGGGAGGTTGAGAAAGAGAACGCGTTTCAAGTCAAAAAGTCCAGCAACCTTTTTGTTCGTTGACAGCGGGACGATGTTTTAGACTCTCATCTTCTCTTGCCTAATCCCCGGTACATGTCTTTTTCTCCAATGACGGTTACCTAGTGTAAGACGGACGGCGTGGGAAACAAGACGGCAACGTCAAGGTGCCACCGTGACTGCGAGGCGTTTCCCGTACCATCGACGACATGATTAGACAAGCAGCAACCGACCGAGGCGCAGGGATCCATCCTGTCGGTGATTCAAACCCAACCCAGCTGCGTGATCTACGTGCCGCACCACGAACCTCGCGACGTGCGCTGCGTGCCATGTATGGCCGGGGGGGGGCGACCAAGTACTCCGTGTGGCCGGGCGCTCGGCGCGGGTGTCTACCTATTGCATCTACCTGCGAGTGATGCGATTCCGACAGATCAGGCTGGCTCCCTTGATCCTGTGCAGCCTCGACTGACTCCAACGCCGGGTCCCTCGTGGGATGAGAGATAACCGGGAATGTGAGGTGCGCGCCTGCGTCAGGGTCCTCTTATCTTATCCGCTTATTTTATGCTTATGTCATTCGATCGGCTACCAAGATTCATTACATCAAAGGTTTTGCAACACGCTGTTGATTCATTGACCTAATAACTCTTGAAACTCTTGATTAAACGCGCATGCCAGGTGGCTTGTGTGGGCAATATGCAACTCCAGAAATGCATAGTTGGAAACGAAGGACAAGCAATGAAGTGATAATAAGATCACAACGAACAAGGTCCCGTAAACCTTGGTTGTGAGGAGCAGGGGGGTCAAACCCGAGGGGACATACACTCGAAGCACCCGTCCTTGTGCCCATCAGTCTGACACAGATGATCCCCTCAGACCATGACCCATTGCGATCACCTTCGATAATCGCCAACCATAACAACTAATCATCATGGCCTTACTCTCTCAAACGCTGCCCAAGCGCTCCCCCCCCTAATTGCAAAAATTCCTCCTCAATTCTGGAGGATGCGAGACGCCTCATCGATCGCACGAGAATGGCACATCAAGGAATGGTTGAAAGCGTATCGTCCATCGATGCATCGTTCAAGACGGTAATGCTCCCTTGGGCACACGCCGAGAACGAGTTGCTTCTGGAATCCCGTCTCCTGCGCTTCTACAGCGCAGCTTCGTCTGGTGCCGATCTGAGGGAGGCTTCGAGTAAGGCCCAGTGTCTTCTGGACGATTTCGCAGCCGAGGTGGCCCTGAACGAGGACATGTTCAAGCTTATCGATGCCCTACTCGCTCTCGATGAGCAGGCCGACCCGGAGTCCCGCTACTTTCTCCGAAGAGTGCACAAGATGTTCATCAGTAATGGCCTGAAGCTGCCGTCGGAGAAGAAACGTCAATTTGTGGCAATCCAGGAACGCCTCAACCATCTCGTGGCTCGGTTTCTGAAGAACGCTGCCGAGGCAGAAACGAGCGTCTGGCTCACACGAGAAGAGTTGAATGGGCTTCCAAACGAGACCCTAGATGGAATGGGACAGGGTGTGGGCGAGAACGAGGTAAAACTACAAGTCATCGCTCCTCATCCCGGCTTTCGAACAGCACTCCGATACGCTAAAAGCGAACAGACCCGAAAGCGCCTTTATGTTTCTCAAACGAAAGATTGTGTCCTCAAAAACGTTGATGTGTTCCAAGAGATCATGGTCCTTCGCGACATAGTATTCCGGCTGCTTGGATATACGAGCCATGCGGCGTTTCGTATCGAGGACAAGATGGCCAAGTCACCAGAGGTCGTCTGCTGTTTTCTCGAGAGTCTGCGAGAACACCTGACGTCAAAAGGAAACGACGAAGTCCAAATGTACAAGGAGGTTAAGAGAGATGACCTGGAGTCTCGAGGTCAACCCTTTGGGGGCCATTACTTTGTTTGGGACCAGCCATACTGTGGCCGCCTTTGGCAGCAGAAACAGCATTCGGTTGACCACGACAAAATCAGCGAGTATTTCCCATTGGAACACGTGGTTGATGGTCTTTTGGGGATGTTGCAACACGTCTTTTCATTGCGCATCTCCAAAGTCACAATCGATCGCCCTCTCTGGCATGGAGACGTTGGAGCTTTCGCCGCCTGGGACGACGATGAACTCGGAGCTGGGTTTCTTGGGTACCTTTACCTCGATCTTTACCATCGCGACGGGAAAATAAAGAACCCGACCGCGTTCAATCTCGTTACTGTGAGTGTTTCCAAAACCTAATTGTCATGAGACTCGGCTAAAACCTTTCCAGGGCTTTACGCGCAAAGATAGCACGCGGCAGTGCCCCTCCACAGCCTTGTTGTGTAGCTTCTCCAGACCGACGTCCTCGCGGCCATGTCTGTTGAGATACGACGAGGTCAAAACACTATTCCACGAACTCGGGCACGGGATCCATGACCTGGTTTGAAAGACCAGCTACGCCCGTTTCCACGGTCCGGAGGGAACATTTGTAGACTTTGGTGAGGCTCCAAGTCAGATGTTGAAGAATTGGTTCGATGTTCCATCTATTGTGGTGGGTCTGAGTAAACACTACAGCAGCCTTTCTCCGCATTATTATGAAACCTTCATATCGAGATTGGGATGCGATGCAAGGACTCCTCAGCACATCTCAGAGGACGAAACCGGACGTCTTCTCTCGGCCAAGAAGGCAAACATAGCCTTGGCGAATCTCAACCAATTGGCACTTGGCATCGACGACCTCAAAGTCCACGGGGGAATTGAAGAAAAGAGTTGCAACATCGGGACCATGAACATGACGGCAACATACAATCGGCTAAAACGCGAGGTCTTTCCGCTTGAGACGCCCTCATCCCTCGGGGAAGGGGATGAGTGGGGTCATGGCCAGGCGAACTTCCAGCATGCGATCAAAGACTATGACGCTGGTTATTATGGCTACTTATGGTACGATGTCTTCCACCAAGCGCATAGTTTCCCTTCAGATAAGCAAACGCTGCTGGCCGAATTGAACAGGTCCAAGGTCTACTCTATAGATATGTTCCAGGAGAAGTTCAAATCAGATCCATTAAACCGAGAGGCGGGTCTTAGTTACCGGCGTCTTGTATCCGTACTCGAGAAAGGTGGGAGTCGGCCAGAGCTGGAGACTTTGAGAGAGTTTCTGGGACGCCAACCGGACACAAAACCGTTTTATAAGGCCCTGGGATGACTGGATACCAAACCCTGGTTCGTGATTGATGAACGCTGGCCAACTAAATGAATGTGGAATGGAACCCCAGTTTACAGGATCGAACGCTCAATGCAACTGTTATTGTATATCCCAGCAAAGCCGTGTCTGCAAGATTGGAGTACTCGGAATGACGATGTATTGTGCAAGTCGCCATTTTGGACACCAAGAATGTCACCTATGATGTCTTGATCAACAAGGTTTAAAGGCTCTTACTAGTAGTGGAACGGGGTTCAGGTTGGAGCGGCCATAGATCAGTCCCCACACTTGATGCGGATTTGGATCGAAATCTTTGTTGTGGGTGGCACAGGCAGGCCATGGAACGTATTGTACATGTACGATGCAAGGATTCACCTGCGGTGAAGCGTTGGATTGCGTTGTGCTGCGTTTCTTCTTCGGCCAACAAAACCAGCAACTGTACGGATATGCGAGACAGACAGCAAAGCCGGCTGTGGTTCCGCAAGTACAGAGTGCCACAAGCCTACCACCTACCTACAGCCTACAGGTACCTACCTACCAACCTAGGTACCCTCGGTCTCTATCGCCGAGTTGCTTACCTCACCTCGCCTCACCAGCAGCCACCGCCTGCCCGTCTTATAAATCCGTCTTCCCAGCCAGCCACTTCAAGCACAGATCTGCCGCGGCAAGGTAAGTAGAAAGGGGAAAAGGACAAAAAAAAAAGGCCCATTTCAAATCCCCGATTGCATCATCCATCCATTTCGCACCTGCACGCACGCAATTGGAATCCCTTGCGGCGGCAGCGTTCACTCCCCCCACTTGCCCCCCAGAAGTACCCAGGTACCTACCTACCTAGGTAGCTGCGTTGCCGTACTTATAACATCACCGCGCCCCTCCATCCCTAAACCCCCGCCTCTCCCTCCGAAATGGCATTCCTCTTCAGACGTCTATTCTCCTCATCCGCCCAGGTATCACCAGCAAACATGGCCTCAGCCAAGCAGAAAGTCCAGCAGCTCATCGACGACAACAAGGTCGTCGTCTTCTCAAAGTCCTACTGCCCCTACTGCCGCCAGACAAAGTCCACCCTCGATGAGCTCGAAACCGACTACACCGTCCTCGAGCTCGACCAGATGGGTGAGTTTTCTCCCCCTCGTCCTCTTCTTCTTTTTGCTTTATTGTTTTTTGTCGCCCGTATACCTGTTCCTACTCCCCTTCCATTTTCGCACTGCACTGCACTGCGTCGCATCGCATCGCATCGCGTCGCGTCCCGTCGCGCCGCACACACTCTGACAAAAAGACCTCGTGCTAACCTAACCTCCTCCAACCCGCAGATGACGGAGCCGCCATCCAGGACGCCCTCCAGGAGATCTCGGGTCAGCGCACCGTCCCCAACTCCTGGATCGCCAAGAAACACATTGGCGGCAACTCGGACCTGCAGGGCCTGCTCAAGGGTGGCAAGCTCGAGAACCTCCTCAAGGAGGCTGGCGCCCTCAAGGCGTAAGGCAACAACAAACCCCCTTTTATCCGTCCTTTTTCATATGATGGGAGATGATTGTGGTGGTGGTGGTTGGGGGACTCCGCGCAACACACAACGGATACATACACACAGAGGGAGAGAGGCTGACGGGCGGCGCCGACTTGGATCGGAACACAAAAGGCCGTCCAAGCTGTAGCTCCGACATGCTTGTAACCCCCTCGTTTTCGTTAAGATAGATGAAGACCGGGAAGCGACGACGTCGAGATTTGCCAAACCATGCATGGCGGGGGGGATTTCATGGCGTAGATATTAGTGTATAGAGCATCCGTTCTTGATGCGAATACATTCCTCAACACGAGAAGCTGAAACCGCCCGCATCAAAAGCCTAGGCCTTGGGCTTTCTTGCTTGCTTTTCTTTTTTCTCTCCTTATATATATACAAGTTTTGATACATGTACGGGGCGGGTAAACCCCCCTCACACGACCTGCGTCGCGACGGTGCCGACGGGCCGCTCTACAAACTCCATGACGCCGTCGACGATGCTGTGCCGCGCCGGCTCGGAGGCGACGCTCTTGCCGGCCAGCCAGTTGAGCCACAGCAGCCTCGACACGCGCTCGTCCTGCACCCTGCCGATCGTCTGCCGGCCGGAGCCGTCGTCGAGGAGGACCTCGAGCGCGCCGCTGCCGTCGCGGCAGAGCAGCAGCTCCCGCTCCTTTTGCAGCTTGCCCCTGTTGAACAGCCTCTTGAACTCGCGCATGGCCTCGCCAAAGGCCTCGTCGCCGTAGGCCGCTCGGTCGGCGGCGGACCGCGCCGTGATGGCCCGCACGAAGCCATCGCGCAGGTGGGGGAAGTCGGTGTCGCGGACGGGCACGACGCGGAAGGCGCTGCGGCAGCCGAGGTCCTGCAGGAGCGCCGACCACGTCGCCTCGCCCTCCTTGGGGTCCAGCAGCTGGGCCTTGAGGCTGTCGCGCTCCGAGGGCACGAGCGTCGTGGCGATGGGGTCGATCTTCTTGGTGAGGTAGTGCTGCAGCCGGGCGACGTCGGCGGTGGCGACGTAGTAGCCCACCATGTAGACCTGGATGCCCAGGAAAGTGACGGTGCGGATGCCCAGGCCGACGAGCGTGTACTCGACCCCGTCCGAGTCGGCCACGGACGCGGCGATGGGCGCGGCCGCGTCGTCGCGGTGGTGCGGCTGGCTGAGGGAGAGGTCGATGGTCCGGGGGAAGCTGGGTACCGTCTTGTTGCCCGTGGGCACGAGTTCCCTGCCCTCTTCGTCGTGCACGATGACCTTGCGCTTGCTGCCGGCCTCGGTCTTGAAGGTCTCGGAGGGCACCGACGAGTCGAGCTGCCAGCCGGAGCGGTTGTTGTTGTTGTTGCTATCGTTGTTGTTGCTGTCGCCACCCCAGGAGCTGTCGTTGCCAGGACCGCCCTTTTCGGTGGCCTCCCTGCGCTTCTTCCGGACAGCGAGGGCCTTGCGCAGCTCGTTGGCCGTGTAGATCAAGACGGTGAAGCTGACGATGGTGCCGCAGATGAGGAAGTCCATGTAGCGTTGTTGGTATTTGGAGCGGGCGTCGTCGAGGCGGCGGAGGTCGTACTGCTCGACGGGGCGGGACGGCGAGCTGCGCCGGATAGAGAGGAAGGTGCGCCGCGAGCTCGCGGTTCGGACGGCGGGCTGCTGCAGACCCCTGGGCAGAGCCCGGAGAGTGCGTGGGCGAAACATTGGGGAGGGGTTTGCGAAGTGTGGCGGCGGCGGTGGTGGTGGTGTGGGATGATGATGCAAGGAGGGAGGGAGTGAGGGAGGAGGAGGAGGAGGAGGAGGAATTGGGTGCGTGCGTGCGTGCGTGCGTGCGCGCGTGGGCTGAAGGGCTCGGAGTTTCTTCAGACGGGCGGGATGTTCGGTTCGGGCGGGGACAGCCGTCGGGATTGTTGGCGTCAACGGGCCCAGCTATTCCAAGTTCGGGGCCGGACGGGTACCAAGACGCATTATCTGGTCATGTGGCAGGGTCTTGGGGCTTTGCCGGCACAGACTGGCGAGCTGCAAGGGAAGTCTGATCGTGGCGAAAGCGTCGTATTGGGGTCGTTATGCATGCAGATAGGAGGCAGACCACTAAGTTGAGTGAGGTTGAGAGATGTCAGTGATGCAGATGGAGGAAAGGCGGGAGGGGCATTGCAGTCAGTCGTACACTATTACCTACTCTCCGAACCTCGCGCTGGGAAAGCTGCAATTGGACCTTCTCTCTCTCTCTCTCTCTCTCTCGGTCTGGGTGCGGATGCCAAAATAATTGTCAATGCACATGGATCTTCTCCACCCTCAAAAGGGACGGACAGAAAAAAATAAAATAAAAATAAAAATAAAAATAGACCCCGGGCGACATCATCCGGAATGACGTAATGTACCTGTACAGGTATGTGAGGTCAGTCACGGGCTGACATCCTCTAGGTACCTCACCGGGACATCCAGTACGTACCGTATCACGCAGTTTCGTGCAGATGAAATTGCTTAGATAAGGTACTTGCTGCCTTTTCCTCGCCTCGGATCCCAACCGTGAAGGTGTCTGAACGTCTATCTGGCGACGGGCGAAATAAACAAGGCTGGCGCAAGCCGCCCTACCTAGGTAGTGTACACAGTAATACTTTGTGTACACTCTATCAAGCTCACATGGTGCTGCCAGCCAAGCTGCTGCGAGGCCCATTGAAGGCGATGCCAATTTTCTGCAGGTCTAGATACTCCGTGTGTGTTTAAACCATCTGTCAGACTCGGCGAGGAGGACCGTTAGCGCATGATTCGCAGTGTGAAAGCGGCAGCAGTAGCAGCAGCAGCCAAAGGTCGTGTCTGCGCCCCTCCGTCAGATACGGTTGACAAGGAGGGGCGGCGTGTCTGTCTGTGATGCTTGGAGCGACGGACGATGCTGAGTGGCCAGCCGTCCGTGGCCGTCTAAGCGCCCACGTGTGATGGCGTCCAAGGATCGTGATGGGCATCAACACTGAGCCTCCCCCCCCCCCCCAAGCCAAAGCCACCGCTCACGCGCATTTGCCCTTGGTCGCCGCGATGGGTGCGGTGCGTCCTCGTATGCAGACGTCGACCGTCACCCCGGATCGACTTCACCTTGCGTACGCGGCGGCATCGCAGCACAGGACGGCTGCGCATCGCTCCAAGAGACTCGCGCATACGTTTGGAGGTGGCTTCCCCGGACCCCCGGGTTCCTCCAACCGGGATTCAATGCTGGCTTGCCTACTTAGGCACGCAAGTACGGATACCTACTGTACATCCAACGCCCTCACTCACACCCCGTCCCAATGACGAAAGAGATGAGACCCCTGGCCAGATGATCGATCTCCGACCCCCTCCGCAAGACCCTATCCACGTTGGTAGCAAGGATGCCATTGCTGACATCATTTAAAGCTTATTACCCCTCCGCTCAGTCGGCCTGTACCACCGTGGATACCCTATGCCTCTGGTGGTTGATCTTGGAAGCCCGTGGGTGTAAACAAACGGAAGAAAAGAAAGAAATAGAAAAAGAAGAAAAATCTCAACCTACGTAGGTAGGTGGCTGCCCGTCAAGGCGATTGTGGCTGCGGTTGTGACTGACAAGTTCCTCGCCCTCCCTCCATCTGCGTGTCATGGTAGCAAAAGGACGTCGCTCGAAGCCGTCTTGGCATTCTGTCCGAGTGTTGGTTGGTTGGGAGGGGGCTCGCAACCATATGCCCACTTGGACCAGACAAACAACGCACTGAAGACGCGAACCGGCTCACAACACCACCGACCATCGACATCTTGACGCCCGACGTCGCCTGCCTGGTAGACGGAACATGCCGTTGGTTCGGCTGAGAATGAACAAACACACCACTAGGTACCTAGTGCTGGGTGGCCATGGAATTGAAGGCACTTTCAGATGTGAGACATGAGTGGTCTAGACTTCAGGTAGGGTCGATGAAGCCGACCGATTCGGGACGGCGGGAATGAAACGGCATCCAAGGCCCCCCCCCCCCCAAAAAAAAATAGAAATAGCGAGCCATCAATACGGGTCCTGCATCCCCCAGCAGACGCTCAGGGAGAGAGACGGTAATTCAAGCGGGAAAAGTAGGGAGGGTGTTTTACGAAACAAAATAGACAACAAGGTTGAAAGAAAGGACGCCTGAGCTCTTTGGAGGCGGACGGCATGATGGTCAGGCATCCGAGGCCCTGACATCCCGTCTCGTAAGGCAAGGCAAAAGCAAGCAAGCAAGCATTTGTGACTCGGAATCATGGGACCGACCGTCGCCATTCTCCTCCCGCAGTGTTACAGGTCTCAAATAATGAATGGAAATGAGGACAATGAATGGGTAGAAGCGAGGAGGGACACCCGTCTGTGCCCCCCCGAGAGGCAGGATAGTGGGTGTCTTTGAAGCAGTTGGATGGGGGCGGGGGAGATGGCGATGCCCAAGCGCAGACAGGAACACAGATAGATAGCAGTAGACAGCCAGCCAGCCAGACGGACAGACAGACAGACGGGTATCAAGCGTGGTCTTGGTGGCCGAATAGCGAAGAGGCGAAGGCAGCCGAGCGAATGAACGGACGGATGCATGCCGCACTGACTTGTCACTCACTATTAGACGGTCCCCTTTAGGTTGTCCGGGAGCAGAAACAATGAAAAAAGAAAAATGCGGGCATGCTCCGGGGGAACAAAGAAGAGGGAGAAAGGAACGCAGTAATCTAAGAGGGTGGCTGTTTCAACCTCTCAACGGCCGGGTACTTTTGTTTTGATGATGATGATGATGATGATGATGATGAAAGGGACAACGGGCGGGAGACATTGATGCCACAGGGAGGCGGGGCTATATCGTTTGAGGGTATGGTGTCAGGTACAAGCGCAGCATTAATTGCCGTGGTTATAATAGTGGCCGTTCTGGCAGCGGCCTTTGTCCAGCAAGTAAGTTAGGAGAGTTCGAGGTGTAGGTAGAGAGATGTGGTCGTAATAGCACGAGACGTTTGGTGGATGCATCCATCTATTGTTAGGTGGAGATGCATGTCGGTACGTGCGGACCTCAGTGCCGGCAGACCGACCGACAGACAGACAGAGGGCAGTGTCACGTTGTCTCCCTTTCCCCGGCGTGTCAGGTACGAGTGCTTGGAGTGTACGGATACCAAGGTAGTGCTTACCTACCTGGTAGGTACCTGGGGTGCTGGGTAGGTATGTAGTGTAGCGCGCCACGGCGGCCACAGATCAATCAAGATGGGGGGCGCTGTGAGACGCTTGTTTCTTCAGGGGCGTAGTAGGTACATACATATGTACGCCCATAGACTGTACAACATTGCGCTGTCGACGACATGACATTGACAGGCAGACATGTTACTGCTTGCTGCTTGCTGCTGGCTTTGCTTGCCCGCGCGGCTTGATGATGGGTACATTACTAGACTGCATTAACGCGCACGACATGTCATACGAGGCTGAGAACATGGCCCCACGTTTCGCGTCGGGGAAATCGTCTCGTCTGTGGTTGGATGGATGGATGGATCTGGATGCACGGGGGGTTCAAGCCTGTTGCTTCGACCGGTCCAGGTCCAGGTGCAAGTGTTTTACTGCAGGTGAGTGAAGGGTCTCGCTGGAATGTTGGTTCAATACTACCTACTCAATGAGGCAGCCAGCGTTGAGGTCAACATTAGATCAACCTAGGTAGGTAGGTATCCGTGTCTAGGTAGGTGTGTAGAGACGAATGGAGAGATGCCTCGCTTCGCCTCGCCTCGTCCAGTGTCTGTTCCTTGTGCATTAGAGGTAAAAGGCGGGAGGGCTCGACTCGTTCCTGTCTCAGTTAATCAGTCTGTATAGGTACGTATCGAGACAGATGCATACCTACCTACTTACCTACCTAAGTGGGCACATACATAGTACCAAGGCAGGTAAATACTTAGGTATGTAAAGTACATAGAAACAGACACGCAAAGGAAGAACTGTCTCGTATAGGTAAGGGATAGATACGATCGAAAAGTATCGCTCGGCATTGCCAAGGGCGCGAGATACTGTACATGCAATGTTCGAACATCCGGCTGGCTCCTTCCTTCCTTCCTGCTTCCAGTCCCTCCCGTTCCTTCCGTGCCCCAATACTACACTACACTACCCCTTCCCTTTTGCTTTCCTCTTTCACTTCTCTCCTCCCGAAATACGGCGGCAGCTTCTGACATTGATCGCCCACTAACTCTGTACCTAGGTGTCTAGGTACCTAGTGTCATTCGCGATTAGTCGCGACCCAACCGAGGGAGGTAAGTGCACGTACCCAGATGGGCAGGTACTTGCAGGTACGTATCTGACCCACGCCGTAACTACCTACCTCCCAGTACCTGCCTGTACAATGTACACCGGGTACACCCACCCACCTTGTGTCGCCCTCCTGCACTCGACCTCGACGGTCTCAGCGTCACGTCGCCTTCGTCTTCTCCTTCTTCTCCCTCGTCTTTCTTCTCCGGCCGATTTCTGTTCTCTCTCTGCTCGGACTCTGCAATCAAATCAGCCAACAGCAGAAGGGACGGCCACAGAGGAAAAAGACAAAAAAAAAGGGAAAAGAAGGGGGGTCAAGTCACGCGCTCATCTGGTTCTCATTTCACCACAGCCTTACCAACCAAGTCGCTATAGTACCTAGTGTGGTATGTAGTGTAGGCAGGTAGTAATGACAGGCAGTAATTACTAACTACTTGTACCTCATGACGCTTCAGTCAGCAGTGCAGTGCAGTGTAGTCAGTGTCTTGTCTTGGTCTTGCCTCGCCTCTCTTCCCCCCCCAGGTCTCCTCCTGCCCGCTGTACCGGCATGTAACTACCTGTGTAGCACATCGCATCGCACCGCACCGCACCGCACCGCACCGCGCCGCAGGACGTTGCAGATTCCCCCTTGCCCTTCTTTCCCCCTCCGCCCAACAAATAAACAAACAAACGAACAGTGGGTGACTTGGTGTACACCTGCCTCCAGGTCATAGTCCTTTAGCCTTTAGCGTCCTGTGTTTCCACTTCCAGCCCTGCCTACCTAAGTACCTACCTTATCCAGGTACATAGAGCATGGAGACATCTAGGTACCTTCCTGTGTAGCATACCGCCAACAGGTGTTACCTCTTCGTCCCCGATTTCATCTCTCTGGCCTCGAGATCCCTTGTACCCACGACGCCCTAAATCAACC
The DNA here is from genome assembly GCA_016807845.1 of Colletotrichum eleusines. Classification (NCBI taxonomy): domain Eukaryota; kingdom Fungi; phylum Ascomycota; class Sordariomycetes; order Glomerellales; family Glomerellaceae; genus Colletotrichum; species Colletotrichum eleusines. The sequence goes on along the minus strand of JADEZO010000010.1, from coordinate 2,660,931 downwards.
ACCACCACTAGGGAAATAAGATTAAGAGGAAAAAAAAAAGAAGAAGAAGAAGAAGAAGAAGAATACAGAATAAAAGAAGACGGAAAAAGCACCCCTTTCTTCTGTCTTCCGCTCCTCATTCGCCGTTTTGTTGATCGTGTGTTGGTCACTGCTGTGTTAGGTATTGAATGCTCCATGGTCCTGGTGGTGCCCTTTGATTACATAACACTCACTCACTACCTAGGTACCTACCTAGTCCTAGGTAGCCTCTTCTTCAGTCAGACTTACTTCTTCGTGTTGTCGAGACAGACACAACACTATAATCCATACCACACGCATGAACAGACAGCCAGACAGACAGACCATGACGAAAGGAGAGCGAGAGATTCATACCTGACACAAAAAAAATGGAAATGAAAAAAAAAAAAAAACACGTTGCTGCCATCAAGAGTTGCATAATCGCATAATCGCATCCCGTCCCATCTCATCGCTGCAACACCGTCCATCCATGGGCCTCGCGACGCGAACCAACAACCATCTCTCTCCCTGTCTCTCTCTCTCCCTCTCTCTCTGACCTCATTCTCCTCCTCTTCCTCCTGTCTCCCACTGGATACAAACTTCAGACCAAAAATCGCCCGTCGCTGTTGTGTATTTTACACTATATTTCTCGCCGCCCACTACAACCTACTCTTTCTCTCTCTCTGTCTCTCTCTGTCTGTCTCTCCCGCGCCTGACAATAAACTCTGACGTCTTTGTTTCTTCTACCGCCGCCGCCGCCGCCGCCGCCGCCTCGCCTCGCTTCGCCTCGTCTCTCTGTCCACTTGCTTGGCACTCCCTTCCGTCGCACAAAAGCCTCCCACACCCTGCTCTGTCAGTCTGCCCTGCACCACCAAAGCCACAGCACGGGTACTTATTTAGTTTACAGAAAGTGTACTCGGTACTTCCACCACCACCCCCTCCGTCCGCTTAGGTACCTACCTACCTAGGCGTCTACATCTCTTTTCCCGACCACCTGCCCAGTGTCAGCAACTGCACCACCAACGCCGGCCTCTTCCTTGTTCCTGTCCCTCCCCTCCTCCTCCCCTGCCGGAGCCTCTTCATTTCCATCCTCCGCGCGTCAGCAGTCACCGTCACACTACTCGCCCTCCTGGCACTGCTTCGCCTTCTCACAACCCTCCGCTCTGGTGACAAATCCCCGCCATCGTTTGCCTTGTCGACCCAACCACGACCCGACCAACAACTGGTGCCTTTGCACAAACAGACAACACAACCCCGACGACGAGAAGACAACACAATCTCCTCCCTTCGAAATCGCCGTTGCCCGAATCTCCAATCTTTGAACGGGGACTCGACTCCCCCCCCCCTCCCTTTATCCTCCCTCATCCCCTTTTGACCGAATAGCCTCGAATCCCTCGACTCGCGCCAGCCGTTTGCTTGCTCGATCTCTCTGCCGCGCATCGCTCGCCCGTCATGAGGCCCGCCGCCCCCTCGATAGAGATCATGGCGGCTCAGTCAGTCACCCCCGACTCCCGATCCTCCTCCTCCACGAACTCGCCTCTCCCTGCCGACAACGAGGAGTCGGACTTCTTCATCGCCGGCAACGACTCGCAGTCGTCCCTCGGCGTTCCCAACATTGAGGACATGCAGGTCAATGACGACCCATGCCAACCCGCAGTCAACCGCCTGCCCAGCGAGATACTCATCTCCATCTTCGCCAAGCTCAACAACACATCCGACCTCTTCCACTGCATGCTCACCTGCAAGCGTTGGGCAAAGAACTCGGTCGACCTTCTCTGGCATCGTCCCGCCTGCACCAACTGGAGGAACCACTCATCCATATGCCAGACCCTCCAGCTTCCCACTCCCTTCTTTGCCTATCGCGACTTCATCAAGCGCCTCAACTTGGCCGCCACGCCCCTCGCCGATAAGATCAGCGATGGCAGCGTCATGCCTCTCGCCGTGTGCACCCGCGTCGAGCGACTCACCCTGACTCACTGCCGGAACCTCACTGACCAGGGCCTGACCAAGCTCGTCGAAAACAGCTCCTCTCTTTTGGCACTCGACATATCCGGCGATGAAAACATCACCGACCTCTCCATCCTCACCATTGCAGACCACTGCAAGAGACTGCAGGGCCTCAACATCTCTGGCTGCCGCCTCATCACCAACGACAGCATGATTAAGCTTGCCGAGAACTGTCGCTACATCAAGAGGGTATGTACTTTGTTTTTGTTCCCTTGTTTTTTTTATCTTGTTTCATAAATTCCCTCTCTTTTCCCCAACGTCTTTCTTTTCTTAATCCCCGTCTTTGTTGCCTGCGTGCGTGCCTTGGATGGGGCCTCTCCGCAGCCTGACCTTCTGCGACGCCCGTCTCGATATTGACGCCTCCCCGCCCTGCGTTTTGCATTCTTGGCTGACACACAACTCCTTACTCCAGCTCAAACTCAACGACTGTCATCAACTGCGAGACAATGCCATCCTTGCCTTTGCCGACAATTGCCCGAACATCCTCGAAATCGACCTGCATCAGTGTGCGCAGATTGGAAACGAGCCCATTACCGCCCTCATCGCCAAAGGCCAGTCTTTGCGCGAGCTACGTCTGGCAGGCTGCGAACTCATCGACGACATGGCCTTCATGTCGCTGCCGCTCGGCAAGACATACGAGCACCTCCGCATCCTTGACCTGACCTCGTGCGCCAGGCTCACCGATCAGTCCGTGCAAAAGATCATCGACGCCGCCCCCCGTCTCCGCAACCTCGTTCTGGCCAAGTGCCGCAACATTACCGACGTCGCCGTCAATGCCATTGCCAAGCTTGGTAAGAACCTGCACTACCTGCATCTCGGCCACTGCGGCCACATCACCGACGAGGCTGTCAAGCGGCTCGTTCAGGCGTGCAATCGTATACGTTACATTGACCTCGGATGCTGCACCAACCTCACCGATTACTCCGTCACGAAACTGGCACAGCTTCCCAAGCTCAAGAGAATCGGCCTCGTCAAGTGCAGCAGCATCACCGACGAGTCCGTGTTTGCTCTCGCCCGTGCCAACCACCGCCCTCGCGCACGCCGAGATGCGAATGGCAACATTGACGAGTACTACTCGTCCAGCCTCGAGAGAGTCCATCTCAGTTACTGCACAAACTTGACCCTCAAGGTATGCCTGCCCCGCCTTGGCAGTCGATTTCCCTCCTCCCGCCCTTTCCCATGCTAACAGCTCGCAGAGCATCATCAAGCTACTGAACTATTGCCCGCGCCTCACCCATCTCAGTTTGACGGGAGTCACTGCTTTCCTTAGGGAAGAGTTTGGCGAGTTCTGCCGTCCTCCCCCGCCTGGTACGGCCTTCCACGCATAGCCGTTGCAGCAAATGCTAACCAAGACTCAGAATTTACCGATCACCAGCGTGGTGTGTTTTGCGTCTTTTCTGGCGCCGGCGTTTCGAGACTTCGCGATTACCTCAACTCCTCTGCCGAATACGAGAGCTTGCGCGATTCACCCGCTCGGTTCCCCGGCATTCCGGGATACGGTGCCCGTCGCCCGGCGGACCCCCGTAACGCGACCGCCGGAAATACTGAACAGGCCAACGGAGATGGAGAGGTTGACGACGCAGAGGTCCCGGAGGACGACGACTTTGAGGGTCTGGACGGCAGCGAAATGGCAGTGGATGCCCAACCCCTGTTGGTACAGAACCTGGTCAACGGCCATGCTCAGATTGGCGTTCCTCCGCCTCCGCCGAACCACGTGCCTCCGGCCGGCGCCGTGCCCATGTTCGCACAACCCCTGGCACAGGCGCCCCTGTTGTTCAGCCCCCTCAGCCCGGCCTTCCCTCAGTCGGCTCGCTCGCCGACGACTGGCGGCCCGTCCAACCACGCACCGCCCCTGGTCGTGTCTAGCCACTTCTCCCCGACGACTTCGGGGCCCAGCACGTCGACAGCAAACACTCTCTCGCCACAAGGAACAAATCTTGGATTCCCAGCATACACAAGCAGGAGGCCCGCACCTCTAGGCGCCAGCACCGCGTCGATGGAAGCTGCCATGCTCAGCCCGGCCAACCTCCAGAGTCGTCCAGCGAGTATCATCTCCATGGAGGCATCGATGCTGGGACCCGCCGATGTAGGGACGACGGAGCCATCCTCGCCCAACGGGCAGCAGCAGCACTCGTAAGCTGGAGGAACAGATTTGGTGGGTTTCGACCCGATTCAGAGCGTTGTTGGAGATTATGATTCGCTGGCATGAGATACGCAACTACAATATACCCAGGAGCGCGCGGGAAACACCGGGACGAAAAGAATTGACTGGTACAGGCAGGGAGGGTGTTGTTTACCACTTTTAAAACCTTGGTTGACCCTTTTTTTCCTCCTTTTTTTTTTTGGCCAACGTAGCCTTTTTGGTATCGATTGCCATTGGAGGGAGGGGGTTAGATGAGTGTAGCAAAGCATACCAGTATCTTGGGAGGCGTTGACGGCCGTGCTTGGTTTTGGCCGTCCGACGGGGTTCCCCTTTGTTTTCTTTGTCCGATTCTTTGCGCACAGCATGGGCCAACTGGCTTTGTTCGTTCATCTTGTTATTATGCGGCGGTAGACCATGGGCTCTCTCTCTCTTTGCGTCTCCCTCGTTTTTATCTTTTTCTTTTCTTCTCACTACTTACTTACACTCAACTTGTTGGTTGACCTTGAGTTTGGTATCAGTAAAGCAGGAGGACCAGGGGGTTGTTTGAGATTGGACGTGTCTCTGCCTCAAAACGACTACAGTATCAAATACACACAGGCACCGATGAGGAAACACAAAAACGTCATGCAGCCATGGAATGCGAAGACGATGCCCTAATGGGATGTGTAATGTTATTTGGTATGACCATCATTTCCGCTGTCGTCCCTCGATGTGCCGTGATCCGTCGAGATGGCAAATAAGTCCTCGACTCCAAAACCAAAACGCCTTTGCGCAAAGCTCAAGTTCATCATGCTATCTCTCTCTCTTCCCCCCTCCTGTGTCTCTCTAACTCTCTCCATGCCCCAGAACGTCCGGGTGATAACCCCCCTCCCCGATTACCGCATCACCAGAAACCTGAGGCGACGGACCCACCGCCTTGTGCCTGCGCTTCCGTCATGTTGTCCATGACGAACCAGTGCACAATGTCCCTGGCGGCCAGCGCGTCCTCCAGGCTGTCGTGTCCTTGCTTCGCTTTTTGGATCTGGCGGTCAAACATTTCGGCCGTCAGAGCCTTGAGGGAGAGGCCGCCCGGCTTGCGCCTGACCCTGGTCTTGACGGCGGCGGCGGCGGCGGCGGCCGAAGAAGGCTTTTCCGAGCTCTCTGCGGCGTCCCCCCCCGGCCCGAGGCCGAGCTCGTCAAATGAGATGAGATCGCCGCCGTCCCCGCCGTCCTCGTCCTCTTCCAGAGTGGCGGCGGAGGCGGAGGCGGAGGCGGCAGCCTTGTCTTCCTCGTCTCCTCCCTCGCCGCGCGTCTCCTTCTCCTCCTCTTCCTCCTCGCGCTCCTTCTTCTTCTTCTTCTCCTCTTCCTCACGCTTCTCCCGCTTGGCGCGGGCGGCGGTGGCGAGGACGAGCGAGTCGACGACGAGCGGGTGGATCCAGCGCAGGGCGGCGAGGTCGTTGTGGACGGCGTGGCCGACGACGACGGTGGCGGGGCCGACCCAGCGCCAGACGGCGTCGCGGACGGCGGCGGGCCCGCCGGTGATGCACTTGCCCTTGTCGCGTGCGTCCCTCATCTGCTGGCGCGAGACGCCGGACCACTTGGTGTTGTAGTGCTGCATGGGGACCTGGGGGCAGACGAGGCTGTCGAGGAGGATCTCGGAGGTGAAGTAGTCGACGAGGGTGACGCGGATGAGCTCGGACTCGCCGTCGTAGGCGGTGCCCATCTCGCAGTCGATGGCGACGGCGAGGTGGGGCGTGCGGGAGGAGGAGGAGGAGGAGGAGGAGGCGGAGGAGAGGTCCGGGGTGTGGTGATATTGGTGCCGGGCCTTGAGGTCGCCCCGGGCGTAAGTCCGGGTGAGGTGCTCCGGGGCCCAGGTGCAGCCCGGGGTGGAGGCGTGGGCGCGGCAGCAGGTCCAGTACTAGCGGGTCGTGTAAGTAAGGAAAAGGTTCCGGTCGAGATGAGGAGGTGAAAGGGGGGGGGAACGTACCATGCGGTCAACGCGGCCGGTGTGGTACCGGCATTTGAGGATCGGTTTGGAGTGCTTCTCGTGGGATGAGGGGTCTGGGCCGAAGGTGGGCTTCTTGGGCGCCTTCTGTCCGTCCTTTTCATCCGGCTTATACTTGTTTTTGTTGTTGGAGCCTGTAAGGGGTGGAGGGTTTTAATAGAAGGGCCCAACCTCGGGGACAGGGGAGGAGGGGAAAGAGAGAGAGAGGAGAGAGAGAGACTAACAGCGGAGGTTGCACTTGCGGCAGCGTTTCTTATCGTCAATGTCGGCCTCGGAGAGCGGGTGAAGGACGAAGCCGTTCTTGATGAGGACGTCTCTGCGGTGGGCCATGGAGTGCAGGTGGCGGAGGTAGAGCAGGGTCGGCTCGATGGCGGTGGAGGGGGTTCCGTAAGGGTTCGAGGGCGGCTGGGCCGTCGCAGGCCGCTGCTGGTCCGAGGCCATCGTCGCGCGTGGAGAAAGCGCGGGGCTCAAAGATGGGGAGGAGGAACCTCACGATTGCCGCGATGCCGCGGTGGTCGAGCGAGTGATGGTCGTCGCGAGCGATGATTCACTCGCTCGCTGCTGGCGCGGCAGAGGAGGGGCAGAGCCGGCGGGCGACGCTAATTCGTGCTGAAACTGAGAGGGTGTCGTCGTCTCTAGCGGCTCAAGGCTTGTTTGTGGTGAGAAAGAGGTGAAGAAACGGATTGTTTTTTTTGGCGGGGATGCAAAAAGAAAAAGAAAAAAAAGTTGAAGAATGATAGAGACAGACAATAGCTTTATGTCCTTTCAGGTCGCAAGACGGTGAAGGTGCACATCACACGGCGCCGGAGGGGTTCCTGCAGTCCCCGTTGGACGGGGCCCACGCCGTACGTCGTGTTTGGCCCTCCTCGTTTGCTCTCTTTCCCGTTGGCTGGAGAGCAAGATTAAGTGAGAGGAACAGAGAGAAGAAAAGAAGAAAGAAAGAAAGAAAGAAAGGAAGAAATGTTCGCTGCCTGGAGGATTATGGTTGCTTTCGTCGTCCAACACGCGAGAGTATTTCCACTTTCCCCAAGGCGGGCGGGTGTTATAAACGACGATGTTGGAACGAGGAGAGGATGAATGACTGTTGTTGGTTGGTGATGGATGCAAGGGGGGACGGACGGCGCTCAGCCTCGACCAGGCTGGGGCTCTTTGGGATGGAATAGTATGATTGCTGTTTAGAGAGATTGGAAGCTGCTGACGCTCAAGTTTCCAACTGTGGGTTTTGTTTGTGAGTTCGATCTAATTCATCGACAGAAACCAGGCTGTTGTATACGCTGAATTATAACACGACAGAAAAAAAGAAAAAGAAAACAAGAACCCCCCCCTCCGATCCTCCCTTTGGAACCTGCGGGATCCCCCTCGTTGAACCTTAATTACGTCAGAAGAACTTACCTACTCAGCCTTACCCACGAGTCAAATCAGCGAAGAAGAACGTTTCCTATTATCTAGAACAGATATGGCGGGGTACATGATATAGTTGGGCTCAATAGCTCACAGTCATTCTGAGTAAGCAAACCGCAAGTGAGCAACGCATCGGTCGGGGAACAGCCAAATGCATGCATGATAAGATCAGTAACAGAGCTCCAATCTTCCATCAGGGATCTGCATGTATTCTACTCTCATAACTCCGGCTGGATGTGAAAACTTCGATGAGAGAGACTAAGACATTCATTCATTCTCCCTAGAGGGCGATGAGACCGGTGAGAGGAAGAGAGGGAGACCGTCTCACCGCTCACCGAGGAAGACCCACTAGGGCGGTCTCAGCGACCAATCATGTGCCTTCTCCTGAAGCGGGGCTCCGCCGTCTTTCCTCTGACCCGCTCTCGGTGTGCAGCACCTTCCACCGTCCAACAAACAACGTTTAAAGCCATCGTCAGTCATCCTACTCCACTCACACACACTCTCTCTGTCCCGTCGTCAACCAGCAAACTTCCATACGCTTCAGTACGTGCACTTGCCGCAGTAGGAGCACTTCTCCGAGCACGCAGTGTAATCATCATCCCCGACGCCCCATGAAAACTCGTCTTCCGTCTCCTTCTCTGCCTCATCAGACGATCGCCTCTCGGCTCCCCCCACCTTGCCCTCGACGCCCGAGGCCAGCCAACCCCCCCACTTGGCCATCATGTCAACCGAGAATGCGGGGGACAGTCCGGGGCATTGCTCTCGAACATCGAGCGTCGACCCCTCCTGCCGGCTGATCTCGAGCCGTCCAGCTCGACTAGCATGAGCAAGGTCCACGATGCGATGCAGGAGCGCTGCCAGCTGAGACAGCTCCGGCTGCATCGACTTTTCCCACACCTTGACCTTCTCCGACACGTCCATGACTTCTATCTCGGTGAAGGTACCCCGCTCGTGGTAGGCCAGGATGAAGTTGGGGATCTGGGCCACCCACAAGCGAGGAAGCTCCTCTTCGAGAAAGTCTTTGCCTTTGCGGAACATGGACCGCGTCTTGAGATCGAAAACCGCTGCCTGGGGCACCTGAAAGCCGCCAGACTGCAGCCGCAGCCGAGACGAGTGACTGGGACTCTTGGACTCCATCTCACTGGCGCCCAAGCTTTGGATCAGCGCGTCGACGGAGCTCTTTTCGCCAGCCACCACACGACTTCCATCCGACAACGGCCCAAGCTTGTCTTGGAGGTAGCCATCACACTCGTGCCGGACGACGCAGTTGAGACCGCCAAAGTCGTACCGAAGCACGCGCTGGTGGGACGCTGACCCGCCCACGCCGGCATCCCAAGTGGTGTAAGCCTCCGGGAACTTGTGCCCGTATCCTCTGACATTGGGTATCGTCTCCGTGGGTGAATTCTCCCTTCGGATCAAATGCACGGCGCCCCCAACTACCTCGACGAGCATCCGGAAAGCCCGCTCGTCACCCCGAACGAAGCGCAGGAGGTTTCCGATGGTGCTTCCGCAGCCGACAATGTCCACCGGCTTTTCGAACGGCTCCGGATGCATCCTCAGGACGGCCTGAGCGGCAGGCTCCATCGGATGAGCCGGGTATCTCGCGGCGTTCTTGTCACGGTAGTAGACACCGCTGTCTTCTTCCAGTTTCCGAGGCTCCGCAAGGGGCGTCCATCTCGGTGGCGCACCTGCGCAGAGTTAGCAGGATTATATGGAAACACCCACCGCCCTCCCAGGAGTTCTTTGGATTCCATGTACCTGGGATCAAGACGGATGGTACCGTCTTGTCGAGCCAATTGTATGACGCCACCAGCTCGCAGCTAGTCACGCGAGCAGAGGCTTTGAATCGCGCGGCTGGCTTCGACAACTCTGCAACGTCGATTGCCTCTACCAGCGGCCCGAACGGCGGCGCTGGCGATGGCGTTTCGGGCTCCGCCTGCCGCCACCGAAGCTTGCTTTGGAATTGGTTGTACTTCTTCTGTCGATACATTATGGTGCAAGAGAGACGAACTCGATGTGGGAGGTGAGTAAAATGGATTGGAATGGCAGTAGCCGCCGGACAGCACATTGAGCCGTTTTATTGATCGTCTTGGTTCATCAGTCGTCTGTCTGTCTGCCTTGTAGGCGGCCAACTACGCAGGGTGTTTGTCTGGCTACGTACCGCATTCATGCGGCCGCCATGCCGGAGGCCGACCACGCCCCTTCACTGCCCCCGCAGCCAACGGCGGCCACGACCGACTTTCGGAGGCCTTCTGTTGGTTCATGTTCTTCTACTTTGACTTCTGCTTCGACCTCCTTTTTTGGGCCCAACAGAGCTACAGAGCCTTTGGCAGTCAAAGCCTAACCTTGTCTGCCTGCAAGGCGCAGCCCGGCATGTGATGAATACGCGCCGTCCCTGCGAGAGATGCAGTTGGTCTCTTATCTTGCCACCGGCCGTTTTCTTGTCCTCCTCGATCACGTGAGACATATCAGAGACCAGAGAGCCGAATTGAAATACAAACGCAGTTCCAATTGCCGACCGGCGTTTGTATCCTGCCCTTCATTTACTCTACTGCCAGTCCAGGGACAGACCCAAGAGTCTCTCCCAATTATCTGCTCCTATTTTCGTTACTTGCACGGCAAATCAGAAAGTATCATGGTATCTACCGTTCTCGACACCCACCGTGGTTCTCGCCTATTGAAGGTCTTTCGAGACGTCACCAAAGGCGGGAGGGCAATCACCACACCTGCCGACGCCCGCCTGTTCCTCGAGGCGGTCCGGACGAACCCTTCGCCGGCTGCTTGTTTGGAGATCATCACCGCTAGCGATGTTGCCAAGGATGCCGTTCGACACAGCATCCGGATCGACTCATCTACCTCCTTCGTCCAAAAGCACGTCATTCCTTTCATTGCGTACCTGAACGATCCCGGCGTGAAGATGCTGTACAACGGCAACCTCCTTGGTCAGCTGCTGCTCATCATCGCCCAGCCCCCCGTACTCTGGGGCAACCTATTGCGCACCTACCGGGCATCCCAGTTGACCGAGGGCGAGCTCTACGTATTTGCCTGGCTCTGCTTCGAGCTGGCAAGTCTCTCTGACAAGGGGCTCGACAACATTGTCGACGATATATCTGCCGCCCTGGAGCAAGCACCGCTGAAAGGGGCCCAGGACCACAGAACCCGTGACCTCACATACAGAATCAAGAAGGTCCTGGACCTCAGATCGTCCGCGTCTCCCGACAAGGGTCTCGAGGCGCCTGGCGGCCGTCACGACAACGACTTTGCCAACTTTCGGGACATTTCCATCTTTCCCACCAGTGACGAGTTCTACTCGAGTGCCCTGCCCTTCTACCGTCGCGCGGCTGAAGTCGCCAGCGTCGACCACACGCAGCGACCGCGTGTGCATCTCGATAACCAATTCCGCCTTCTCCGCGAGGATATGCTCGCTGAGCTCCGGGACGACCTGAAGATCGCCACGGGCAGGAAGAAGAGCAACAAGAGAGCCCAGATCCTTGCCGGACTGAGACCTATCGGCATCGACACTGGCGGCGACAATCGAAGCCACCCCTGTGCCGTGCGTGTTGCTTGCTACCAGGGGCTTCAGTTCCTGAAGCAGCTGCCGCCAGCGGGGCGCAAGACCTTTCTGGACGACCATAAGAACGTTCTCCGCCATCAGTCCTTTGGTGCATTATGCGGAGACAAGCACATCGTCGCCTTTGCCTTCCTCCTTCGTGACGCGGATGAGCTGGCCAAGAGCCCGCCGGTCGTCGCCCTGCAGTTCACCAGCAGCGATGCCACTGCCAGAGCTCTGCTGGCCCTTCAAGCGCCCGCAAGCCTCAAGTTCATCCTGGTCGATACTCCCGTCTTCGCCTACCAGCCCGTTCTGGAATGCCTGCGAGACATGGTGGAGATGCCTCTGGGAGGCAATTTGGTTCGCCTTGGGACTGATGACGAGGGCGACCACCACTCGCCCACGCCCTTTCAGCAGTCCTCCCACATCCAGATCTATATTGAGAAGCTGCACCGGGTCCTGGAGTCTGAATCGCACAGACTTGTAGTCGGCAAAGCTCGCCTCGATCTTGACGGGTCTCAGATTCTGTCTCTGCTGCACGCGCTGGAGAGCCCGGTGTCCCTCATTCAAGGTCCTCCTGGTAAGCCTTGTCTGCCCTGCTCATCTGAGTCTGGAAGCGGAACTGGAAACTGATTGATTCGCCTCGCTCCAGGAACCGGTAAATCGTTTGTGGGCGCACTGTCAGCCAAGATCCTACTGAGGGATCCGTCAAAACGCATTCTGGTGCTCAGCTACACGAACCATGCGCTCGACCAGTTTCTCGAGGACCTGATGAAGATTGGCATCCCTCCTAGCGATATGGTGCGACTCGGCTCCAAGTCCACAGAGGCAACCGCGCCGCTATCTCTGGACAAACAGCTTCGCGGAACGACAACTTTCCGCCGAAGCCGTGAGGCATGGCAACTCATTGACGGAGTCAAGGAAGAGCTCGGTATAGTCAGAGATGAGATCAATCATGCATGCAGCGGTCTGGTTCGGGGGAGAGTCAGCTCAGCGGATATCCTGGGTTTCCTCGAGTTTTCCGACCATTACCAGACTTTCCACGAGGCGTTTCTTGTACCCGAACAGGAGCAGGGCTTTCGGGTTGCGGGCAGCAACAATCAAGAGATGACATCCGGCCACTTGCTCGAACGGTGGGCGCAGGGGCAAGGTGCTGGCCAACTTCGCAACATCATGTCGCCTGCAAGCAGGCGTATCTGGAGCTTGCCCAAAGCCGAAAGGTCCCAGCACGTCCAGAACTGGACTGAGTGTATACAGAAGGAGCAGATCGAGGCAGTCCAGGGTCTAGTCAGGCGCTTTGACGAGACCGATGAGAAGCTGGCCACTCTCTTCAACGAGAACAAGCGTTCCTTCATGCAGACAAAGAGGCTCGTCGGGTGCACAACCACCGCGGCCGCCAAATACAAATCGCTGATCAAGGCTGCAAAGCCGGACGTCGTCCTCGTCGAAGAGGCCGGAGAGATCCTCGAGGCCCACGTGTTGACGGCCCTGCACAGAGAAACCAGACAGCTGATCTTGATCGGAGACCACAAGCAACTCCGCCCCAAGATCAACAACTACAAATTGAGCGTCGAGAAGGGGGAGGGGTTCGACCTCAACCGCTCGCTCTTTGAACGGTTGATTCTCCAAGAGCACGACCATGTCACGCTACAGAAGCAGCACAGAATGCATCCCGATATCTCGGACATTGTACGGCAGATGACGTACCCTGCGTTGTTGGATGGCCCCAAGTCCGACGAGCGGAAGCCGCCCAAGGGACTGCAAGGTAGAGTGAGCTTCATCAATCACGACCATCCAGAGGACCTGACCCACGAGATCACTGATCGCCGCGACGACGGCGTCCCCTCGAGCAAACAAAACCGTTTCGAGACGGAGATGGTCCTGAAGCTAGTCAAGTATCTGGGTCAGCAAGGGTATGGGACCGAGAACCTGGTCGTTCTCACCCCGTACCTGGGGCAGCTTCGTTTGCTCAGGGACATGCTGAGCGAAGAGAGCGACCCGTGGCTCAACGAACTCGACTCGTTCGAGCTCACCCGCGCGGGACTGATAACCGCGGCGGCGGCCAAAGTGAAATCTGGGTCCGGAAGAATCAGGCTGTCCACGATAGGTAAGATTCTTGCGACCCTTCCCCTGAAGTTCTCCCGGGCTCATCTCGTTTAGACAACTATCAAGGGGAGGAAAGCGATATTGTCATTGCTTCCCTGACGAGAAGCAACAGAAAAGGCGACATTGGATTCATGAAGGCGCCCGAACGACTGAACGTGCTGTGCTCCCGAGCAAGAGAATGTCTCGTCTTGATAGGGAACATGGAAACGTTCATGGCATCTTCGCAGGGTCAGGCGGTCTGGAATCCCTTCTTCAAATTGCTCAAGGAGAAGGGGTATCTGCATGATGGCGTGTCCATTCGGTGCGAACAGCATCCCGAGAAGACGGCATTGCTCAAGGGACCCGGGGACTTTGACATCAAGTGCCCCGATGGAGGCTGCGACCAAGTTTGGTGAGTTACAGAAAGCACGGCCGATGGCTGCGGACCCAATCACGCGCGGATCCCATGATGCTAACGACGTGAACGTAGCAATGCTATTGTATCATGCGGCAAGCACGCATGCCAGATGCGTTGTCATCGGATTGCGGACCACAGCAAGTCTCCTTGCGAACTACGCATCGAGAAGATATGCGACCGTGGCCACAAGTTCCGCGTCCCCTGCAGCAAGCAAGACGCCGCGTGTCGCGTCTGTCTCAAGGAGGACGAAGACACGCGAAGGAGGGTCCAGCGAGACCTCAAGATGGAAAAGGAACGCGATTTGGCACAGAAGCGGTACGCGCAGGATCTCCAGGAGATGAGGGACGAGCTTGACCATGAACGACGTCTACTCAAGTACGCCCAAGAGAAAGAGGACCACGACAAGACGCTCCAGAAGACGCGCGAAGAGCTCGAGGCCCTCCGACAGACGAGGGCTCGGGCAGAGACGATGAAGGCGGCAGCGGCGGCCAAAGCCGTCCACTCAAATAACCCGGCAAATCCCGTACAGAGCGACGAACCTGAGCTGTATGAGTCTCCGGCCCCCGATAGTGCCGAGTCAGAATGGGTCACCATGAAGCGGGATGGGGCGAGCATCAGTGCCTTGGATACGCTGATGGGCATGGTTGGCCTAGAGAGTGTCAAGGAGGAGTTCCTTACCATCAAGTCCATGGTCGATACCGCGGTGCGACAGAACATCTCGCTATCAACAGAGAGGTTTGGCTGCACACTCTTGGGAAACCCGGGCACCGGTGAGGCGACCCCTACCGACTGTTTTTGCTGGAAACTAAATCCAAAATAGGCAAAACAACTGTAGCGCGAATCTATGGCAAATTTCTGACATCCGTCGGTGTCATAGCCGGCAGTGGCTTTGAGGAAACCTCCGGATCGAAGCTCGCGTCGATGGGAGTCGCGGCCTGCCAGCAGATGCTGGACGACATGCTCGAAAATGGTGGCGGGGTCATCTTCATCGACGAGGCCTACCAGCTATCATCCGGAAACAGCCCCGGCGGCCGCGCGGTGCTGGATTTCCTGCTTGCCGAAGTTGAGAACCTGGCGGGGAAGATCGTCTTCATCTTGGCCGGCTACAACAAGCAGATGGAGTCATTCTTCGCCCACAACCCAGGCTTCCCCAGCCGGTTCCCGAGAGAGATGAAGTTTGACGACTACAGCGACGATGAGCTTCGCCGTATTCTCGAGGCGCAGATCAACAAGAAGTACGGGGGCCGCATGAGGTGGGATGATCCCCTCTACATCCGGGTCGTCTGCCGGAGACTCGGCCGAGGACGTGGTAAAGAAGGATTCGGCAATGCGAGAGCGGTCGAGAATCTTCTCAGCAAGATTTCCAGCCGTCAGGCCAACAGAATTCGCAAGGAACGCCACGCCGGGGCAACCCCAGACGACCTCATGTTCACGAAGGAAGACTTGGTGGGCCCTGAACCCCTCAGTGCTCTGGCCAACTGTAAAGCCTGGGCCGAGCTGCAACGCCTCATCGGCCTCTCGTCGGTCAAAGAGTCTGTTCGAGCTTTGGTCGAAAGCATCCAGACGAACTATGTTCGGGAACTTGCCGAGGAGCCTGTCATAGAGTATTCTCTGAACAAGGTCTTTCTTGGGTCGCCCGGAACAGGCAAGACCACAGTCGCAAAGCTCTACGGCCAGGTGCTGGTCGATCTCGGGTTGCTATCAAACGGAGAAGGTCAGTGTTGTCGCCATGACTATCCCCGCTCACAGAGCTAACCATGAGCGCAGTGGTGGACAAGAAGCCGTCCGACTTTGTGGGCGCCGTTTTGGGCGCCTCCGAGGCGCAGACGAAGGCCATTCTCGCGTCGACTGCGGGCAAGGTCCTCGTCATCGACGAAGCGTATGGCCTGTATGGCGGCGGCGGCGGCGGCGGCTTAAGCGGGGGTGTCTCCGACCCTTACAAGACCGCAGTCGTCGATACGATTGTTGCCGAGGTCCAAAGTGTCCCAGGAGAGGACCGCTGTGTGCTGCTCCTCGGCTATACGGACCAGATGGAGGAGATGTTCCAGAACGTGAATCCGGGCCTCAGCCGGCGGTTCCCCATTTCTTCCGGATTCGTGTTCGAAGACTTCAGCCAACCCGAGCTGATGTCGATCCTCGATCTGAAGCTCAAGCAACAGGGGTTTTCGGCGACCGATCAAGCCAAGGATGTCGTCGGCGAGATGCTTGAGCGCGCGCGCAACCGCCCGAACTTTGGCAACGGCGGCGAGGTGGACAATCTCCTGAACGAAGCCAAAGCCCGCCACCAGAGACGCGTCTCGTCCAAGCAGGCCAAACAAGTTTCTACCCTCGAAGCCTTGGACTTTGACGAAGACTTTGATCGGGCGGAACGCGCCGACACCAACGTGGCCAAGCTGTTCGAGGGCACGGTCGGCTGCGAGAGGATCGTTGCCACATTGGAAGGATTCCAGGAGAGCGTCCGATCCATGAAAGCTCTCGGTATCGATCCCAAGCAGAACATCCCGTTCAACTTTCTCTTCCGCGGGCCCCCCGGAACGGGCAAAACGTCGACCGCGACGAAAATGGGCAAGGTCTTTTATGACATGGGATTCTTGGCCAACGACAAGGTCATGATATGCTCTGCCTCTGATCTAATTGCACAGTATGTTGGACAGACGGGCCCCAAGGTCAAGCAGGCCCTCGACAAGGCTCTTGGTCGAGTGCTGTTCATCGACGAAGCGTACCGGCTGGGGGAAGGCTCCTTCGCCCAGGAGGCCGTCGACGAGCTCGTGGATGCTGTGACCAAAGACAAGTACAAGGGCCGTCTTGTCATCATCCTGGCGGGGTACGAGGACGATATCAACCGGCTGCTTTCGGTCAACCCCGGCATGTCTAGCCGGTTCCCCGAGGTCGTCGACTTCCACAGCCTCAGCCCGGAGCAATGCTTCGATCTCTTATACAAGACGCTTCTGAAACAGAAGCGCGACCTCGAGAGCAGAAAGGCATCTGCCCGCCTCGTGCTGGACTGCCTCCGGCACCCCGATGCAGACTTCAAGGACGTCGTCGTGAGCACATTTCGTGCGCTCTCCAAGCAATCCAGCTGGGCCAGCGCCCGCGATGTGGAGACCCTTGCTAAGTCAATCTTTCTCAAAGCCCTCGATTCCCGCGAGGCGCAGTGCATCACGGTAACGGAGGAAGTGGTCGAGACGGAGCTCGACAAGATGCTAACAGAGCGCGATGCCCGCGCCAAACAAGCGGGAACGATGCGCGGAATGCCTGGGCTTCAGGTTATGCCGATGGCACCCCCGCCTCCCCCGCAGACTCGGCACAACATAGCGACACAGCATCAGACGGTTGCTGCGGAAGAAGAGGTGACCTACACCCCCCCCGAGAGCCCTGTCGAAGAGGTGGTGGAGGAGGAAGGGAGGCGCAAGGCTGTCCGGGACGTTGGCGTCAGCGACGAGGTCTGGGAACAGTTGGAGAAGGACAAGAAGGCCGAGGAGGAGAAAGACGCCAAGTACCGGGCCATGATCGAGGCCCAACGCAGAGCGGTCGGCGCTGCACGGGACGCCATCCTCAGGCAGCTGATCGAGGAGGAGGAGCGGCGCAAGCAGGAAGAGGAGCTGCGGAAGAAGGTCGCGACGATGGGGAGATGCCCTATGGAGTACGATTGGATAAAACAGGCTCGGGGGTTCAGGTGCGCGGGCGGGTCGCACTGCATATCCGACGAGGAGCTTGCGAGCTCCTGAGGGGATGTCCGGATAGAGATGTGATGTTGCCGTAGCAGGATTGCCAGTGTAACTGGGGCTTGGATGCGGCATGCCACGTGCTGCACCGATTTTGAGTTGACAGAATTCTTCAAAGGCGAGTACCTCGACCTCATGATCCCATTATGCCTGTGTTTGTCCGACTGTGTTGGAGTATAACCTTGAGCGGGACTCCAACATCATACAGGCTGGAGCGGATTCACGTGCCCTCACTTGAGCGTCGGATGATTCATCTTCGTCGTGGGGGGCAGACTGTCACGAGAGGGCCAAGTCTGAGCACTTTGAAGACCGCCGTGTTCCTCGTTGTTGGGTATGAGGACGGAACAGAGGAACAAGGACAAGGTGTCGTAGGCCCGGGTGATCCCCGTCACGCAGGAGACGGTCGGAGACACCCCCCGGCAGGGGAACCCCGGGGGGGAGCCATCCGTGGCCGATCCGTGGCCGATCCGTCAGCCAAGGTGTATCGCGCGGCGCTTGAGTGTCGGCAGTGGCGCATGGACAGGCCGCCAGAGGACGCACGTCATGCTGGGCAGCGGCGGCGGGGACGAAGCTGATGACGTGGCTGAGACGGCATGGCTGTGTCCTCCTGTGCAGCCCTCTCGCAGGAAACTTTGTTTCTACGCGGGATAGGTTTCTGTCAGGATAAGGTTTTGCGGGGATTTTAAGGAAAGGGGAAGGGGTATACCTATCTGTTCTCTGGTCATAGGATGTTAACAAACAAAAGAAAAAGAGGTTCTGGGGCTGAGGTGGTCATCTGGAACTCAAAGTCAGGGCATGGGAAGGGGGGGGAAGGGGGGGAAGGGGACTGTATGGGACGCGGAGCCGCGGCATCACGAGATAAGAAATCGGAGACGCGGCGTCTGCACCCACGTCTGGCGTCGTATGCTCTTCTGTGTCTGCCCTTTTGTCATCGGGCATGATGGCACGGCGAACTGCCCGGAAGAGAGACTGGGAGGCAGATAGATCCAACAATGACAATGTTCTACCCCCCCCCCCCCTTCCCTGCGCGGTGCTGAGCTAGAGGGTCAAGTTTGACGACCTTTCCGTGAAGTCAACTGCTCCCTTTATTTTGACAACCGCTGAAAGCGGTTATCCACTGGTAGGGCTCGGATCTAAGCATGTTTCTTCTAGGCCGTTAAAGCCAGGACAAGATTCGCGCTTACCATCATAGTTGGAGGGGAGATTGGCACGGGGGCTTATGCGCATATTAAAAAGAGAGAAAGCCAGAATGATGATTTGCTACAGGCTAAACAAAGCTGCAAGGAGTACCCCCGGAGTCCAAAACTCATTTCCCAACCGCCGCCGCGGTATCCACCACCTTACCAGTACCGCCGCCCCCGAGGCCTCCGAGGCCCCCGAGACCACTCAGGATAGCACCGAGCCCACCGAGCCCGCCACCAGCACCAGCACCACCCTTACCACCAGCTGCAGCTCCCGTGAGACCGCTTAGAAGAGAACCAATACCTCCAGCGCCGCCCGCACCACCCGCGCCACCACCAAGAAGACCGAGCAGAGCTCCGAGTCCATCACCCCCGCCGGCGGTAGCGGCGAGGGTCTTGGGGGCAGCGGCAGGGGGGTTCGTCGCGGCAATACCAGGAGAGTCGGGTGTAGCGGGAGCAGCAGCAGGTGGAACGCCGGCACCGTTGCCAGAGTCAGCTGGAAAGGAGCGGCGCAATGGTTAGTACCAGTCTTTTCTTATAGCCTACGGATATGTCGAACAGACGCGCGCGAATACGGACGAAGAGGGGTTTTGGCGGACGGCGAAAAAAGGGGGGGCTGCTCTACGCACCCGCTGGGGGAGCGCCGGCGGCGGCGGCGGCGGCGGCTTTGCCGGCACCCGCGTAGGCCTGGACTCCCTTGTCGATGGTGGCGGTGATCTGGTCAATGGTCTGCTGGGCGATGCCCTGGCCGATAGCGGGGACCTTGGAGATGAGGGAGCCGCCGAGGGACTGGGTTGTGGCCTTCTGCTTGTTGAGGTTGTCGAGGACGACGTTGGAGACGCCGAGCTTGTCAAAGTTTGGCTTCTTGGCGATGAGGTCGTCGATCAGGGTGGAGGCCGAGGACTGGAGGTCGGTGGCGAGCTGCTGGAGGCCGAGGGCCTCCTGGAGCTGCAGGGGCTGGGAGTTCTTGACCTGGTCCACGGACTTGGTGATGACGCCCTCGAGGTCGGTGGCGGCGGTCAGGACGGGTTGCGCGGTGGAGATGTCATCGCCGACGGCCTGCGGGGAAGTGTGTTAGCGTGAGTCTGCCTTATGCTGCAACTGGGCGCGCGCGCGCGCGCATCCGGACTCGAGCCACGAGAAGGTGTGAGGCCAGGGAGCGGTGCGGCCGCCGTTTTCTCTCTTCCAATCTCTTCCAAACGACCAATGTTCAGGGCCAACGTACCTTGACGGCGGTGTCAAGCTTGGAGATGGCGCCCTGGACTGCGGTGACGGCGCTCTGGATGACCGAGGCTTGACGCTTCTCAGTAGGGGCCGCGAAGGCCGTGCCGACAAGGGCGAAGAGGAGAGTCTTGGTGAGCTGCATTTTCTTTTTGTGTTGATGGTTCACTGGCCGGAGTGATGTTCTTGGTTTGGTATCGGGGGGGAAGAAAAGGGAAGAGCGAAGGGAGAAGACTAAGAGCGGATAGAGAGTCTAGAATCAGGGAGTATACGTATATATATAAAATTATATATGAGTGAGAGTTGAGATGTGTCCCGTGCTGAGTTGAGTTTTGTTCGACAATGATGATGCTTTCATGCCCGATACCGAGCTGGGAACTGTCAGCTTAATATAGCATTTTGGCAGGATCGCCCCGTGCTGTCCTCGATAGCCTCTCGTCGGACACATCTAGAAAGTTCGCCTCGAAAGCAAATCTTCCTCTTCCTGGGGGCGAGGGGTCCGGCGGTGACGCACAACCCTGGAGCTTGTGACAAATGGACCCCGTAGAATTCCCCGAACGGTTGTCTTGCGAGAACTCCCATAGGACGTCTCGAGTAGTCCGCGAATCCTCCCTTGTTCTCTTGGCGAAGGACGGGAAGGGCTGACAGAGAGCGTGTAAGTCGTGGTCCGGTAGGTGTGCCTCGAGGAATCACCGCTCTCTTGGCCCCTACCATAGGATCAGCAGCAGGAGTTTCCATGGGACGTCACCCCCCCGGCGATCCGGATCGACGACTCGAATGGTGTGCCGTGGCCAGGACGGATGTGAGTCCGGGTTCCGTGCGGTGGGCGATGGTGTGGCCCGCTACTTTGGGTTGAATGTATGCGCTGCCATTTCGGATGAAACGAAACTCGGTCGTGTAAGCCGTCGCAGACGGCTACCGGTCTGGACATGCAGCAGGGGTCTTCCCGTGCCCGAGCGTGAACGTTTCCCGCCTCTTTGCAGTCTCCCTTTTTGCAGTGGTGGGACGTGTGTTTGGGGAAAAGATAAATGGGCCAAGCTCGCCGCGACTTCCTTGCCGAAATGGATTCGGTTGTCGGTGAAGGAGGGGGGAGGGCCGCAGGGTTGGGACTCGTCGGATTCTCTCGAATTTACCCTTTTGAGTTGGTTTCCGCGGCTGGCGACCCCTCCTCGACGCCGCCCTGAGTCAGAGAGTTAAACTTCGTCAGGCTTTAAGTTGTAACGACATATGCCATTCGCCAATGGTTTGCAGGCACTCTGCTACGAAGGATGCGTTCCGTGGTGCCTAGCAGTCAGAGCTCAGATCCTCAGCTCGCCCTCCCCCGGCACGAGATGGTGGAAACACGACTGAGAAGCGACTTAAAGAGGAAACTGGAGGAGAGAACCTTCTTTCGAGAACCTGACCCTTCACCGGGCGGGGGTGGCCCATAAACAGGGTCAAACCGATTGTGTCTCTGGATCGCCACATGGATTACAGAGTGACCTGAAATTAGCTCGCGGCTCACGGCTCACGGCTCACGGCTCACGGGGCCTGGTCAACCATGTCACCAGATTGAAAACCAGAAATGGGGTGCGAGGAGGCGCTTCTACACCGTAGTCCTGGTTGTCTTTGCAACGTAGCTTCAGATCCTCTGTCTTTGTCCGCACGGCTGGGGAAACAGCTACGTGGCGCGTCTCAACCAAAAAAAAAATAGAGATATCGATGATGTCGTGTCCCGTTCGTTCCGTCGCGGTGTATTAGTCACAAAATACCAGATGTGCCCCTTCGGCAACTCGAGTGCCAACTGAAGGCGGGACAGGATGTAATTGCGAGGATCTGTAATACTGCTAGGGCAGGCAAATGCAGCGTTTACGTTTGAAGTTGAGTTGCAGAGTCGCGTGGGGGCTTTCTTTTCGTTTCGTGCTTCCAAGGGTCTCAGTATAGAATCGCGGGATCATTTGAGACACATGTCAGATGCTTTCGTGTTGGTTCACTCTCAAGGCCAAGCCATTGGCCGGCTGAGGGCGAGGGCTTATACACAGGACTTTACCAACAGTCACTCATGCGAGTAATGAAACAGGGAGACTGGATGAAGGGTTGAGGAAGCATGGTGGCATGGAACCTGGTGGCCGGCGTCGGAATGCGATTCGCCCGTCAAGTGAATTGGGGGGGGGGGGTTCTTTCAAGACCGGGCCACTTGTTTGACAGAGCACAGGCGGACTCACCCGGATCGCCCCTTTGGGCTCTGACGGTTCCCGGTGGGATATTTTCCCCACGAAAAAAGAGATACAACGAGTCCCATGTCAAACGGCCGAAGGACTCGGCCCCACTGTCGGCGCGGAGATAGTCTTGAGGGGTGCAGAGCCCGGTTCGGCCATCGGCGCGAGCCCCGCATGGCTCCGCTGAATTTGCTCAGTTATTCAAAGCCGGGCGTACGCCTCGGGGTCAATTCAGTCATCGGATCGGACTCGAGGATGGCAAAATAACAAAACGCATATAGATATGCATATTCTACTGGATCCGCAGATGCCTGCACGACTTCGGAGACGACAACATTGTCAAAATTCTCTCCCACTTTTCAGATGCCATGGGGCCGGCGACCAAATTATTGGTTGCGGAGTACGTCCTTCCATGTCCTCCATCGCTGATAGGCGCAATGGCAGGCTTCAGAATGATGAGTATCGGCGGAGAGGAACGAGCGGCCGAGAACTGGGAGGCGTTGGTGGCCCGGACGGGCTTGAAGATTGGCAAGGTCTATGGCATGAATATGCAGATGCAGATCGTCGAATGTGTCAAAGTTTGATTTTGAAAATGCAACTGAAGAACAGAAAAGGTACTGTCAGTAGCATGTGTGTGTCGTGCTGACGACCGTGCTCCTATCAAGCCTAACTTGACAATATACGACAATGAACACAAGGTGAGAATGGGCAAAGATACAGTTCCGTGAGCGGTTTTCATTACCCTATTCAGTTTCTCGAGAAACGGAGTCCTACCCCGCAGGGCTCAGACCCTCAGCCTGCGCCGAACCGCCTATGATGATTTGCTAAATAAAGAAACATATTCATGTTTGTCGAAAGTTTGTTCATCTCCATGTTACCACGGCTGGAAGCCGGATCTCACCATGAAACAACTATAAACGATTTGACCAAGGCTGTTCCCATTGACACATGCCAGAATAGCTACCGATAGGATGAATCATTGTAACGGCCGGCTCAGCGGCCGGCTCAACGGCCGTTAATTAATTAATGAAACATAGGATGATCCTGCCAAGAGCATGGTCAGCAAAGAATATGGGGAGAGCCCATCAAGTATCAACGCAACTAATCAATGCGTAGACTGACGACCAACTAACCTGATGCATGGCCCAGAGTTCTTCGAAATAAAATGCCCGATCAAGGCCAGGTCTCACGTCTCCGTTGCCCAGCCAGGCCATCGGATGGTCATAGTCACCCAGTCTCTCGTAGTCGAAGTCCTCCCAGCGAGGATGGCGCAGAGCAGTGTAGGCGTGCAGACAGGATCCAGGCCACAGGGTCCTGATTTTCGCTTTACCCGTAGCCCCTTTCTTGTACCAGGACTTGCAGTTTCCTATAACAGCGTCATGTTAGCTCAAAGATATGTCGAGGGGCCCGAACGAGCCACGAGAGTCATGAAGCGTAGTTGGTATAGCTGAGCCTGGGTTGCTCACCGTTGAATACTGTCCTGTCAAAGTAGTTGTCTGTGTACTTGAGAAACGACTCCATTGCACTTTCTTTGACAACAATGCTTTTGTATCCTTCTCGGATGCACTTTTGAATGCCTTTGGTCGCGTAGGCGATTTGTTGCTCCATCAAGAGAAGGAGTGAACCAGTGCCGACGCCCGACTGAGCGCCCAAGATCGAAAAACTGCCATGAAAGTCAGAACAAAAGAACTCACATGCGGTGTATATGAAGGATCGAGGTCTTACAAGTTGGGCATCTGGGGAACGCAGACGCCCAAGTATTGATTTGATTCCTTGGCCCAGAGATCCTGAAGGTTCACGTCGTTCAAGCCTCGAATGGGGAAAGTAGGTGCCGAAGATACGTCCTATACACGTGAGCGAAGATCCTGACCCAGAGGTCTGCTGAGAGACCGAGAGAAAACCTACAAAGCCGGTCGCGCAGATGATGGCGTCGAATTCGTGCTCGCGACCATCAGCGGTCATGAGTCCTTTCTCGGTGAAACAAGTCACGTCCTGAGAACAGAAATCAACATTGTCTGCCAAGAGACATTCCAGGTAGCCTGATATCCGTGTTAGTTTCTACGAGGCTATTGTTTGGAGAGGGATATAGCAGGAAAAAGACGTAGGAGCTTCAGCAGTCGAGTCTCACCTGGGCCTGGCGTGAGCCGCTTGCAGCCCACGGGGAAATCTGGTAGCAGATTCTCGGCAATCTCGGGTTTTGCTTTGAGCTTCTCTCTCATTGCCTGCTCCATCGTCTGTCTAGCTTCGAGCTGCATAGGATGGTTCTGCTCGGTGATGTTGTGGGCAGAGTTGAGCCCCCGTTCAAGTTCGCGACGAACCTGCATGTAATGCTCCTCGTCTCTGAACTGCTCCTTTTCTTGGACAGTAAAGGTATCTAGGCTCATTATTAGAAAAGTCTCAAATATTAATGGGATCGAAATGCGTACGGTTGCTGGCGCCTTTAGGACAGTCAAACCGTTCCATGAACTCGGATGCAAACATGAGCGATACCCAAGCTAGAAAGCCCAATCGATTAGCCCGGACAGAATGTGGTGGGGTTGATGTCAGATGGCATACTCCTACTCCTCACAAAGTTTGTGACATGCTTAGCTTTCTTCTGCATTTCTGGCATGATCTGAATACCGCTGGATCCCTACAGATGCTGATGTGAGTGCATGCCAGGTCAAAGTCACAGTCTCGTGCTTACCGCGCCGATGACGGCAACTCTCTTATCTTTCCACGAAAAGCCGTCTTGCTTCTCTTCTTTTTCGGCATCCCAAGTCGCAGAGTGATGGAGAAGGCCTCGGTAAGTGTCTCGCCCTGCCGACGACGGTCAGTATTGGTGCGAATGTATCACCCCGCTTTCTCTACGCTTTGACGTAAATACAAGAACGTACCAGCAATCGAAGGCCACTTGGGCTTGGATAACAGGCCGGTGGCGTACAGAACAAAGTCAGCCTCGTCAACAACTTGTTCCCCCGTTTCAAGGTTTTCTACAACGACGGCCCACTTGCCCTTTTCTTGAGACCACGTTGCGCCGATGACTCGGTGGCTGAGCTTGATGAACCTTTCGAGTTGATAGTGGCCAACTACCATCTTCAAGTAGTCATGTATCTCCTTGCCAGGCGCGTAGAACTTTGACCACTGCGTGTTTTGGCAGAAGGAAAACTGGTAGCTGTGTGATGGAATATCACAGGCGACCCCGGCGTACCGGTTGCGGTGCCATACCCCGCCGACATCGTCGGCAGCCTCGTAGACCTGGAACTCGACATCGCGAATATGCTCTCTCGCGTGGATAGCGGAACCGATTCCGCTGAAACCGGCACCGACACAGATGACTCGAACCTTGCGGTCTGCATCGATTGGCCGTTCGTGGAGTGGTGCCGCCCACGAGTAGTCAACCTGCGCTCTGCACCCCAAGGGAGTTAAAATAAGCTTTTCGGGAAAATCTGGCAACCTTTCATCACTCTACGTACTGTAGACTTTCTTCTGTCTTTTCGTCGACAGGATCGGGAGGGCTGCCGTTCACATACGCCATTGGAGCGTTTTGGGTCCGCATATGGTTGATAAGGGTGAGATGAACGAGCAAACTTTGAACCCTTCTAAAGGCAATTAAGGAAAAAGGGCAACAGGAGTTGAACTTGGAGGGATAGAAGCACTTCTTGGGTCAATAAACCTCTGGTCTTTGATGTTTTTGGAAACCGGTGGGTAGTGTATTCGGTCTGAACTCCAGCGGTTCAATATCAACACTCGCTCTGGCTTCGTTGTTGTAGGCGAACAAGATGGCAACTAGAACACAGGAGGTCATCTTGATCATATATCGCCACCAATTGTCCGTTAAACGGAAACTCCCCTCTTTTTGCTTGCCGAAATTGGAGCCGAAGGCTCCGCACATGACTGACTGTTGGATTGACGCGGTTGTTCGTTCACTCTGTTGGTTTCACGTGAGGGGTAACGCGGCACAGGCGCTCTCTGACTTCAACCCGTATCGGTCGAGCGCGGGCGATACATTGCCGCTTAGTCAGGACCGATTCATTGGTCGGCTATCAAGAACGGCTTGTAATGGTTGGTGTTTTTGGGCTTTCCCTGTTTCGCTGTGTGACCTTCAGTGAGAGGGACCGCTTTGACAACGTACCCTTCGTTTCTTTGCTTCACTAAACCCAGCCTTGGCAGATACATGTTATAGGTAATACGGCAGCATTATACAGAGCTCGTAGCAAACATTGGAAGATGACAACGCAGTGTGCGCAACAAGTTGCCTGCGTGCTGAAGATCGCAAAGATGAGAACATGAAGATTTGGGGGAGCCTCGCCTATTTACTTTTCAGAGTCGTATTTCTTGTTCATGTTTTTACTAATTCGGCTGGCTTTGCCTTAATGGACAGATTTTATAGTGTTTCTTTCAATCCACGATTATGTTTCAGTAGGCTGAAAGAACAACTACAACGCACACTTTTGTAAGGCCGCTTGCAAGTCTCACCTCCTCAGCATCATGGACCCGCGAATCGGTGGAGGTTACAATTGGGTTGTTTGGCGGAATGCGATGAGTTACGTGCTGTTTCACGTGACACCCCAGTCCGCGTTCCCTATATGCCAACAGGTTTCTTGTCGGTATACATGTCCTTTGCCTCTAGTTAAGGCAAAGCACCCACTTTCCGCCCACCCCTGCATTCCGCCCACCCAGAAAATGATGCTATCACAACAACCACCACTTTATTAATTAACTATCAACTATCTCTTGAAGCCACAATAATGCAGCTTTCAGCCTCACTGGGTATATCAGATGCGGCAGATTCATCTGTACTACTTTCAGCATCGCCAGCCTCAATCTGGGCTTGCCGCACCTCTTTGATTGTCGCGAACTTCGTATTTGGATCCAGTTGAACAGCCCTCCTCTTCCTAGCAGCAGTATTGTTAACTCTGGCCTGGAGGAGCTGTATTTGGTGCTCAGCGGCAGCCAACTTAAAGGCTTGCTCTTCGAAGCCTTTTTCACCTTTCTGAAGAGCTGGCGTTGTGTGGCGATAGTTTGATCCAGCTGGGTGAATAATCGCAGTTGATCATCCAGCTCCCTCCTTTTCCTAGGCGTTGACCACTGCCCACCAGATATACTAGATACCCATCCCTCTATATCCTGGGTATCCTGACCACTATAGCTGCCTTTTTTTTTGCCTTATTAAGTGGTGTTGATGGTGTTGTTTTATCTGGTAGCAGATGGGAGCTCATTAGAGGCTTTGCAATAGCAACAGGCCATAACCCAGTATATTTCCAGCCACTCTTGATGTTCTTTTCTGTCAGCCCAGCCTGACGAGCCTTCTGATAGCAAGATATGAAGTTCCTCTTGCCTATAATAGTAGAGTCGTTCCAGAGGCTGAGATATCCTAGCTCCTTGCGATAGGCTGACTTCACTGGGCTAAAGACTGACTGATCAAGTGGCTGGAGGACATGGGAGGTATGTGGCGGTAAGAATAATAGATGAACATTATGGGTATAGCATAACCACATAAAATCAGTTGTTGTATGGCTCCCATGCCCATCCAGGATCAGCAGCCTTGCCTCGCAAGGCTGACAGGCAGTCTGAGGCAGAAACACCCTTTCTAGCCACTCAACAGCAGTATCATCAGTAGTCCAGCCATTCTCTGTTGCTGTGAACTCCCATCCATCATATGGGCTAAGATCTAGAGGAAACCACTGCTGCTGGACTGCCTTGCCTTTATATATAACCAGTGGATGAAGTGCCTTGCCCTCAGCAGAGATACACTCGATGATGGATACCCAGGCTCGTGATCCAGGTTGCTTTTTCCTTACTGCCTTTGTCGCAGCCCTGCCCAGCACCAGCCCATTATCTCCCTTGCCCTCAAGGATGCCAGTCTCATCCATGTTGTATCGATTAGCTGGTTTAATGGCCTGGATGCGAGGTATAGCGAGGTTTTTAAACCAGTCCCTGATAACCTCAGTAGATGCCCCATTAATACGCCTTGAATCGATGGATCGACTTCTCTGGACCTTGATAGATGGGTTTCTTCTAATAAAGCCATCTACCCACCTCTTGCCTAGAGGCTGGGTGTCCCCATGGCTTGGAGGATGCGATGGGCAAAGTCCTTCAGTTGTTGATGGGTTGGTGGGAGCCCAAGGTCAGCCTGGATTTGCACCCAGTTGGCCAACTTGGCCTCTTGGGCACTAGAGAGCCTCTGAAGGTCTTCAAATGCTGCTGGCCGCGGTTGGGCGCCCTTTATGCGATCGCGAAGGGTTGAACGCGGTATACCCCATCGCTGAGAGGCAATACGAGTAGATACCCCATTTGCAATGTCGTTAAGGGCCTGATTGATCTCATTTTCAGTATACTGAGCCATTGTATAATAAAGAAGGTATCTTGAAAAAATGAAGTGATTTGGATAAAAATGGTAATTGTTATGATAGTTAGAAGATTAAGGGTATCTAGAAAGTAGGTGGCTGGGCGGCATTTTCTGGGTGGGCGGAATGCAGGGGTGGGCGGAAAGTGGGTGCTTTGCCTTAACATCAGTATGACACATAGACAAAGGCCTAACGACGCCTTAACAAATGGGAGTTTAGATGAGATAGGCGCAAATAGGGCCGACCAGTAGACGTAGGCGAGGTAATCGCTGCCGTATGGGTCAAAGAGGGTTCCAGCCATGCTAATTCACCTTTTAGATCATGCCCAGGGGCTTTCCTAGGCCCTCGATAATTTCCGGGGGAGGGGAGCAAGAGGATTTCAAGAAGAGGAATCCTTTACACGAGGATGGCCTTTACTTTTACTCTGCTTTCTGAACATTATGCCCCCGAGAGAATACAAAAATGGCACAAATAGATAATCCCGACAGCCATGCGCGATTGTTCCAAACCTCTTTTCAATCCACTTGATTTAACTCAACCCCCCCGCATCCGAAACACCCGATTTCTCCTCCTTTATCACCACTACCACCTTTTTTAAACTATTATAACAATTGCCATATATAACCAAACAACGCCATTTTTTCAGAATACCTTCTCTTACCCAGCATGAAGCAATACTCCGAAGATAAGCTCTAACGGGCCCTTCTAGAGGTAGCAGGTGGGAAGGGTATCCGGGAAACAGCTTACGTATAGGGTATAATACCAGTCATATCACTTTATCACCGATTCTATAGGCAGTAAAGTAAAAGTACTGCCTATACCTATATACAGCGATTATCCTAAGCCCAGGAGGATTATCTGGCTGGATAGGTTTAAATATAGGATGCCCTAGGCGTTGGCCCTACCTATTAACAACTAAAGGGCCTAGCAGAGCGTATGCTAGGCAATACCTATAATACCTATCAACCTCTAGGCAAGAGATAGATATATCGATTCCTGTGGTAAAACTTATCAATTAGGACCTAAAGATCTAGAGCAATAGATGCCTGGCGATGGAAGGCCTATTATTCTAAGACTAAGAAATGAAACTGCACAAAAGATGTGGCGCGCCATTGATGTTATCAATTGACACAAGATCATTACCTATATGTGGAATCTAAGTCACCTCCTCAAGGGCTATAGAGACTATTGGCCTTGCACAGTTATGTTATGATAGGCAAGAACCCTAGGTAAGCAACTCCTAGGTAAGAATCCTATTTTTTATGCGTGCGTGCGACCGGACTCGAACTCGCACACTCTCGTGCACAGAGCTAAGCTGGGCTCATAACCACTAAGAATATAAATTCACGATGGTCAAGGGAAAGATAGAGAAGAGTAAAAGGTAGAGGTAAAAGTGTTGATATTCATTATCATAATTCTTTCTCTATAAGGGAAATATTATCTTCTTATATAAAAGGTTATAAGATATAACTCTAATACCCCACTTCCGCACCACCCCCACTTCTGCACCACCCAAAAATCCCGCATTTCTCCTCCTTCATCAACACCACTACCTTTTTCAAACTATTATAACAATTGCTATATATCGCCAAATAACGCCATTTTTTCAGGATACCTTCTTTAACCCATCATGAAGCAATATACTGAAGATGAGCTCCAACGGGCACTTCAAGATATAGATACTACTTGCTCTATCCGCCAGGCAGCTCGTAGATGGGGAATTCCCTATCATACTCTTCGACATCGATTCCACGGCATGCAATCAAAGGATACTGCTTATATTCATATGCAGCGGTTATCCCAGGCCCAAGAGCAATATCTATCTGAATGGGTTCAAATCCAGGATGCCCTAGGCGCTGGCCCTACCCATCAACAACTAAAGGGCCTAGCAGAGCGTATGCTAGGCGATGGGCAGCAGCCCATAGGGAGGAAGTGGATAGGGCGATTCCTGCGGCGAAACCCATCACTTAGGACCAGGCGATCTAGGGCAATAGATGCCCGGCGATGGAAGGCCCATTCTTCCGAGGTTATCCAGGGTTTTTTCCATCTTCTGGTTAATATCCCTGCCATCCAGGGAATCCATCCATCTAACCGATGGAATATGGATGAGACTGGCATTATGGAGGGCAGGGGATCTAATGGGCTAGTGCTGGGCTCTGCAGCATCGCAGCATATCCAGAAAAAGCAGCCAGGATCCCGGGCATGGGTATCTATCATCGAGTGTGTGGCTGCTGATGGGAGGTCCCTATGCCCACTGGTTATATATAAGGGCAAATCAGTCCAGGCCCAGTGGTTCCCATCTAACCTATCTGGATATGAAGGATGGCACTTCACATATACGGATAATGGCTGGACAACTGAGAAGACTGCCCTTGAGTGGCTAAAGAAGGTCTTTATCCCAGGCACTATGCCTAGTGAGCCAGAGGCAGCCAGACTGCTGGTTCTAGATGGGCATTACAGCCATATATCTACTGACTTTATGTGGGAATGCTTCCAGAACAAGATATATCTACTATATCTACCGCCGCACTCCTCTGCTGTCCTCCAGCCACTGGATATATCGGTCTTCAGCCCATTAAAGCACGCCTATCGAAGGGAGGTTGGATATCTAGATGACTGGGTTAGTGATTCAACTGTTGCTGGCAAAAGGGCATTTCTGGCCTGTTATATAAGGGCTAGAGATGCATCTATAACAGCCCAGAACGTTAGAAGTGGCTGGAGGTCAGCTGGACTATGGCCAATATGCATACAGCGACCTCTATCTAACTCGTTAGTAATAAAGGCATCATCCAGCCAGCAGAACAGCCAGCAGACTAACCAGCCTAGCAGCCAGCAGTGGGGTGAATCCGTATCTATCGTCCCATGGTCAACACCTCGTCGATCTGCTGAACTACGGCATCAACTACGCCAGTTAACCCAGCTGGCAGAGGATGGGCTAGATACCCATACTATTCGTCACCTATCTAGAAAGGTGCAAAAGGGGTATGATGAACAGGCATCTAGAAGGGCACTTCTAGAGCAGAAGGTCCACCAGCTGGAGGGCCAGTTGGATGATATACGGCAGCGCAAGAGAAAGAAGGTCCGTCTATCGCCTAACAGCACCTTCGCCACTATTTGGGACATCCAGCGGGCGCAAAGTCCGGATATCGGCGATATGGATAGTCCGGATGAATCCAGTGCATCCGAATTATCTAGCGAGGCCGAAAGTTGCATATGGGTGGGCGGCAGAGGTGGTGAAATAAGTGGTGATAGTGGTGGTGGTGATGGTGATGATGGTGGTGCAGAAGTGGGGGTGGTGCAGAAGTAGGGGGGTTGAGTTATTGTAACAGATTATTTCTAGATATCTTAGATATCTAGGGGTTATAAAGTATGTAGGGTTTATCTTTGGAATCTAGGAGTTATTCTAGATATCTAGGGGTTACTTTAGGTATCTAGGGGTTATTCTAGATATCTAGGAGCTGCTTTAGATATCTAGGGGTTATTCGAGATATCTAGGAGCTGCTTTAGATATCTAGGGGTTATTTAAGTAAGACTAGCTTAGTTACTAGTTTTACTAATGTCTTAGAGACAACCTATATACTTTTCTTATCCATTTTACTAGTAGAATCTAGTTATCTTATTTATATTATTATATAACCTTTAGTTATAGTGTTATATAGAGATTTTGTTATAAGAAATAAGAGTTATTAATTCTTAATTCTTAGTCTAAGGTTATCTAGGGTTTTTTTTATTATCTGACTAATATCTCTGCCATCCAGGGAATCCATCTATCTAACCGATGGAATATAGATAAGACTGGTATTATAGAGGGCAAGGGATCTAATGGGCTAGTGTTGGGCTTTACGGTATCGCGGTATATCTAGAAAAAACAGCCAGGATCCTGGGCATAGGTATCTATTATCGAGTGTGTGGCTGCCGATGGGAGGTCCCTATGCCCACTGGTTATATATAAGGGTAAGTCAGTCCAGGCCTAGTGGTTCCTATCTAACCTATCTGGATATAAAGGATGGAACTTTATATATACGGATAATGGCTGGACGACTGAGAAGACTACCCTTAAGTGGCTAAAGAAGGTCTTTATCCTAGGCACTATACCTAGCAAGCTAGAGGCAGCTAGACTGTTGGTTCTAGATAGGTATTACAGCTATATATCTACAGACTTTATATAGGAATGCTTCTAGAATAAGATATATCTACTATATCTACTGCTGTACTCCTCTGTTGTCCTCTAGCCACTAGATATATCGGTCTTTAGCCTATTAAAGTATGCCTATTAAAGGGAGGTTAGATATCTAGATAACTAGGTTAATAATTCAACTGTTGCTGGCAAGAGGGCATTTCTGGCCTGTTATATAAAGGCCAGAGATACAGCTATAATAGTCTAGAACGTTAGAAGTGGCTGGAGGTCAGCTGGACTATGGCCAATATATATACAGCGGCCTCTATCTAACCCCATAGTAACTAAGGACTAACAGACCAGCCAGACCAGCCAGCAGACTAACCAACCTAATAGCCAACAATAGGATAAAGCCCTATTTATTGTCCTATGGTTAACCCCTCGTCGGTCTGCTAAGCTACGGCATCAACTACGCTAGTTAACCTAGATAGATAAGGATAGGTTAGATATCTATACTATTTGTCACCTATCTAGAAAGGTGTAAAAGGGGTATAATGACCAGGTATCTAGAGTGGCACTTCTAGAGCACCAGGTCTGCCAGCTGGAGGGCAAGTTGGATGACCTACGGCAGCAAAAAAGGAAAAAGGTCCCCCTATCGCCTAACAGCACCTTTGCCACTATATGGGATATCCGGCGGGCGCAAAGTCCGGATATCGGCGATATAGATAGTCCAGATAAATCCAGCGCATCTGAATTACCTAGTGAGGCCGGAAGTTGCATATGGGTGGGCGGCAGAGGTGGTGAAATAAGTGGTGATGGTGGTGGCGATGGTGGTGGTGATGGTGTTTCGGATGTGGGGGTGTTTCGCAAGTAGGGGGGTTGAGTTATTCTCCAACGAGCGTTAGCTTGCATCAGTCCACGCCTGTCAACTTGTCAGCGCTTCCCTTCCATGCGGCGGTGATGAGGACGTCGGATTCTCAATCGCGATATCAATCAACTCGGAAGCAATGTGAGTCTTTACGGCGCTATCGCTTCCTTCTTTACAAGGGACTCAAAACGTTTGACCATGTCCTATCCAAGTCCGAGGGATATTCCAGGGCCAACAAGATCGATGCCAACACATATCCCGTCTTGTCGAGGATCAATTGCCACTCGCTTTCAGAGTACAAACCGCCACACAGACCGTAAAAGCGACCATCGGCCGCCTGGCGAGCGTTGAGCCAGAGACGTTCGAGAACAAGTAGCAGACGATCGAGGACCTGCACAAGCGCATTCAAGAGGCGCTGGGTCTGCTTAGCAAGGTCGAAGCTGATTTCGTTAACGCCAAAGCCGACGGCCCAGGTGGACTCTGCGAGTCCCGTTCAAACTAAACCTTAAGAGCGAGGTATCCAACAATGACGCGCAGGCCGAGGTATAGTGGGGAGACGCTGAAAGTTTCGGCCAAAGAGATGGCGTTGGACCAGGGTGTTTACTCCAAACTATGTTCTTTTCCCACTTGAACGCGGGATATGCCATCTCCACATCAAAGGATTTGCCTCTTTGCAAGGCAGACTACCTTGCTAGTTTTCTAGGATAGTAAGCCATGTTTAATATAGGATATGTCAAAGGTTTAATAAGTCTTCATTTAAAATTACACTATGTCATCACGAATGTGATAGGTATCCGGCCGAAGTTTAATCGCCCCTGTCAGGTATCTCTTTAATGCCCCACCCCCTACTAATTTGGGTATAGCCAACATTACAGCACCATTTTGCCAGCCAGCCAGCCGGCCGGCCGGCTGGCTGTTAATTTTCCCCCTATCCATCCATCTATCCATATTGCCCATCACCACTATGGATAACCACTGCCGCCGCCGCCGCCGCCGCCGCCGCCTAGCTAACTGCCATACACCTCAACTATCAGATATTGACCGTATACGTGTAGATGCCAGGCAGTGATTGATGCGAATAGAGTGCATACGAAATGGTGAATTTTGGCTGGATAGAAAGAAGTAGGTAGAAAATGTAGCAGTTTCTATGAATCATAGGGTGTGTGGGGTGTGACATGACAGGGGCTAAAGGCGTTAGTTTCTGCTTGCATTGAACGGCGTCGTTTTTTTGACAGACACACTATATATATATTATTACAAACTTAGGGACCTCGTGATGTGTAGTCGATATGTAATTTGGTCCAGAAATGGGCTTTGGGACCTTCTAAAGGAGCAGCATAGTGGAGGTCTTCTTCTTCTGTCCAGGCACTCTAAAAGTTTAGGATAGATAGATAGAGATAGGCTTAAAAACCATGGAGAGAGAATGACTAGACTCATTCATCATCACATATATATATATATATACTACTACTACTACTACTACTACTACTAATACTACTACCTACTACTGTAGTCACTTTCTGTGAGCAATGAAAACCGGCGCCGGCTTGTCATGATGGCACATCTATCTAGAGCGTGTTGAGATTGATCAAGATCAAAAATAACGACCAACCTGGGACTCGAACCCAGAATCTTCGGATTGAACTTCTCGTAGGAGTCCGACGCCTTACCATTTGGCCAGCCAGCCGTGAACGACTCTCTTGCACATGAAGATTGCCATGATGCATCGGCAATTACGAAATCTGCTGGAAACGGCGCATGAGTAGGGGAGTTGTGTGTCATTTAGCACAGAAGTTGGGGCACGTCTTGCTAGAGTAGGTCTCGTTTATTCAAGACAAGCAACGCCGAGTAAACCGGGCTTAGAGGGAAGCACTGTCAGACTCAAGACATTGAAGATCGTCTTATCGGATTCCTCTCCCGATCAGCTGTATTGTGTGATCATTCGGTTGATGTCAGTAACTCTGGGGCGATGATACCTGCTGTCTTCTCGGCGCTCTCACACATACACGTACGTGCACACACACGACAGTAGGTGTCAATAGTGCACAGCAGCTACGCTGAAGACCTAAAACAATAGGGTGTCTGACTCGTCTTGGTATGGCGCGATGTTGGAACATGTCCCGTGCGACTATCGGGTTCACAATACAAAACTAGGGACTGAGACAACTTAAAGTTGCCTTATCTCCTTTGAGTGCGTCTGGTACCCAAAAGACCAGAATGAGGGGTAAAGCTGATTAGAAGCTGGTGTTTTGTCTAATCCACTAATAGTTGCGATATAATACATCTATTACCTCTGTGCTTTGAGCATATCAGTATGGAGTGTAGAGGGGGGATCTACACGTCCTCCAAGGGACAAGCTGTATGAGGCCAATGCCTTGATTCCATCCCTCATGGGATACTGTCGATCCGCTACACCTACTCCGTACACGTAGCGGAACGACGCTGCAGTGCCCGTTGTTGATGTTCTTGTTGCAGATGCTGAGGGCTTTTGCGACATCAGCTGCCTGAAAGAGTGAATATGCACACCCAAATCTCTTACACTCACAAGCGGAAAGGCTGGAAACCCCACATCTATGGTGCACCACCTACACTACTACTCTCTAAGTTTCCAAAATGTTTGGCGGTGTAATGGTCCCCCCCTCCCCCCAATCTTTCACATCCGGTTTTGGGCACGACTGGTAGCTAGAGAACGCCAAAAATACCTTTCTACTGCGTAAGTGTCCGAGACGATGAGCCTGGTAGTGACCACAGAAACAGTGAGCTACCTCG
Organism: Colletotrichum eleusines; assembly: GCA_016807845.1. Lineage (NCBI taxonomy): Eukaryota > Fungi > Ascomycota > Sordariomycetes > Glomerellales > Glomerellaceae > Colletotrichum > Colletotrichum eleusines. The sequence continues at coordinate 2,624,938 of JADEZO010000010.1, read as the reverse complement.
CACTTGTATTGCCGGCACAAGAATGGTCACAGGTGCTTGACTGTTCAACGTCCGCGGCATTTGGCTGAATAGTCTGCGTGGCGGGAGCCGCTAGGCAGGTTGGGTACAACACCGTATGTGACATGAGTCAAGAGAACCGCTCTCCCGAGAGGCAGTGCGGGCGGTTGCCAAACTCTCTTCAGGTTCTGGAAGTTTTTCAGCTGCTCTCACATTGCAGGGCTCTCGCGAATCAAGCTGAGTGGTCCGGGGCTGAGAGAGAGCCGCCCATCCTATGTGGAGTTGATGCATTCATTGGTTCTGCTACAAAGGAGTCACCGGGTCGGTCTGCTAGCATGAGATCGCCACGATGTAACGGCCACAAAGAATCAAGTGAAACGGCCTACATAGCAGGTTGCCAAAAAGTACGGCAGGGACGGAATTACCGAGACCGAGAAGCTAGCTGCCTGGAGTTTCTAAGCTTACTCAGTTGATCGCCTATCATGCCGCTCTCCTACAGGCTGCCAAGTCGGATCAACAGCTGATGAGGCGTCCCACATTGACCGGCTACGCGTTCAGCAACGCTGCCAGGGTTGCCGCTCACAGACTCCCGCAGTTCGGAATACTCATCTGACCTGTTCGGGCTGTTCGGGGCACCCGACGCGCGAGAGATGATCCCTGAATCGCACGCAATCGCCATGGTCCCGATGGAGGGGATATCAAAGCTGACAGGCTCAGCGCCATGAAATCCATCTTCTTCGCCCTTCATGACTGTCATCATTAACGGTTGCCCTTCACCTGTCCCACAAGCCTCCAACAGCGCCACATTCGCACCATCGTCTCCGCGTCCTGCGCTCCAACGAGCCCGGATAAGCATGTATCCGGCACAGAGCTTGTCGACCTGGGGTCTCCCAGCTGGATTACCTACACGTGAAGAATCTGTTTTCGGTGTGTATGTCTGTGTACTAACAGTGTCTACCTTTGGCGAACGGAATGCCGATCCCTGGCACCTCTCTCACCGAGCCAACAATGGCAATGATGCTTGGCGCTCGAACCTGGCCAATTTTAATGTTTTGTGACTGCCCTTGACGGGTTTTGGACGTGCTCAGAGTGTAGTGAATGAAGTCTGGTAGGGCGAGACGTGATGCCAGGTCAGGGGGGGTTTGGCCGTTCGTGCGATGGACAATATCCTCTCTCCATTGGATCATACAGTAGTAGTTCATGCGAGGGGGCGGGGCGACCCCCTTCTCGGTATCTATATAAGGCTGCTCCATCCGTACATGCATCTACCATGGTCCATAGGATGGATGGATGACAGACAGGCTTGACGCTGTTGACCCGCCAGTTCCGCATTACTACCTAGCAGTGCTGCTCATGTCTCAATTGCAGTGCGTCCGTCCGCTCAACCATCAATGATACTCCTCACAAGCTTGGAGACCTTCTATTCTAATATGTCAGCTCTGATATATTTTTTCCAACTTATTATCCTCTGGCTTACCATCATTAGCCGCTCACTTGTCCATTCACCGATTGACTCCGCCGTTACTGAATTTGCTTGCTTCGGCCGGGAATACCCGCCCCCTCTTGGCGTGTTCTATTTCCCACTCCTTGGGACGGCGAATGCCACTCTCTGGCACGCACTCTTTCGCATGCTGAACCATCCGAACTCCGTCCGTCTTGGTGGACATGCCCGTACTACTACTGTTTGTTCATAACTTGCAACGTCTTGGTCGTCATCCATACCGCGCGGCTAGTCCCAGAAGCACCCTGCCCCCTGTCAGTGCTATGCTTATGGTATCCGATGATGGCAGTGTGTCGCGTCAGCGGGGCAGTGGGATGGGAGGACTGCCGCAACATTACTCCGTACTATCATAGTAGAACCATGGTTAGCGCCGCACCCTCCCCCCCCCCCCCCGCGGTAATCGGTCCATTTCTCCAGGGAAGCCAGCCGTTAAATGTCTCGGTTTCATACAGTCACGGCAACTGATGCTGGGACCAGATGAACGACGTACAGGTACCTTCTTCCCTGTCATCTCCACCCTTCTTCCCACGGCTACCTTGAAGGCGCTTCTCACTCTCAAGCTATACCACTTGGCTGTCGACTCTTTCGCTTGTCCTGATTCTTGCGAGCCTGACAACGATGATCGTTGGAAACCCCGAACACGATCAGATGAATCCCGGAAGACATGCGCGGCAGGCCATCGCATTGTGAACCTGGGGCCCCCCGCATCAGTCTACTCTTTTCCCGTCTTACCGCTCAAGGGTTAAATTCCCATGAACTCTTGCCATGGCCACCGGTTCTCAAGAGCGACATCCTGCTCTGAACCACTGGGGATCAATGCGGACTGTAGACTGCCACTTGCTGTGTCAGCTCTGTTGCTCATCCGCTCGTGGGCGGGCCACTCTTCAACTCAAAGAGCCGGACTAGCTAGGCAAGCGGAAACTGTAACCATCTCTTGACCGATTCCAGCGTGCACTGCCGGATCAGTTCCCCTGACGGCTGAACATGGGTTCGCGGACTGCGATTCCACTAGCTAGGTTGTCCTGAGCGTTACAACGTGGCAATACGAACCTGGAGGATTGGTAGTGTGTTTCCGTTCCCGCCCGCTCCTTGCGGATGCTACTACCAAATTCGATCCTTTGTGCCAGAGTATGTCAACTAGCCTACTACCTACCTACCCCCCAACGCACAAAGATGCCGTCTACCTCGTAGCTGAACGATAACGACACAAAGTATGTTTGATATCCACAAGCTTGCTTTTGGAAACTTGCAATCGGGTGAGTCGTACCTCTCCTGTTTGAAGATTGGTGGAGGGGTATCCTACATGCACATACTCCTGTCACTAGTCCATAGACTGCCGTGCTGCCGAGGTGCATATGCTGGTAATGAATCGTACTCCGAGTGTGCAATGCCATTCATGCATGCATAATACCTGTACGTTTACCTACCTAGAGGTAACCAACTATAGTATGCTGGACTCCATATTTCCCTGACTACAGATGCGTCAATATCCACCTGGAGTCTCCACGTATATTCCTGTGAGACACGAACAACCCAACATCGAAGCTCGTAAGACCTGCTGGTCGGTCATGTAGTGTCCAGCGTGGGGCCGCCCATCTCCGTCAACCGAACCCTCTCACAGCACCCCTGATGCCGGGCTTTTTGCCGCACCACTTTGGGCTTGAATCCAGAACTCTGTCGAGCCTTACATCAGCCTTTTTGTTCGGTATAGATAGAGGGGGGGGGCACCTCGAAGGTCGGGACCTGGGGGGAGTTTTGTTCGGTGTCTGGCACCCCATATACAAGCAACCACTTGAACCCAGTCCACCGAAGGGCAATACTGCATCGACGCACGCAAGCCGTCGCGAACAGAGTTTGCCCGCATAACCCTCTTTGAACCCGGCAGCCTCGCCGACGACCGTTGAACGCCCTCTTCGCAACGATGGAAGCGCCCCCGGGAGTCCACGAGAGCGACTCGCGAGTATCGGTGGCCATCGGCGTCAACAGCTTCCTCCTGTCGATCCTCTTTCTTGTCGTTGGGCTGCGGACATACACCAGGTTCTGCATGTTGAAGCAGGTCGGAAACGATGACTTGGCTGCCATCTTCACCTTTGTGAGTTTGAACCAGACGTTTTCCAATTAGCCAAAGACCGCCAAGCTCATGTGTTTTTGTCTTATAGTTCTTGGTATTAGGTTGTGGTTTTGCCGCCGTGTGGAGTGAGTAAAACCTCCCTTCGCCCCTCACAACTGAATGCGCCGATAACTGACATTGATCCTCCAAGATGTAAGAAATGGCCTGGGTCGCCACGTGTATTTTCTTTCGCCCGATCAGCTCATAGAGTACATGAAGGTTAGTCACCTGTTGAATAAATCCGTCCATACGAAGCAGTTGACTTACACCCTTCCAGACCTTCTACACATCGATCGTCCTCTATAACGCTGCTCTGGGTGGCATCAAGATGACCTTCCTTCTCCAATACTACCGCGTGCTGGCCGTGCAAAAGATGAAAAAGGTCTTCATAGGCGCGATGGTCATCATCGGAATGTGGTCCACGTCACAGATTATCGGCATGATCTTCACCTGTAATCCTATTCCCAAATTCTGGGATCAGTCCATCCCGGGGTACTGTATTCCTAACTACCCTTTGTGGTACATCAACGCGGGTGGCAACATCATTACCGATCTCACAGTTTTGATTCTGCCGCTGCCGGCCATCTTCAAGCTGAAGCTGCGCCCTGGACAGAAGTATGTCCTTCTCGGCATCTTCTGCCTTGGTTTCTTGTACGTCGATAAAATGCCTCTCCACTCCTTGCCCCTCATAATCCACTAACGCGGTTTTCAAAAGCACATGCGCCATCTCGGTCATTCGCATCCGTTTCCTTCACCTCGAAGAGGACTTCACATGGGAGAATGTCGAATCGTCAGCCTGGTCCGTTGGCGAGCTCGTCAGCGGCCTGACCTGCGCCTGCCTCCCGGCCTGCCGTCCCCTTGTCTCTCGCCTGGTCCCCGCCCTGGCCACTCGCGCAACCAAGTCCTCGGGTTATCTTTCGTACGGCAGCAGATCCAGGAAAGGAGGACGCGGACCGCAGCAGCGCGACGTGGAGATGGGCGCGTCAGTAAGCCGAAGCCGTCAGGTCAACTTCAATGTCAGCCGCCGCACGCAGTCCTCGGACAGCAAAGCCGAATTATACGGCCTTGAAGGTTCCAGCAAAAGCCAAGAGGACTGGAACAGCAAGGAAGCGTTTCCTATCCAAGTCCACAGTCCTCTAGACCAGTCGAGTAATAACGCAGGAAAGAAGTCACCGATACTTTCGCGGCAGGAATCCGTTAGGAATGGTGGGTACGGGTCCGTCGATGACGCGGCGGTACAAACGCGCATCGAAGCAAAGTTGAGGGTCCCTCACAGCGCCCAGCTGAAGAACTCTATCGAAATCACTCATGATATTGTACAGGTATCTTCGCCAAAGGTAGAGAAGACCGGCTTTGTCTGACGCCAACGTCTGATAATTATGTTACGTATTTAGCTCATATCCAATTTTCAACCTCGCATACGTTGGAGTGCCGCCCCAAGTGTCAAGATGTGCAAGCCCCAGACTTTGAGCATCGAACCAGCAGCATATCCTATTTGTATGAAAATGGCGAACTGGTTGAATGAACTGTCACGAGGTAGGGTTGCATGATTTGGCTTGTTTCTATACGGGGAAATCCACTACGAAGTAAATTTGAATATGATTTTCGCATAGGGCAGCCGGTATTCCCTCCCACACGATGCCGAGTAAGGATCCTATGTAATTCGTGTGGCGTGTGGTCAGAGGCTGGGTGAGGTCTTACGGAGTAAAGGAGTCAACAGAAGTGTAGTAAGGGGTCAATTGTGACGATTGTTCCAGTCTACCTTCTTCCGTAAGTCAAAGCACCCACTTTCCGATCACCCCCACATTGCGATCATGCATCTCCACCCCCAGCCACCTACCAACCCCTTCATATATACTATCACCACTTTTACAGTCTTTATCCAAATAACTTCATTTTTTCACTATCTATTCTTTATTACCCTATGGTTGAATATACCGAATCTGAGATTGCTCAGGCAATAGATGCTGTTGCTGCTGGCAGCAGTATACGCCAGGCAGCTAGGATCTATGGCATCCCCTTCACCACACTCCAGAACCGTCTATCTGGCACCCAAAGGAGAGATGCTGCCTTTGAGGATCTCCAGCGACTATCAGCTGCCCAGGAGGCCAGCCTGGCTGCTTGGGTTACCTGCCAGGCAGATCTCGGGCTGCCACCAACCCATCAACAACTAAAGGACTTTGCCCATCGCATCCTCCAAGCCATGGGGGATACCCAGCCTCTAGGCAAGAGGTGGGTAGATGGCTTCATTAGAAGAAACCCATCTATCAAGGTCCAGAGAAGTCGATCTATCGATTCAAGGCGTGTTAATGGAGCATCTACTGAGGTTATCAGGGACTGGTTCAAATATCTCGCCATACCTCGCATCCAGGGCATCAAACCAGCCAACAGATATAATATGGATGAGACTGGCATCCTTGAAGGCAAGGGAGATAATGGGCTGGTGCTGGGCAGGGCTGCAACAAAGTCAGTGAGGAAGAAGCAGCCTGGATCACGAGCCTGGGTATCCATCATTGAGTGTATATCTGCTGAAGGCATTCCCATCCATCCCTTAGTTATATATAAGGGTAAGACAGTCCAGCAGCAGTGGTTTCCTCTGGATCTAGGCCCATATAATGGATGGGAGTTTACAGCAACAGAGAATGGATGGACTACGGATATCACTGCTGTTGAATGGCTGCAGAGAGTCTTCCTACCTCAGACTAAGCCCTCTCAACCTAATCAGGCCAGACTGCTTATCCTTGATGGGCATGGGAGCCATACAACGACGGATTTTATGTGGTTATGCTATACCAACAACGTCCATCTATTATTCTTACCGCCACATACCTCCCATGTCCTTCAGCCACTTGATCAAGCAGTCTTTAGTCCTGTAAAGGCAGCCTATCGCAAGGAGCTTGGATACCTTACCCAGTGGAACGATTCAACTATCATCGGCAAGAGGAACTTCATATCATGTTATCAGAAGGCTCGTACTGCTGGATTAACTATAAGCAATATAAGAAGTGGCTGGAAATCTACTGGGTTATGGCCTGTTGCTCTTGCGAAGCCTCTAATGAGCTCCCATCTGCTGCCAGATAAAACAGCACCATCAACACCACTTAACAAGGCTATAAAAGGTGGCCATAGTGGCCAGGATGCCCAGGATATAGAGGGAAGGGCATCTGCTATATGCAGTAGGCAGTGGTCAACGCCTAGGAAAAGGAAGGAGTTGGATGATCAACTGCGATTATTCACCCAGCTGGATCAAACTATCGCCACACAACGCCAGCTCTTCAGAAAGGTGAAAAAAGGCTTCCAAGAGCAAGCCTTCAAGTTGGCTGCCGCTGAGCACCAAATACAGCTCCTCCAGGCTAGAGTTAATAATGCTGCTGCTAGGAAGAGGAGGGCTGTTCAACTGGATCCAAACACGAAGTTCGCGACGATCAACGAGGTGCGACAAGCCCACATTGAGGCTGGCGATGCTGAAAGTGGGCTAGATGAATCCGCCGCATCTGATTTACCTAGTGAGGCCGAAAGCTGCATTATCGTAGCATCTAGATAATGTTGGTAGTTAATTAAAAAGGTGGTGTTGATCATGATGGCGATGTTTTTGGGTGATCGCAATGTGGGGGTGATCGGAAAGTGGGTGCTTTGACTTATGCTTTAGGATGTACCTTGGTTTATACTACCTCGGTGAAACAAGTGCGCATACGTTTGAAGATTCTTGCTGATGGTAAAATCTCAGAGTCATTTGCTCCTGGTTGCAGGCTGGGTGATGATAGTGTGGTTTACGTAGCACGGCGAAGGTGGTCTGCATATCTCTGATTATGTACAAATTCGTCTCTGGAATCAACCCACACAAGCCCTTGGCGTGTTGAACTGAAGTATATATACTCTGATGTTATGGTTAGCAATGATTCTTCCTCGATGTCCCAGCAGGAGTCTGACTGACAGTCTTCGTTTCTTCAACATCCTTCTTCGTATTTAGTTGACCACTACAATCTCGAAGCACCCAGCATAGCGAGACGAACCAGAGCCAGAGCCAGAACCAGCAGAATCACATGCGAGTTGGCCTTCTTGTATGCAATACAAACAGGCCATCTGATCAAGCCAGGAAGACGGGTCAGTGGCGTAACGCTGTTGCCTAGAAGAAGGGATTACAGACGGTGTAGAACATGATTGTTGACAGTATCTTGAGCAACCAAGGCAAATGCGGGGCTTTTCATGGATATGCAGAAATATATCAGAGATATCTACTGGAACGTCTGCTTTGGTAAACCCGTCTGCGCTGCGATTAGGCGTTCTTGAGTTGCACATCCCGCGCCGAGACCGCAGATAATCTTCTATCAACGAAGCCATTGAGGGCTTCCGGACGGGATTGACCTGTAGAAGTTACACTAAACCAGCGCCGATGGTCATGAAGCAGACGCCAAAAGTCGCTGCAGGCAGGTAGTAGCCAGTGTGAGGAATCGGCAAAGACTACCGTGGAGCGAGAACAGATACCCGGGTACAACTGCCGGGGCCCATTGGACGACCTGGGAACAAAATGAAATGTAGCAAGCTGAGCAATATTAATTAGCAGAATTATGGGACGAAACGTGTCGGGGGTATCAATGCCGCGTCTTAGTGCTGTGCACCATGTCTAGACCACCGTCCTCCACCTTGGATACGCGACGAAGATGATAAGATAGACCCAGTCACTCCTGAATTCCCAGAAGCCAGACTACACCAGGACTAGAAAGACTTGGGCCGCTTTCCGAATTCCTTCCCAGGCTGAGGCCTTAGGACGCTGGAAGGTGCTATTTCTTCCCCAAGCCGAAGGAGTCAATATGACAAAGCATGATCAAGCAAAGAAGTAGCTTCCTCTACATTTTTGCCTTGATAACACAGACTTGCAATACAGCTTCGTCCACAATATCCAGTTGAAAAATTGCTCGTACGCGTCGGCTATTCACTATGCGTCATCACTACCAAGACACCAAGACACACTATCAAACAGAATTATATTCGGTCTCTCTAGCAGTCGTATTCTCCCAAACACCATGACTTGCTATAGCTACTGTAGCCTTTTTTTTTTTTTTTTTTTCACATGTTATACCATTAAGCCCTAGAACTTGCCTGTCAGGGGGTATGTAAGTTCCGCTGTTCCTTGTTTTGTAGGCTGCCTATTTCGTAGGCTTCTCCCAAGAATCTTGAATGCCCACTCGTTCGCGGCCGGTTGTTAGTCACTGGTGTTTTTGCTTGCGTCATATCATCTCTAAACGTAGCGTGCAATACAGATCATCTGATATCTAGATTATCCTGATCTCTAGCTTGTGTACCTTGAAGCAACTTTCAGGACCCCGCTTTGCACTCTTTTTAGACCAAGAGTAGGGACAGAGTGGGGCTGGGGGCCAAGAGGGAGCGAATGACGTGTCTACCACCATATACATAGTAATACTACCATAGTACAGTATGTACGTACTAGTTTGATCCATTCCCCCGCTTCGGTGTGTCCGATGTACATAATCTATCATAAATTATACTCAATATACCTGTAGATCAACGCATATAGCAGCACCACCTGGCGACCCGTCCGGTGTCGCCTAGGATCGCCCGGTGTTACATAGGGCTTGTTCGCCGACGCAATGAAGGTGCTTTTTGAGCTTCTACCACGTGAACACCCAAAGTATCTCCATTATACCAACATTGATTTTATTAATATTAATATTAATATTATCATTATTGTACTACTGTTTTGCTCGGAGTAGCAGTTGTTTGCACTACTGGAACCTAATTTGAACCTGTTAGAGTTGGTGATTAGGCCGGCGCCTTGCGTTAGAAGGGCTTTTAACTACTCATACACCAACCGTTACGTAATGCTGCATACAGTGAGTGAGTGGGGTAGCAAAAGTCCCGCGTATTCCCCAATTTCACACCAAAACTCGTCATGTTCAAGCCAAGTTATTGGCCTAGTGTATATCTATCTACCTTTATCTAATTAACAACAATAGTTATTGTATGGGATAATATCTTGATCAAGTTAGTGAGTTTTGGTGTAATATACCGGGGATTGCGTGGGCCTTTTGCTTAGCCACTGTACCTGCTGGGTTCATAGCCCCTTAATATCACAACTTCTGAATACACATCTAATGAGATGCAACGCAACTTTGTTTCTCAAAAGTTAACTACTGTACCACCGACCCTCGGGCCGTATCAGCAGTGACTTTTTAGTTTCTCTTTTTCTGCCGTCAACGCTCATTACGTGTAATTCTTGACCAACAACCACTGCAACATCATACCGTTTAATCGACCCCCACACTTCTTTCAACTATCCGCCGGCCAGCTAGCAAAATGCGTTTTTCTCTTTTCTTCTTGGCCCCAGTCGCCGTGCTTTGCGACTTTCCCTACACCTACAGTGGTGGCCAACCGCAGACCGGTGGGTATTGCTGCACTAATTACGGTGTTGGAGACCCCAGCGGGACATGCAAGGGCATGAACTTGAGCGCATATGCTGTAAGTTATCGCGTTCCCATTTGAAAGAGATGAAAGGAGGGGAGAGGAACAACAGGAAACTGAACATTTCGCAGTGCGAATCTCTCTCAACAAATGAATGGAGGAAGACGGGAGACTCTGAAGGAGGGTGCGACAGAGCCGAATTGAGCGCTTTTCCGATCGGACGCGATGTCCAGGGATTTGCTGAGAACTCTACAGACACGATTACAGTCGGGCCTGATTGGAATGGCAGAATGTGGACGGCATGGGTTGGATGCGCGGAATGATCATATCGGTTCAAAAGGAGTTGGCGTCGGCGCACAGGATGACGGGCGGTATGGGCTTTGGGAATTTAGGGAGAAGACGTAATAATTAATCATAATAAAGGTTCAAAAGACAAAAAAACAACGAGGTCATTCGGCCGCCGAAAAGGATGCCAGGTCTCGAATTGTGTCGGCTCAAGGCTGGATAATAGAGCAAGCAGGCATTCCATCGTCCCTGATGCACATGCTCAATTCGACTTTATCTCGCGCCCGAACACTTCTGATGAGGCCAGACAATCCGAGTCCTTGTGCCTTCGACCAACGTGAGAGTCAATCGGGCCGAGAAGATTCAATTTCAGACTAGTCCTATCTAGCCGCCATGGTCCCCGACGATAGCCTCCGTCCGCCTGGCAGTCCGGAGAATTCAGTCTCAGACGTCATCTTCCTTTGATTCGATGTCGGAAAATGTTTGAAATCCGACGTTGAGCTCAGAACTTCGATCAAACCCATCAAAACGGTACACCCCAAAGAGGCCATTCAGCTCTGCCAACATGGGTATCCAGACCCAGCAATTGAGCCCTCTTTCCATGACAACCCTGCAGCCAGTAGATCCTCAGACGGAACATAAGCATGCCTGCTCCCTTTGCGCACCGCGAAAAGTAAAATGCGATAAGACCGATCCCCGTTTGAGTCGCCACGAGGCGAAGGCTAGTCTCGACGTTTCCTACAGTTAGCCATAATGGACCAAGGACCCAAGCCGAGAGAGAGACACCTAAGAAGACGGAACGGTCAGTTCATCCATGCTTGATGGGCAGAGAGGTCTTTACTTCCCATCACTAACTTGAGAACAAAGCTGTTTGTGGGCGAGACTTCCACCAGGGGTCTGTTCGTTCTCGAGCTTTCCAAGGTTGCCCTTCTGATCTGATAACCCTGCCTCGAAAAGCTCAAATGACCCCCATTACTAAAGCTTGCGGCTAAAAAGCGACGGAGTCAATCATCCTGGGTTGTCAATGAATGACCTACTATCAAGCAACCAACTCGGGGTATCGCGACCGTCCCGGAGCCAAGGCAGATAGACCGCTTCTGGCAGGCGTTTGTTGAGTCGGTCAACCCTCTCTTGACGATAGCCCACGTGCCAACGTTATAACAACGAGTCCTGGACGCCAGCTGGAACCCCTCTGGCGTATCAAAGCCCTGTTCAGTCGTGCTATTCGCCATGTGCTCTTTGGCGATCACGTCCACCTCGGCGGAAGAACGCTTGACGGCCTTTGGCGAAACCAAAGACGCCTTGTCAACCCGCTACCGACATGCTGCCTTTCGTGGCTTTGTAGAGGCAGGCTTCCTGGCGACTCGAGATTTCGAGGTTCTGCAGGCGCTCGTTCTCTTCCTCTTCTCGGACCCAGACTCGGAGCTGGCGTCTATGCTGACTGGCGCCGCCATCCGCATCAGCCAGGAGATTGGGCTGCATTTACACAACGCACACGTCAACATCTCAGCATTCAACGGAGCAGTGCACGTCCGACTTTGGTGGCAGCTATACGGTATGGGTGCCTGAACCTGCGCCGCGGGCCGAAGCTCCCAGCCGCCCGCAGGCGAGTTCGGTAACGTCTCTCGAAATGACCGAGCCTCCCATCGAGCACACAGGTCCGACCGAACTTTCTGGCGTCTTGGTGAAGTTTGAAGTGACCCGTGGGGCTCGCTCATCCGCTAGGGCATCCGTAACCCTCGACTCATGCTCCCGGGGCACAGCGAGGGGGGCGAAGCAGACGGGGGCTGGAAGACAAAGCCATCGACGAGCTGGAGGCCGATCGAGAAGCTGTACGAAGAGCACCCTGAGACGATCTAGGATATTGGCCGTAACTCGTTCTTTGTCGCCCTGAGCGACTTGATTCTGGAGGCTTGGGATGCTGGTCGACACTCAAGAGACTTGGCCCGGGTTCATCCACTCGATAGGGGATCAGAGGCGCAACAAAGCCGTGCAGGTATCCCAACTGCCGGCCCCAGAAGCGCGAAGTCTCGACGCGGTGGTTTTGATGGACAATAGGGACCTGGGCTGGGAATACTGGAACGACTTTCTGCGACTGTAGCCAGCTAGTTTTACGCTTGGGGAGACCCTCACGACGAGCAGCAGATGTATACCGTCAAAGTTACCCGATACTCAATCTCAACCACTGGGGGTTTCTTCAAGCGGTGAGTACATGGTGGATCTAGGACTTGGTTGTTTTACATGGCCATCGCCATAGGATGCATGTCAGCACAAGACAGACAACAATGTCCAAAAGCCTGGACCCGAGTGAGACAATGATGTCGCGAGCCTTGTCAGTCAACCAATAACAGCAACAATAGCGTACTACTATGATCACTGAGTACATTGCCCACTTGAGGCAGCCGAGACACCCTGCTAAGAATGAACCTGGTAGAATCACGTAATGAAAAGAAAAGACCCAGTCCAACTCATGGCTCGCCGAGGGCTTCCCTATCAGGATGAATCACATTGCCCATGTTGAGTCAGCAACCTCCCTGTTTACCCCCCACAAACACGATCACCATCTCCTCCCCGGCCCCTCTTCCTCATGTAGAGTCCCTCCCGCCCCCTGCCCCTAACCCACCCGGAACAGATTCTATCCGCATGCTCACCAGATCTCCCTTACAGAACCGAGGTACATCTGCAAGGCGGTCCCTCTTAACGTCTCACAGTTGCAGTAATGTACAAACTCCCCCGCACGTCCTCGAGTACTTTCCTGTTTCCCGCAAGATCTACATCATGAAATACCAAGCTGGGGCGTCCTGACAAGTCCATCACGAGCAGGATTCGATGTCCAAGTCGAGCCAGGGGATCACCCTCCCCCGACTGTTCTTGCAAACCTTCATCTCCGGGATCGTGCGTTCAGTCATTCGACCCCAAAGAGCCGACTGAAATGATGGACTGGCGTGCTTCTGAGCGAAGCAAGAAGATCGAGAAGCAAGGCCGAACCCCACATCGTCCTTGAAAACATTAGCCCAGCCCTTGAGCTCCATCCCGCTCGATTAGCAAACATTGTGGCGAAGTGATATACTATTATGATATACAAAGCGTTGGGCAAGACTGCTCTCCATAACCAACGGCGTCGTGTTTGCGAAACAGTCCAAAACAAGGGTCCATTGGCTCCATGATCTCGAACCCTGGTGCAAAAATAATAGACCCGTACATGTGTGGCGACGAAGCTGCAGTCCGCAAAGCGGAACGCCGCCTTGGTAGCCGCCGGCCACAACTCATCTCTTGCTCCCTTCTCCATCTTCTCCATATTCAATGCACCCAGGGACCAACCTCGACCCCATAGTATCGCACTCTCGCACTCTCGTATCGAGCTTGTTCGCGCTTGCGACGTGGCCGCCACTAACTAGCCTCGCCACCATGTGGAACATACATGTACACTACATGTAATGTAATCTGTAGGCAAGCTAGGGTGCTGCTCGGGTTGTGGTTATCCTTGGCAAAAAAAAAAAAAAAAAAAAAAAAGAACAAATCAGCAACGTACTGCCAAAAAGCCACCAACCCCGCAACGCCTGCCAGATGCTCGCCATTCAGCCCGAGAGCGAGACACGTCCCCCCCTTTCACGCCTGCATGGTTGGGGGAACCCGCGGGATATAAAACATGAACCCTCGCAACGTACCTAAGGGAGTGTGTGCCTTATACGCGCCTTCCCGACCTTGTTGCATTCTTCCAGCCGCGCGAGATCCTTGCCTTGTATAATCGACCGATCCTGGTGTAACGTGTGACACTGCGTGAGACAGCAGCCATGGGTATCTACAGCAAGTTGGCGGACGACATCCAAGAGGTGGACGTGATCATCGCAGGAGGTAGCTAACCATGACTCCTGTACCCGCACGTCCCGGGCGATGCTGACACCCGGTTCTCAGGCGGCACGGCGGCCTGCGTGCTCGCCGGACGTCTCGCGGCCTCGGACCCGAATCTCTCCGTCCTCGTCATCGAGGGCGGCACGAACAACCGGGACGTTCCCAGCGTCGTCCACCCTGCCTTCTTCCTCGACCACCTCGCCCCGGACAGTAAGACCGCCATCTTCTACCAGGGCAGGAAGTCAGACCAGCTGGCGGGGCGCAGCCCCGTCGTCCCGGCCGGAGGGATCCTCGGCGGCGGTTCCTCCATAAACTTTATGCTGTAGGTGCCCGACTCTCCGGTTCACGCCCCTTCAACGTGGTGCCCGATGGCCACCCGGCTTCTTCACCCACGCACGCACATACACACACACACACACACACACACACACACACACACACACCATGCTCTTGCGTCCATTGCTTCAAATCCATGCCTCGCATGCGGATGCGGATGCGGGGAGAATTGGCACTTGGGCGCGAAGAGTAGAAATACTCGGTGTAGCTCGCCTTTTGGACTCGTCATCCGACGGCTCCTACCACCACCCCATCCCACATTCCGTTATCCCCCCAACCCCGAGCTAACGAGGGGCCACGCCGCCCAACGCAGTTACACGCGCGCCCAGAAATCCGACTTTGACTCGTGGCGGACCCCGGGCTGGTCGGCCGCCGACCTCCGGCCATACCTCAACCGCTTCGAGACGTACCACGGCAACGGCGACCCCTCGCACCACGGGCACTCGGGCCCGATCCACGTCTCGTCCGGCGGGTTCCGCGTCAGCGCCGCCGAGGACGACATCCTTGCCGCCGCGGAGCGGACCGGGTACCCCGAGATCCGGGACCTGCAGAACCTCGACGCGAACAACGGCTACGAGAGGTGGATGAGGTACGTCTCGCCCGACGGCCGGCGGCAGGACGCCGCGCACACGTTCCTGCACCCGCGGCTGGAGGACGGCAGGCACCCCAACCTGCACGTCGTGGTCGAGTCCAAGGTCGTCCGCGTCCTGTTCGACGGGAAGCGCGCCGCCGGCGTCGAGTACACACCGAACCCGCAGTATCAGGCCGCCCTGAGCACGACGAGGCGGCCCGTCCGGACCGTGCGCGCGAGGAAGCTAGTCGTGGTCTCGTGCGGCGCCTGCGGGACCCCCGGCGTCCTGGAGCGGTCCGGCCTGGGCGACGCTTCGGTCCTGGACAGGGCGGGCGTGCCCGTCGTCGCGGACCTGCCGGGCGTGGGCCACGGCTACCAGGACCACCACCTGGTCCTGTACCCCTACAAGACGGCGCTGAGGCCGGACGAGACGCTGGACGACATCTTTAGCGGGCGCATCAGCCACGAGGAGGCGGTGGAGGGAAAGCACAAGATGCTCGGCTGGAACGGCGTCGACGTCGTCAGCAAGATCCGCCCGTCGGAGGAGGAGGTCAAGGCCCTGGGTCCCGAATTCGAGCAGGTCTGGGAGAGGGATTTCAAGAAGGATCCCAACAGGCCGGTCATGCTCAGCGGCTTTTTGCACGGGTGGGACACATCACTACTGCCCTTTTCCCGTTTTATCATGAAAGAGAGACGACGGGAAAAAGAGGGAACAGGACAAAGAAGACTAACGTCAGTCCAGATACCTCGGAGACCACACCGCCATCCCCCAGGGCCAGTACACAACTGTCGCAAACTACACCGCGTACCCTTACTCCCGCGGCAGCATCCACATCACCGGCCCCTCCCTCGCAGACCCCCTCGACTTCGACACCGGCTTCTTCAGCGACCCGGGCGACATCGACCTCAAGAAGCAGGTCTGGGCCTACAAGCACTCCCGCGAGGTCGCCCGCCGCACCGCCCTCTACCGCGGCGAGCTCGCCGGCGGCCACCCCTCCTTCCCCGCGGGCTCCAAGGCCGCGCTCGCCGACTCCGTCACGCCGGACGCGCACAAGACCGTTGCGCCGCTCGAGTACTCCGAGGCGGACGACCGGGCCATCGAGCAGTTCCTGCGGGAGAACGTCAACACCACGTGGCACTCTCTCGGCACGGCCAAGATGGCGCCCCGGGACGACCTAGGCGTCGTCGACCCCTCGCTCAGCGTGTACGGCGTCGAGGGGCTCAAGGTCGTGGACCTGAGCATCGTGCCGGAGAACGTGGGCGCGAACACCAACAACACGGCGCTCGTGGTTGGCGAGAAGGCGGCGGATATCATTATCAGAGAGCTTGGCCTCCATATCTCGCCAAAGCTATAGGTTCTCCTCCTGGAAGAGACATGCTGCTTGGCGATGCCCAAAGACGGGAGCCGAGCAGTTGATCTGTCAATCTCGTCGTTTATGAGCTAGCAATATCCGCGTGCCGTATTGACTCCAAATAACATGCATATGAGAGTGAAATGAGATACCTTAAAGAAATCGCAGCGTGCGACGAATCTTGGCTTTATATCCCCCGAGACCATCATCTTTTTCCTGGGAGCTTTCCAACCCCAGCCCAGCGTGGCTTCCCTCGCCAGCATCAGAGCCCGATAAGGGATCGCGATGGTGTTTACTCGCCCATAAAACCAGATAGTGGGAGATTGGCCGCGGGAAAACTAACGTCTCACACACGTAGTACAGACGTTGGGCACCAAACACAGCTGGACGGATTCAGGCATTCCAGCGATTTGGCATCTTCTCACAAGCTCTGTAAGTCACGGTTGCGGGTTGGTTAATCAAAGTGGGCTTTGTATCGATATGGGCATCGAATCTCGATGTTGGTTTTTATTTTCATCTACCTTGACCTCGAAAAAAGGCTTTAGGCGGCCTCATGCTGAGACCCGCTGAGGCCCCTCTTCTCGGACTGGATGGCGTTGTCCTCCAGATCCTCACTTAGGCCGACATCTCTTCTGGCCTGCTCCATCAAGATCGTGTCCTCGGCGCCCGTGTTGCTGCCAAAGACACGGTCCATCTCCTCGAGGGTGGCGCCCTTGGTCTCCGGAAGGCAGAACCAAACCCACACGATGCTAGCCGCAAGGAAAACGGCGAAGAAGATGTAGGTGCCCCACTGCCAGTTCTTGAGCATGGAAGGGACGTAGAAGGCGACGGCGAAGTTGTTGACCTGACGGCCATGTTAGAACAATGTGGTTGGAGGTGTGTGGCAGTTGTTCTGCTTGTACGTACCCAGTTGCTAGATGCGCCAATAGAGGCACCCTTGGCACGGATGGAAAGGGGAAAGATCTCGGAGATCAGCGTCCAAGAAACCGGACCCCACGCTGAGATTCTGTCAGTAATCGGTTGCCAATAGAGAGGTCAGAGATGCACATACAAGCACCAAATGCCCCAATGTAGATCCAGATGAACGCAACAGCGACCCAGCCCTCAACAGGGTGACGCGGCCAGTCATGGCTGAATTTGGCAACGATGATTCCAGGGATGACCATGGCAATCAACATGACGATAGATCCCACGATGAGAATGGGCTTCCGGCCCACCTTGTCGATGAAGGCCATCGCAGGCAGAGTGCTGAAGAAAAACACCACTCCAGTAACGCCTGTAGCGAGGAGAGCAGTAGTACCACCAGTAAGACCCAGGCTCTGGAAGACGTTACTCGCATAGTAGATAATTGCGTCGATGCCGCTCCATTGTTGCCAGAACATCACCAACCAGCTAGTAATTTTAAGTTAATATAATGTATATAGTCAGGGTTAGGGTTGGTGATAGTTGGGGTTGGTGTTGTTGTGGACAAAGGGCGGCGGAGAAAACTAACCTTGGCGCTCGGACCAACGCCAAAGTGATGAGGGTGGAAGGGAAAAAAGGGCATATTGCAGGGGTTGGGTATGATTGGTAAAAGACGGGCAAGACTTACGCAGTAGCAACACGCTTGAAATGGGACCATTCGCGGACAATACGCCAGTACTGTGCAACCTCGCGCATCCAGACGCTAGTCTTCTCCTTCTCGGCCAACTGGGGGAAAGCCTTTTGGAAGGCACGCTGCTCGAAGAGAGCCTCAGCCTTGATCTCCTTGAACTCCACCTGGACGAGGTCGTTGTCCTCGGAAAGCTTGCGGAGGTAGGCAATGGTTTTGACGGCCTCCTCGTCCCGGCCTTGCTTCACGAGCCAGCGAGGCGAGAAGGGAAGCCACCAGATGCCGAGTGCTAGCAGGATGGCAGGGATGCCCTGAATGTAGGACGGAAGTCTCCAGGCGAGGTCCGATTGGCCTGCGCCGATGCCGCCAATGTAGTTGCTGCCGTAGCCGACCCAGAAGCTCAACATGATACCCAGGATAGTGGCGAACTGGTAGAAGGAGACGATGAAGCCACGCATCTCGGGAGCGGCGAGCTCGGCGTTGTAGAGGGGACTAGGCGTAGGTAGGTCAGGATCCTGCACATTGGGCACCGTGCTGCAAACCGACAAATCGGAGCCGAGAAACTTACCCAACACCACTGAAAGTGCCGACACCGAGGCCGGTGAAGAAGCGGCCGGCATAGAGAAGCTCCGGCTTGTGGTAACTGGCTCCGGTGTACAGATAACTTCCGAGGATGACCCAGACGCAGGCCGAGAACATGGTGTACTTGCGGGAGAAGACCTCACCGAAGACGCCGGCGGTGAGGGAGCCGAGGATACCGCCCAGCTGAAGGATGGAAGTCAACCAACCGGTGGCACTGGATGAGTTGACGACGGAGGGAAAGTTGTCCATGAAGCGCGTCATGACGAGGGACTGGCCCAAGACTCCCTGCTGGAAACCATACTCAAGACCTCCTATCCTGGTTTGGAAGCAGTCAGCTCGGCGCTCACACTCCCGACTTTGTTGAGCAAACCACTTACGAAGCAAAAAGAGCAATGACGAGGATCTTTGGGTTGTTCGCAAGGGTCTTCCATCGGTTCTGGAACGCGAGCCTCGTGCGCGCTTCGGCGGCGGTCTCCGCTTCAACGGCCATGGTGAAGGCAATGGCGGCTCGCTCTCGGAGAACGGGTAATCGAACAGCAGAGGGTAGAAGCTCGTCCCTGTATGACGAAATAGACGCTCGGCCAAGATGAAAACCGGGAGCACGATACGATGGCCTCGTGCCGTGGGCTAGACCATCCGTACTTAAAGCTGCAACGCCAACGCTAAGGGTTGCCTTCCCGGGACGTTGACCGGGGAGGCGTCCCTTGATGATGGGGCCGCTTTTGCCTGATTGGGACAGCGCGTGTCAAGCTTTGATGAGCTGTTTGTTTACAGGATTGCAAGGCGGTGGTTGCGATTCCTAGATCCGGCTGCATGTGTTGGGTGATTCGTCTCGGCTTACTGCCCGAAGTCCTGGTCTCGTACCGCGTCTGGGATATGCGAGATCGTGACCCGCCATCTTCCCAGATTGTGAGAATTTGATACGCCACCCGGTTTCGCTCCATCCCCGCAGCGGGCTGGAGTGAAAATTCTATTGACCCTCTGCCTCCTGTTATCGTCGTAAAGTCGTGCAACGTCGGGAAAAGATGCCAGGAGCTAGTGCTCGAAGCGGAAGTTGGCCGAGTGGTGGACCGCTGCATGAGTGGTGAACACTCACTCCACCGAATAGCGGTACGCGGATGTGTTCGTGACTAATGGGGTCAGCTGGTGTGCCCATGGGGATTTGAACCGTGGGGCTCTGGGCTTCTCTGGGGAACCCGCTGGGCCAGGCCTGGGAAAAGAAAGCTGTGAGGGGAAACCCTCCGTCTTCCGGCAATGCCACCGAGGAGAAGCCGTCGAATGTCAACTCATCCCCAGATGGTCGACCGCCGAAGTCAAAGGCGCTTTAACCTGGTCGCCACGTTGTTCTGATGTTCCGGATCAACAAACATTCAACGAGCCAGGATACTAGTACCTCATGGGGACGAAAAGCTTTGATGGCACTCCCAAAGTGAGCCGCAACCTTGGGCGGATCGAGCTCAAACATTGGGAAACCAACAACCACGGTATCCCGGTGGTACGTCGATGCTTGACTAAAGAGTCCCGCTGGTTTTATTGAAGCGTGACTCGAACTCAACAGTCCCGCCCTCGTAGTGTGCTCACTTCTGCCCCCCCTGCGAGGGAAGCAGTTCTTCTTGGCCGGGTCCTGCAGGCAGAGAAGGCTTTGCCCTCGGATCTCATCATGGACTCTGGAGTGCCATTCCAGGGCGTTGAGCTGCCGCCGGCAAGAGCCGCCCAACGTATACTGAAGCACCATCTGTCAAAGTCAAATGCTGTCATTTGGGGCAGCTGTCTCGTAGGTTCATGGTGGGCGCGGTACGACCAATGCCGAGTTTCGCCTGACTTTCAAGCAGCCTAGCCGGTCGCTAGGAAGGAGCAGGCCAGCTCTTTGCGCAAGAATTTGTCTGTCCTCGTGGTCCATCAGTCCCGTTGTCTGGGGAAATTTTGCCATGGCCTGGTGCCAGCGGAACTGGGTCTCGTTTAGCTTATACAGGGGAGCTTGTAGACTTACAAGTTACCGCCCACTCGCGGATAATGCCGGAAATGAAGGCAAGAGCAGCTCCGCGATTCAGGCCCCCCGGTCCCAAGTTTTTGCAGCACTAGCGAACAAGCTCATACGGCCAGTGTGGGATGACGAATAGCACCGAGGGGGTCCGCTTTCCGCTGCTGGTCTACAAACGTTGACTGTTATTAGGTAGGCACGTTAGAAATCTGCATCAGTCGACGCTGAAATTGTCGGTATATTGGATGTGTGACGAGATGCTTGTGTTGCAAGACGTCATGTATCTGTGTATTTCTTGCTTCGAGGGTCACGATAAATAAGCCTGGGTGTTGCGGTCCGTCTTGTCGTGATCATGCAACAAAGTTGAATAAAGCTGGCATTATCCGAACGGACTAGGTAGCTTGACCTGGTTTCTCGGAGCAAGACGACATTTTTGCGTCGGCCAGTTGACTCATGCACTAGGAAAGAAAACGCATCAATGTTGAGCGGAAGCCAGTGGCTGCCAGTGCTAAAAAGCAGCCCTACATAGTAAATCGATGGCGGAGCATGGAGCTATATGACGTTGATCCTGTAATATATCCATCGTAGGGCGTGAAAAGAAAGTTTGGCAGTTGATAGTTGGCGAGTCGCCAAGGCCGCATTACGCAGTATTGGCCTGCCTCACAAGCTTCCATGCGCACTAGTTGTAGAGCGTCGTCTCACCTTTCAGCCGCGTCTCACATGGCCACTGAAAACGCCGGCCTCTGCCGATGACAGGGCTTGCAGTGGTATCGAGCGGAACATCATGATTGATAGACGTGCCGACTTCATGCATGATGCTTTTTGGCATGTGGGTGAACCATGGTCCTGGGTTGTCGGAAGCATCGCATCGCAAAATATGGTTATGGCAAGCAGGGCAAATCGGCACATGTAATAACGGCCCGAAACGTCTCACCTGCAGGTGAACGGCACTTGTCGGATGCTCTCCCGTCAGGACCAGGACAAATGTCGATATCGGTTGTTGATTAGCCGGGAGGCGGCTATAATCACCTCATGCAGGATAAGGCCTACATGTGGTTACCTAAGCTCGTCGAAAAGTGCCTCCGAGCTGTTTGATGTTCATGATGGGCCGGGTAGATGGTGGAGTCCTGCAAGGCGGTGGTGACTAGTCGAACCTACCCAGTGTAGGGGGGAGCCACATTGAGGAGGGAGGTGTGGCTTGCGGTGGAGAGGATGTATGTGGCTGGAGCTCCTTTTATTTTTGGTTCCCGAAGCCGAGATGACGCTGCCTTGTCGGCTTTGGCTCGTATCGCGCCGCATGCTTGCGTCGACAGATAGTTGGCGGATCTGAGGCCGACCGGTGAGATGGGCTGGCTGGCTGGTTGGTTGCGAGAAGGATGGAGAAGGCTTTCCGGACTCGGGCAGGCTTATCATTCAAGGCGCCAAGAGTCCCTTCGCAATAGCATGGAATGTCATCTTGAAACCGTCCAGACTGACTCCAACAATCAGGAACACAAGCCAGACGATGGCACGTGTGGCAGCATTGCCGCGCACGTCATGGGTATGTTTGGGAGGTGAGGGAAGAAGAGTGCGATAAGAAGAGGAACAATCAATCGAAGGATATGTCGGCCGGCTGAGAGAGAAAGAAAGCGCGCGCGCTGCAGCAGTGTTTGCTTGGTTGTTTGTTTGTTTGTTTGTTTGACGAGGCTATGCGGAGATTCAAAGGAAAAGTAGGTAGGTTGGTAGGTTGGTTGGTGATGGGAGGTGGTGAAATCGAAGGTGAAGAAGGCTGATTATTGGTCAATGGCAAAAAGCGAAGGAGCAGCAGTCGGTAGGTGCTTGCCCACCTTATCTGGGTTAGGCACCTCCTGTGGGTACTATCTACCTACCTATAGGCTATTGAACTTAGCTACCTAAGGTTCTAGGCACCTAGGTAGATAGGTACGTATACACTACGCTTCCATACCTATGTTCCGCGCCCTGCTAAGTGCATACGTCAATCCGAAACGCAAGGGGACTTGTGTCATGCTGGTTACTATGCCTTTATCGGGGATGTGCCCCGCGGTGCCGCCCCGCCAGCCAGCCGCGGACGGGACCGGGTGAGGGGGGTTCGCATCGCCTTTTCGCCATGTTTGTAGCAGAGATAGTCTCTGAAGACAATGATGCTGTGTATTTGGCCTAAACTAGACACAGTCTGAGACGCACAATCAGCTACCTACACAATCTTCTCTGCTCCATAGCCAGCCAGCCAGCCAGCCAGATATAATATCTCGAGGGTTTGCCTCTCTCGCTCTCGAGACATCCCGTCTTCTCTTCCATATACCCCACCCACCCGTACATTTTTCAAGATGCCTGGTACCGTACACTTCCTCACTCCCTCAGCGAAACTTTGCAGCCGTACAAGGAAACCTATACCTAGATAACTAACATGTGAAGGCAGCTCCCTATTCGACTGGCGACAAGCGGTCCTTTGGCTGGGTCACCGCTCGCGAGCGCTGGCCTGTCATCATCGTTCGTTCTCTCCCTCCACCCACCCCCTCCCTTGCTGATCTCCGTGTCGTCATGTTCAAGCTGACGCCTCGTCCGTGTTACAGACCCAGGCCATCGACGACCTCTACCGATCAGTCGCGCAGACCAAGGATGCCGAGAAGGAGGCCGATGGCAAAAAAATCATTGAGAAGATCGCCCGCCTCAAGTACGAGGTTCAACACGACCGACCCTTGACGTATGAACGACCTGCCTATTTGCCCCTCCTCCAGCTCGCGGCAGACTTCGCTGACCCGACCGTGCCAGGCCGATCGAGGACGATGGATACCCCGACGTCAGCATCTACAACGAGGAGCTGAAGAAGCTCGGCTCGCCGACGTGGCTCAACATTCCTTGGCTCTACTGCGAATGCTACCTCTTCAGGTGAGAGTCCCCTCATGCTGGGCGCCGGACCCGACATTGGTTTGCCGAGTTGCGCGGTGCTGATGGAGAAAACGATAGACGCATCAGCACTTACTTTGCTCAATCCACACACTGGAAGAGCTACGACGTCTTTGCCCGCCAGAAGATGGGCACCTTCCGGTCCTCTCGCCCCGCCGTGCTGGAGCTGGCCTCCAAGTACAAGGAGCTGGTCGAGCAGCTGCGGGCGGACAAGGGCGCCGCACAGGACGACGAGGCCGAGAAGATTCTCTTCGCCGAGATGTGCGAGATCTGCCTGTGGGGCAACGCCACGGACCTGTCTCTGCTGACGAGCCTGACGTACGAGGACATCCAGAAGCTGCAGGGCTCCGAGGCCCGCAAGGCGTCGGAAAAGAACATCGTCGTCAACGACCTCCCCGCCGTCTACGAGCTGCTCAAGAAGGCCAAGGCCGAGGGCAAAAAGGAGCGCCGCGTCGACATCGTCCTCGACAACGCCGGCTTCGAGCTCTACGTCGACCTCATCCTCGCCGGCTACCTGCTCTCGGCCGGCCTGGCGACCCACGTCGTCCTGCACCCCAAGTCGATCCCCTGGTTCGTCTCGGACGTGCTGCCCGCCGACTTTGCCCAGCTGCTCGGCGCCATCGCCAATCCCAAGCCCTTCTACGAGACCCCCTCGGAGGAGGAGGAGCTTCAGAACAAGACGCCCGAGCCGCTCTCCGAGGCGGACGCGGCCAACCTGGCCTTCCTTTTCCAGGAGTGGAGCCAGTTCCACGGCGAGGGCCAGCTCATCCTCCGACCCAACCGGTACTGGACGCACCCAGGCCCCTTTTGGCAACTGCCCGAGGAGGCCAAGGACCTCTACGAGGATCTCAAGGCGAGCGAGGTGGTCATCTTCAAGGGAGATCTCAACTACCGCAAGTTGACTGGTGACGTAGGTGGCCTCTTCTTTTTTATCCCCCTCCCCCTCTCTGCTGGAACTGTACTGACGCGAGCGACTCCAGGCCGACTGGGACGCCGCGACGCCATTCAACGAAGCTCTGAAGAACCTCGGCCCGGGGTCCGGCCTCAACATCCTGGCGCTCCGCACCTGCAAGGCCGACGTCGTCGTGGGTCTCCCGCCCGGCGAGGACGAGAGGCTTCTGGCCACCGAGGGCGGCGGCGGCGACTCGGGCTCGCGCAAGTGGGCGTGGAGCGGCAAGTGGGCCGTGGTTTCGTTCTCGAGCGGCAAATGATAGTGACGATGACGACGACGACGATGATGATGCGTTTGCTTTTTTCTTTGCGCTCTCGTTTGTATACACGCGCGCGTATTGGTTTCTATAGAACCTTGGTTGATAGAACGAGAGAGGAAGAACCCTCGATACAAATAGAAGCCTGCGCCATCCAGGGGCAGTCGAACATCGCTTTTCCTTTAGGGCATCTGATCATCCCAAGTCCGTCGCGATCCCAACGAGTATCCCTTTATTGTCAAGTGTCCCCCCTTCAACCATTGTCTTTCATATTTCTCTTTCTCCACCCTTGACATCACCCAGTCTCCAACAGAAGGGTCGTATACTGGTACTGGTGGTAGTGGCTGGACAGGCTTCCGCTTGATCATCCCTCTCCATTTGATGTGCTTCAGTGCCTCGTACTTGGTCTTTATCGCATGGGTTTTCTTGGGGCCGGTCACTTGGCTCTGTCAGTTACTTTCACTCACCCCAAAATGTCGTGTCGCTTTCAGGATCCTCGGTCCCGTCAAAGCATGTCCAAAGAGACTCACACGGTTTGCACTCTGAGCAGATGTTGTGTCCGCACCTGTCGATGGCGCACCGCGGGGTCTTTTGGTTGGGCCCATGGCACTCGTGGCAGACCCAGCGCTTGCGCCACTTCCTGTAGACGCAGTAATCCGTGCAGTAGCTGACTGTGTCGGTGCGCTCCGTCTCGAACACATTGCCGCAGTCCCTTTCCTCCTCGTACGCTGGGTCGAGGGCCCTGGAGCATGGTATTTCGACATCGAGGCGGTGGGCGCATTTTTTGAAATGTATTGTTCTGTGTTCGCACATTGCCGGGGAGATGCAAGGGCGGGGTTTGGTTGGTTGACTTGGTTTGAAAATTCAGGCTTTCTAACTGGCCATCTGTCGGTCTGGTGCTCAGAAGTCAAAGGTGAAGTTGAAGTTGTAATTGGAGTCTGCGTTCAATCAAGTGTGAATCAGGGAGAGAGTGAGTGAGGTTAGAGGCCTGTGATGCTGAGTCTGAGGACAATGGGTGTAAATCCCAACAAGACTCGTACGTGAAGCTGAGTGAACGTGAATCACAAACGGTTGTCAAGAGCCCGTAGAGATCTTATCTAGATAGTTCTTCTGATACACAAGGTGAAGACTAGAAGAGACGTGTACAGAGGGGGGGGGGATAAGAAAAGAATAAAACAAGAAAATACAGATGAAAACTGCTGTATTCTTCTTGTTTCCCAAGGAAGGAGAGGTTCAAGCTCCTGCTTTCCGTCCTAACCTGCAGATCCTGTAATTCACCACATCTCACCAAGAACAACCACCACCTTTTACCTCTTCTCCATACCATGACAGAACAGAACACGCCAGCGGAGAACAACACCCATCCATCCATTTAGACACGCCAGGACATTCCAATTTTGTTTATGCTTTGCTCCATCTATCCAGATAACCTCACCAAAGAGCTGTTCCCGAGAAACAAGGTACAAAGAAAAGAGCATCACCACAAAAGAAACATGTTTGTAAACAACGCCAGGCCCTCCCACACAATCAGATATCCTGATATCTGAGCCCTCCTCCTCGTCCTTCATCTGCTGCCTCCCCCCTCCCCCCCCCCCTTTTTTTTTTCAGAGACAGAGTCCACCGCAGTCGGCGCCGCCCTTCATCGGGTCACAGTCGTCCCTTGTATCATCCGCGCAAAACTTGTCTTCCGGGCACTTTATGGCCGCGAACCCGCCGCAAAAGATGGGCACCACGCAGATCTTGCCCCTCTTGTCGTACGGGTCCTTGATGCACTCGAAGCTGGCAGGGCAATCCTTGGTTTCTTTGCACGCCTCGTACGTGAAGCTGGGCTTGGCCGGCCGCAGGGTGACGGTCCGCGTGACGGGCACGCGGGAGGTGACCGTCCTGGAGAGCGCCGAAGACGTCAAGTTGTTGGATAGCGTCGGAGGCGCCGTGGTCGAGGACATTGTGGATGGCAGCGGGACGGGGACAAGGGTCGTCGGGACGCTGCCGCCGCCGCTCGTGGCCGTGAGGAAGGGTGTGACGGCCGGGGACGCGGGGTCCGCCGCGGCGGCCAAGGCGGATGCGCCGAGGATGGCGAGGATACAGCGAGCGAGCATAGTGGCTGATAACGTCTGCTGGATCTCGAAATGCCTGAGTGAGTGGCTGGCTTGTTTCCGTCTGGTCTACCTACTAAGCAAGAGACAGAGAATAGAGCACCGACTAGTCGAGGAGGGAAAAATGAAGAAAGAAAAAAAAAAAAAAAAAAGCCGGCGACCGTTGAGCTGTTGATAAATGGGAGGGGCCTCTACTTTCGTCTGGAATGCTGGCGGATGGGCCTGTCTTGGTGCCTCATATAACCCCAATTCCAGTCCATGGTAGGACCGCGCAACCTTGCGTCATCTCTAGGGGGACACAGGGAGTGAATGTCCACTGGCATTCTTCCGCTCCAAAAAAAAAGGGTGTCTCGTTGTTTTTCGTCTCCTGTCTCAGTTTGCTAAAATAAAATAAAAAATTAAAAAACAGGGAGGGCATGACGCTGCCGGATTGGGCAACACCACAACGGCCAAAGACCCGATGAGCACACTTTTCGGAGATACCTCTTGTCATACACCATAAGCTGCCGCCCCCTTCGTATCCGAGCGAGGTCTACGGGGCTCGTCTCAATGATTTCCAGCTTGGAAAGAGTTGGCCAGTCGTGTCTTTTTAGGGGGGGGGGGAAGATCGCTTCCTGTTGCGGGCACGCGGACTAAGCTCGTGTCGTTCCTAGATAAATGCCTACGTTTCACGACGAGACCTGCGAAGCCAAGGCATACTCTTGACCAGCGTACCTATAGCCGGTGGCCAGCGAGATGGCAGCTGCGAGAGTTTGCAGATCTGCAAACACCTACGCGAGGCCGCGCTCGGTGCGGCTGACTGTCGTTGGGAGCATATCGAATGGGTCGATCCAAGGTTGGTGGAAGCCAATTCGACAAGCGTGCTGGGAGTATGCCCAGCCCGTCTTGAGGGGCTCGGACGGTCCGCGCCGGATCGGGGCCGGTTGGGCGCACTGTCGGCAACCGGAACGGGGATTGCACCAGAGCATCGAGAGAGTTCTTTTCATCGCCGCTAGTTTGGTATACTGCCGCCGATCTGTCTAGCCTGATTTGATGCCCTGATCCGGACCCCATGAATTAATACCTTGGTTGTAAAAGGTCCCCTGTGAACGCACGGGTTATCTGGACATCTATGGGAAATCAAGGACCGACGACGACATTATACGACATCAAAAAAGAATTTATCCGTATTCACCTTGGGGATGCTGCTACTGCCCAGGGCCGTCCCGCTCGGCGGCTGTTGCATGGTGCCCGGTGGCTTCGTTAAGGCGGGTTTGCAGCCCTTCGGGCACGACGCAACGGGATGCTTTGGCCGAGCTTGGACCCGGGAAGGTAGCCACCGGTTCATCCCATTTCAAGGGTGCCATGCGGTCTGAAAGGAGGGACGGGAGCACGGCGGCGTGCAGGGGTTCGAGCTGGAAAGATTGCCTGCGGGTTTTCCCCATGTGCTTGACATTACGAACAGAGCTGTTGGTTAACCTTGGTGAAAGTGGCAGGCCTCAAGATTTAAATCCAGGCTGATATACATGATTGCAGCTCATGTCGTCAGTGTAAGCAAACTCCCTTGGGCTATGCTCAAACGTCTGTCGGATGCCTCTCCACTGCTAGAGAATCTCAACTCTCTTCAGTATTATTGGCTCGGTTAGTCAAAATGACAACCGTCACACTGTATCACACATCATGGGTCTGCGAGCACGCCAGGAACACTGACATTAGCCTCTCTCCGTCCTTCCTCTTAGCAGGCCAAGCAAGCTGCCTATCCAATCCCGAATACGGGAGCGATTGATGTCACTCACTCCGCCGTGGATAGGGGACCATCTCGGATAATCAACAGGAACCCGGAAGACACGAGCTCCTCCCCCACTATTACCATAGAAAGCCCATTTCTGATAGGACCGATGCGGAATAGGGACAAACCAAGTTGCCCGATACCTTCGGCTGGTGGAGTTTGCCAAGTCTCGGTGGTCAAAACTGTTCAGTGTATATAAAGGACTGCCTGCTTCTCTTAAAACTACCGTCTACATGATTCTTTTTGTCCGTAAAATACTCGAGTTCGGTTCCTATTCTTTCTGTCTTCTGCAAAACACGTCTTCGGCAGACAACATACGAAGGGCGATACCCATCACCACAGCGCCAACCAAAAATATCCTTGCGCAGATCAAGGAGCGAATCCGAATACCGAGTACGCTGCTCTAGTTGGCTAGGGGGGGGGGGGGGTATTATAAGAGACACCCTACTGCCCCAGGGAAGCATCTCATGGCAGGCATGGCGGAGCACAAACCCAAGTACGAGTTTGACGGCCCATATCACCACCTCTTGACAATCCGTACGAGGATTGGCTGACAGATCTCCTCACGCGTCCCCAGCCCCTTCGCCTTTCTCGCCGTCTTCGGGCTTCCCGCTCTCTTGTTGGCGCTGTTCTTCGGCTGCAATGACAAGACTGGGTGCCCGTTCCCCGCCGCCCTCAGTCCGTCCACCTTGACGGTCGAGAAACTCAAAGCGGAAACGCCGTGGCCGGCCGATGGCATATGGGGACTCTGCAGCTGGGAAGCCATGGGATGGACTTTGGCGTACTACTTCCTGAGTCTGGTCCTCTATCTCCTTCTGCCCGCCCAGGAGCTTCTTGGTACCAAGCTGGTCGAGTCGGGTCGCCCTCTCAAGTACCGCTTCAACAGTCAGCGCATCCCGTCCCTCCCTCAACAGCGGTTTCGAGACTAACAACACCCCGCAGGCTTCGGTTCCACGCTCGTTCAGCTCGCGGCTCTTCGCCGTTGGCACCTACTTCCAGGGTGCAGACTTTGCCGTTTGGGTTTTTATCTCTGATCACTATCTTGAAATCCTGACTGCCAACCTCATCCTGGCCTACATCCTCAGCGTCTACGTTTACATCGCCAGTTTCGGCGTGAAGCGCGGCAACCCGGAGCTTCGGGAGCTGACGCTGGCCGGCAACACGGGCAACCTCATGTTCGACTTTTGGATCGGGCGCGAGCTCAACCCCCGAGTGACCCTGCCGCTGTTCGGCGAGGTCGACCTCAAGTCCTGGCTGGAGATGCGGCCCGGCCCGACTGGCTGGGTGGTCCTCAACCTGGCCTTTTGCGCCAAGCAGTACCGCGCGTACGGGTACCTATCCGACAGCATCCTCCTTTACGACCGCCTTCCAGGCCTACTACGTCCTCGAGAGCCAGCTCCGGGAGGCCGACCTGCTCACGATGATGGACGTCACCACCGACGGCCTTGGGTTTCATGCTGACGTTTGTGTTAGAATATCGACCTCCGGATATCCCGGAGTTGGGTGGAACCGAATCCGGGGTCACGTGCCATGGCACGTGACCCACCTCGGCCTTCCCATTCGAATATCTACACCACGGCAACTGCCACTTTATTTCCTTTCACTTTATCCATCATCAACAACTTCGCGCCCATAGTCAATAGATACTATTGCTGCGATACGATCGATTGACCTGTGATACCAACACTGATCAGTGGTTAACTTTACAGTTACCACTACCGCAGATCAGCAAGGATCTATTTACAGAAGAGACTCACAACGCTTCACTTATCGACTACGATTCGCTTGAAGTGTGAGAGTGCTACCCAGCCGAAGAATCGTTAGTACCTAGAATCTCACGATATCTAGCGAATAACCTCTTCAGCCCTACGTCCGCTATGCAACCCGTTACCAACTTCGTCGCTTTCAGAGAAGTCCCCTCCTTTACTTACAAGCTCCTCTACTAATATCTTATCAACTTAAACTAACATAATTACCTATCCCCAAGTTTTCCAAGAATCATTTTTCCTCCTATCTTTTACCGCTTTTTTCCTCCGACTTTTCTTCTAATAATCAGAATTTTCACTTCACCGACTTTATATGTCATCACAAGTGGCAACAACCTATATGGCTTATAAATAACATAGGAAACTGTTGGTAAACAAACGCCCACTAGTAATTAAATCTAAGGACTACACCAAAGCAACCGCCCTTATCCACTTCTAACATCATTTACTATCGGAAAGGATTAAATCTAAAGCAAATACCTGTCTTAAGTAGCTGCCTTACTTTACTATTAATAAAACAAGGAGGGAGGGACGCTTTAAACCCAGTGACAGGACTGCCTATAAGTCGACAGCTCCATCAGCTTCACCTTTTCCCCTTCACTCTTTCCCTCAACCATAACTACTACCTATATCGTTCACCTACAAATACCTCAATCTTCTCATCTCCTCCTTTAACCATCACAACTTCCTCCCAACATCACCCCAGCGGTGTCAAGGTCGTCATCACCCCAGCGGTGTGGCTTAGCTTTACAATCCTAATCATATAATCCAGTATCTATGCCGACGGTAGATTGCCCTATAGAGGCTCTTAATTAGTCACCTTAACTCTCATCCCAATTCCGACTATTCCATCCCATATTTTGTCTGTCAGTCACCGCTCCTATAGCCCTTCTCGTCACATCCTGTCTATACCACCGACGGTAATCCCTCTAACAAGCGTATCCACCTCTAACCCTGTGGGGAAGGAGAAGTGCCTGTAATCAAGAGGTCGTCAGGCCAACGGAGGACAGGATGGCAGAAGAATCGGCCCACAGGAGCCCGGCGCATGGCATACATGTGGGAGACATCACCCAACCGTACCCTATCCCTGAGCGCAGCTGGCCATTTGTTGTCCCCAAGCTATGGGGTATCACCTGCCTGTCAGACATCCCTGACAACCTTAATGCCGTTGAGAGACGCAACGCCTTAAGTAACATCGTTATCTTAAGGATGATACGGTACAGTGCCGCCAGGATGCTCGGCCACTCACTTTAGACATATGCCAATAAAGACTTCAAAGAATGGTTATATAAAGACTTTAAGGAGACAGCCTGTAAGACAATCAGCGAATTCAGGGATTATCTTATACGTAAAGGCGTCTAGATATCCACCTTAAAGAATATTTCGGTTGCTAAGCGAGTCCATAATGCCCTTAAGACTGAGGACCCAGCAATCTGGACTTAAGGGCAAATCAAGGCCCACGCAAGGAAAAGCAAGGACTTTAGAACAAGGATCACCATAGATCTAGACTTTATAAGGGAGATTATGGACTTCCCACCAAAGCAAGAACTCTCCCTCAACCAACACATCATCCACCAGGCAGTCACCCTTGGCCTACCTATAGGCAACCAATGCCCCACGTCTACCCCAAGACCCATTAATCCTTCCTTGTTATACAACAACCTAAATTTTATCCCTCTACCTCTCAACCAGTTAAACAAGCCCAATAGGCACCCGGTTAACACAGACCCACGCCATTGGCACCCAGCACCCTCACTGTCCCCTTTAACAAATTCACTTGCCACTCGCCAGCTTACCGACCTCATCAAGATATACCCAAAAGAGTTGAAGTATAGCGGAGGGGCATACAAGTCATTTGAATCGAAGCTTGCTGTCTTTAGGGACCATTATTTCAAGGCCGGGATCCAACAAGAGCACTTTACTGGTGCCCTCTTCGTGATACTCAAAGGAGCGGCAGCAGAGTACTACACCGACTACCTCTGTGACCCTGCCGCCAGCTTTAACACCCTTGTCACCCAACTGAAGGGCAACTTCAAGACCAAAGAGACCTATCAGGCCTGCCTTGCCAAGTTACAGAGGACCAACCTCATAAGAATAATCCAGGACAACCCTAATAAGACCAAGACTAAGTCCCTTGAATTACTTATTAAGAAAGTAAACACCCTTATGCGATCCATTATAAGAATAGGCACCCTAACTGACGTGGCCCTTTACGACTAACTGCTTAACTCTTATTATAGAGTAGAGGAGTGTTCTCTCGCCCTTTTCAACCCGGCGCCAACCTTTACTGGTGTGTACGGCTAACTCTGATCTATTGTTAGCAATATAATACAGTTTAAATAGTAATAATAATAACCAGCCCAGCAGTACTAAGCTAATAACATTAACGATTAATACTAGACCAACCGTATATATAACGGCTAATAAGGCTGCCTGTGATTCAGCCAATGTAACCATAGCCATGGTAATAGCAGTTACGGTTAAAGGCGTCCTTTTAATAATAGTAACAACTATCGATATCGACAGTCACCTTTATCTTTATCAGCACCAACAAAGAAGTACTATGTCTGCGGCAGGACTAACTGCTGGTCTACTAAGCACCCTAAGGAAGAACAACAACGGTCATACCACAGATATAAGGAGTAATACCTAATTAATACTTCGTTAGAAGCTTTTTACCACTTTATAACTAACTTTGAGGGGTATAAGCCCTTTGACGACCCTAATAAAGACGATGAATACATAAAGACAGATAATAATGAAGAAGAATACGGCACAGCGTTTTTTATATCTACAACGTTCTTTAAGTCTGTTATGGTTGACAGACCTACCCTTTTTTTGTCACTATGTAACCAATCGACCAGTCACTTCCTTATAAAGGAGGACTTACGTAGTGATAGACCGACCTCTACAGAGGTATTCACCCTCAACACACGATATTCATCAACCACTTTCCATGGCATTATGCCTGATTCCGGCGCCGCCAAGCACTCAACAGCAGGGTATGAACAGTATCTTGCCCTTCGCCAACAGCTGGATACCGAAGTCCCCATGGATACATCCAGAGCCGGCAAAGCCAAAATCCGCTTTAGCAGTGGCAACTATTTTGCTTTAAAAGGCATAATTAACATCCTAACCCCTTTCGGCATGTTGACTTTTCATGTAATGCCTTCTAATACCCTGTTTCTGTTCTGCCTGGCGGATATAGACCATCACAGGATTAAATTTGACAACCTTACCAATAAGTTAATCCAGGGCAACACTATTATGCCTGTCGTATATAAATGGGGCCACCTATGGATACTGTTGGACCAGCCTGTGCGCTGTATTACCTGGCACCATCTAACCGATGAGGAGCTATGTTAAGTATATCGCCGCTTTGGCCACCTATTAGTCCAACGACTTCACCACATCCTTCAATAATCCGGCAATAACGTCAAAATTGCGGCCCTTAAGCAGATAACCAAGGTCTGCCACCACTGCTAGATGAACTTGAAGGCGCCCGGTCGCTTTAAGTTTTCCTTACGAGACAACAAGTACGATTTCAACCACAAAGTTATTATCGATATCGTCTACCTTAATAGCAACCGCCTAGCCCTACACATCGTTAATGCCGCAACCTCATTCCAAGCGGCCTAATTCCTTAAAAATATTACTATAAAGCACACCTGGGAGGCACTACAGATGTATTAGATTAACGTATATCTAGGCCTACTGGACTGGATTATCACCAATACCGGCCTGAACTTTCACTCTAGCGAATTTAAGCAGTCCGCTAGATCGCTCAACATCAACGTTAAGGAGGTCCTAATCAAAGCCTACAACAGTATTAGCAAGGTTAAAAGATACCATACGCCACTCCAACAAGCGTACGATATCCTCTATAGTGACGGCATTACACCTAATGTTGCCCTCCAGCTAGCCGTCAAAGCGATCAACGATACGGCTGGCCCAAACGGCCTTATACCTACGCTATTGGTCTTTAGCGTGTACCTATAAGTCGCTGATTCATTGCCCCCTTTGCTATCTATAACCAAGAGGGCTAAAGCAGTCAAGAAGGTAATAGAGGCAATACGGCAAATTCACATAAGACGCCAAGTTAATAAGGCAGTGACGATATGTAACGGCCCAGATACCTTAACAACGGTCGCCCTACCTCTCTAATCGTTGGTCCACGTCTGGCATAAAAAAGGAGGCTGGTAAGGCCCTTTTTGACTTATCGCTAACGATAGGACCAGTTATACCGTTAACCTTGGCTAAGGCCTGTAAATCTTTTGATCTACCGTTGTTAAGCCCTACCATATAGATCCTAATAATGACCAATAGAGACTAACGAACAACATAACTAATTAAGACAATAAAAGGGATAACAGTAATTATAACGATAATAATACGGCAGCCCTTGCGCCTGTGGAGGAAGTACACGGCAGCATTACCGCCAACCTATAACCTTACCCAGCGCAAAAGCACGGCCGACCACATAAGTATGCCAATTTCTTCAATAAGACCAGACTCAACGTTGCCCCGATTAACGCCTTTACGACCTCCACAACGTCCTTTATCTCTAGCAAAGAAGAGTCCAACCGATTGATGGCAGTTGACCTGCACAAGAAAGGGGTTATCACAACTCCCGGCAGACCATTCAAGCAATCCACTAAAGCCGAAATCGACGGTCTTATCGCCTGTGGCGTGTTCCGATTTATACGTTTTAATAGTAATAACCACATAACCACCTAGATCTTCAAGTCCTGTATTGTTAACAAAGTCAAAGGAAAGAATAAAACCCTATATGAAAAGTTACGCCTTATGGTCTAAGGATATACAGATGATGGCAAGGAGGCCATTCTCACATAGTCGCCCACAATATAAAGGGCCAGCCAACGCCTTATCCTTACTGTCACCCTATCGCTGTTATATAACGATAGTTTTTTACTCTGGCTTTATAATATCACATAAGTATATACCTAATTAACCACTACACTGAACCATATAATATTCACCTATTTACCACTATAGATATAACACCTTTACCTACCCAGAACAATCATGCAAGTGGTGAAGCCCCTTTACGGCATTGCGGAGGCAGGTACCCACTAGTGGGCAACATACAGCCGCTACCATAGAGAAAAGCTCCAGATAGAGACCTTAACTTTTGACCCCTGCCTGCTGGTCACATCCACAAAGAGCCTGGACTTTGGGATCGTCGGTATATAAACCGACGATACTATTGCCCTTTTAGATGAATCCTTCTCCACACGCAAGGCCGACGAGCTCGCCAAGGCCACATTCACAGCTAAGAAGAAAGAGATCCTTACGATTGACAACCCCCTTACCTTTAACGGCGGTGTGGTTTTATTGGCCCCCGACAGGAAGCTGGTCCTCCGCCAGAAGGGCCAAGGTAAGAAGCTCCAACCTGTTGACAAGAAATCACCAGATACAACCAAGCAATACGTCAAGCAATAAGCCTATAGAGCATATATTACGTCAGTCTGCCAACCCAAGGCTTGCTTTAACTACTCCATCACGGCATAACACTAAGAACCTAGCACCAAAGAGATTAAGGCACTTAACCGCTGTATTATATAGCAAATAGATAATCTCAGCTATAGACTATTGTTTTATCCGCTTGACCTTAATACTGTAAAGCTCTTTATCTTTATTAATAGCTCTTTTACAAATAATAAGGACTTAACGTCACAATTAGGCTTTATCATTATTCTTGCTAACAAGGCCGCTACTAGTGATACCAACGGTGATAGCTTTACTATGACCGGCAACATCGTCTACTTTAGTTTAATAAAGTGTAAACAGGTCATCTAAAGCGTGCTGGCATCCAAAGTCTATAGTATGGTCGCCAGCACAGATATAGCCTATGCCATCGCTACGACTTTGTAATAAGTAATAGACCGCCTTAATAAGCCTGTAATACCAACAATCCTCTGCACGGATTTATACTTGTTATATGAGTGCCTTATAAAGCTTGGCATAATAAAGGAGAAGAGGCTCATGATCGATATCATGGCCCTACGCCAGTCATATAAGCGACGCAAAGTCCATGAAGTACGCTGGATATAAGGCAATAACAACCTGGCCGATGGATTCATAAAGTTATCACTAAACAAGGCACTTAAGCAGATGGTTGGAAGTGGGATACTCAGGATCGGCATGGAGGGATGGGTTTTGCGGACCACGTGACGGATCACATGACCGAAAAGTATTGGATACTTTCGCCTTTTTCGTTTTTATTGCGTCTTTGGGTTTTTCATCTGCTGGGCAGTTAGACGGCGGTTTTCCTACCACTTTAGAAAGTTGCCAGTGTTAGAATATCGACCTCCGGATATCCCGGAGTTGGGTGGAACCGAATCCGGGGTCACGTGCCATGGCACGTGACCCACCTCGGCCTTCCCATTCGAATATCTACACCACGGCAACTGCCACTTTATTTCCTTTCACTTTATCCATCATCAACAACTTCGCGCCCATAGTCAATAGATACTATTGCTGCGATACGATCGATCGACCTGTGATACCAACAGTTTGGCTAACATTGCCTGGGTGCCCTTCTTATACTCTACCCCAGACGCGCTACCTGTCCGTGTACCCGGTTCAGTTGGGGTGGGCCGGGTGCGCTGGGGTGACGGCCGTTTTCGCCGTCGGGTTCCACATCTTCCGCTCGGCCAACAGCCAGAAGAAGCTCTTCCGGAGGCAACCGGGCCACCCGAGCGTCAAGGACATGCCCTTCATCCAAACCAAACGGGGCACCAGGCTGCTGCTCACCGGCGGTTGGTGGGGCAAGTCGCGCCACATCAACTACCTCGGCGACTGGATCCAAGGCTGGCCTTTCTGCCTGCCCACCGGCATCGCCGGATACCAAATCCTCAGCGCCGGGAGCGTCGGCAGCGACGCCCCCGGCGTCTTCACGATGCTCAACGGCCGAGAGAGAGGTGGTGCAGGGTGCCGCGCGCGGCTGGGGCGTCGTCTTCACCTATTTCTACCTGCTGTACTTTGGCGTCCTCCTGGTTCACCGCGAGATGCGGGACGATGCCGCGTGCGCCGAGAAGTACGGCGAAGACTGGGAAGAGTACAGACGCCTTGTCAGATGGAGGATACTGCCTGGCGTTTACTAGGCCCGCTTTACAGCTGACGTCAACCGGCTTCGTGGACGTCGAAGCGATTGGTCCTGGACGAGGAGACATTTGGTGGTCTTGTAACCCTGCCCGAGATTGACAGGGCCGCTGCCATTATTCCAGCCAGCCATTCTAATAGCCAGAGGTGACGAAATGTGTTCATTGGTCGGGCTAGCCACCTTACAACATGTATCAATTAGTAAATAGTTTCATATTGGCACGGCTCGATCTATCTGTCCGACACTACGTCGGCCCATGAAGCCGTGAACACTCCCGTGAACTACAGATGCCAGTGTTACATCAAGTACGAAGGATTGGAGTGAGGACAATGCCGATACCCGGCCTCACGGCAAAATGCTTTCTCACATGGCTGAGAGCTGTCAATTGCCACCTCATTGACGAAGTTTCATACACTCCATGCTTTTCCACCCGAGACTTAACGGACACAGTTCTGGGGTAATGTCAAGGTACCCTTGAGGCTACAGTGGACTGATAGGGCTCCTCTACTCAATCTTTCCTGTCGACTCAGTGGAGTAGTCTTGTTACTGATGCCTGCATGGACGAAACCCACGTGTACATGCTCAGCTGCTTGGGCTCACATCCGTCTCACCAGGATTGTTCACCACCTTTGGTGCTCACCTTCATAAATCTCCCATCACATATTATCCGTCTGTCTGTTGCTGGCAGAGGGCCCGACGGGGGTCCATCCCCTCCATCTGCATTTTCTTTTCCGCCCGTCCCGCTCCGTTCCCGGATGACTCCTCTCGGCGGTGCTGCCCAGTCGCTCGGTTTCTGAAAGACCGCACCAGCTCGGCGATCTGGGGAGATCTTCTGGGGAAGAACACTCCCCTACCCCTAAGACCGTGAAGCTATACGAACTGCATTGATCATCACGCAGTCCAGTCCTAGCTTTATTTCGAAAGCCCCGCTGCCATGATATCGCTAGAAAGTCATCCCAAGTTTGCGTGTCATGAATGGGACGAGTAAGCCTTTGGGAAGCCCTCCGGCAAGGGAGGAAATCGGCAGAACGGACGACTGCCCGTGATACCATGACTTGAAGCTTTGCCCTAGGGTCATTGAAACTATGCACCTGCATGGCTGTCAACGGTCGTCGGCCAGATTCGATAAATCATCTGATATTTACAGCGTTTGTAAGACAAAGGTGTAACATCCAAATGGATTAATCCATCCAAAAAGCATAATGCTAGGTGGGTTCTGCCTCCGACTTGCAGCGATCGGCGCTGCCCCGTACGTCCCGAACCCTCCGGAATAGCCAATCAAATCTAGGTTATCAGCGTGCAAGATTGCTTCAGCGTTGGAGGTAACGGGCGGCCGGAGCCCACGTGTTGCCGAGTAACCGTCATCGCGGACATTTCGAAATGTCCTGACTCGGAACGCTGCCGTCCTGCGAGCCGCCGTCGGCCCATACCGCATTGCCGATTAATAATGGAAGGATTTCGTCTTGTGGGGGGGGGGAGCACCGGCGGGTGCCATCTTAGGACGGAGAGCAAGCCATGAGACACCGACGGTCCCAAAGACGCAGAAAATCGACGGCGCGCTTGTTTCACAGACGACGGCGGGCTTCTAGAAGCCCTTCAAAGCTGGGGAGCTAAGGGCGGCTCGGTAATTATAACTCGGCGAGGCGTGCACCGTTGATTCGATTATCAGACGAGGGGTCAAGGTGCTACCGGTATGCTATTCTGGGTCCCCTTCGCGGCGCCCAGATCCATGTTCTAGCTCTGCCGCCCATTTGACGCATTTTCCCGCTCGGCGCTCTGGTCTGTAACCAAGCTCTCCAGTGGGTATGGTCATATGTGCCTGGTCTGTAACACCCCTTGATGGCTCTATTGGCCCGCCCTTTCATGCGCTGTTGCCGACAGGGTGCCCGGCGGCGTTGTAATACCTGTATTACTTAGTAACCTGCTCCATTGATCGGCGTATGCTTTTCCGGGCTCCCTTCTTCGCCGATATCCCTATCATTAACGGAAGAAAAGAGTACAATTATCATGTGTCACGGTCACCAAAAAGGTCTCCATTATTGGCTGGCTATGGCTTATGTCGGCTGGGCTCAATTAATGGCAAGGTCTGGGGTTTCAATTGACGAGACGGAGCAGGGGACACGATGGCGTGGTTCATGGGTAGCAGCAAGGTGCAGCAAACCCCCAAGAGAAGCAGATGCATTTGGTCTGTAGGTGTATGGTCGATGTCGCATGACGAAGCGACGCCGTTGATAGTGACGGGGCAGCAACCAAGGTTTGTTTATTCCGTGACATATGGCGAACAGTATATTGGCGATTTCTTCATGAGACGCGTATTGAACTGGATATGTAAAGTAATCTTTTTTGAATGAGAACAGGCGCCAGTTGTCGCACTGATGGGGATGTCCCGACGAGGGCAAGACGTCCCATGATTACAGACTATTTTCTACTACAAAGTGACGTGTTGAGACATGGTGATTGGACCAAATGAAATTCGTGTGAAGACGGGATATCCTCCGGCGCATTCCGTTGTGAAAGCAAACATGGTATCTGGCATGACCCCCCCCCCCTCCCCCTCTGTACGCCTGAAACTCCGTGCTCCAGTCGATGATATCTAATTAATGTCGCCAAACAGATCAGCTGTCGGCCGCGTGTGAAAATATCCTTTTTTCTCTGCGTCGCGTTTTCCGAGAGTCGAAAACTTTGAATGCAAATTCGGGAGTACTGTTGGACTCATCGCTCGGCTCGCCGGTGACGTCGGGTCGGGGGTTGTGTCTTCTGCTACCGGTGCAAGAGAACGGGCTGTTAAAGAATGGGTCGTTAAAGGATGAGCTGTTAAAGGATGCGCCGTTACAGGATGCGCTGTTAGAGGGTGTGGTGCCTCGGGTCTCGAAGGCGTTTCTGGATAATGGCTATGGGCGTTATATGGGCTCGGGCTCGGGCTCGGCCGAAGCGGAAGTTTCCGGCTGAAGTTGGCGTTCAGAGCCAACTTCGTCGGGCTCAGGGCACCGAGGGAGACTTCGTCGGAAAGATGAGCTCGTCGGCTCGGTGGTGGTTGCGGGGGCTCGGGGGCCGGAGCCTCGACCGACATGGACGGGTTTCGCTTCCTCCTGAACTGTCTCCGTAATATCTGCGGGACAAAGGCATTGTATAATTTTTGCTGGAACGTCTTGGTGGTTCCAAACACGAGAAAGGCCGCCAGGCTTGGCGAGACGCCGGAGACGTAGCCTCGGATGCTTATCCGCGCGCGTCTGACGCTGAGGTCGGGCTGCAGATCGTCGGCTAGATCGACCGTGTGGCTCGCGGCCGAGAAGCGTGGGACAACGTTTGTGTACTCAAAAACACTAGGCGCAAAGGCGTCAGATACTCGTCGACGAGAGGACGAGGGGGCTGGCAAAGCGACTTACCAGAGGACAGCGAAGGCGATAGATAGCCGTATCACAAGCCAACTGTCATATGCTTTGACTTGGCCTGCGCCGCTGTAGGCTCGACTCCGTGCACGACCTGATGAACTGCCGGCCCAGAGGGACCGCGCCTTGCTACCTCCGTCGCTAGTGCTCGGCAGCGACTGTTCGTTTTCCCCGTAGACGACCTTCCAGCTCCTAAGGTTCCGCCGTGAGTCAATGTATCTGACTAAGATCATGAGGAGCAATATGGCGCTGCCGAGAAGGCTGAGAACGACTGCGATTCCTGTTAGCATGGCCCTCGTCACGCGCGATCGAGACTCCGCGGCGGCAATACTGACATTGGGCGTTGGCGATTATCATGTAAACAAAAAACGAGCGCTGAGCTGGTTCCGAAAGCAGCAAGCCGACGGTAAGGGTTGCGAGCACAATTGGCAGGGTCCGCCCGATGATCGAAAGGGTATGCGTCATCCTCGGCGTCGCGGCGAACCAGCCATAAACACTTGAAGCGAGAGACAAGGCACTGTTACCACTTTAGCATCCCATTCCTAGTCGTCCAGTCGATCTGAGTGGCGGCGACTCACAAGAAAAAAACAAAGCCGGCTGCAACTGTAAATCCGAACATGCCTGTTGTCGATCAGAAAACAACGCTCCAGTAAACCGCACGACGACGTTGAGAGCGCCAGCGAGAAGGCGGAAAGTCTCCGACTTACGGATATAGCTCAGGACGAGCTTGATCCCCCGCGATCCTCTATAGTACTGAACCTCTGCGTTATCGGAGTTTGCCCTCGCATAGTAGAACTGGTCCGTCAAGATGTCACTCCAGTTGGCATAGTCGTAGAATTGTTGCCAGACGCTGGTCGCGGTGATGATGAGCGTGGCGTACGCAATGCAGGCAATGTCTGCGGCAAGACCAGTGTTAGCCCAATGACTCGTGAAGCCAAACACACGCCGTCAAATTCATCCGATACTTGGAGGGGGAGATTATTGATGGCACACGTGGAGTTGGCAGGGGAACGGGGTGAGACTTGCAGCTTGCTCTGTCATTGTGTGTCCAAAGAAGCCATACCAACAAGAGGCTGGACAGGAGGCATATGATGGAGTAAATGATGGACGCGATGACTTCTGCATCGACAGCCGACGGGAGTTGGAAAACCATTGCGACCGCCGTTTACGTCACGCCCTCGTCCGTACATGACGATGTCGACAGAGGAGGACTGACTAACGAAGAGCGCCGTGCGTTTGCTCTCTAGAGATTCTTCGAGCCCGGCGGGGGACGCCATAGTTTTGAGGTGGCTGATCCCCATATACTTCCTACCGGGAAGCCCTGAGCATCTTGCCCCGAGGTGGGGGATGATGGAGTTCGCTGGGTTCATCGTCCCTGCTTGTCATTCGATGCGGATCCAGAGATCGATCTGATTGAAGGGGACGGGCACCGATGACTCGCTCCCCCGGCGTACCGGTACTGCGGACATAGCATAGTAAGCCTTCTTGGGGCATAATCCCCATCATGTCGAAACAGACCCCTGGCCATAAGCTTTTCCGCTCGCCCGCTCTTGAAAGCGCAGGGTTGCGAGACTAGCCGGAAGGGTAGCCGAGCTGCCCACCCTGACTCCGCAGCGCGCCAATATTGCAACCACACTTCCAGCTTCCACATATAACGCAACTTCTGATATAGTGGCCAGCCTTCCATACAGCACACAGGTACTACTGTATGATACGCACGTGCTGCTCCGGTGCTACTGACACGCTTCAAACTGGCCAAAGTATCTCACCGTCTCATTGCGAGTTGCAACTTGAGACGGCTAGCCCAAGCTCCGGGGTATCAGCCATTAATCGTACGCAGTTCTGCAGTAGATAGGATCATGGAAATTCGCCCACGGCTCCGCTATCAGGCAGCGGACCCGCGGATCCTTCGCAGATACCCTGTCGCACTCTTGCGAGAACTGTTCAGGGAGTGGGCAATGCCCACACAACATCGTGTGATTGCATCGGAGAAACTCGCATGCTGGTCAACCAGCAGCCAGCTTGCTTTCCCACGTGGAGAACACGCAGGAAAGAAGAAGAAAAAGACGGAAAGAGAAAAGAGGGAAGATGATCAAGGGGCTTGCGCAAAAACGTCGATCTGCAGCAGTCCTCGACCTCGGGAGGCCCCGTGTACAAGTGGGAAATAAGCCATAAAACAGCGGCGAATCCTCCCATGGATGAACTATATACCCCTTCCGGAACACACCTGAGCTGAGTACCGTCTTTGATTGAGCAGAAGGGACAATCAATCAACGAAGTGATATCTGAATGTAAACACAACTTTTCAAGCCTTCAAATAGGACTGCAGCGGCTGGTGCCTCAAAGCTACCGTTCATGGTGTAATCACAGGTATCGGTGACGATGCAGGGCATTACTCAGTTTAAGGGAGGAGTTTGTCCTCGTGCTCAACTGCAGGGCTATTAACTCGTATTCAATGGTTGCTGCTCGGTCCAGCAGTTCAGGCAGCAAACCCTGCTCACTGCATACGATATCGTAGAGTTAGTTACATGCCCCAACTCTCTGGACTCAAAAACCTGCTGTGAGCCCCGGTCTCTCGGCCAAAGGGTGGAACTCGCCCTGACATCGTAAGATGTATCTTGCACTATCAATCCCCCTTCACCCCCTGTCAACCCCCTGTTTCCACAGCAAACATGGAATTTTGACGTTTTCGCCACCCCAGGATTGAAGGTCTGTGTACACTCAGAATTGGTCGTTTAACCCAAAGAGCGGCTTGGCTCGCCATCCAGGACATGGTGCGAGCAGCAGGAAACATATTTAAAGGGATTGTCACCCGCGCCGTCGACGGTGGGAACGACTCCTCCAGAGACCGAATCTTCCTATCGGGCCAACCCACGGGCGTCAAGGAGCGCCGCAGGACAGTCAAGAGAACCATGGTAGCGGCCACCCTATCGCTCTCCACCAGCTGTTAGTTCTCCATACCCGCCGCCCGGATTTCGCAGCCGAGTACGGAGCCGCTTGCAACCACAATCCGGGTGGCCCATATGATGTGACGATTGAAACGAGGACTGAGCAATTTGGAATCGTCGCCTGCCCATCCCTGCGCCCGCGCCAGCTCGTCGAAAATCTCAACTGAACAAGAGGCCAGGTGTAACTGGAGGTCACCAGCCGCACCCATGCCTTGACTAACGATGAGGGTGATGATGGGGTTGAACGGCCAACTCCCAGAGATATGGGGACGACAGGACCATCTTATATCCATCAGCCAACGCCGTTCGCATTCGTGTTAGCAGACACTGCCACTGGGAGAAACTGGAGATATTTCCCATGCCAACAGTAT
Organism: Colletotrichum eleusines; assembly: GCA_016807845.1. Taxonomy (NCBI): domain Eukaryota; kingdom Fungi; phylum Ascomycota; class Sordariomycetes; order Glomerellales; family Glomerellaceae; genus Colletotrichum; species Colletotrichum eleusines. The sequence goes on along the minus strand of JADEZO010000010.1, from coordinate 2,580,781 downwards.
CCACAGTTGCTCGGAACCCATTTCTCTGCAAAGTATGTCCCGCCCGATACATAAACGCATCATCTGGGAGGAGAAGAAGAGGCAACGCTGTTGCGATTGTTTCAAATCCGCAACAGCTTTCATACCCCTTTACAGACCCTCAAACTGTAGAAGACCAAGTCAGCAAAGACTGCGGACAAGTTTCATCATGCCAAACACGGTGCCCCGGCTCCCAGGAAGGAACCTTACAAGTTGCTTAGGGTGAAGGATGCCACTGATTGAAGTCGGTAGTAGTGACCTTCTTATGTGTCCCCAAAAGAGCTCTATTTTTATACGGCCATCAACAGCAGCCTTGGCGGTAGCTGGCATGACACAGCTGGTCAGTCTGTTACTAGCCCAAGGTTGATAACGTCGGAAAGCTAGAGGCATAGGTGATTTATGACACCATGTAAAACTGGAGTAGAACTTATTTGGTAGACTATGTGATTATGAGCGGGAAGGCCATGGGCGTAATCTTTCTATGGGAGTGGTTTCCGGGACGAGAGCTGATGACGTTCTCGTGATGAGCAACGTCACAAAAAGGACCTAGAGAGCACTAGAGGGCGACAGTACAGTGTCTCGGTCTGTTCCTAAGTAAAAGTTTGTCGTGAAATTCCGCGAGACGCCGACATTCTGTACCGGTATTGGAAAGACTGTAAAGACTTCCTGACTGGTTGATCGACGGCATTGAAGAGGATTCTCAACTCAGCTTGGAGGAGAAAGACACCATTTATTACTAGTCAACCAGGTTAGTCCAAATACAATCAAAGCGCAATGTTGGCAACAAGGCGCACATATCTCTCTAGTTGAGAACAAATGGAGTCTTGAATTTGCTTAAGCCCGCACATGTTTCCGATGCACTCTCATTGGACCTAGTAACTAATTGCCATCCCAAAAGGACGTCGTCGGATATTGTTCAGATGAAATGCTCGTCCCTTGATGGAAAAGCCTTTTCATAACTAGTCGTCTGATTGCCCCTTCGTTGCCCGTGCAGCCACCACCATCCCAAGTTAACAGCACCATCTGCGTTCTGGCTCTACATGTCACATATTGTTGTTTAGTGACTGTAATAGCATACTCTGCGGATTTCAGTCCGCACATCAGTTCGGAATATGTTATAATATTACACCATCTTTTTGTAATAACCTGCAGTTGTTATACTTGTATACGTGTTATAAAGTGGTTTTATCTAGAGGGTCACGAATTGGTTTCAAGGCAGCTGGTTTTTATAAACCAAAGGGCCTTGTAACATAAGGCTTGGGTACTTTATATAATATCACGAGTCTCGTGGCGCTGGCACTTAGCGCCTTGCGGTCATGCCCACTCAAGCGTGGCTGAATTCTGGATCTGGCAGTCTAGAAGATCTGCTTCCTTTTGCGTGAATATACAGTGGTATGATGTGTATGCCTGAGGGCCCACTGGAGCGCACTGAGAGCCAGTCTGTAAGGCTAGTGTATAAAAGAAACATCACTTAAAAAGCCAGAATTATATAGTAGGATACCAAACAAGCTCAGGGAGTCAGCTTCAAAACAACACAACGCTCATCTATTGATTACAGGCTGATATGTTGCCGCTTAGAATACGTATGCACTAGATGCAGGCAGTGGCAAAACGAACAACTATGTTCAGTGAGCCACGGAGCCCGAGTCAAATGATAATAAAAGGATATTAGATGATGTCGCGAGATTAAACTGTCTGTGCTCAATTTGAAAGAGTTGAACTTTGTTTTGGAAAGGATTAGAATAATGGGGACAGCCGGCAAAACGACCCACAGACTACAATGCGCTGCACGTGTAATAGTGTGGATTGGGTTACAATGCTTGATCATGATAAAGCCGAGGGAACCGAATGTCGTTATGGGCTATTCCCACAGCCAGGGTGCATGGCAGTGCTCTATTCCTCCAGTGATTTAGTGAAGTAGTCCAAATTGTTAACCACCACCTGAATGGGAATTGTTTTCGTGGACATTGATGGGCTTGTGATTAAGGGTCATTTCCGGACGACACATGCATCCAGTATCAAATACGAGTGATAGACCGTGCTAGTATATAGTAACATATAGCCTTGTTAACGAAGCAGATTCTTATGACCCAATTTCTCAAGGCTCATGTGGTATCTTGAAAGAACTAAATAGGAACAATTGTCAAATGAGGTTTCACACTGGTCACAAGATTGTTTGGATCTTCACGTGTTAGAACACAAGCTGTACATAGCGATGGGCAAGAGTAGGAAACACCCAATTGAGTCATTGGGCATCAGTTCTTGGGGGTCGTTACTAAAGCATCGCCCGGTAAGGTCTAACACAGATGATGAGTGATAAATCCAAAACCTGAAAGTCTTTGATTCTTACCCTTGTCTGAGTTGTTGCCTAGGTGGCACTACCGACATTGATAGACTATTAAAACTCTCCTGGCCGGAAGCATAGTCAGCACATTTCATGTTCTACATTTATACAGTAAGGAAGTAAGAAAATAAACAAGAAGCTGGGTAACGCAATAGCGAACTCAGATTGACTGCAAGTTCTTGTCAAAGCAATCAACGGGCATAGCCAGTCCGAAGCGTTTTTATTATCTCTTATGCCTTTGGTCAGTCTGGGCACATTCCTGATGGCTATCTTTTGATTCGAGAGACAACCGAAATGGAATTTCGGTTCATCCCAAGTCCCCCTGTATCCGATTTTCTTTTTATTCTTCTTTTTCTTTTTTTCTTAAACTTCCCCGGCAACGCCGCCTCTACTGGGGTCGCCCAAATCTGCACATGACCCCGCCGCGACCCTACCGCTAGACATCGATGATCCTGACTCCTACCAATGCGCCGATGATATAAAATACCTTAGGCAGCACTGAGGTTTTTAGCGAGTGTTTCGGCGTCTGTTCGTTCATCAAAGCTTAGCGCAGATCGACAGAAACCAACCAACTCAGCAAGATCTTCGATGCATGCACTTCCTCATTGTCCCTTTTCTGAATTATTGTGCAATCACAACATACAGAAGTCAACAGGCGGACTTATCGGGGATAAGGCCATACCATATATAGGCCGGTGGAAGTACTGTTTATCGTGTCAGTCCTGCATGGGTTCGTTTTATTTGCTCTTGCATTACCGGATTGTGAGACTGAGACTCCACGGTCTGCCTGACCGGTGTTCGACCAAGAAGTCAAGAGAAACCAAACGAAACGATTTCACTCTTCTTTGGATAGAAACAAGTATTCAGTTGGATGATTTGATTCCTGTTAAATGTCTCAGGCACTGCCGTGCCTAGGGTATGACTCTTGCTGGTGAAATATACGGTTGTGTGGCGGTTTACGAGTCAGACGATACTTTGGTATTTTTATATGTAGCCTGAGAATAGACAAAACATCAGGGCCTGACCTAGATTAAGTACAGTCACGATGGCTGAATCCTGCGTGACAGTAGACCGTGACTGTAAGCATCGATATCATCATTAGTACATGTGTTTTCACAAGAATGAACATTGAACAGCAGTTAGCTAGAGGCTCTATCGCTCAATACCTAGAACCAGGACATTGACGCCAATTTCGTAGCAGTGATATATGTGGTGGCACACGATATCCAGCTCTCAATGATCCGGTAGCTTATTGTATAATATGAAGCCTTAATCTATTAATAGTACTCATAACCCCCGGAAATGTGATATCGCTCCTCCTCGAAATAATCCGAGCCAAAAACAGCGTAATCCGTCCAGGTACAGGCTCCTTCAGTTACCCGCGTGACGCTATCATCATGGCAAAGCGAGTTCGGCTTGTGGTAAGGTTCCTACCCGTGGGAATGGCACAGCACGACGTGTCACAGCTGCCCATACTAACTAAGCCTTCTTATCTTGACTTGATTGTCAATAACTATGATGAACTCTGATTTGTGTTATAGATTGCATCCAGCAGACCACTGAGCCCGACAAATACCAGTCACGGGCAACAGTCGTGATCATAGCTGGGTGGGCTCTATAGATGTCATCGAAGTGATAAGTCACGGTTTGGTAGACAATCATGGCGCCTTCATGTCCACAGACTCACATGCTTTCTGTTAACATCGCTTCGAAATGTCGGCCTGTACAGCTCCCGAGTCTGGTCTTGAAAGTACAATCATTCTCAATTCACAATGCGACCAAATGGATGTACCTATTCTAACATGCAACCATCAAGTCAGCAACGAGGGGCGCATCTCCAACCCTCTACTCATGATGATCTATGTGGTGTGGCTCAAATTATCAGCTCTTATTATGGTCTGTGATTTGTGCTGAAATACTCGATCCAACGTCCACCCAATATTGGAATTGAGTTATGCCCCCCTCCATGGCGACAAACTTGACATGATCGACGACATGGCGGGAAAGTAACACTATCCACGTCTGGTTAAACCACTGAATACATGATTCACGGTCTGTTCAATACTTGCTGCCTCAAACCAGCGTAGGGGTTCGCTCGTGAGGAGGATGTAGCTATAATAAGAAGCGGTCTGGACCGACGACGGCAGAATTCGACCTGGGATCAAAACCTGAGATGTTCCGTTTCAATCCTGCTTGGCCCTATCCAAGACCTCCCCTCGGCCGTTGGACTACGCTTCCTATACCTCAAGCTGCGCTCGTCTCGTGCAACCTTCCCCGCGCGACTGACGACAACTTTCCCGTATTTTAATACGTCTTTGTTGTCGGTGTCACACCTTGATTCTGATCAAAAACGACGATGTAACATAATTACACTGGGCCCACAAGCACGCGGTCATGTCGCTCGTGGATGGGGGGGCTGGTCCCTGGCGTACGAAGGGTCAACCAAGTGGGCACCGGCAACCTATCTTACATGCAGACTAGCACGCATGGAGCTGCTGGTCCATGTGGATTATGCTATTCTTTACTAATCGTGGCGGGCCTACTGAGCCAACCCGGGGCACAAATGAAGCCCAATGTCTTGGATCACCTGCAGAAGGCCGTTTTTGATCTCGGAACGCAGAGAAGTGGTTTTCTTCGGCGACCCCGGCGGCGCAACTCGCATGTGCTGGATTTGGTCAAGACAGATATCATTGTTGACCAACCAACTGCAGCCAGAATCCTCTGTGGTCATTGCCATGATCTGACCGAGAATGTCTGCGAAAAGAAAGGCCGTTGTTCATCGGTATAGGGAATACCAAAGATATTACCGTTCGGGCGCTAACGAATGAGTCATGTATGTCGTTCCGAGGCACAACATGCACGTGCTCACGAGCCTGTCCCGGCGGGTCCTAGTGATCCCGGACAAGGTTTAAGGAGAGGTAGGTCCCTTGTGCTGGAAAGTAGGTTTAATTAGCGAGAAAGATTAAAGGTTCAGAGCTGGGTTTGGAGTAAACAAGATGATACATTGTATATGTAAGGTGACATTGGCTCCTTCAATTCAGCAAGGTTAGCAACATGGCGGTCAACCAGCTGACTCCTCTATTGGCAATGCAATATCCGGAACTGCTAGTCCAAAAAAAAAAAAAAGGTCCTGGCCAGTTTTGGTCCCTCCACACTCTGAGAAGCATGCGACTTCCCCGTGGGGATTCGCAATCCTGGGTTGAGCGATTTGGATCGTGCATCACACCGGATATCTGCTATCCCCTCTCGTGGCCCGGGAGAGACAGCCAAGTTGTTGGACGTCAAGCCAAGCCCCCAAGTAAAACGTGTATATGGGAAGGTGTTCCTCCTGTTGCCACGGACGGATTTTGGTCCGTGGTCAGCTCTGTCACCGACCTGAGAACGAAACTCAAATTGAACTTTACCAGATTCGCCAACTTACGCGCTAGACTTCATATTGTGGGGAATCTGGAAGGTAGGTGGGTTAGGCCTTGAGGAGTTTAGGGTCAAGATGGCGAAGAAGAGATGGATGACGGTGTTCATCCAACGACCGAACGCGCAGGCCACACTCATGGACTGAATTATCGTCAGGGAGTAAGATTATTTTGCATATCCATTAAGGCAAATGATCTAGTATATCTCATCGCCCCCCGCATAGATCTGTATTTCCTCATGAGGGACGAAACGTCTACTCGACCACTATAACCCGCTTCTAGATAATCCGGTGATACTTTCAACCATAGTTAACTACTTTGTTGTTCATAGTTGCGGCATTAGAGCCGAGCTGAACTTTGGGCCTCGCCGTGCAGCTGGTCATGTTGCGTCCCCCGGCCCATCATTCCATCCTCCTTGTCATTTTCCCCCTCTTGCCAAGAGGCCGAGAGCTCGACTTTCTGACGCTCGGCACTCTTGGCCTTCCATTGGGCAATGTCTTGGCTTGAGACGACCGAATCCTGCGTCCTTGCCAGTCAGCACGGAAAGGAACGCAATAGTGATGTCTCATACGGAGTAGTCACCAAGCAATCAGCTCATTCGCCCCGCCGGTTCGAACTCCCCACCCCATGCTCGGGCTGTCAGTGAAGAAGCTGACAGCGGTGCACGTCGCTATTCGTGAGGGTTGACCCAAAAGTAGGGTCCGATGGTACGGGCCACCATGGGGCTCGAGATCCGGGGAATCATCGCCGCGTCGTCTACCGTCAACTTTTAAACTGGTTTCTGACATCTCCGAGGACGCGCCCTCGGGTTCAGACCCCTCACCCAACTGCAATGGAACTGTGTCCTGTTTACTGTCTTAGGTGTTCCCAACATTGAGCGTGCTGCTCCGGCCCGTTTGAAGGGATACCCAAGGACAAAGATGAGACTGCAGCCGTCATCATGGAGGCCCATTCGGTTGGTTCATGGTGCCCAGTGATGGATGCACTGGTCAGGTTAATTACCCTCCCTGAATGGTCATCTGCGATCCCACATCATCGTCAGACAGAAATATGCTTGCGTGCTACCATAAACATCAACGTCCACCATGTTTGGTTCACGCCGACCTCTGTCTTATTGACGGACCAAGGAAGTCGGAGGATCTTCCGAGAAGCTGCAGACAGGACATAATTACAGGCCCGCTGCTCTGGTACACCCTGTGTGTCTTTCCAGTGGTAACAGAACCTTATGATACAACGACATTTGCTGGAAAACTATATGCCCAGGACTACGCTTTGTGGACGTTCACATGGCCTCGCCCGAAAGCTTACTTTCAGCCTCCATCGAAGCATTCTAGCGCGCCACCTCACAACGAAGCTTTCTCCAAGTACCATGGCGTAGCTGCCGAACAAGTGCCAAACGAACAACGTGCCAAGGTTAAGGGCTTGACCGTCCGACGTTACTTGTTGCTATTATGAGAACAAGGAGCGTCACTCAAGGCATGCAGATCACAAAAGACGCCCGCAAGTTGCACAAGCACACCATCTGTCCAAAACTCCAAGCCTCCCCCTCCGTCGATAGGCCACCGAGCAGGCTATTGAGTATTATATCGCGTCCAGCGTGTTGGCCAAGCTTGAAACGAGGTTGGCACTGGTTGGGGCTGCTTGGCACAACGCCATTTTCTTGGAACCCGGATCGAAGCCCGCACTCAGCAACCTTTGGTTACCTAGGTGCTTCACGAACCCAGAACGCACTTTACCCCGCGATCTCCATCATGTCCACTTCCGTATCTGTGTCGTCTTTGCCGCTTGCCCCCCCCCCCCTCCCCCGCGTTTCAACCCATGGAGAACTTTCCCCCGACCGGCAAGGAGGGTGGGTGAGGAGGTCTCCATTAAACAACATCTAAACCTCCACGCCAAGGAATATTCATGTCCCTTTACCCCAGATGGAAACAACGTGCACAGCCCCCAACATACCACCCCGGCTCCGGCACAATGCGGGCGCCTCGCGTGGACTGTGCCGGCCCGGAGAAGGAATGTCAAACGGGCTTTCTGCCTATCTCATCGTTCTAGCCCTCTTAGCAGAACATTGAAAGTATGAGAGGCTTTCAACGCCTGACGCGGGGCGAGTCATCGAATTGCAGGGCCAAGCAAAGGCCTTGCCACACCACTGGGGAATTTCCTCCTCGTCCGGCAGTCCGTCTTTCTGGCGGCGCCATGTGACAAAAAGGCGGGAGAGCTCAACGTCCTGATCCAACGCCAACCTAGGCCAAGGAGCTAGGGCACCTTGCTGATCAGGAGAACGGCGTGACATGAACAAGGTTTAGTGTTTCTTGGTATGTTATCAAATTCCATAGCACAAGTGTTTCGTTCATGGCTTCTCCTTGGCTGCCGACGGCTAAGGATAGCAGCTAGCCGACGGGCATACGGCTCGAGCTCTGCTCGTACGTCTCCCAGGAGTATCTGACATCCACCGAGGCATTCCGTCCTTGGGAGACCAATGAGTTCTTGGGTGTTCGGAACATGTCGGACGTGGCTTGGCAGCCGGTAACCAAAGCTCATGATTACACGGTAAGCGTGCCTTGGTGGGTGTGTGTATCCCCAGATGCTGTCTCATCCGTGTCCCTGGCCGATCCGGGGGACGACACGACGTCACAACAACATGAAATTCCGAGGGCGTCTTCACCACGCTCCAAGTCTGGGCATCCTCCACCATGGATGAGTACATAAGGGCCGTCATTCCCAAGAGAATGGAGAGAGAAGAAGACTGAGCCCACGGTGCTCTGAGCTCAGCGACGCCCAGTACATGTAGTTATCCCGGCTCGCCTATACTTCTATATCGGTTCTCGCAGCAAGACTTCTGCGAAGTCGCACGCCCTGCTTCGTTCACAATGACTCAAAACGGCCCCGTCGACGCCGAAAAGGTCAGGGAGGCTGAGCCTCAGCTCTTTGAGGATGAGAATCCCGAAAAGTCGATCCCCCGTAACACGGGCAAAGTAGACTACTCCGGCGCGCAGGAGAAGACTGATCCTAAGGAGATCGCCCTGGTGAAGAAGTTGGACAGATGGATCATGGTATGCACTATCCCGTTTCCTAGGTCTGTCTACCACTGACTCACAACTACGCGTAGCCGATGCTCTGGTCAATGTATTGGCTCAACGTTAGTACTGATATGGTGTATCATCGCCTGCCACGATGCTGATTGAGTATGTCTACAGTACCTGGATCGAAATGCCATTGCGCTGGCGCGTCTCAACGACCTCGAAGAAGACCTCAATCTCACTGGATCCCGTACGTTGACGTGTTTTCCGGACACCTACGACGAATCCCAGCTGATGGCTTACGTTATCTCCAGAGTACCAGACTTGCGTGTCGATTCTCTTCGTCGGTTACATCTTGTAAGCCTTTGATTGCACACCAACCATCGGATCCAGGGACCAGTGCTGATGGTAACGCTACAGGGGCCAAATCCCATCAAATATGTTTCTCACGCGTACTCGCCCAAGTCGGTACATGGTACGATCTGTAAACCACAAACACCGCTCTACCACGAGGCTGACTTTGTCTCATAGGGTACCATGATGATGCTCTGGGCAGTCGTCAGTTCCCTGACTGCTGTATCCAAGGACTTCACCGGCCTGCTGCTCACCCGATTCTTCCTCGGAGTGACAGAAGCCCCGTACTACCCTGGAGCTGTCTACTTGCTCTCCATCTTCTACACCCGTAAGGAGGTCGCGACCCGCATCGCCATCTTGTACACCGGGAACATCCTCGCCACAGCCTTCGCCGGACTCATCGCCGCGGGCATCTTCCATGGAATGGACGGCGCCGGAGGTCTTGCCGGCTGGAAATGGTTGTTCATACTGCAAGGTGCCGTGACCTTTGTCATTGCTGTCATCGGCTTCTTCCTCCTTCCCGACTTCCCCTTGACCACCAAGTGGTTGACGCAAGAGGAGCGCGACCTCGCACACAACCGGATGGAGCTTGACACCGTGGACAACAAGGGAGAGACCAGCACATGGAAAGGTTTGGGCCAGGCGGCCAAGGACCCAATGGTGTGGATCTTCTGCGCGATGGCTCATATGCATCTCGCTGCCAACGGCTTCAAGAACTTTGTAAGATCCCTCTGCTCGCATGTGAAAGTCCCCGAACACTGACACCGATGTGTTATTAGTTCCCCACCGTCGTCGAGACCCTTGGTTTCAACACAACCATCACCCTTGTCCTCACCTGCCCTCCTTACCTTATCGCCGGCGCCGTCACCATCGCTGTTTCCTGGTCATCTGGCAAGTTCAACGAGCGAACATGGCACATCACTATTTCCAAAGCCGTTGCTGTCGTCGGCTTCGTTTCGGCTGCCGCCACACTCAACACCGTTGGCAGATACGTGTCGATGGTGATCTTCACCATCGGAACATATGGCGTTAACAGTCTCATTGTGAGTGAACCGAGATCTGCGATAGGGAAGAAGCGAAATATCGTTCCGGTTTGGCTAACATGGTGATGTTTCAGCTTGGTTGGTGCGGCAGTGTTTGCGGACAGACCAAAGAGAAGAAAGCGGCCGCAATTGCTTGCGTCACCATGATTATGAACGTCAGCTTCATCTGGACGCCTTACCTCTGGCCGAGCAGCGACGAGCCTCGCTACGTTATCGCCATGTCAAGCAGTGCCGCTTTTAGCATCGCAACAGCCGCCCTTGCGTGGCTCGCCAAGATCATCGTGAAGAGGCGGAACGCGAAGCTGAGGGCCTCCAACGACGAAGCCACCGCCTTCTACGTCTATTAGAGGACGAGGTGATGGGAGTTTATTCATTTCATCGTTAAGACTTCTGAATGCATGAAGCTGGTCTGTGGCCTGGGGCAGCAGGCGCTCGGTTTTTGCATTCGCATCAGGGTCTCATTCATGCTCTGTGCCGTAGCCTCATGATAAGTAGCGATGCGGTTAGTTAAATAATCATAGCACATTGACATTGTATCGTGTCAGCAATGCTGGCATACGGGTCATATGACATAACGACGACAGATCGAGCGAGCAATATGCCCTCTTACCTAGTGATCCTTTTACATTTGTGCAGTTGGGAGGCTTCCAAATAGCTTTGAATAACTGCTTGGTCTGCAAGAAGTTTTCGTCGTTTTGCTGGTTTGCGATTACTGTACGCTAATTCCGAGAGGATTAGCTACCCCTGATATTATTCTGTTTACCTGCCCAACTCCAAACCCTGTATCGCGGATGATGCAGTCGGCGCTGTCGTTGCTGGCAAGCGCAAAAAATCAACGGCTTTAACACGGCTGACGCAGGACCCTAACTCCAAGTTCATTTATCTATAGAGGCATCCTCTATGCGAGAGCTGCTGCTCGTAAATGGGATTTGTAACTGGTTTTCGTAGTAAATCGTGAGCTGATATATACGTATCGGTATGTGTTTCCCAGGAAAGAATTCTTCATGTTAGGACCTACAAACCCCTTATTAGAAACGTTACCGCCTAATTAATACAGCGTCACTACGCTTAGAGAGCAGGCCGTGTTGCTGTTGTGAAACGGGTCCTTCAGTCCGAGAAGTATGAGATGCGGTTTGCCATAGGAGATTTCGATGCTCAAGGCCGCCGTATTGTTGGAGTTGCCAAAGAGCAGATGGGTAATTAATTATTATAGCCGCTATCTATTATGCCAACAAAGACAGCGGTAAAGTCTTCGGCAGCGAACAGCGCGCCAACTTAATGCCATCGTAGACGACTTTATCCTTTTATGAAAAAGCCATCAAGATATTGAATGGTTCCGATATTCAGGCTGGAACCCGGTATTATTCAAAAGTCGAAGCCAAGAAAAACAGGCAGACACGGCTCCTGTGAGAATCGCTCCATCATTCTCGACGTTGATAGACGGCAACTCTGAGAGAAACGATGATAGCTTCGCAAGAATCGAAGTTTTAAAGGCTTCAGCGTCCGTTGATATCATCGCTGCTTCTGCTGCATTGTACGGTCTTATAACAGGTTGCCATGTTGAACAACTCGCTGACCTATATTACATGCATCATGTCGTGCTCAGGTACATGCATGGGTCACTATCAAACCGCGTTTCTGTTTTTTTTTTTTAGTGAATGTGTCAATACTCCATTTACTGCAGTTTGAAACATTTGCTTTCTCGTTATGCTGACTTGCAAGTTTGCGAATGAAACCACACTGCAAGGAATCAAGAGCATCAGCATGCTTTAGGGATAAGACTACGTTTGACATGGCTCGAGTGAAAAGTGCACAATTCACTGAGCACATTGAACAAGCACCGCTGTAGAGCCCTTCTGGCAGGCTTCTTGTTGTTCAGCGGAGGGCTAGCATCGCAATGTTCGATAAGGACTGCGGAGAGTTTTTTGTAACATCCACTACATGGGTCATAAGCTTTGGAGAAATTAAAATTAACACGAAAAGAGGAGCGGCAACGTCAGAACAATAGCCGACAGATGGGTACCGAAGAAATATAACCGTTGAAGGGGTTGTGGCAGGGCGCTTGCACCAGCACGAATGCACAGGGCTCAACCCAAAGGCCGGTGTCTAATGTGCAATATCTGGAAGCTTGAGGTGGCAAACATGAAAAACTAGGGCAGAGGCTTGCGTGCCTTACGGCGAGTGCCTCTCTCAAGCAGCCTCGGGCTCAGCTTCTAGCTTCTCTCGCCTGGCAAAGCCAGGGGCTCCGATGATTGCGCCCAACATCAAGTGGATCGTCAGAGAAACACCGTAAGCTGCACGACTCAGTGCTCCCCCTCAGACCTGTATCTATTCAAGCGATGAATGCCCAAAGGAAGCGGACGGGCCAGCCAAGGGGTCCGATGAATAGACAGAAAGAGCGCAACTACGGACGATTTAATTTCGACGGGAAAATTATGATCAATTGACTCGGAGGACTGTCCTGGCCATGGACTGATAATCTTATTACCCTGGTCACAGACCGGGATTCACCTCATTATCGTTGTGCTATCAAATACTCTGCACGGCCAGACGAAATGAAATAAAGAGAGAGAGAGACCCATTCGGGGATATCCCATGACATTTCACTGCCGGGCCGATGAGGGGAGAAGACGACCAGCATTTTGGCGAAAGGCTATTCCCAAAAAAGATTGTAGGAAAATGAGATGTCGGTCGAGGCGTGATGCACAATAGGTTCAAGCCGTCCGTCCGATTACATGTATCTTCACCAGCGGACCCGGCTGGAAAAGCTTGTGTAGAGCAGCTAGAGGAGTGGCCAGTCCATTCTTGGGAGAGGAACGCGACTCACAATCACCAGAATGCAAAATCTTGAAAGGGCCGGCTTGCTCGGCCGATTCGTTGAGCTACATGCACCGGCGCATCCCTGCACCGCCTTCAGCAAAGGGCCTGCCAGGTATTACTCTCTCTGTCAACTGAGGAGGACCAGCTTCGAGTAGCTCGGCCAATAATAACGTCTACCCGTCGCGGGCTCGGGCGTAGAGTTCATCAGAGAGTTAAATTAATACCACAGTGCCTAGAGTCAAACCAGCGAGTTGGTCAGTCACCGATCAGCCCAAAGTTCGAACGATTCATTACCTAGTATCCGTACCTTAGTTTGCTCTCCTTGAAGAATTGCTAGCTAGCGTCACGGTGTACGTGCGGTGGAGGGGAGAAGTGGCATCGATGCGAGTTGATTCGTCGCCAACAAACCTCTCGATCCCATTGTCAGATGCTTTCCTCCCCCCCCCCCCCCCTTTCATCTCTGCGTTGGTTCCTCCCGCCATCAACACCCCGACAAGGTGACATCCGTCTGTCATGATGATTAGCATGATTGGACGGGGGCACACCGCCGCCTACGCTATTGGGCACACACACACACACACACACACACACACACACACATACACACCTTGAGAGTGCTTCTTTAGGCCACATGCCCGAGGAAGGGCCGTGGCGGGGATAGCAAGTAGCAAGGGAAATGGAGGGGAGAGGAAAATCCCCCCCCGCACAAAGCTAATCCCCTTTGGTAAGGTAAGACGATGCCTTGCCGCCGTGTTCCTGCATCCCGCCCCTGTCTGCGCTCTTGTTTGTTGTCCGCCCCTTTCCAGCCGCCTCTCAGCGTGGCAAACCAGGCCTGGCCATTCTAAGCAGTTTACGTCCAGAAATACGAGCAGGCGATGTATGATGTCTCGGCAACGCTCGGCCTGGTTCCTAGCCTCTAAAGCATTGAGATGTCTTGCCCAACCAACACAAACACAGCAATGCAGGTCTCTCCCTATGGCTGAAATGCCAAATGCCACCCGGTGGCATTTCAGCCAGCTACCGCTAACCATAGGGCGAATTGGCTTCACATTGGTACATAGACACGTTGCGTCGACGCTCACCCCAACATACACAATGATCCCGAGGCATTGTAGGCTGCACAAGTGGCAAGAATTAGCAGCTCGCTGTAGCCAAGAAACCATCCCGCTGTCTTCCCCCGGATTTTCTGCCTGGTCGACGGATTACCGGAAGACTTTGGTCCTTGACTGTGACGGAACCGCCCTCGGTCATATGACCTGATGGTCTAACACGGACGATTCAGCTTCCCAACTCAGCAAAACCGCCCGGATGAACCTGCAGCATGCCACATTCCTCTCGGGAGTCGATCTCCTTCACATGCCGAGCAAGATGAAATACCTACCAAATAGGGATCTACTATCCAATGGTCTCTGCTTTATGCACGCCACCACCACCACGACAATCTCCCCCCCCCCCCCTTGCAACACGCGCCGGCGCTGGTAGGCAAGTAGGGTATGGAGGATGTCCAACCCGTCCGCCCTTCCCCCCCCCCGGGCCTCATCATGGCCCAAGATGATCCCCAAGTCATCGGAAGACGCTATCCAATCCGGTATCATGGCCCGATGGTCACCAACGCCGCCGCCCTAAGGCCCGCATCCTACTCGTAGGCCAGGCGGGGATAACGCGGGGAACTACGACCCAACCGCGTCGGCCCTGTTGTCACTAGACCCTTTTTCATCATATCGTTGCGTCGCGCGCGTAGCGTAGCGCACCCATGGGCGACTCCCAATGGCGATGACTCCTTCAAAGCAAGGTTCTCACTTGATCCACCTTCTTCCCCAGATTCTTCCGCCCTCTCAATGGTTGCTCTCGTCCTTCCAGGTTCTTGTTTGCCTAGCCCAAGTTTACGCAGTATGGTTGAAAAGGTGACAGGTGAGGACTGGATGATCAGCGGAAAAGACAGAACAGAGAGGGAGAAACTCCACTTCTGTTTGTTTATTTGTTTGTCCGTCCAGTCTCTTCCCAACGATCAAATCAGCCTGCCCAGGTTCATCCGACTCCTCCATCCCTCCCATGTCGTGTGTGTGTGTGGCCGGCCTGGCCTCCTTGCAAACTCAGTTATAGATGGACCCGCCTATACCTAATCAGACGGGAATGATGTATCAATGGTATTTGCAACCATTCTCCCCATCATCTACGGATACATAAAGTCCTCTTATGCTCCCCCTCCCCCCCCCAGGTCTATTCTCCCCTCTTGATCTGTTCCATCTTCATCCACACTCGCTTGTCTCGGTCAGACTGTCACTCGTCGTCCTCTATTGTAATACCACACGACCCACGCGGACTCTTCATTAATATCACCACCCACCTCCACCGCCCCCTTACCAGCACCGGACAACAGTCAAGATGAAGTACTCTATCGCCTTCTCCGCCCTTGTCGCCGGCGCCGCCGCCCAGGCCGGCAGCCCCATCCCCGAGTGCGCTCAAAAGTGCTTGGCCGACGCCACCGCCTCGGCCACCACTTGCAAGATGGGTGACTTCGCCTGCACCTGCGAGCCCGCCAACAAGGCCGCCATCCAGGGCGCCGCCACCAGCTGCGTCGTCGCGGCCTGCGGCGTTGACAAGGCCCTGAGTACGTGATAACCCATGGTCGCTCCGGACCAGCCCCCGTCATCGTCAGAAAACTAACCATCCTGCCAGACGAGGTCCTCCCCGCCTCCGACAAGCTCTGCGCCCAGGCTGGCGCCGGTGGTGCTGCCTCTGCCGCCCCCTCTGCCGCCCCCTCTGCCGCCTCCTCTCCCACCCCCTCCATGAGCATGCCCGCCTCCATGAGCATGCCTACCTCGGCCGATGGCTCCATGTCCCTTCCCTTCGCCACTGGCAACCCTACCGTCACCACCTCCGTTGTCGCCAGCACGGCCGTCCAGGGCTCCGCTGCCCCTACTGGCAATGCCTCCGCGACCAGCTCTACTCCCGTCCCGGCAGGCGCCGCGGGCATTGCTCCCATCGGAGGCCTGGCCATGCTCATCCTCGGTGCTCTGGCCATCTAAGCAAGTAGAGTCCGAACGTCGCCAGTATTCAGGGGTGAAGGGGCCATGTGCTCTGCCCAGCCGGCCGTCATGGTGGCCGCCTATATTATTTGCTCGGCGGTTGAGACGCAAGCTCGACGGAGTGGAACCACGCGTGATGCTGTGTTATCAGTACAATCATAGGCTTCGCGACGTTATGTGTGGTGTCCAGCTTTTATACTTGGGACAACCTGGAGCTGCGCATGTACTCTACACACAACACTAAATAAAAGCTTTGTACATAAACTTGAATTCACACGACGCTTCTGATCAAGTCACTTGTTTTTTTTTTTTTTACTACCCCGCGTGAAATTTTGCTTCGTGCAGGATGCTATTCTCGATCAAGTTCGCTTTCCCCAAATGACCCATATACCCGAAGCCGAGGGGCATCGGCACAAGGACAATAGGGGCCGTGTCTCATTTCCGTTCGAGTAGACATAGCAACAGCTCATAGCTAAATAACAGCAGCCCACGAGAACGACAGCACGAAAGCGCATGGTGCCATGGCCACGGCCCAACCCCAGCCCGTCGAGGAGGAGAAAAGTTTTGTTGCCGGACTGTGCGGTACGTTTAGCAGGATGTTTGCCTGCCTGTCAACGTCTGGACACTTTCCGTCGAGGAGGTCCTGCATGCTCGACCTCTTCTTCACAGCGGCCGTCCCGTCCGGCATGCACTCGCCCGGCTCGTACCCGCGACGGAACTGGAGCGCGTTGGCAAACATCCGCGCCTTCTGGTCCGTGGTGAAGCCATCCCGCGGCGTCTTGCCGCGGCAGGGGGAGTACTGTTTGCAGAGCGGCCCGCGTCAGCGCCGCCGTCTTCCAGGTGATGTGCGTGCCCGAGATGGAAGACGCGGAAGGTGGAAGTGGGAGGGGGGGGGGGGGTGCTTACGCTCATGTAGTTGTTCACTTCCACTGCTGGCCCGCCAGCACAAGTCACTTGCGAACACTGGTACACATCGTCACGGTCGCCAGAGGTTCGCGTGGCGTTGGTCAGGCCGCTCTGGACACGGCATTCCTGGCCGATCACGTCGAACGTGTGGCCCAAGCCGAACCAGTGGCCGACATCGTGGACGAGCGTCGAGGCGTCGCCTCCCTGCACGCGCGCCTCTTCGATGACGATGCCGTCTGCTTCGTCAAGCTTCTCGTTGGGAAACGTGGCATACTGTCGCACGGCGTTAGTTGGCGGTCCACGCCTACATAATCTGCAGATGTCGGAAGCACGGAGGCACAGGGCTTACACTGTTCAGTTCTCGGTCATCCTCGTCGTTGTTGCGGAGCCCGTTCATCATCCAGACCGTGAGCACCAGCTTCCCGGGGGCGCGGGTCCGGTTTTGCCATTCGGCGAGCTTCTTCTCGCCTCGTGAGACCCTCGACCAGTCCTCGTTCGCTTTCGGCTCCCACCAGTTCAGCGCCATGAAGCGGAAATTGATCCTCACCGCCCCCAACGCCTCGTTGAGAGTGTCGACCTGCTCGATGTCAGCCGTGGCAACCGTTGTCGTGAGACCGCGAAACAGAAACCCACTTGTGCCTTGACTCTGGCTTCCAGTTCGTTGGGCCGGGCAGCGGTCGGCGACGCCCTCATGTAGTGAAAGTAGACCCCGACCTCCAGCGATTCGACGGCTTTGCAGTTGCCGAAGCCTCGGAGATCCCTCGAAGCGAGAGGGACCCAGTCGAGGACGCCGTCGACGAAGCTTTTCCGCTTGGTCAACCTGTTCGCGTACTTGGTCTGGCATTGCGAGATGCTGGGCGGAATCGATAGTTTTCCCACGTCCACCGGCGCCGGGTCCTGGGTGGCAAAGTACTCAAAGTACGCCGTCTCGAGGACGGCAATCGCCTTGGCATTCTTGTCGCTCATGCCCTGCGCAGGAATGCTCACGACGAGCTCGGCTTGGAGTTCGTCGACGGTCGACACGTCGGCGGGCGCCGTTATATCGGACTCGGGTATAGCTCTCAGGGCGGTTCCGTTGACCGCGCTGAAGCCGTCGGAGGATAACGCGCCGAAGGAGGCCGTGGTGGCTAGCTCCGGAGACGAGATCGTGCCCGTGGCCACCCCGGAATCAAGCGAGCCGGTTCCGGATCTTGGACGGTCAGCGAGCCCCCCCCCCCCTGGTGTCAACAACGCGGGAGACTTACATTCGTACTGACGCATTCCGGTCAGTGCCATTCCCTGCTCGGGTCCCGGAAACCTGTGGTGGACCGGCAGTAGCGGCAATCGATGCCTGTGTCCGAACCTGACCAGAGACGATGTCGTCGGATGCTTGAGGCGAATCAGACTGTACCCGAGTGCTCTGTAATTTGTTAGAAAATAGCATGTCCGGTGGCGGCCCGATAATCTGTTCGCCCCCTCCCTCGAACCTGGATCGACGCTACAGTCAAGACCGGCGCCCCAGCAGGAGAGGATACTCTCACGGGGGTCGAGCTTCGTGGAGTCTGGGCAACCTCCCCCTTGGCCATATCTCCCGGCATCTCGGGGCCTCTCGACGCAGCGCCTACCGGGGCGGGGTTTGGCAAAGGTTCGACCGGGTTTTCATCGCTCGTAGAAGAAGTTTGAGGCTTACAGAAAACCGGGCTGAGCTCAGGAGAGCACTTGTTGCCGATGGCTTAGGGGTTGCTTGTGATTCGCCGGACTCACTGTTAGGGCTGGCCGCTGTGTGATTTGTTAGCTTCTTGTGGATGCTCAATATCCTGGCTGAAGTTCCCGCCCGTGGCAAGGGAGTTGGAATCAGAGATGCGTCGGTAATACCTTGGGAGCTCGCGGATGCGGGCGGTGATGCAGGTGCTACGGAGGAAGAAGCCGGGGCATTGTGAGTGGATGGAAGGCCGGAATTTTGAGCATCTCCCCCGGCAGACAGCGCCACAAGGACGAGGGCGAGGGCGGGCAGTCGCATGATGAAAGGGGGGCACTTGGTGACGAGGAGACTCGGAAGTCGTCAACACCGCGGGAACCATGGAGCAGCCGTTGGGTCCAGACGCAGCAGCTTCGAAGGTTTGTCGATGTTATTATGTCGAGCAATCAGAGGCCGTGGCACTGTCACAGCTCACCGGGCCCTTCCCACGACCGTTTCAAGTAATTCATTGTGAAATTCCAGAGTGGCCAAAGGCGCCACCGCAGCCGCGATGTGGAGGCAATTTGCACGCATTCAGAAGCTATCGGGTCAGCCACTGCATACATGTAATATGATGCAGCCTGGCCGCGGGCCTCGGTGGCTTGAACCAAGCCTCTTGGTACGAAACAGAGTTGGAGCCATCTGCATTGGGAAGATGCGAGGTGCAGCCCACGCCGGTACGCGCTGCCGGCCAGCTCTTGGCAGGTCAAAGTCCTGGCCCGAGGGCGATAAGTTCAGCAATTATGGGCTGATAAGCTTTGGGGGGAGCAATCCAGCTGGGACAATAGCTTTGTCCGGGCTGCTAAGGCAGTGAACTTGGCCTCCGGTACCCCTCATCTACAATCAGGGGAGGACGGCCAAGAGATGTACAGCATGAAAATGTTCTATCGACCTATATGGCCCCCAGTAGTTTGCACCATTACATACAGATGGCTTCTGCCTACGGTTGATTACGACGTAGGGCTGGGTTGAACTCAAGCATACCCACACGTGCCGACTTAAATGCTATTATGCAATCAACAATAGGACACACTGAGCTATAAGTCCCGGTGAACCGGCACGGCAAGTGAAAAGGTGCCACAGGTCTCAGCTCTAGGCGCTTTAGCCGTTTGCGGCCTGCCGCTAAGGAGGGATGGAGGGACGAACCCGCCTGGAGCGAAGCAATCTCATGTCCGTCTGTAGGTGGCATTTCTGCAAACGCTCTAATACCCTCTCCTCTTAAGGGATGGGCCTTGCCATCCGAGCGATTGGGTAAACTAATAACCGGCCAAGCCTCCCACCAGCTTCCAGCCAGCCAACAGACGCGCTCTGCTTGGGGAAATCTACCACCCCGTAGTAAGCATACCCGTCTCTTTTGTCTTCCTGGGACGCGTTCGCGTTTGTTGTGACACCTCCAAATTGTCGCGGAGAAGTGGACAATTCCAGCATCCGCAAGTGTGAGTAGTGGCACGCAGGATTTTCAGAGGGCTGGGGGAGATCCCACAGCGATGAAGGGTGGCGGGAGAAAGCATAACGTCAAAACCGCGACCACTCACTCTGTATGAGCCTCCAATATGGTGGCGTGTAGGCATCTTCTCCGTAGTCAATATGTTGCCGACGTTGATGGGATCGCGGACCTAGAAAGCCTCTTTGCAAAGAGATTTCAACCGGATATGATATGCTCATTTGCGCTCGACATCATGGCAACGGCCTCCAGACGTGGTAGAATGTGGACTTCAAATGGCCCCGTTGGAACTCGAGCTCCCCGGTGACTTCCTCGGAACATCGCAAAAACAGGAGTCTATCATCAAACTATTCGCAGCTTTTCCGTGATACAGGGCTAGTTTCAGCCTCTCTCGGAATCGCAACTGTGGTTCTAGTGTTACTCGCGTGTATAATGCACGTTAACTCAACCCCCCTACTTCTGCACCACCCCCACTTCTGCACCACCATCATCACCATCACCACCACCACTATCACCACTTATTTCACCACCTCTGCCGCCCACCCATATGCAACTTTCGGCCTCGCTAGATAATTCGGATGCACTGGATTCATCCGGACTATCCATATCGCCGATATCCGGACTTTGCGCCCGCTGGATGTCCCAAATAGTGGCGAAGGTGCTGTTAGGCGATAGACGGACCTTCTTTCTCTTGCGCTGCCGTATATCATCCAACTGGCCCTCCAGCTGGTGGACCTTCTGCTCTAGAAGTGCCCTTCTAGATGTCTGTTCATCATACCCCTTTTGCACCTTTCTAGATAGGTGACGAATAGTATGGGTATCTAGCCCATCCTCTGCCAGCTGGGTTAACTGGCGTAGTTGATGCCGTAGTTCAGCAGATCGACGAGGTGTTGACCATGGGACGATAGATACGGATTCACCCCACTGCTGGCTGCTAGGCTGGTTAGTCTGCTGGCTGTTCTGCTGGCTGGATGATGCCTTTATTACTAACGAGTTAGATAGAGGTCGCTGTATGCATATTGGCCATAGTCCAGCTGACCTCCAGCCACTTCTAACGTTCTGGGCTGTTATAGATGCATCTCTAGCCCTTATATAACAGGCCAGAAATGCCCTTTTGCCAGCAACAGTTGAATCACTAACCCAGTCATCTAGATATCCAACCTCCCTTCGATAGGCGTGCTTTAATGGGCTGAAGACCGATATATCCAGTGGCTGGAGGACAGCAGAGGAGTGCGGCGGTAGATATAGTAGATATATCTTGTTCTGGAAGCATTCCCACATAAAGTCAGTAGATATATGGCTGTAATGCCCATCTAGAACCAGCAGTCTGGCTGCCTCTGGCTCACTAGGCATAGTGCCTGGGATAAAGACCTTCTTTAGCCACTCAAGGGCAGTCTTCTCAGTTGTCCAGCCATTATCCGTATATGTGAAGTGCCATCCTTCATATCCAGATAGGTTAGATGGGAACCACTGGGCCTGGACTGATTTGCCCTTATATATAACCAGTGGGCATAGGGACCTCCCATCAGCAGCCACACACTCGATGATAGATACCCATGCCCGGGATCCTGGCTGCTTTTTCTGGATATGCTGCGATGCTGCAGAGCCCAGCACTAGCCCATTAGATCCCCTGCCCTCCATAATGCCAGTCTCATCCATATTCCATCGGTTAGATGGATGGATTCCCCTGGATGGCAGGGATATTAACCAGAAGATGGAAAAAACCCTGGATAACCTCGGAAGAATGGGCCTTCCATCGCCGGGCATCTATTGCCCTAGATCGCCTGGTCCTAAGTGATGGGTTTCGCCGCAGGAATCGCCCTATCCACTTCCTCCCTATGGGCTGCTGCCCATTGCCTAGCATACGCTCTGCTAGGCCCTTTAGTTGTTGATGGGTAGGGCCAGCGCCTAGGGCATCCTGGATTTGAACCCATTCAGATAGATATTGCTCTTGGGCCTGGGATAACCGCTGCATATGAATATAAGCAGTATCCTTTGATTGCATGCCGTGGAATCGATGTCGAAGAGTATGATAGGGAATTCCCCATCTACGAGCTGCCTGGCGGATAGAGCAAGTAGTATCTATATCTTGAAGTGCCCGTTGGAGCTCATCTTCAGTATATTGCTTCATGATGGGTTAAAGAAGGTATCCTGAAAAAATGGCGTTATTTGGCGATATATAGCAATTGTTATAATAGTTTGAAAAAGGTAGTGGTGTTGATGAAGGAGGAGAAATGCGGGATTTTTGGGTGGTGCAGAAGTGGGGGTGGTGCGGAAGTGGGGTATTAGAGTTATCAAAGACGGCGAAGCCAAGAACACACGAAGGAACTCAAAGTACGACACCATCGAGCTATAAATTGATTGGTTATCTTCACAACGAGAGCCAAACCAGACGAGAAGGTTTGTGTGGTAATTGACATTGGCCGGCCCAGTTGGGGACACCTTGTTGATGCATAAGAAACAAGCCGAATGTCGGTTTGGAACGCAATCAATGTTACAGGATAATGGTTATATCAAACGGGCTATTTTCGGCCTAATTTGCCCAACACTTGTGTTGCGGCAACCGTATCCTGGGGTTCCCGTCGACCCACGCGTGCTTGATTCTGAGACGTACGGAAAATGACTCAAGCAGGTTCACATCCAACTTTAAGGAAAGCACGGCGTTGGAGGTCACAATCTGAATCCTGTTGCTTGAGAAAGTCTGTTGTCAGCTGCATAACTTACTCCTCTACAGATAGGCAGTACGTTTAGGACTGAAGACAGAGTTGGGTCCGAGTTCTCCAAATAACTACAAACCCAACACCATGGTGCGTCCATACTCGGTGGAGACATAGAAGACAATTGAGATAGGCTATACTAGGCGGAAAAAAGTGAACTTTTGATCATTGCACGCAATCAACAGAGCTTCACTGTACTGTCGGAGACTCGAGTTAAAGCTCGCTGTTGTGTCACTTTGACCCCTTTGACACCGTCATCATCAACTCGCTTCGAGGTTTAGATTCTGACCCAAGCCCCTGAAATACAATACCGCTACATGTCTGGCATAGTTATTTGTACCAAGTTGATACTCAAGGCTGTTGAAGCACTTGAATGAATAATCAGACGAGAACATCGAAGAAAAGAATCTTCTATCCATTCATTCACGGCGAGATTCTCTCCCATGCATGACCTCAAACCTCTCCCAAAGGTTTTTAAACTGGAATCTTGGAATCTCTTTTGGGCCTTGCCGCCGTTTAGGTGAGGATCTCGTGAGGTTCGGGAAGCATTCGGATCTTTCTAGACATGATCTCGACACTAGATTATTCCAAGCCCCCTCCTAATTATGAACTCTTCAATCCAACTCCGATACAACCGTACAATCCACACCCACAAATAGATCTAAATGAAAGTCAAGAAGAGAATCAACAACTTTGTACTCCACCCTTGTGCCGCCTCGACGGCTCACGTACTGTCCATTCCCAACCGCGAGCCATCAGTCCCCCGCGTATACCGTCCAAGTCAAATCCTCACCTCCATTCCCTGAAGAGAGTGGCCGTAGTCGTAGCCGGGGTAGGCGACCGAGGTTGAAGTGGGCTCGTCGGACTTACGAGTCTCAAAAGTAGTCGGTGTCGGCGACATGCTTGGCACGGAGGGCGTTACCAGAGAAGGCAGCGCACTGGCAACCGTGGTGCCGGGGAGCCCCGAGGTTGATTCACCCGGAGCGGAAGGGTAATCTCCGTAACCCCCCTTGATGCTGGAAATGGAAGAGGTGACAAGGGACGGCAGGGCGCTCGAGACGGTCGTTCCCGGCAACGACTCGGTGTAACCGCCAGGAATGTCAGAGGCGCTGCTCGAAACGAGAGACGGCTTGGCACTGCCCACCGTTGTTCCCAGAGGAGAGGACGAGGGCAATCCGTATTCATGTGTGGAGGTGCTCGAACCGCTCGTGGTCGTGGTGGGAGTGACCAAGCTGGGCAGAGCGCTCGAGACAGTGGTGCCTGGCGTGGCAGATGACTCCGTAGCCAACCCCGTGTCTGTTGCGCAGGGCGCCTTGGAACCCGAGCTAGATGGTGCATCCGTTGTAGCCACCTCCGAGCTGGGCTTGAAGGTTGCACCCGTAGTGGGCGCTCTCCAGGTGGATGTCATGTTGAGCCATGTCGAGGTGGAAGTCGTCCCGTAGCTAAGGGAGTGGGAGAGACGGATGAAACTGCTCGACGGGAGCGAGGGGAACCCGCTGGACACTCCAGTTCCGGTGCCGGTGATGCGGGGGACGGTGATGGTGACAACCATGGTAGTTCTCACCGTCGTCGTTGAGGGCAAAGGCGAGAGCGTAGAGGCTCCCGGGAGCTGTGAGGAGACGGTCGTGTTGATGACCCTCACGGTGGTGTACGTTGTGACCGTGTAGGGTGGCCTGGAAGAGGTGGTGCCGTTGGACGCCGTGACAGTGGATGGTAGAGGAGGGATGCTGATGATGGGGATCGTGGGGATCGTCACGAGGGCGGTAGAAGAGCCGGTGCCGGTGGTGCGCGTGACGGGCTTCGTGGAATCGCTCCAAAGGCTCGTGGGCAGAGAGGGCCTTGCGCTCGTAACGGTTGTTCCAGCGGTGCCAGTGCCATGGTTGAAGGAGCTGGAGCTCCCGCGGGACCTGCGGTGTCTATCAGCAATAATGATATTGAGCAGGCATAATATCTGAGTGACTTACGGGGACGTGCTGTTAACGGACCATGTAAACGACGAGCTGGGAGTCCTGACACTGGGCAGCTGGGAAGAGACGGTGACCCCGGAGGTTGATGTTTGGGTGTTGACTTTGGTAGAAGATGGCGGCGTCAGGGTGATAGCAGGACCCGTAGCCCAAGACGTAGGCGTAGAAGGAGGTCGAGAGGTCGCGTTGCTGAGGGTGAAGGGCGGAGGCCGGATGATGCTGGAGGACAACGTCAAGGTGCCCAAAGGCCCAGTCGGTACAGAGGTGCTGGAAGGCTCGCAGGTGAAGAAGTACGGCGCTGTCTCTGTCAAGGTCTCTGTCACGGTCACGGTGCTGGCACATTGGTGGCCGCAAGCTGTGATCGTGACCGTCTCCGGAGGGCTCACGATGAGGTAGTTCGCCTTGGGAACGGCTTTCACCAACGAAGCACTGCACAGTCAGCATCACTCGGAACCACCTGAGACCGGGCTACCTACCCAAGACTTAGACCCAAGAGGGCAACGAAGTGGGAGGTGGAAAAAGGCATACTGAGCAAGAGAACGGGAGGATCAAACGAGTGTGATGTCGCAACGGTCAGTGGCTGCTGGATTGGACAGAAACAGCTAAACCTATGCCGACAAAGGCTTCGTGACTTTATACTATTGAAGCAAAGGTCGACATCTGCGTCTCGCGAGCTGCAGCTGGCGCGCCGCAAGCCGGCACGGAAATGTACCATCCCAGCACCAAACGGGGGGATTGGCAGGGACCCCCAACATACCGCGGCAAGCTGTCGCTCCGTCAATCTAGGTAGAATGGGGCTTCGGCAGGAGATTACATGCAGGCCGCCGTCGAGGACCAACAACGCATCGCATCGCCTTGCCCGCGGGTGTTTCGGTACCGTCTACTCGACTCAAGTCGGCCTGCCGCTGGACGGGTATTAATATGCCTGGCATCGTCTGAGCGAGGGTGACGCAGCAATCGCCACGCCGCGTTTGAATCCTTGTCAAAGGATCCGTCACTCAATCCGAGATCAGCCATCGAGTCCCTGTCGTAGAGCCTGGCCGTTTGGCCACCAAGCATAATAATGACTAGCTCTACGCGGGGACGCTGCAAAAGGCGCGAGTCGGACGGGGCGCCTGTCATTCTTTGTAAGAAAACGGTGTAGAGAAAGCCACGGCGTGGAAAGCTGCATGTCCCGGCCGGCTTCTCTTCCCGGGTTGACAGTCGGTTCGAGGTTTGATGCGGCATCCTGGCCACGCCAAGTCGATTCAGATGTTTTGTTCGCACAATCCAGGCCGGCTGGCAAGCAAACCAGCAACAGTAACGGCATCTGAAGATGCCCTGACATCGGCTGCAGTTGGCCGTTTCATGCAATTCTCAGAAAACACCGAGCCGTCGGTACGTTCAAACGAGCTAGTATTAGTTATGATGTGAACTGAATGGTCATCGTAGATATGACCTCAGCTGAAAGAGCATAATCTCAATGAATTCGATCGAGGAAGCGTCTGTGAGCATCACCCAACAAGGTCATGCCATCTTGCCAAGACCAAGGTCAGAAATCCTGAAGCCATCCCAACAGCCTGGGCTCACCATGCCAAGTGGGACAGGAGTACGACAGAGTCTGTGCCGAGAGAATCGCCTGATATGGCGGCGCAAGGGGGGAAAAGTCGGTTTGCTTTTCAAAGAGATCTGTGTAGCACAATGGGCACCGCCGGCATTGAGGTCATCCCTGCATCAAGGCACCTACCTGCACGCTTCCGATAATCCAATGAGGACCCAACAACCAGTCTTTCATTCATGTCGACAGCCACAAATCGCCAAATCTGCGCAGCTCAATCAGAACTGCGTACGTCTTCTGCCTCTTCTGACCATCGCAGGAACTGCAAGTGAGACAGACTTGCTGGCTTGGGATCGATCTGACATCAACAGTCACTTGATAAAAGTATATGTAAGAAATCACGGACATTGTGGGATCGTCCGGATAGAGTGGGGGACTGTGCAATGGAGTACCCGTAGAACTCGAAGAATGTTTTTTTTTTGTGGTTTATTCTTGTCATTAAGCGAAGATGGGAGTATAATCTTCCTCCTTCTCATGGAAGCAAACTCGTGGTCGGATCCATCTCGCGTTGTAAGCGTCCGTCTCACACCCGAAGGCTTTGTTTGTCTTTGATTACCCTCGGAGTATACGGCGGAAAGCGGGCGCAGGCGGTTTCCTAGAGACGAGACCCGTTCGACCGGCTCAGTCTTGTTTGACCCAACTTTGAGCTCCTCTTCCCATGCGATGGTATCGCCTCAACACATGACTTGGGGATTTAGATGAAACCTGCCGTACGCCACCCCCCCCCCCTTTTTCAAGTTGTTGATGGTGTCCGGTAATAATGTCCGTGTTCCACGTACAAAGAGCTCGGGTCACTTTCGAAGAGCTGAGGCTACAAAGTAAAGTCGAGACGAGTCTACTTACTGCTAACCGAGACAGTCTTGGACTCACCACCGGAAGATGGTTTGCCACAGCTTCACGGATACAGGTCACACAGGCGGGCGGATTGGCTGCCAACGGATCACATTGCGTCACGGTACCTCTGGATTGAAGCTTTCTTTTGTCTCCAGCCATGCCGGTGCATTTGCGTTGGACCAGCCGCGGTGCTACCTCGAGTGGTGTGGTGCCCCCAAACATACTGATTTATTTGCAATGTACCGTTCATGTTGCTTCTGCGCAAATACCTGTGCATCAAATTCAAACTAAGCTTCGGTCCCCTGTCCGCAGCTGTACGGCTATGCAAACAAAACTTTCGCTTAGAGAACCGCCTTGAGGGCCGTGAAGGCGTCATCCCGGGAACCGGAAAACCTCGACTCCGCTGTCTTCCAGTTGATGACGTTCCAGATGTTCTCGACGTACGCCGCCTTTCCATTGAGGTACTGCGTCCGAACGTTGTTAGCGCCTCTTCCAGGAGCGGAATATCCTTTTGGTATCCACGAACCTGGAGGTAGTACGCGTGCTCCCACATGTCGACACCGAAGATGGGCACGCCCTTGGTGACGGGGTCCTGGTCTTTCGTCGTGATGATGGCGAGACCCGTCACGTCGTCCTTGACCAGCCACCCCCAGCCGCTGCCGGTGATGCCCAGCAGCGTGGCGTTGAAGGCCTGCTTGAACTGGTCGAGCCCGCCCCAGACGCGGGTGATCTCGGCGACGAGCTTGGGCGCCGCGTCGGGCGAGGCATCCGGGCTCGAGGCCGGGGACAGGTTCTCCCAGAAGAGGGAGTGGTTGATGTGGCCGCCGCCGTTGAAGTTGAGGGCCGCGAGGACGGCGATACGGTTCTGGAGGGGGTTCGCGTTGTACGTCTCGATGGCCTTGTTCAGATTTGTGACGTATGCTTGGTGGCTGCAGATGGCTCCGCGTCAACTTTGTTCTTCTTCATTCTCTAGCTCCCTGGGCATCTTACTGCTTGCTGTGGTGCAGCTCCATGATCTGGGCTGAGATGTGAGGCGCCAGGGCCTGGAGGAGGGGTCAGCCGGCGCGGTCGTCGCGAGCACGAGTACAGGGATACCTTACAGCGTAAGCGTAGGGAAGCTTAGGCAAAGTGTACTGTGAGCTAGCCATGGTGATGAACGGGCAAGATTCGTATGCTCTTTTCTTTTTCTGGTTGACTTTGGTTGATCTGGTTCTTATCCAGGGTTGATTTTACGAGGTTGAGGAGGAGAGAAAGTGATGGAGGGGTCAAGTGTTCGAGAGAAGAGATGGGGGCACAGGTCATCGGAAAGAGGGGTAGCAGTGAGCACATTTCATCATCTCGGAATCCACGGGGGGGGGGGGGGGCTCTGGGTTGTCTCCGTCGATATGCGCCGACGATGTGACGGGCACCCTGATGGTTCTCCGTCCCCATCGTTGACCAGTTTCAACTGAATGTTGCAGTGACCCTTGGACGGTGGAGAGCGGACTGCCACACACCGGTATCCGATGATACGCAATGCTATTCATGCTATTTATGCTATATCTTTGATATATCTGTTTGTAAATATCCTACATCTCGCAGTATTCGAAACTTTGCAGTGACGTAGAGAGCAGTTATACGATTGAACCAAACGTGATCGAATTTTGCTCTAACTTGCTCATCCGAAAGCTCACCTGCAGGGAGCTGAATTGCCGACTCTGGGGTAAACCCGAGCTATGATTGGCCAACCAACTGTTGGCGACGCCCCGGGCCGGACCCGTTCGCGCTGGTTTTGGGATTACAGGGATCGTGAGGAGGATTGAGCACCTTGAGGGAGTTCTTGAGCTCGACCATGGTCTTTATATGATGCCATGCTGTTGATTGAAGGCGAAACTTTTGAGGAATGTTCATCTTGCGGCTATAGTTCATACTTTGCAATCGTCCATCTCTTCGTAACCAGCATTGCTATTTCCTACTCCACTGCCCTCTCTGCCAAAATGTGTGGTCCGGACACCTGCACCAAA
Organism: Colletotrichum eleusines; assembly: GCA_016807845.1. NCBI lineage: Eukaryota > Fungi > Ascomycota > Sordariomycetes > Glomerellales > Glomerellaceae > Colletotrichum > Colletotrichum eleusines. The sequence continues at coordinate 2,551,561 of JADEZO010000010.1, read as the reverse complement.
CCCCGAGGCGGCGCGCTAGCAGTCCTCAACCGCCCATTTGGCCAAGTCGAAGCAACGGGAACAAGCCCAAGGCTGCGGGGGGATATTGCTTTTCACACTCCCGGAAAACCATCAAGTCCTTTCGCAACACATGCAAGGATCACGGGCGGGGACGACTGCAATTTGCACTCTTTGGCTGACATGGTTGTCGTTATTCAGTGAGTCGCACGGCGTCGAGGTCTTCACGTTGTGTTATAGTCACACATGTACTGACGAGGTCTTTTCCTCAACAGCGAGTCTGGGGACCTTACGCGAAGGCCCGAAGACTGCGGTCTCTTCCACCGAATCACGTTTTCCGGCGCCTCCATGCTCGAAAACGGCTCGACGATGGAGTTGGCATTGCCGAGGCCGATATCGCTCCAAGTAGGCCATGATGGCATCATCGGGCGGAGAGTCTCGGTGTTCCCCAAGTCGGAAACGGAGAGTGCTTGCGCAGAGGGCATCGTGGGTTTCAACTTTGTCAACTCCCTCTGATGATAACAGAGCAAAATATCGAAGAGTAACACCCGATAGATGGTTCTCGTCAAGTTGAGGGTTCAAACCTTTGGATCGGCTTGGCTTTGGTTTCGGTCTGCCCTGAAAGCAATATTGGCGTTTAGCGAGGAGTTGGGGAACAGTATACGGCTATTTCAATGATAATATTCTTACGATATTCCGATGACCCTGACGAACTTCATGGTTTGGTGTGTGACAACATCTATAATAAGTTGTCAGCAACCGCTACGCGGCGACTAGTGAACTCTTCTCCAGTGCGTAGAAGTACATGCAGCGGCCACCACAGGCAAGATGGACTATTTTTCTTCCCGGTTACCTTAAGGGACCGCATGTAGTTACAAGCCTCTAGCTAGACTTCCCCAATTGGGCGGAAAGATGCGGACTTGGTCGGGCCAGAGATGGATTCATCGCGTTCAGGCTCCATCTCATCGGCTCTGTGGGCCCTAGTGCTAGCATATCCAGTTCTTCTTTGCATCATCGTCTGTTGGGCACGGGACCCCCTGTTCTTATAACGTCCGCTGCGCCTCAACCTATTCCTGGCGAGATGTGGACGGTCAAGAACCTCACTCGCGACTGCACCCCGGCCGGCGATTCGTGCGTCTACACCTTCGGTCTCCAGGCCGACGGCAAGCCTGAGCAATGCAATATCAACCGCCGTCTCGAGAATGCCATCGTCGAGGAGAGATTTGGCCCCCTGCCCTGCAATGACGGCTCCCAGACCACAGGCACATGGACCTTTTTTAGTGCCCCTCCCAGCACTTTCTCCAGCCTGGACGTGGTCAAGGATAACAAGACTGCTTCTTTCAGCAGTTTCTTTACTGACGGCACATCCAACGGTCCAAACCCCTTCGCCACCGGGAAATTCGGAGACATTGGACCGGTGCCGGTGCCGGTCTTCCCCAAGTAAATGGTGCTCATATGCTATGAAGACACTGAATGATGAACATCGGGGATACATGCTATAGACGGCGCAGGTTAGGGGCAGTTTTCAACAAACAAACAAACATTTAAGTACTGAAACGCAAAAAGTTTTCCCTTCCGGTGAAAGTGAATGGTTTGCATTTTCGCTGCATTTATAGCTTCTGCGGCGCGCTGTAAGAATGTTGGAACACAGCTCAGACCGGTCGCTGCAACCTCATCCAGAAGATATATGATCGATTCAACCGCGCCGTCGAGGCCTGCGGCACTCTTGTCCCAATCACCACTTTCTTTCCCATCGACTATGATGAGTCCCTTGCGTCGACTGGCAAGCCTTAGCCTGGATGCATGGAAGCTTTTGGTGGGACAATCGCTCCAAGCGGTTTTCAACCTGCCTACATGTAATAGATGGTGTGGATGGCTCGGCGGTCTGTCGACTTTTCGACACGGGGCGGGGCCGCGAGGCTTAGCCCGGAGCGCGGGAGGAGAATATCAAGACGAAACGGATGTGACTGGTGTCACGGTGTGGGATACATGGGCGTTAGTTATTGCCCTGTAACCTACTGGACGGTCGTTTTGTTACGTGACAAATGGGATGGTTGGGAGGTGGACGAGCGCAAAACCAAAGCAAGAGACCACTTTCAATGGACAAGTTCATCTAGCGATGCTATTAGTTGCCATATTCTCCTGCACATGTTCATAATAAAACATGAGCCCAAGCCCAGCATGCATGCTTAGTAGCTCCAAGGTGCAGTCCATCTCTAACCAATGCCCGAGCCGACTGCTCTCCAATTTGTGGTCCTGAAGATTCCAAGTTGCATGGTGAGGGGTTGCGGCGAATAGTTATATCAGATAATCAGCTTCGTCCGGCGGCCCCAGTTGAGTGAGAGTTCCCCCACTTTCTTCGCGGCACGACATCTGGGAATCGAATGTCGCCATCACCGATGACATCTCGGCCCTCGCTTCCATCTCCGGCACTGGGACACATAAAGGCACTCGTCGCAGGGGACGCAGCAACTGACTAGTCGGAAAGAAGGAAGAAAATCTGACCTCCGTTTCCAGACAGTCGAGCCCGGGAACCGAACCCCGCCAGTCTCGCACAATGACCACCGTGGCCGTCGCCCGACCCGTCCAGCCGGACATCTCATACGCCCCGGACTTCCAGAAATACCAGGCTAGGATGGCACGCCGAACCAAGGAGCCCGGTCTCCCAAAAACCCTGCCAGAGGGCCTTCCCGAACAGTTCAAGAGTGATATGGTCTGGGACGGTGCGACGTTGGCCAACGAATATGATTGGACATATGTCCTGACACCGGATCAGCTCGACGAGCTTGACGAAGCGTTGTCTCATTTCAAGTGTGAGTTTGAGCCGTGTTGTGCATGTAAGACCCCCCCACCCTTTTTACTCACGATGCAACCCAGCGCTGGGTCTGTCCCTCGGCCACATTAGCCAGGAGACCTTCCCGCTGCCGAAGCTGCATGCTGAACTCCGCAAGCTGTCATACGAGCTGCATATCGGCCATGGCTTCTTCGTCATCCGCGGGCTCAGGGTCGACGAGCACACCAGGGAAGAGAACATAATCATCTATGCGGGATTGTCCTCGCATATTGCCCCCCAACGCGGTCGTCAAGACCGGCAGTACGACGGCAAGCCGGCCGACGTGGTTCTCACGCACATCAAAGATTTGTCGCTTACCAAAGAGAAGGGCCAGATCGGTAGCCCCGCGTACACCGCAGACAAGCAGGTGTTTCACACCGACGCCGGCGACATCGTCTCGCTATTCGCCCTGTCGACGGCGGCTGATGGCGGCAAGAGTAAGCTGGCGAGCATCGCGCGGGTCTACAACGAGATCGCGAGGACGCGCCCGGATCTCATCCACACCCTCACTGAAGACTGGCATTTCGAGGTGTAAGTGTCGTTTCCGTCGCGCCTCTCGGTCTTTTTGTCAATGGCGAGGGAACTCACGCTCGTACGCGTGCTGCAGCTTTGGGACACCTCAAAAGTGCTTCACATCCAGACCTCTTGTCCACTATCAACCCGCGACCGAGAAAACGCCAGAGCGCCTGGCAGTCCAGTATGCGCGCCGATATTTCGTAGGTGGGTTATTAAAAGAAACCCTGTCTGCTAGAATGCCATCCTCGCTGTTGCTAAACGCTGGCAGGGTACGGCGCGCTGCCTCGAAGTGATGAGATCCCGCCGATTTCCGAGGCCCAGGCTGAAGCCCTCGATACGCTTCACTTCCTCGGCGACGAGTTTTCGGTGAACCTGGACTTCCAAAAAGGCGACGTCCAGTACGCCAACAACATGGGCATCTTCCACGCCCGGGACGGCTTCACCGACACCCCAGAACAACAGTGAGTCTCATGCGGATTCCGTCGGTTAATAATAATTATCTGGGCGCAAGACAAGAGGATGGAGCACTGACACGAGAGACTTCGCCTCATTTGTGTAGACGCCACCTGCTGAGGCAATGGCTGCGCGACCCAGAGTACGCGTGGGAGACGCCCGAGCCGCTAAAGGAGAGATGGGCTCAGCTGTACGAAGGCATCACGCCTGAGGCTCAAGTGTTCCCGCTCGAGCCGTTCATCCGCAGCGAAGGGAATAAGAGCAAGGGCCGGTCATGAGTGCGACTGGTCTCTGGCTCGTACGCAGTCAAGACCAGTACTTTGTGGTCAAGGATGTGTCACTTGGGCCAGCCAAATAAATGCGAGGATTTTCCAAATGAACATCATCCCTGGCTGGTGGTTGATCGTTTTTTCGACCAACCGCTCGTTTCTTCGGCCGTGATGAAAATTCCTTTCATGAAGCCCTCAAATATTAGGCGTGTTCCTTGGTAAGAGTCTTGCCGATGAGCGCCACACCGCGAGCCTTTCTCGTGAAGATGATCCTGGGCCCATGCCAAGGCGTCAGAACACAAGCTATTAGGTTCTTGGTCGAACGAGGCGCGGGTTCTTCTCAAGGTGACATTTACCCAGAGAATTGTACCATTGTACCCCAGATAAGAAACGTGAGCGGCATGGCCCTATAGGATGGAGGCGATAGCAGGGTCTGTAATAATATAAGGTTACGCCTCGAAAGTATCAGTAGTTTATTATTATTCGCAGAGTCCGGGATCACCGTAGCCACCCACACACTTTGCGGGCGCCCCCCATCCCTCTGCAGCAGGAATCGCCATGAACTGCCACCATTGCGTGCTTCTTGGCTCTCGCTGACATAGGAAGGTCGACCATCGCTCTCCCTGCACCTGGTCGAGCCGGGCAAACCACAGGTCGGCCTCTGCTATCTGCAAGGGATGCCATGAAGCGTAATATCGTATTTGCCCCATGTTCTCGACAGGCGTGGCATCCCGTTGGCACTTGGCGTTTGAGACCTTTTTGAGCATCAACAGGCTCGGTCGTCGGATGTGCCAATGGTTTAAAGGCTGTTCGGTGGGACGCAACACACGTTCCATCCCGCTGCGGCCCCTCTCTAGCTTTCCTCCCCTTTGTTGCTCCAAAGCGTATCCGTGGTTGGCCGCCCTCGTTTTGTCTCCTCCGTGTTTGCGCGGTCACTCAGTGCGCCGCCGCCTTCGCCCTCTCCAAAGTCAGGTTGAGACATTCATCGCGGACCATTCCCCCGCGGTCATGGTGTTCTCTAAGTTCTCTTCGCGGTTCAAGCACAGCGACGCTGGCGCTCATGCCGTCGATGTCGAGGCGTCTGATACCGAACAATCCATCATTCGCGATGGCGACCTCGCGTACACGCTTGCAAAAGGTGGAAACGGTTCGAAACCCTCGTACCAAGAGGCTGTTGGAGCGCCGGTCGAGAAGCACTCGCCGTTGGGATACCACGTCGGATGGCTTACCGTCATCTTCCTCAATGTCAACCAGATGATTGGCACCGGCATCTTTTCAACCCGTAAGATCTCCAGGCTACGCTGTCAGGTTCGGCGACACTGATAACACTCCCTCACAGCCGCGTCCGTCCTGAATGATACTGGATCCGTTGGCCTGGCTTTGTTCTATTGGACCATCGGCTCATTGATGGCTTTCGCTGGACTCTGCGTCTATTTGGAGCTGGCCAGCTACTTCCCTAACCGCAGCGGCTCCGAAGTGGTGTACCTCGAACAGGCTTATCCGCGACCCAAGCATTTCTTCCCTATCGCCTTTGCCGTGCAGTCTGTCCTGCTTTCTTTCAGCAGCAGCAACGCTATTGGTACCGACACTGACACATTCGGCCGTCGGTGAACTCACTAACATGGCACAGTCCTGTCTCGATACTTGTGGAGGATGGCCGGCAAATCCCCATCCCCTTGGGAGCTCAAGGGTGTCGCCATCGCCGCCTACACGTTCGCCGTCATCTGCGTCATCGCGCACAACAAGTACTCTCTCTGGGCCACAAACATCATCGGCGCGATCAAGATCATTACTCTTGTCTTCATCTCCATCACCGGTCTCGTTGTCCTTGGCGGCAACCTCGACCACATCCCCGACCCGACTGCCAACTTCCGCAACTCTTTCGAGGGAACCACCAACAATGGCAACGAGCTGGCATCCGCCCTGGTCAACGTCATCTTCTCGTACACTGGCTACTCAAATGCGTTCAACGTCGTCAACGAGATCAAGAACCCCATTCCCACTCTGAAGCGCAATGCGACAACCTCGGTCGCCGTGGTCTCTCTGCTCTACATGCTCTGCAACCTTGCGTACTTCGCAGCAGGTGAGACCAACCCCCTTTCGCACACTTTTCATCTGTAAAAAGTCCTGACAAGTGACCAGTGCCCAAGACTGAGTTTAGGACGGCCAAGGAAATTGCCGCCGCCGTGTTCTTCACCAAGGTCTTCGGCAGAGGACCTGCCGAGCAAGCTCTCAACTTTTTGGTCCTCCTGAGTGCCTTTGGCAACCTCCTCGCAACCTTGATTGGCGCTTCTCGCATGATTCGTGAGATTGGACGGTACGTCGCACAATTTCTGAATGATCCTGTTTCGCTTGCTAACAATCGCTTCGCAGACAAGGCGTGTTGCCGTGGCCGGAGTTCTGGGTCAATACGAAGCCCTTCGGAACCCCCATCGGACCCTACTTCCTCAAGTGGCTAATGACTTTTATCATGATCGTTGCCCCTCCTGCCGGAGATGCGTTCCAGTTTGGTCAGTATTTAGTTCCTGAAACGAGACGTGCAATCGCTGATGTGCCCAAAGTCGTCAGCTTGAAGACGTATCCCGAAGGCATCTTCCACTTCGCCATGGCCGTCGGTGTCTATCTCATCCGCACCCGGCGCAAGCGCGCCAATCTTGGACGCACAGAGTTCAGGGCGTGGCACGTAACCGTCGTTTTCTTCATCCTTATCCAAGTCTACATCCTTGTGATGCCTTGGTGGCCGCCAGAAGGCGGTCCGTACGCCGGTAACGTCAGCTTCTGGTACGCAACATATTGCGTCGTCGGCATCGCCATGTGAGTTGCTTGCGCTTGTTCATAGTGTGTTTGGGGGGGGGGGGGGCTTGTCGCTGACTTTACCATCAGCCTCATCGTTTGCTTTATCTATTATGCCGCCTGGATGTGGTGGTTGCCCAAATGGAAAGGTTACCGGATCCGACCAGAAATTCTCGAGGTTTCCGACAATGGTGCCAACACGCATCGTCTTGTTAAAGTGCCGCTGTCCGAACTGGCCCAATGGGAGAATGATCACGATGAAGCGGGCAACTTGCGTCGTAGACACGTTGACTCGGAGAGGTCTTTTAAAGGTGAGGCCGACGTTGCGGTTGTCGGTCATCAGGGGTCTACTTTGGGATATTGAACTGAGTGCATTACGGAACACATTATGACACGATGAATGCTATTCTGCGTCAACCTACTTGATAGACTTCTACATCAAAAAGACCATCTACCGCAAACAGTGACACTGATACATACAACAATTGTCAAAACAAGGTAGTAGCCCCTATTTGCTAGGGTACATGGTCTGAAGTAACAATTGAGGGATTCCAGCAAGCTGAAGAATTTTGACCTCTTTCGAGTTCATTATTGGACTTGTCAAGGTTACATGAGTCGGGACCGTGTACATTAACATCAAGCTGAGATGCACTTGGATAATTACAGCATGGGCCCCCTTTCACCACTTTTCACGATGGTTTAGAGTTAAGTCCAGTGTTGAAGATATCAGTAAATTGATTACAGCCGCTCCAAATCAAGAGCGGAAACATACATAGAAAAACTATATTGATGAAAGCAAAATGCGACATATATTACGGAGTATGCGTGAATACATATATCTACAGTGCTTTGGATACATCCGAATGCAGACCCCCCCCGTCCATCGTAGTCTCACCATGCGGATGGCATATCTTGGCTTTGGCGCCATCCCAATCACACCATGCTACCCAAAACTGCACTATCGAAAGGCCCGTGGCTATGGTGCCAAAAAGACTGGCCACGACGAAGGCAACTACGGTAACCCAAAAGGCGTGTCTCGGGCCTTTGCGCCTTTCAGCCCAACGTCCAGTCCAAGTCATTGGCGTTGGGTCCTCAGCCTCCTCCATCAAGCTCTGTATGCGCAAACCCCAATGCGGATATCTCTTGAACATTTGCGAGTACGTCGTGAGGCGGGTGCCGACATCTGCTTCATGGTGCCAGAAGCTGAATATTTCGGTCAACCTCGGATCCGATGCTTGATGGTGAGCCTTTGTCCAAGGAGTCAAGTATTGCATTCCGGGACCCCGCGCGCTTGAAAGGAACGTCCTGCAAGCCCATCTGAAGTCGCGGTGCGGCACCAACAGTCGATATGTCTGCAAAGTCTCCAACATGAACTCGGCCGAAAACATAAGCCCTCCTCTGCCATTCTTTGGTCAGATCTAGCAGTCGAACGGCCGTAACCTCGGGTGCGCTCCCTCACTTACGGATTCGCGTAGCAGTAGGTACGCTTGTCCATGTTGGGCTCCCTTCCGTCAACCCTTTCGCAAGCCTCATAGCTGATCTCGATCAGAGATGGAAGATCGAAAACACTCAGTGTCTTTTTTGTCTCGCTGTATGATAGCAAGAGGTGGTCTGGTAGGTGTTTCGTCCATACAATGTCAACATCAGCATGCCTTACGAGGTTACGCAACGATACCAACCTCTCTTTGAACCTCCCCGAGAGATGGTCTCCGGGGTGACCGGTTGGAAATTCACAGTCCAACAAGTCCTTGAGGTTCATATCACCTTTCCAGAGGCATAAGCTTTGTTTTATTTGCCTCTCCCCGCGGCTGAAGCAGGGTTCATCATGGATCGATACGCCGAACAGTGCCCTCGTTGCCGCTGCCAAGCTCACGTTGAAGAGCTCAACGCATTCTTTTTGATTCAGGACTGGAACTAAAAAGTCTGAAGGCCCTGTCCCTACTGGCCAAATAACTTTCGAGCTGCCTGGCAATCGTCCTTTGTCGTCAGTTCTGTCGCTGCCTGAGTATTCGGACTTATCTGTCACTGTAATCATTTAACTCAACCCCCCTACTTCTGCACCACCCCCACTTCTGCACCACCATCATCACCATCACCACCACCACTATCACCACTTATTTCACCACCTCTGCCGCCCACCCATATGCAACTTTCGGCCTCGCTAGATAATTCGGATGCACTGGATTCATCCGGACTATCCATATCGCCGATATCCGGACTTTGCGCCCGCTGGATGTCCCAAATAGTGGCGAAGGTGCTGTTAGGCGATAGACGGACCTTCTTTCTCTTGCGCTGCCGTATATCATCCAACTGGCCCTCCAGCTGGTGGACCTTCTGCTCTAGAAGTGCCCTTCTAGATGCCTGTTCATCATACCCCTTTTGCACCTTTCTAGATAGGTGACGAATAGTATGGGTATCTAGCCCATCCTCTGCCAGCTGGGTTAACTGGCGTAGTTGATGCCGTAGTTCAGCAGATCGACGAGGTGTTGACCATGGGACGATAGATACGGATTCACCCCACTGCTGGCTGCAGGCTGGTTAGTCTGCTGGCTGTTCTGCTGGCTGGATGATGCCTTTATTACTAACGAGTTAGATAGAGGTCGCTGTATGCATATTGGCCATAGTCCAGCTGACCTCCAGCCACTTCTAACGTTCTGGGCTGTTATAGATGCATCTCTAGCCCTTATATAACAGGCCAGAAATGCCCTTTGCCAGCAACAGTTGAATCACTAACCCAGTCATCTAGATATCCAACCTCCCTTCGATAGGCGTGCTTTAATGGGCTGAAGACCGATATATCCAGTGGCTGGAGGACAGCAGAGGAGTGCGGCGGTAGATATAGTAGATATATCTTGTTCTGGAAGCATTCCCACATAAAGTCAGTAGATATATGGCTGTAATGCCCATCTAGAACCAGCAGTCTGGCTGCCTCTGGCTCACTAGGCATAGTGCCTGGGATAAAGACCTTCTTTAGCCACTCAAGGGCAGTCTTCTCAGTTGTCCAGCCATTATCCGTATATGTGAAGTGCCATCCTTCATATCCAGATAGGTTAGATGGGAACCACTGGGCCTGGACTGATTTGCCCTTATATATAACCAGTGGGCATAGGGACCTCCCATCAGCAGCCACACACTCGATGATAGATACCCATGCCCGGGATCCTGGCTGCTTTTTCTGGATATGCTGCGATGCTGCAGAGCCCAGCACTAGCCCATTAGATCCCCTGCCCTCCATAATGCCAGTCTCATCCATATTCCATCGGTTAGATGGATGGATTCCCTGGATGGCAGGGATATTAACCAGAAGATGGAAAAACCCTGGATAACCTCGGAAGAATGGGCCTTCCATCGCCGGGCATCTATTGCCCTAGATCGCCTGGTCCTAAGTGATGGGTTTCGCCGCAGGAATCGCCCTATCCACTTCCTCCCTATGGGCTGCTGCCCATCGCCTAGCATACGCTCTGCTAGGCCCTTTAGTTGTTGATGGGTAGGGCCAGCGCCTAGGGCATCCTGGATTTGAACCCATTCAGATAGATATTGCTCTTGGGCCTGGGATAACCGCTGCATATGAATATAAGCAGTATCCTTTGATTGCATGCCGTGGAATCGATGTCGAAGAGTATGATAGGGAATTCCCCATCTACGAGCTGCCTGGCGGATAGAGCAAGTAGTATCTATATCTTGAAGTGCCCGTTGGAGCTCATCTTCAGTATATTGCTTCATGATGGGTTAAAGAAGGTATCCTGAAAAAATGGCGTTATTTGGCGATATATAGCAATTGTTATAATAGTTTGAAAAAGGTAGTGGTGTTGATGAAGGAGGAGAAATGCGGGATTTTTGGGTGGTGCAGAAGTGGGGGTGGTGCGGAAGTGGGGTATTAGAGTTAATACCCACTGTGAGCACGCTGACCTGTTTCATCTCTGACTGGCTCCCCGAAAACCGCCCTTTTCAACTCTACCCTGGCCATGTCAGGGTTCAGCTTGAGTAGTTGTATGTATCGCAAGAGTCGGACGTGTGCGTTATGTTCGTCCCCCTCCTCTCCAAAGGGGTTCCTCGCAAGGCTCGGAGTTCTTCGACGAGAAGAGTCCGTCCTGTTGGAATCTTCCCGGCCAGATGCTGTATCGCGATCCTCAATCTTTGGACTAGGCAGAAAGCCTTCAAAGTCTCTGAAGCACGGCTCAAGCCGCTCAATCTTATTGAGCCATCTCGTGCTTGTCGCGCCTGCGTCATCGCGATCGAAACCCCACAACGTTGACAAGTATTCCGACTTCCACGGCGCCTGGTCTAACGCCTTTGATCGACCGAAAATAGTCGTGCGTCTGCGTAACGGATGTTGGGGATTTGAGTCCGATAAGGGTTGTTGCGGTTGCGCAGACAGCTCGAAGGTCTCCCCCATGGCTCAAGGTCAAACCACCGTCTGTGTAATTAGTATATTCGGGACTCAGCCTGTATGACAGGCACGTTGACGCATGAAGCAGCAATCTTGAAAAGGATCATTCAAGTCGAATCCCGCTATCGCAAAGGCGGGGTAATCGTGTGTTTGTCACCCAGCCGCACAAGGTCGTCGAGGAATATAGACGAGGGATGATCATTGGCCAACAACGTAAGCTGCATTGAGACTTGCATGAAGCGGCGTTTCTTTTATTAAAGGCTGGCAAAAGGTTCCATGCTTGAACAGTGTCCTATATCTTACTTATCGTGTCATGCACCTCGCCTCCCTCTCACAACCCTTCGGATCCCTTGGAAACATCAGCCATGCCCATCGAGATGTCTGTCGCGCCCCTACGACCCCGACGATCGGATACGATTTCGCAGAACTCAGATGGTCATGCCGAGATAATAAGATCTCAATCTGATCAATTAGAAGAGCTAAACTCTTTACATACGCCAAGAAACGAGCCGCCAGCAAAGCAGCGTCGCTGGGGTAGATTCCGCCATCTTATCCCGCTCAAGGAGAGAAGCAGTCTAACAACCGAGTCCCCGAAAGAACGTTTGGCCACTCCGACCTCTCAGCGGTCGGTCGCGCGTTCAAACAACACGACAGGAGACCAGGTTTCGTCACAATCGGCCACGCAGAATAAAGACACCGCTGCGAAAGATACCCGGCAGCTCAACATCCCTAACCAGCAAGACCGGGACTCGCCCAATGGCTTGGAACGGACAGATCACCATACGTCAATTCTCGAGAAGCCTCACAGACACGCGCACTTGGCCAAGGAAGTGAAACGAATCATGATGATCGCGGAAAATATCAACATCATCGAGATTCAACACGTTGACGAGTTTCGAGAGCCTTTCGAGTCGCATTACCGAAGGGCGGAAACAGCCATTTTCGATTTCCTCGACCAGCCTGACTCACCACTGCCATTTGGCAAGCTGAAAATCCTTCGCGGAGCGGTGCTGCAAGCCGGTGCGTCTGTCAGCGACACGACAAAGTTCACGCCATGCATCCGCATCGCCCATGGCGACTTTGGCAACAACCAGAAGATCGTCAAGTTTCATCTCAAGTTCTCCAGCCAGAGGAAGCTTTACGACTCCCGCTTCAACATCTGCTACCAGACCCTGAAAGACCTCTCGGCAGCGGGACAAGCGGTCACGATCAAGACGCAGCCCACCGAGTCAATGTGCGGCGTCCTGGCTTCGACAGGAAGTGGTCCGAGTTCTCGTGAGTTCACGATCGGCGGCCTGCTCGAGGTTGATGGGCAGATACAGGCTCTTACTGCGTCGCACTTTGAGGCCTCTGGGGATTCCAACTCGACTCCGGAGACAGATGAGGAGACAGTTGAGGAGCTGGTCAAACGACTGCTGCAAGACGTGGGGTCGCTCGCTGACCTCGAAAGGCCAAATGTGGTGGCCCGCTATCGAGGTCAGACAACATTATTAGAGGAAGAACCCAACTCTTCTAATAAACCAAGGGAAACCCATTCCGACATTGTCAACGGTATGGGACAAATCATGCGATCAGGCCCCGAATGGGCATTAATTTCTGTCCCAACACCTTCATTGAGACTTCCAAACTGTATGGAAGTCGATATAGACAACGAAATACGAGGTGATGTCATCAAGGGTTTCCTCGAGGTGTCGCCGCAACGCCATATGAAGTACTTCAGTGCGGTTGAGCCCGCTGAAGAGAGTGATCTGGAACCCCTCGTATATATCATAGCAGGGAAGAGTGGCACCATCCAGGCAAAGGTGTCACGGAAGCTCTCTCCCATGCGACTTGACTCGGGTCGGCGGGTAATGGTATGGACTCTGAAACTAGGCATCTTTGAAGGTAACTTTCCATATTTCGTTCCACCGACCTTCACCTGGTACTTGTCCTCCGACAATGCTGATATTCCTCTTTGGCAAGGACACATGCACCATCTGAGACCAGGAGACTCTGGTTCTTGGGTGGTTGACTTCGAGTCAGATGCTGTCTACGGACACGTCATCGCCGGCACCCACGAGAACGCTTTTGTCCTTCCGTTGCAAGCCGTCATGAACGAGATTGGAAATTGTCGACTCCCGTCCCCCTTTCAATGCCTGGCAGAGCTTGCCAAAGCGCATCGTGATACCGACCCCAACAAGGCGGTAACCTTTGCCAGAAAAGCAATGAGCGACGAGGTTCTCCGCGGCTCCCTGACCGAGCTCAACAGCCTGGCTCGTTTGATTGAGCGACGCCAAGATCCCACTTTTGAGCCCGGCCGTCCCTATTCAGATCTCGACCCGACGGTCATTCTCCAGGAGATCATTATGAGATGGGGCGCGTCGTTGCCGGACCAATCTCACTTGGTTGACTGGCTCGTTTCGGATAAAAGTCTCAATTGGTACTTCACCCACCTGACGCAAGAAGACATGCGGGAGATGCTTCATGAGCTCGGCATGCACCCTAGTGTAAAGCGCACAACAGCGCGCGCCCAAGGTAGCGGGTCTGCCGCCGATGGACTCGAATCACAAAGTGCCGCCCATCCGTTTTACCGGTACAGCCGCATTGAGCTTTCACAGCGACAGAGATATCTCAGTCTGCTCCGGGTAGAGGACAGACTTGAAGTTCGACAAGAGTCGGACAGGGTTAACTCTGTGAGGCACATGATTCTCCGGAGTGAAAGACACTTGCGGCACGATACGCAGAGCGCAATTCGGGGCTGGCTGGACACGAAAAGGATTGCCCAAAGTGCGAAAGACGCCGACGGGTCAGATATCGATGGCAGCGTGTCTCAGTTCACATCGTTTTCCGGCACGACATTCAAGGGTAAAGGGATGTCGTCTCGTGGCTCGACGATGGCTGGTCCACGAGCCGCCCTGACGGCTCCCGTCCTCAGATTTGAATTTCAAGCCAGAAGTCTACAGTTTCGACAGGATGATGGACATAAGGCCGAGTATAGCGAGTTCCCATGTGGCAACTGGGAAGCTATCCCCAGGGGGAAGTGGGTAACCCACGTTCACCTGCCTGCAAACAATCTCAAGGTAGGTTATGAGATTCTTCCCCATGTCGCAGGTCCCAAGAGTTGAGTATTTCTACAGTGGATGAATGTAAGCATCGGAATCTGCCCCAGATAACCATGCGCAGGATCTAACATTTGCATTCGAGGCCATCGTCAAGCACTTGGATGCCTTTAGGCGGAACGAGGCAGATATGTGTAAGTCCCTTCAGACCGGACCTCCTCATGCAAGGCGCATGAGAACAACTTGCGCACACGTCTTGTCCCATACATCTGTACCCGACATCATCCTTTTGGTGAGCTAATACTCCGTTTTTCCATGCTACTCACGACAAAATGAGTTACAAACTCGGCTGATCATGCAGATGCCTTACATTGACTGGGAAAGAACCTCACGCGCGAAGAAGGCTTCGTCATGGATGGTTAGAAGCATGGAGAGAGCAAGCAGCAACACTCGCTCGCCGCCTGCTTCTAGTGAACAACAGTGGCAATCCGGTGATGTAATCGCATTACCTCGGTCGACAACGAAGCGAAATCAGGACAAACATTCAAGACCAGTTCCCGTGGAAAAGCCATTCTTACCCACGACTCTACTAGGCCAGATGCTTTTCGAAGCTGCGCGTTTGTACGAAAAGATGGCTTTGCTAGCGGACGAGCAACTAATACATCAACACTTGCTGGGCAACGAGCCGCTTCATCCGCGGCTGCCGCTCTCTCAAATTTGTGCAGATTCACCAGGCTCGCACGGAAAAGAGTCTACCAAGATCCGCTATGCGAACAGTTCCAGAACGGAAACCATCATGGTTGACCAGGTATGGCTGCGGATCGTGGACAAGAAAACAGTCATCACGTCGTTTCCTCAGCGGTATGGCCGCGAAGCGAGCGACCCTCATAGCGTATACCGCCGTGTGCGAAAGAGGTTGGAGAACGAAGCTCACAACGTCGAGGTAACCTCCTTCAACGTGGCAGTCATCGTGCTGGACGAGTGTATCGGCTCGTTCTTCCAGCAACCCGAAGCAGACGCAGAGGCTGTCCCGTTCGGGGTCGTATCAGTCAATAAACGCCTGGGAGAACTGGTAGGTTGAACATTGAATAGATTCACGGAGTAACTTGCTCTCAAACGAAAGCTAACACCCCAACAAGTCTTTGAGAACCAATGTTTTACGGAACAAGTCCAGGGTCTATCTGGCAGCCGGTTCCGGACAACCCGCACCAGCATTACATCTCGAACTCGTCGAATTGAAGCAGCAAGTTGATGAGCTAGTCGGAGAGCTTTCCATGATTTCATCCCTGATGACGGAACAGACCAAGTGCATCGCGGACTTTGAAGAACTGTCACATTCGCTTCCGAGGCGGAGCAAGAGGGAAGACGAAAAGTCATCTCATCGACTTGAAAACAAGCTGTTGAGGTCTCGTCTAGAAAGTCAATGCCAGGAAATCAAACGGCTGAGTTCCGCTGCCAGGGCGGTTGAAAAGACGGTACGTTCTGCAACGTAGAATAAGTCGATGTTTCTAGCGCCAAGGCTGACATGGTCAGATTTCTGACATAATGCTGAATGAGCAAGTCAGGCTCTTGAATGCGCATGCAACTGATAGAAGCTGATGTGTTCCTTGGACTCATGTAATATCTTGCTATCATCCACGCCCATGATCGGATGTTTTGGTGTCAGTGAACAGCGTCATGGAATCAAGCTCATGCATGTTCTTTCAAGCGCCAAATCAGTCGTTGGATCCATGGTCTTGAGATGCTTGGACTCGGTCACAGGGGTTACGCTCTCGCTGGCCAACCTGACCACCGGCTATGATACCGACAACGCCAGGTTGGGATAACAGCTAATATCCAATACTATGATTAAATATGCGTCACGATGCCTCTTTGGAGCTTGAGGCGAATCGCAGAAGGTGGATGAACAACCAGTTTCCCTGATTCACAGCTTGTCGCCGGCAGCCAGACTCGACTCCTGGGGTCGAGCGGCCAGCTGACAATTACCAAAGAGGCCGCTTCATTGTTAACGGCCGCCCGTAAAGCGTGTCGCGAATGCCTCAATCCCTCATGTAAAACTCAAGCCTCAAGCAGACCCAGGTTTACCAGGAACAGGGGGGGGGGGCTTCGGAAATTCGTCAAAGAAGCTTCATATAGAGACGTATATTAACTCCGCAGTGCTCATCAAAGCTCATCTCGTGCATTGTGTGAACATCGAGTTGGGCTCAAGTTGGCACCATAAGGCCGAGCATCTGCTATGCGCAGACATTCTGCCAAGTGTATCAAAAAACTGTTCCAGACAAAAGCACACGCCACGCCATTGTGAAGACCATCAGAGACTACATACAGGGGGATTGCTCCGCGTTAGAAATTTCCCAGCCTTGTTGATCCCCGGGACGATAAATTCTGAATGGATAGTTTGACATTACTCCAGCAGTCGCTGGGACTAATAACTGCACGCCACTCCCGCCTAGTCTCGAACTCGACATTTTCCGCTCAAGCAAGCGCCGCGGCGGCGGCAACAAGACCGAGAACGGCCGCCACGCCCGCCCGAGCTGTCGGCCCCGCCCCCGCCGAAAGCTCGGTGGTCGCCGCCGCGTCCGCTCCGCTCTGTGTGCCGCTCGCGCCCGTCGCCTGGGAGGTTGCGGTCCCAGCAGGACCCGTTGCCGTCGTTCCGCTATCGTCCTCCTCTGGAGCGGCGCTGCTCGCTCGGCCAGTGGGCGTGCTCTCTCCCGTCGACACGGCCGACGTGACGATATTGACCACCGTGCTGGTCTGCGCCGGCGTCGCGGCGGCCGTCGTGCTCTCCACGTCTTGGAGGGCGCTGGGCGTCCTCGTCAGGGTGAGGAGCGTGGGCGTGGCTGTCGGCCTGGCGACCGGGTCGGTGGGGAGGAAGCTCGCGGTGACGGTGTCGGTGCCGGAGTATAGCGGGCAGCCGGGGACCTTGCGAGGCGGCGCGCGGCCGCCGCCGCAGTCGACGCCCCTGCAGATCTCGAGCGTATCGGGGACGTACCAGATCACGGTCTGGTAGGTGTTGCCGTATCCCGGGGAGGGGTCGACGGTGACGGTCGAGGTGAAGGAGGTGCAGCCTTTTAGGTCGGTCTTGGCCAGGACGGCCGTCGCGGCCAAGACGGGTAGAAGGTAGCGCAGCATCTCTCGCGTGAAGATGGGATGTGGTCGAAACAAGGTCGAAAGAACTGTATGTGGTCTTGAGCGATGAAGCTTTACTGGTGATGGTGAGGATGAGAAAGACGAGCCACCGGGGACAGGATCAGGCCGGCTGTGCATCGCCTTTAATGTGGTTTCTCGACAAGGTCATGTTTTCTCGTGCATCGTGAGATGGCTAATCAGAATCCTGCACCTTTCTTGGCCTAATTTTATCATACCCCTGGACGCAGCCTAAAAGGGGACACGACGTGCAGCACAGGCGCATCGCTTACATGCATGGGCTCTTTCGTGTCGCCGTAGGGCGAGATGGAATACGATGACGAACAGAGGACTTTGGTTGCCTGTCTACTGTCACTCAACCTGGGACAAACATGACTGTTTAAGAGCCGGATAGGCCAGGGCATACATACAAAAAGGTGGTGAGGGCGGCCCCTTGCTTTAGGCGGCGAGTAGCCATTGGATGATGGAAAGATTCAAATTATCGGCTCTTCTCGTTCAATCAAGCACTGCCCCGATGAATGTGCTCGTTCTGCGGCTTGCTTTTGGTGTTGTTTGTCGTCTCACCGGCTTAAGCATTTATTGGATCATCCATTCTTGTCTGCCCTTTCACATTCTCTTCTCAACCTGGGTGTTCTATTCCAAGAAACTGCCAGGCGAAACCCGCCATTGGGCTCAGTGCACGCTCCCGACAGCCTTGGATCTGGGGTCAAACTCGTGTCGACGTCCGGATAGGGCTATCGAAGTGGGGAACCCGGGTATTCAGGGTCTCTTGGACTTGTAGTTGTATGCTATACAATGTTGAATAAGTTGACGATCGGTGTCTTCGTATAAGTGTATGTATCTAGACAAATTACAATGCATTACAGCAGGGTGGTCATTGCGGCCATGAATGAAAAAGCGCATGGCCGAGTCCTTATCTAGTGACTTTAGCCTCCAAAGTCTGCCGGGAAATGGTCCACCGATATACTTGACCCCCCCCGTTTGGAGATACCCGCGGAGGATCTACTGGGCCTTCTTGGCCTTGGCCAACCTCTTCTCGCGCCTGCGCTGGTGGGCCTCGGCCCCGGCCTCGGTGTCCATGAGGTAGTCCCACCAGCGGAAGCTCGAGGCATAGTTGCCGATGAACTTCTCGTGGTGGACGTCGTGGTGCTCGGCGCCGGCCCAGAAGGGGAGGACGTGCCGCAGGGACCAAGGGAAGTCGTAGCCGGAGTGGGAGTCGATGGCCTGGAACAGCCGGAGGACGATCCACAGGTACATGGTGAACAGGTGCAGGTCCCCGGTGACGAGAACCCAGAGCAGGGGGGACCCGACGGTGCCGAGGCCGAGGAACATGACCTCGATCGGGGAGGCGTACTCGGCCGTCATGCCGAAGGGCGCCGAGTAGTAGTGGTGCATCTTGTGGACGGACCTGTAGAGCGGGGGCCAGTGGGCGCCGCGGTGCACCCAGTAGTGCCAGGTATCCTCGAGGATGAAGAAGACGGCGATATGGCAGGCCGTCTTCCACCAGGGCGGGAAGGGCACGCCGTAATCCAGGCCGCACCAGGTGGCGATGGGGTGGAAGAGCCAGATCTGGGGGAGCTCGACGGTGAAGTGGCTGAAGAGGACGAGGGCGCCGCATTCGAGCTGTTCTTTCCAGCTTGGGATTTTTTGCTGCGAGGGGGGGGGGGGGTTGTCAGTTGATATGTCTCTGTTACATGGGTTTTCGAGAGGCCGATGCGCGGCCATCCGCGCAGTTTTTGTTTCTGGACGAGGAGAGGGTGAAGAGACCGGAGAGGCGCGCACCTTTTGGAGCTTCCATCTGCGGAAATAGGGGATGGCGTCGATGATGATCCAAGGCAGGCTGCGACCAAAGTAAACGACCTCGTGCATGACAAAGGTCATGATGCCCGTGGCGAGGATGTCGTTGCGCATCCACAGATACCATGCAGCCCAGAGGCGCTCGACGATGTTGAGCTGGACGTTGTACTTGCTGACGTCGTCGAGCACGCCGAAATAGTCCCAGGTGGAGGAGTGGTCAGGGAACACGACAGTCGAGTTCCTGCGTCGCATGTGTAAGCTGGTGTCGGGTTCTGCACCGCTAGAACAGAGTATCTGCGGGTGACTTACCAGGACGCCATGGTGTTGAGCGCTCCCCTGTGTCGAAGGGGAGAGTGGGAGAGAGAGGGACAGAGAGAGCGAGGCTGGAAGAGAGAAGAGATGTAGCTCTCAAAGCACGACAAGACAGCAGCACCGATGGAGGCGCAAGAGGGCGGCGAAAGAAACGGGTTAAGGATTTTTCAACATTTATCTAATTACATCCAGTGGAGGAGCCTGGATTCCACGCACCAACAGCTACGCGTGTCGACATTGGCGGGCATTGGATCTTTGTTCGAAGGTTCGGGGACGGAGCAGGGGGGCGGAGCAGACGCCGGTGGCACGATAAACATTCACCGGCATCCGCTCAGGAGATGGTACGACAAAGCGGCGCGTTTTCCCTCATAGCCAGCCAGGCTCCATCTGTGCTTCTAGGTTGAGAGCACACATCCCGAATACGAATTCTCGAATGTGGGTAGAGGCTTTTTGCCATTGGTTGACTATATCAATAACGAGAGTGACGAGTCTGGAGGCGACCGACAACCAATCCCCCTTTGGTCTCGATCTGTTCTCTCTTCTCTGTCTCAGACGCCGCAACAGGGATCACGAAAGACTGACCAGAGCTACGGGTTCGGAGCCCGTGGCTTTGTCCAGCTGGAAGAAGCACAGGGGCGCCCATTTCCCAAGACCGCTCCACCCCGGGGGATCCACTTGCCGATGGTCTGTTTGTGGTATGATTCTGGTCGTGACCCCGAGATTACCGGCCACAGGGCAGCTGGCTGTACGTATGTAAGCTACTGCGTAGTCCAGGGTTGTTGTACCCCTGCGGACGAGTAGGTGGTCGGTCGGTCAATTGGGCGAACTGGTAGGCCGGTGGAAGGATGCAATGTTTCCGTCTCTCGTGGTTGGATAAACACGGGCAATCCGAACACCCTCCAAACAGGACACTATTCCCAGTTTGGAACGAGCTTACGCTACGAGCCTTGAATGCCATATTGATCACTGTTTGGGTTCGAGGCCCATGCCGGGTAAGCAAGCCATTTGTCCAGCCGACGGTAACAAAGGCCGTCGTCACCAGCATGACGAGATTGTGCGCGCTGGCTAGCCTAGACCGCAAGGCGGCCGGAGAGACCGTCCACCTTGGCCGGGCCGCAAGAGTCTTCTTCGGAGGGCAATGTGGTCCGTTTCGGGCTGTTGGCTCGCTAATCAGCCTGGCTGTCGCGCGCCCCCCGGACGGTGACGAACACGCGGTGGTCGGTCCGCCCGTCCGGGATGCAACAACGGCAGAGCCCCAACCAAGGCCACTCGGATGCGGGACTCATCGACGGACATACTACTAGGTAGTCAAACGGCCTTTGAAAATATTCCAACAGCGGCTTGCGGTGTGGATGGGATTCTTGAGTCCTGGAGACCGCAGTGACAAGTTACGTATGCCAATGGCGACCCATGTACCTGTAATCTAGCGATGGGGCTCAACAAGATGAGCTACGCTAGGGTCCAGGAGTCGGCGCCTTGGAAACCCGACTCGCCGTCTTGTTCGCGTCCACGACATGGAGCCCGAAGATGGCAGCTTGATTTTTGATCGAGCCGATGCCTTGGTCACGGCGCGGGAGCCGTTGCGGATGCAGAGAGTGGCCGGTTTTTCTGGCCATTGGGCACTTTGGGTTCTGGTGCGTGAGAGCGGCTGCGTCTAGACATATCATCCACTAGCAACCATTCATAAACGAGGGCGCGTTGCAGAGATGGTGATGGAATTCCTTGTGTTAGGTATTTGTAGGTAGAGATTTCCGGGCCAGTGTGGTGTGGCTGAGGAAGTGAGAGAGAGAGAGAGAGAAGGTTGACTGAGCCATAAGCGAATGATGAGGCTGTGCAATCAATAGCACAGCCTCCTCAAGATACGCACACCAGCCACGCCTACTGTGCCACACCACAGTTTTGGCACCAACAGCTCCCACACACACACACACACACACACACACGCGTACGTTATTACACACACACCCTGGTCGACTGACATTGACAAGGGCAGTTAGCTCCTTAGAACCCCCTTCAGAAGGCTCGGTGCCCTGTTCTCTGACCCCGTCGCCGGCCCCCCGTCGAGGCCCAACCTCTCTTCCAGTGAGTCCCCCTAGTCACGACGAGTCCGCGCCCACCTCGTGACATGGGCCTCAGTCAAGATGAGCCATCGTGTGGGTGTCGTCTTGTCCGTCTTGTTGCTGGCGTAGCTCGTCAGTCTTGTCTTGGCCTATCTTGGTAGGGGGAAAGCCTTGATTCACCCATGCCAGGGTCGTGAGTCGCTTCGACAAACATGCACGACTGCGTCACGATAACTTCCCAGTCAGGCACACTTTTTCTTCTATTTACTTTCGTTATTTTTTTTTACCAGTCTTTATCTTGCTTGACGCGTCGTTCACTTGCCATCGCTACCGTATCTGAGCTTCGTTCGTGCCCTTTCTCCCCGATCCTGGCATCCCCCCCAGCCATAGATAGGTCAAGCCTCAACTCGAACGAATAATCGATCACGAACAATTCCATTGTGACCCGAAACCTTGGCCGGCGCGCGCTCTACGATGGGCTACATTGCCAACACCCCCGAAGACCGCCTCGAGCGGTCCGACTCCAAGGACCCCAATACAACCTGCAAAGGCCTAACCGGTGCGGGAAACCTGTGCCGCAACCCCGTCACGCCGGTCGAGGGCAAGAAGCTATCGGCGACCGTCAAGGAGGAGTCGCGTTACTGCCACCACCACAGGGACCAGGCTGCCAGCCGCTCCGCAAAGTCGAGTCCCGGGCCTAGGCGGTCGGGCATACCCGTCCTGGAACAGCGCTCCAGCATCGACACCCTCGCCGACCGCCTCGGCCTCGTGGACGTCGGGTCGAACCCGACCAAGAAGCAGAAACGACCGCAGGCCGGGAGGCCGCAGCCCGCGGCGACGGCAGCGAGTACCCGGCCGCCCAAGAAGGAAAAAGAGATGCTGCACTTGTGCTTCTGCTTCACGATCCCCATCGACCAAGTCCAGGACGACCCCCAGCTCGCGCCCCGGCCCCAGCCGCGACCGGTGCAGAACGGCGGCTCCGCGCCCATGCCCTCCCGCCCCTCGAGCCAGCTCCTGGCCCCTTCCAACGGCCGACCGAACCCGGGCGCGTCGAGCAACTCCCGAAAGAGCTCCTCCCAGCAGCCGTCGCCCCAGCCCCTGTCGACCTCCCAGACGGCGCAGTACCTCTCCCTCATCCCGCCGTCGACCGACCCGCAGACGGCGTCGTCCCTGATGGCCGAGCTGGCCCGGCCGTACGGCAGCTCGGAGGAGCCGGGCTACATCTACATGTTCTGGATCATGCCGTCGTCCAAGAAGGAGGCGGCGCCGCTGCAGGAGGCGCGGTCGCTGCTCGCGCCGCCCTCTCCGGCGCGGGGGGGCGGGGGACGGCAGCGGCGGTCGAGCGACGTGGTCTCGGCGTTCGCCAAGACCAGCGGCGGCGCGTCGGCGGGCGACAGGATGCTCATCAAGATCGGGCGGGCGGCCAACGTGCAGCGGCGCATGCAGCAGTGGACCAAGCAGTGCTCGTACGAGATCGAGGTGCTGCGGTACTACCCCTACCTCCCGGGGGCGAGCGCCGCGTCCGGGGAGCAGCCGCGCATGACGCCGCACGTCCACCGCGTCGAGCGGCTGATCCACATCGAGCTGGCGGGCATGGGCCTGCACGCCGGGCCCATCGCCTGCGACGGGTGTAACCAGGTCCACCGCGAGTGGTTCGAGGTGCAGACGTCCAAGAAGGGCATCGGGGCCGTGGACGAGGTCATCCGGAGATGGGTCGACTGGGACGAGACGCAGGCGTAGCAGGGCTGTCTGCAGAATATGTGGTTGACGACAAGACTCGAGGTTGAAATGTTGCAAGTGGTTTCAGGTCAGGAACACACACACACACACACACATACACACACATCACCCAGCGTTGCATTTAGACTCTTTTTTTTTTTTTTTTTCCTCTCGCGCGTTGTTCTGCATGGAGGACGGCGCAAACGGACAGTGTTTGCTTGTAGACGGTGTCATGATGACACACACCTCTCTACAAAGTTCACAGATGGAGAGAGAGAGAGAGAGAGAGATTCACTCAGTTTGTGTACGTGGATTCCGGGGATCAACAGAACCCTGTGACTTTCACAAGAAGCTACCACAATACAAAGAGAATTACAGTACAAAGTAGAGGCAAGAAAAAAAAAAAGAAAAGAAAAGAAAAGAAAAACTCGTCCCACTGGTTTGGTTTGGCTCATGTGTAATAGTGTTTGTTTGTCACTGGTGGAGATGCAAACGTCCCTGATGCAATCTTAGATGCCGATGGCGCAATTCGACTCGTGGGATGCCGGATCCCGAGCTCAAGCTGGCGGACAACCTAGGTATTAATTAGAAGTCAAAGATCTCGAAAGGTCAGCGTCAGGTGACATGCCACGCTGGCTGCTGCGTCTTCTTCTCTCTCCCGCTTTTTTCTTCTTCTTTTTTTTTTTCTTTCTTTCTTTTTTTTTTCTTCCCCCATGTATCAAAGCCACGTCCGCCACGTCCAACTAACTAACTGATTTGGCATGTTTTACCGTGTAAAGCCCGGTCGAAGGCAAGAAGCCGTCTGGTGTGAATTGGACCCTCAGCGCGCGCAAAGACGCCCGGGGCCATCTCCGGCTGAACAGCTGCTTATTCCACACTATCTATATAGTACATACGACAGACCCCTCGAGTCTGCCTGGACAGAGGAGGCTATGGGCGGGCCATTGCTGCAGCCTGTTTGTTTGTTGTTCAACAAGACCCCTCCAGTGCGGTGCGGCCAGTGACCACAGCGCAATGTTGCCGCCCACTGTACGGATACCCTGCAACGACCTGCCCATAATATCCCATGCACCATCCTTGGACCGTTCTTAGGCTAAGTCAGACGTGGGGGGGGGGGGGCACACAGGCGCTGAACCATGTGATCGCAATGTCGCGTCCCCGGTTTCGAGCCTGAAGTCTCTTCAAAGTCCCCCTCCACACACACCCCCCCCCCGGGGTGCTACGTAGTCGACAACTACTCTAGGATGAATGTAAACAGATCAGATGCTCCAGTGCACGAACGTTATCGTTCGACCGGGTGCAGATACTGTTGTTTATGGTGTAAACCATTGCTCGCTCCATTAGTCACCGCGCTCGGGATACCTTCTCAGTACATGCACGCATGGTTTCCAGGGCAAAGTCCAAATGGGAATGGGACAACGGCGGCAGACAACCCTGCCAAGCTTCCATCCACCCGCGCGCCGAGAGACAAAGTGCTCCTCATCTCTTGGCCCATCTCTTGACCTCCCAGCGCCCGCTTCTTGGCGCTGGCACAACGCCTCCGTCTCGCCTCCTTTGCCCAGCTTTGCCTCTGTGCCTCCAGCCGTAGCAGCTGCAGGGGGGGGGACGACGTCACTAGCACGAGCAAGCTTTTCTGGTAGCGCATTCTAACGATGCTTGTCTTTGTCGATCCGCTTTGCTCTCTGCCCCTGGGCCTGTTGGGGCGGTAAGCATCGGTAAGCATTGATGGATGTCAACATACTGCTTACTGCCTCTTCAACGGCTGCGAACCCCCAGCTTCCTCGGGTCTGTTTTTGTTCGGGGAAGAAAGGCGGACAGGCCGGCACCTGTGGCCCCGATCGGTTTCTTCTCCCACCGACCTGGAGGCGGTGGGCAAGAGAAACGTTCGTCCACATCGGTGGTAACACTATTGTAGACTGTGACATTGCCTACTCGGCCGCTAGTTTAGACCGGTTGCGACATCCCACTCGGGGGTACACTTCAACGACCAATGCTAGCCTTTGGACGGGCATCTTCGTAGCTAGGGGGGGGGGGGGGGAAGCGTTTTCACCCACCGACACAACATAACCACGCCCGTAATCCTGCGATGACGTGCTCCGCGACCTCGGCCCCTTGGTAACACGCCGAGAGAAGGACGGCGGCGGATGGGGTGAAATCTCTGAACCCGTGGCGACGGTCTTCTTCTCGGTTCCCACCCGCGTCCTTGGACCCTTCTCCTCGACCTCGATCCACGCTAGGATTCCACGACCTTTGACTGGACCAAGTCCGCTGCTGGCGGATATCGCAATCTCTGACCGAAGGGGGGGGCGAAGGGACTGACCGACCCTTTTAGCATGCGACGTCCCGCCCTCCGCGACGGGTAGTAATAGAAGACTAACCAACGCTTGACTGCGTTGGAAACCCTTCCGCCTCGAGGGTTGCCAACCATCTTTTCAAGTCTCCAGCTGCCGGGATCATCTCTTGCGGCTTTCGGACAGGACTCTCTCTCTCTCTCTCTCTCTCTCTCTCTGTCTCTCTCTGGCTGATCATCCCCGTCTCCAGTGTCTGCTCTCTCTGCTCTTCCTATTTAAACCTGCACGTCCCACGTGCTCGCACCCTCTACTCCAACGTATCTGTGCTCGGTGATAGTCTGTTCCCAACTTTTCTGTCTCATCTCTCGTCCTTCTTTTTTTTTTTTTTTTTTCATCCATTGCCTCCGTCCGTGACCCGTCAGTCGTATCGCCGTCGTAGCATTGCATCATCGCATCCACCACGTCATCTCATCGCAGGCATCGGCCGTTGTCCGACCCCTCCAGCAGACGGCCCTACCCTCTCGGTGTGCTGCCAGTTCATCCATCACCTCTTCCCGCCGAGATTTCCCTGCCGACGCATCGTATCCGTCGCGATACCAATTGGCCGCCATGGAGGGGGACCCTCGCCAACCCGGGACCGTCCCCGAAGACAAGGACGCCTCCGAGCTCGCCTACAGTCGCTCGGATGCCGAGACCGGCACCCACACCGGCCTCAGCGCCTGGTTCGGTGGCCGCAAGACCAGGGTCGGCCCCCGGATAGGCCCTCGCCAGGAGGGCGCGAGTGAGCACTCGGACGGCGAAGAGAGCCCCGACGCCATCTTGGGGAAGCAACTCGCCGAGGAGGACGGGCATGCTATCAAGTACCGGACCTGCAGCTGGCAAAAGGTAGGAATCACGATGGAGGAAAGAGAAAAAGAGAAAAAAAAAAAAAAAAAAAAGTGTCCCAGATGCCGGCGTGCTAACGGCTGAAACGCAGACTGCCGGCCTGCTCTTTTCTGAATACATCTGCCTGGTGAGCTTCTTCCGAGTCGTCTCTGATCGCGCCGTGGCCCCCAATTCGCTGACAGGCCCAGGCCATCATGAGCTTCCCGTGGTCTTACAGCATCCTCGGGCTCGTGCCCGGGCTGATCCTCACCGCCGTCATCGCCCTCATTGTCCTCTACACGTACGTCGTCCGTCCCCGGCTTGGCCGTGCAATGGAGAGAGAGAGAGAGAGAGAGAGAGAGAGAGAGCTTACGCTGACCACCCCGGTCCGCAGTTCCCTGGTCCTCTGGCAGTTCTGCTTGAGGCACCCCGAAGTCCGCGACGTCTGCGACATCGGCCAGATGCTCTTTTGGGGCAAGAAATGGGCGTGGTACGCCACTGCCATCATGTTCATCCTGAACAACACTGTGAGTTTCTCCCCAAGTTCGTATCCGAGCTGTGCCCAGTCCAGAGCGCTAACCCTGCCCCAGTTCATCCAGGTTCCGTCGTACGGCCCCAACGAGCGAGTGGTGCCATACTGACTGTCGAGCAGGCCCTCCACGTCCTCGTCGGCGCCAAGTACCTCAACACCATGACCGAGTCCGACCCGGTCGTCTGCCGGACCGTCGTCTTCTCCATCGTCGTCACCATCATCTGCTGGGTCTCCTCGCTGCCCCGCACCTTCGAGGGGCTCTCCAAGGCCGGCACGGCCTCGGCGGCCTTCACCTTCATCTCGGTCCTGCTGGCCACCATCTTCGCCGGCATCCAGTCGCACCCCGCCGGCTACGACCCCCGGTCCACCTACGTCGACGCCAGCGGCGCCACCAGGACCGGCGGCGACCCCATTGTCACCGCCGTTCCGGTCATGTCCACCACGTTCGTGGCCGGCATGAACGCCTTCTTGAACATCAGCTACACCTTCATCGGCCAGATCACGCTGCCCAGCTTCATTGCTGAGATGAAAGACCCTCGGTAGGATTTGCCCCCCCCCCCCTTTCCCCCCTTTCTCTCCCCTTCGCGCCAAAATGACAAATGTGCTAACTTATCCCAGCGACTTCCCGAAGGCTCTCTGGGCCGTCACCATCGGCGAGATCATCGTCTTCAGCATCGTCGGCGCCGTCGTCTACGCATTCGTCGGCAACCAGTACATGACCGCCCCGGCTTTCGGCTCCCTCGAGGACGTCTACAAGAAGGTGTCCTTCTCCTTCATGATCCCGACCCTCATCTTCCTCGGCGTCCTGTACGCCAGCGTCTCGGCCCGCTTCCTCTTCTTCCGCCTGTTCAAGGGGACGAAGCACCTGCACGAGCACACCGTCATCGGCTGGGCCTCGTGGGCGACCATCCTTTGTGAGTTTACACAGACCGCGGCCGCGGCGGGCGGGATCACAGACTGACACGCAAAAAAACAACACACAGTGGCGCTTTGGCTCCTGGCCTTCTTGATCGCCGAGTTGATTCCCTTCTTCTCCTCTCGTAAGCCCCCTTCCCCTCTCACAACCCCTTGCGTATGTGGACCAATGCTGACCGGGACCCAGTCCTCTCCCTCATGTCTTCCCTCTTCGACTCCTTCTTCGGCTTCATCTTCTGGGGAGTGGCCTACTTCCGCATGAGGAGCGCCGACAACCGCGCCGGGCTCCCCAGGCAGGGCAAGATCGCCGACTGGGCGTCCATGGGTCTCAACGTCATCATCATCCTGATCGGTCTCCTTTTCCTCACGGCTGGGACGTACGCCAGCGTCGAGGGTATCATCGAAGAGTTCCGGGCGGGCACAGTCGGCAAGCCCTTCGGCTGTGCTTCTAACGGGCTCTGAATTGCTTACGGAATGATACCAACGAGGCGGCAGCATAATGCCACCATGATATTTTCTTTGCGACGATACCACGGTTCGTCCATGTCGGGTAATAACAGATAAGGGAGGAAACAACGGTATTACAAGTGTTTCCGGCGTTTGAGTTACGAATACACACACGATGCGAATCCTTTTGACTATGTGATGTGCCCATCAAACTTTGCGGCAGAAGGGGGGAAGCATGGGGCTATCGGCTGAGGACTGCGTCACTAGCGGATCCGCAAACGCGAATGACCTTTTTACAAAGGTAAGGGACGTACTATTGATTGATGAAATCAAAGGTAGCGCCTTACGGCTGTCTCGGACGGAGGCTTCCTGAGGCTATGCCCCCAAAGCACTGCAATGATTGTTCCCTTGCCAACCTGCACTCATGGCCTCGTCTTCGGTAATAGACAGTCTCCGAAGAAAGATACCAGACCTTGAGGCTTTCAAGAGGTTGCAGATATTCTAAAACTTGAGTCGCCTCGTTCCAATCGTCGTCGATTGCTGATGAGAGAGGGAGCTTGTAATATCGCGGCATGGGCAATCGTAGTCAATGTCCTGTCATTCAATTCCGACCATGTGTTGGAGTGTTGACGGGTTTCGTCCATCATTACCAGCAGGCTTTCAACTTCACAATGGCGTTGCCAGCCATCACATTTAGCGGCAACAATCCGTTGTTTTCCTAATTCGATCGCGTTACACCACAATTAAGTTCATCCGAAAGGTTTGATCTTGACTAAACACAGCTTACAGGCCTTGAACCTTCCCCTCGAAATGCACGTGTGCGCTAGGCAGGGTTGGAAATACCCCGTTTCAACATGAATGCCGGCATTGAATCCAGTCAAGAAAGGCTGCTGAGCCAGGGTTGCTGCTCTCTACAGCCGGGTTCTGGTACGGAGGCCCTTCCAACGCGGTCTCCGGCCATTCTACACGTGCGCGCCGTCGCTAAGCAATGGCGTAATCGTGATTGTTCTGTGCTGAAGGCGGCGGCGAATGGATGATAACATTGGCATGTCCAATTTTGGGCGGCTGGCGCAGAGACAAAAAAGGTTGGTCCACGTGGTTGATCCATCACTGTTTAAAGACTTCACCCGTGAGACAGTCATTAGAAAATACGCATACTCTCCCGACATTATCTCATCTCAAGACCAAACGGCCGGGGCTATCCCCCACAAGAGAAGCGTCTCGCGTCATGACATGGTGCACGACGATTCCCGTGGCCTGTGATGGCTGTGTTTGGGCACGTGTCGATCCAGCGCGCAGCACAGCGAGTGCGCATGAGGCCCGAAGCATTCCGGCGCCATGTCAATCACCCTCGCTTTCCTGTTGGCCCATCCCTCGCCGTAGTTGGCCGTTGCGTGGTAGATGCAGTACACCCGCCGTCTGTCGTGCGGGTTCGGCAGGAAACTCGCGTGGCCTGGGCCGTACGGACCCCCGCACCGCTTATGGCTGACCAGCAGCGGGTTCGGCCTCTTTGCCCAGCACGCCGGGTTGAGGGGGTCCGGCCCTACGAGCGGCAGCAGGCCGAGCTTGTATTCGCTCGTCCAGCTGCCGCCGGCCGAGTAGACGATGCCGCTGAAGACGCCGGGGATGCTCACCCACGTGGGCCCCTCGTTCACCCCGCGGCGGCCCTCGTCCGGGCGCTCCCACGGCAGCTCGGCCCGCGAGATGCAGACCAGCGTCTCGGCGATGGCCTCCCCGGGCGCGCGCAGCTTGATCAGGAACAGGTCCTGCTGCGTGTCGGAGGAGTCGCCGAGCGGCCACCCGGACCAGCAGCAGTACAGGTCGTGCCCGTTGGGGCTGAAGACGGTCGCGTCGATGGACCACTGGTCCGGCATGCCCCTGAGCGGGCCGAGGAACTCCCACGCCGCGGCGTCCATCGGGTCCTGCGACGACGACCGGAGCACCGTGGTCCGGTGGCCCGGGTTCCCGACGCCGGGCGGCGCGCCGCAGGTGTAGATGTACCACCGGCCGTTGAGGTAGTGCAGCTCCGGGGCCCAGATGTTGACGGACCACGGGGTGCCGGGCGGGGGGTGCCAGACGACGCTCTTGTGGCAGTGGTGGAAGTTCTCGAGGGTGTGCGAGGCCCAGATCTCGATGCGGTTGTCGAGGGTGAAGGTGAAGTAGAACTTGCCGTTGGCCGCCACGACCCAGGGGTCCGGCGTATCAACGTCGCAAATGGGTATGTTGGACATTGTGCGGCCTTGGGTTTTTCTAATAGTAGCTTTTACCAGTAGTATTATCCGTAGTGTTCTCGGACGAATAGGTCTCTCCCCAAGATTTCTCTAGATATGCTCGAGGTGGTTTCGATGAGTATGATGGTGCGTTCGGGCGACGATGCTCCGCCGCCTGGGCCGCGGGAACGTCACTAACTGTTTCAGCCCGAGTCAACTGATGTTTGCCGGATGGAGTTGGAGATCGACAGGGACAAAGCTGGGCGTATCCCAAAAGCGGCTGCGTCGCTTCTCCGCAAAAATAATCCTTTACCCCAGGTTTTATGGAACTTGGATAGGTGCTCGATAATAGGGTGCACCATCACATCCCTATTCGACGGGGGAATGAATCCTAGACGGACCCTACTATCTGGGGGGCTTTGGACGGCAAAGAAACCGGATGCAACGCTGAAATAAATACCATGATGACGTCCAGTTTTTTAGGGGTTTTTTTTTTTTCAAAGATGACTGACTATGTAAAACCTTGAGTGCAAATCCAGGGTAAATAAGAGCATCTTCTTTGGCTGCGCCGCGTGTTAATTGAAATCAGAGCCTCCGCTTCTGCCTTCGCGGATTCAACTTGGGTGACTCTGGGAAGAAAAAGAAGAGAGAAACAAAACCAAAAAGAAGAAGAAGAAGAAGAAGAAGAAGAAGAAGAAGAAGAAAGGCTCCCAACTACGACAGGAATCCAGGAGGCAACTTCATAATCGAAAGCCCCAGATGCTGCTGTGACCCATGGATATCGTTCTCCATGAAGCTCCCTGCCGAAGCCTTCTTCCCACCCCTGAAGCGTGGTATCGTCACCTTGAATGCAAGCGCAGGGGCAAAAAAGCCCGACCAAACAATATCCTCTGCACCGATTCCCAAAGCCTCAGCCACGTGTTCCGCAGACAATAGACTCGACGCTTTGACTGCGTCAAACACGGCCCTGGACTCAAACATGACATCCATCGTGATCTCGTAGGGACCCGCGTTCTTTGATCGGAGAACGCGCGAGATGTCGGACAACGTCTCCGGCCGACGGTCAAGTACGCACTGGCGATCCTCATTCGTGGATGGCGTGGCTGTCTTGCTACCGTGGCTCGATTGCTTAGGCTCGGCAGTTTTCTTCTCCTCGTTTGAGCCAGTAGGAATAGACGCCCCTTCACCCTTCCCAATAACGGAGACGCTGGCACGGACGAGGCGCGTTACTGTCCCATCTTGGAAAGGAGAGGAAAGCCGTTTTTCGCCTTCTTCTAGGTCCATGAGGTGGTACACAGAGAACTGAGCACAAGGCCCCGTCTCGATCTCCAGCTTCCCGGCAAGGCCGAAGGCGAAGTTGCCCGAAGTCGCCTTTTGACCCGGGTAGGGCCCGTGCTGCCGTGCTTGTTAGCGACCCCGTCGAGCTCTCACGGGGAGTGTGACGCTTACGATCAAGGCGATCCTGGCTGTAGATACAAGTCCCGTTGCGAGCTGTTGAGTTGGCGCGACAGCTTCCACGACGAGGAACACCTCGCCCGGACCTGTGTGTGTGCTCTGCCCCTTGCCGTAGACGTGGAAGTCGAGGTCCCAATCTCCGGGTATGTCCGGATGCTGTTGTTTGACATATGCCTTGACCGAGAGGAGGAAGCTGTCCAGCTGCCGGACAAGAATGTCTACGCCACGAGCATCTGTCAGGCGCCGCAATTGCACGAGATGGGTACCAAGGGGAACATGTCAGACTTACGATCCCGCACACTGCCCAGGACGATGGATCGGTGACCCAGAACCCGCGCAGCCTCCAACTTGAGCTGATACGGCTGGCCGAGAGAAGCCGAGGAGACGAACCTCCCTCCGCGGACACGAACTGTCCGCCCGTCTTCCAGCTGCTCGTAGTGCGCCTGATCCAGATGGAGTGCACCCCCGGGACCCCGCAAGACGTCGGGCCGCGTGTTCTCGTACAGCGAGTGCGCAGCGACGGACAGAGGCGTGCAACGCGAACCGGGCGAGATTGGTTTTACATCAAAAGCCCCGTCTGCGTAGACGGTGGCGACTGCCCCGTGGGACTTTGGCGTCGAACATTGCCCGCCGCACTCCATGATCTTGCCCATGTGGAGGAATCCACCGTGGCACGTTTCCAGTTGCTCTTCGCTAAGGTCCGGGTGCTGAGTTTTGAGCTGGTACATCGAGAAGGCTACATAAGGCGCGGGGTCGTAAGCTCGGCCGCCGATGATCACGTCAAAGTCCGGCGTGGCCTGCATGGCATCGATAAAGGGCTCCGGCCCGATCTGCGCAACGACTCGGGGGGATTCGGTCACGTCTTCCGCCGTCAATTCTGGAACGCACGCGCCGCACCCGCTGATGCGACCTGCGTTGAGACGCTCGAGGATCACGGACTTATCGATGCCGGAGAAGAGGGAGACGGTCTTGAATGAGTAGCCCCTATTCATGTAAGCGGCCGCTACGGACGTCAAAGATCGAGACTTACCGGTTCGTCTCTTTTGCGGATATTTCTTCGACGATCTCCTCCATCAACCTCACATGTTCGTCGGCGCCGTCCCCTCCAGCAGAGCCAAAGATCAACGGCACTTGAAAGTTGTGCACCAGCCTCAACAACTTGCTAAGATCCTTGGCGTACGCCGAGCGCGGACAGGTCATGGTCCCAAGAGCCAGCTTCTCGGGGCCGCTGTCGGTCGAGCCTGCGTCGAGGATGATGGCGGTTGGGATCTTGCTCGGCGCGAGCTGTGCCAGTTCTCGAGCCACGAGGTCCTCGTCGAACCCGTAGCCCATGCAGCCAACCGGGGCCACGATGTGACATATCGGCCATGGATCCATGGTGAATCGTTCGGCTTCAAAAAATGATCGTACTTGGAGGGCGTGTCTCTTGGATGGGGCTTTGCCACGGTGCAACCCGTAGTCTGGTATTTGTAATATGGCGAATGGCTAGCCGGGCTGGAGGGGAGAGGTCGTCTCACTCACGATCTTTTGACAGCGGCCGATTCGGACCAACTACAAAACTGCGTCGGATGGAACGGCGGTACTTGGAAAAAGGCGGTAAAATCCATCCGAATCCCTTCGGGATCTCTTCGACCGGTGCTCGAGTTCGCCTCCGTGAGTAATACTGCCCGTGGAATGCACTCACTTGTCTCCAATGACCTCTGACGGCTGTGTACAATGTATGTGTATTAACTCACGTATGTGAAACAGTACAGTCCTTAAAGACGCAACGGTTGAGACACCGTTCTTCGACTGTGACGAATGATTTGCGGCTTAGACCAATAGTCCGTATCCGTGTCCGTAGGGACGGCCACGGTGAGGCTTCCAATCAGAGTGGGATGCAAAAGCCGCGAGGGACGTTAACCTCGACCGTTGAGATGGGGCTCAGGCCCATCAGTCCGTTTCATCATCCCGTTCCCGTTTCCCCGCAGATGCTTATTTCCGTCGTCGACCAGTGAGAGAGATCCAAGGAAGGCAACGGAACGGGCATTGAGCCTACTTACCTACTACGCTGTGCTCCCTCCACCACGTGCTTCGAGGCAACTTGTTCTTCTCATACGAACCACCATCACCAGCGAACCCCTATGGGCTTTGTTTGATGCGGGAGATCTTTTGCAGAAGCGTCGTAAGCTGCATTTGCTTGTCCACTTGCGCTATTTGGCTTGAGATGTTTTGCTGTCGCTTGCCTGTGCTGCGCCTCGGCATGCTACCCAACAACTATTGCAATCCGGATGATGGATCGCCGAGGCATGTTTGCATTCGCGTTTATCTGACTTGAGAGAGAGGGTCGTTGGGATTCTTAAGAAGCTCGCGATCTCTCCGGATTCTAAGCATGAATGTCCTTAAATATCCAGACAGCAACCAGAACTCTTTCACTGTTCTGCCAGCCCAACCAAAAGCCATTACAAACTGCCGAAGGAGAAAAAACAGGGTGCTTCATTTTATTCTAATCGAGCTATTCCCGATTCTATCGTACCCCATTAAACCTTCTTGTTCAAAACCCCTGCTTCGATCGCGGCCGACAACATCCAAATCGCTGAACACGATAATTAATACTTTGCACACTCTGGATAACACCGGACACGATCGGGTCCCGGATTCACTGCCATCGGAGCCCAGAAGCAAGCGAAACGGATCAATGACTGTCCTAATCACGCCGGCAAGCAGCGAGTCTGCCAGCCATGACACGGACGAGGACAATCTGCCGCTAGGCCAAGCCATGCGGCAGTACCCCAAAGTTGTGGCGTACTGCTTGTCCCTCACCATCGTCATCATTGGCTGGGGCTACGCCTTGGTCATCGTCGGCTCCGTCGTCGCCGTCGAGCCGTTCCAGAGGGACTACGGCGAGATGTACGAGGGCAGGATCATCATCCCCTCGCTCTGGGTCTCGCTGTGGTCCGCATCCATCCCGCTGGGCATGGTGTTCGGCTCCGTTTTCGCGGGGTGGTACCAGGACCGCGTCGGGCGCGTATGGGGCCTGCGGACGGGCGCGATCGTCTGCGCCCTCGGCGTCGGCGGCATCTTCTTCTCGTACCTCCCGGCGGACATGAACGCGAAGCGCGCCATGTTCTTCGTGGGCAAGACCGTGCAGGGCCTGTCCATCGGCGTCCTCAAGGTCACCGCCATGACCTACATCTCCGAGACGGCGCCGACCGCTCTGCGCGGCCCGGCAATGGGGCTGGTGCCGACGGGCAACCTCATCGGCCAGCTCCTCGGCTCCATCGTGGTATTCCTCGTCAACGACGTGCCGACCAAGGCCGGCTATCTCGCCTCCTTCGGCTCTCAGTGGGTCCTCGCCGTCGTCCCGTTCATCCTGTCCCTCGTCATCCCCGAAAGCCCTGCGTACCTCGAAGAGCGCGGCGAGCCGGACAAGGCGGCCAGGACCTCGGAAAGACTGTATGCGCCTCGCGTCGATGCGATCAAGGTTCTGGAGAGACTTCGCGCCAGTATCATGGAGGAGAAGGAGATGACCGCCGGAGCCAACTATTTCACTTGCTTCAAGGGCACGAACCTCCGGCGAACAATGATAGTTCTCATGGCCAACCTCCTCCCGGCCTTGTTCGGCCTTGACCTCATCTCCAAGTCGAGTTATTTCCTGCAGACCATCGGCATGGAGTCCCGCACCAGTCTCATGATCCTCATCGGCGGTATCGTGGCTGGCACAATCGCCAACGGAGTTGGTATGTGGATCCTGTCCCGCGTCGGCCGGAGAAAGGTGACCCTGATATCCCTATCAATAATAACCGTTCTCTGGGCCGCTTTCGGTGTTTCCGGCATCTGGCGAGGCCCATCGGTCGCCTATTTCACGGCCGGAGGATGCGTCCTCATAATCGTTGTCTGCGGCATGAGCGTGTGGCCAGCGTCGTACGCCATCATGGGCGAGACGAGCTCCTTGATGCTACGAGCCAAGACACAGGGAATCGGCGGTGTGGTCCAGCAAGGTTCGTCGGTGGTGATGAACATCGTGCTCCCTTACGCCTACAACCCCGACGCTGCTCATCTGGGCGGCAACACGGGCTTCATTTACGTCGCGCTATGTGCTCTCGGAGCCGCCCTCTGCTGGTTCTTTTTGCCAGAGATGAAGGGAAGAAGTGTGCTGGAGATTGACCGCATGTTTAGCCTGAGACTGCCTGCTCGACAGTTCAAAGGGTGGAGAGAAGACCCCCATTCTGAGTCGAAGTGAGATGACTACTGAGGTCTATGGACGCTATAAATCCCAGTAAGCAGTCTGGTAGTTCACCCGGTAGATACATATATACAGACCACGATACGTAACCCCAATACGTAGCACCTCTGACTTGTGCTGGTTCAGTGAGATGATTATACATGCATGCGACTCATAGGTTAATTTATTGCTAGTGTCGAAATTGCCTAGTGGGAGATGCAACCACACTTCAGACAGCGAAAGAACTGGACTATACATATTATCTAGTAACGTACGCGAAGTAAACTTGGTCAAATCTCAGCTTGTACGTAATTCGCATGGAAGCGAGCGGCCAAGTTGCTATCTTGTTTGAAGCAGAACTTGCGGAAAAGACCATTTCCCAGAAATCCATGGTGGGTGCTCCAGTCAACTTTCTAATAGCTACCGGGATCGGTTGCTCTCTATTGTTATGTCGCTCGACTCTAACCTGACCTCGGACCGGGTGTCCGAGTTGAGCTGGAAACCGGCTACACTTCTCGCCGATTAAGGCGTTTATTCTTGGCAATATTCCATCACAATGGCAAGAGGTCGACTGCCTTCCTCTCGCCATCTTTTTCCCTGTTCCGTCACTACTTCCTACCCCACTCAGCCTTACCGACATCCTATCAGAGGCTCTCATCTCAATGTGTAAATGCAATTACCAAAGAAGGCTTACGATGGAAGCTCGCGAGAGTGATAAAGGGGTTCCATCCGATAATGCGACCTAATAGCCGCCGGCAAGGCTCTCCATACTATTTGAGCACGAAAGCTAAGCGTCAAGCGCCTAAAAAGGGTTGAGATTCTTTAATGAGACACGGTGGTCTGGGTTGCGATCGTGAGGCCATAACTACGGCACTACTATCCCGCGGCAAACTGGCATCACACCAACTTCTTTCTGTGCTGGAACCCGATGGCAGATTCCAGCTGCCAAGACTTCTGGGCCGTAACTTGCATCTTTTTCAGACTTTGAGGGACAAGTCCCAATAATAGCAATCATGTGGGCATGCAACGAGTCGACAACATGAGATTAGATCAAGGATACATTGTCAGCAGGCACGAGGGGATGAACTTCAGAGGTGAAGTGATGATGAAAAAGAAGAATGAGAACATGAAGGTGAAATGTTGAAATGCAGAATGAGTAGGATGGAAAGCAATGGGAGCATGAGGCATGAACTCTGGATGGAGGCTAGCATAATGACTAAGAATCAAGAATCTTCAAGTAGCCAAGATTGATACTACTACAAATCAGCCAGCAGCCGCTCCAGATTCGCTATAGGCCATGCAGTACTATCGCGAACAACCAACACGCTACCGGGAGCATATGCCGTTGACTTGTTTTCCAATCCACCATTTCTCCCCTGCACAAGTACGCCACACGCCCTCGCTTACCTGTCCTGGAGGCAGCGGGTGATCTGGCCAGCGCTAGACGTCACAAGAACAATCCCGGGGTGGCGGTCGATTCGTACACGCCCTGTGCTGCCTTTTTCGGGTCGCCGTCCGGTGTTGCGGCCTGGTTCCACATGAACCACTTGGCAGCCTGGGCACAGTCTCGGTGCCCCAACGAGAGGTTGAAGAGCTCAGCCTTGGTCTCATGGCACTCCACAGTCCAAGACCATTCCCGGCTAAATCCTCTAGCAGCTGTGATTCGACGGTTGCCAGCCTTGTCATTCAAAGGACGTTTCTGTATGGTTGCTCACGAGTCCGCGTCTCCGTCTTAGTCCGGGGTGATTCTTGGACGCTTCCATGGCGGGACTTGAACCGGCTTGGAACCGCATTTCAATCTGCGTCTATCACCCAAACCGACTCATCTGGTACTAACGGGTAATGTTGTTCGCCTCTCCGAGTCCAAGACTCAGGGCGTCCCCCATGTGACTGCCAAGTGACGCCCCCAAAAAAAGCAGAAGACGGTAAAGTCGCCCGGTGATCCGGGGTTGGATTGCAGCCCCAGTTCTTCCCCGGATATAAGAGCTGGGGATCTCCACATCCGAGTCTTAGACCGTAGTGTTAGTCTCCAGAGCTCGTGTGTGTCCGCAAGTTGCGATCGCTTTGCTGCTCGTCAACGGCCTTCGAAGATCATCCTTTAGCACTCGTTGAAACCCTTCCACTCTTGGGCGTCATGGTGTTCTCGAAACTCAAGGGCTCCAAGCCCAATCAAGACGCGACTGTCCATGCCCAGGAGGAAGCTCCCGACTTTGAGCATGTCACCTGGTACCAGGACCCTGGTCTGCGCAAGCTTTATTGGCATGCCTTCATCCTTTGCGTTGGCTCCGCCAGCACTGGCTACGATGGCATGTTCTTTAACTCGGTGCAGAACTTCGATTCGTGGAAGGATTACTTCGACCACCCTACCGACCACCTCTTGGGACTTCTCGCTGCACTCTACCAGATCGGCAGTCTCGGATCCATTCCCATTGTGTAAGCCCTGCCGTAAGCTTGAGCCGGTACATGTGCTTATCTGTTGGCTTAATTATAGCCCTTACTTCACCGACCACTTTGGTCGACGACTCCCCATCGTCATCGGAGGCGTCATCACCATTGCCGGGGCTTTGCTCCAGGGATGTTGCCAGAACATGGGTGGTTAGTTCCTCACTCATGCCGCAATATTTCCGGCTGAGGCGACTGACATCGCGAATAGGATTCATGGGTGGTCGTGTGCTGCTCGGGTTCGGTAACTCGTTCTCTCAGATGGCTTCGCCCATGCTGCTCACCGAGATTTGTCACCCTCAGCATCGCGCCAGGCTTACTACTGTACGTATCCTTTTGTTTTGAGAGTCTGAATATTCCTTATTCAAATTCTGGTGTCTTTGCTGCGCATCCTCGACACCTCCATAACCAACAGCTACCATTGGTTGTTCTCGAAATCAACATGGACATCAAATTCCCAGTTATCGAGACATCGTTAAGGATAAGGGCATATCTAACATAGAACAGGTTTACAACTGCCTTTGGAATGTGGGATCTCTTAGTAAGTCGTATCCGGGGAAATACATCATTATCTTGCCTTGATAGTATTATATGCTCACGTGGTTGCAGCTGTTGCTTGGGTTTGCTTTGGCACCGACTTCATGAACAACCAATATTCTTGGCGTATCCCCGCTATCCTCCAGGCTCTTCCCTCGGTCGTTCAGATTGTTGGAATTTACTGTGAGTGACCTCCAAAAGTCTGGACGGACTAGACACACTGACCCGCTCGGTGCCAGGGGTGCCCGAGTCGCCAAGATACCTGATTGCGAATGACAAACTTGACGAGGCACTGGTGATTCTCGCCAAGTATCACGCCAACGGAAACGCCGAACACCCCACCGTCAAGTTCGAGTACCGCGAAATCAGAGACACGATCAGGCTGGAGCGGTTGGCCAAGGAGCACAGCAGCTACCTCGACTTCTTCCGGACTCCCGGCAACCGTTACCGACTGATGATCTTGATTTCTCTGGGTATCTTTTCTCAGTGGTCTGGAAACGCCATCATCTCCAACTACACCAATATCCTGTACGACAATGCAGGAATCACGAACTCGACGGCTAAGCTTGGCGTGAGTGTTCTAATCCTCGAAAATTGGCCATCTTCCTCCCACTGACACGAGTGCTCCCTCTATAGCTTTCTGCTGGTTCGTCAATGGTATCACTCATTGTTTCCATCACTTTCGCCCTCATGGTCGACAAGTTCGGTCGCCGTCCTACTTTCCTCACTTCAACTGCGGGCATGTTCGGCACCTTTGTCTTCTGGACGTTGACCTGCGCGCTCTACGAAGAGTACGGATCTCCGGGGGCGAACCATGCCATGATCTTCTTCATCTGGGTCTTCAACGTGGCATATGCCATTGCGTGGTCCGGTCTGTTGATCGGATATGCCGTGGAAATCCTCCCTTACCAGTTGCGCGCCAAGGGTCTCATGCTTCTCAACATTGCTATCCAGTCAGCGCTCACGCTCAACAATTACGCCAACCCCGTGGCCCTCAAGTTCTTTGAGGGAGAGACCTGGAAGCTGTACCTCATCTACACCGTATGCCATGTCCAAAAGTCTTTTCCGAGGTCTCGGAAGCTAACAATGCAATACAGTGCTGGATCTTCCTCGAGCTTTGCTTCGTGTTCTTCAAATACGTCGAGACAAAGGGACCGACCCTGGAGGAGCTTGCCAAGGTTATCGACGGTCCAGATGCCAACGTGGCCCAGCTCGACATCCAACAGATCGAGAAGGAGACAGAGATGAACGCCAACCGCGATAGCGAAACCGCCGAAGGTGTCAGCGCTGTGGACCACACCATCGACAACAAGGGCACTCTGAGGACTTGATGTGCATAATCGCAGACAAGTAGTCACGTGAAAGGAGGCTGGCGAGGAGTTACAATAATGGGGCTTCAATGTCGTAGTTGCATCAACTGTTGCTGTAATCCTTGTCAGGCATTGGGGGTACACTCGTTCAAGAACTTGCTCAACTGATAATGAAGCCATTCGCTGCTTTTGAATTCCTCCACCGTTTGGGGCCTTTTTCGAAGTAATAACTTGGTACCAACGTGCTTATTGCGGATGGCGCGGTTGAATGTTGTCATCAGCTCTCTAGCTTCGTGAAGTTTCAATTCGCTTCTTTGTTCCAAGCAGCAATGAACGTCTTCAAGATACATCGAGAGATAGCCAAGAACTAACTGTCAGAAGTCGACAAGCTCTGTGTTTGGTCTCCAGATGACGATGCAAATTGCAGTCTTGCACAACCGTCAGCCTTTGCGTCGTATCCCGAGGCCAGTCACCCAACATCTGCCAAACGTGTCTTTGCCCCATACCGCCTTCCAAGAAACTCCAATTACCGCTGTATTCCATATGTGGATAATTATGTACGTTTCGTTTCTACATATTACAGGAACCACGCTGCAAAACATGGTGTATCAGTGATGATTTATATCCTGCCTTGATGCCCTTGCAGCATGCCTCAACTGATCAGGATCACGCTGTTACTTGACCTCCTCGCTCTCAATGCTGATACACGTCTCGACTGTGATGAACCCACACATCTTTGACAGCTCTCCGCTGAGCTGAAGCATGTTGAAGGAGTTGTCCTCAAAGTAGTTGTAGGGGACGTGAAACGACGGGTCAAACTCCTCCATCTTCTTGATGGCTTCATCAGCGACGTCATATTCGAAGTCGTAGGCGAAAAATTCCTTAACCGTTTCTGTTGGCGAGTTAGCTGAGGGTGGCCTTTGCCGCGGATTCGAACGCGTCGTACTGGGGATGTCCTCCTTGGACATGAACTCCAAAAGCTCGTTCGCATCGAGATTTGACCCGTCTCTGCCAACGTTGCTAACTATCTGGATCACGCTGGCA
Organism: Colletotrichum eleusines; assembly: GCA_016807845.1. Taxonomy (NCBI): domain Eukaryota; kingdom Fungi; phylum Ascomycota; class Sordariomycetes; order Glomerellales; family Glomerellaceae; genus Colletotrichum; species Colletotrichum eleusines. The sequence goes on along the minus strand of JADEZO010000010.1, from coordinate 2,509,986 downwards.
CGGCCTCTGCGAATTTTCTCGTACATCTCCAGCAGCTTTGCGACATCCGAGGCATCGGTGGCGCCAGACATTACTATGCCCAATGCGAGCCCGTCTTCAAGAGCCATGGCACCGCCTTGACCCTGTTCTATGTGTGAGAAGAGTCAGTGGAAGCCCGACAATGATCTCCTGCCACGAGAGGATGAATCGCTGATGCATTACTTACGAGGCAAGACTGGATGGACGGCGTCACCAGCCAAGGCCATTTTGCCCCTGCGCCATGTCGGTGCTGGAGGGTAGTACAACAACGGCCATCGCCGGACGTCGGACGCTTTGCTGGGGCGGTTGTCAGATGAGGGTGTTGGTCTCATGATGCTACAGGTGACACACCTTATTACCGCCATCAGGCTTGGGTGCAAGCCAGAGAATTTCTCGACAAGCTGCGCTTTGTCGAATCCCACCTGGAAGTCTAAAACCGCAACATTAGTGGGAGGTGGTGTCAGCAGGATAAAAGAGACGACGAACCCTCGCGGGCAGCTGGATCGATATCGTTTTCACAGGTCAAGCCCATGAAGTTGTGGATGGTGTTGCTGTTTCCGTCAGCCGGATGTCACTTGGAGCGTAGTCCTCGGCACTTACTTGCGACACGGGTATGCTATCAGCTTTCTGTCGGTCTTATCGTCGGACATCAGACGGATGAGGCCGTCTACGTTCTCCTCGGCCCAGAACTTGGTCTCGGGGTCTTGTTCGAGCACTTCGGAGGGGATCAGGAATCGATAGCACATATTGTAGTGTTTGGGCGGCACGGGTGGGTTCTCGCGGCCGAAGACTGTCTCGCGCGCGATGGAGCGGATGCCGTCCGCGGCCACGATCAAGTCGGCACGAATCTCCTCGCCATCTTGCAGGTACGCTGCCGGCAAGTCGGGATCCTGCGGCACGTCAGACAAGGCAAGAGTGCTCGTGTTTCCGAAGAAGGGCACTCACGTATCTAACAACCGTCGAGTTCAGGTGAATGACAACGGGGTCTCCCGGGCCTGCCGAGCCGGTCGCCATCTTCCTGAGGGTATCATGCAGATCCACGCGATGGGCGTACCACAGATTGGCGTCATAGAGATCCTCTTCGTTAGCATGGGAGTCGACCGATATGATCTCCATCGTCACGGGGTCCTGGATGTAAATGGCGCCGGCCTTGACGAAGTCCGACGCCTGTGGATCGAGACCCCATCGCGTGAGGAACTTTGCCGTGTTCGGGGTGATATTGACGGCGGCACCGATCTCGTGTTCGAAGGAGGACCCCTCGTAGATGCGCACCTTGTGGCCCGCGCGGCGGAGGGAGATGCCGGCTGAAAGGCCGGCGAGACCGGCCCCGATGATGACTACGTCCAGCATTGCGCTAGTCAGTATGGAGGATGGGGAAAGGGGGCGGGGGAGGAGAGAGAGAAAAAAGAAAGGAATAAGAAAGAAAGGGAAGTGCGCCGTCTCGTGTATGCAGATGCAGTGTCCAAGGTCTGCGAGCTGACGATTCTGCGACTGAAGTAGCCGAGGGAGAAGCTATTAAGCTCTTGTTCCCCCGGCAGGACAACCAACACGGAAAATGGCGTTGTTGCATTGGTCTCCCTGCCTCTGACCAGGACAGGGTGAGATTACAATTAGGCAGTCTTCCCCGCCAAAATGCCCCCCTCCCCGATCTGCAGAGCTATCCGTTCATTGACGGTAGCAGTACGGATACCAGGAACAGGACCCAACAGCAGGCACTGCACGGAGCCATTGGTCGGTGACGGAAACGTCACGAGATTTGCGATCAACCTGAGACGTTTTTTCCTCCACGGTTCAACAAATCATTGTACTGACGAATGATCACGGGAACGGCTGTATTGAGCGAGCCGTCCAGGTTGAAAACAGATGCCAGTACTTCTCCCGGCAAGCTGTGTTTTCCACGACAGGAAGAGGGAGTAGAGCCCGCAAGTGCTGTGTACGGAGTATACGAGTCCCTGATAAATGATGTTCACGCTAGCCAAGGTGACATTCTTCACAGACGAGATTCAACCCAGGGGATGCGACAGGGAGCGTCAAATGAAGATCCACTGGGACGACGCGACGGACCGGCTTCATGGTCATCCTATTGGACTATGCGACGTCAGTTACATAGTAGATCTTTTCTGGGGCTGCTTCGAACCCCTTGTCAGAGAAATTTTCATGCCGTTCCCCTACCCGCGGGAGGTGGGAGCTAGTCTCGTCCGGGCGTGCACCCATCACCGAATTACCTTACTACGGCCACGTCGGCTTTGGTCATCACGACATTGCCTTACTCTTGGGTGGGCAAATAGGCCATCAGCTGACCTCCAGCCGACTCAACAGCCGTAGAAAGCGACACGATACTCTTCCCCCCGAAACGTCGAAGAGTGTTACGATGACGTTTGATGGGCCTGTCGCCCTGGGTTGCCCACCGTTCCGTGTCCATCCGATACCGGAACGGTGTTTTGAGTCATCGGTTTGCGTATGTTCGTACTTTGATGAGCATTGACCTGTCTCAGGCCAAAGCAACAAGGGTATCCGCCTAATAACGTTGTGGTCGTGCGCCTTAGATATTCAAGTAGTGGCCGGGTAGTTGCGGATTGCGGGCCGATCCTTTGCCACAAGACCGGTCATAGGAAACCAGTGTCTCTATGGATTATTATGCATTGCCAACTACTGCCTAGCTCGGCTGGTGTGGGATGTTCCCGAACTAACGTCAGTGGTTTTCCCTTTCCGCCCTTGATTGCAGCATGGCAGTCTGTCCATCGACCTCTTCTTATGGGGCTCAAGGGTCTGTCGATTGGGAGCACCTCATTCAAGGACCAACAACGAGAACTCGTACGCCAATATGCCAACCGAAACCAGGGTCATTTTTCCTCCTATGATCGTCAGTAAGGTACCGTGAGACTTGATAACCTAATGCTACGCCCCACGATGGTTGCCCGGGTTCCGTAATGGGCCCCATGGGGTAGGAACCTACCTAGCTTAAGACAGTTCGTTTTACTGGCCTCTGTTTGCTCAATAGTTCCATTGCCAATCCGCAACTACGGGCCCCTTATCTGCCAGTGGTGGTTCCCATGTGGTTTGGTCTCAAATCACAAGTATGTCTGTCACGTCACACCCATCACCAAAGCCGTTCCTGTTCCAGTCACCACTATGCTTTTTACATCCATTACAGCTTCTCATTGCTTAACATAAGATAACTTTCGCTACCGAAGTTAATGTATTTTTGCCAAGTTTTTCATCTGGATTACATACTATGTGCTCTTCAAACCAGACGAGGGGTAGACAGTAGACGTAGACATACTCTTCAAGGGACATTCACACGATGACACAATGGCAACAGGACCGATTCTTTCTCATCGCCTAAGCTCTTCTTGGTCTCTTTTATGCCGATAAAACCAGTGATAAGACACGTTTCGGAGTTAACAGAGCGCAAAACCGTATTCTCGCCTGCGGATGAGACAACATCGGCCCTGGCTTTGGTCAGACTTCGGATGCCGACACCGACGGATAAGAGGCCGAGAAAAATGGGGCGTGCGGCTAGTCATTATCAGCTCGCCGGGCCGTTGACTCATCATGTTGATCGCTCTAATACTTATGTCTCCTACACATTGTTATTATCGTGTACAATTATCTCCAAAACACATGCTTCGTTTTCTACTTCCGAACCACAAACCCACCATTCATCCAGCATCTAAGAACAACCACTTAGGTAACCATGGAAACACGTCTCATAGCACCATTGAATCCAACTACCCCGCCCCCCCGACTAGGGTGGATCGGTAATTAAAGGCCAACTAGCTGTTGAACGTCAAAGTTGCTGCTGAGAACCATTGTGATAGGTCTCGGATCGATGGGTCTCGGCATGGCAGGCAACCTGCAGAAGCACCTCGTCAAACTCGATGCCCCAAATCTGCAGTACTACAATAGGACATTATCGCGCGGCGCCCCCCTTTCAGACATCGGAGGGCTGGCGCGCTCCAATGCCAAGGACCTTGTCAAAAATGCCGACATAGTCTTCATGTCCCTCAGTGATGATGCGGCTCTGGAGGCAACTCTGGATGCAATACTCGAAGACCCGGCATCAATCGACTTGACCGGCAAAATTATTGTGGACACGTCTACCGTCCACCCATCGTCGTCGGCAACCTCACGAGATCGCCTGGCAGACAGGAACGCACAGTTTGTCGCGGCTCCTGTATTCGGCGCAAGTCCTGTGGCTGCGGAAGGAAAGCTGTTGTGGATCGTCGCAGGGCCTCGCGACGCTGTGGAAGTCATCAACCCCTTCATCGTGGGTGTCATGGGAAGGGGTATTATTCGGCTCGGCGAAGATGTACAGCAATCTAGCATAATGAAGACGGCCGGGTAAGTACAGCTCGTTTAGCCCGCGAACTAAGCGATGGATACAATACTCACCTTTTTCAGGAATTTCATGACCGCAGGGATGATGGAACTTGTAGCCGAAGCTCACGTCTTTGCCGAAAAGACAGGACTTGGCACTGAGGCGATGGAAAAACTTATCGAACAGCAATACGGGCCACTGGCTCTGTCGATGTCAAAGCGGATGACGGCAGGATCCTACATGCCACCGCGGGGCGAAAGACCCATGTCGGATCTGACACTGGCTTTGAAAGACGTTGGCCACGGCATTGATTGTGCAGAGAAGGCCGGTGCACGATTGAAAGTCGGAGAGGTCGTTTTGCAACACTTGAAAGAGGCAAAAAGGTTCTCAGACGCTGAGGGAAGGCAGCTAGATTCCTCGTCAATGTACGGGATCTTGAGAGCAGAGTCAGGGTTGCCGTTTGAAACCTTGTTCGTCAGGGAGAGGGACGGCTTAAAACCCTCAGCGTTGAAAAGTGGGGATATCAAACATTCTGAAGATTGAGAGGACTGGCAGAGGTAAACTATTGTGTCGGGCCCCGCGGAAACCATTGATTCCAGCTGTTAGCGTTTGCACGTCAATAAAACCAGGTGAGAAGTAAGGAGTATTAAGGCGCAGTTCAGGCGATGTCGACTGTGGCGGTCTTCATGGCCCTGATTATTAATATCAAAGCAATTCCGTTCGGCAAAACATTTTCTCATCCTACATACCTCTGATTGTGATTGTGAAGGGATGGAATCTTTGCTTACAGTCTCATGAATCAAGCTCAGTATTATAGAACAGCAAATGAGCAACGGTGTCACGTTTGTTGTATCCTTATGAATTAGGTACGGCATGAAATTCTGTTCATTTTTAAGACAGAAAATTTTACGTTGAGCAGCGAAGAGGCAGATTATATCAAGCTGCTTACGCAAACCTGGATCATCTCATGTCAACTAACGATCAAGAATCGCAGATTGCATATGAGATGTGTCAAAATGAATCATCAACGCTCATATGCAGTCCACTAAAGCTAAATCATCTTGGCACGACACTATGGCGCAGCTCCCAGGCTTGGACACCTTCAAGGACGGAACGTAAGCAAGAATGAGTCATTCTGACATCTCTGCCCGAGGGGTTCCGTGATGGCGGTATATTCCACGGAACTTGTGTTTGAAGCTCCCTTGAGGCTCATCTAGTGACGCTGCTTTAAGAGTGAGGCATTGGATGAGCGAGGGTAAGCTAGGGCGAAAAGTGATGAAGTGCGTATATACGACGCGGTATCCTTGTTCTACGGCTTGTGTGTGTGTGTAACTGCTATGATGCGTTCTAGTGCGTTATTTTCCACACGGGGGACCTACTATCCCCGTTGTGATAATAGTTTACCTCTGCGTTAAGGTAATAACTTCTTAGACTTTCTTACTTCAGTTTTGGTTATAGAGGGTGATACTTCGTGAAATCGCGTGTATTAGTCATATACCTGTGGCTTATATCTCTAATAAACCTATTAACTTCTGAACATAAGTTGAACAATTCACTTCTAGTGAGAATACTTCCGCATACTTTGTAACCCAATTTTCGCCTACAAGAGATATTAATAAATTTCCTCAATTCAGGTAAGAGCCATTGTGGTTTCTTACTAATTGCCTGTATTCTAGGACTTCTAGCCTTCTTTCTTGTAGTTTGATGTAAATCAAGAAGCCTAATTATCTTAGTTCTACGAATCTTCTCTACAGACTCCTTTTCGCTTCATATTTACTTACTTTTGCTTCTCGGGTTTGGGCCACCATTCATGCTTTCTTTCCATCCACTCATAGTCGGTACCAGACGGGTTGATGCGTAATATAATATCGTAGAACGTTGCAGCAAAGCTCGACCTTGTTGTGTTATATTTACCAACCACAAGTACAGTGTGAGTGCAACCCTTTGTTTTCTTCATAACCCATTCTGTCATTTTCAACTCTTTAGGTTCTGCTGGTACTTCGTCTGCATAGTAGCAGTGTGTTCCATAATACCAACCGTCTTGAAGATCAGGATATTGCTCTTCGACGGCATTAAAAGCGTAAATATTTGCCAGAGACTTTAACGGATGCAGTTCACCGTTGACTTCTATTGTCGGCTCAATATCTTCATCGTTATCGGGGTCAAAATCGGGGTCACTGGTGGCTCTTGAAATAATCTTGCCATAGTCGGCCTCTTTGATGGATTGCTGTATCTTGCTGACATTTATGTTTTTTCTGGCTGGAGGTTGACGGAAGTGCGGCGCACGATAGCGAGGCCGGAATATTGAGGGTGTATAGCGATTTCATAGTGATGGGGACCAAGACATCAGCGTGAGAAAGACGCAAAGTTATCACTAATATAAAAGCGCGTTTTTTAGTACAACCATCTTGTAAATGTAGATCTATCCATTAAATAAGTATTTTATCCTCTGAAGTACTTAATTAAGTACGAAACAAATATAGAGAACATCAGGCCAATATAACACATTGGAGGCCTGTCTGTAAATCCTATTTAAATATTAGTAGACTTAGTGCAGCTAAGGATAAAAAACTTACTTCAATTATAGGGGGTGTGAATCTTCTACTTTACATATAATATATTCTTAAATAAGGCTACCGTTAATGGTGATCGTGAATTCATTGCCTCGTATTGGTCTAATCTGTGATGAAAGTGGGGCGGATTCATCCGCCATTTCCGGTGCATTCGCCGTATCATTTCTCCCCATTTAACATGACCCAAAATAGGATCAGTGGGCTACAATACTTTAACAAAGAAATAAAGGAGAGATTCTATGTAACAATATCCCCAGGCTAAGGGGCGGGATGCTTATAGACCAGTCCGCAGGCTATTAGCGAAACTTCGGACCTACCATATATATATATATATATATATAGAATTTATTAAATACTTACTTAGCTAGGCTAATTAGCTGGATGTATAAAGTTAAATTCTATTATTATACTTAAGCATATCTTTACCTTGTAAGACTTTAGCCTTCAACTGTAATCTTTTTTATATTATATGCTTCTTATCGTAACTAGTCTAGTTGGTTATTCAAACAAGGTACCTAACATTATTTCTTTGCGGATTTAACATTGTCTTTGTGGAGATCAGCGGCCAAGCCTCTCGCAAAACTTCCTTATTGACTATCATCTAGTTATCATTGGCATCGGGCCTGCTATGTTATACAAGTCGGTTCCGGACATGGAACTGCCTTAAAAAGCAAAATACTCAAACCAAATGCCACCAATGTACTCTTTCCCGTTCTTGCTCCATGGAAATAGCATCAGTTAAGAAACGAGCGTTTGAATTTGCAATCTAAAACAATATTCAACTAAACGAGAGTAGCTTCCAACACAGAGTTTCTTCCCGTACCGGAACCCCTATTCATAAGCACTGATATTCGCACTTGACTTTACCAATTTCTGCTATACAACAATACTACGATGAAAATTTGAGAAATCGAATTGGACCGTCATCTTCGAAAGAAAGTGTTGCTCGTCCTTCGAGGCCCCTCATTCATTATGAACATTTGTTCCTGACTACCTCCGTTTCATTTGTTGCTCTGCCATACCAAACCTCTCAGAAGATACAATGGCATCGCTGGGCTGGTTCATTAGTCCTCAGAGAGCCATGTTGTCAAGCTCAAGAGTTGCTTACGGATTTAGTCGCGGTCAACGGCTCTCGGTGGCTTCGGACCAGAATCGGGCTGTTCAGGACCGCGACCAGGGTCAGGTCGGCCAGGCATATCCCCAGGTCCATTTGGAGGTGCCTGTTTCTGCTGTGACACTAGCGGAATGTTATTCGGGTTCTCTCTCTCCGTTGGGTTGATATCCGAGGACCTACCACTGCGCAGATCGTTGTCTCGCCGACGTGGCGAAGGGGGGCTGGGGTCTTGCGGTCGTGGTCGACGACCATCTAAGGAAGAAGAATCAGTCTTCGTGATTTGAACCACGATAGTCTACCACTCTGTACTTACTGTCCCCATTATCTGGCCGAGGTGGCTGGGGATCTGGGTCTTGCGGCCGCTGCCGAGGACGACCTGATGAAGGAAAATCAGCCTGCTTGCCCCGAAGCAGACAGGCATGTATAAGTTTTGTACTTACCGCCATTATCTGATCGAGGTGGTTGGGGATTTGGGCCCTGCTGTCGCCTCTGAGGGCCATCTAATGAAAAGCATTACCTTGCTGGTCTTAAGGTACACGGCTGTTTTGTACTTGCACTGACCTCTACCGCCATCCGGCCGAGGCGGCGGGGGATTCGGACCCCGCTGGTCTCCATCTGAAGAACGGAAATCAGCTTGCTTATCCCAAAAAGATTATATTATCGCGCGGTTTACTTACTGTCGCCGTTGTCAGGCCGAGGTGGGCGCCCGGGGTCCTGCGATCGACGCCAATCTAGTAAACAAACATCAGCCTGTTTTCTAAGAAGAGGATATCCAGATTTCATGATTTACTAACAGTAGTCATCGTCATCATCATCGCTATCATGGTCATCCCGGATATGGAGAGTCTTATCAAGAGCCGAAATTTCGCGACGAATCTTTGCAGACACATCATTCGAGCGTTTCATTACAGCTCCGGAAGGTAACATGACTGCCAAACCTACAGAGTCCATGAGGATCAGCCCCAAAAGGGCATGTAGCCATGTGATTCCTTGCATGTTTTCAAGCTGTATGTAGATTGGTAACTGTTTGGCGAATTGCTGGTGGCAGAAAGTGGTTATCGTAGAGTTTGTGTTTGTGATTCTGTTTGCTCGACTCTCATCTAACAGAAGGACCGCCTTCTTTTATACCTGCCTTTAATGACCGGACGAGAAACAGCACCGTCTTTCTTTTCTCGTGACTGGCGCTTGTGTTTCGATCACAGCATCCGTCAAGCCAGCTTGACCCAGAAATAGAACATCATCTATCCATCGATTCTCTCCCAAGACACAGAATGTAGATTGAAGCTTATTGAGATAAACCTTCATTCCCGATCAGAAAGATTGCGTGTCTACCAGTATGCGCGTCTATCAGCATGCGATCAAATGGCAAATTGGTGGTCCTATTTGAGCGCCAAGCCAGGCTGTACGGTTTAGCCAGCGTTACTCCACGCTGGTATCTGCCATGCACAATGTCCTATAACTCCATTGTTATATAGGACATGTGTCAGATAATGTTATTGAAGAAAGAAAGGTGGCTGATGCGACACTGGGTCCAGGGTTGGACAAATTTGAGCGTGGCAACTGCGGACTGTTAGATTCAGTCACAGAAGTCCAGGTTTGCTTGCTTATGGAAATTCACCCGTTACGCGCAATCCTTTGTTTCATGCCGAGCTCACTGTTCACTATCCAGTCAAGATTTATATACGTATTTATTGCAGTATGTAGGAATTGGCCTCTTGAAAAATCCCTTTGCTTACGATCAAATCATATACGTAATAACTACATGTAGTTTCCAAGCGTTCCGGCAATGGGACATGACGATAACCTTCGGGTCGGCAGAGGCGGGGGTTATATGTGCTGAGTGACTCAAAAGTGGTTAACCTGGCACTGCTGGAAACGATTATTCAGAAACCTCAAGTTTGGTGTCCCCTGGATATCAGTAGCGGCACTGGGTCCGTGGCGCTGCAAGCTTTTAACGGACGAGATCAAACTTTGAACGAAAGTTACCTGGAGGGTGACCGAGTGACCAGTATTGTATCTTCTGGTAAATTCAATATCTTCAGACGGGTTCTGACGATTGTTTTGATTTTCAACCCCACGCGGCTGAGTAACGCTTGTCCATGATCATTTTATCCGTCTGTTCCTTAGCTCGCGTGTGGCACGTTTTTCTTTTCTTTCGTTCTTTCTTTCTTTCTTTTTTTTTCCCCTTTTCAATTTGCAAGCCCTGTTGAACGTTTGGTAGGGAACTAAGCCAACGGCATTAGTAATGCTCCATGCAGCTTGGAGAGATGGTCAAGATCTCAGCTTTGATCGTGGCCATTGCCGCAGGGAACAACCGAGCTATACGTACACCCAGACGTTACCTACATCGATCGCTGCGCATAGCCCATGAATGTGGAGCAACCTTCTTTGGCTAGCCACAGTCAGCGAGTGGTTAAATAAAGTTAGAGTTTGGTGGGACGTTGACAGCTCGAGCGGGAGGGCTGCATGAACGATGTCATCGCCCAAGAGCACGATTTGGCCTGTATTTGGCCTTGAGGCAAAGTTTACCTGGGAGGAACTGGAAAGCAGCAAACCATGTACAGACGGCGTTCTCGAGCATTTTACTCATCGCCACACGGGGGTTGGGGTTCAGAACGGCGGTTGACATCTTAGTGACTGGTCTGTCTTTTGTAATTCTTCATTTCCGTCTCTGCGTAAGGAGGAGCGCACTGAATGTCGAATCCTCGCTGCTCCTCCACTTTGGCAGGAGGGATGTTCTAGACCAAACCGATCGATACCGTCTGTTGCGGTGTGTTGTATAACATTCCCTATACAGTGCACCAAGCGAAAGTCTCCGTAACTTACGCCACTGCACGAGGACCCTATGTCACCATGCCATTATACAAGTAAATTGTCGTGTTGGAAAACAACATACTTGCTCGGACTGTTGGCCTAAATAGGGATAAATATTTAACACGGCATATGGCTATAGGACTTTTGAGCAACTTTCTGCTTTTAAACATACAATGGCTCTACCGGTGAATGGCATGCCCGTGGTATTTCTATGATGCGGCTAATGCGGCGTATCGAACTTGGGAGTCTTAGTCAGGCTCTCGCGCTCGAAAGCTTCATATTACTGAAGAAACAGCGATGCAGCAGCAGAAGAACCGAGGAATCCCCGAGCGTCAGCACAAAAGATGCAGAGTCGGGCTAGGAGGAACACACAATATGAACCACTCCCCAAAGGCCGAAGATGGGACGTCCACACTTTGGGACGAAAGATCTTCATGTACAAGTCTACTTGCATTTCCACACACTGTCGGTTGCTAGAATGGCCCGAAGATGGGCTAAGAGCACTCTGCCAAAACCTACGCAATGTCTGACTGTGTGGCCAAGCAATCAGACTAACACATTAACGGCGGGAAACATTGCAGAGTTCGTTAGAGTCTGGTTTTGCCAAGGTGGAAAGACGTCCGCGCAAAATGAGCCGTGCGGATTTTGACCTACCTCTTCTCACACGACCTCTGTGCTGGACATTGACCTCCCATTTTTAAAGTTATAGTATGCGTTGGGATGCAAATAAAGATGGCGTTCCCGGCATTGTTCGACATGGCCGTTGTCTCTGTGTCATCTCACCGGTATTTACTGTAACCACCCTCTGTATCCTGCGCGCGTCCTGGGCAAGTTACCGTCCTATTGCGCGGCATAATCAACCCTTATGGGAGACTCGGAAGGGACAACGACCGAAAAGGTCGAGCCAATTACCGCTCAGAAGGTGACTTGAACTTCAAACCTTTCAAAAGGCATCTCCCCGGCACTGAGTAACTGACATAATATAGGGGGGAAGCATTGACGAGAAGATTTCCATCGAAGGAATATCAAGGTAGGAACATAGTTGGACATCTTGGCCTTGGGGGAAATAGTGATTGACACCCTAAAGACAACTCAATGCCACCCCTGAAGAAGTCCTGGAGGCTAGAGAGCACTCAATCACCATTTCTCTTGAAGAGGCCAAAGAGGCATGTCCCCACGCAAAACTTGACCTTGGAAGCTCCTAACATGATCGCATAAAGTCCGCCGAAAGACTCGTCTACCAACACGGCCTCGACCCCAACTTCCCACCCGGCGCCATCGAGCGTCTCAAAGTCTTTCTCGCCAATGACGACATATTCGCCAACCCCGACTCGCACACTCACGAGATCTCCGAGGTAAAGATCGAAGTCTCCCTCTTGACGACCAACAGTCCATACGCCGAGGTGCGTGCCGTTGTCGATTCGCACGACGATGTAAGCCTCCCCGTGAGCACGATCCGGGCCTGGGCTATCGGCATGTTCTTCGTCACCTTCATTGCATTCATCAATCAACTGTTCAGTGTGCGCCAGCCGTCGATTACACTCCGCGCCGAGGTGGTCCAGTTGTTGGCGTATCCTGCAGGAAAGGCGGCAGAGAGATGGCTTCCCGATGTTGGGATCACACTGTTCGGCGTAAGACACAGTCTTAACCCCGGGCCGTTCAACAAGAAAGAGCACATGCTTATCTCAATCATGGCAAGTGTCGGCAAGACGCTTCCCAGTTCCAGATACATTAGTATGCTGCATCACAGTGCTCTTCTGTCCCGTAACGTCCTTGGCTGACTTGTCTTCATAGTCTTCACGCAGTGGATGGATAGGTACTTCGGACAAAAGTATGCCAAGTCATTCAGCTACCAGATTTTGCTGGCACTATCCACAAATCTTATGGGATTCGGCCTGGCCGGTCTCTGCAGGAGATTCCTGGTGTACCCAGCGTTTTGTCTGTGGCCTGGCTCGCTCGTCACCATCGCATTGAACAGCTCTCTCCATAACGGTGCGTACTCTACCGCCACGTTACGGACAAAGATATGGCAACTAAAGGTTTCTGCAGAGACAAACCCCGCAGTACCTGGCCCGTTCAACAGAACTTATAATATGTCTAGATATCGACTGTTTCTGGTGGCATTCACCGGCATGTTTGTATGGTTCTGGTTTCCTGACTTTATCTTTCGGGCCCTGTCACTCTTTAACTGGATGGCCTGGATCGCACCCAATAACTTTGCCCTCGCCGCCATCACTGGAGTTAGGAACGGCCTCGGGTTCAATCCCCTGCCCACCTTTGACTGGAATGTTGCGACCCACATCATTCAACCCCTAGTTGTTCCTTTTCGTGTTACATTCAACACCTTTCTTGGCGTCATCCTGGGAGGCATCAGCATCATCGGCCTCTACTGGACCAACGCATACAACACGGCCTATCTTCCCATCAATTCAAACTTGATGTATAACCATTTTGGCACTCCGTACAACGTGTCTAGGATACTTGATAAGCGTGGATGGCTTGACGAGGCCAAGTACCAGGCTTACTCGCCCGGTTACCTGGCTGCGAGTAGCATTACCATGTACTACTACTTTTTCGCAGTCTATTCGGCGACCGTATCATACGCCATTCTGTATCATCGCCACGATATTGCTATTGGGTTTCGGAGCTTTGTGCGCAGCTTCAAGAAAGAAGCTTCAAACGACTACAAGGATGTTCATACGAAGATGATGTCCAACTACCCTGAAGGTAGGCCCAGAGCGTCAGTCCACACAGCGATTGGAATCGTAATAATAGCGCCTAGTACCCGAATCCTGGTATCTCATTCTCAACTTGGCTTCCATTGCTTTTGGTATTGCCGCCGTTGCCGCATGGCCGACCGAGGTAAGTTGCCCCGCTACCCTCGAGTGGAAGGGCGTGGAGATGCTGATGATGTTATGCAGACGAGCGTTGGCGTCGTGTTTTTCGGAATCGCCCTTGCGCTGGTCTTTGTTGTTCCAACCGGTATAATATTTGCTACCACTGGAATGGAGGTCGAGTTTAAGTAAAGAACCCGTTCTAGCACGACCGACATTCTGGGACTCGACTGACTTGTCAAGCGTTCTCTCCGAGTTTATCGGGGGTGCTGTGCAGCCTGGCAACGCTCTCGCCATGAACTTCTTCAAGTGTTTTGGGTAAGTGACGGTCACCCTATCATATCGTGAGCACTCAACCGACCATCTGACTTTCCGATTCAGCTATGTCGCCACGGCCCACGCACTGGACTTCGCCAACGACCTCAAACTGGCGCATTATCTAAAGATTCCCCAGCGCCACACGTTCTCCGCCCAGATCGCGGCCGTCTTCGTCTCGGCCTTCGTATGCACTGGCATCATGAACTTCCAGATCGAGAGCATCCCTGATCTCTGTTCCGCGTAGGTGCTGCCTGGTGCCACATTTTTGGAAGACGCCGACCTCTGACATGACTATTCACCCCCAGAGAGCAGAAAGACCGGTTCACGTGCCCCGGAGTCAACAATTACTTCACAGCAGCTGTGCTTTTCGGCAGTCTGGGTGCCCGCAAGGTCTTCGGCTCGGAAGGCATTTATACCGCGCTTTTGTCGGCCTTCCCTGTCGGCTTTGCCGTGCCGTTCGTCCTCTACTACTTCCAGAGGAAGTTCCCTCGCACGCATTGGTTTTCCAAGATTCATCCCGTTATGATCCTTAGCGGGGGTATCAGCTGGTCACCCGTAAGTCCTCAGCCCATTTCGGGTGCGGAGTAGATAGCCCCGTGCTTACTATCTTGTCTCCAGTATAATATTGCCTACATGTGGCCTGCTGTTCTTCCCGGCTGGTTGAGCATGGTGTATCTCCGACAGCGCTACCTCCCATTCTGGTCCAAATACAACTACGTCTTCTCAGCAGCCTTTTCAACAGCCATAGCCATCGCTGGTGTCATAATCTTTTTTGCTGTCAGTTACCACGGATTCGAGCTCAACTGGTGGGGCAATGACTCGGAGAGTGGGTGCGAAGCCACGGCTTGCACACGACTCAAATTGCCCCAAGGCGAGTACTTTGGGCCACGCAGTGGCAATTACGCGGACTAATAGGACCCGACGGGAACGAATCAATCCAGTGGTTAAAGAAAAGCGGGATAAATCGCCAATGTTACAGCAATGCATCCGACTTGACTAAGGGTCCGGTCTCAGGGTATCTCCCTGGGGATGCTCGGATTCAACAGCACATGAGAGAAGATCAAACACTTGGCACCTTGGCCAACTTGAACATAACTTACAGGGCAGAAAATTGTGTCGATGGCAGCGATGTATGTATTCCAGCCCGAGTCCCCCCCCCCCCTGTACATATGATGGAAGCGTCACGTAGAGACAATACACAGGAGCTTCTTGGTATCGTCCTTTCCCGTCCACACAACTCCTGGTCAACATAAGCAGCTCGTGACCCAAGCGTCATACGCTTTGATACGAAGCTCACCAAAAACTTAGTCTGTGTGCGGAGATTACACTTTCACCCCCTCGACCTGGAGCCAGTAACCAGAAGAGGGGCGATGAAACCATAAAGTAGCAATGCCAACCAATCAGCGTAGAGCATTCTCAACCGCTCAATGGTTGTCTGGAACAGGCCCCTTTTTCTGCTTGCTTCACAACTCCCTCCCCATCTCTTCAGCCTTGTGTACTCTTGTACTCTATAACTATCCGTAGTCTATACAAAAGCTCCGTCGGAGCTGACGTTTGGCTCTAATCCCCCGGATCTTGTCGGCAGGACGAGCCACGCCGTATACCGCGGTAACTCGAGTGCCCACCATATATACATCAAACTCACATCCTTCTCCGAGTCCACGGCCATGGGCAATAGTATCCGGACCCCACCCGGTAGTTATGGAACCAGTCTTTGGTCACCTGCGCGGGTGAAAAGGGGCTGTTCCCCTTGCAGGTAATCAAGCCCAGCATGCAGCCCGCCTTCACAGCTACTCAGCCGTGCAACCACGAAACATAGGCTTGTCTGACCGCTATATCTAGAACCCGGAGAGTGAAGTGTGACGAGGCGAGACCATCATGTCGGCGATGCACCGCCATAGGAAAGGTCTGCGACGCCTACGCGGACCGCGGTGAGAGCTGCCATTCGGGCCGGAGGCCCTCACTGCCCTCGCCGCCGACCCCCTCCGTCCCCTTGGCACGTTGTAACAATACGCACACCGGCCTTGCCGGGCTCAGCACTGCGAACAAACGCCACTTCGAATGGTTCGTTCGTGAGGCGTCCAGCGCATTGCCGGGCATCTTCAATTCGCCCTATTGGACAAAGCTCGTCCTTCAAGCAAGCTCGACCGAGCCTGCCGTGCTCTACGCTCTGGTCGCCCTGGGAGCTGTTCACGAGAAAGAGTTGGCAGTCACTGAACCATGCAACGTCCGGAATGCGGAGGCAAGCAGACTGCAGTCCCCCGACGCGGCGGGCCATCTCAGTTTGCAGTCTTACAACAAGTCCATTTCACTTCTCCAACCTCATTTTTTAAAGTCTGGCACCGAGTCGACTCGTGTCGTTCTCCTTGTCTGCACAATATTCGCCTGCTTGGAGTTCATGCAGAAACGATACAAGACCGCTTTTCTTCATTTCGGGTATAGCATCCAGCTGTTGGGCAACTTGCTGCGAAATAGGGCCTCGCCAACGTTTACAGACCCGGCCGACGACTGGTTTGCCGAAATGATTCCGAGGCTCGATTCACAAGCAGCCCTCCTAACGAACGAGTTCTACTTGGGGGCCGCCCATGATACGTCATTTTTATGGCAGCCGTTGCCCCAGGTCTTCCAGACGACCCGCGATGCAAGTCACAGCCTGGACGGCCTACTATTCAAAGCCCTCCAACTCCAGAAGAATGGCAGCGCGGTAAACTTGTCGGGGGACGCAGTCGACATCTTTGAACTTCTTGCTACACAACAAGCTCTCCGGAAAGATCTGGAGAGGTGGCTTCAGTGCTTCGATGTTTTCAAAGCCATGAATTTGAGCCACTTATCAGACGCCGAAAGGCTTGTTTGTCGGCAATTGCCGATATATCACACCATGGCACACATCATCACAAACGTCGCCCTGAATGCAAGGAACGAGCTGATCTTCGACCTGTACACGCGCCAATTCGCCTCGGTCGTTTCCCGTTCGCGAGAGATTCTCGACACAGTCCTGCCGTCAGAGCTGCCGACGCCGGCGGCAGACACGCCTGGCTCCCACGCCCCTCAACCCGAGTGTGTCGTTGACATCGGCCTCATCCCGCCCTTGTTCTACACCGCGATAAAATGCCGTGTTCCCAGGATTAGACGGCAGGCACTGGAGCTGATGTTGTTGGGACAACGTTATGAAGGAATCTGGGACGCCGCGCTGTCAGCCCGTGTGGCCAAAGAAGTAATGGCGCTCGAGGAAAGGGGGGCACAGGACAACCCACAAGACGGCAAAAGGGACTCTCCGGGCGCCTCCGTGCCAGCCTTTACAGGCCCGTCTAGAGTGCATAGGCTATGGATCGAGGTGCCTGGAGACCAGAGGGGGGACATTCAACTCAGCGTTCAGAGAATCCACAATGGCGAGGCGCGAGAGACGTTGACAAGGAGGTACAATGCGGCTAACGGGACATGGACATCAAAACCTGTGAGCAGCCCACTTGTGTCTGAAGCAACAAACCACCAAAAGGGCAGGTAGCACCCAGAAATCAGGTTTGCACAATTGTGAAGAACTGTAAATAGAATCTTGTAGGATACCAGTCCTAAAGTGTGGTTTGTGTCTGCGGTTAGTTACTTTGGTTTCGGGAAGAACCTCTGCACGATTTGAGCACCGTTTTCTCCTGCTGTGGCATTGTTTACATTCGCTCAGCTACCATCTCATACTCGGACGAATTGAGATACTAATATGAGAGTTGTACCATTCGATCTCCTCTCTCTTTTGTTTCCTCGACATGCAATGTATAAAGTGTTGAAAGTTGCCATTGAGCTCAGCAAGCCAGTAATACAGGCCGTTTCTTCTGTGTCTATAACATTGTATTGACAAGTTATTTATGACATAAATGGTAGGTCAAGCTTAAAGCCCTAGATTTGATATCACGTACTGCGCAGAGTCGTCCTCATCAACAGTCTCCGGCAAATCCAGGGTGTGACCTCGGAAAAGTTGAGATACACCCACGGCTCGATCTTGACAAGTTACGAGCAGTTTGAAGATTTGCGGCCCATCCGCAAAGCGTTTCACCAGCTGTAACAGCTTCTCCATGATGAAAATGAGATGGGGTTGCAGTCCTCCTGCTTCGTATATCGCTACCTCGTCGACGATACAGAATACCACAGTCCCCGGCGGCAATTGCTTCACCAGCTCTTTGAATAAAACGCAGAGAAGCTTTGGTTCGAGCCTCGTCAGCTTCCTCCACTTTGAATCCGTCATGAAGGAGAGATCGATCTTGGGCCCTTTCTCCGTCACTTGATGCAGCAGCTGACCGATCAGACTTGCAATAAGGCCAACTGCTGACGAATGACATGCCACAGTAGGGTAGCTAGGTCGGTGTTCGCCGCAGAAGAAGGCAATATTAACAAAGGTCTGCCCCGTCTCTGACCCCGCAGCCTGAGATATGCGCATGAGCTCAGCCACCGCCAGGCTAAGCGGAGATATACCATTGGCGGCGGCAAGATCATCTCTGCCGTTCACTAGCAGACACGCCGAAACCTTGGACTGTTGCATAAAAGATCTGAAGTCGCGATGTCGAAAAAGAGCGGCAGCCTTGGACTTGCCCCCCTCTTCCAACTGATGACCATGTCGGAGGCAAGAGGCGACGTCCCGTCGAACGCTATTCTCGTCATACTGAAGAATCTGATAGACTCTTGACCTCGCCGCCTCCGCCTCCGCTTCGTTTACAGCCATCTTTTCTTCGAGTTGTTTGAGAGCTTCCTGCGACATAAGATGACGCAATTGTCGGCTAGCATCAGCGTCCTCGCCCGGCACTGTGTAGTCCACATTCGCCATGTCGTAGCCTGAGATTCTCGGTTGGGATGACCGGTAATCCGGTGCCAGACGTTCTGAGCATCACTTAGTTAGCAGCGTGTCTTTGACAGAGAAGAATCCGGTCCCGTGTACCTGAGCGGTTTGATCGGAAAAGCGGGCTTGACTCCAACATCTGAAGGAGAAGTTTTTGGAAATGCTCATTGTCCTGCGCCATTCTCTCCAAACGATGCGAGATCGCGTCGGTTTTTCTTGCATGGCAAATTTGTGCCTCTTCCTTGAAAGCTTGGACCTGCTTTCTGACGTTGTCAACGCTGGCTTGCAAATCGCTCTTGTATGCGCTTTGCTTCAAGGCAACCTGGAAGAACTTATCTGTTGTGTACGTATTGAGAGTCAGAAAACGAGACAACGACCCCGGCTGGCTATTGGCTTTTATACAAGACCTACCCATTTTGCCGTCTGCGAAAAACCGCATGATGTGGCTCAACGCAGCTAGGACTGCCCTGAATAGTTCAAAGCTTCGTCGGTCGAGCGAGTGACCTCCCATCTCTCTATACAGGGCAAACGTTTGCCTTGAATTCTCCATAGTGTCTGGTATATCAGCCAGGAACTGAAATATTGCCTCTTCTGTACTGCTGTACTGGGTGGCAGCCTTTTCATCTTGTGAGTAATCTCGACGATTGATAGATCAGGAGCATGGTTTTACTTGCCCCAATAACCAGTTTGAAGACGCCGCAAATACTTTGGGGGAAGCGCGCATAAGCATCTGTATAATCTAACGAGTGAAGCTGAAAGACGCCGGTTGGAATAGGGGCCGCCAAAACGTACCTGGATCCGTAGTCGCCCATCGGCAACAACCCAAGCCAGGATTCGAGAGCGTCACTGTACTTGCCTATCTTATCGATGAAAACCATCGCTTTGCCCTCTTTATCCGGGCTGCCTTTCCACCGCTGCGCTGTTTTGTCGACTTCGTTCAGAACTTGCCCCCAATTACATTGCCTCAGATCACTTTCCACAATGGGTTGGATTTGGCGTCCCCCGTTCCTCTTCTTTGACAGCTTCTCCTGTACTTGCAACATCAGGGCGAAGAGAAGCTCTTTCTCATCTTCAGCTTCCTTCCACATCAATGCGCTGGTTGAAAACATGGTTGCGGTCAGCCCACGGCCCATCGCAAGCGCGTAGGCATTCGTACCTCTCTTCTTCTCGCGCCAAAGCCTCGTTCAAGCAAACCAGTTTTCCTTTTTGCTCACTGAAGACAGGTCGTTGTTTTCCTGGTATTTCGACTCGATTCTCCATGAAAGCAACAGCTTCGTTGACGGGGTGTCTGTCCCTGGAGGCCAGAAAATTGTCCCTGTCGCCCACTTCTTGATCGTTGTAGGCCATAATGGAAGTCGCTGCTTGGAAGGCTGGGACAATCCACTAACCATCCAAGTCAGTAGCTTCCTACTTTCACGCCTGGGCCGACATCATCTTATCACAAAAACGGCCTTATCATAAAGGGTTATCTGACAGAAACCAACGCCCGTGAGGGCTGTGAAAGAAGACCTAAGCGAACCAACTAGAAGACTGGTCGTCGATCTGCTGATCCCTGATGCATGGAGTCCTGCAATATGTATGGAATCATTGGATTTCAAGCTCTGTTTCTGCGGGGGTGCGGCCGGTGAAATGCAAGCTAGAAGCAGGCTGTAGGCGGAAATGCGGCAGGCTGCATAAGCGGATTTGGCTTCAACTGTCTAGGTGCCTGCAGGTAGAAATTGACGTACAAGGATTCCAGTAGTTATTGGCGTTGCTAATTTTGTTTACATGCGATCATTCGATGACTTTCCTGTAGGTACTTGGTATAAATATGAGGACAGGAAACAGGAAGACGAGGGTCATGTTGGCTTGTTGCAGACTTGAAGACTAGTTCCTTTCACGTAACCCACCTTCCGGGACTATCGCGGGGATTTTCTTTCACAGTCCTCCTAGTTCTACCCTCTCTGGGTCTCGTTTTGCACATGAATTGGGCCATCTGTGTCGAAAATTAGCATCCCCTTGCCCTTGCTCTTCTTCTAGACGCTGCACTCGCGACGGTATCACTATGCCACCCGAAATGCGGCACTCGCCGCCGCAGCACACGCTGATAGACGGAGATGACCTCGTTGAATCTACCAAGCAAGCTTCAGACACGAGTCCCGACTTGAACAAGGTCCAGGACTTCAAACCTATGGCTGGTGTCAAGGGAGAAGGCCCAAACGCCGACGTCGATGTTGTGGCGTCAGATCACAATACTCTGTCTGGTCGGGGAGAACTAGCCCCTCTCGACGACATAAGCGAAAACGACGAAAATTTAGCGAAAGGCATGCGGGCCATTCTTCAAGCATCTGTGTCACGCGGACAATTCTTGAAGGAGAAGAACGACGGACGTCTGAGGGTACTCAGTCAGCAGGCCATTTTACATCACAACTATACCACCATGCGGATTGAAGACTTGGAAAGAGAGTTGAAGCAGTTGAAGAAAGACGTCTACAAACTTGACGAAGCCATCGAGACGCCTGTAAAGGCTAAACTTCCTGTCCATCGGCACCAATTGCTGCGGCTAGGCTCGCATCATTTCCGGATCAACGCACAATCAGCCAAATTGCCTTGTTCGCAGCAGCCGGCGCTAGAGGTCAAGCTACAAGAAAGGGTAGCATCGAAATCAATGGACTTTCCAAGCACTCAAAATCCAGAAGCCAAGATTCAGGAGGAGAGAGAGCAGCTGGTATCAGATAGGCCTCAGGGCAACGGACTGCATTCGCCAGACCGGCTGCGCATCAGATCCCACTCATTGTTGACACATCTGGAGCATATTTCAGAAAGCGATGTCTACTCCCTTGCCCAGAGGTCTAACACGATGGGACCGGAAAGGCTACGCGGTGGTGTCGTGTTCCTGCGGCCCTTCAAGCTTTTCATGAGAAACGAGTCACTCATCAGAGAAAGTCTCCAGGAACTGGAAGTCAAAGTGCGTGAGGAAGCTGTGGCTGATGGATCGACAAAAGCAGTTGGTTCAAAGTCCGGGAAGCCGCCTCAACGCGATTACGAGGATAAAGATCTTCTCGAAGATCTCAGGCTTCTGGTGTACCAGTTTCTTGACGTGGACCTCCGTCCAACATTCGAACTGCGACGGACAATCGATGAAGGGACAGCGCTAGATATCGAGTACGGCGATCTTTGGCATCTATTCTCTAGGGGTGACATTGTCATCCTCCAATCGGACCAAACTCACGCTCGTCGAGTAGTCAACCTTGCCGGGGGGCGCGAGCGCCTGTTGCAAGACTACGATGTAGAAAGTCGTCTCGACGGTTTCATTGTTGACTGCTTGAGTTTCGGGAACGATGGCTCTTTTTACGTCCCTAAGCTTGAAAAGGTTACCATCAAAGAGTACAGCGGAAAAAGAAGAATCACGACCTTGCCTGTATACCCTCTTCGATTCGATCCCAAAGAGGCCGAGTTGCGCACCAAGTTCACGGGGGTTGGAAAGCGCTTTTTGGACCTAACCAGTCATTCATTTTGCCACAAAATAGCCCGGGGGAAAACTCTGGATGAGCCATCCCACGAACTCAATGCACAGGTCATTGTGGACACGACACTTGCGTTGGCCGCGGTGCCAGAGTGGCGACTCGACTCCAGCATATCGACTGATGACTTCACCAAGAGAGACTTAAGAGAAACGTCGGAGAAGTCCTGGTGTAAGCATGGGTCAGAAGGCTGCTGCGGGGGCGACTCCATCTTTAAAGATCTCAAGTACGACGAATTGGACGCGGCAATGTTCACTGGAAGAGTGACGGGGATGCTGGGCCCGCTCCAGGCAAAAGACATTACGGAGGAAGACTTGATGTTGATGCAGCCATATGCCTATGCTTTCGTTCTTCGCACCAGGCACTGGGTGAAAGTGAGGACATCTGATCTTCACGACGTCGTGTTCGAGAACAGTTTCGAGGATCTCGTGATCCCGGATGAGCACAAGGAGACAGTGAGAGCGTTGGTAAAGACCCACGAGAACACCCGGGCCTCTCACCTCTCTGCAGACTTTAGGCCTAGCATCGGGTCCGCGTTGGACCTGGTCAAGGGGAAGGGTGCCGGGCTGGTCATCCTCCTGCACGGCCCGCCAGGGGTGGGCAAAACGTCGACGGCCGAGTGCGTCGCCGACGACACAAGACGGCCGCTGTACCCGATTACCTGCGGCGACATTGGCGAGACGGCCGCCGAGGTGGAGTCGAACCTCCAATACAACTTCAGGCTTGCGCACAAATGGGGCTGTGTTCTGCTGCTTGACGAGGCCGACATCTTCCTTGCGAAGCGGACAAGGAGCGATCTCCGGCACAACGCGGTGACCAGCGTGTTTCTCCGCAGTCTCGAGTACTACGCCGGTATACTGTTCTTGACCTCCAACAGGGTCGGCGCCATCGATCCAGCATTCAAATCGAGGATCCAGATGTCGCTCTCGTACCCAAGGCTGGATTTGAGCGTGACGACCCAAATCTACCAAAAGTTCATCGACCGGACCAGAGCCGAGCAAGAGGCTACGCAGACCCATCATTTCAAGATCCGAGACAAGGAGATCCTGGCCTTTGCCAAAAAGCATTTTATCGGACTCGAGAGGGAAAATCGAGAAACTTGGAATGGAAGGTGAGATTCTCGACGCCTAATGTCACAGCAGGTTTTGGGATGCTGACTCCTGAATCAGGCAAATCCGCAACGCCTTCCAAACAGCCATAGCACTTGTCGAGTACCAGTATATGTCAAAAGACGCGGACGAGCCCAAGCCCTCTCTCGGAAAGAAGCAATTCAAGTCTGTGGCCCAGGGATCCCGGGAGTTCGATGATTACCTCTACAGTGTCTTGGGGTCGACCGAGGCAGACGGGGCCAAGCGCGATGGTTGGCGTGACGACAGCTTCATGGCCGCATCTGTACCCGTGGGTATGAATCCGCTGGCTGCGACCCAAAGACCGCAGCCAGCCTGGCCCTCTCACAACAGACAAGCAGGGAAACAGGTGCCGCAGGTTTCCGACTCCGATGACTTGTCAGACTCCGACACTGATGACGCCAGCGCGGATGAGGGTGTTGGAAAAAAGGAGAAGCAGTCTGTGAAGGGGACACCTGCTGCTACGGCTACGATTGGAGCACAGTCTACTGGCATTCCCGGGGGCTCCATTGACGTGGAGCAGTTCCAAAGGTTCTTGCAATTTGAAAACATGATGGCCAAAAAAGGTATACAGACGAAAACCAGGTAGATATTAGAATAGGGTGGGGTGACCAGACCTACCAGATAGATAACTGGATCGATTTCTGATTTCTACTTTCACTGTTGGAACAACAAGCTAACATGACCGTACGATACCTACATGATTCAAGGGAGCATATTACAATAGGGCACAGACTGGAGAACTCGGCCCCTCGGTTATTCCAATGAGGGGAATCGTGTAATTGATAACCGAATGATTCAAACGTATAAAGCAGATACACAAGCTTGTACGATAGACAAGCTTAGTAGTTAATAGGTTGATTGCGGAAATTTATCTTTGATTTACCTTACATTTTGGTATGTGTACGTGTGGTACGTATGACAACCCATTCAAGATTCACTAATAATTACTCAAGGTATAATTATAGGCTAGAGCTAGAGGGGGCGTATAGGAAGTAAAGTCGAATAGAAGTTGAGAGCTAATAACACACTTATATCTTAAGACCTACTTCTTCTATATTATCTAAATTTGTAAGATGGGGTGAACCGCCCTAAATAGACTTCTATAAGCTATTAGTTGAGGAGATCAGAGATGTGTGACTGGCTTGAATTAGCGTAAGAATGGAGGTTTACGTGGAGTAACAAGTAAAGACATTGATTTGTCCTGTCCTATCTGATCGTCTTGCCATTCTCACTGACCCCCACCTTGCTAGACTATATCACATCAAGAGTATTTCTATAACTGTTAAGAGGCAAAGACGGAGAAGGCCAGGTCGCTAAATTTCGTGAACGAGCCAGGGAATTCTCTCACGCCAGGGCTTATGACGAGCATGGGAAACAAAAAGACGTCAAGAGCACTTATGTACGGCCATGGATAGCTATACTTTGATATACATGCGTAGAGGGGCCCCCTTGCCGGTTCCTCGTCCATGGTTGCGTCCGTTAAACTCACGCGTACCGGATCTCGTTGAAAATCGCGGCGCGCGTCTGGAACAGGGCCGCGAGCTCAAACAAAAAGGACTGGAGCACAATGACGTTCGTGATGACATGCGACACCGAAGCCTTCCGCTCTTCCTTCGCATTTTCTCTCTTTTGGGCATTGACCTCCGCGGAATCGTCACCGACAGGCTGCGCCTCGGCGTCATCTGTCTGTTGCTCTGATTCTGGCTCCGTATCCTCCTGCCGCTCCTCTGCAGCCTCCTCGTCTCTTGGTGGTGGCATGTGCAAGGTCGGCTTCTTTCTCCCGAGATCCAGCGGAATCGCCTCGACCTTGTCGGGGAGCCCTACCTTCCGGGCAAGAATGCTCTGATCTATGGCTGCAAACGCGGCGGCTTGACTGGCGACAGGATCTCTGGGGGTGTGAGATGAACCGGCTTCATCAGTGACACTTCGGCCGAGGGTGTCGTGGCCACCGGGCGTGTCTTTTGGCGGAGGCACAGGTCGAGATGTCGGCGTAGAAAATCCGTATCCGCCCGATACACCGCTCTGGCCCGGGCTTTCTGCGTTGGTCCCTCGGCTGTTCCTCCTTCCCCTGGGACTTCCTCCTCGACTGGGTGTACTCAACTCCGACACCAGGCGCTGGGCAAACCTTTCCAGACCTGATGGACGCGCCGGAGACCCACTGCGTGTTGCTTCGTCTAGACTGGAGCGTTCTGGGGTATGCGCCGAGCTGTGTCTCTGCGGGGTGAGCTTGCGTGCCGGCAACGGCGGCGGCGGCGGTGGCCGCGGGTTGTCTGCTGTTTGGAACGCCTCCCTACGCCCTTGCAGTAGATCTTCGAAACGGGGAACCGTCTCACGATAGCTTGCTACCTGGTTGCACAGTTGCTGAAGGATGACGAGTAGGCGAGGTAGTGATGACTGTGTCCATATCGGACGTCGGCGACAGGCGTCCAGAGACTCCAGAGTCTGCTTCTCAGCCGATGTCGTCGAGTCGGGATCCGTTGGGGGTCTGAACGACGTGGCCGAAGCGTCGGGCGATATCGGACTTGGCGGCTGCTCCTCGTAGGTGTATTTCTGTGGGTTGCGCATCATCCAGCCCTCCGGCGTCACGTAACCACAGATGGCCAGGTCCAGGATGGCCTCGGTAAGCGACAGGTTCGTGTCGACCGGGTTGATGAAGAACGTCTCAAGAAGATCCAGCACGGAGTTGAGTAACGGGTCGTCCGGGCGGAGCGTGTGCTCATGCACGTCGCGTGGCGCTCCAGGAAGTGTATCGGGAACGGCGGGTAAGTCATGGTTGTTGATTGACGTCCTGGGTGCAACGAGCTTCAAAGAGCACGGATGGCTCTCGAGGCGGGACATGGTATCTTTCAAGATGTTATCGTAGACCTCGTCAAAGTTGTCCTGCCCGCCAATGGATCCGGCCAAACTCATGAGGTAGTCCACTTCCTGTTCGTGGGCGCCAACTGTGCGGTGCATCTTGTCTCCCAGCACCGCCTCGGTACGTAGAAGGGTGCTGACAGCATAACGGTGGTGCCTCCTAAGGATGGCAGAGACCAGCTGGAGCGTCACACGAATGGTCTGCTGGTTATGAGAACGCAGACAGGCTTGGACAAGGTCAACCAAGTTGAAAAGGAGAGGGGTTGCGGTGATGTCGGACTTGGTCTGCGCCAGCATCGTTGCAAGGTCCAGCGACTTGCGCTTGCGGGCTGCGCTAATGGAGGCGCGGGAGCCGCTCATGTCGGGGGAAGCGTGTTCGGGCAAGCCGAGGAGATAATGGAGGATCAGGTTAATCATGTCAGGGTGGTCGAGGGCCTCGAGGATGCGGCGGAGATAGGTCAAGACGGCGACAGACGAGCCGCCGTCAATATCGGACGACTCCAGCAGGGATGGGTATCTGAGCACTCGGTCAGCATGGAACAGTCAGGCCACAAGGTAGGTAGGTAGCATGGGTGCAGTTTACAAGAGTTGCTGCAGGAATATGACCTGGAAGTGTTCCAGCAGCGTCTGCTTCACCTCGACCGACTTGCAGTGGTCTAATACATCCTGCCAGAAGAGAAGGTGGGACAGGAAAGTTTCGAGGTGCAGTTGAAAGTCGGGGGAGCATGAGCTGATGACCTCAAAGGTAGAGGTCGGGTGTTGGTAGTCGGATAGAGCGAGGACAGGGGGGAGTTCGTTGGACGGATAGTCAATGACAAGCTTGCGACTCAGTTGGCTGTAGAGGGCGCCCAAGCCGGTAGCCATCAAGGTGGAAAGGTCGCTTTCAACGATCCACTGCTCCAGGGACTCGTCGCTCGATGCCGACTCGATGATGTACAACAGACCTGTCCTGGCGAAATCTCCGACCTTGCCTTCGTGGTGGATGTAGTCCATCAGGATATAGAAGAGGGGGAAATCCTGTCTCTGGGTGCGTCCAGCGAAAGCATCGTGGTTGTCCAGTTGGCGATCCTGGGGGTTGGCATCATGATGGCTCCTGAACCAGGCGTGCAGGATGTCGCGGTTGAGGCGGATCTTGGTGGTGATGTTAAAAGCCAGCTCGACGACCCTGGCCTCGGTATCAGAGCCGAGGCGGACACTGTTGACGCCGGTGATGCGGACGAGGAGGTTGGTCAGGCTGGCGGAGAAGGTGGTGTTCTCGACGAAAGCCTCTTCTTCCGTCTCGAGCAGGGTCGCGAAGAAGAGCACGGCCTCCTTGATGATCCACTCGTTGTAAGACGTGGTCGCGATCTTGCCAATGGGCACGTAGACTTGTTTTTTGGCAGCATACTGGATGCAGGGGTGGGGGAGAGGTCGTCGGGACTCGTCGGTGAGGATGTTTGTGAGCTCCTGAAGGCGGATCTCGAGGCTCTCGGCGGCGTCGACGTCGTTGGCGAGGTTGGACGAGGATCGCCAAATTTGCTGGAGAAAGGGGGGGGGGGGGTAGGTTCATCAGCAGGCGAGCGGGAGAAGCAGACGAGGGAAGCCAGGTCCTTACCAAGATGCGGTTATACTCCTTGTCGAAGCGGTGCAGACGTTTCGTGGGGTTCTTTGCTTCTTCTTTGCGATGGGTCGAGGGAGACAGCGAAGTGCCGGCTAGGAGGCGCGACCACTAGCTCATGAATCGTCGTCAGGAACGAATCCTTCCCGGGGGAGAGGGAGGGCTTACAAAGTCCATGGTGATGGCGCCGAAGGCATCTCCAGCAGCGTCGGACGGATAGAAGAGGTTATTCGCGCATTCAAGCTTCGAGATGGGCGTGGATTTGGCGGGAAGAGAGTTTGCCGGCTGCACTCAACGGGCGAGGATAGGTTGTACAAGGGGAGAAACGGAGCAAGGCGGGCGAGCTTCGGTGCATAAAGTGTCAAGTGTCAGTCAAGCGTCGCGAAATGACGTTCCGAGACTCAACCCGCGCGCTGCTCTGTAACATAATAATTGCTGCTGCTGCTGCCGCCGCCCTGCTCGGTACGTACCCACACCTTGCAGCTCCCTGCCTTCCACATTCATCGGTAAGTACCTAGGTACCTAGGCACCTAGGCACAGATAGATACTGTACGTACTCCGTACCTGAATACCCTTTGAACTTTGCATGGCACCATGGCCCACCGGCACTAGGTAGGGCCGGTGCACGGGCTCTAGTGGATCATCCGCCATGTGGCGTCAGCCCTTCAGAATCGGATTACCTCATCATTCATGTGGCTAGTGACTACGTACGTGCATCGTACTTCACTTGCCGCTGCCCGTGCATTATGATTCAGGCTCTGCTGGTAATTAATTACCTGCTCGTGTTGTTATTGCTCATCGCCAGCCTCGCACCTCACGATGGCTTCACTTGCTGTATCCCGAGAACGCAACAGAGACTCAGTTATGGCCAAGCATTTCAAACGGTTTTCATCACGCAAGCAACTAGGTACGACGTGCATGCTACATCCCAGTCGATTTCCGAAAAGCAATAACGGGCAGGGGCGCTCGTTTTGAAGATCAGCTGCTTCGCCTCACGTCTGCATCCATCTGCTCGTTAGACGTGTTCCGTACTGTGTTTTCTACTCTACCTTCGTCCTCTTGTCCACCTACCTGAACGACCCTATGAGGCTTAGTTGCTGTGGTGACAGCTTAAAGCGCCAATAATAGACTAGGTAGCTCGCAATCCCAGCCACACATCCTACTAATTCGTATCAACACCTTCGCCGCAATTGCAGTCAAACAATGCGGGAATCGATCGCCGAGAAAACAAGATACAGTGCGGTACAGTGCCTTTTTATATATGGCTCAAAAGACATCTCCATCCACCCCAGAAGCGAGTCACGCAGGGGAAAGGGGGCTATACTGGAAAAGGCCAAGGGCAAGGCATGGGTTGACTGCGGTACATTTTTTTGGATAACAGCAATGACGTCAGGAAGAGAGGTGCATATATGTAAGGGGGACACATCAAGTCCAAAAACTCACCCCCGTCTTATCCTTGTTCATTCCAGTCCTTGTTGTCTTTCATGATGGACCCATACCAGGCTTCTTGTTCCGTTTATTCCACCCCTGAAAGCTTTGGCTTTGCATGACATGGCGGCGCATCTTGAATCGTTTCGACACCTGCGCCTGTCTAATCCGGAGGAGGAAACCAGGCTTCTCAGGATCGTTCATAGGAGAAACCGTCAGTCTGTGCTGCGGCCAAGACGTAGCGCCTTTCCAGACCCTTGATGGCCTCCGCATTGTTGTTTGTCAACTCATCTTCCGTCAAGTATCCAGCTCCGTGTGGACAGACACAAAGCTTGTTTTCCAGATTTTAAAATCCAGCCAGCGCTCGGGTCTGGATTCGCTTCTCTACGATTCTATCATTGGTAACAGTTTTAAAGGCTGCGAGTATGATATTGCGTCTCCAATGTTCGGACCCGAGAGACAAGTCTATGCCCTTTCGGCTCTTATCAATTAGGGGGGGGTGACACCGGTCCAGCCCGAGTATTATATCGGTGTATGGGCTCGCCATACAGATCTTGTACAAACTTGCCGAGCTCGAGCTCATGGGCAGTTTGCCCCAGTTCCACGACCCCAGAGTGCAGCTCATACCAGCGTTGGGACTAAGTGTCCGAACGCTGGAGCTCGCCGAGGCACTTCGCAAAATTCAGTGTCCAAATGACGAAACCAGTCATGCTGTAATAACGTCAACTGTATATACATCACGCCTCAGGAAACACGGCTTGTTTCTGGCTGGCATGGCACATTGTATACGAAGAAACACATGGCTGGAGGCCGAAATCCAAGCCACCTGCACCGTCGGACACATCAGTCGACAAGACCGTCCAGCACAAGACTCCTGGGATCCACACACACTCGGGGGATATGCAGGCATCGGTGTTTCTTCCGCCATGTGTAAGGTGCGACGATGTTCTTCTCATTCAAGGTCGCTCCACAACTTCTCCCGGTTCATCAGGGTGGTTGGGTCTGGTGGCTCGGCTGGACGATACTTCGGATGAGCCGATCCGCCATTCCATCGTTGGCAAAGCCATAGTACAAGTTGATTTACCGCAGGTGTTGGATGCTCGAGGGGGCCCCAACATGGGCGACGTATTTTTCGACCCCGAAGACTTGCTTATCCTCACAGCCGCGGAACAGCAGCATCCCGATTGGGACGAGGTATCGCAAACCTACAGGTAATTATATATGAAGACGAAAGTTTGCAAGAGACCGGGTTCATCTTACGCGATCGCGGGGCCTTTAGGCGGATACGGTCAACTCGTTAAGGAAGAAGACAGACGTTTTAGGGATAAACCCAACAATATCCCGTCAAAAAGGGCCGACAAAGCGAGGCTAACAATCAAGGACAGATTCAGGGCATTGCCAGTTTGATTAGCCGTAGCCTTATATCGCCTAGACGATTCATTTGTCACGTAACAAAACGACGCCGTTTGTTACGGGGCAGTAACTAACTAGCAATGCCCATTATTAATTACTTGCCAACTTTAGAAGCACAACTCGATCGCCGAGGTTGCCTTCGTAGCATGACTCCCGAGCAGATTGTGTGTGTTTGCCTAAGTTGGATACTCCCCTGCACTCTCGCACGAATTTGCTTTGAAAAAGTTTCGATATTCACGGGTCTCTCCAGTTCCAGGGCTCGTTCGAGCTATGGTGGACTTATGCTTCAGATTCCTCGGGGGTTCGATCTCGCAAGGGGAGAGAAAATTAAGCTTGAGCGTTTGGAATAAAAGAATTTTTCAGAGCGGAAAGCAGCAATAAGGCCTCTGATCCGAACCCTCTGACACTCCAGCCACAATTTTCAATGCTGGTGTCCAAATCAGAATCACCTGTCAGGTCTTGACAACGCAATGCATGAAATTCCAGGCCCAGTGACCACTTGGAAGACAAAAGTTTCTGTGGAAGCGTCTCTCACTACTCGGTGGCTATGGAATGCGTGTCTGAAAAGCAGCGGCCTGTCGTTCATGCGTTTGCTGGGTGGACGCGTGACCAGTCATGTCACTGGGTGCACATGTTGGAACGTTGGCCGTGTCGCACACAGCTCACGAGAACCTTGACAACCACCTCGCGGATCATCGCCAGTGCTTTGGGATGACGTGTCTGATGTTGATGAACTATGGGGAGTCCGAGGCCCGTCCCAGTGTGAATGTTTAAAAGAGAAAGCCGCCCTCGACGATGGAAATGGCCCATGGCATGAGAAGTTACCGACCGAAGCACCGGGCAATTAATTAGAGCTTAGAGGATAAGCATCGTCGCCAGAGACCTGTATCTCGGTCGTCGTCTTTCACCTTTTGTGCTTTTCTGGAAGCGAAATTCATATCGCAACCCCGCATGCCATCTGAACGCCAAGGCTAATTTCATGTTTTCATCGGACTCGTCGGATCCCTCCCAACTCTTATTTTCCATGTAACGACAACGCCTTGGATCTCGGAATCTGACACAAGGCCGCGTGGGCATTCGTGAATCGTATCCATCTGGGCATACGTAACATTGATGACAAGAGTTGACGGTAAACGGGCCGTCATTGCCTTGTGGCATGTTTTCTCAAAAGTGCTCTCCCCGACGAAACGCCGAGTGAAATGCATGACGAGTATGTTTCAATTCGGAGCACTCTGCCGCGTCTATTCGGCGGTTTCGTGGACTGCCCGTATCGAACCCCTTCCAGGATGAGGTTCCAACAGAGCTGTTAAACGAAGCAACCGTAGGTTCTTATGAATCATGCATTCCCCAGGCTCATGTTTTGCCACCGGTTCTGCCTAAAGGAGTAGAGCAAACATACAATACTCATTCACCCCTCCATCTAGCGGCTAATCGGCCTGTCCTGTACCAACTACCAATGCGTGGGAAAGGTATGCTCAAAAGCTTCGGGAGGGTGTATGCACAAAGAATACGAAGACCCAAAACAGAATGGCACATCCTTAGCTGGAATCTTTTCGAAGGTCCAAAACAGGATGGGACATCCTTGGCGACGTATCCTCTTAATGCAGGGGGCAAATGGTCCTCACGCGTCTTAACAAGGTTTACCCGCATGGCTGAACCCGTTGAGCTCATGGCCCGGCCCATCCTTAGGCTGAACACCAAAACTCTCGACGCCAGGCCCCTTGATCGAGATCAGAGTTCTGCACCGTTGAAGCCATTACGGCCGTCCATCGAAGCCAATGTGCTCCCCGCTTCCAGCCCGAGCGGCAGAAGGACGCGCACACTCCCTATGGTGGTCATGCAGCATACTTACCACGAGTTCTCCAATAATTGGAGACAACTTAGACCAGGGGCTTGGTGCCACCAGTGAATCTAGGGACGTCTAGATCCTCAACAATTGGCCTATTGCCATCTATAGTCGATCCCAAGTGAGGCTGATAGCGGCGTAAACGGTAAATATACCAAAGGTCAACGAACCAACAATCAAGCATTTCTTCCAATACAGGCAACCTAAGGCTGCCAAAGATAACTTTCCGTGCAAAAGAAGCAAATCAAACAAAAATCTCCGGTGGTTCAGGCGAGGTCCAGCAGGGCGGAGGCGCGTGGCTGAGGCGGAAACGAACTCTCCCCCAGTTCATATCCGCTGCTCAAAGAGGCGTCCAAGAGCCAAGAGTCATGCGATCCATTTGTTCAGGAGCAAAGATGCGCTCATGATTCATCATGCTGGCTATGCGGCTCGTTTTCGTGGAGCATATCAATGTCACAGCCAACTTGCCAAGTGTCCAATAGGGATCAGAAGGGCTACTGCGGAGCAACCAGAACGCGATATATATCACCGCATCCAGGTCTATAATGAAGTCGATCGTGTGATGTCGATGGCGATGAAGCGGGTGGTGTGGTTTCAAACTTTGAGAAAGATGCTATGCCGCATAGCAATCCGACCTTGGTTCAAGCCAACGGTCAACAAATCAGCATGACGTTCCGTCAGGCACGTCTTGGACGAAATGACTATGACGAGACACAGTTGCTAGGCGGCCCTGTCTTCACTTAGACTTTACGTGGGTGGGTATCGTTCGTCCTAGTCAAGCTGCGCCATCACACTATAACAAACTGAGTTGCTGCAAACCGTGCTCGAAGTATGTCGGTATACGCAAGCTGGAGGCCTCTTTTGCGAGCCTCTCGCGCGCTTTCTTCTTGCATATTACTTTTGTTATACATGCTCCATGAGTATAACGAACCTGCACCATCGAACTCCGGCTGTTCTGGCTAGCCAACCCGGATGGCCGAGAACGAAAAATGGCGACAGGGAATATCAGTGAAGCTTTGTGATATATGCAGAACCCCGCACTCCACACGCTATCTTCTGATCGAAACTGATGGATTCAACCACATGGCAACGTTGCAAGGCTACTACATACACAGTCGGGTGTATCCTGGTTAACCACAACACACAATAGCTTGAAGGCAATCTTCACGTCAATACATCGTCACAGAGCTACCTCCGGGAAGGTGCTGCACGCGACGGTCCTCTCGTCGTTCTCGTTCTCATCTGGCTGTTTGTTTGATCACGTATGCAGTCGTCCTCATCCGATGTTGCGCGTCTTCGCCCTCTTGGCGCAACTGCAGTCGTCAGTAGATACAGGGATGGCCGTATGTCGATAATGGGCTGAAGCCGTGATGTTGCCTACCAATTGCGTACGTCTGGTCAACTGGATCGAACAGTTGGAAAAGGACCATGTCCTTTACCAATTGAGTGGTAATCCCAGTGGCCATCTACGGGCTGTGCGCGTGACTCGTCTGGAACCGGCCTAGTTTCGATCCTCGCCACGACAGAGACCAGACGAACCTTAGTCTTCACAACCGGGAAGACACCAAACAGAAATTGAAACGCCGAGCTCAAGGCCTGTGAACCATTACAGACTAGGTATTTAACCGGCTCCGCGGCAAGGCGTTCCGGATGTGGCTCTGATCGCTTGATAACCGAGGCGAACAACGGGCCCTAGCGGCACCGATGCTCGAAGCCCAGAGAAACTGGCAAGACTACATCTGTTTCCCAAAGGGGCCAGCATCGATGGATCTCAAGTATCCTTGACCGGTATGAACCTGGACACGTCGTGGCGTGTGCCCAGCACTTGAGCCTCGCTCTTTTTCGGATTGTCTTTATATAGAGGGCGGCAGATGTTTGCTAGACAACCGCTGATGCTTTCCGACCTTCGTGGCGATGCATTTCACCCCGGCAATAAACCCCAGTCTGCTCTCGAGTAACTCTGCTCTAGACAAGATACTTTTGTAGGACAGAATCTAGTCGACCTCCCACCAACGGGTACGTCGGCTGGGTCTAAGGAAAAGACATAATGCGTGTCTCCCACCCACCTCTGGGGCGTTGGGATGGCCGCGTTTGCCTTCCTCGGACGTAAAAGAAATTGCCTTTGTTTCATTGCCTCGTAGCCCAAGGCGAGCGAGTCGCGGCTGGAAAGGGGTGGGAAAACAATCGCGAGGTGTGGCACCGAATATCAGACGCAGTCCACGGCACACCGAGGAGCACAGCACGAGCGGGGTTGGGGTTAAGGGCGAGACTTCCGACGACAGGATGCCCCGGCGGGATGCCGAGAATAGATCCGCAACCCAAAAGGCTAAATCTGGGGGAGAGAGTGTTGATGCCCTGAATCCGTTTTTTCTGTTTCCATTCCGCCTTGCCACATTTCGCCGTATAAAGTGAGGCCTCTCGACACATCGTTCATCGGGTAGTTTGATATCACACAAGTTGATCATTCATTCTTCTTCACGCTAGTTGAACAAACGCCAGTTGACTGGACGCAGCCGCATGCTTTGCCTTCTTCCTGCGCATCGTTCTTACGGTATGTGAGAGCTTTCGCCCTGGCAGTTTTCATCCTTGATAGTTGCCACGGCTTGTGGCGCCCGATGCGTCAACTGACATCGAGACAGGATCGGTATAAGAGGCGAGGTCTATCTGACAACCAAATCCCAATGGCCGGCTTTTCTATGAGTCGGAGGAAGCCTCCTCCACCAATGCTGAATCTCAACGACGTTGACGTTCAGCGCCAAAAGCGACAAGCACCTCCAGCTCCTCCTCCCCCCATGCCAGTACCTCCAGCAGCTCCTTTGCCTGCTCCCCCTCCTCCAGTACCTGCTCCGGCGCCTCCTCCAGCACCTGCTCCAGCGCCTCCTCCAGCACCTCCAGGAGCTCCTTTACCTGCGCCAGCACCTCCTCCGGCACCTGCTCCAGTACCTCCAGGAGCTCCTTTGCCTGCTCCCCCTCCTCCTTTGCCTGCTCCAGCGCCTCCTCCAGCACCTCCAGGAGCTCCTTTACCTGCGCCAGCACCTCCTCCGGCACCTGCTCCAGTACCTCCAGGAGCTCCTTTGCCTGCCCCCCCTCCTCCTTTGCCTGCTCCAGCGCCTCCTCCAGCACCTGCTCCAGTACCTCCGGGAGCTCCTTTGCCTGCTCCTCCTCCTCCAGCACCTGCTCCGGCACCTCCTCCGGCACCTCCTCCAGCACCCGATCCAGCACCTCCTCCAGTACCTGCTCCAGCGCCTCCTCCAGCACCTGTTCCAGCACCCTCAGGAGCTCCTTTGCCTGCTCCGCCTCCTCCTGCAGCTGATACTCCGGCCGACGTTCCCCCCGCCAATGGTCCTCCTGCTTCCGACCTTTCTCCGCCTGCGGTAGGTTCCAGGCAGCATAGGAAGCGACAAGTATCACCACCTCCCTCACCATCAAGCCCCCCTACAACGCCGCCGGCCTCCCCAGGGGCGCCACCACCCCCGCCTCCCGTCTCTCCAGATATGCCGCCACCTCCGCCTCCAGTCTCTCCCGGTATGCCGCCACCTCCGCCCCCGGTCTCTCCCGGTATGCCGCCACCTCCGCCCCCTGTCTCTCCAGGTATGCCGCCGCCACCTCCGCCCCCGGTCTCTCCCGGTATGCCGCCACCTCCGCCCCCTGTCTCTCCCGGTATGCCGCCGCCTCCGCCCCCGGTCTCTCCCGGTATGCCGCCGCCTCCGCCTCCCGTCTCTCCCGGTCAACCACTTCCTCCGCCTCCAGTTGCCCCCATGCCGCCACCACCACCGCCTGCAGTCCCTCCGCCTCCGCCTCCACCAGCACCTCTTCTCCCACCCCAGGCGCCTCCACTGCAGCCGCTACCGCTGATGCCACCGCCTCAACCGCCCTCCCAGAGCCCTACAAGCACCGTCACCATCACTCTCCCTCCCGCGACCGTCACAGTGACTGCCACAGTCTTCCCTGCTTCGAACGGCGCCGGTCTAACCAACGCCGAGGGTGGCTCACGTGGCGGAAGTAGTGGACGACCTCCCGAACAGGGATCATCCATCAACATCAACATGACCCAGGGCAGCCCGTATCTCACTGGTCTCGTGGGAGCCACCCTTGGTGTCATGGGACTACTATGTAAGCGCGCTCATTCCCAGATTGTTATAGCGCGATACTGATGTGTACGACTACTAGTTATGTTGTCAGTCCTCGCGGGAGGCATCTTCATGTGGCGCAGGCGCAAACACCGTCACGCGGAGAGGGTTTTGCCCATGACCATGCCACCCATGCCACCCATGCCGGCATACGACTTGGAGGATTACAATCAACCTCCTCCCCATGAGCATCCCCGGAAAATTTGAATGGTTTTGATTGCGAGTTGTTGACTGCAGACCTCTTGTCCCTGCTTTCCTTTTTCTAAAGCAGTAATATTCTGAGGACTGACCCCCCTCTCTGTCAGTTGTAGCAATGATGTGGTACTATGTCAGTCGCTATAGGACTTTGTAATGTTGTACTTCTATTTTCAATAGCAAGCCGAGATTGTATTCAATGGGCTGTGTGTCATTTAGCATCTTGTTCAGTCTAAAAGCAAAATTCGCTCAAGCGGGTCAAGGTAGCTGAATATCATCATACGATTAACCTGGCATGACCTGGATACTGTAAGAGATCTAGCAGCGAAGAAAGACATTCTCACAGCATGAATCAACTCCGCCAAGTCAATTGCACTCAAGTGATAATTGCTTGTCTACATGTTGTTTGGTCAGCCACATCTATGTCAGGATCCACGAGCCGCTGAACACCTTGACAGCTTGGTATTCCAATCTCGGTTTGATCCATATAGGTGGCCCGAGGTGCGCATGTTTCGTTTTATCTCAAACGGCACGGACATCACTAGGTAGTCTGTACGTGCCGACATCTCCAACAAGAAGCCCGTGAGGCACTTTATTTGTAAATAGGGGTCCAACGCATTGGACGGGGTCTCTGCACAGATGCTCCTTGCATCATGCGACGTTTGACCAGGCCACTCTAACACACGTGCCCTATCGTCCGCAGCGAAAGAACAAGGCTGGCTTTGGAAGTAGTAATGCCGAGGTGGTGATGCAGGTTGTTTATAGCAATCTAGCCGGGCCGATGCCTGCATTGATGCGCTGCTGCACTACTGCATCCACTCATGGCACTAGGTGCATGTCTATCTTCACGCCTCCAGTTATTGTCGATATGTACCTAGTCCAACCGAGTGTGTTATTTTTGTACGTCTCATACCATCTTTCGAGACGCAAGATGCGCATTGCATGAAAATATCAGGCTTACTTTTTGATGTTCTTTCTGCCCCACCTCGGAGATGTTTCCTCACCTTTTTCGGCCAAGGTCCTCTCAGGCAAGAGACGTATATTGGATCGAAGCAACGCCGAAGTAGCGACACCATGTATTTCATAGTTCCGACCAAGCTCGGCCAAAAGTCAGACGAATTAGGCTCGATTCCGAGCAGTTCGGAACCGGGCCGCTGGGGCCTTTCAAGTCAAACATGCCACCGTAGCCCGGAAGGTAATGATCTGCTCTAAAAAGGAAAAAAAAAAGAAAAAAGAAAAAAAGCCCCGATTGTTCGATATTTGATGAAATCGGGATGCAGCATTGCGACGTGGAGCCGGTGGGCCGTCTCAAAAACATTACGTGCCCACATGATTCTCATCGCGAACAGATGGACACCACGAGATCCGGTGGCGGGTGCTAACGATTGAGGTTGATGTTGAGTTGAGATGAAGTCGCATCAGGGTAACGAGAAGCGAGGTGCGTATCCCGGGGGAGGAGTGGAGGCGCAGATGAGGTGGGAGAGCGTCACATCTCCTCGTTGCTCGCGCTCAACAGTCTTTGCCATCGTCAGTGTTAAGCTAAGCGATAACCCGCCAGTGTCTGAAACCGTGTCCATAGCACACATGATCAACTTCGCTTGAGTAACTGCATTTAGCAATGGCAAGAATACCTTGGAGTGTTGGGAGGCAGTCATCATCGCTGTTGACGCATGTGTCACATGGAACTCGCTACTCGCCTTGAACGGATCAAAGGGCTGGGCAGGCCAAGACACCCAAGCGTATCATAGAGGAGGGTTTGTTTCTTCAGTCAAGCTCTAACCAGGCCTCTCAAAAAGCCCAAGGAACCCCAGTATACTTATCCCTGGACCTATAATATTCGAGCATTGACTAATATGGAGTGACAGTCGCCCCTAAACTCCGTGTCCGAAAGGCGAGGGGGGATGCTTCCGTCCTCATGCAAGTTTCCGGTTGCCGGGAAAGCCAATTGCAGAAATTGGCTTTAATACATGATTTACCGCCCTTCGTATTATTGAAAGACTATTGGTCGTCGAGGATGCTCTCAAGTCTGTGCTATTTGAGAGGATTGCACAATGATTAAACGAAGACCTCGACTCTCATCCCTTTGCCTTTTAAAAAGTGCATCTCATCTGCTGGACCGGACCCTTGCCGTCTTCAGCCGACCCACACTTAGTCTGGTGTTATTGAAGCTTACGGATATAGATAGATGGATCGTTGGGTTGAAGCACAGGCTCGACGGGTCCTCCCGAAGCGCATGGTCACTTGCGGGTTCGCCCGTTGTGGAGTTACTCAGCAGAGCTTATGCGTGCGATCGAGGCTTATCGACCTAAATGTTCCTCTCACAGTGTCGATATCCATCCTTAGCTGCGTCGAATCTCCCATAATCTATTCCCAGTCGACAACTGACCAGGGTGAGAAGGCTGTGTGGTGTCACATGGGCCGCTAGCATTCTGGTGTCCGGAGTTGGCGGTTTGCGAATGTCACGATGTGATATAAGGCGTTAATTGCTGCCCGCAATTAACGGCGTCGTTTTTGCGCGACAGCGGAGAATTTCATCAGTTTAAGCCGATATCAGAAATTCGTGAAAGGGTAACTATACTAATACTGATATTCATCGACTGACTTTACCTATCTTGGCCAAGTAGACTAAAAGGCGTGTACCGTGTGTTACTACATTGTCTGCGCCTCAACGCTTTTATAGTACTTATTAGCTCGTTCTTTTCGACTCACCTCTTCCCCATCGGCTCAGTTCACTGTTGTTCACGGCTTATCTAACGAAGAATGACGACGAGAACATCGCCAAAAGAAACAACCCCAACAATGTCGGAACACATCGATCTGAGTTTTCTGGTCTTGTTCTTGAAGTTTGTAACTACTCATGCTCTGAAACCGTCGCGCAGTACCACTTTGCCCGGACACTCGAGCTCATAATACGGCCAGCCGCCTTTCAATTCTCGACCATGGCGTGCCGGGGGCTTCTCGAGCCAACATTGTTCCCCGCCTCAAGCCGCAACCGATCATGAGAGGCCGAAATGGGCTCACACGCAAAACACCTCGGGAAGCAATCATGGATGCATAGCCATGGCGGTGTGGAAACTCGAGCCGCAACCTCTTCCGTTTGCATGTCGTGGTTCACTAGAATGATGTGGATAAAAGGAGTAGCAAGGTTGGGTTAAGTATGTACTGTAAGCTGAAGTTGGACAAACGGGGCTTTCTGGAAGAACGAATAAGGCTATTGGGTGGCGCACTTCCTCGTCCCCCGGTGATGTCCAGTTACACAAGAACATAGGGGGGGGGCGGGCTGAATGCTTTATCAAAACGGTATAAGTAAGAGGGATTAAGGATCCGATTCCGCCTGTCTGCTACATTGTTGCCTAGGTGGCCAGGTGTACTTTTCAAGCTGAGATCAACAGTCCACTTACGCATCGGCACAAATCGTTCCCTCGTTGGCTGACTCGGGCCGATTCAGATGGGCCAGCTCAGCTAGGCCGGCAAAGGCAATTGATCCTTTCCGAAGGCACCAATCCGACCAATGGTGATGGGGAATCCTGTGTGTATGGCGGCTTGCATGCTAGCAAACGTCTTCATCGGCCGAAAGCAGTCCCTTTGGAAACCATGATGCCAGGATGGCATCTGCTTTCGTCGACGCCGCTGGGTCTTAAAGCCCTGGTCTCTCGACAATTGTCCTCAAATGCTTCATGTTGAAAGTTTGTTGTAGTCATCCCTCCCGCTCCGTCTTGTACCTACCTAGTCTTGAGGTGAGAGAGGTGTAGGGGTGGAACCGGTGACGAGGTTAGATGGCGAAGGGATGAAGCCTCGGAGAATTGGATAAGAGAAAAGTTCACCAGCAGTGAGCGATCCCGTTCCTTAACGGTTTGTTCTAGACAACCGGTACTATGAGCATTCACCCAATGGCTTTATATCAAGCATCATTGAATATCAAGCATATTGCTGGCGGATGTATATCAAGAACTTGGTCAGCTGTGGCACAGCCAAGTCATTTTCCAAGATGCACAGGATTCCCGGACGTTTGGACAGGAAATAGCCTGCCAAGTGGCCCAACAGACCAGAAATGGCATCGAAGAGAGACGAAAGAGTTCGTCAACTGCCAACGATCACTGGAAAAAGTGAAGGACGGAGCCGAGGTTGACGACGGTATTTGTTTTTTTGCCGAGGAATTCAACGTCCGTCACGGTAGGCGCCCTCTGTCTTACGGCAGTGACCACGATGACCGTCCGGACCAACCCTGAAGGGCGGTTACGCATGTTGGCAAGGGACCATGAAGTCGTTGAAGTCTGGTCGTGGCCAGTCGAGAAGGTTGACAGCCGCTGGCCGACATCAAAAGGGACGACGCTAAGGGAACCAGTTTCCAACAAACACTATAGCGCCAAAGCGTTCAAAACAGAAAATCTTCTCATCAGTCCGCACGAACAGGTATCATTTCTTTAATTTGTATTCCCCCGGAAAACGAAAAATGCCCAAAAAAGAACAGCCCAACCACAACACAAACCTCTCACCCGTCCTCCAACGGCCTCCTCACAAAGATCTCCAACGCGCCCCTCATCTTCTCCTCCACCGCCTTCCTCTCTTTGTGACTCGTCGGCAGGCCCACGCGGCAGACCGCCCTGCCGAGCACCTCGCCCATCCTCCTCTCGCGCGCCCGCCGCTGAGCCAGCGCCGCCTCCGCCGCCGCGCTGCCCCCCGTCGGCCGCCTGAAGCTCAGGCTCCGCCGGGTCGGCTTCTGCATCAGCAGCGCGTCGGCCACCGTCCGCGAGATGGGCGCCAGATCCGAGACCACCTTGGACAGCGTCGCCGTCAGGAATACGAAGGCGATGTTGTGGTTCGGCGCTGTTGCGAGGATGTCGAGCACCGCCGTCTTGTCGTCTTCCACCTCGGCCGAGGACCGCCCCGCTGACCCGGCCGTGCCGAGGTTGGGGAGCGCGAGCTCCATCTTGGCCCAGAGGGCCGCCGTGATGATGCCGTCCGTGAGGCCGCCCAGGAAGAGGACCAGGACCTCGGCCACCACTTCGAGACCGTAGAGCGACGGCAGCTGCTCAGGCAGCGCATCGACTAGCGGTCGGTCATTGTCGAGCGCCTCGACCAGCGCGACCACCAGGCTATCCCTGGACTCTTGGTCTTTTAGCAGCCATGCCGTCTCGTCAAAAGGCCAGCCGGGTTTGTCAGCGGGAATGACGTAATCCTCGGTCATGCTTGCATCGGCAAGGACGCGGGCCGTCATGGTCTCCACGGCCTCGGTCAGTTTGAACAGCTCCTTCGGAGCGGCACAGTGGACGTCAAGGTCGTACGGGATGGAACTGGACCCCGTCGTCTCCGCCCTCGACTTGAGGAAAGGCCGGATGCCTCCGTCAGGGACACGGATGAGCTCGCCGATCGAGCGCCCGAAACACGTCGGGAGCCAGGATGCGCGGACCGGGATGAAGTGGTCCCTGCCGTCTTCGACCCGAAGCACCAGAATGTCTTCCAGCGATGCACGGCCGTCGTTGAGGGCTCGTACGTGAGACAAGTCGCTGACGTAGACCTCGATTACCCCGCTCACCGTCTCACCCGGCTCCAACGTCACCTCGCTGCCGACATCTGGCGACTCCTCGCCGATGGATGGGCTGCCTGTCCGCTTGAACCATGTCCTTAGCCACTGCGCCGGGCTGGGCGCGTCTGGGTCTTCCTCGACTGTCGGCTTCTCGACGAAGGTGAACTTGGCCGGCACTCGGCCGGTGTTGGCTATCGTCAGGGTCGCGCTGTGCCTGCTGCGATAGCCAACCTCGCCAAAGTCAACAGCCTCGTTGAGGCCCATGGCCTCATGTTTGTTCTTTGTTGACTGATACGGGTTGTCGAGGATAAGTGTGATCAACGGTCGGCCCTCGTTCTCAGCGCGGTCGAGCTCCTTGGCAACTTCGGCATGAACCTTGGCCTTGAGATCAGGGACCACCGCATCGTAGTCGAGAGTGAAGATGGAGATTATCGGTTTGTGGTCCGACGATATGATCCGCTGGTGAGAGGTGTAAATGTCGAGCCGTATCCTGTCCGTGGCCCCTTCTTTTGTGACGACCTCCTCCGGCTCGTTGTCGCCGTCGTCATCGTATTCGTCGTAGTCGACGCCGGCCTCGCCAGTTGGAGGCTCCTCGCCGTCCGCGTCAGGATCGTAGCTGAAGAGGACATCGTCGTCGTCGGTGGCGTGGTCGAGTCCCCGCGCCTTCATATCCTCGTCCTTCTTCCTCGCCTCCTCCGCATCCTTGACGCTTTGCTCATACTCCTCCCTGTCCTTCCTTGTTCGGTACAGGATGCGGTCGCACCAACTCGGGGCCCTTTGCTTCTCGCTCGAGTCGAACAGGCTGATTGTGCCGACATCGTACTTGTATGACGGCAAAAACGTGATCGGGCCTTCTCGCCATCCATCGTGGAAGGCCTTCTTCTCCTTGATAACCTTCCGGAGTTGGTCGTGGGGCAAGAGGGAGTCCAGAGTTGCCTGCAGCGAGGCAGGGTCATCACTCGGGTCTGGCATAAACTCGTCGGGGTCTGGTAAGGAGCTTTCCGAATCATCGAAGCTGGGCGACGACAAGGAGGTATCGACGGTGGACGTGTCGTCGTCGCTGCTGTCGATTCTCTTGACCACCAAAATCTCCTCGCCTGCGATGACCTTTCGGCCTTTCCTATCCAGGTCGTACTCTCCACGGGTGTGCAGCAGGAGCAGCCGCCGAATGTCGTTGCCGGGGAGGCCGTCAATGCGGAAGTTCAAGTCACCCAACCAGAAGGCGAAGTCCTCGTCGCCGATCTTCTCCGCGTCGGCGTCGTTCTCCCCGGCCAGGTTGATGGGGTCGAACTGGGTTCGAGTCAGGATCTGGCCAATATCCCAGATCCTGCGGTCCAAGTACGTCTGCTCTACGCCGCTAGCGAGGTGGCAGTTGACAAAGACCATGCGGGTCGTCTCGCCGAGGAGCATGCGGGCCGTCACGGCGCCCTTGTTTCCAAGGTAGCCGAACAGACCTGTGCCTACTGAGACGGTGCTCACGTTGGTGATGGTCGGCGCGACTTCCGGGGAAGCATAGGCCAACAGCAGCAAGCCGGACATTTGCTCGGCGGCGACGAGCTTGTAGCCGTCGGGCATGGCCTCCTCCAGTGCTGCCTTCCACTTCATCATGGGCGCCGGGTCGGAGGACATGCGGTTCATGTAGTCCCTCGCCATGTTCAGATCCACAATCTCCTGCAAGCCCAGCACATATAGCCCGATCTTGTCGCCGCCGACCAGGTGTACGGAGGCATTGGGGTCCTGCTTGTCTGATGCTCCTTCGGTGGCGGGCGGAGGGTTCGTCATGACCGTGTCGCGGTCGGACACGTCAACCTTGGAGAGGGTCGTGTCGAGGCCATTTCCATCGATGAACCAGCTCGCCAGGTCTTTGTCGGTGCCGGGACACGCCGCGACGTTCCAGGTTCCAATCTTGACACGGATCCGATGGGGGCGGACGTACTCCTGCCGGCGGGCGTAGACGGCGCGGGCAAGGGACTGGGGCGTCGAGGTCAGGTCGACGGGGTCTTCTGATGTCGTCGAGGGGGTGGTATCGGAGTGCGCCATTGCGGAAGGCCCAGCTATGCGGTGTTGCTAGGTCTAGTTGGCAAGGGGGTTCGAGCTCGAGCTCGAAAGGGGACGAGGAAGCTTCGGGTTTTTGAGCGCCGCAGACGGCGGGCGAGTGACGGGGGAGGGGGTGGAGGTTTGAGACAAGAGGCCGGTTTGGGAGCCTTTAGCTTCGTTGGCGTGGTGGTCGTCAATCAGTCTGGAGACGACCGGCGCATGATTGTT
Organism: Colletotrichum eleusines; assembly: GCA_016807845.1. NCBI lineage: Eukaryota > Fungi > Ascomycota > Sordariomycetes > Glomerellales > Glomerellaceae > Colletotrichum > Colletotrichum eleusines. The sequence continues at coordinate 2,465,282 of JADEZO010000010.1, read as the reverse complement.
GACAATTCCGGCGGTGATGCGAGTCGTTCTAAGTGCGGTCGCGAACCAGGATGGCAGCAGTTATGCGGAGGGGGTGGGGGAATGCACAAATCCCAAAGGAACGGTCGATAGATCGGAAAAGGTACTGTATGTATTGTATTGCAGTATGGGTACAGTAAGGGGGGGGAGATGGACGAAACCAGTGCAGAAAAGAGTCGACGAGGTCGAGGTCTCGGTACGGGGGTGAACAAGTCTAGGTTGTAGAGCAAGAACAAGTAAGTGTACCGATGTGATAAAATTTACTCATGCAGTGTACCTACATACTGTACATACCTAGGTAGGTAGGTAGGTACAGGTAGGTAGGTATACGACGTGACATCAGTATCTGTTGATGCAGTGACTCTCAAACAGATGTGAGAAGGAAAAGGGCTGGGGGGAAACCGGATTGTCACTGGGATCCGGTCTGTATCCCGAAAATGACGACGGATTCTAACAGGGATTTCAGCCAGCCAGTGTGTGTCTCTCTTCTCCACATCCGGCATTCAGCGTCAGTGACGTGCCTAATGCAGTCAGTTAATCAGTCAGTCAACTGTACTTCACTACATTTTGCACTGTCACAGCCCAGAGATTGGCGGGGTAGCGACGATAAGGACCGATAAGGACCGATAAGGACCGTGAGGGCGGGCGATGAGGATAAGGTAAGGCTGCTTGCTAAGCACACCTCGGCAACTTAGGAGGTGCATCTGTAGGTACGGGTACGGATCGGTATTTCTGACATCAACAACTTACGATCCCACCCCGAAGCGTCGACACCCACGATCGACTTCATAGTACATAGTGACCTAGTTCTCTCCGCCCAAGACTCACCCAAGACGATCGACAAACACATATCCATTTCTCCTGATTCCCCGACAAACCAATCAATCAATCGAAAAAGAGAGTGCAGCCAAACTCGCGCCTCTCGACGCCACGCCGTCAACAACCACCAAGTCCAACAGCAACAACAACAACAAAACCCCCCAGAATGTCCCGTTCAACCCCCCGCAAACGCGGCCATGCTCGCCACTCCTCTGCTTCCGGCCACGGCCCTCGTCCCGTGCAGTCCGACTACGAGTCCGACGCCGCCCACTATCTCGACTCCCACCCGGTCCCCGAGCCCAACCCAGCCCTGCTGAACCGCACCAACACTGACCTCAACCTCTCCGTCCTGCGCCGCTACCTCCCCTCCATCAACTCCACCCTCTCCATCGCCGCCAACGCCGTCGTCTACACCTTCAATCCCTCCCTCCCCGGCTGGGACAAGACCGGCATCGAGGGCACCTACTTCCTCTGCATGCAGGACCCGGCCCCCGCCGCACCCGCCGCACCCCGCGCCTGCATCTTCGTCCTGAACCGCCGCGGCCTCGAGAACGTCATCCTCGACCTCGGCGACGTCGCCGACTTTGAGGTCGTCGACGAGATCTACATCTTCCGCCTGCGCGGCGCCGCCGCCCCCGCCGCCAGTGACGAGGACGACGGCAGCAACAACAAGGTCATGGGTATCTGGATCCACGCCGACAAGGAAGACACCCGCGTCATGAACGCCGCCCTAATCTCCGAGACGCTTAAGCACGTCCGTATCGCCGGGGGGCAGCAGAACGAGACCGACGGCGGCGCCGCCGCCGCCACCGCTCCCGCGCCGCAGGAGGAGCTTGGCCCCGCCATGCAAGCCATCGGGAGGCGGCTGAGCCTGAGCGACCTGTTCGGCGCCCAGAACGGGACCAAGGGCTAGGAGCCCGCCGTCGCCGACGACGACACCGACGTGTGGAAGGACAAGCACCGCGAGGGAGGGACGTACCAGCCCAAGAGGCCTCAGCCCTGGATGGCGAAGCTGCTGCTCAAGTGCACTCCATTTTGAGGCACGCACATGTTGCCGTGACCGGGGAGTGCAGGAAGGGAGGGAAAGGCAAAAGAAAGATGGTCGCCGTACACATCATCCCACGAATGTCACGAGACATGTTGCACATAGGGGTGGGTGGTGTAGAGGGGAGCTCCGGAAATAGAAAAAGACAGGAGCGGTGAATACCAATGATACCCTTTGATTAAGAAGAATGAAGAATCTAAGAAAGAAAAACGAGTTGTTTTGTTTCCTCGTAAAATGATGCAAAAATCGTCATGGGTCTTCGTGATGTTCCGAAAAGCCCGCCATCGTGACTCGCAAGTCTAGGTGAGGCTGTTTTCCACCCCGTTACGGCTCTACCGAAAAAGCTTGTGTCCCCTGGTAAACAAGACTCATAAATAATAATGACAAAAAAAGACCAATGCCCCCCCTGGTTCATTACCACTGAAAAGTGAACAACACCCTCCACTCATACCGTGCCGCTGATGCTGAGTTCCCGGATCTCCTGCAACACCTGCTCGACGCGCTGATCCAGCTGGCCCTGGGCATATTGCTCGCGTGTGTCGGCGTCGAGGTACTGCTGGACCTGGGCCATCCGGCTGTACGCCTCGGCGCAGAAGCGCAGCTGGATCTTGACGAGGGCCTCGAAGGTGGGGTCGAGGTAGGGCACGCGGAGGTCGATGAGCTGCGGCAGCTCCGTCGACAGCTGCTCGTTGAGCTGCTCATAGGCGGCCTTGGCCATCTCCATCTCCTTCTCGGCGCGCGGCAGCTTCGTCACGTCCTTGTCGGGCTTCTCGACGAGCTTCTTAACCTTGGCCCGGAGCGCGTCGTAGTCGAGCAGCTTGTGGCCGCGTTTCTTGATACCTACATGGCGGGAGCGGCGGGGTCAGTGCTTGGTGCGCGTGCATGCGTGTGTGCGTGCGTGCGTACATGGGTTTTTTGGAGGGGGGGGGGGGGGGAAGGGGAAAGGGGGAAGGGGGGAGGGGGCAATGGCTCGGGCGGGTGGTGGTTTGGACTGACATTCGTTAACGTCGGGGAAGTAGGCACAGAAACGGGAGATTGGTTCGAGGACGGTTTGCCTATACCCAAGAGTCAGTCTGGCTTCGTTGCGCGGTCGACATCATGGCCAGGGCATCGTTCGTACTGGTAAGGGCCGTCTAGCGCCTTGATCGTCTCGGCGTCAAGGTCCTCCACGGCCTGCTTGTAGCTTCTGCTCACGCCGTCCTTGGCTCCGGCGTCTCCGTAAAAGGCGTCTATCGTCTCGGCGATGCGCATCTGGGAGGCAGTCATGGCTTGGAGGAAATCGGGTTAGCCCACCGCCACCGTTGGTTGAGGGGGAAACAGGCCACCGCGGGCCGTCGTCGCGACAAAAAGAAACACACCTCGTAATGAGTCCAGATATCCCTTGGCCTCCTTCTGTAGCCGTAACGAGGCGGTCTCCATAGTTCTGAATCGTCTGCCCGAAGAACAAAAACTGTCAATATGCACTGCCGTGGTGCATCTTCAGGCCGGGAAGGGAGGGGAGATCGTTGCCCACCTCTCTTCAACCTCGTAGTCGCGGTCGTTGGTCTTCTCCACGTGACCTGCCAAGATCAGAATCTCGTACTATGGGCGTTGGTTGGGCAGAAAGGAGGGGCTCACCCGTCTTCATCATCACCTGCGTCGTCGCCCGGTTGACATTTTTCTTGAAGCCTGTAGTCCTTCCATCAGCCCCGTCCAGACAGGGAGATCTCCTTTTCGCTCAGCGTGCGCCAAGCAATGAGGGGTGCCGCCCAAAGAAGCGAGTCGTACCTGCCCACGACATCTTGATCTAGGTAGTTCGGGATATGTCGCTCGGGGTATGTTGGTGGGGGTGGGGAGAAGACAGGATAAAAGCCCTCAGTAGTCGAGCGGTGTGCGTATTGATCACTAGATGGTTCGCGAGGAGGATATCGTACAGTTCGTGTGAAGGCCGTTTCGTCGTCCAAAGTTCAGAAGAGAAGGAAGGGAAATGCGTCTGGGGTGGTTTTGATTGAGCGGACGAATCACTCGTCGATTCAGACCCGGGAAGCCCAGCGGACAACGCCCGGCAAACGGCAAGCGACGTCAGCGATGGGTGGAGGCTCAGACTGCGCCACGCTTGCTTTATTGGTGTTGGCCCAGCCTTAGCGTCGGGACGTCTGTGGCGCAGCACAGCAGGCAGCCTTTAATTATAGGTCGCAAATACTGATACCGTTTGCTAATTCCGCAGGTGTAAAGGACAGCATAATCATAATAGAGCAGACATACTCTTCTCATTTCCGCACATTTGTACCATTATCCAAAGCGGTGTGTAACTACTCTTATGCACATTACCAAGACGATACCATAGTCTCCATTCATTGTTTCCAAACCCGCCAAAGTTTCGCCAAAACCCCCCCGGATTGACGTTTCGTACTCAACCTCTCGTCACCACCACAACCACCACAACTATCGCATCTGCCAACACCATCAGTTTCTCTGAATTAGGAACGGAGATGGCCGGCCCTCGCGTCCTTCTCATCAGCCTGGGAAACCCCGAGCCGTATTACAACACACTCCACTCCGCCGGCCACCATGCCCTTAACCACCTTCAGAAAATCCTGAGCCCTTCCCAGCCCGCCTTCCACAGGCGCCGCTTCGGCGGGAGCTCATGCCTGGCGTCCATCGGCCCCAAGTACGCCATGATACAGAGCCCGGGCCTCATGAACGTCTCCGGAAAATGGGTCGCCAGGGCCTGGAAAGATGCCCTCGGCATCCGTGACCCGGCGGACCTGAGCCTCCTCCTCGTCCACGACGACCTGGAGGAGAAGCTGGGCTTCGTCACGACAAGAAAGTGGAAGAGCAGCCACCGAGGCCACAACGGCGTCAAGAGCGTCAACGCCGCTCTTCGCCGTGAGGATTACCCGGGATCCGAGTGGGCGAGAATATGCATTGGTATTGGACGCCCAGAAGAGCGTGAGAAGAAGATCGTATCTAAATACGTGCTCAAGCCCATGTCAAGGGAGGAACGGTCTGCCATTGAAGACGACGCAGGGCCGGGGCTTCACGATTGCCTTCTCGCATGGGAGGAGAAGTTAGCTACTGCAGCCGGGAAGTGGAACTCCTGAGTCGATAGTCTCTACTTTCCCCAAAACCGCGGGCCTTCTTGTTGCTTGCACACCCGTCTGCCCCTAGGCTGCGCCGCGAGACTGACAAGTCAGCTTTTGCAGCCTTGGGAAGTCGGTCCCCATGAAGCGCGCGGACTGCCGCCCCCTCAACCAGAGACATGTCCAATCTCATCTCTGATGCCGGGCGCGCCTGGCTTCGGACAACGCACATGTTCTATCATTGTCATGCATGAATCATCAACGGTCCCCAGGGGGCATCTTCAGGTAGCCTCCTCGGGTCCCGGCCGGCCATCGAGCCACTTGCTCATGTACGGCCCGTCGAGCCAGTATCCGAGCTTGGCATAGTAACTCCTCACGCCTACACCAGAAATGACACTAATCTTCTCACTGCCGTGCTCGTCCCTCGCGATTCTCTCCGCCTCCTCCATGAGAAGGGTGCCGAAACCCTGGTGCTGGAACTTCTTGGGGTCTCTAGCATGCACTGGCACCGCAGTACCGTACACGTGCAACTCTCTCACGAGACTGGTCGGCTGTCCCACAAGCTCCTCGCGGTAGGTGTACTTCTCGGTGCACTTGCGCAGGCGGAGCAGGGCTACGAGGATGTCCTGCTTCGGGTCCTCGTATGCCAGGAACGTCTCCCATCCACCATTGGCCGTGTAGTCTCGCCTAACGAGCTCGATTTGGTTGGGCCGGATCTTGTTCTTCACTTCGTTCACGCCGACCTCGCGCGTCCGCACATCGCGACATGTCGTGCCGAAGTCCTTCATTCTCGCCAGCGCCAGCTCTCGCAGGTTGCCGTTCTCGACACCAGACGTGACCAGGGGCATCGGGATGTCTCTCTGGACACGGTAGATACGGGTCCATGGCGGGATCAGCGCCAGGATCCTGGCGACAAGGTCAATAAGGCCGTTGGGCGTGTAGTTCTGGTAGCGACCCGTCCGCCACAGCTCGTACAAGCCAGTGCCTCTGATGACGAGCGTCGGGTAAATCTTGAGACCGTCGGTACGGAAGGCCGGATTCTCAAAGTACTCCCGGAACTGGTCCAGGTCTCTCTCCATGCCCACGTTGGGCAGGTCGGGCATCATGTGGCTCACGACCTTGAACCCGGCATCCTTGGCCAAGCAGAACGTCTCGGCGACGGCTGCGACCGTGTGTCCGCGGTTCGTGTCCCTCGCAACATCCTCGTAGAGTGACTGCACCCCAATCTCCAATCTTGTGCAGCCGTAACGCAGCATGTCCGTCAGATGCGGCTGCCAGCAGTAATCCGGCCTCGTTTCGATCGTGATTCCGACGCACTTGATGTTGCTCATCTCGCTGGCTTCCACGGCTTCGTCGACGTTGGATGTCTGGTACCCACTGAGCGCGTTATGCAGCTGGGCGATGAAGTCCTCCCTGTATGGAACCGGCAGGGACATGAAGGTACCGCCCATGATGATGTACTCGACCTTGTCGACGGAGTGGCCAAGGGACTTGAGCTGGTCAACGCGGCCGCGGGCCTGTTCGAAAGGGTCGTACCGCGCTCGAATCGCTCTCATCGACGTGGGTTCGTATCCGGTGTAGGACTGTGTGCTGTACTCGAAGTCGGAGTCTGGGCCGCCGGGGCAGTAGACGCAAATGTTGCCGGTGTAGGCGATATGCGGGCATCTATGGGGTTTGCACATGACAGCTACCACTGCGATGCCTGACGATGTTCCTACGCAAGACCGGTCAGGGCATGTTCCAACTTGTCGGATTCTGGAAGGGGAAACACACGAATAGGCTTAGCAATCAGCTTCGGCAATATGTATTTCTTGTAGTGCTCGGGAATCGCAGCAATAATCGCAGTCAGTGGCGGGATGTTGGCCAGCTTGTGCTTCCTCGAAAACTTGTTGCGCAGGGAGTTTAGGTTGAGGTCCTTGTGCGGGTTCTTGGGGTCCCTGACGGCCTCATGATCCTCGATCAGGGCGTTTGCGATATCTGCGCAGCATCTCAGAAAGCGCTCGTTCTCGGGCGGCAGATTATCGTTCTTGGATCGCGTCTTGGTGACGGTGGCGGTGGTGGTGGCCATCCTGACAGAGAGGTGCGCCGTATGACCGGCGTAAGTTGGTTCAGGAGAATGCCGGAAATGCTTCTTCAAGTTGAGTTCGGAACAAGCCGTCTGTCTGCCACAAGTTCGCCTACGTCGTTCGCTGTCGTTCGCGATAAGCTCTCGGAACACAGTCACTGTTGGATTGGAGTTGGCCTTCCGTTTCTCTTTGGCTGGGAAATTTTGGAGGACGGTTGAGGTGCGGGATGGTGGGGTAATAAATCAGCCACATTTTGACGTTCAGACGACGCCACATGTTTAGCTCTCATGCCACTCTCAATAGGTACGTCCCTGCAAGTGTCTACGTACCCAGGTACGTATCCTAGGTATGCACGGAGCTCTGGAATTGGGGTTGCAGTGCTACGTACCGTCTCAGTGCCTGTCGCCTATGCTTATGTCTGCGGCCTCGATTGGTTCGGTCGGATCATCTACTCGGCCGACTAGCGCGGGTTTTCCCGGGCTGCCGGGCCCCGTGGTTCCTCGTGGCTCGCGCTGCAGACCCGGTTGTCTCGCAGGAGAGCTCGGTTCAAGTTTTGCTGTGTGTCTCTTCCCAGTGCAGTCCGACCCTTCTTTTTCGGAAAGTGACGTGAATTGCTTTGCAGCAGCTGTTTTTTTCCCACGATAGCCGCATCCTCCTCCTCTCCTCCAACGAAACCCGCCCCTCACTGTAACCGGCGCCGCTGTTGTTGAAGCTGCGCTCTTTTTATTTTCTCATAACACAAATTACCCAATCCATACACATACCGACAGGATGCAGTCCCTGAGACAGATGCGGCCGGCGGGCAAGCTGCTCAACCAGGCTGCGAAGCGCGCATACAGCGTCTCCCAGGCCGGCCCTTACTCCAAGACCATTGACAACCTGCGCATCAACTCCGAGACCAAGGTCCTTTTCCAGGGCTTCACCGGCAAGCAGGGAACGTAAGTGCTGTCATACTCCCCTCCGTTAACCCGACGGTCGAACCGAGCCCCCTGTTTCGGGACTGGCCATCTGGCGATATTTGCTGTTTGAAGCAACACGCGGAGTCCACATCAAGGGGAGAGCTATTCTGAGCTAACGTACGTTTCCGCAAAACAGCTTCCACGCGCAACAGGCCATCGACTACGGTATGCGGTGATCCAACCCCCGAAGGTGGCTGCGCAGCTAATTGCTCTGCGCGCGCGCCGCCGCCGCCCGCGCACACACGCGAAACGTTGGAAAACATTCCGAGACTGATATCAATGGAGCGTATAGGCACCAAGGTTGTCGGCGGAACGAACCCCAAGAAGGCCGGCCAGGAGCACCTGGGCCTCCCCGTCTTCGGCAACGTCAGCGAAGCCGTCAAGGAGACCGGCGCCGACGCTACGGCCATCTTCGTCCCGTACGTCTTCGCGCGGCGATACCGACCCCAATCACTGAGCATAGGATGTTGACAAAAGAACACAATTAGCCCCCCTCTGGCTGCCGCCGGTATCGAGGAGGCCATCGCCGCCGAGATCCCCCTCGTCGTCTGCATCACTGAGGGTATCCCCCAGCATGGTAGGCCTCCTTTCCCTCCCGAGCGATGATTGTTATGGGATCCTCCGAGCTTCAAAAGTACTCACCGAAAAACCTCCCCTCTCACAGACATGGTCCGCATCACCAACATGCTGAAGACGCAATCCAAGACCCGTCTCGTCGGCCCCAACTGCCCCGGTATCATCGCTCCCGGCCAGTGCAAGATCGGCATCATGCCCGGCTTCATCCACAAGCGCGGCCGCATCGGTATCGTCTCCCGCTCCGGCACCCTCACCTACGAGGCCGTCAACCAGACCACCCAGGCCGGCCTCGGTCAGTCCCTCGTCGTCGGCATCGGCGGTGACCCCTTCAGCGGCACCAACTTCATCGACTGCCTCAACGTCTTCCTCAAGGACGAGGAGACGGACGGCATCATCATGATCGGCGAGATTGGTGGTTCCGCCGAGGAGGACGCCGCCGACTTCCTCCGCGCCAACAACACCGTCAACGGCGGCAAGCCCGTCGTCTCCTTCATTGCCGGTATCTCGGCCCCTCCCGGCCGCCGCATGGGTCACGCCGGTGCCATCGTCTCCGGCGGCAAGGGTGGTGCCGACTCCAAGATCTCTGCCCTCCAGTCCGCCGGCGTCATCGTCGAGCCCTCCCCTGCCGGCCTCGGCAAGGCCCTGTACGACGAGTTCGTCCGCCGCGACCTCTTGTAGAGCTCCATTTCTATCTCTCTCTCTCTCCCCCGGAACATCCCGGCCCTCGCGTGTTATGTGCGCGCGTAAAGAGGAGGATTCAGCTATGTATGTAACATGTTAAACAAAGAGACTTGTGTGTGTGTGCGTGTTTGCGTGTGTGTTGAAAGCGCCGTCGTCGCCGCCGCCGCCGCCGCCACCGCCGCGGGAATTCGGGGACAATTGTTTCTCGGCATGGGAGGATTAACGAGTCGTTTTCGTTTCCCCCATTGCATCGTGCGAGTTGCGTTGTGTTGTTGGACCCCATCAACAACTTGATATAGACTGGAGGTTTCTATTTTTAGGGGGGCACCAGGATAGGAATACAGTGGAAGGGTTTCGAGGTTCTCTCTTGACTTTGAAAGTAATGAAAAGAAACAGAAGCTAACCGCCGTTCCTCCTCATCCGTAACGTGTTTGTATCACAGAAACTTTTTATATATATACATATAAAACTTCTCGCTATCCGCGCTCTTGGTCCTTATTCGTTGCCTTCTGGCGCCATCTCGGCATGTATGACTCCGCCGTCGTACGATACTACTCCCCCCATCCACACCCCGAGGAGCGATCAGCAAGGGTCCCGACCCCGAACCCCGAGTGGAAAGCGGGCCAACCGTCGCCACCCCCAGAAAAGATTGGGGATACAGAGGCCAGGAGAAAGCAACGCGGATGCAATCCGGTGGTGCTGGAGAGCATACCGCGGCCATGTTTTTAACACGATGCTACATACTCATCTACACCCGCCGGAACGGAAGAAGAGGAAGAGGCAGGAAAGCAGAAGAATAGAGATGGTAATAATAACGCTGCCTTTGTGTATCTTACACAAACTCTTGAAATCAATAAGTCTCCCACGTTCCCCCCAGTAAAAAACGCCGCTGTCGTTGATGCAAGATTGCCCGATAGGCACGAAGCCAAAGCGGGGAGAAATTCCACGTCCTTCCAAAGCCCTCCCGGCCCCAAACCCATTTCCTATCCCCAACCAGCCCCGGCTGAGCTCTTTGAAAACGTTGCCGTCAGCGCTGGTACATTGCACGGGGCGTTCAGCCAGGCGTTGCGGGGCTGAAGTCTCCTAGAGCCGACTTGCAGAGCTCCCACTTCTACGAGGCTTCGTCAAAGACCGTGTTACTGCGTGACTGCCGGAACAGAAAGATAAAGAAAAAAAAGATGAAAGAAATAATGGGATCATCCGTACGCCCCCGCCTTTTCTAGATGTAAAAGACCCAACTCCCTGTTCAATGCGATGCCGCCTGGTGTCTCATGATTTGTTGTCGTTCGTGACTGTCTTTTCCCGTGACTGCCTTGGACCGAACGACGTCCAATGGGCTTGGCCCCGAGCAAGCGCCGTTCTGGTCGTCGGAGGCAGCGACATGGTGTCGGGGCGTTTTTGCGTTTACTACTGCTCGCCCAGGAGACGGGCCGTGATGTCTCCCATGTAGGCCTCCTCGAGCTCGTAGTCGGCGCCGTTGTTGCGGTCGATGCCCACAAAGACAAAGGCGTCCACCACGGCGTCCACCTCGAAGCCCATGTTGACGAATCTGTCGACGAGCTCCTTGTTATAGCCCATGTACCTGCGGGGGAACAAGATACTTGTCAGCCCAGCCCTCGTGATCCCCCCTTCCACTCTAGCTCACGCGCCCGCACACCATTATGGATGGTGTGGAAAGGCATCCCGGGCGGCAAGGCAGAATGAACGCCGTGGGGAAAACGCACCTGCTCTCATCGTTGGCCTTGCCCTCGGCGGCCGACTCCTTCTTCCACTTGGTGGTGTCAAAGTCTCGGGGCGGGGCGCCGGCGTACTTGACGGCCCACTCGTGAGCCTTCTTGGCAAAGGACTCGGGGTTCTCGATCATCATCTTGGCTACCTCGGCGTCCTGGGGGTCTTTGGGGTTGGGGAACTCGAGCAGCATACGGAGGGAGAGGAGGGCGGTCTTGATGGTCTGGACGGGAGACCAGCCGCTGCCCAGCGTGTCGAGGCAAATGGCACCCTGTGTGGTGTCAGTGTCGAACGGATGGCCAGCTAAGGAAGAGAGAGAGAGAAATAGAGACGTACGGTTTGACTGCTAACATTGGGGTGCCAGATCTTGGTGTCGAACTTGATGATGGGAGACTTGAAAGGGTAGTTGTCTGGAATCTTGATGTCTACTTCGAACTGGCCGCCGGCGTAGGGGGTGTCTGGGGGAGCAGGGAAGGATCCCTTGAGGTGGAGGAGGTTGGCCTCGTCGATGGGATAGGCAAAGACGCCAGAGTTGTCCTTGTCTGCGCGGATGTCCATGAGCTCCTTACCGATGCGTCTCTCCTTGGGGGTCGCCATGGTGTGCGGTGCGGTGCCGTGTCGTGCCGGGTGCTTCTCGGGAGTTCGTTTCGTTTGGGCGCGTGTACGAGGTGAGTACTGCAAAGCGGGGTGGTTACGAAGCGTGAGGCTCGCTCGGGGTAATAGAGATCTGCCAATATCTGCGTTTGACTCGAATCGTTTTCCCGTCGGTGTCTGGTGAGAAAGACGTGTTCTCCGTTGTTGAAAAAAGTCAAATGCAGGACAAAGTTGCGTGGGCGAGGGGCGATTCGGGTCGGGAGTCTGAAGGGTGCTCGGCCTCAAGGTACCTTACCTAGGCAGTACAGAGCGGAGAGGTACAGAGAGAGAGGCAGCAGGGCCGCCCATTCCCCTCACCAAGGCAAAAAAGATGAAGCTGGAATGTCCGTGCTAAGCCGCTAATTTAGCGCCGTTGGATTGTCAGGGCCGCTGGAAGGGGGCAGACACTGGGGGTTTCATTGGCCTACGCCCGGGGGGAAGGGGGGGGGGACAGCTATGGGCAGCGCGGGGTTGAGACGGGAAATGTCATCGGGGCACGCCAACGTCAACCTCGGAATAATTAATTACTTGGTCTATCGGTGTTATGTCTTGGACCATCACAGAACTTGGGCACCGCAAGCAGGCTTAGCTTGACAACCGGCTACGATCCGGAACAGTGAGGAAACCGAAAGCTCCTGAGTGGTCAAGAACTCGAGTTGTGGATTTGATTCCGAGAATACGCCATGACTCTCGCTGTCGCCGGGTTTCCCACTTACACGGACGCAATACCTAATACGATGTACGCGACTTGACCAAGGAATGTAGACTTTGCTGCTTTGCATGTTTGAGCTGCAGAACCAGCTCAGACAGGCGCCGCTGCCATCGCGTATTGGAAGGATGAATAGCTTAGCCAGTTCTGCCCTGTGTTTGCTTTTGCTTCCCTACTCTCGTCCCACTAGTCGCTTTCACCAGCATCATGTCTTGTTGTTTTCAAAGTGACGTCCAGATGACAGTCAAAATGGGGTCGGCTCAATCCTACGGACTGGCCAAAGCAAATAGACATCACAGCGGTTTTGGGTTTATCTGTTGCTTCTGACTCCGCAACGCTAGTTTCTTATCTTTTACTTTTCTTTTCTTTTTTAAAACAAGTTTTCTTTCGGGAAAGCTTTTCTTTTGACCCCTTATCTGCTCACGATCGCATCTGTATCGCGATACTAACCTGCAAGATTCAACCAAAGCCTGCTAAATGAAGGGCAGTATTCCTTCCGAAATCATCTCGGTCTAGTGAAGCTAGGATCGGAATCCTGAGCTGCACCAACTTCCAGCGCTCAGATATAGCCGTGCTACCAGGTCTACTCGCATCCCATGCACAACGCGGGAATAACACAATACTGAAATAACAATACAGGTACGCCCTCAGGCGATTAGTATTATCGCCTACTTCTAACTTGAGCAATCATGACAATGCTGAGAATGGTCATGTAATATGTGGCAATTTTTTTTTGGTGTCACTATATCATCAAGCATAATCGCGGCGGATGCAGGTCGGGTGGTGGAAATACTGAAATTGCGATCCAAACATTGGGCTGAACTTTGTATACACATACATAACTATTGATCGAATGCATATCACTCAGTTCACATGGCCACCAGCGAAAATGTAGCTAATCCCACCGTCTTTGATAGCCCTGAGCCATTAGTATTCAGATGTGGCTATTACTTTCTCAAGCAAGCTTGCGCCTTCTAGGGAAACAAATACCTTAGCCAAATAGAATGTCAGAAGTGCCGAATAAGTGTCGCCTGCCCCGTTTGCCATCACCGAGCCCCCAGACTTTGGTCACTTCCAGCTGCTGAGGTGTCGGAAGCAGGCGGAGCAGGTAAAGCGGAAAAGGATGCTGACTCAGCAATATTGATGGTGACTAGTACCTACCTCGCGGCTGGGTAACCTACTCGAAGCCTCACGTGATAAATACGTACTCAGGTACCCACACCCGGCCTAGTTCCGTCCCGGCGAGCGTCGTGTTTCTCTGGTGCCGCCGCCGCTGTGATTACCTACGCAAGCAGCAGCAGCCTTGCCTTGCTCCCCTGCGCTTCCACCTCTATCCTCGGAATCCACCTACCCTCATCATCATCATCACGAGCTCATCAACGATACCTCAACAGCCCACCGGACCAGAGGTCTACCTGTTTCTTCCACCATACACGACACACAGAAGAAATCTACGCAGCCTTATTGAGCTCCAGGAGCTCCCCGTGGCAAGATGGTATGCACTACTGTTTGGAACATCCTGGCCTTGATCTAACAGCTACGTAGGGTCAAAATCAGTCAGGAATGGGTGGCGGAGGCGATGGAAAGGACGACAAGGACAAGAAGGTATATCATATCGAAAGAGAACAAGAAGAAAAAAAACCAAGTCTTCGCCTGCTGATTGACGATGCAGAAGGATAAGCCCAAGTACGAGCCTCCCCCACGCCCTACCACCAGAGTCGGCCGCAAGAAGAGAAAGGCGGCCGGCACCAGCGCCGCTGCGAAGCTCCCCGCCGTCTTCCCCACCAGCCGATGCAAACTCCGCCTCCTGCGAATGCAGCGAATCCACGACCACTTGATTCTCGAGGAGGAATACGTCGAAAACCAGGAGCGTCTTCGCCGGGCCAAGGCTGCCAAGGAGGGTGCCGCCATCGGACCCGAGGGCGACGTCGACCGCATGGCCGACGAGCGTGGCCGTGTCGACGATATGCGTGGCAGCCCTATGGGTGTCGGCACGCTGGAGGAGATGATTGACGATGACCACGCAATCGTCAGTAGCACGACGGGCCCCGAGTACTACGTCAGCATCATGAGCTTCGTCGACAAGGACCTGTTAGAGCCCGGCGCCAGTGTCCTGCTGCACCACAAGAGCGTCAGCATTGTCGGAGTTCTCACCGACGACGCCGACCCTCTCGTCAGTGTCATGAAGCTTGACAAGGCACCGACCGAGTCATACGCCGACATTGGTGGTTTGGAGCAGCAAATCCAGGAGGTCAGAGAGTCGGTCGAGCTGCCTCTGCTGCATCCCGAACTGTACGAGGAGATGGGCATCAAGCCGCCCAAGGGTGTCATCCTTTACGGTGCTCCCGGTACAGGAAAGACGCTGCTTGCCAAGGCCGTCGCCAACCAGACCTCGGCCACGTTCCTGCGCATCGTGGGAAGTGAGCTTATTCAGAAGTACCTCGGTGACGGTCCTCGCCTCGTCCGTCAGCTGTTCCAGGTATGTTGGCAGCCTTGCTATTCTAGTCCATCACTGACAATCTCAGGTCGCCGGCGAGAACGCCCCCTCGATCGTCTTCATCGACGAAATCGATGCCATCGGCACAAAGCGTTACGACTCGACCTCGGGCGGTGAGCGTGAAGTCCAGCGAACCATGCTGGAGCTTCTCAACCAGCTCGACGGTTTCGATGACCGCGGTGACGTCAAGGTCATCATGGCCACCAACAAGATCGAAACGCTCGACCCCGCCCTGATCCGTCCCGGCCGTATCGACCGAAAGATCCTCTTTGAGAACCCAGACCAAAACACCAAGCGCAAGATCTTCACCCTCCACACATCCAAGATGTCGCTCAATGACGACGTGGACCTGGAGGAGTTCATCTCGCAGAAGGACGACCTCTCCGGTGCCGACATCAAGGCCATTTGCTCCGAGGCCGGTCTGCTGGCCCTCCGTGAGCGCCGCATGCGTGTACAGATGGCCGACTTCCGGTCCGCCAGAGAGAGAGTCCTGCGCACCAAGCAGGAGAGTGAGCCCGAGGGCTTGTACTTGTAGTTACGTGTATGACGACCGTACGGGACTAGGGCTAGACGGGGGCTACGATAGATAATGGCAAGACAAAGCCTTGACGTTTACTTGGCATTGATTCACGACATGGATCCGGGTCGGCGGCGCATACTCTTGCGAGTGACTGTGATTGCAACAATGTGAAGCATCGAGAGAGACGTACTGACTCTATTTGGGGATGCCAGCCAGTGCCCGACAGTTTCGCGTCGGTGGCAATGCGAAAATGCTTCTTACTCAGACCTCCTGGCCCTCCCTGCTATCATGGGAAGCAACTGGTTCACAGCCCACAGACTCGGCTGGACCCGGAGAGTGGGGGGTTTGTGACAAGGAGATATCCCTGGCCGAGGAGGCAAAGTTTCCGAAGCTTAGTTATGGGAGGGGAGTGGAGTGGCTTCCCCCGCACTCAGACTGGACTTCATGGCTTGAAGATTGTTTGGAGTGATGGGATGGAATTAATTACAATTTCGTGATGGGGTGATGAGAGGGAGAAGGGGGGAGGGGGCGCAGACCAGTTTGACAACCTGTCTTTCGAGCGGCTTTTCATACTTGGAAAACTCTCTTGTCCATATTTTCATGCGGCAGAACTTGCAAACGTTTCGTTCTCCCACTCAGCCCGTCCGGGGAAGCCTCTCCTTGTCTTCCAGAATGGGCGGCGTCTCACCACTCTTGTTCCCGCTCGTGACGCCCTCCTCGCCACCGTAATTTGATCGGAACGGCGGGGCGACCCGAGGCGTGTACGCCGGCGCAGGCTCCTCCTCCTCCTCTTCCTGCTCCGGCGGCGGTGGTGTCAGGTTCCCAGGCGGCCCCATCATGGCCAGCTCCCTCGCAATGTCCGGGTCCATGGCGCAGCAGCGCCCCTCGAGGGCGAACAGCGCGCGCCACAGCGGCAGGGACCCCTCGGGCCACTCGGCCTGCGTCTGCAGGATCCTGCGCGCCGAGATGCGGCGGTCGCCGTACGCGACGGCGTTGCAGTCGCGGCGCGCTAGGATGACGGTGCCGTCGACCTGCACGCCGGCCCAGAGGCCGCGGGACTTGATGTAGCTGTACATGGGCCGCGAGGTCCTCGAGGCGGCGGCCTCGACGGCGGCGCCCCCGCCGACGGGGCCGACGGCGACCGAGGTCTCGGCGCCGAGGGAGACGCGCGGGTGCGCGAAGGCGGCGACCTGGGCGGCCGTGTTGAGGACGAGGACGCAGTCGTAGATGTCGAGGCCGAACATGAGGCCGGTGCCGAGGGTGGAGACGACAAAGGTCGAGGGCGGGGACCAGCTGCCGTCCGGGCGGCGGGCGACGACGAGGCCGGAGCCGGCGGCGAGGGAGCCCATGTAGGCGCCCGCGCGGAGGGTGTTGAAGATGGCGAGGCCGGCGCAGTGGACGAGGACCCGGTGGGGGATGGCGACGAGGGCGCGGCGGGTGATGCCGAGGGGGTGGAAAGGCTCGTCGCGGCCCAGGGCGGTCGTCGGGTCGGCGGGGCCGCCGTCGCCGCCGAGGGGATCGTCGGTGAAGGACTCGAGGATCCGGGCGGCCTTGGCGCACTCGCGGGGCATGGTCTGCGGGAACCACCCCTCGGCGCCGAAGAGGTTGGCGGCCCTGTTGAGGGGGATCCCGGCGGTGGTGGTGATCTTGTGGATGTGGGCGCCGATGCCGCGGCCGGGCGGCTTGACGGCGGGGGCCGCGTTGAGGTCGGCCGGCCTGAGGCGCAGAGTGGAGAGCGTGCGGGATAAGGCCGAGCGGGCCGTCGAAGAAGAAGAAGAAGACGACGACGACGGGGTGGCCGGCGACGAGTGGACGGACCGGGACTCGGGCTCCTCGGCCGCGGCGGCCTGGCGTTTGTGCCGGAAGGTCATGACGGGGGCCCGGCTGGGTGGTTGTTGGGCGCGTGTGTTGATTCTCGTACGGGTATGCAGACTTGACTCTGGTATGATCGTTTGACGGTGCTGCAATATAGGCAAACCAAACGGTTTATCGTTTCGAGCTTTGACTTGAGGTCTGCCGGCTCGAGAGGAGAAAGAGAGCAAGAGGGGCTTTTGGCCGGAGGCAGAGCTCGCGAGCCATGATATATAACACCTCCGAGTCCAAGCACATCATGTTCTTTTCTTGCTGAGAGGCGGGCCGCCAATGAACTCGTGAAAAAAACCAAAACCCAAACACCCCGCGATAAGACTAGGAGGGGCGCCGGGGTTGCGAGTGCGGGAGGGAGGGCCGCGGAAGTCTCGCCCCGCGCGAGGGTTGTCCAAGCTGGCGAACCTAAACGGCGGTGATGTGAGACGGATACGCCAATGAGCCATGGCCGGAGAGCTGAAAGAGACTTGGGAGGATCGGCGGGGGAGGGGCCGTTTGTTCATGCTCGCCCGTACTGCTGCCCGTACTGCTGCCCGTCCAAGCAGCAGGCAGGCCAGGCCAGGCCGGGGCTGACCGGAGTGAGCGACTGGCTCGTACACCCGTTTCTGGAGACGAAGAGGACGGCAGGGAGACACGCCGCAGAAAGGGGGCGAATTTTCCAGCAGGGCAAAGATGCCGCAACGAAGGTGTTGCTGAGAAGCATCAATCATCTCATGTTGGTGACAAGCAGAAGCTTGTGCATCTGCTTGTTTTTGGTTTCATGTAATGTCCTACCTTGTCGGGGAAACCAAAGGGGACCATGGGAAACCTCAGGGTGAAGGGGGAAACGGAAGCGGGAGCTGTTCACTTTCCCCAGTAGAAACATGGGGAAAAGGGTCTGACGGATCAGGGAGGGGGGGAAAGGCGGTTAAGTCTCGCGTGGCGCAGTTTGTCGTGAAGAGAGGGGGGGGGGAGAGGGTTGAGAGAGGGCAGAGAGTTTGAGTTCTGGTCAAATACGCGTAAGTGCAGTCGCGGTCTTTTGACGGGTTGAACGGTGCCTCTCCCCGACGGGAGGAGGGGTGCCATTCTAGCTGAGAGCTTCCGTTTGACTTTTTGTCTTGTTAGTCCGGCAGTTGCTGATGCATGAGAGACGTCGTTAGGAGGTGGCGGGTGAGTGATGGGAGGCCAAAGGGTGCAGGACACGGGGGCTTGTTTTATGAATCATCAATGATGTTTAAGAATCGGCGTTGGCCGTGGTGTTGGCCTGTCTCGGTATATCGATGTCGTTGCGGGTGAGCACCTTGATCATGGGTCGCGTTACTTTGGCTGAGCGGGGGTGACAACGTCCCATCCAGTCTTTCAAGAACTTATCGAGGCGGAAAAGGGGGGGGGGGGGGACCAAGGCTCTTCATCGAGACGTTGGCAGCGCGGAGGGCTTTAGTAACGGGATCGAATCGGGCACTATAGTTAATTTATCCCACCTACATGAAGCTTTTTTCGATAGAAGACCTGTTTGTGGGTTAAGCAACCACGAGCATCGTATACTGCACGGCCAACTGGTTGAGCAACCTGCTATGACTTACAACAGCAACCAGCTTACACCATAACCCGAACAGATCAAACCCTAACCCTGTCACGATTCTCACACACCCTGGATAGCCATTAACCCTACTTGGAACTAGTGCATAATCGGTCCTGCCAAGTCAAGTCAACTGGGATCATGACTCGTTTCATACGCTACCATACTCAACGTCTATTCTGCCGTAACCCCTTAACTTAAATCATGGTCTCTATGGCTCAGTCGGTAGAGCGTTGGTCTCATATACATTCATATGACCCTGCCTCCAGGTCGGGACATCCAAAGGTCGCAAGTTCGAGCCTTGCTAGGGACAATTTCTTTTGCTCTCAGCTCAGAAAAAGCTTTGCTCAAATTCACCAATGTTCGTCCGTCCTCCTTTGTTTTTTCTTCTTTCTTTTCGCCGTCTCCGACCTAAAAGCCAACCCTTCTAATACCGTTTGCCTGCATGCATTTAAGCGAATCAGGCAAACAAACACATCGTGCCAAATTCAAGTGAAAGAAAAAGAAAAAAGAAAAGAAAAGGAAAAAAAGAGTCATACTATGTACTATTTGGGCATGTAATGGCGGGCTGGCCCTGCTTTTTTCATGCTGTTCCTGGATTGTCTGCGTCGTCTTCATGCACTAGAAACCAACAGTGATTTTGGCGTGGCTGTTGATGCGATATTATATTGGTTACGACTAGCGGCATCCATCCCTCCGACAAAGATTGCTTTTCACATCTCCATAGTGTGACGCAAGACGCGCAGATGAATTCATTCGACCAGGACCTCCGGGGTATCATGCCATTAGAAATCGACGCTGTTCCTGATTTCTGCTTCTCCCGGGCAAACAAAGCCAAACAAGTATGAGGTGTCGCCGGGGGCCGTCCTTGCGCTTTTATTTGCAAGCTATAGGCCGGCACACCTCTCGGCAAGGCAGGACTGTTACCTGCACCTTGAGACGATTCAAGGATACAAGGGGAAAAGCTCAAACAAAAACTGAAAAAAAAAAAAAAAGGTGTTGTGACTGATGGTTTACGAAGGCGGTTCCCCTGTTTTAAGAAAATCCAGGTCAAAGTTGACGGTGGGGAGCTGCGACCTTGGGAGGGCCTCGATCGGCACGGGCTTGAACGGTTCGGCTTTTCGAATGTCAGCGCCGTCGCGAATGCACCCCAACGGCCACTCGATCCATTCCCTCCACGGTTCCTGGATGGTCTTCTCCAAGGCCGAAGCCACGTTGCTGCCCCAACCGACGAGATACCACATGTTCCGCTCAAGAGCGTGGACCAGCGCTGCGTAGTACATGAGGATGACGAGGGCCATCGGGTGGTTTTGGCTGATGAGCTCGAGGAACGACTGGGGGAGGGAGACGGCCCACCGCCAGACCAGCCCGGCCCTATGCTGGGACGTGGAGACGGCCGCGAAAGTCATTTTGAGGCCCTCGAGAGCCGACTGGCACATGGTGGTATCATCCGATGGTGCCATGGTGCGTGTGAGGTTGAGAAGGTCGTCAATCTTGGCCGAATAATTACCCGCCACTGCGGGCTCGACGCTGCCTTGGTAAAGCCAGCGTGCCAGCGGGCCGTTGGAGATATATCTGTGAGCGAACGGCAGAGCGAGGATGCTCTGAATTCCTGGTGGGGACAACGTTGGTGTGAAGGCCGGGGTTGATAGAAGTGGCGACTTACCTTGCAGCAGAATGAAGGACTGGGCAATGTCCTTGGGGGCGATGGGGCCGCTCGGGTTGGAGATGGAGTAGGTGTTGAGAAGGAAGATGCATATCGCGTGCAGCACGTATGCGTCGGCAGTCTTCTCGCCGATCTCGGTCAAGACTGGCGAGAACTTGCTGAGGGCGATGTTTTGATGACGGGCCGATATGGTGGCGTACTCGGCCCTCTTATCAGGGTAGCAGTGGGCGACATGAATGGCTGCTACGGCCAATATGCCGTGGAGCAGGAAGTCCTAGATGAGACTCAGTCGAGAGAAGACGACGGGCGGTCAAAGGAAGGGGGGGGGGCTGACTTACGTTGGCAAATGCGATTTGAGGCACAGTTGTCGTCCAGAGATGTACGAACTCTGGGTTCTCGGAGATGGTTTGTGCCGTGTTGGAAGTAAAGTGGTGAACGAGTTGCATGTCGGTGATCCAGTCGGACCTCGAGACGTGCTGAGCATCACGGGACTCGTGCTGGGTAGAGCCATGGGCTGGTTCGAAGGAGTGCCGGTCAGCGTGATGCAGAGCATCCACCTCGGCCGAGAATTCGGAGAGCAAGCCCTGGATGGCGGCGACCTTTTCCTTCAGCGAGGAGAGCTGTGGCGGAGATGGCTCGAGGCGGCTGCTTTCGGGGTGGCTGGATGTCGTAGTGTCGCCAACACTGCTAGGGGTCGCCGTGTTGACGGCCTCATGAGTCGGCCTGGGCGACGGCTCGCTGATGGGCGTCAGAACGAGGCTGCACTGGACGTCATGACGCGCGCAGTTGCGACAAGGGCGATTCTCATCGCACTGGATGTGTGGTCAGCGATATACTGTGTGTAGGTAGTCCAACGTTTGGCCGACCCAGGTAGTGTAGTTGGTGGCCAAGCAAGCAAGCTCACAGGACCAAGGCTCGAAGACGGTTTATGATGGATGAGCCATGCCCCCCCTCACCCCTCCCCCAAAAAAGAAAGCAACTTACCTTGACGCGGCGCCTCTTGCACTGCTGACATCCATTCCGTGACTTCTTATGACCTATACGAGTGCCGCGCACCGCCGGCGAAGTGGCCTTGGAGCGATCGCTGCCGCTCTGCAGGGCCGCCACCTCATCCTTGAGAGAAGTGCTCTGTGGCGTGCCGCCGTTCATCGCATCGAGGTTACCAGACTAGTGGCTAGGTACGCACAGCGGCGGTATCTTGGTGGGAGGGAAGTGGGAATTTGTCCTAGTGGGGTGATGAACCACAACGAGCTGTCTCAGAACGATAGCTTAGCGGTCGGTCGAGAGGCTACCGGTCGTCAAGCGCCTTAAGTGATACTCAAGCTGGCGGCTCTCCAGTCATGTCATACTGCCTTGCCGTACCTAGGTATCTTGTTTGCTGCACGTGCATACGACAAGGCCAACATCAAACGTCGCACAACGCACGGAACTTGTCCGCGTCAATGGTGGTCTACCGGTAGGTGGTCAGTCTGCCTACCTATGTGGACCGACCCAGATTCTTGCAGGGTAACGGGAGGATTTGTAGTCGATTGGCAAATCCCACTCATTCGATATCGGATGGATTGGAAGCAAGAAGGAACGATAAGATTGCCTAGGTAGGCGTGTAGGTGGGTAGGTGGTGTAGTAGAAAAGAGGGTTCGCTGCCAATATCCGTTCTCGATATCTGCAGAGTTCCATGTCGAGGGAGCTTGGCGCAATTGTCTTTCCTGGTTAGCCAGTATCTGCACGTGATGTAGGCGATGCGGGTAGGTACATAGTACAATACATACGCGGTGCGGCGGTAATGCCCAAAACGGTAACGCTCGGTTCAGTCCCCGGGAACCCGCGCACGGGTCCTGTACATAGTACGTACTAAGTCAGGATGGCCCAAGCTCCATTCACTCAGGTACCTACCTACCTACCTACTATGTAGGTATTGGGTAGGTATCATGTTGTTGTGCGGTGGTCCATGCCCTTCGAGGTACATAGTTGCTCCGCGTGTGTGTGAGTGTTCACTATGTATGTACTGTATCGGGGAGGGTGGCTGGTGCTCAGATATTTGAGGCTTCAGTGAGCGACACGCCACATGTCGCTCCCATCTGGGCAGGAAGCTCGGGTACTCAGTACGTACTTTTTAGGTAGCTAAACGCAGGCACGTCAGACTAAATTGCGGCCTGCATGACGCGCCTCCTGCGGAGCACGGATTGTTATCCCACTTCCTTGGCTGATGACAATACTGCGTAGGAAGGGGATTCGGGAGGGGGGAATCTGGGGGAAGCTAGGAATGGGGAGGGGAGGGGGAAAACGCGAAGGGTCTCCCTCCTGCGCGTGGCTCCTCCAGGCTCCAGGAGATGGAGAGGGTACCTTCGTACATAGGTACTGCGTACCTACCTACCGGTATCTACATAGTATCCATACTTACCTCCAAGCTCCGATCTCCTTTTTCTTTTCTTGTTTTCTTTTCCTTTTATTCTTCTTCTTCTTCTTTTTTTTTTTCCCACTCACTTTCCAGCCAACGAGGAGCGTCAACGTCGGCATCAGAAGCCAATAACAAACAGAAAATAGCACCAAGCACTACTTTAGCCCGTGTAACACCACTCGCGCTCCATCCAGAAGCAGCTTGCTTCATTCTCGGCCCGCCCGCTCGTGCATTCTCTCCATCACCCGCTCGTCACCACTCTGCCTGCCCCTCGCCGCTTGCTTGCCGTATCGCCATTGGTAGACGCTCCTCGCTCTCTCCTCTCTCCCTCCCTTGGGAGGCCTGACTTCAGCCAGCCCACCCTGCGTGCGACCTGCCACTGGTACCGTGACATATGACATCCCTTGGATTCGGAGCGGCCTCCATCTGATTAAAGACGAGATTCCCCGGCCACCACATATCGAATCCCGCTTGCCCCTCCCCTGTTCAATCACTCTTTCTCCAACACCCCTGCCGCACACACCAAAGACCCTCCTTCCATCATCAACATCGACTCCCCTTATTAGCTATAACTAATCCCCCAATATGCCGTCCCACAACACCAACTACAACGATATCAAGGCTTCGGCCAAGGACAACGTTGCTGGCGTCTACGCCTACGGCCAGCGCCAGATCGACCGTGTCGTCAGCCAGGATACCCGCCAGAAAGCCTACGGCAGTGCCTACAACCTTTCTCAGGACCAGCCCTTCCTCTTCGTACGTCTGTCTGTCTAAAAAAAAAAACCTCCAATTGAACCCCCCTTCCCTCGGGAAACCTCCACCCCCCTGTGCTTTGCTTGCTAACGTGCTGTTTGCAGGCCTTCCTTCTCGTCCAGCTCATCTTCTCCTTCCTCCCTACCCTCGTCTTCGTCTCTTTCGCTGTCTCGACTCTCGCCTTTGCCTTCGGCGCTGCTGCCGTCTTCTCCCTCTTCTGGATCGGTGTCGCCCTTCTTGTCCTCGTCCCGACCCTCTTCTTCACCTGCTCCATCGCCGTCCTCATCTGGGTCTGGGCCGCCGGCAGCTTTGTCGTCGCCAAGCGCCTGTACGACATGTCGCCCATCCGTACCGCGGGCGACCTGGAGATCCACGCGCCCAACGGAAAGACGTACGCCGTCACCAAGCACGAGGACGGCCTTCACGCGCACTCGCACAACTGAGTTGGGTTATCGTTCAATGGGATACATGTGCTGGGCACTATGGCGGTCAAGGGCACAGGTTGGCGTTGGGTTTGGCAGGATACCCGGAATATGTATGGTCTATTAAAATGGTTGGGCGCGGCAAAGCTTTACAAGCGGTGCGTGCTGATGTTGCTGCGATGTTCGTTTAGTATTTCTCAATCCACTTGTTATTTCAATATTACCTGCACATGACATGTTTGGAGACGCCTTCGATCCTGCCAACAAGTTTAGTCAAAAGCTGCATATCGGCTATCACAAGATCTATGCTGTTATTTTCCCCTCCTTCACTCAAACTCATGGCAGAGCTTGTTAATCTGATGACCCAAGTCGAAAGTGGACCACCAGCTAATGAGACGTAAGGGAGACGCCAGACGTGGTCCTGTGCCGGGCTGAGGGGTGGCTGGCTGATGGTCGAACAAATCTGGGGACGCGACTTGTTCCAACCTCCAAATGACATGCCTACTCGAGCAGAACATTCCAAGAAAGACCATCTGGCCACTGAAAGCAACCCGGTCTACAATCGAATGGTATTTTTCAGGGTGCCACACGGTGCGGTAACAGAAGCATGTGAATGGTGTTTTGGTGGAAAAGGGGCAGAGTCTCCGTTGTAATTAATAACGACACGCCTGCTGATGTGACGGGATGGACGCCTGGATCCCATTCCGTGACCAAATAACCAAAAAAAGAATAACAAATAGAATGAAAACACCGTGGTACCCAACCCGGTTTCCGCTCTTTTCTACCTCCAACATTGTTCTTTTTTCCTGTCGTGAAACATGCCCTCCCCGTGATCCCCGATGGTCCAGCTCACCAAAGAACCGGTTTCGGGCCCGCTGCCTCGAGAACTTCAATGCCGGCTTCCTTCAAAACGTCAACGGCGTCTTTGGCGGCCGCCGGCTCGACCGCGAGCTGCTTCGGACCGCCGGCCTCGGCCAGGCGTGGCATCTCGACGGCGAGCACACGCGCCGGACCTGACAGGTGGAGTTTGCTCAGGGACCGGGGGAGGGTCCTCAAGAAGTGGTTGGCTTTGTTTGCCAGCAGAATGGCGGCGGCACCCGAGTCCTGTGCGGGCGGCGTGTGCATGTTAGCGAGGACGACGCCCCTGAGGATGACGGAGCCGATGTTCTCGACGCCGGCGGCGGGGTCCGCCCGTCTGAGCTCGAACCCGTCGAGGCGCAACGCTCTCAGCCTGGGGCTCGCGGTCAGGAATTCGGAGAGGACGGAGGGCTTGAGGGCGAGAGACTCGTCCACCTTGATCGAACGGTCGCTCGTCAGGGTCAGGGACTTCATGATTGGGAAGAACGGCGGCTCGCCGTGCCGGAGCCCCTCCGCCATCGTGGCCAAGACAACCGCCCCGGCCGCGATCGTGCGCTCCCGGAGCTTCTTGAGCCGGCTGGTCGCGAGCAGGGCGAGGGAGACCAGGACGTCTTACATAACCGGCTAGAGCTCTAAGATCGCGGCGGGACGCGCGGCCTTTTCCTCCCACTCGCGCGCCCGCCTGCGCAGGATCTCCGGCACGGCCACGCCGCCGGGAACGGGATGTGTGGGTCGATGCACTTGGCAGTATTGCAGCGGAGCGTGCCCGTGCCCAGACCGAGGTACAAGCGCTTGACGGACAGCGCCCGTGTGGGCCGCTCGCCGAGGCGGCGGAGGAGGCCGACGAGCTGCACGTCTGCGTCGCGCCTGTGGACGACAAGGTAGGTCTGCGCGCCGCAGAAGAAGGCGACCCGGCGCCGCATCTCTCTGCAGGTGAGGGCGAGGGGGCGGAGGCGGCCGACCTTGATGCGCTGCGTCAGGGCGATGAGGTGGTCGTGGGTCAGGTAGTCGAGCTGGTGCTGCCAGGAGCGGAGATCGTGGACGAGGTGGGAGAAGATCTCGAGGAAGAGCTCGATAGGGAGGCCGCTGAGGGTGGTTGTCTCGTTGGGGGCCTTCTCGTGGGGTTGGAGGCTGACGATCGCCATCTGGCTCGTTGCCGCCTCGGCTGCCGTCTCACCCGCTCTCTCTTTTTTTTTTTTTTTTTTTTTTTTTTGATCTTGCTCTTTTGGCTCCCGTATTCGGTTACGCGAAGAAGACGAGTAGCTGGGTGAAGTCTTTGATGGAGGGTAAGCTTGTTTTCCCAAGGGGCCAAGATCCGAGTTTGCGACTTTGTCTAGGTGGGAAGTGGAAGCACCTTTATATGTTTTCCCTCACCGGTTTCTTCCATCTGCTATGTAACAGGCAGCAGGCTGGTAAGGAACTGAAAGGACGGAGCGAGCCCCTTCCCTCCGATGCAGGCAACAATGAGCTGTGCGTGTTTGTAAAGCCGTATGGTTACTTGCGAAACTTTCGACTAGAGGTGAGAGGCAGGTCTACCAGGAGAGGCCTTGCGTTGGAATTCTCAACCCGCAGCTTCATTCCACTCCTCTCTGAGTTTCAGATGAACTGAAAGTGATGACCACATCATGAGGAAATAGCATGATTCTGGTCCGGGAATCGTCGTCCAGAGCTGTCGGACCTGAAGACAAGTCAACGTGAAAGATGCGCTCTAGGTCATGCAATGACTTCTTTCCGGGTCAGGTCTAGGATACGTATCATTGAGGGTGTCTAATGTCTCGTTTTAAATACCCAAGTGGACATCTTGCACGAAGCTCTTGTAGAGTATGGCTTTAGCTTACGCCTAGTCCGAAGCAATGAATGCCACCCATCCACAGTATGTGGTCCAGCCATGGATGGCATTATTAAACACTGGATGGATTCACACCAAGCACGTATATGTGAGCTCAACCCCCCCAGCGCCGGCTGCTAATTCAAAGGCCGAATACAAAGTTTAATCAGACTTCAACCGAGATCTTCATCAAGTCAAATGCAGCGAGTAAGTTTGTGTTCGTGAACGTTTGAGCTATACAGGAACACGAATGATGTTTTTACTTTCCAGACCCCTAGGACGAACTACACGATGAACCACGACGTTGCCGTGCCTGCATGAATAAGTACCCATCCAAAAGTCCAAAAAAGGGTGGTAGGTAAAATTGGGAAAGCGCAACATAAAAAAGGGAGTTGCCAACACTGTGGATCGAACACAGGATCCCCGCATTACAAGTGCGATGCCTTACCACTTGGCCATGCTGGCGAATTCAATGCGAATTTTCTCAAAAATTGCATATATATATCTAGAACAGAAGCATGACGCAATGTGCTTTCATCGATTTCTCTCTGTCGAACGATCCCTCGAAGTGTATCTTCTTTCTGGAATACAGAGCCATATGCTTCAACATTTGAATTTCTGTCTCTACCTGTCGCTGATGCAATCTGGCACGGACACAGACGTGTGTCCAACACCATGTTTCCTTGAAAACCCATCTCTTTTTAATACCGGTACGTCGGCTCCAACTCGTATCTGCAGGAACGCCGAGCTTGTGTTCCACGCATCGATTTGTCGGCATCTCGTTATCGCTTGCCTTGAGCATGAGCGAAACTACCGAACCGCTGGATCGACAATTGCTTCTTCGAGCCACGAAGAGGAGCCGATGGCATTGAATCCAACGCAGCTTCATTAGTACTTTAACAGTTAAGCTGAACAACTAGTATTAGGGGTATTCTTGACTGATTTAGAGCCAGATGTCCAACGGAACACGATATTACAGAAGTAAATGCCCAGTCAAACGGTGCGGGAAGAAGAGAAGATGCATCTTGACCCTAAGGTGCAATATGTTCTTGAACACAAACCCGCATCGTTCAAACTATTCCCCAAAGAGTAGGCGCATGGCCGTCTCTGTTGACAACAAACTTGGCAGACCTCTGCCGTGGTAGTACCGCACTCCATCCACTACCGGTAGGCATTGAGCCCCATCTGCGGGCCGGGGCTATGTCATGCTTATCTGCGCTTTGTGTAATAGAGAGTGGTGTGGGGATACCCTGATGCTGGTCTTGCCCCTGATTCTTGCAGGGTTGCAATAAGAACAACGTGATTCAGCTTGACTTCCAACCCGTGGCCAGTTCAAGACATCCGATGTAATACAGACTATTGCCGTGACATACGTGGCTTTTTCAGGCCGTGTTCTGGGATGTTGGCATGCTTTGATGTTACTTTGGTGCGATGTTGCTGACCGGCAAGCAAAATAGTAATTATATCAACAAAAATAGAATGCACAGCCCAAAAAATCAACATCCATGGGGACACAAACAAAGACGAACCCCTTCTCCGGGCTTGAAGACTGAGGTGGCTTAATTTAAACCTTCCCAGCTCATAAAGCCGACATCTGCTCACCGCCGTGCGAAGCGATACAGGGTCCAACAGCTCAGTCGCCAGATTGCCCCCTTGGGGACGCCGGGGTATTAATTATTACCTTCCACTCTATGAGGCGACACGCCCTTTGCAGAGCCTTTTCTCAACAAAAAGTAATATTTATTGCAGATAGCCTTCTTCAAACCCCCATCAGACCCTTGCTGGCGTCTGTCTTGAAGCGTTAAAGCTTTGCCTAAACTGACTGCTCACTGCCTGCCTTGTTTCCATGAACCGATAATGACCGACAAACTCAACGCCACTAGTATCGCGTCTGGGGACGGGGGCCCTGTCACGGTGAAATCTTCCGGGAACATGTGCACGGAGAGGAAACGGAGTGAGGGCAGCCAGTCAAAGACACTGGCTCAATGGTTGTTCAACCACCAAATTGGTATGCTGAAGGGCGCGGAGGAGCTCTACCGCCGAAACCTCCCAACCCGCGTTGCGCCAATGCTTACAAGACCTCGACGTGTCTGAACAGGGCTCGCTTTCTACGCCATCGCCCCTCTCCTTATCGCCCATGTTTGCATCCCCGGTGCGCGTCCGCACACGTCAAGGTTCCTGCGGCTCTCTCACTACAACCCGGCCAGGGGCAAGTATGGCGCGGGACATGATGACCTCTGCTTCGTCGCATTCTGCGTCGTGCTGTTCATCGGCATCCGCGCGGCCTTTATGCGACACGTCCTCGCACCCCTCGGCAGGCACTGGGGCATATCGAAGAGGAAGGACGCCGCCCGCTTCTCCGAACAGGGCTGGATACTGGCCTACTACAGCGTCCTCTGGCCACTTGGAATGGTACCGTGAACTGCCCCTCATCCAGCGGTCGGGGCATTCCCCATGACTGACTGGCGTCTAGTATCTCTATTGCAACTCGCCATACTTCCTCAGCTTGAAGGGGCTTTGGGCCGACTGGCCGAGAAGGGAACTCGATGGGCCGATGAAGGCGTACATCCTGATACAGTGGGCGTATTGGGCGCAGCAAGTCGTCTCCGTGAACACCGAGGCCCGCCGCAAGGATTACTGGGAGATGATTGTCCATCACGCCATCACCATCTCCCTCATCGCCGCGTGCTACGCCTATCACCAGACCCGGGTCGGCCACCTGATCTTGATCCTTATGGACGTCATAGAGTTGATCTTCCCCGTACGTTCTGCACCAGAGGCATCCCTTCACGAGCCTTGCTGACACCCCGCTGTAGCTGGCCAAATGTCTCAAATACGTCGGCTTCACCACCCTTTGCGATGTGGTGTTTGGCGTCTTTATCTTCGTGTGGGCCTGGACGCGTCACGTCTTCTACCTCATGGTCTGCTGGAGCGTCTACTACGACCTCCCCCGGAGCCTGGAAAGGCCGTGTTTCCGGGGCGCAGCGGAGGACGTCGTAGGTCCTTTTCAGCCCCCGGAGGAAGGCTGGTCCCATCTCCTTGAGCCATTCGTAGACCCCGCGGGCACAGTGTGCATGACCAACGGCATAACGAAGGGGTTCCTCACCTTCCTCCTCGCCCTCGAGGTCGTCATCGGCGTCTGGTCCTTCCTCATTATTCGAGTGACGATCCGGGTGTTGAAAGGGGCCTCTGCCGAAGACGTCAGGAGCGACGTCGAGGGCGACGAAGAAGGGGAGGAGGAGAAGGAGGAGAAGGAGGAAGTACAAGTTGTGGAAGACGTCGGCGTAGAGTCCATTGATTTGAAGGCCTGGGAGCGGCGCACCGCCAAAAGGGGATCCGGGTTGAGGGCGAGTGGCGTCAGTATTCATTTAGTCAAAGTGACCGAAAGGAACTGCTCAACAGAATTGGTTGTGAGAAGCAGATCGAGTAACGGAATAAGAGCAGTGGCTGAAATTGCGTTGGGTAATTAGCCAAAGGTTACATAGGGCATATAATACTATCTTATAATCCTCGGATAGTTGATTGGTTTGGAGGTCTGAGAGGAACGGAACCTATATGCAACCTATCAGCTCGCTTGAGCACGACTAATAATCGTTGAAAGAGGAAAAAACAACAACACCTTATCGACTTCCTTGCGGCCCTGACAGACAATTACACCACGTTTGGTTGAAACCAGCTTTCTCTGACTTATGAAGGATACTGCCAACTATAGGGAATCGCCTGCAGGTGTTTTTCTTAAACCTCTGGGAGCCACTTCAGATGAACCCGCGATTGCAACGACACATGAAATGTTGGTAACCTGGATCCGGGGACGATATGGAAACTTGAAAGTCAAGACTAGGAATGCAAGTCGGTTCATATCGTTGTTTGCACAAGCAACGAGATAAGACGACTCTATTTCCCTACTCAGTCGAAAGGGATCACGCCAAGTGGAAAGCTATGGTTATGGTGGTGGACCAAGTATGCATAGTTGAGTATAAAGTAGCCTCGTCTCGGTAAGGGCGTCAAAGAGTTGCCTTGCCGTCTCATTCCGCCTCAGCAGGAGCCTCCTCTTCGTACTCGTCAGCGTACTCGTCATCCATGCCTGCCTCTTGGTACTGCTGGTACTCGGACACCAGATCGTTCATGTTGGACTCGGCTTCAGTGAATTCCATCTCATCCATGCCCTCCCCAGTGTACCAATGCAAGAAGGCCTTTCTCCGGAACATGACGCTGAACTGTTCGCCGACTCTGCGGAAACTGTTCTGGATCGCGGTCGAGTTTCCGATGAAGGTCGATGATACGGCCAGTCCCTTTGGCGGCACAGAGCAATGGGCGGTTTGGATGTTATTCGGGATCCATTCCACGAAGTTGGTCGAGTTCTTGGTCTTGATGGAGTGGATCTGGTCCTCGACCTGCTTCATCGACACCTTTCCACGGCTAGAGGCATGTCAACAAGGAATTCATCAAGTCGCATAAGTGGGTCAACTCACAACATGGTAGAGCAAGTCAAGAAGCGTCCGTCCCGGAAATCCGACGCCAGCATGACGTTCTTCGGGTCGAACATCTGCTGCGTGAGCTCGGCGACACCCAGGTTCGAGAACGAGGCCGAGGAGGTGAGGGGCGCGAATCCGACGGTGAAGAAGTGAAGTCTGGGGAAGGGGACGAGGTTCACGGCCAGCTTGCGGAGGTCGGCGTTCAACTGCCCTGGGAAGCGGAAGCCCGTCGTCAGGCCGGACATGACCCTCGCCACCAGCTGGTTGAGATGCCCGTATGACGGGTGCGCCTGCTTCAGGGTGCGCCGGCAGATGTCGTACAGCGCCTCGTTGTCGATGCAGAACGTCTCGTCCGAGTTCTCGACGAGCTGATGGATCGACAGCGTCGCATTGTACGGCTCGACGACGACCTCGGAGACCTTGGCGGACGGCAGGACGGAGAAGGTGGCCATCATGCGGTCGGGGAACTCCTCGCGGACCTTTGCGATGAGGAGGGTGCCCATGCCGGAGCCGGTGCCGCCGCCGAGGGAGTGCGTGATCTGGAACCCCTGCAGACTCTCGCAGGCTTCGGCCTCGCGGCGCACGACGTCGAGGACCTGGTCGACCAGCTCAGCACCTTCGGTGTAATGGCCCTTTGCCCAGTTGTTGCCCGCGCCCGACTGTCCGTAGACCATGTTGTCGGGGCGGAAGAAGTCACCAAGGGGACCGGACCGGATCGCATCCATGGTCGCGGGCTCAAGGTCAACCAGGACCGCACGAGGAACGTACTTTTGTTTGGCAGCCTGCATCATTGTCAGAGGGGAACAGGGAGAGGTGCGCGGCGACTGTGTCAAGTTACCTCGGTGAAGTAGACGTTCAGCCTCTCGGACTGCTGCTCATCAGCGCCGCGGAATCTGTCAAACGGTCAACTTGACTCTCGATGGGCGACATAATGCCGCGATACATCGCGCTAAGACTCACACTCCATCTTGGTCCAGCCCGTGCTCGCCGTGAATGGTTTGCCTAGTAGTGACCAACGTTAGTCTCATCGCCTAAAGGGGCGTTGAAGTTTTCCCGTCCTCATACCAGAAGGCTGTTCCAACTTGGTTGCCCTACAGATTCTTCGTCAGTCAGGGCTCATTCATCCCCACCTGGGAGCGAAAGACACGTACGCATTGGCCGGTCTGGAGGTGTATCTGCCGGGTCCTCGGGTCAGCTGGCATTCAATACCTCAAAAAGATACATGGACGAGGCACAACTCACAATCTCACGCATGATGAATTTCCGGAAGGGTGTGGATTGTCAAGCTGGTGGTGAAGGGCAGAGATTTGCCCCGCCACTCAGGACAGATGGTCATCTTATATTATTACGTATGCTCGTAAATCACAACAAAACTCTTATCCAAGGACCAACATCTTATCGCCCGTGTTGGACAGGCCCAAGCAGAGAGGGAATTTGTGGTCTGGATTTCAACCGCCCCCCCACATGTTTGCGCATCGTTAAACGGCTGCCTTTTCTGATTTGACGGCTGCCTGCCCAGGCAGCACAGCACAGCTTTGCTCACTCTTCGGCCCAAAACCCCGACAGAACGGAGAGAGAGAGAGAGAGAGAGAGAGAGAGGGAGAGGATGGGGAAAAGAAAAGGGGGGAAGGGCCCTAATGGCTTATGCCCGTTTGCCCGGAGATGATGCCGAAAGGGATCAAGCTAGTCCGCGTTGAGTCCATGTCCACATAAATGATTGGTACATACATGCTGCTCTGTGTTGCTTTTTGCTCAGTGAAACCTCGGCGCAGCTTGCACCATGATTTCATGACTGTGTGCCCGTTACTGGGGAGGTTAACTAGAGTCTTGCAAACTCCCTCGACCAATGAGTTACCTGGATATACCGTTGCCTGGCTGTGGGTGTTGCTGCACGGTTGCTAGGCGCTTAACCCATCATCGTTCCAGTTCTGTGTAACGCCAAGCCGGATGGCTCCACGCTTCTCCCTATTTCAGCTGGTGTCCTCGGAGGGCGGACGAAGCCAGGGCGGCGCATCCAATATCTCAAAGCTCGGCACGCCATTCCACGCGAGCGCGTGGTGAGGTGGATTCAGCACTTGGGTAGTCAAAGAGCTACCAGGACGCAGCTGGCTTGCGTTTTTGACGGGCCTCCGGCCAAGCTTCAAAGGGATGTAATGCGGCCGGGTCACATCGTCAGAACGACTTCGTCTTCGTCCGGAGACGGCTCAAATGCCACAAGACGAACCCAGTGCAGGGCGCTAGACAGGAAGCTGGGCCTAGTGTGGCGGCATTGTACGCTAATTCGAAAAAGACCTGTGGGAGGACGGCCCCGGAAGAGCAGCCTATGTGCCATCGCGAGAAAGAATCGGGTTTGGGGCGTTCGCCATACATTAAGGTTATTTGCCTGTCGAAAGTCTTTGCCAGGCAACGCGGGAGGGATACTCATGTGGGTAAGCGGGTATGCGATGCGTGCGCCCCTGACATTCCAGGGAGTCGAGGAGCACTCATGCATGCAATGGATGCCGATCATTCACATTCGGTGGTGCTTACTACAACACGGCAACCCCCCTCTGGTTGGGGAAAATGATTCAGCCACCTACGAGGGCCATGACCGCTTGGAACGCGGGTGGTTCGCCATCTCAGGGGCTGCGGTGAGCAAGGCATTCCGTAGCCCCGGAATCGAATTTCATGATCCTGCGACATGGAGATAGAATGGCAGAATGGGACATGGAGAGAATGAGAGAGAACGAGCAAGAGAGGGGGGGGGCGCGTGGTGGGAGAGGTTGAGAGGTAAGGTGATGTAAGCTTGACCGGAAGCATCGCTCAAAAGCGACGGACGACGGCGGCGTTGGACAGTAGCCAGCGGAAACGACGAAATATGGTTAGGTGGATTCGTCAGTTCCCTTTCAGGGAGCCAAGACAGTTTGTCACTCAGATCGATGGACTGGATAATGTGGTTTTCCCATGAAAGAAATGGGACGTGTCTCGAGTCCAGTGATTGACGAAATCGGCATGTCTATCGAGCCTGGACTTCCCACGGCCCGAGGAATGGAGGCTATGGGGAGATATATCAACATCGACCGTACCCGTGTCTATTCCGTTTGACTTCCTCTTGGTCTACAGCTTCCTTCGCAACACTATCATTGACGCATCCTTCATTGTTTTCTTCACCTCTCAAGGAACCAATCGTTCCTGCTGGTAGCTATTGTAACTATTCGATTCATCAGATATCCAGGAGATTCTCCATATCCAGCCCTTCTCCACCAATATGCGCCTCTCCGCGAGCTCGGCAATCGGTTTGGGCCTGATGGCTGCCCACGTCACAGGTGTTGCGCTGCCCCAACCATTGGACGGCGTCGTTGGTTCTGTCCTCAACGGCGCGGCCGCGGCCGTCTCTACAGCTAAGCCCGTGACCGTCACCGTTACTGCCACTACCACTGCCACGGTGACCGCTTTGCCCCTGACGGCATTAGCGAACTCGACGATATCGGTAAACTCTACAGTGTCAGTAAACTCGACCGCCCCGATCAGGACCTCGGTCACCCGCTCGACTGTTTTGCCCACTCCGACCACACCCCCGACTTCGGGTTTGACCGCCGATCAGCAGAGGGCTCTTGACCTCCACAACATCTACAGGGCCCAGGTTGGTTCTCCAAACTTGACCTGGGATGCCGACCTCGCCAAGAGCGCCCAGGCATGGGCAAACAACCTTGCCAGTCTCGGTAAACTGGAGCATGACAAGAACACGGGTGGCCAGGGAGAGAACTTGGCCTCGATGTCAGGCGGCACCAACACCTATTACGCCAACGCCGTCCAGCTTTGGATGGACGAGAAGCCTTTGTACAATAACAAGCCCATCGCTGTGGATGGCTCCCCCAACTACCATGACTATGGCCATTACAGTGAGTTTCTAGGATATGTAAATCAACTGAGAACGTTACTGACAGAAACACAGCTCAAGCTGTTTGGAATACTACCCAGAAGGTCGGCCTTGCCCTTACAACCGATAAGGGCACAACCTGGGTGGTTGCCCGCTACTTCCCCGCCGGAAACGTGTAAGTTGATATCGTGTGCTCCGCACTGATGAGTTTGGTATCTGACTGTTCTACAGCGTTGGCAGAATGCCTTACTAGAGAAGTGTTGATGCTGCATGTAGAGCATGACAGTACCACGCTGGTGGGCCTCGTTTATGAGGGAAAGAGAACTGGAAATGAGTCCAGGCTGTGGATATGGCTTCAATTCGTTTCAGACCGGACTATTTTGTCCTTTGATAGTGTTAACCTTTGTTGAAGACGACTGTTAAACCAGCATGTTAATGTTTCGGGCTTGAGGTGGTTTCAGAGAACATATCAACGCGTCTCGAGATATAGATGTGGAAGGACTAAGAAAACCACACACAATAAAAAAGTGTTTTGCGATGGCCCCATGAGCGACAGCCCCGAGAGTGGTGAGTTGATGTTGAAACCCTTGACGTCGCAACCGTCTGTCCAAGGACATACATGTATATTCTTCCAATACGCCCTTTTTGTTTGGTGCTGAATTCTCAATCAGCCTCAGACTTCCGAGCAACGCGAGGTGAACCCGCTGCAATCAGACTGACACACAATTTACAAGCTCTCTTTAGACGACGATATAGTGTCGCAAATGTTCTGGTTCAGTTGCTTCTTGGACTTTTTAATACCAACTCTATTATATGCTTGCTATGGAATGCCTCAGATGTTCCGTAGGGCGGAAAGACAAAACGCTCACTACCATACTACATGATCTGTCTGTACTGAAGGACGGGAAACTTTGAGGAGGGGGTGCTGCTTTGTCTATCATAATGATAGGGGGCTTGAAAGCCATGGATCAACCTGTGGTAATAAGTAGTCGATAATAAGAAAGAAGATTCCAAAGACGAACATCCAACATAAAGCCTACATACACATTTCGCAAAGTTGGGCTTTCCCTGACTGCTGCTTCCTGATAGAGTAGTGATGCTTTAAGTGATCAAGGCTAGAGGACTATCGAAGCAGTCATCCCACAGACTGCCCGAGGAAGCAT
Organism: Colletotrichum eleusines; assembly: GCA_016807845.1. NCBI lineage: Eukaryota > Fungi > Ascomycota > Sordariomycetes > Glomerellales > Glomerellaceae > Colletotrichum > Colletotrichum eleusines. The sequence goes on along the minus strand of JADEZO010000010.1, from coordinate 2,429,123 downwards.
AAAACCTCTCAAGAACATTCTTCGCAGCCCGCGGCAAGTACGCACCCAGGTCCAGAGCCTCCTCTTCCAGCCGACCTAGAATGAATGCCCGGATCGTGGGACTGAGGCTCTTCGCTTCGAAACCGGCCACGATGATTGGCCAAGCCGCGCAGCTCTTCATGAGGCCTGACGTGGCCGACTTTTTGAGGAGGGCGAGCAACCTGCCCGAGTGTATTTTCTTGACGGCCGCCCAACCTGCCGACGAAGAGACCGCGCCGGCGCTCTGCAGAGACGAAATGCCAAACAGGACCACCGCGGACTGATAGATCTGCGCCATCATTAGGTGCTCCTCCCGGAACTCGTCCTTGGCCTCGGACCAGGATTCCGGCGAGAAGTCTGTAATCTTTGTAAGGATGTCCTCCGCCTCTGACTGGGTGGTCCCCCTGGCACCTCGGCGCGAGGCTAGGAAGCGGAGGCGATTGATGTCGATGATGTCTATGAACAGCTCTGCAGGACAAGGAAGATATGGGTAGTAGCCTATCTCAAATGCGTCGCGAACAATGTCCCTCAACTCGAAATTCAACACGGGGGACATCTGGTCATCTGCTGGGCTGGTTGAGTTGGCAAAATTTTCGATTCTGCATACGTTGATCGATGTTAGAAAATGGTGTGTGAACAAGAGGAGGCAGTCTCCGAGAGAAATCCAGAGAATATTGCAACTCACATTTTGGCGAAGAGAACCATAATCTTCATATGAGGTGCTTTGCGGCATAGTTCTTCCCAGCCGCCACGCAAGGCGACCAAAGCTGCAAAGCCATTCAAGTGAAATCGCCAGTTGGGCGCCGTCGCAGGTGTCATGAGCTGTGATGAAGGCCTCAGCTTGTTGACAACACAAAACACGAGCGAGGGGGCTACACGATACGCACGTCAAGATACATGAAGACGACGACGCTGGCCAATGTGGAGTCGATGGTCTGCCTACGTTCATCCCCGACATCTTTGTTCAAGCCTTGGACTGCGGTGGAGCGATGTTGCATAGCCCTGGATTGCAATTCGGCCACAAAGGGATCCCGTTTCCTCGAAGCCATCCGTGACATGCGATGTTCGATGGCCAAGGCGACCAAGGTGTGTTGTATGTGAGGCTCCATGTAGTGAATGTGCGATAAGGGTATAACCCATGGACTTTGGCTAAGCTGATTTAGGGTAATGGACGGGTATACTTGCTCGTTCCCTACAATGGAATCGCCGTTTGTCAGTGTTTATCTAATGGGTAATAAACAACCCCCAACCTCCAGATCCCTCAGAAGCTCACTTGTGAATCTGACAGGGTTTGACTAACAATACAGGGTAGCCTCAATAATGTCACAGGTTTCCGTCCGAAGCTCGTGCCCGGGAAAGATGTGGACCAGTTGTCTCCCGCCAGCGGGTTTTGCGACATTGACTTGGCCATACTGGGGTCTCCCCTTGGCGGCGTTGTCTTTATCAGGCGGCGCGCTTTTGCGCTTCCACGTCCGCGTCTTAACTTTGTTGGGAGCCAGCCAAGTCAGTGGCTTCTTGTCCTCGTACCCGGGACACACCATGCCGCCGATCTTGCATTTCGAGCAGCAGGGACGTCCCGAGTCGCAGACCAGCCGCCGGCGTTGGCACTCCCAACACTGTCGTCTGCCGCCGCCGTTCGTCGCATGGGCGGGGGCCGCCGCCACGGCAAGGGCCGGCTCATTGGACGCATACGTCGTTGCCATTTATGCTCAAGGCCACGGTTGCTTGGACCCTTTGGGATAATGGAGGTAGATGGGCCGTTGACTATGTGATAACGCCACAGTTCAGGTTTGGAGTTTTGATGTTGATGGGATGACATCACACTGCCAAAACCACTGGCCGAAACGATCACAACTGTCCCTCGCCATCACGTGGTGGGAGCAAGACAAGGGCGGCAGAAGTCAGACAGGCCTTGGCCTTTTCATTATCCCAATCAGGAAAAGCGCCTGTCATCCTTTGTGGCTTTGCCAAGGCTTAGCATCCAGGCGACGGACAGTCAAGTCAGCCCTGGACGCCATCGGACCAAGACCAAGCTGTCACAGCCGTTGAGTGACCCGTGATGCGTGGGAGATCAATCCAAGTTAGTATGAATGTACGTGTAAGTTATTCAAATGTCGTGTTGAATTGATTGGCCATGATGCTTATCTCATCAAGTGCGATAAGACCCTCGTTTCCTCTGATGTGTGCCCCCCTTCCAGCTTTTCTCCAAATACCATTTAGGGAACATAATGGTAAATCGCGGTGTGACCGACAACAAGCTCTCAGGCAGATATCTAGCACTAGTTAGACAAGGCTGCTATGTATTGTTACATAATGACTGAGATTGCTGGTACCTCTCTCTGATGTAGGTAAAACACCGAGTAACTAGAAGTACTGGATACCTAATGGATATTTGGATTTAATGTAATAGTTTGATTGACCTTACCTTGCCCTTGGTAACAGTAGAGTCTTATTGCACTTGATGGGATACTGTATTTTTTCTAAATTTGCGATTATCATTGCGTGACTGTGCCACCTTATGAGAGACCAGACCGCCTTGGCTGCGGACTCTTGTAGGTTATTCAAGACACATGGGATCCAAGATTGATGAGCTCCTCTGGGTTCGTCTTTTTCTCGAGTGGTATGGTGTTCAGTAAGCAAAACCTGCCACTGAGTGAGGGGCTTGATGTGAAATAACCTTCCCGTATCATGTAACAAGTTGAGGGCTTCCGTAGTTCACGGATCATAGTGGAGTACGTAGATATCAGACAATCAGTTCTTCGTCATGCACTTGAGACCCAAGTCTGGTGTTCGCCTGAGGTTGATTGTCACCTTTTTCAAGCTATGATTGACGCCACATTTACATTTTGAAGACCCTAAGCTCTCTAAATACTCCGTCTGTCATAGAAAAGTAAGCGAGAATACTATGAGAAGAAGACTACCCATGTCCTAATAGGTTCCCATTCTTCTTTCTTCGTTCTCTTATACTTAATAAGGGGAGCCCAACATACGTATTAGGGAATGGTATTTAATCTCGTTAGATACTACCCAAACAGCCGCAAAAGCGCCTAGCTTACTTCGCCCACCCAGACCGGATATCTATTGTAGAGCAGCGAGTGTTTCATCCACACATGAGCAACAAAGTGGGTGATTGCGAACGGTAATTGTCATTTATAACTTTTTTTGATCGTTTTATAAACTTTAGTAACATTATTCAAATAAGGTTAAATGTTTCCTCTTGTTTCAGGTGAGTGGCCTATGTTAGTAACTAAGTGCCCTGGAGAATATGTACTTTAGGATTTCGTATAATACAGCTTTCAATCTAGACATCGAAAGAGTCTTTTAATCCGTCAAGAATTCGTCTAACCTGCGATAAATTTATACTTCATAAACGTGTTTTTGAAATATCTATCAATGCCATTAGTAGGTCCGTATAATAGGACTGACTTGATATTATAGAGTTTGCCTAGCCACCTACCCATGTAATCTACAGCCTTATATTATGAGAGGTTATTAATAGAAAGTGGTGTATGTAGGTAGATAGTACAAGCAAAACTACCTTAATACCAGAGAAGTCAAGCTTTTTCAATTACTCCCTAGTTTAAGAATACTGTCTACTGCGTTAAGGGTTGAGTGCCTAAAAGGAATAACAAAACCTGTCCTACAGGAGAGCCTCAACTGTGTTACCAGCATAGTGTACCAATTGCTCCGCAGCGTCATGTTGCGTATCAACCAACCCGGTGTGCGAACATGCGAGCGCCGATGGTTTAGTAGTACGATTCTCCATTGCCACCACGCAGCGTCGGCAGGCTATATACACCTTCAGGGTTGGCTTACTGCGTTTCAGTAATTGATAGGTGGCGCATAAGCTCACGGCCGACAGAGAGGGGAAACGGTCCCCTTTGCATGGGAAATTTTGCCCAGCTGTCGATCGAGCTTCGTCTGGTCGTCTGTATGATGGTTTCGGCACACGGGAGGAGCCATTGCTGAGGGGTAGTTGACAGCGACTCGCTTGAAAGATATTAGATATGCCGGCATATCTAGGTCTACGAGGTAACGAGCATTGAGCGACATCGCTTTCTATAGCAATCGTAAAATAAGGCACAATACATACAGAGAACAGTATTTCATGCTTATACAGTGGTGAGATTCTCGGAAATACAACCATTACTCACCGACTGCGAGGACCCAACCGACAACACCACAAGAGTAGGGCGGACACACTGCAAAGACTGGATGTGCAGGCAAATGGGGCTTCTTCGCCATGCGATGAGGTCGCATCGGTCGGGTGCTTGCTGCATTGGCCCGAATCCTGGGGTTCGAACAGCAACAAAAATAAAAAAAGGGGGGAGCTAAGCTCATGGTTTGAGACAGGAGGCCGGAAAGATTCAGATTGACTTGTGCTCACCCCTTTTCTCCGAATCGAATCTTCCATGAATCCTTGAAGTTGCTCTTACACTATTATCTATTACTGTACTGCTACTTTAGTTTTCCCTTGTCTGGCCTGACTACCTAGTGAAGTCAGCCAAAACCGTGAAAAGCTGTCTATCATGTCACACAAGTGAGGCGGAACGCTGGTAAGTAATTATATTTATGCCTTCAGATGCGCCATGGCATCATGCTCAGGCTCACAGTAGTGCCTTCACGCTCAATAACTGGCTGGAAATTCAATACGTGGTTTACGATTGGAAAACTGAGATGAACTTTCAAGCATCCACCCTCTGAAATACATATCAGTCCGATCTCGTATCCAACCCCGCATCCCATGATCTGTTCCGGCCGAGTTTGGCCGACACCGTGATGGATCGTCAGGCCACCAACGATGGTGGCCCCTTGCAGCCCTGCTCTTCCATGCCGACCGGCGGGAGGGAGGCCAGGCCGCCAGGAGCATCTCCCGTCCTTCTCCATCATCTTGCAGCCAGGGAAAAGGTCCGCCTTCAAGACCAGAAATAAAGGAGTGCGAGTCCGAAACATCTTGGCTGGTAAACCCTGTCTTACGCGTAAACGGGCGAATTTCCAAAATGATGCAGAAAACTAGAGGGCGGAGCAATCGACCCGTGCCGATCCACATTCGGCAGCCGGTGGAAGGCTGGTTTCCCCTCCCGCGCTCGGATGTTTTCCCCTGAAAAAAAAAAAAAAAGAAAAGGTCGACAGGTGGGCTCGGTTGCATATTATGCAACATTGTCTGTGCCGTGCTTTCTATGGCTAATGCAGTGTGCTTGACATGGAACGAGATCATCAATGTGAACCAGGCCGTGGGAGTCTTCAGTTCAATGCCGAACTGGGAGCATGGCAAGGCGTACGTGGTTGGGGAGTGGTAACCATCAGCTCTCATTAATCTCATTATCCTCCGTGCTCTTCATCCAGAACGCAATCGATATCTTTGACACATAAAAGTACAATGGCAGGGCGGGAGAAGACGCGGGCGGTAGCGTCCGGGTATGAGGGCGTGCTACGAGCCACACGTGTGGTCTTCTCTGCCGGGTATCCAGTAACGTTTCCATGAGGCCTTTCCAACACCGTAGAATGCGTAATCTCCCCTCAAACTGCGTGCGCTGTGCAAAAAGAAAATAAAATACAGACTACCATCTTTCATAATGGCGACTGTTTCGTGGTTCTTGCCGCCAACCCGGGGGCATCCCTTGCGGCGTCCTCTTCCGAGATCCAAATCTCCGTTTTCTTCTGAATTCCGGGTTCCAGTGGAATGTCGCTGTGATCGCTCTTGGCGACCGAATTCCTGCGTTCAGAACGGATGTAGGTGTCCATCGCGTCGCTATTGTCTCCATGCAACCTGCTGGTGTTATATGCAGAGCGTGAACGGCGCGACGAGGATTTTCCGTAGGCCGACGTATACGTGGGCACGTCCTTCTCTCCGAAGAAGTAGAACCAAAGGGACCTAGAAATAGCCAGGTTTCCTGCAATGATACCGAGGTAGAGCTCAAGGTTTGACCATATTGCGGTCACGGCATAGACGTCTACACGGGCGTTTGTCAGCAGTGGTCCCCTGGGGCGTTCGAGGCATGCAGAAACACGTACAACTCAAGTCGACAGTCTTGAGGCCCAGCGATGATGCCCTGGCGATGCCGAAGCCAGTCGCGCTGTAATGTTGTTAGCAAGAAAGCATGAGAGAGGAAATCGACTTTGACTAACATCAGACCAAGACTCATTAGGCCGCCGACCAAGAGCTTCGTCTCCAACGGGATGCGGACTTGCCAGACAACCACCAAAGGCAACAACGAGCACAGCAAATCGGTCAAGACACCATAGGCTACGACGAATCATGTAAGCTTTGCTTGCAGAAAAAAAAAAAAAAAACAAGTGCCCTGACGGCCTATGAGAATGACTTACCGATGGTCAAGTAGATGGAGTAAATCCGGATCTTGGGATCCCAGCACTTGCCCACTCCTGTCCAGTACGCATCGACGGGATCGCACTCTGCCAGCAGGATGACTATGACGCCAAAGTTTGTGATGAACAGTCCCGCCATGACGGCCCATAGGAAGTATTTCAGCTTTCTCGAGTTTTTGATACGGAGAAGCAGCAGCATGATGGAACACTTGAGGAGACAGATGCTGGCGAAGAGGAGGATCTGGGCGAACCACCCGAGCATATTGTTGTGGACGTACTCCTCGGTCGAGATGTACCATCTGTGCCTCCCGTTGCCGGACGCGCCCTGCGCACACTGGACGCCGTATCGAACGATGCCCAGGCAGGCGACGAGTGCCGTCAGATAGTCGTCCCATCCCAGGTGGCGCAGCATGAACCGGACGTAGAGGCGGACCGACGTGGTGAAGATGACGAAGAATATGAGCACGCCGGAGATACCGAGGAGAACCGGGTTGACGTTCTCGTCCGGCGGCAACGCGTTCGGAGGAGTGACTGGCGGCATCGTCGATTACCCCTTTCCCCCTCTTCTTCTTTTTTTCTCCAGAGGAAGAGAGGAAGAAAACCAAAAAGAAACGGTCAAGGTATCGCCGATAGCCTGAGCAATATTCCAGGCAAGGAACGAGGGGTGGTTGTGTCTGGCAGGAGAGATGGGCCATATGCTGGATAAAAAGTCTGAGAGATTCAAGGACGAGGGGGCTCAAGCGGGTAACGACCCATGAGCTAGGTGGCGTGTAAGGGGAGGGGGGGAGGGGGGGGGAAGGGTGATAGCCGAAGGAAAGGATGTTGATAATGGCCGAGATCTGGTTTTAGATGGTGTCCTATGATTATTAACCTCCCCGAGTACCTAACCAAACGCCGCTGAGAGCACTACAGCACGGCAATTGAACGGATTGATCGTCTTAAGAGATGCGACGAAGCCCGCGAACGTGAGTTGGGAGGGATCCGGACAGCCTTTGTAAGCTCCCAGAGGTTCCGCACACCCTGCATGTTCGAACGAAGCTTGTTACCTAGAGGAGGAGGAGGAGGAGGAGTGCCAGGGCGCCGCTGCGCATACGTCCCGAGACGGGAGAGATGCTGGCCGTACACTAGAAGGCAACGTCCTTCTTGTCTTGTTCTACGCATTAGTGTGCACATGGCGAATCTGCCAGGGACAACTGCTGCCAAGAGTTGCCTGTTCCACCCACATATATCGCTTCCACCGCCCCGAGCGCGATGTAAGGTCCCTTGCGTGTCGGCGTGAGGGCCAAGTGGAGGCCTGGCGTACGAAGACTGGGACACCGACTTGCAGAGTTTAAATTTTGGGTTGATTCATCGTCAAGGTGTCTCCTTGTAGTAATGGCCGCGCGAGTCCCACATGGTCCGCGGAGTGGACACTGAGCTCAGAAAAGGGCCCTCGCCCGCAAGTTTACTGCGCGGAAAGTGACCTCAAATTGTGGGCGTGGCCATCTCGTTCTCTGGAGACTGGATGCCATAGAGGACCCCTGACCAAGGTCGGCAAGGGCTTCTTCTCACGTCGCGACATCACATCTGGCTGGTAACCCGGGCTGATCGGGCTGTGTTGATATGTCACGTATTATGAACGAACCCTTCTCCAAGGGGCAGAGCTGATGCCCGGAGTGGCGAGCTGGTCAATGTCAGCTGCGCACGGATTCGTCATGTCAAATCGCATGACGATCATCCCCCTGTTCCGAGTTTCCCATCCCATCTTGCCCTCTGACAGATTGCGTTCGTTCTGCGTACTTGAGCAAGGCTTGCCGTCAAGAACCCTGCGTTCAGAGCGGGACGTCAACAATAGAAATCATGAAACTGTCATGAGGACAGCGATGCTGCTGCAATACACCTTTTCACGAAATTCTCGATTCTGTGCTTTGGCCTGGGGTACCCGACTTTGAGAGGAGAAGATGGCGCCAGCCTCAGGGGTAATCCCGCCCGGTAACGTTTCCAGCTGCAGTAAGGGAGGGACCAGTCTCCCAACAAAATATGGGAAGAGTAGGGAAGAGAGCCCGAGGTAAGGTAAAAACCGGTCGTTTTTTCGGAATCCGCGTGGATCGTTCCGACTACATACATAGTAATACTATGTAGTACTGTACAGGTAGCAAGCGGGTAGGTAGTGCGAGTACGCGGATGATCCGCCTGGGGGACAAACCGACTTGGCCCGGGATAGGCTCACATTCATGGCCCTGAGTCATGATGCTGGCCCCCCCAATGAACAAGCAACCGAGAAGCTCCGCATCCGCCAGCGGGTCAGTGGTTACATCCGGGAGAACGGCACATGTAGCATCGCCGCATGGCCAAGCGTCTTACTATGTAGAAGAGTGGATTGTGGTACGAGCAAGACCATACTACTTTGTATAATAACCAGCCCAGCCGCTAGCTACAACATACCTTGTTTGAGGATGTTGAGAGACCCAAGGTATAGAGCGTGTGTGGTTGCCACTCTTGTCTCTGTTTTGGTACAGCGAGCACGACAACCATCAGCGTCAGCTACTCTCTCCTGTCTTTTCTTACCTTTCCCCGCCGTTGCCCCCCTCCCTCTCGCTCCCAGAGAATGTCGGTAGATGGCTGACGCACCTTCGAAGATTGGCTCTAGTGTCGGTATGCAGCCCACGCCTCTCCTCCATCGACAAGTGCTCATTGCGCCGTGTGCCGTAGGATTCCTTATTCTCCCACCTACTGTAGTATATGAAAATGCTCGGCACCCCCCACTTGGCTAAGATTGATTCCGAAATTTCGACCGGGATGTCTGCTGGGTTCTGCATCCACTGACCAGTACATTTCCCTGGACGCAGCCGTGCTATTGATCCAATATCCGCGTTAGTGACATTAGCCACACGCGATGACACATGAGAACTTTTGGGGGCCAACGTACAAAAGGGTAGTGCAGTCCAAGTTCTCGATGATGAATGGCACGCGATGTACCACAGCCCGACCGCCGTACAAACACGTTGTCCTTCAGGAGGCTCTCCCATCAGCCTGACGTGCAGATACGCGCATCATTTGTTTGAGCCTGTGTTTCCCCAGCCCCCCCCGCCCTGCCTTTGTATGATTTGACTGGGTACAAACATCCTACCCGTCGAGTCGTGAGCCTCAAACACTATTCCTAATTTGTCTTTTCGGGAAGACTGCTGCGTCGTCTGAGCCATGCTTGTCAAGTCGTGTCTTGCCCTGGCTTATGCGGCCCTTGTTTTGGGTGTGCCCTCCCCGACGCGGCCTTATGGAGACGATGCCTACGATTATGTAAGTTCCGCCATCCCGCCTGCGTGCGTTTGAGTTTCTTTCCGCAAGGGTCTTGGGGCTGGATGGGCTTGCACCCCCCCCGACACCGGATACACGTGGCTGGCAGACCGTGGTTTGGACATACTGACCTCTCCCCATCCAGATCGTCGTTGGTGGCGGCACCGCTGGAGTCGCCGTGGCCGCTCGCATCAGCGAGGGACTCCCCGCTGCCAAGGTACTCTTGATCGAGGCCGGCCCCGCGGTATGGGACGAGCCTCGTATCAACGTTCCCGGTATGAAGGGGACGACGCTGGGCACCAAGTACGACTGGAACTTCACCACTGTGCCTCAGCCTGATGTCAAAAGCCGTTCCTTCACCGTCAACCGGGGCAAGGTCCTCGGAGGCAGTTCCGCTCTCAACCTCATGACCTATGACAGGGCAGCCGTTGCCGAGTACGATAGCTGGGAGGCTCTCGGCAACCCGGGATGGAACTGGGAGACGATGATTGCCGCCATGAAGAAGTCTGAGAACTTTACCGGCGTCGACACGGACACGTACGGCTCCAAGGGCGTCGGTGATGGTGGCCCCGTCAAGGCCGTCATCAACCGCATCATCCCCGAGCACCAGAAGACCTGGATTCCGACGATGAACTCGTTGGGCATCAAGACCAACCTGGAATCACTCGGAGGGAACCCGCTCGGTGTCATGTACCAGCCCAGCAGTATCGACCCTACGCACTACAACAGGTCCTACAGCGCCAACGCATACGTCCCCATCGCCGGCCCCAACTTGGCCATCCTTACCGACACCACTGTTGCCAAGGTCAACCTCGAGAAGGACGCAGTGGACTCGTCCGTGCAAAGAGCCTCTGGCGTGACTCTCCGGGATGGAACCGTGATCCAGGCTCGGAAGGAGGTCATTCTCTCCGCTGGCTCCATCCAGAGCCCGGGCCTGCTGGAGCTTTCCGGCATCGGTCAGGCCTCTGTCCTCGAAGCCTCTGGCATCGAGCAAGTCATTGACCTTCCCGGCGTCGGCGAGAACCTGCAAGACCACCTCCGCATTCAAAGCTCTTACCAGCTGAAGCCCAACTACACCTCCTTCGACATCCTCCGCAGCAACGCCACCTTTGCCGCGGAGCAGTTGGCGCGCTGGAATGCCGGCGAAATCTCGCTTTACGACTACACCGGATCTGGTGAGTGATTCCCATCAATGACTCCGTCCTTCAATGACGATCAACTCTGCTTACGCTGCTGCTTCTTCTTCTTCAGGCTACACCTTCAGCACGTGGCCGCAGGCGATCGGCAACGATTCCCACATCGTCGCTCTCGCCGAGCAGGCCGCCGGCGAGGATCCCGGCGTCGTCGACCAGAAAAAGCTGGAGTTCCTGTCCGATCCGTCCATCCCCCAGCTCGAGGTAAGGGAACCCCCTCCCGACGACGCCGAAAAATCGACGCCGTTTCTGACTGCGGACTTAGGTCATCTTCTCGGACGGCTACACGGGAGTCAAGGGCTACCCCGCAGCCGCCTCGCCTCTCTTCGGCAAGGGCTTCTTTTCTCTCATCGCCGTCGTCATGCACCCCATGAGCCGGGGATCGATCCACGTCAATCCGGCTGACGCCGCGGACAAGCCCATCATCGACCCCAACTACTTCTCCCACGAGCACGATCTCGAAGCCGCCGTCCAGGCCATCAAGTACTGTCGGAAGATCGCCCAGACAGAGCCCATGAACCAGATTTGGGAAAACGAGTATGAGCCCGGCTTGGACGCCGTACAGACCGACGAGCAGTGGAGGCAGTTCGCCCTCAACACCACGTTGAGCATCTTCCACCCCGTCGGGACTTGCTCCATGCTGCCAAAGGAGGACGGAGGTGTCGTCGACGCCGACCTGAAGGTGTACGGCACTTCGAACCTGCGGGTGGTCGATGCCAGTATTATCCCCCTTCTGATATCCGCCCATATCCAGACTGCCGTTTATGGCATTGCTGAAATTGCAGCGGAGCGCATCATTGCCGACGCTGCATTCTAGATGGAGATAATGCAAGAGACATGGTCCATGGAGTTTATTAGAACAGAAGTAGACACAAAACCTCTTAATGCTAATGATTAATGGTTAACTACCCAGTTGTTCAAAAGTCTCACGATGTCCTGTGTTGTTATTTTGTCTCCATACATGCAGCTGACAAGCGATCATTCGACAAGTCAAGATTGACTTATGACAGCCTCCGTGGGGACGGGTTGTGTGAACTGCAATAACTGCGCATCACGGTGAACGGGATAAGCAGCAGATTGACAATATGAAGAAATGTACTTGTTTACAAAAGACAAGAAACTTGATACAGAAGTATAGAACACATCGAGGAATCTGTACGTCGAAGCGGCTCGGGGGGGATCATGTCACCAATCGCACCGAATCACGCGAACGAATCCACTCAGTGCTCCAGTGTCAGTCATCTAGTACAGGCGGGCACTGCGTCTAAGAGCCCATAGTCCGGCGGATGGAGTGTTTGGCACATTCACCAGCGCTCCCCGGGGCGGCTGTCGTCGGCGCCCATCCTGGCGCTGCCCACCAAATGGTCACCGCTGATGATGTTATTGGAGGTTGGGAGAAACAAAACGACCTACCGGTTGAATATGATGGCTCGATGATTCTGGTCTTGGATCTTCGCCACCCACCCCGAAGATGCAGGCTTTCACTCGCGACTTCTCTTCACTAGACAATTACACCAGACAAGGCGAATCCTTACTATCAAGTACTGCGTAAGCTCTCTGAATCTAATGCTGTCCATGGGAGGCAATCTCAAGGGCCTAGGGTCCGTAGTGTATGTTCAGGGGAAGCTGAGTGGTCTTGGGTGACTGTCTCTGTGTTTGGCAGCCTCGCTGACCCTGAGGAGTGTATTTTTTTTTGGAGTTGCTAAGTTGTTCGAAGTGAACTTGCCTGACAGATCAGGCCAAGAGCCCGAGTACGATGTCTCGAATAAGACCAATGCCGTTGGACTATCACTTTTGCTTACATGGGTGGACGGACCATGCAGCAATGGCGAAATCGGGTGCGGGCCGTCTTTCGTCTGTTTTGAACAAACTTCAACAGGGATTTGTCCCCTCTTCCCGCAACCTAAATACAGGTAATGTGAAATAATCAGATGAGCCAGCCGGGGAGTAATAGCGACCGTAGTCGGTAGCGTAGACGTATCGCAACTCTTAAGCGTTCACAACCATCTCCCGTGCGTACACGTATCTATGTATACATGGGAGGCCTGGAACGGACTGGCGGACTGGCCACAAGTAAGTCGGAGTGATTGATGGCTTAAGAAACGTCAATCTACGACCATAAAATCTACAGAGACTCCGTGCACCTATTACATCGAGCCTCATGCACAACACGCGCGTGAAGTTGAGCAATCCTCGTGCTTACGGAATCTAGGCCTCTCGAATCGATCAGATGTCGTATTGCCATATTGTCGGAGTTGTGACGTGGATCATTCGACGGAACGATCGAGGCCGCTGTAACCGAGACGTCCATTGGATTGCGGTAGCCGGCCCTTTCCGAAGGAGGCATACTGTCTTCACGGGTGTGTTGGTTATTGGCCTGCTCATGGCGACTGAATCCTACCCTGACCCATAGCTCCCCGAACTGTTTGCCCACATATGTAGCGTCTGCTCAATCACTGTCTAACGCTGATTGCACCGTTACAAGCGCAAACAGAACCTTCTGAAAGATAACTGACTGGTATTTTGGGTTCTGCGTTTCGCTATTGACATGTTGAGGTGTAGAACAGATGACAAAACAGTTGGAGTAACAGGGTCTAGAGCACTGAGTACAGCAACTAGGTGAACCATCTCTGAACGCTCTGGTAGCCTCGGTTAATTACTAGGGGGTGTAGTTACGAGGTTCCATAATAATACTGGGTTTCTATCTAGAAACCTTTTATTGTGTTGGGTATCGGGCATAACACTTAATGAGCAGACTGGTGGCTATGTGCTATATCCAAATAGCAACAAAAGTGCAAGTAGCACCGTGATGTCACAGCTTTTCGTTGCTCAAAAGAACTTGGCACATTGACAGCGGAAGCATTAATAAGTCTAACGGGAGCACTCTGATCGGCTGGCTAGGCACTGCGTAATAAACTCTCAGACACAACAGAGTGCAGCACACCAGTGCGGTGACAGGTGTGACGAGGAAGACGATACGGGCGGTTCAAGCTCGGAAGTATTGATCAATAATCACGGTCGGTACTACAGAAACAATGGGATTCGGAAGTCTCGCAACAAGTCTCGTTCATGATAACAACAAAGCGCTGGTTCCAGATTTGTGGTCGATCGAAGCGGCCCGAGACGCGTCAAGTTTAACTAAGTCACTTTGAAATTTCTCATCATGCCTGCTTGGATCCGATGGTATACTAGACATGGACTCTAAGAGTCAATGTTTGCGTGTAAACAGACGTATTGTGGGTTGTTGCTGGAGTTGCTGGCTGTGATACTTGGGCGCGGAGAAGGCGAGACATTGCCTCACCACGCACCTTAGCTGCTCGGAAGTATCTCCTCAACCAGACAATGGTCGTTCAATGATCACGTAGTCCAATGCGAGAAGGACAACTACTACTCAATTTGGGGAAATTTTGTGCCCTTACACCCAACAGAATGGTCGTGCAGTTCTTCTTACAGCGCATCGTGTTTCCACCGCAACTCTTTGTCACTTGTTAGCGGTTATTAATAAGAGAGCGGACCGATGCCGAAGCCCACTTCCGGACCGATGCTCTGATCCACCACCGGCCTGAACAAAAACCAACGCGGCTCTCCGTCCCGATTCCCCGATATCGAGCGACCGGCAAACGGTTAGAGTCTGATGGCATGTGTGGCCTGTAAGAATCACGTGCGATTTCGGGGCAGGCCTGATTGGTTTGATGGCTTGAGAGGATCTGAGGAAATGAAGTGAAATAAATACCACCCTGACGCGAATGACTCGTGCCGACGATCCGGAAGTAACGCACAGGTACCGAGGCCATCGAGTTGAGTTTCTGGACGGACCGTCACATGACCTTGACGGGACGCATAATACCACAGGGAATCGAATTTCACCGTCCATCATGATCAGACTACGGCCAACCGGGTTTGCCTCCGTGATTCCAGGGAATTCACTCCCATTTCCGTGATGAAAACGCCAACAATCTTCGCCGTTGGTGACCTTCGGCGAACGGCAAGTGGATGATTTTCGAACTGGTCGATCTAAGCATTGTTTGAAACATGACTGAAACTATGATAACTAGGGGGCCCCTGGATGCTACACTATACTCGACCCAAAGTTTGGGAAATCATTCAACCACCCATCTTTCTCAAAGAAGAAATGCCATCTGGACTCATCTCTTGGCTTCCCTTGGCTTTCTCTTGGCTTTCGATATCCCAGTGCCTGCTTTTGATGACCTCTTTTAGTTGATTGCCTTCCTTTCATACGAACAGCGGCCATGCTTTGCGAAAGCCGTCCACTGGTGGTGTTTTCGTTCGCTCTAGCGCTTGTCTTTGTTTGGACACTTCGTCTTTTGGGCATTCACGAGGCGATATCCGATGCGGTGTCGACAATATTCGCCGAGGCACCGAGCCAACAAGACGCGGAAAGCCTCTTCATTCAACAGGCCATAAATGTCGAGTATCCCACCCCGATCGACTACGAGCCTATCCGGCAGATATGCGCCCGTACCACTTTCCGCCCGGGACTGCTGTTCAGCTGCGAAGGTCAGCATGGCGGTATTGGGATGGTGCGTAACCAGATCCTGAAGTGCATCCGGTATGCAATCAACGGCGGAGGCGCGATCGTCATTCCTTCAATGCAGCTGCGCAATGCCAAAGACATCAGCGACATCGAAACCGAGAAGGAGGTGCCGCTCAGCTACTTGTTGGATCACGAGGCGTTTGTCACCCACTTGACCAACGGATGCCCCGGCATGCGCGTATACGAACGCGCAGAGGACTTCCCCTTTTACGACCGGCGGATAGGAGAGCCGCTGAGCCTGCTGGGAGACCAGTTCGAGCCGGACCATCCCAAGGAGGGGTTGAGATACCCCCGGAAATGGCGACAATTCTTCGACGAATGGCTAGATCAGATGTCCCTCAAGGACCGCATCAAAGAGGACGCTCCGGTGCACATCAAGATGGAGCAGACGTTCCTCGAGTATCCCGTCCGCGACGACGGCAAGGCCTTTGTGCACGAGTTCGGCAAGATCCTGTCCTTCCGCAACGAGACCCGCGCCCTGTCAGCCAAGATCCTTTACAAGCTAAAGGAGAAGTTCGCGTTGCCCATCGACCCGACGGTAGCGATCAGCCCGAACGCCTATTATGGCGCACACCTGCGACTCGAGGACGACGCAACCGCCGCCTGGGAGCCGGACCAGTGGCGCTTCTCTCGCATGGACGACCAGTTCGAAGAGCAGTTCAAGAACATAGAGCGCCACGGCCTCGGCGTCGTATACGTCGCGTCCGGGAACCAGACCGTGGTCGACATCTTCGCCGAACGGCTGCAAAAGCGCCTCGCGGCCGGGTCGGGGAGGAACATCACGGTGGTGACCAAGCATGATCTGCTCCAGGGGCCCGACAGACAGGAGCTCGACGGCCTCACGTTCGACCAGCTGGGCCTGGTGGACTTTTTAGTAATGTTTAAGGCGAGCGCGTTCATGGGCGTCGCGCACTCCAGTTTCCCCTGGACCATAGCGTTGCGCAGGCACGAGCTTAGCAAATACCCGGAATACGGTAACGAGGGTTCGGACTTGCTAAGAGACGAGTACAGTACCATCATGGGCATGGAAGCCGACTATCCATACGTTGACCCCTTTGTCTACGGTATATGGCCATAGCGTTTGCTTGGAAGCATTAGGAGCACAGCGTCTGATTAGATCCAAAAACATCAATATTATTAGTTCCTCTCCAGGTACGGGACCTGTTCTTCTATACTCCCTCGTTTTGCTCCGCAAAAAAGGGTAACATTGTCCGTTTCACGGCGACCTGTACGGCTTGAAGAAGGATTCTGAACCACCTTCGTTGTGGAGGGAAGCTGGCCGACCTAATGCTAGCTCGTAATCGCTACGCCTATGGCTCTCAGGAGGGCTACTGGGATGATCCGAACCACATCGGCTACAGTGGCAGACCGCGGAGAAGATAGGCTATTTGCTTACTCAAAGTATTCCACGCACTTCGTTCCGCGGTAGAGCCAGTGATCTTGGCATCCACGAACACTTACGTCTATTATTAGAAACTAGTTTCGTTCTGTTCAAAGGTAGCTCATTGGCATTTTGTGCTATTGGGTCTTGATCAAGAGTAGATGCGCATTAACCGGACTTTTACAAGCTGTATACCTCACTTATAAGCGTGGCAGAATCGGCTATTGATCGCATACTATTAATACGACTCTGCCTTACAACCCACTGAACACTGATTTCCGAGACAGCGTGGTCAATCCGTGCGACAATTAACTCTAATTTTCCGTGAATGGGCTGAGAACTGGAAGACTCTGCAGCATTGTAGGATAGGACTGTAAGCGGCTCGGTAGTGAGGTGTAGTAAGGCTCACGCCGCCGCTTCTAAGTAATTATCTACACTACATAGGTGCTGACATCTAAAGCGCCGTCGTTGGCGGTTACCACGTTGTAGTTCCAGCTCTGTGGATGGCCATCCGCTGACAGGTCCATCAGGAGCAAGATCCCAGTATAATGCTTAGGTGCCAGTAACCACTTTTGGCGCAAGCTAGCCAGGACTAGGTAAAGCCGGAGAGCCCGCATTCGGCACCAGGCCATCCGTTAGGCCCGGCCTTCTGGCGCCATTTTCGAAGGATCAAGGCTGCCTTGCCAGACCAGCACTTCGAACCAACTGGTCAGCTATCAGAACCTTTACCGGGTGATTTATAACGCGGCTGTTCCGTCCAAGGCCGGTGGAGGGGATTATTTTGGCAAATGCACCGCCTGTCCCCATGTAGAAGCGCGTGTTCGGCCACTGCCTGCTCCGAGGAACATAAGCCCAGGCCCACCTGGAATGCAATAGGCAATCGTGAACTCGATTCCAATGTTTGGCCAACAACCACATCACCCACTCAAGTCAGGAACACGCATATTTTGCACACAGTGGACTCCCGCTCAGAAATGCCTTATCAAAAAGATCATCATTTTGGTCCTTTAATGTTCATTGCTTATGAGACTCGGGGAGGGCTTCTACCTCCCGACCCTACATGTAGTGCTGATGTCCGAACATTTCGCTTGGTGCACTCATGCCGTTGTTTCCCCTAAAGCGAGCGAGCCTGCATGATGCTAGCAAAGTGTTGGAGGACTGGGTGCTTCCAGTGTCCTGCTCACTCCAACGCATTAACTGCGGGCTCCGTCATGTCCACCGGAACAGTCAAGGATTTAGCTCAGGAAGCTGTATGTTTTTAAATCTGTATGATTCGGCTGCGTAGAGCCCAAAGATAGAAAGGGTTTTAAGACCTAATAGATGAAGCCTGATCTCAAGACAAGCTATAGAGACTATCCCATAATTTGTGATCAAGATGAAATTAAATTTCATGTGCCCTAACCTTGCTTTGTTAACCAAAGGATCCGGTCCGCTTACTGACGCCGGATCCTTTCGTCAATCACTTGGGCCCGCGATAGGTGATGGAGACGCCCAGCTTAGGGGCTATAATTACGGCTGCCTTCAACCCCAGGCAGGCGGGCGTCTTCTAATGCTGCTAGTGCCAGCTTAGCAAGGTGAGTTGCTATTCCAACAGCATTTTTTCACTCAGCCTCATCTACCATCTCACAGCCGCAGCATGTCTGTATGTAGGCTCAGCTTTCTGCCGTGGTTCCACAGGCGCACTTGTTGGATGAGAGCTGGGTAATTGGCGTTAAAATCCAGTGCTACATTATATTTTCTGTCTTTTCAAGGATTAAAAACCGCCAACAATGTGTTATAAGGGCAGAGCCAACCCACCCAGACGTTTGTGTAGACAATCGCCATTCCTGGCATCAACCAAAGTAGGAGACATTAGCAGGCCCTCGAAGTCTCTCCCTTACTTTGCTCTGATATTTTCGTCATAGTCGGCAAAAGTCCCTACACTGGCTGTTACAGGGATTTGACTATGCGTTCGCCATTTCCGTGGGCTCTCGCCCTCGCCGCTACAGCCACAGCTGCCGTTGTGAAGCCAACGCAGACCCGAGCTGGGACGACAATCAAGGGACCTCAGGCGACGTCTACGCCAAGCAATGCCTGCCAACTTGCACAATCAGCCGCCACGTCGTCTCTTTCCGCCAGCCCCAATGCATCATCTGTTCTGATTTCCCCTTCAGTGGCCTTCGAATGCCTGAAGACTGTGGCCGTCGACAAGCAGAAAGACTTGGATCTCCTCAACTACCTCGAGCCATTCATCGCGTTCCAGAGCACTTTGGATACCCTCGTTGACCCTCCCGAAGGATACTTGCTCCCTGGTGTCGACGTTATCGGCGGATTTGGCCAAATCCGTGCCAACCTATTGAAGGATGTGTACAAGAGTCAGGTTGAATTCGCCCTGGATCTTTCACGAATTGTAAGCTTCGTCTCTGTACCCTCAGTACCGTCACCTGAGGATTTGATCTAACATGACTTCAGTTCGCTCAATCAGCCGACGGACACTTTTCTTATAATCCCGCAATTCTCGGGGTCTTTACCTTCGCCAGTCTCACCACCCTAGTCTCAGTCTCCGATGACGGCCTTAGCGTACCAAGGGTGTATATTCATGACGACTTCCTCAAGTCACAAATCAATGGCACAAACGTATGGGACGTCCAAAGCATCGACGGTGTGCCGATCACTGAATGGCTCGAGGCGCAATCTTTCAGAGTCCTCAGCCAAGACCCTGACAGCAAGTATAACGCCCTGTTCCGAACCAACCCCGCAACGGAGGCCTGTAGTGTGGGAAATTTCTTTGCCGAGCGGTATGCCGGGGAGGCACCAGATACTCAGGTGATCAAATTCACGAACGGCTCCGAGTACACGGACAAGTTGGTTGCCATCGTTCCTGCAGATTTAATACCCTTCATCGGCAGTCCAGAGTCTATCCACTCGGCAGTTGAACTTCCTCCCAGCGCTACTCCCACTTCAACCAGTGCCGTGTCATCAACCTCTTTGCCTTCGACGGCAGAACCTGCACCGACTCAGATTCCAGGGTATCCTCCGCCTATCGCCAAACACGCCAGTAATTGGATCTCCGGATATTTCCTTGACGGTAGCGGTTACGAGGATACTGCTGTCCTAGCCATACTCTCTTTTCTCCCATCAGATACCAAGAGCGCGAACCTCACTTTCGAGTTGACCGAGGCCAAACGTGTTGTTGACGACTTTCTAGAGGAGTCTAGGAAGGCAGGAAAAACGAAGCTTATCATTGATGTCCAAGCCAACGGTGGTGGCCTCATACTTGCTGGATTTCAACTCTACGACCAGCTCTTCCCCAAGAGTACAGACATCTGGGACGGAAGCCGGCTTCGCGCCCACAAGGCGCTGAACGCTATTGGCCTCACTGCCCAAAAGACATCCCCAGAGCTTCTAGCAGACTTCAGCAGTGCCTTTTTCGACGAATCCCAGAAGCCCTACAAGGACTGGCAGGCTCTTTATGGACCGGCGTTGGTCGGAGGCCAGAACGTCACCAATCTCTTGCGATACAACCAAAGCGACTTCCGGTCTGCCCAGAGCACGGAAGAGCAATTGTTTGAGCCGCGGAACATCGTCATTGTCACTGACGGTGCTTGCGCATCAACGTGCACAATCTTTACTAGTCTTCTGGTCGAAGAACATGGCGTCCGCACCATTGCTCTGGGAGGTCGTCCCCGCGAGGCTGCCATGCAGGCAATAGGCGGAGTCAAGGGCTCGCAAATCCTCAGTTTTGCGGAATTGCAGCAGGTCATCAAGGAAACCGCTCGAGACGCGATCAAGGCCAACTATCTAGTCCCCCTGAAGGAAGCTTTCGACGTTCTTCCAGACATAGGGGAACCCCCCCTGTTGCCTAGTCTTGCCGTTCCCGGCTCCAGTTTCAACTACCGCAACGCTTACGCGCGCGACAACGTCAATGGTTTCTCGGAGCAGTTTGTGTACAAGGCTGCCAACTGTCGGCTGTTCTACACAAGTGAGATGATCACCGACCCAGTGGCCATCTGGACTCGTAGCGCCGACGTCGCTTGGAAGAAGGCAAAATGCATCAATGGCTCGACGGTGAACTCCGATGGGACGATTGGCGATGACATTGTCCCGTACAGAAAACAGGCCATCGGGTCGAATCTGGGTTACAGGGGACCTGGTAGTCTATTGTATAAGGGCGACTACGAACCACCTTCGCCATACGTCAGACAACATACAAGCGTCAAGCGCTCCGTGGTCGATGATCTCCGCCACTCTGAAGACTTTAAGTATGAGTACAATAAGTTCAAGATTGGCATTAGCCACGCGGTAAAGAAGCGCCTGATTTAGATTCATGACGGTAGTGGTTGCGCTACGAGTTGGAATGATGACGCGCATGGTAGATCGAAAAGGCTGCAATAGGATCTGAAATAATGGGAGTTGTAAGGGCCGCCTCAATTGGCTGGATGCCCATTGATATCCGTGAAATACAAACTCCATCAATAATAAACACTTTCAAAACTGGTTCTGTGAAACGGAGTGGGTAATGGATTGTGGCAATCCCTTGAACTCAGACTTGTGGAGAAAACATCACAGAAGCAACAAGAACCTGTTCGTCATGAGATCTGGACCCCCCAGCTTCACATCTCTTGGCGCAGAGCCAACGCATGGCCACGACTCAGGTGATTCGTCATACTGCTATCACCAGAATCCGACCCCACGAGCGTACTGATGGAAAACTTTGATCAGCAGTTGACTCGTTGACCTGCACTGAAAGACCATCTTCCTGTTCGGGAATGAATTAGAGTTCTTCCCGAGTCGGCAATACGTGACGAACCACACCAGTAAGAGACAAAGCTTACCTCTCCCGGTTCATGTAGTTTGTCTCATACTGATTTTGAATCGAATTTGGGGACTTTGCAGGGAAAATGGTGTCAGAAACATCCTTTCGGTGATGGATGCTCCCCACCTAATCTTTCTGGAAATTGTCAACCATCAAACCTACCATAGGGAGTCTGCCATCCAAAGTAGAAGGCTTTGTGTCACGCATCAACTACTTAGTCCGAGGACGTGGAAGCATTGGACCAGCTCCCATGAAGGGCCCCTTAAAAGTGCTCAGCACATTGGTGCTGGTAGTGACAACTTTGGACTCATTATTACTGCGAGGTGTACGGTTCAAGCTTCTTTCTATGGTTCATTCTGGTTTTTGAGATGCTGGAACTAGTAAAAGTTATTCTCTGTCTGCATGTTCCTAGACGTTGACTCGTAATCAGAAGCATCGGATCATATTTGAGCGAGATATGGGCCGTGGCGATGGGTATGCAAATTTGAAAGAGTACATGTATCCGGCCCCACAGTCCAGCAAAATATTAGTCAAGCTTTCGATGGATTGATACCAGTGATACAGATTAACAGTCTTCAACGTGCACGCTACCTTATATAGACAGAGGCAGAGGCAAAAGCGACACGTCTTTATGGAACTTTCGGCTCTGTAAGCCGATTTGCCCTGGACAGTGCTCGTGTTTCTTGTTCAGGCTTCACGCGGTGCCTTACAGCCCTCAACCATGGGGGACGTCGCAGAAGCATCACGTTTACGGGGAATCATGCCGGAATGCTATTTCCGCCACCGAGTATACCAGATAAGCTAACTAAAAGGAGCATTTTATCATTAATCAGGGATTGTGTGATACGATAGTTAAACTTAGAATAGGAGCTGCATTTCTGCTGTGGAACTACGGATACTTTCACTGCGTTTCTATGGCTGTGTATAAGGCTGACATTGTGTACTCATGCGATCCTACGGGAGACAGCCTTGGATTGGTTTCTTATTTAGGCACTACTAGGCTGATCCCGTACCCGCTGATGCCTTGTCATGCAGGGAGCTTCAATGTGACCTGGTCCCGGTACAACGCCTGAGCTGATCAGGATCAGCCGCCAGATTGAAGCATCATGGAGCTTTCGTGCCTCGGCTGGTCGGGGAGACGAATACTGTTGCCTACGGGACCTCCAACTTGGTTACCCGATCTCCGGAAAGGCTATCGTTTTGTTTAGTTGGTGCGGCACTGTGATCGAAGCATAAACGGGGTTTAAACAGGTGATTGGGTTAGTCTCCTGAACTCAAAGCAACTGGTTATTAGGATAAACTAATAACATTGCTTTTTTATCCGGCCATTCTTCGCCCACAACTTCCGACGGTCCTTCAAACTTCGAAATTCTACCTTCTCCCCATCTCATTGAGATACCTTGTTTATACGTAGATCTTATTGAACCTCTAAACATGCGCCGAGTGACCCGTAGGAGAGGGGCTTGTCAGGGATGCAGGTCAAGAAAGGTTCGCTGTAAGTATCACCAGCCCCAAGAAAACCGGAGGTTGTTTCTAATCATTTGAAGGCGACGGTGCGGACCCGTGTCTAAACTGCGAGGTATGGAACGCGACTGGCGAGCCCATTTACGCTCATGATCCTAATACTTACGCATTCATTGCAGCGAAATGGTCAGACTTGTTACTACCCCCCCTTGGTTCCTCGACAACGCAAGAACACTGCTGGCGGTACCGGGACGAATAGCCAAAGAACTCATCATATGCAAAGGCTCGAAGTCAATACGGATCAGGCCGCTTCTTCGTATCCAACATGGCGTAAATTCACATGCGAAGACTCTATTTCGACACCGAGTTCGTCTGGAGACGGTGCTGGATTAGACAATCTTGGGGACGATTTCAGTTTGATGCCGCATTTCTCGCTAGCCAATTCATACCCTGGTTCACAGCATGGCGGTGATGTGGACTTGCTGGATATACCGATTCCGGGGGAAGATGAGCTGTTGGAAATGCTCGACTTGTCGCCTACGGAATGCAACTCAAATGGAGGCTTCAGTTTCGACTTTACAAGTTTACAGGGCGACAAACCCGTCCCACCCCCAACTCCTGAACAGCGTACCACGTCAAAATATCATTGGGATCAGACGCGGCACTCTATAAGCCCACCAGACTACAACACGGTAAGGGAAATGAGCACGAGATTTCTTATTGGATATTACAGACTAAGTAATAGCGGCTCTTCCACATAAACGAATCGGCGGAAGTATCCTGGAGAAGGCTGAATATAGCAGAGATTGAGAAGTCGACGAACGTGAACGAGGCCGCAGTGACCCTCGATTTCTCTGCATCAAACCTCTACGGATTGCCCAGCTGCATCTCCACAAGTAGTCAGGAACCACAAAGGAGGGAGACTATCAAGATTGTACACGAGCTTCGACGTGTTCTATGTGGGAGCCCGTCGACTGGTGGACGAATAGAGGTGCCGGATGAGATCAGACACTTTCCCGATAGTGAAGCTGCACTTTCACGATACTGCGATTGTAAGCAGAATTCCCTCGGGCTTTTGTGCAGAGCTAACAAATTTCCCACACAGCATGCTTCGAAGACTGTTGTCCGTACGTGCATTGCGATAACCAATAGCATTCGTCTGATCTAAAGTTCCAGTGACTGACACTCCGTCGTCCGTAAATAGCATCGCCAACTTCCTTACTCGACATGCAGTCGATCGAATCATCGAACAGTCTAAAGAAACCGACGCCGACGAAATAGTTACTGTTTTCTCCAATGCCATCGTGGCAATAGGTTATTATACAACATGCCTTCGAGACCAAGAGGCACCAAGTGCGGATACGATGCATGATTCCCGTTTGCGTCTTTTGTCTGCCCTGGCACTTTACTCGAAAATACAAAATTTGCCAAGTAGCCTGATGAAGCTTCAAGTAAGTGTCCGTGGTTTGTGATACTTCTTGATCCCTGTGGCTTGTTCTTGGAAGCGAGGCTGATCACCTGGACTTCTTAGGCAACCTTACTCATGGTAAGAAAGAACTTTTAGAGGAAGTCTTTCGGCCCTATGTTCTAACGTGCCGTAGGCAGTCATCGCTTGCATATGCGACGAGTCTCGCATCTGGGACAAGATCACCGCAGCTGTGTGCTGTGCTCGGGAGCTTCGACTCGTGCACACACCGAGAGGTCAACAACCGAGCTTAAATGAGGAAGACCGAGAGCTTTCAAAACGCAGTGTATGGTTCCTTTACAGCTTGGAGACTGACTACGCGATTCATCACGGCATGCTTCCTGTGAGTGATGATGGAATGAAACGTCGATATCCCCTCGTACTTACTGAACGGCAACTCAGATATTGGACCACGAATGGGAGACACAGTTCCCTACTTTTGAACGAGGTGACGACATGACTGCGGTCTCGTACACCTACTCGGAGCTTCTTCACTCTGTTCTTAAGTTTCAATACAGCCCAAGAGCACTCACAAAATCGCCTTCCACCTATGATTACAGAGATCGTATTCGGGCGAGCTCCCTTGCTCTCAACGAGTGGGTAAGCAGGCTACCCGGACCACTAAATGAGGCATGGGATGTCCAGAATCTACAAGAGATCAAGGAAGACCGGCTGTTACGAAAAGCATTTCGAGTCTTCTGCATGTATCACCGGGCAATGTTCTTTATTCACTGCCCATGGATAACGCCAACTTCCTCAGATGACACCAAGTCATCCCAGATTGCTGACCTGACACGGGAGAAATGTGTGGAGCGTTGTATCGAATCAGCATTCGCTGTAGTCAAGCTGGCCAATTGCGAGCTGTTTTGGGAAAAGGGGCTTGAAAGGTAGGCATTGCACGCCCGGTCGTTGCAATCATGCGGCTGACTTGATTCCATTAGAGATTTCAGTTTGTCAAGTGGCAAGTGGGGTGACATGGGTCAGCTTCTCCTAGTCTCCCTTTGTTTTATTGTCTATTATCTAGTAAATGGCGAGCAAGGCACCCGGAAGACGGCGATGCCTTATCTCGCCATCTGTGGCGGATTATTCGGACGGTTGAGTCTGACTAGCGACGACGGTTCCCTTCTTGATCATTACTTGGAGTTGGTCCAAATAGCAAGGGCTACCTGATGAAATGCAGCCCAAATTCTCATTTTCAGCATGGCCAGCGAAACAATTGCAATTTTGAACGAAAGGGGGGGGGGGACAGCAAAGAAGTATGGTATTGAACAGATGTGGCGGAAGTAGATTGGAATACAAATTCGGACTTAGAAGCCGGCTGCACAGCCTGCCGAACGAACTGCAGGTTGTGATCTCCAAAGGTATGCAGCCCTGAGCCCTTCATAGTACTTGGTGTGGGTATAAACGGCTAGTTAAAGACGTGAACGCTATTTGTAATAAAGAGTACATTTATGGTAAATATTAATGGCGAGTCCTTACACAACCTGATTAAGGAGGAGCGCATCGCGGGGAACTCGAGATCAAGGTCCGACACCATTTGAGATTGACAGCTCTTGAGGACAAAAGCAATTGTGATAACACCTTTAACCACCATATTCAGGGTTTGCCCGAGTTGAGGCCTTTTTTGGCCCCTCGAGCAGCAGCCGGCTTATTTGGGGGCATCTGTCTTCTATTGTAAGCTATTTGATCTGACACTCAAGGGATTTGGAGATTAATGAGGCATCGTTCGCCAGTCTCCATGACGTTTCTTAGACTAAGCGAGGCTATAGGCCTTGAACTTTCTCGGGCCCCTTGCCGCAATGATCTTGACCCGCTACCTCCATTTTGCGAGGTTTTGAGTTACCGACCATATTAAAGCTATCTCTATTGCATTGTTGGGCATGGTTCTTGCCATGCAACCAGGCACACTTTCTGGACCCCAGTACCTACTTGAGAACCCTGCGCAGTCTGGTGACGATGAACCTGCCGAAAGCAGGATGGCTGGGGTTGGCTTCGGGGTGCTTAGTGTTTGTGGCGGTTCGGTAAGTTTCGATTGTCCTTTGAATCGCTTTTTCTATGCATGTTCAAGCTTGCCCTTGCTGCATCATCCCTGAGACACTACAAGTCAAATAAGAGTGTCTTCTCACCTCGAGCATTGCCGATGATACATCATCAGCCGCTACCATCATTATATATTCCCAAATTGCGTGGCCTTTGCTTTTGGACCAGGACGTATGGCACTCTAACGTGAAAACCTTGTCATCGGTCGGAATCGGGAGTGTCGTCGTAAGTCTCGTCGCTGGTCCTTTCGGCAAAGAGTGGAGATGGATCAAAGAGGCCATATACAAGGTTATATTACTGCAGGTTTCGAGTGATGAAGAAGTTACGGCCGACTTAGAAGTGATCCAGCTTCAGCCAAAGAGTTCTATGATGCAAAGGCAAGACAGCAGTGTGTGACCGGGATCTTTCTGATCATCGCCCACCACATAGGTTGTTATATCTACATCGGTCACGACACCATGCCCAGTGGAGAATTTGGGGTCCCATCCGCTCTCCCATAGATAAGCCAGGACCCCAGAGGCTTGTCTAGAAGAGCAGCATCCCTACTAACTTGGCAACCGTAAAATGGCAAATCGCGACCGATTAATAATAAAAGACCTTTGCGCGCCTAGCCTTGCCAGCCTGCTTGGGGGACGATCCTTATATTGCTGTGCGCTTTCTGCACTAGAAAATATGGTTCAACTACTGTGGCCCGACAATCCGTACGGCGTCGCGTACTACACCGGTTTTAGCTAGGTTTTTGGTGCCGCATCGTCTAATGGCTGAGATACAAATGGTATTACCACTGCGCCCTTCTCGTTATGCAATTGTCGTGATTAACGCGCGCATCCAACGAATTCATCAGCGTTACAAGAAGTACTGGGAGGTGGAAAGGACTCGACAAAGCGTCCAACTGTTCCTGGCACTTTGTCGCACCCTTGCCCAGTAAAGCTTAATATACCAGTGCACTACAGAGACATTCAGAATTAGTAGTCTTCTTTTTTATTCGCACTCAAGCGGGATAGTGAGAAACTTACACAATACGAGTTTAAACCCAGATTCTTACAGGTTAGAGTAGGGTCTGCAATGCCACTGGTACGGCAGCATCGCCCACCAACTGAAGGCGGGAGAGGGAGAGGGAGAGGGTTACGGTTTATTATATGTGCGGAAACAATAGCTGAAACCAAGAAGAAGAGAGAGTAGTGCATGTTGTATTTGTTCTGGCCAACTCAGTAGAAAGTGGTCAGAAAAGAATCTATGAAAGGAAGCAGTAAGTTACAAACGACAGTAATCCTGCTAGGTGTTTTTAGCAAAGCTAACACTTATTATGATGGTGTTAGTAGTAGTAGTGGTAGTAGTAGTAATGTTTTTATATTACACGGCCTAATAATTGTCGTAATATCCCCGGGGCATTTTGCTATTCCAGGCCGAAAGGGGGCCAGGTATAGATTAATGTGTATTAGAAGTGTTACATGAGTGGTTAGGCGTGAGAGCGATCAGACGATCAGATAATAATAACCCCTGTTATAAGGTTGCACTCAGGGGTATAGGGCGAACCAGGGCTCGAGCGTGGGGTTAGCCCGGCACTCTGGGCCGCGCTGTGATGTAGCGTCACAAGCACTCTACTACGTAGCCAGCGTGATTTTACCGTCAAAGTGAAATATCGGTCAGATTATGTCCCGCTCTGTCAGTTTCGAGGAGCGGCACCCTCTCATCTAGGTTATCAAAGCTATTACGAGAGAGGGCCTCTTCGCTCCATTTAGATGATGCTGCACGGTGAGAGCTACATCATCTAGAAGAGCAGGAATCCCGACGAACTAAGTATGCGTGCGAGACGGTCCCCAGTTGTGCCCCGCCCGCCCATGTGCCGCCGAACCGTCCTCCGTCCGTAATTAGGTTCTTCAATCCACTTACCCGCCCCAACGAAATCAGCCTTGTCTCACATCCCTATTAACTTCTTCCCTAGACCTCCTAATGTTACCTCAATTACTCAGACGCACTTTCACAAAGTCATTCAGTGGTATGGACGTAGACCCTATTCAGGCTCGGGAATCTGTCCGCGATAATGAGCATTACTAATCTAGCGTGGTTTTGTTGTTTTCAAGGTCTTGGCCAGTATTTACAAACACAATACGCTGAAGAAGTCGGTTCACAGAGCTAGATGATCATATGTAGCCACAATCCACTTCGTATGGCCTCCAAACAGTGTTGTCAAATTTGGCTGTCAGTTTATGAGCTTCATGTCCACGGACCCTAATGCCAAGCCAATCTCCAGTCTAGGAGAGAGAAGCCTTTCGCTGTGGCGTTTCACGGACATTAGGCCAGGAGTGGTAGTCCACTTTTCTTGCGTCAGGTAAATCCCTCCAAACGGCCTTACAGATGACCTTTTAGCCCAGATTATCAACTCGAAGTACATAACTCGGGGTTAGTTGCTGGGCAAAATACTCCTAATGGGCGGTTCTAGATAAGCGCGGCGTATATTCGAGATCGAGGCTTGGAAAGTTCTATCCCATGCGGCCGTACATGGCCTAGATATTCCACCGGTAGTCGGATGGAATTCAGATCTGGTTGAACCTGTTCACGCCTGACTTGAGAGCAGTGATTCGATGATACTTGTCCAGCGCATTAACATTTTTTGTAGTTTTCTTTCTTGCAGCTATAACCCCACTACCCTACATACGAACAAGCCCTACATCCGCACATCCCATCACCACCACCATCACCACCACTATCACCACTTTATTCCTCGGGTTTTCCTCCCACCCATATGCAACTTTCGGCTGGGCTGGATAATCTAGATGCGCTGGATTCATCCGGACTATCTATTCTGCCGATATCCGTATTTTGCTCCTGCTGGATATGCCATATAGTGGCAAACCTACTGTTAGGAGATATAGAGACCCTCCTCCTCCTACGCTGCCGCTGGATATCTAGATGACCCTGAAGATGGCGATTCTTCTGCTCTGCATTTGCCAGTCTAGATGCTATATCATCCCAGCCCTTTTGTAGCTTTCTAGATAGGTGACGAATAGTGCGGTCATCTAGCCTATCCTTGCGCAGCCGCTGGAGTTGATATAATTGATGCCGAATATCTGCTGACCGGCGAGGGTTGACCATGGGATAGCAGATACGGCCTCATCCCACTGCTGGCTGCCACTAATCTGCTGGCTGGGCTGGCTGGGCTGGCTGGAGGATGCCTTAGATACTAAGGGGTTAGATAGAGGGTAACGTATAGAGATAGGCCATAATCCAGCCCCTTTCCAGCCAGCCTTTATATTCTGGCTGGTTATTGTAGTATCTCTAGCGCCTAAATAACAGGCTAGAAATGCCCTCTTGCCAGCCACTGTTGAATCTGTAACTGTATCATCCATAGATCCAACCCTCTGCCTATAGGCATTCTTTAATGGGCTGAAGACAGCCACATCTAGAGGCTGGAGGACTGCAGAGGAGTGCGGCGGTAGATATAGTAGATAGATGCGATGCTGCCAGCATTTCCACATGAAGTCAGTGGTTATATGGCTGTGATGACCATCTAGAACTAATAGTCTGGCCTTATCTGGCTGGCTGGGCTGGGTATATGGGATGAAGACCTTCTCTAGCCATTCTAGGGCAATAGAATCCGTCGTCCAGCCATTATCAGATACCGTAAAGTGCCATCCTTTATATCTAGATAGGTTGGATGGGAACCACTGGGCCTGGACTGATCTGCCCTTATATATAACTAATGGGGGTAGGGATCGCCCATCAGCAGATACACATTCGAGCAGTGAGATCCATGCCCTTGATCCAGGCTGTTTTTTCTGGATATATCTGGATGCGGTAGAGCCCAATACCAGCCCATTAGTCCCTTTGCCCTCTATAATACCAGTTTCATCCATATTCCAGCGGTTGGATGGATGGATACCCTTGATCTCAGGGATATTATCCAGACGCTGGAAAAAACCTGAATAACCTCTGGATCATGGGCCCTCCAGCGCCTGGCATCCATTGCCCTAGATCGCTTGGATCGAATAGATGGGTGTCGCCGTAGGAATCGACGCATCCACTTCCTCCCTAGAGGTTGATGCCCATCACCCATCATGCGCTCTGCCAGTCCCTTCACTTGCCCATAGGAAAAGGGATAGCCTAGAGCTTCTTGGGTTAATATATAGGCAACTAGATTATCCTCCTGGGACTGGGTAAGACGCTGCATATCTGCAAAGGCAGCATTCCTACTCTGCCTACCCCTTTTCAGCCGATGATAAAGAGTGGCATATGGGATGCCCCATTGACGAGCAGCCTGGTTAATAGGGAGCCCATCTTCTGCATCACGAAGGGCCCGTTGGAGCTCAAACTCGGTATATTGCTTCATAGTGTGATAGGTAAGGTATTGTGAAAAGATGGCGTTATTTGGTTGCAGATGGATAATGTTGTGATAGTTTGAAAAAGGTGGTGATGTTGATGGAAGGGGATAGAAAACGGCATTTCTAGGATATTCGGATGTAGGGCTTGTTCGTAAGTGGGGTAGTGGGGTTACTGTATTACACAGGAGTTCAAGACACTAACCAGTCTTCCAGTTCGGCAGGCCACTGGCCATGACCTGGTGTAGTGTAAAGGCCAACCCCGATTTGGCTCCTCAAGAGCCTTCATGAATCGAAGCCTATCTTGCCATTTTAGCCATACAAGCCAGCCTGTCTCTAGAAACCGTCAGCCCCATCATCCGATCAACAAGCTATATCCGTATTGCCGCCTGACCGGGCTGACAGTTCGATACCCAGCCATAATGCGACTGAGAAGTTGTCGTGGATCAATAGGTCTTGCAAAACGCAGCCGAGTACCGCCCAACCTAGAGGACAGGAAACTATCATGGTCAGTCCCTGTTGTTAAACAAATGGGTTATTATCGTCAACGGACGTCAAGCTCTACGACAGAGTGGCAAGCGCACAGGTGTGACGTGTCAATAGGAGTCATAACCACTTGATCTAATATCTTTGCAAGTCTTGGTTGTATGTTTTTTTTCTCATCTTGAATGCGGATTGACAGAGCCCAGTCAGCTATACTCCGTACCATGTTCCGCCCCGCCCGCTTTGAGGAACGGTGCCCACCGCTTTAGGTTGGCTAAGTTATCAGAAAAGAGGCCGCTTCCGCTTCAACCAGACAATTTCTGTGAGGGCTGAATCGGTATTCCGCGGGTGAGTCCAAGGGAATACCTGGTGTTGTATGTTTAGGTGTTAACTCAACCCCCCTACTTCTGCACCACCCCCACTTCTGCACCACCATCATCACCATCACCACCACCACTATCACCACTTATTTCACCACCTCTGCCGCCCACCCATATGCAACTTTCGGCCTCGCTAGATAATTCGGATGCACTGGATTCATCCGGACTATCCATATCGCCGATATCCGGACTTTGCGCCCGCTGGATGTCCCAAATAGTGGCGAAGGTGCTGTTAGGCGATAGACGGACCTTCTTTCTCTTGCGCTGCCGTATATCATCCAACTGGCCCTCCAGCTGGTGGACCTTCTGCTCTAGAAGTGCCCTTCTAGATGCCTGTTCATCATACCCCTTTTGCACCTTTCTAGATAGGTGACGAATAGTATGGGTATCTAGCCCATCCTCTGCCAGCTGGGTTAACTGGCGTAGTTGATGCCGTAGTTCAGCAGATCGACGAGGTGTTGACCATGGGACGATAGATACGGATTCACCCCACTGCTGGCTGCTAGGCTGGTTAGTCTGCTGGCTGTTCTGCTGGCTGGATGATGCCTTTATTACTAACGAGTTAGATAGAGGTCGCTGTATGCATATTGGCCATAGTCCAGCTGACCTCCAGCCACTTCTAACGTTCTGGGCTGTTATAGATGCATCTCTAGCCCTTATATAACAGGCCAGAAATGCCCTTTTGCCAGCAACAGTTGAATCACTAACCCAGTCATCTAGATATCCAACCTCCCTTCGATAGGCGTGCTTTAATGGGCTGAAGACCGATATATCCAGTGACTGGAGGACAGCAGAGGAGTGCGGCGGTAGATATAGTAGATATATCTTGTTCTGGAAGCATTCCCACATAAAGTCAGTAGATATATGGCTGTAATGCCCATCTAGAACCAGCAGTCTGGCTGCCTCTGGCTCACTAGGCATAGTGCCTGGGATAAAGACCTTCTTTAGCCACTCAAGGGCAGTCTTCTCAGTTGTCCAGCCATTATCCGTATATGTGAAGTGCCATCCTTCATATCCAGATAGGTTAGATGGGAACCACTGGGCCTGGACTGATTTGCCCTTATATATAACCAGTGGGCATAGGGACCTCCCATCAGCAGCCACACACTCGATGATAGATACCCATGCCCGGGATCCTGGCTGCTTTTTCTGGATATGCTGCGATGCTGCAGAGCCCAGCACTAGCCCATTAGATCCCCTGCCCTCCATAATGCCAGTCTCATCCATATTCCATCGGTTAGATGGATGGATTCCCTGGATGGCAGGGATATTAACCAGAAGATGGAAAAAACCCTGGATAACCTCGGAAGAATGGGCCTTCCATCGCCGGGCATCTATTGCCCTAGATCGCCTGGTCCTAAGTGATGGGTTTCGCCGCAGGAATCGCCCTATCCACTTCCTCCCTATGGGCTGCTGCCCATCGCCTAGCATACGCTCTGCTAGGCCCTTTAGTTGTTGATGGGTAGGGCCAGCGCCTAGGGCATCCTGGATTTGAACCCATTCAGATAGATATTGCTCTTGGGCCTGGGATAACCGCTGCATATGAATATAAGCAGTATCCTTTGATTGCATGCCGTGGAATCGATGTCGAAGAGTATGATAGGGAATTCCCCATCTACGAGCTGCCTGGCGGATAGAGCAAGTAGTATCTATATCTTGAAGTGCCCGTTGGAGCTCATCTTCAGTATATTGCTTCATGATGGGTTAAAGAAGGTATCCTGAAAAAATGGCGTTATTTGGCGATATATAGCAATTGTTATAATAGTTTGAAAAAGGTAGTGGTGTTGATGAAGGAGGAGAAATGCGGGATTTTTGGGTGGTGCAGAAGTGGGGGTGGTGCGGAAGTGGGGTATTAGAGTTATGTCTGTCGACGATGGAGGAAGACAAGAGTCTTGGTTGGATGGCCGGCCGGCGTATGTGTCATACGACATACTAACTCGAGTTATAATCAGTTCATGGATTTATACGAGCTAGCTGGATAAACTAGCGATGGTCTACTGAGATTTTGCTATTAAATGCCGCGAGCCTTATTAAGGACGATTTAATCAGGTCACTGGTCAGTACGCCAGGAACAAAACGGTGGCTAGATTCGTCCCTCAGTCAGTAAGTAGAATTGTACGCACAGGAACCTATTATATATGTGCGGCTAAGAAGATATGTCTATTGCTTAGGTATTGGGCATGATTTGAGACACCTGTATGACTGGTTCCATGTTGGCAAGGCTGTTGTTAATCCAAAACATTCGCAGGTGGCGGCCTCTAATGTAGCTCAGCCAGCTTCACGCCCGAGTTTCACGCGAATTCGGCATTCATTCTTGTCGGCGGCAATGTTCCAGCCAGATTCATGGTGGTTTGAATAGCTCCGACAACTGGGTCCAAAGGATTTGACGGGAAAGGAACCAGGGACGGAGTTGTGACAAGACCCGTACCGCCCGAGTCGAAACTGGGAAAGAACAAGCCAAGCCCATGCTACAAAATCGATACATGTTACTGTTAAATGCATATATCAGAATTTCCCTTGACTATCAAGACTTTATAGAAGGACTGCCTGGACAGAGGTGAAAGCGTCATCAGTTAGGTAAGTAGTTTATGTGCTCGGTCCGGAGAGTGGGGCCGTAAGATACAGGTACGACGGCTCCCGGAAAGTGGGCCAACTACACGGCAGCGGACCTTTCCTTTATCCGAAACGGTGGTAGAGTGGGCCCGGCACTTGATGATGAGTCAGCTCGGTGTGACTCGGTCAAGGAAGCTCATGTGGGGCAAAGTGCAAGTGGGGCTCTCGCAATTGTCGTCATTGTCAATTTGTATGTATCATTCTGAACTCTTCCACCCTGCACCTGACCTGACGACAACGACGACGACTCGGCGTCCTTCCCCTCCTTCCTCTACCGGCTTCGGACAGCGACGCTTGACCGTGAACATACGGTCGAGATTCGTTCTTTCGGCTGCTGTCTGCACTGCTGTTTCTGACAGTCAGAATGTTCAGGCCTAGAGCACTTCGCTTGTGCGCCCGGCCGCGGGCTGCGTCGCCGGTTCGCGCGTTTCGGCCGCTGGGGTTTTCCACGACAGCGACGGCACGGGCGGCCGATATTCTCGATGTAAATTCACTGCCGTCTAGGATTATCCCAAAGTACCGCGATCCCCCGAACTCAACCTCTGGTCTCCTGACTCTGCACTGGCCGACGCCGCCGCGAAACATCCTCCTGATGCCGAAGCTGCGATCCCCTCAAGTCCTCCGCGCGACCATCGACTTTGCGAAGCACTTGAACAGCACGTACTCTGGCTTGAATCTGATCTTCGAGCCCAGGGTTGCGCAAATGGTACATGAGTCTTTCAACTTCCCCATCTACACCTGCGACCCTTCGACGTTTCCCGACAAAATCGACATGATCACAACGCTGGGCGGCGACGGAACCATCCTCCGCGCTGCTAGCCACTTCAGCATGTACTCTGCGGTACCCCCAATACTGGCTTTCAACTTTGGAACGATCGGTTTCCTTGCGGAATGGAAGTTCGAGGAGTACAAGCGCGCTTGGAGAGAGGCATACATGAGTGGCAGCGGTGTCGCCGTCCAGGATCTCTTGTCGCCGCACACCAGAGTAGCGAGCGGAGAGAGGGAACACGATACCAACAACGAAGGCCAGTCTGGATGGCACACCTCTCCTGGCAAGAGCATGGGCCAGAGCCGGGCGGCCAAGATTCTGCTCCGGCATCGTCTGCGAGTCGGCGTCTATGACAACAATGGCCAGAACATCAACAGTCAGTTGCTTCCAACGACGA
Organism: Colletotrichum eleusines; assembly: GCA_016807845.1. Classification (NCBI taxonomy): domain Eukaryota; kingdom Fungi; phylum Ascomycota; class Sordariomycetes; order Glomerellales; family Glomerellaceae; genus Colletotrichum; species Colletotrichum eleusines. The sequence continues at coordinate 2,393,651 of JADEZO010000010.1, read as the reverse complement.
AATCCCAGGCGCACTTGCCATCAGTCCCGCCCGAAGACACAATCCTGACAAAGAGAGACATTCCCCAACCGATCCATGCCCTGAACGAGCTCCTCATCCATCGCGGCCCGAAGCCTCACCTCGCCCACATCGACATCTACCTCAATAACCGCTTCTTGACGGAGGCCGTGGCGGACGGCATACTGCTCAGCACGCCAACGGGTTCGACGGCCTACAGTCTCAGCGCCGGCGGCTCCATTATCCATCCTCTCGTGAAGTCTTTGCTCATCACCCCCATCTGCCCCAGGAGTCTCAGCTTCCGGCCTCTGGTGCTGCCCCTGAGCACAAAAGTCACGCTCAAGGTCAGCAGCAAGAATCGTGACGGCGAGCTTGAGGTCAGCATCGATGGTAAGAGAAGCGCCGGCGCCGGAATTGGCACCGAGATCCGCGTCGAAGGCGAAATGGTCGGCGAGTCTGCCGAAGGAGATTGGAAAGGCGGCGTGCCTTGCGTCATCTGCGGACCAGGTAAGGGCGACGCCTCCGACTACGACGACGATGGCTGGGTGGGTGGCCTCAACGGCCTCCTAATGTTCAACTACCCGATCGGAAGAGGACAGTAAATCTTACTTTGATACCCAAATGTAAAAATAGAAAAAAGTCACAAAAGTCTTTCGAAAGGCGTTGGCGGTACGGTACGCGCATGGACGCTGGTTTTTTTGTTGTTTTTGGACAACTGGGTGGCAATGTTTTTCATCCGCCGAGCAGTTGTCTGTTTTTTTTTTTTTCATTTTTTTTTCAACATTCAAACAAAACGATGTCGACAATAGGAGTCGAGCATATCCTACTTTCTTTGACCAGCTTCCGGTGGCCTCTTTCATTCAGGGTGATGCTGTCTGCTCACAACTGCCCGACTAACTGCAGAAGATGTCAAAGCGAACAATATCAAAGGAGTTCACAATGCTATTCTGGTTCAAGTCATTACTGTGTTCAGCATGAGTAAACCAGTCGTCTGGTCGGGTATATCACATGGCAGCGGCCGCGGCCATTAGCCTACTGTTTCTGGACCAAAACTGATCCCCTCAGACCATTGACTCCAGCTCTCTATCCCGCCTCAACTAACATATTTCGACACGCTGCACGAATCTTAGGAGCTAGCTACCTAAGCTGTTACACCATTTTCGGTTTCCTTGCGCTCAATCTCATGTCGGAAGGTCTAATGGAAGGTCTCATGGAACAAGACGGGTTTGTGCTGGTGAGTAGGAGCCCAAGACCAAACTGGCTAACCGTCTCTTCTATGTCTCCAAGCCCTAATTCCAACTCTGAGATGGCCCAATCTACCTCTCAAAGAGGGAACCCATGGCAAGACCCTGCCCCACTCTACCAACGTCTGCCCGCCGACGTTCAGGATTTGGTTCTTGAAGCTGCCTCCAGCCCCGAAACACCTACCATGCGTTTTGTCTCCCTTAGACAAGCGGTGGTTCACGAGACGGACGCATGCCCTAGAATCCCTCCGATTCCTGGGTGTCTTTGTTACCGTGATCGGCCCAACTACATCACATTCTGGCCCCTCTGGCGGGATTCCCTTGGGGCCAGGACGTCATGGTTGGTCTTGACGAATACCACGAACCCGAGACCGCCTAGGAATGCCGTCGCGGCCACGAACCGGCAGGGCCGGGAAGTCGTGCGGCGAAGTAGACGTATGAATCCCTTTCCACAAAAACAGGGCGATTGGAGCCTGACACAATGTGTACTCGAGGACTCGATGCCCGCCCGCGAAATTGGCGACTCGTACAATTGCAACCTGGGTGATCTCGTCTTTGTCCATGCCCCGTACTCCTACGAAATAGGGCCGTACTTGTATGACTTGGATGGTCCCTTTCACGAGCAGGTTACATGGGACCCGCTACTCGAGCAGCTCACCTCGGTTGCCATGAACATAATTAACTGGGAACAGATGGGCTTCGATTTCTGCCTGTCGGGGATCTACCGCCGCATGGCTCTCGGACACACATGGCAGCTGGAGGCTGAACAGGAGACGCGCAACCTCCTACACGGTCAGATCCCCAACGACTGGCCTCCTCCGGGCCTGGCCGACGGGGACGTTTGGTACCCAAGCGCGCCCCAACGCCACATCCGTGACCCGGCCAACCTGCCCATCTCCGTGACATTCGATAGCGACTGGGAGCCCCGATGGGTGCAGAGCATCCGGCTCCTCACAGACGTGTTCACGGGACTACGGGAACTTTACCTTGTCGACTTTAACGGCTTCGTCATGGACGACGACGCCCTGCGTGAGAAGATGCGCAGCTATCTCGACACGCCCCACGATGGTTCCGCATGCGGCATGTGCGAGCGGAGACACCCAGGGAAGCCCAAGACCTGGGGCGGCCTGGAAGAGATAGAGTTCGTCGAGGTAAGATTGTGCGCCGCGGCGGAGCTGGAAATTGATCTCGAGGCGTTCAACACCCAGCGTTTGTACGCCAGTCACTCGTGGCCGTCGAGGGACGTCCGCGGTCAGCCGTGGACGAGGCCCATGCCGCAGTTCAAGCTGGTCGTGCCTATCCTGCGGCGGCGGTAGGGTGGTGTCACTAAGAGGATAAACGAAATCCAAACGGTTGTGACGAGGTAGGTCGGCGTTTTTTTTTTCTTTCTTTTTTTTCTCTTTTTTGGAAATCATGATTGCTGCAGGCGTTACCAAAGTCTCCCCCTTGAACGTCGTTCGTGAATCGATCGTGTCATCGCCAGTGCAATCGATCTCGCTACCCCAATTCGATCGCATGCCGACTTCTCCTCTGTTGCGTCAGCTGCGCAGATCGTGCGTTATCGACACTCCCGTGAATCCGGCAGGTTTCTTCTGCTGCTTACAGGTGCCGACGGCGCAACAGCAGGTGGGCCGGAATTCTCGCCATAACAAGCGCTCTAATCTCGTTTTGGCTTCCCTGCGAGGGAGTCTCTGAACGTACACCTAACAAGCACAATTCCAGGGTTGTATGGGGGTTCGGCGGCGGCATATCCCAGCTCTCCTCCACCTGCTGGGCCATCGGAAGTCACGAAAACGAGAATGTCCGTGTTGCAAGGGCTCGACTTTCTACGGGGGGAGAAGGAGGAGGGGACGTTGGCTTATCGTCTACGGGCTGGGGCTCTGGCGTCGTATTGACACAGAGTGGAAGTTGGTTGGCCCGTATTATACGAGCGCCGATGGACTCGATAGATGTTTGCATTGAAGGCTCTCTCCGTGTGGGTTATTATTCTCCGGCATCAGCCAGCGGCGACAACGCTTCTCCCGTATTAGCAAGCGGCGCACAAGGTTACCCCCTGGATCTCACGTTGTTGTGTTCTAGTTTTTTTTTTCTTTGGTTTTCTTCTTCGATCCTTTTAGGCGTGGCTACAAGTTGCCTCGAAAACGCGCTCCGGGCCAACAATGTCGGTTGTAAACCGCAAATCTCTGAGCGGCTCAGCTAACCTTTTAGTGGCTAGCGGCCAAGTAAGTGCACACAGTCTCATTCTTCCCGTCAGGTCGTCCGGGCTTCAGACTCGCATATATGTTGATCCTAGCAAATAACAATGACTTCTCCGGCGTATGGTTCGCCGCCCGCAGTCGAGAATGGAAACTCGACACGGAACCTAAGATCATTTGGTTAAGTCTAATGTGTGTGTCTGATTGTTGGTCTTCCCGGCCAAAAACCAATCGGCAAGCTGTGCTCGGGGGCAGAAGGCCTGAAGGTTTTTCTGAATGCGTCAAAGACGGAGCGGGAGCCCTTGCGCGGCTGAATGTGATGGCATTCTTAAAGGTGACATTTTGCACGGATATACAAATGACCAATTGCCGTCGCCCTCCACAGACTTTCTCGTCGTTACGTGCATGTGGTTCGTTATCGAACGTTGGCGGCGATCCTATCCGTAATTACCACCCAACCAATTCAATGACTTGGTCCGCCAACCCCCCCCCCCCTAACGGCCTCGACGAGCGCAATCGTTGGGGGTGTCGGAGTGTGTGAAAAACCGTCCAGGCCTGCTTCGAAGAGCGGGTTTTCTTGGACCCTTGGTCTTCGGGTGCGAAGCCCGTCCCAGGGACATGCGAAATAGCCACTACCATAAGCATCATGCGCGGCGGCAGGCTGCAGATGCCGGACAGGGTTGCCGGCTTTCCCGCTCGGCGCAGTGCCGTGTGCGTTGGTACGTGCCGCCCACGTTAAAAACAAAAAAGAGTACCTGGGGGAACGGCCTGCGCCGAGCCAGGATGGCCGACGTCAACCCTAACTTTGGTAGCCTATGATAGGTAGACCAACCCCGGTCTACGCCCGTATCTGGTCCGGTAGTTTCATGGTGACTGCCACGAGGCATACACTTTAAACCTGCCGCACTTCTGCAAGGGCTGAGAAAGTTTGGGTTTACAGACCAGCTAGGTAGCTGTGCTGGCCTTGGAACCCCCCCCCCTGTGCGTTCATCCAGGATCGTGGGTTTCTATCGGCCGACTTGGTGTTTTTTTGTTTTTCTTTCTTTTCTCTTTTTGGTTTTCTGCTCACTGTCGCTGATTAAGTACGATCGGTGTAGAGAGAGGTTATCTGTCACCCGACAGACAGACAGACGTTGGATGGTTTCGCCACGTGCTCCCTATGCGGCAACCCAGAGTCTCTCGGTTTAAGGGTACAATAGCCGACGCAACTTGCAAGTCTATGTCATCTTTCAAATTCCGTTACCAGAATCCTAACCCTGGGGTCGCTCGGCAGGCTGCCCTGCCCCGCCCCCCTTGTGTCGCTCCATGTAATTAACACTGGCTGAGTCCCCGGCCAGTCGCATGACCTTAATGTAGCCTCGCTCCACGCACGCCGTCGCGGGATCCACGCACGCAAGCTAGCTGTCCAACACATCTATCTGTCCACTGCAAACCTTGATGCGATGATCTTATTCTCGGCAAATCCCACGGTATTAAACAGTACTGTACCCTGGCACCCTTGCCGCCCGAGGCCCCGACTGCTGGTGGATGCCCAGGCCTCTGTCCTCCCTTTCTGTAGAAGCTCTGATCTTCACCCAGGATCTCCGCTCCCCTGGCCGCTGGGAACCATCATCTCGGCTCCAGTGAGGCAAGGGCATGCAGCTCAATCAAGGTCCGCCTGTTCCGCTGCGAGGAGAGAGAGAGAGAGAGAGAGAGAGAGAGGGCGCAGCCGCGACCGTGGTCTCGGCTAGATGGCGACACCGAGAACGTCGATCGATATTGTCGTAATATTGGCGACTCAAATACAAAATGGCAAAGGGGAGCACAGTAATACAACAACCTGCTTGTCAGGCAACTCGACATCAAGATCAAGAAAGTGAACGATCGGAATCGCCACGATCCTTGACAAAGATGGCTCGTATCTCCGTTGTCAACCTGCTGGCTGTGGCATGCCTTTCTCTCATCGCCGCCGGCGGTTCGACACCCGACCTGGTGTCTTACCAAGAGAATGGCAAAGAGTACGAGTGCAAATGCTCTCCGGCAGACGGTTGCTGGCCGAAGGCCAAGGACTGGGACAAGCTCAATAAGACGGTTGGAGGGAACCTCCTCAGGAACATTCCGCCGGCAGCCGTCTGCTACGACGAGTTCCGCGGGATGGCGACATACGACGCTGCCAAGTGCGCCGAGGCAACCGCGAAGTGGACAAACGAAGAGTGGCAGTGAGTTCATTTGGCCATGGGAATCGGAGACAAAGCGGAGAAAGCAGATTAGCTGACCATAGACCGTTAAGGATTGCCCAACCGGCATCACAGCTCTGGACCTGGGGCAGCAACAACACCTGCGAACTCACCACAGACCCAACAGCCAACTGCACCATGGGCAACTATCCCGAGTTCGTCATCATCGCCAGGACGAGAGACCACGTCAAAGCCGGCGTCGACTTTGCAAGGTCCAAGAACCTGCGACTGGTCATCCGCAACACGGGCCACGACTTCGAGGGCCGGAGCGCGGGCGCCGGGTCGTTGGCCGTCAACACACACAACCTCAAGAACATCTCCTTTGTTGACAGTTACGCGGGCCCGGGAGACTACAACGGGCCGGCAATCACGATCGGGGCCGGGGTCCAGGGCTTTGAGATCTCCGCAGCAGCCCATGCCCGCAACCCGCCTCAGAACGTGGTGATGGGCGAGTGCCAGGTATGTTTCCCGGACGAGCAGGCCGCTGGCTGGTGCGGCTCAGCTAACGAGTCTCTTTAGACTGTCGGGGTTGCAGGAGGCTTCATCGGAGGCGGAGGCCACGGACCCTTGAGCGGCGACTACGGCTTCGGTGCAGACCAAGCGCTCTCTTTCGAAGTGCTCACGGCATCGGGCCAGTTCACCACCGCCAACTCGGAGACCAACCCCGATCTGTTCTATGCCCTCAGGGGAGGCGGCCCCGGCAACTACGGAGTCGTCTTGTCCGTCACTCTCAAGACGTACCCGGACGCCACTCCCGGGGCGGCACTCTTCCTCAACGTCAACGCCACCACCGGCGCCAACTTTGAGCAGGTCACAAAGGCCGTCAACAAGCTCAACGAGATCGGAAACCGAATGGTCGACAGCGGGCTCTACGGAATCTACGAGCTCTACCCCCCGGCCCTCGGCGGAGCGTTGCACGTGCAGCCCATCATGGGCATGGGCAAGACCGCCGCGGAACTCACCGCCGTCGTGCAGCCGCTCCTGTCGTACCTCGACGCCGAGAAGATCCCCTACGACTTCGGCGCCAAGGAGTATCCCGACTACTACACCCTCTACAAGGACATCTTCGAGCCGGAGGCCGCCGCCCAGAACGGGCTCACGGGCGGCTGGGTCTTCACCCACGAGGACATGGCGAACAACCAGACCGCCATCGCCGACGCGATCCAGCTGGCCCTGGCCCCGGCCCCGGACCGGGTCGGCATCGTCATCAGCCACTTCTTCGACCCCGGCCTCAAGGACAGGAAGGCCGAGAGCGCCACGCACCCGCGGTGGAGGACGGCGACGATGCGGACGATGACCATCCTCCCGCAGCCCCTGGACGCGACCTGGGACACGAAGCTGGCGCTCAACGACCTCATGGTCAACAACATCACGGAGACGTTCAAGCAGGCCGGGCCCAACGGGCTGGCATACGTGAACGAGGTAAGCCCCCCCCCGACAGCAAGCACCGGATCCCTCCTACTGGGCGAGCCCGCGCGAGGCTGACTGACTGACTGACTCTGGCGCAGAACTATGCTTTCATGAAGGACTGGCAGGACGCCTTTTGGGGGCCGGTCTATCCCAAGCTCGCCGCCACCAAGAAGAAGTGGGACGCGGACGGCGTGTTCTACTCGTGGTCCACGCCGGGGAGCGAGGAGTGGAGCGTTGTTGACTACGCCAACCGGCTTTGCAAAGCGAAATGATTGTGCTTTCTCGGCGAATGGTCCTTTTTAAGAGATACCAACTTTTGTGAAGCGGACTTGACCACCTCCGGCTTTTGAACCTTGATAGTACAACCAATATTATTAACTAATTCCAATCCCGCTGAACCGCTTTGGCGCCGCTTGGCTTATCGAGGTCTGTCGTCGACGCCGTAACTTGGCTGGAGATTCCGATGACGCTGCACGATGAGGCCCGGGGCCCTTCCCGGGGCGTTGTTCCGATGAAGCACGCGTGACAATGAGGACGCCTCGCATGATAGGTTCAAAGATGTCTGTGCATGCGAAGATCTAGGTTTCAGTGGCTTTCGTGACGCAACGTTGCTTCCTCCCAAAATATGATAAATATCAAGAGTCACGATAATAACAGCAAGTAAACAACGATATTGTTCCTCAATCACCACGCTATAAGATCGGCACTCTGATTGAGAGAACGTTTACATCGTGATTGACGACTTGATTATGTATATGGCTCTTCTCCGGGCCAAGGTGTTCCAAATGAGAAGGACTGCATGTATCTGCGTCGCGCGATCCGGCCAAGCGCTGAATTCACTCGTTCCAGATGACCGCACTCAGTCCGTCCTCCTGGTTCACGTTGCCCGGGTTCCCAACCTTCAGGCTGGCGACCAGCTTCCCGAGCCTGCCCGTCGTCGCGTTCCTCTCGACGATGGCGACGTTGGCGCTCGTCTGGCCGCCGACCGCGACCAGGTTGCCGGCGTTGTTGATGGCGAAGGTCCGCGGGAAGTACGAGAAGGCGCTCGTCAGCTCGACGAAGGCGGCCTGGCCGGACGAGGGGTCGATCGAGTAGGTCGCGATGGAGTCCTCCTGCGAGCCGAAGGAGCGGTCGTACCGGTTCGCCACGTACACGAAGTCGCCCTTGACGTGCACCTCGGCGGCCTTGGACCCCGCCGGGGCGGTCCTCCCGGCCGGGAACGTGGACGTGGTCTGCCTCTTGACGAGGTTGAGGCAGCCGCCGTTCGCCGGGTAGGCGACGGACCAGGAGGAGATGGTGTTGGACAGCTCGTTGACGGTGTACATGAACGACGTGTTGCCCCGGGTGTAAAACGCTGCGTGGCGGGGTCCGTCGCCGGGGCCCGTTTGGAAAGAAGGGCACTGGGTGAGCTGGCCGGTGCTGCCGATGCTGAAGACGCGGATGAGATCGGCGCCGAGGTCGGCGGAGAGGAGAAACCGCCCCGAAGGGTCGGTGAAGACGGAGTGCGGGTGCGGCTTGTTTTGGCGAGACGGGACAGGGCCCGGCTGGGACATGGTGAAGGTGAACTTTTGCAGAGCCTGGCCTGATCCGCCCAACGGGAGAGCGTATGTAGAGATCGTGGAGGCGTCGCTGTCATGATTGTCAACAGGAGGCCGACTTAGGGTGGGGGGGTAGACGGCCGCATCTCTCTCTCTCAAGACTCACTACTGCGCCAAGGCGATGAAGCCTTTCCCGCCGGATCCTCCGTACAGCGTGCTGTGCAGCTCGCCGCCCGCGGTCTGCACCTGGCCTTTGGCCGTCAAGCTGCCGTCAGCCGCGACGGAGAAGCTCTTCAGGAGCGGCTGTCCCCACTGGACCTCGTCGGGGATGTAGACGGTCTTGGACGCCGAGTCGAGATCGAGCCAGGCCGGCATGCGGTTCCCGGAGCTGACCGTCTTCGCGATGGTGAGCTGGTTGGTGGACGACAGGTCGAGGGTGTAGAGCTGGCCGCTGTAGTGCGAGGCGATGAGGGTGGCTCCGATGGCGCCGGGGAGGGCCGTCAGGCAGACGGATGCGAGGGTGACTCTAACCATGATGTCACGAGTTAGAGCACACAGCAGGGCATATAAGGATTCAGGTCTAAAAGGCTTAATTCTATGTAAGTGAAAGTGAAGAAAGTGAGGCCCTATATATAGGCAGGATGTGCGAGTAATGAGTGAAACACCACGTGATATAGCAGGTGAGAATGCTCTTACATGAGGTGGAAATACATGAAGCTATCGTGACACATGATGCCAAAAAAAAAAGATACGGTGCTGGCATTCGGCTGAAGCGCTCGTGGGTTCTTGGAGAGAAAATCACATCCTTCTTGACTGGTTTCCGTCCTTCAGTACGTCGCCCAGGTTGAACAAAAACAACCGAGATGGAAAGCCGTCATCTGACTACGTCCGCCGGGCCTGGTAGCGAACCATCAACTCGAGACTCGTCGTTAGATTGCCAGGTGCAGCAGAACCCCATGCCCCGGAAGTATTGTTTGTCTCCTTTCATTGAAAGCAGCCGTTGGGCTAGCGCCACCCTCCGGAGTACCGGATTGAGTAAATTGCGGAGGCCAATACCGGGAAGCAAACATGAAGGGTGCGGCTTTTGCAATACAGCCGGATTCCGGCTAATAGGCAGATGGAGCACAATGCCAATTTCCTGCCCGCCGGGTGACCTTGCAGGGCTGGATGAATGAGATGACGATGCAAGTCCCTTCTAAGTACCGGCAGTTTTCCGATGAACTCCGGCTGTGTCCCTTGATCCCGACCGCCTTGGAATCGATCGCCACGAGCGGAATGGAAGACATATTATTACATACCCCGGCACATTCCATCTTACCGGAGTATATGGATATATGGATCTCACCGCTGCAAAATGAACCGAATCGGTATGCGTATTTTAACCCGATTGCCCCGTAACAACACAGAACGCTTTTTCCTCCTTGAGGTCACCTCATGATCACCATGTTGCAATCATTGTTCGCAAAGTGGTCCATGGCTGTACTTTGGGAATCAATCTACTCAGAATAGCCTAAATCTCTTGGCTTGACACAAAGGAGGGCTGGTGTTGCATTGACTGCCTGGCCCTCCTTAGTAGTCACAAAAAAGCATTAAGCGCATCTTGGCTCTGCCAGCAACGGAGAATATTGCAGTACATCCAAACTAAGAAAAGCAACAATGGTGCGTCATTGCTACCTCGGTCCTAGCTACAAACCTCGGAGATGAGCTTATCCAGGGTTTGAACTTTACTTGGTTTCTTACCCTGGCTGTAGATAGTTTGTTGTTAGGCGAAACAGCCAGTGACTCGGTGATGGTGTAGGGGAAGACATCAGTCCGCCACTCACGTAAGTAAAGGATGTTTGGCGCAGCCGGACTGACTAACAACCCCCTCCTGGGTATTTGTTCCCTCCGGCAGCGGGCTTTTGGCGGCCCGGCCGTTTGTGTGCCTGTTTACTGCGTGCAACCTTGTGTAGCCAAGAGCGCCAAGAGCCTCAGTTCAGGGGGAGAGCGACCAAAGAGTTTAATCTAAATTGATGAAAGATCGTCGAGTCAGGCAGACTCCTTGTGTCCAAGAGGATGATCATCGGAAGTTCTAATATACATCAATCAATGACTATAGGGTACGACTGTGTTTCCGCTCGTCATCCGACCAAACTAGTGCGTGGTGTCAGTTCCTCAATTTATATTCGGTGACCAACTCACTCCCACCGTACGAAGGCTAATTGGTAGTCACAATCGGGGTAAATGGCAGCCGCGGCCCGTTACCTGGTGTCTGGGCTTACACTAGGCAATGGGGTTGTTTGCTGCGCGTCTTGTAGAAGTCAGTGGGATGTCGAGCAGAAACGGCGGTACATCGAATCGTTGTGCCAGGCTTGGTTGAGGGGCTTTTCCCACATTCGAATTGCATGATACGCCCAGCTTTGTTTTCCCTGGTTTTCGCCTCAATGTCATGTTTCAAAACTTATCTTGGCGGACGGAAGGAACAAAAGCAGCGCCGTCGTTGATTTGATACCACTCAATCACTGTTCGACCATCGAACGATCAGGCTTCGGAAGCGACCGAGGAACGGAGAAGCAAGTAAGCTGTCCATATAAAAGACATTGCCTTGGATGAAAGACTCTCGAGTGACACAATCATGTAGTTTGAATCCTGTGGTCACACGCATTTCGATAAAGGCCCGGCCCTGCCCAGCCTCTTGTATGCTTCCGTCCATGCTAACCCAACACGCGCGGGATCCGAAAGCTTACAGACGCGATGCTCACGAGGATCGCCTTCTTGGCGGCGATATTAGCCGTTTCTGCCTCTCCGCTGACCAAGAAAGCCGTCATTGACGACTGTCTCGCCGCGGCCAAGGTCCCTTACAACGAAAAGGAGTCTTCTCAGTGGGCCGCGGACGTGGCGCCTTTCAATGTCAGGATACCGTTCGTGCCCGTCTCCATCGCCGCCCCTCTCACGACAGAGCACATCCAAGCAGCCGTCAAGTGTGGCCGGGACAACGGCGTCAAAGTGACACCCAAATGCGGCGGCCACAGCTACGCCAACTTTGGCTTCGGTGGCGAAGACGGACACCTGATGCTCGATCTTGACCGCATGTACAACGTCACCCTCAACAATGCCACCGGTATTGCCACCGTGCAAGGGGGTAGCAGGCTCGGGCATGTTGCGACAGAGCTGTACAATCAAGGTGGAAAGGCGATAAGCCACGGGACCTGCCCAGGGTGAGTTGGCCGGTTCCCTCTCGTCGTCAGTGTCTGACACAGAAGCAGCGTCGGCGTCGGTGGTCACGTCCTTCACGGCGGGTGAGTCTCCGGCCCTTATCCAGTATCCACCATGCTTGTCTTGACTCCGGCTCCGACTGACTGGGAATCGAAATCCATCCAGATACGGCATGAGCGCGCATACCAAAGGCCTGGCCCTGGACTGGCTGGTGGGGGCCAAAGTGGTGCTCGCCAACAGCACCGTCATCAACGTCTCGGAGACGGAGCACCCGGACGTCTTCTGGGCCTTGAAAGGCGCCGGCAGCTCCTTCGGCGTCGTCTCGGAATTCTACTTCAAGACCTTTGACGCCCCGAAACAGGCGACCAACTTCGCGGCCACGCTTCAATGGGACGCGGCGGGCGCGGTCGACGGGTTCAAGAAGCTGCAAACCTGGGCCGAGACCAAGATGCCGAAGGAGCTCAACATGAGACTGGCCATATCGTCCTTCTCGACAAGCCTGGAAGGCATGTTCTACGGCAACAAGACGGGTCTGCAAGCGGCGCTCGATCCGCTGTTGGCAACCATAGGAGGACGGTTGACGACTTCGCAAACGACGGACTGGCTTGGCCACCTGCGGCACTTCGCCAACGGCATGGCTCTCGATCAAAAGGACAACTACAAATTGGTGAGCGACCTCGTCGGCGCCCGCCACGTATCTCGGCACACCTGCTTACACCTTGTACAGCAAGAAAACTTCCATTCTTCGAGCCTGTATACGGGCAAGCTCTCGGATAAGCAAGTCGAGTCCTTTGTCAATTACTGGTATACCGTTGGCAAGTCCATGAGGAGATACTGGTGGATTCAAGTTGACCTCCACGGAGGCGAAAACTCGGCGATTGCCCAGACGGCTGCGAGTTCGTCATCGTACGCGTACCGGTCCAAGTTGTTGCTGTATCAGTTCTACGACCTTGTCGCCGTGTCAGCGACTTACCCCCAAGACGGATTCTCGTTCCTCGACCGGTTCATCGCCAACACCACCGTGGGCATGGCACAGGCCGATCGTGGCATGTACTTTAGCTACCCGGACGCGAATATGGGCCAAGACAAAGCCCAACGAGAGTATTGGGGACCCAATGTGGCAAGATTGCAGCAGATAAAAAAACAAGTCGATCCGGAAGAGGTTTTCTACCTCCCCCAGAGCGTGAGGCCGGCGGGTTCTGGCGGCTCGTAGTGGAGAAAGGAGGTGTGATGAACCGCAGCGTCTAAACATTGAGTAGAATTTGTAGAAAGTGGTTGTCTTTTTAAGAACTGATATATAAAGAGAATTTTGTTCTAGAAATACTTTTCTAACCGGGTCTATACGTGATACAAGCTATATTCTGTAACGTTTATACTTAATATAAGCTATATAAAGGTGTCTAAGCTTTATGATATACCTCTCTACTAATAGGGCTTCTATAGGTAGATTAAATATAGAATAGATTTCTATTTATAACAGTATCACGTAACTGGCAGTGACTACATCCAACGTAGGTCCTGCATTAAGCAGAAGCTGATCCTTGACCTAGCTATTGCCAGCCTTGAACTGGGGAATGGCCACCTTATAGGTGGTTATATAAAATGGCCCCACCTATTGAAACACTATACTAAACTTAATATAGGTTAATATTTATCTATACTATTAGGCCGCTAGACGTTTAGGTGTCCCTTTTTACTATATCTCTAGGTGTTACCGGCCTAACTATTATCTTATAATAATTATATCTCTTCTTAAGGTAAACGTTCTAGTTATATAACGTTAGCCTTAATTAAGTTAGGCTTTTAAAAGGTCTTACTTATAAGTAGGCCGATTATGAAAGGTTAGTTAACCCTACTAATAATTAATGTTACTAAAGCTATCCTTTTGAGTTTTTTTAATATAGAAAATAATTGATTTTTTTAGTTTATTCTTTTATGATTTATAATATTATATTAACTTTTTATGTATAATATATTATTTATAATACTTTTTTTATTATTACTAATATATTTCTTTTAATTATTAATCTTTCTTTTTTACTTTTTGAATAAAAACCTAATAATATAATAGGTTATTATTAGTATAACAGGTAGGCTTAACTCTCTTAAGAAGTAAATATAGCCTTAAAGACCATAAGAAAGTATATCTCTTAAGAGAATATATCCTATAGAAGTAAGAATATAGGATAATAGGGGTAGATATAATAGATATAAGGATATAGTGTTAAAGAGAGTATAATAGTTAGGTTTTTCTTATACTAGTTTGCTTACTTATGAAGAAAATAGAAGACCTAGAAACAGGAAGAGATCTAGCCCTTATATAGACCTATTTAGCTTACTAGAATATTCTATACTTATATAAGCTGCTTATAAATCAAGTTAACTATTATATAGCTTAATAACCCTAAATTAATAATCCTAACTTAATAGATAACCTTAGTAAAAAGATAGAGTTAAAAAGAGAAGCGGGGTTATTCTAGATACTTCTCCTAGATTCTATATAGTTATATAATTAGCCTACTTATATAACTAATATATATATTAATCTACTAGTTTAATAGATTATAGTTATATATCTATCTTATATATAATTCCTTATAATAAAGGAAATATAAGATAATATAGAAGTAGGTGTTACGGCCAGCCTTCTGACAGTGAGGGGTCTGCTAACAGAAGCTGAGGTTTGACGCTGACTGAGTCTTGCTGGGGTGCTGCCTTGGTCTTGTTGGTACAATCGAGGTATTCAGGCTTATACGGTGATCAGTCGTATAAGTCAATAAGGTAGGTCAACATAAGGTTAACCAATTCATAGAGAGTCGGCTGAAAGATATCCTAAGATAAATCATAAAGTTAATTGCTGAAGAGCTATGGAAGTACAAGCTTTGACGAGGTCGAGCTTGTCCTATATATAAGTTCTGATCCTGTGGTCCTTTCTTGTTGATTCCCATAGACCGCCATCGTTCTGTCGGTCCTTGGGGAGGACCGCCCTTGGCATCGTCGGTCCTGACTGAGGACCGCTTATCGAACGTCGGTCCTCTTATCGTCACGTGACTTGTCCATAGTTCTTCCGTTCCGAGTGAGACCTTACTGTTCCCGTGCCTCCTGCATACATAGTCCATGTTTCCAGCCATTAGGCGCCCATAGGGCGTCCCTGGTTCTGTCGTATCTTACGGGTCGTAACAGTAGGGTACTTATTAAAGCTTCTACTTTTAATAATATTAAAGTTAATATTTATTATTAATTATTAGTAAGAAAAAAATAGGGTTACTAGATAGGTTGCTTAAGGGTCTCTTATAGTAGTTAATAATAAGGGTCTAAAAGAAATAAAGGAATATAAATAAAGGGAAAAAGTAAGTAAATAAGTAGAGCCTTAATAGTAATTTATAAAGATAAAGTTTATAATTTAGTTATTAGTTATAAATACCTTTTTTTTTATTCTTTCGTTTTATAAATTAGTAACTTATAGTTAGTAATTTAATTAAAGAGAAAAAAAAGATATAAAATACCTATTTCTTTTTAATAATAACCTTAACTTTTTTTTAAAACTTATTATCATATCTTACCTTAGTTATTCATCTTTTTTAATATCTTTAGTAGCTTTTTTCTTTTTAGTTTTTTAAACTTCTGTATATAGTTTTTTTTAGTAGCCTAATTACATATTAAGATATCTTTTTATTATAATCTAGAAGTTATATCTAAGCTATAATTTTTGACCTCTCTTTTTTTGAATAGTAACTATATATTAATAGATTTTAAGCTCCTTATAGTAAGTAAACCAATCCCTTTTTCTAAACTAGTAAGTTTATAGGTCTAATTAGGGTAAATTATAGCTTCCCTTATATAGAAAGTCCTTAAGTTCCTATTTATTAATCTTTACGCTAAAGTCTAGTTTATTAATACTGTTTAAGAAAACTATAGTTAAGAGATTATTATATAGGTCTTTAGAATACTATTAGCTATAGTGTTATCTAGAATATTATATAGTATTATAGTGCTATAGGCTTATTTAAACGTTAAGTCCTTATCTATTGTAACGGGCTGGGCCCGAAGAAGCCTTGCTGGATATCGCGGCCAGGAAACACATCACCTTTGATCGGAGGCACGGAACCGCAACAACGTCAACCCGACGGCCTGTGCGCTCCTTCGCCCTGACCAGACCTGAGAAGCGGTGAACCTTTAGGGAGCTTTTCTCCTTTCTTCCCTAGCTTTAGATACTTGTACGTAGTCGCCATAGCTGGTTGTAATATACCTTGCCTTGGACCGTTACATTATCTAAAGCTTAAAAGAAGCACTAGAATTCTCTAGACTAGACGTGTGGTCCGCTAGTGAGAATTAATTAGGTATACTGTAGCTTAGGCCTTAGTGTAAGCCTTTACGCTATAACAGACCTAGAGAGGGAGGCTAAAGCGATATGTCTATGCAGCTTAGTTATAAAAGGATTCCATTAATAAGAATAGCTGCTAGAAACGCTATATCCTAGGTCTAATCAGATTAAGCTGATTAGCCCTGAAGGAGCTGAGAACGGTAGGCTGCGCATCAGCCTACGTGCTTCGAAAGAGCTCAGGTTTCCCTGTCTGGCCAGATACAGGAAGGATTTTCCCTGATCAGAGTGAGGCCCATAAGCAAGGACAGGAAGAGCCCCAATACAACTAGAGCAGTTGAGGGAGCTACAGATAAGATGGACGGCAACACAGAAGCCCAGCCATCTGTGGGATCGCAGCAGTTACTCGAAGTGGTGAGCCAGCTAGCCACTCAACTGCACGAGATGCGAACCTCACAAGCCAACGAATTGCAAGAGATGCGAACTGCCCAGGCCAACGAGCGAGAGGCTCAACGGGAGCAGATACGCCTGCTGCAAGAAGCCCTCACAAGCATGAGGCAACCCATGATGACACCTACCTCGGTCACCATAACAAGCACACCAACGCCTGTCCCTGATTAGACCCCGAATACTGCAACCAGACGAAGAAAACACCAGATACCTGACCCCCCCAAGTTTAATAGGACACATAAGAACTTCTAACAATAGTTCCTAGAGATAAAAGGGAAGATCTGCCTAGATAGGATGGCTTTCGACTGTAACGCCGACATCTTTGGATATATATACGCTTGACTTGAAGGGGCGGCCTAGACGATGGCCTTAGCCTACTATGCCCACAGGGGAACCGATGGAATGGAATCCCCTGACCAGTTTATGAGCTACCTAGAAAGCTGTTATGGAGACCCTGACGCCCAAGCCCAAGCTTTGACTTGACTATATATAATTAAGCAGAAAACCCATGAGAGCTTTACCTCCTTTCTACCTAGGTTTAAGAAGGAACTAGCTGAGAGTAGGGGTAGCGACTAGGCGGATAAAGTAAGGATCAACTACTTAGACAGAGCTATCAACAAGAGCCTTCATAACGCCTTAATTAGTATAGTAGATATCCCAGACATATACTTAGAGTACACCAGGCTCCTTATGAAGATAGGCTCCCGGTTGGACAGTCGTAATTACCAGGAGAAGCAGGAGAAGTACAAACGGCGCCCTCCCACACCTGATCAGGCCAGGCCTAAGTCACCTGCAAGCTCTAAGGAGGACAAGATGGACTGGGAACCCACCAAGGTTACTAAGGTCCAGCACCCTAGGGGGCGGAAGGGCCTAGAGCATCGCCGCAAGTTGAAAGAGGTCGACTGCTATAGCTGTGGCAAGACAGGCCACTTTGTAAGGGACTGCCTAAAGAGACAAGAACCTTCAGAAGCCAAGAGATCAAAAGCAATAGAACCAAAGGCTAAGAAGTCTTCAGCTAAAAAATCGAAGTCCTCCCCAGAGACTGACACTGACTCCAGCTCTAGGGAATAAAGCGAAGCTAGGTCTAGCCAGACCTCAGACGACTTGGGAAAAGAGTAACTCCTGGCCAAAAGCGCGGCCAGGAGGACGTAAAGAAGGAATGGAGGCTAGTCAGAAAGACCATGGACAGTAACCCCTTTTTCATTAATATAGGAATTAACCAACTTGCCTATACCTATGCCCTTGTTGATTTGGGATGCCTTACCACTGCCACCATGAGTGAGGACTACGCCAAGAAGCTTCGTTTGCCGTGTATTAAAATCAAGCCTAAAGCGCTTGAGACCGTTAACGGAATTATCCCTGACGCCATCACTATAGTTATGTATGGGGAAATCGATCTTGATGGTTATAAGAGAAGCCGCTTATTCTTCTATGTTATCCCTGATCAGACTGAGGACGTTATCCTTGGCAAGACTTGGATGGTAGAGGATGACGTCACAATCCGTCCAGCCAGGAACCTGTTACATATTGGCATGGCCAACCATACAGTCCACAGACGAGACCCAAGCCAGAAGGAAAATCGTTCGTCTATCCGCCAGCAGATAGCCTCGGTTTTTATGGCCCTGATCAGGAGGGGAAGGAAGTTAAAGACTCAATAACCCCAACAGAGGATACAGATTTTCGCTGCAAGTCTAGCAGATATAACGAAAGCCTTAGCGCCAAAGAAAAGGCCTAACGTTAAAGCCCTACTGCCAAAGGAATACCACTAGTTCTTGGACGTCTTTGACCCTGATCAGGCTGCTAAGTTACCACCGCACCGTGATGGTATTGACCATGAGATACCCTTGGAAAAAACGAAGAACGGCGCTGATCCTGAAGTCCCATGGGGACCACTGTATGGGATGTCACGAGAAGAACTGATAGTCCTCTGGAAGACCCTTACTGAATACCTGGATAAAGGGTTCATAAGAGCTAGCAGCTTGCCAGCATCTGCTCCTGTATTGTTTATGAGGAAACCAGGAGGAGGATTGAGGTTTTGTGTGGATTACAGGGGCCTAAACAGCATTACTAGGAAGGATAGATATCTATTACCGCTGATTAATGAAACCCTAAGATCACTAGTATAAGTAAAGTGGTTAACGAAACTGGACGTTATCGCCGCTTTTTATAAGATCTAAATCAAGGCTGGAGAAGAATGGAAGACAGCCTTCTGCATAAGGTACAGACTATTTAAGTGGCTGGTTACCCCCTTTGGCTTGACTGGTGCACCAGCTATATTCCAGCGTTATATCAACCATGCCCTGTGAGGATACCTGGACGAGTTTTGCTTAACATACATTGATGACATCCTGATCTACTCTAATGGATCATTAGCAGACCATCAGGATAAAGTCAAGAAGGTCCTGATTAGGTTAAGAGAAGCTGGCCTACAGATCGACATTAATAAATGCAACTTTGAAGCAAAGAGCGTCAAGTACCTAGGATTTATTGTTAAAGTTGGCTGAGGGATAAAAGTTGACCCTGAGAAGATCAAAGCGATATAACTATAGGAAACCCTTAAGTCAGTAAGAGGAGTATAATCCTTTGTGGGATTTGCCAACTATTACTAACAGTTTATTCCTTAGTTCTTAGCACTTGTGAGGCCACTTATGGAACTGACTAAGAAAGACACCGCCTTCATATGGAGCAAGGAATGCCAGAAGGCCTTTGAGGAGCTCAAAACCTGCCTGATCAGTGCCCCAGTACTGGCACACTGGGACCTAGAACGGGAAATAATCCTAGAAACAGACTCCTTAGGATATGTAGTAGGAGGCACTCTATCGCAAGTTAACGATGATGGACTCCTATGCCCTATAGCCTTCTTCTCAAAGAAGAACCTCCCTGCAGAATGCAACTACCTAATCCACAATAAGGAGCTACTAGCTATAGTATGATGCCTAGAGTAGTGGGACGCTGAGTTAAGGAGTGTAAAAGAGTTCACTGTGGTGACTGATCACCTTAACCTTAAGTATTTTATAAAGAAGCAGAAGCTGAGCGAACGATAAGTCAGATGGGCTGAACTACTCTTGAAGTATAACTTCAAGATAGAGTACTGCCTAGGCAAGCTAGCTATAACGCCAGATACCCTCTCAAGGAGAGAACAAGATATGCCCTTTAACATAGAGGACACTAGGTTAAAGGGACGAGAACTCCAACTCCTCCAAGGATCAAAGAAAGCCTTACAAGTCAATGAAGCTGCCTTGACTAGACATGATTAGACTGCTATATCTGTAAAAGCAGGATTTATAAGTGGTGTAGACGCCGACGAAGAGGGGGACAACTCCCCAGAGGATAGGACGCCCCTAGAGAACCCATTTGGAGAAGAACCTCTAAAAGCCCTATGGGATACCGGCCTTCAGAACAACGCCTGATACTACCTAATTAGAGAGGCAGTGAAGAAAGGGATATAACAACTACCCTTAGCTTGGGGACTACCTATTATGTTGTCAGAATGCACTATAGACGACGAGAGAAGGCTGAAGTGGAGAGACCGAATTTGGATCCTGCACTATGAGCCTCTGCGGACCAAAATCATCCAAGTAATGCACGACTCTACCCTATCTGGGCATCCAGGAAAGGATACGCTTAAGGCCTTGATCAGTCGGAGCTTCTATTGGCCAGGCTTATCGCAAGACGTTCAGAGGTTTGTGAAGAACTGTGACGTCTGTGGAAGGATAAACTTCTGGAGAGAGAAGAAATGAGGCTTACTAAAGCCACTCCCTATACCAGAGCGTATATAGGCTGAAATATCGCTTGACTTTATGACCGACCTACCATCAACCAGGACATATAAACAAACCAACCTCCTGGTTATTATAGATAGGCTATCTAAGAACGTTGTCCTTAAGCCTATGAAGGAAATCTCGTCAGAAACCACTGTATCCACCCTACTTACAGGCCTAATCAGACACCATGGATTACTAAAGGCAATAGTCTTAGACCAAGGGACTCAGTTTGTTAGTCAAATGTGGAAGCGTCTCTGCCAACTGTGTGGCGTAAAACAACGGCTGTCTACAGCCTATCACCCTGAGACAGATGGAGCAACTGAGAGGGCTAATCAAGTGGTTGAGACCTACCTAAGAGCATTCTGTGCTTACGCCTAGGACGATTGGGATGAGCTGTCACCAGTAGCTATGATGGCAATTAACAACAGACCAGCTACTTCTACAGGAATCAGTCTATTCTTTTTCAGTCACGGATACGATATAGACCTGATTAGAGTCAAGGAGACACTTAGGACAGAGGGCACTACCCCTATCGCAAAAGCTGAGAATCTGGTACAGAAGATAAAAGATGCTACGGCATGGGCCTAGGCTGCCATGGCCACGGCACAAGAAAAACAAGAGCACTATACGAACGCCTGTTGTCAACCCTCTGATCAGTTCAAACCAGGGGATAAGGTATAGCTATAGCTATCAAACGTTAGGACAGACCGGCCATCTAAGAAGCTTGACTGGGTTTGCGCCAAGTATATAGTCCTAGAGGCCGTTAGATCCCATGTATGCCGCCTAGATATACCACCTGGGATATATAACGTCTTCTACATCTTACTCCTAAAACACATAGGGGATGACCTTTTTCTATCTTAATAACAAGATAACAGACAACCTGCCGCCCTAACATCTAGGCCTGATCTGGAGTATGAGGTTGAGGAGATATTACAGATGAAGCGTAGAGGAAAGGGTTGGAGAGTTCTAGTAAAATGGACAGACTACGCTAAACCGACCTGGGAACCGCTAAGCAACCTCAAAGACACAGCAGCGTGGGCTGCCTTTCAGCAGAAGGAGACCCCTATCCCTAGGAGAGGGAGAAGGGGGGTATTGTAACGGGCTGGGCCCGAAGAAGCCTTGCTGGATATCGCGGCCAGGAAACACATCACCTTTG
This sequence comes from Colletotrichum eleusines, assembly GCA_016807845.1. Classification (NCBI taxonomy): domain Eukaryota; kingdom Fungi; phylum Ascomycota; class Sordariomycetes; order Glomerellales; family Glomerellaceae; genus Colletotrichum; species Colletotrichum eleusines. The sequence continues at coordinate 2,372,162 of JADEZO010000010.1, read as the reverse complement.
ATCGGAGGCACGGAACCGCAACAACGTCAACCCGACGGCCTGTGCGCTCCTTCGCCCTGACCAGACCTGAGAAGCGGTGAACCTTTAGGGAGCTTTTCTCCTTTCTTCCCTAGCTTTAGATACTCGTACGTAGTCGCCATAGCTGGTTGCAATATACCTCGCCTTGGACCGTTACATCTATACTAGATATAAGGGTGTTTTTAGACCTTTAGCCTAAAAACTATTAAATTACCCTTAAGCTAAAGGTATCTTAACAGTTTATAGGCTTAATAGTTATAATATAGTACCTTATAAGTACTATAAGAAAGGCTGGTTAATTATTTAGACTAATATTAATAGGTCTATGATAATAATATCTTTCTAAAAGTATATCTCTCTTTTTAGTAAATTTTAAAATACTTATTTTAACTATTTTTACTATAAGACTTAAGTTAACTAGTATTGTTAAGATAAAGATTTCTATTAAGAGTTTAGCTTTAAAGCCTTAATTAGAAACAAGTAATATTATAATAGAAATAGTGTTTTTTAGCTATACTAGGTAATATTTCTTCTATTAATATTATCTAGTTTTTTTATTAAAACTTAGTTAATATAGTAAAAGCCTAAAGATGTAAATTCTCCAGAGGTGTTAGCACAACAGGTGGGCTGAACTCGTGGAGAGTAATAACAGCCTCTGGGGTATATAAGAGAGTATATCTCTTATATAAGAATATATCCTATAGAAGCAAGAATATAGGATAACAGGGGTAGATATAATAGGTATAAGGATATAAGGATATATAGTTAAAGAGAGTATAATAGTTGGATTTTTGACTACTGACTTGCTTGCTTGCTTGACAATAAGAGACTTAGAAAACAGGAAGAATTCCAACTCTTATATAGACATGTCCAGCTTACTAGAAGATTCCATACTTGCGTAAGCTGCTTATAAATCAACCTAAGGATTGCGTAATTCCATAACCCTAAGTTAATAACCCTAACTTAAAGCAATAACCTTATAGGAAAGATAGAGTTAGGAGGAGCAGAAAGGACATTCTAGGTGCTTCTCCTAGATTCGACCAGATTACGTAATCATCCTGCTTACGTAATCAATATATATATTAACCTACTAAGTTAGTAGATTATATATATATATATCTTATATAGATAATTCCTTATAATAAAGGAAATATAAGATAAAGAAGTAGTAGAGCGCTTAAGAGAGCTTATACTTCTAACACTCCCTCTTTTCCTTTATTATAAGAGATAAAAAGGTAAAGAGAGTAAAGGAGGTACCGTGTAATAGAGAAGAAAGGTACCCTAGAGTATTCTTTAGAGTATTCTTAATAAGTAAGGTAGCTTATTAAGAACAAATTCCTAAAAATATTAGGAAAGATATATAGGCTTATTAGGTTGTTTTTAAGCCTATAAGCTTAACAAATTCTTCGAATTTAACCCTAGGAAGGGGTTTTGTTAAGCCGTCTGCTGGCATAAGTGAAGTAGGGATATATTCTACTTCTATATTGCCGTTTTCAACCTCTTGACGAGTGTAATAGTAATGTATAGCAGTATGCTTAGTCCTTTGATGGTATTCCGGGTTATAGGCTAAGCTTAAAGCTCCGTTATTATCTGTTTTAATAGTAATAGGGCTTATATTAAACCCTAACTCAGATAATAAGCCTTTTAACCATACTGCTTCTCTTATAGCCTCCTGTAGGCCGTTGAATTCAGCCTCAGTAGTTGATAGAGATATAGAAGCTTGTTTTTTCGATTTCCAACTAATAGGCCCTCCTAATAAGGTAAAGAGATATCCAGAAGTTGATTTTCTAGTCTCTTTACAACTAGCCCAATCAGAATCAGTATATCCTACTAAATTAAGGGATTTGTTATTATCTATAGTACCCTTATAAGTAATACTATAGTTAATAGTCCCTTTTAAGTATTTAAGGATATTCTTTCCTTGTTTAAGTAGGAGTTCTGATGGCTTATGAAGGTAACGAGAAGTAAAAGATACGCTATAGGCTATATCTGGCCTAGTTAAAAACATAGCGTATATAAGGGAGCCTATTAAGCGCTGATATTCTTTTAATAGGTCCTTAGAAGGCATATATCCTTCTTTTTCGTTACCTAGAGGGCTGTTTAATATACCTGTTGATATAGGTATATTATTAACTGTTGATTCTACTAGATTAAACCTTTCTAGTAGTTGTTGGATATAATGGGCTTGTGAGATAGTTATAGATCTTGTAGATCTATCTCTTGTTATATAAAGCCCTAGAAACTTAGAAACTTCTCCTAGGTCTTGTATCTCTATATATTTAGAGATTTTACCCTTTATATCTTCTATATACTTAATATCTTTATTAAGTATAAGAAAATCGTCAACATGGGTAATAATATAACAAGGATTATTTTTATCCTGGTTATAATAAGTGGCTTCGTCAGATTTTAAAGATATAAAGCCTATTTCTTTTAGTATAGACTTTATCTTTAACTGCCACTGCCTAGGGGCTTGTTTAAGGCCGTATAACGCCTTTTGAAGTAATAATATCTGATTCTTATTATTTTCCCAGTTAATAGTGTTTAAATCTGGGTATTTTTAAAGAAATCAGATAAAGGGATATTAGAGGGGTCTATATAAACCTCCTCTTCTAAATCCCCATATAAAAAGGCTCCAACTACATCAATTTGTTGGATTTCCCAATCTAGGGCGGCTGCAAGAGCTAATAATACTCTATAGGTAGTTGGATTACTACCTGCAGCAAAGGTTTGAAAATAATCAAGCCCGTATTTTTGCTGAAAGCCTCTAACAACGAGGCGGGCCTTATATTTCTCGATTTTGCCATTGATAGCATATTTTTTCTTTAAGACCCATCTAGCAGTTAAAGGTACCCTAGAAGCTCTTATAGCTTCTTTAGGATCTACTGCTTTTAAAGTGCCTCTTTTAATGATAGTAGCTATTTCTTTATAAATAGCTTCTAACCAGAGGTCTTTGTCAGAGCTTTCTAGAGCCTGTTTTAGAGTAGTAGGCTCTATAGGATTCGGTATAATACTATAGTTATATTCTATAGTATTATTATAGGCCTTGTATTTATCCTTTTCTCCTTTAGATAAAGTAGGTATTATAACCTCTATTTTAGAAGAAGGATTAGGAGGAATAGTCTCCTTATTTATAGAAGTACTAGAAGGAATAATAGTTTTTTCTCCCTCTCTTATAGTACTTTCTATAAATCTAATATGCGAAGTCCTTACTATAGAGGACTTATAAGGCCTAGAAGGAATATATATAATATATATGTTATTTCCTTCTTTAGATAGATAAATACCTTCTTCTGTATAGGTATTTAACTTGTCTGATTGTATACGCTTTTCTTTAGGCTTATAGACGTAGACTTTAGAGCCTATTTTGCGTATATTAGATAAATCTGGTTTATTATCCTTATTAGGATAAAAATAGTCTAGAAAGGCCTCTATAGGGGTCTTTTTTAGGCGTTTTATAGCAGTATAATTTAGCAGCTTAGTAGTTTCTTTAAGGATTATATCCCATAGAAACTTAGGTAAATTATTTGCTGCTATAATAGTCCTAGCTTTATCTAGGACTGCCCTATTAGTTCTTTCTGCTATACCGTTTTGTTCCGGTGTATAGGGCGTAGAAGGCTCTAAAATAATGCCTTTTTCTTTAATATAGGTAGTTAATTCTCCTATATTAAATTCAGTACCGTTATCTAAGCGTAGACGCTTAGGATAACCATACCCCTGATTTTTATAGTATTCTAGCTTATTTTTAAGGATATTAATTATATCCTCTTTATTCTTAGAGAATTCTATATCTCTAAGGCTAGAATAATCGTCTGTAAACGGAATAGCGTAGTTAAATCCGTTTATAGAGGTAGGGGTTATTTTGAGAGTATCTATACATACTCTTTCTAGAGGAAAAGTAGCCCTATTATAGTTAATTCTAGGCTGTTGCCTAGTTAACTTAGAAGAGATACAGTTAGGGCAATATAGATCCTCTTCCTTTAGTTTATCTAAAGGAATCCCCTTAGTTAACTTTGCTGTTTTAACTAAGTAGGGGTAAGAAGGATGGCCTAGTTTTTGATGCCATTCTTCTGTTATAGTAGTAAATACCTCTTCTTGGTTTATAGAGGTATCTTCTTCTAGATTAATAGAAGAAATAGTATCTTCTTTACTAGAAGATAGACCAGGCTTTTCTCCCTCTTCTATATTATATAGAAGAGAGTTATTTTATAGATAGGAGGGTGTTTTCTAGCAATATTTAAATAGAATCCCCTTCTTGCTATATCTATATTAGCAAAGGGTTCTTTTTACTATCACAGAGATTCCAGTTGATAAGGAATCCCCCTCCTTTATAGTGTAGAAGGCCAGAAAATATGGAGATAGGAAATTCAGGTATATATAAGGTATTATTTAACCTTATATAGTTAATTTCCCCTTTATAGTAAATAGGGAGTAAGATAGTCCCTATCCCTTTAGGTTTAACAGGTCCTGCGCCTGTATTAACTATAGGGATATCATCTTTAGTTAACAGGTCTAAATAATAGTCCTTATTATTTGATATATGGACTGTAGAGCCTGTATCGTAAAGCCAGTTGTTTCTTTTGTTTGGTTGGTTGAAGTAGGCTTTATAAGTATAGTTTTTGCCTTCTTGGGTATCCTCTTGATTAGAGGTGTTGTTGGCCTGGTGGTTTATTGCAAAAATTGCCTTTTCTTTGCCTTTAAAAGTCTGTGGGTTCGAATTTGGGTTATTGACCTTTTGTTGAGGTCTTTTATACCCTTTATTTGCCCACTTATAAGGCTGTTTCTTATCCTTATTAAAAGGACTTTTATACTCTCTAGAAGAGCTTTTAGTAGAGTTGTCTCTACTATAGTTATTAGACATAGGCGTATCGTTTTCACGCCTATTTTCGTCTAATATATCGTTAATAAGGGCTTCTAGAGAAGGGGGCTCTTTTGTTCTTAGAGCACTTCTCTGCCTTTCTGCCCATACTGGAAAATAACTGCTTAAAGCAGCTATAAAGACCGTTTTTGGTCTATATCTTCTATCTTTGCCCCTACGTTCTTTAACTTAGAGAGATAACCCTTAAAAGAGCTAATAAACTCGTTTAAAGTGTTATAGTTCTCTAGTTTTATAGCGTGAAATTCTAAGTATAACTGTTGCCTTAGAACGGGGCCTGTGCCTTCATAGGACGATTTTAAGATAGATAGAGTATCCTTAGGATCCTGAAGATCAAATACTAAGGAAAGAGGGTCTTTTAGAAGATTTTGCCTTATAATTAATAAGGCTTGTGTTTTTTGCTCTTCAGAGATATCCTTATATCTATCCTCTACTTCAAAGTAGGGATTTAGCTTAAGTAGCTTAAAGAATAGATAAATAGAAGTAATCCAGGAGTTCCAGTTTTGAGTACCCTGGAGGCGTTGTTCTGGGGGCAATAAACAGCCCGTAGTAGCCTTAATAAGTTCCGCCATTTTCTTCTAGTATTTTTACTAGAATTTTATAGGTATTTTTAACCTATAGAATAGAGGTCTTACTCTTTCTGCCTCCTTTATATAAATATATATCTTTATAAGATATATAAGGCGGATAGAGGGTTTTATAACTGCCTATAGTGGACTTATGTAACCTCTTATATAGTAGATATTAAATACTTCTTTTAGTTATAGGAAATACTAAGGGCTTACTCTTTTCTGCCTTAATATTCTTATAAAGAAAAGATAGTATAAGGGATCTACTTGAATAGATAGATAAATAGGCTACTAAAGAGTATATATAACTCTTTATAGTAATGAATATATACCAAGTATATAACCTGGGCTCATAACCTGTTAGCACAACAGGTAGGCTAGTCTCTTATAGAGAAATATAGCCTAAAAGTATATAAGAGAATAGATCTCTTATATATAAAGATATATCCTATAGAAGCAAGAATATAGGATAACAGGGGTAGATATAATAGATATAAGGATATAAGGATATAGAGTGAATATAGTTAAAGAGAGTATAATAGTTAGTCTTATTTTTAGAACTATTTTGCTTGCTTAATGTAACGGTCCAAGGCGAGGTATATTGCAACCAGCTATGGCGACTACGTACGAGTATCTAAAGCTAGGGAAGAAAGGAGAAAAGCTCCCTAAAGGTTCACCGCTTCTCAGGTCTGGTCAGGGCGAAGGAGCGCACAGGCCGTCGGGTTGACGTTGTTGCGGTTCCGTGCCTCCGATCAAAGGTGATGTGTTTCCTGGCCGCGATATCCAGCAAGGCTTCTTCGGGCCCAGCCCGTTACACTTAAGGAGAGAAATAGAAGACTAAGAAACAGGAAGATTTCAGTCCCTTATATAGTCCTTTCCAGCTTACTAGAATATTCCATACTTGCGTAAGCTGCTTATAAATCAACCTAAGGATTGCATAATTCCATAACCCTAAGTTAATAACCCTAACTTAAAGCAATAACCTTATAAGAAAGATGGAGTTAGGAGGAGCAGAGAGGACATTCTAGGTGCTTCTCCTAGATTCGACTAGATTACGTAATCATCATGCTTACGTAATCAATATATATATTAACCTACTAAGTTAGTAGATTATATATATATATATATATATATCTTATATAGATAATTCCTTATAATAAAGGAAATATAAGATAAAGAAGTAGTAGAGCGCTTAAGAGATCTTCTACTTCTAACAATAAGTCTTGCCTGGCTAGGCTAAAAGGGCTTAATCTAGAGTAAAAAGACCTTTTCTAGCTATTCAACAATAGTAGTATTAGTAGTCTATCTATTCTCTATTACTATAAATTACTACCTATTATATAGGTAAAGATCTAAAGAAAACCACTATTATTAGACTATCTTACCTTTATATATAACTAAGGGATAGATTATAGTACCTATAGTAGATATATACTTATGTTACGACCTAATAAGTTATAGGTGATATGACCTTACCCGATAGACAGGATATAGAGGGCGTGACACTTAAGGGAGTACCGTTATATAGGATGACTCCTTTAGAACGGAAGAATTAGGAAAGATTATATAAACTAAGAATTAAGAATTAATAACTCTTATTTCTTATAACAAAATCTCTATATAACACTATAACTAAAGGTTATATAATAATATAAATAAGATAACTAGATTCTACTAGTAAAATGGATAAGAAAAGTATATAGGTTGTCTCTAAGACATTAGTAAAACTAGTAACTAAGCTAGTCTTACTTAAATAACCCCTAGATATCTAAAGCAGCTCCTAGATATCTCGAATAACCCCTAGATATCTAAAGCAGCTCCTAGATATCTAGAATAACCCCTAGATACCTAAAGTAACCCCTAGATATCTAGAATAACTCCTAGATTCCAAAGATAAACCCTACATACTTTATAACCCCTAGATATCTAAGATATCTAAAAAATAATCTATTACAATATATCTTATAACCTTTTATATAAGAAGATAATATTTCCCTTATAGAGAAAGAATTATGATCATGAATATCAACACTTTTACCTCTACCTTTTACTCTTCTCTATCTTTCCCTTGACCATCGTGAATTTATATTCTTAGTGGTTATGAGCCCAGCTCGATAGAGAAGGACTTTATCTCTTTACTTCCCCTTTTTTACCTTTAAGACTTGCTACAAAAAGTTAAAAAAGGATTTATTTATCCAAAAAGCTCAACCTTATCAGGGGACAAACCACATTGATAAGGGAACTTTATGGAAGAACAACTCTAAGGCTACTACACCTCATACCCAGCAATCCATATTCAATGGAATAGAGGGATCGGCTTACCGGGCAAGTTACACACCAGCTATATTTTACGTCACTACAGCTCCGGACGGATAACCAACCCAACAACGCTCAGAAGGTCTATCGGTTACTTTAAGATCCAACCGATAAAGGATCTTTCTTCTTGCCTCCAGCTGGAATTGAACCCAAGACCTCTCAATTGGTAGTCAATCGATTGAGTTAATTTAGTAGTTGACTAGACTACTAGACTAACTGGTCTGCTGTCTGGCTGGTGAAAGCTTTGGTGGATTACGCCCATATATATCATAAAATCGACTTCCAACGCAACGCAAGCCAAATACAACAAACCCACATACTTTCAATATCTATTTTTCACAACAAATCCAACCATAACCTTCAATATCAAATCTAACCACTTCCTCATCTTTTAAAGATGGAAAGATCTATCAATATCCCCGCCTTTCAGGTAGCTCTAACTACCTAGTTTGGGCAACCAGATTTGAGGCTTTACTTATAAGTAAAGATATAAACTCAAGTCTTATAACACCTCCTATAACTCCTGCTCAGCAGAAGTCTGATAACAAAACTTTAGCTTTTATGAAGCTGTTTTGTGAGGATGCCCCTTTACGGGTTATAAAAGATTCAACTACAGGATTTGAAGCTTGGAAAAAACTGAAGGATCTATATGAACCTACAGGATTTACCAATGAATATCTTACTTGTAAGGAATTTTTCAATACCTCTTTAGACTCTTTTGATTCTATGGAGAGTTACCTAAATAAGGTAAAAGAGCTTACAGACGACCTATCCTCTAAGGATATGGGTTTACCAAAACAAGTTATTATAGCTTGGGTATTAAATAGTCTGGATAATAGTTATGAAGGCTTTATAACCAACGTAACACAAGCTCTTAGAAAAGATGCTGATTCTTATACTATAGAATCTCTTTTTGCAAATCTTATAGATGAAGCAAAAGAAAAGGCTCTTCTACAGTCCTATATACTTCTTTTAGGCCTAAGAAACCTTGGAAGAAGATAAAAGGATTATATTGCACATATTGCAAACTAAAAACCATTTGGTTGAAGATTGCAACTTTTTACATCCAAATAAGGCTCCAAAGTCCTGGAACCATAAGGATAAAGAAAGAATAGAAAGAAAGGCAAATAATAAGAAGAAGAGAAGCTTTATAGAGCACAGAAAGCTCTAATAGCTAGAAAGGCTATAATAGAAGAAGATTCTGATTCTGATATACAAGAAACAGTAGATAAAATCACTGAAGAACAAGAAGAAGATCAAGAAGATCAAGATCTTATAGATCTAGACTTTGAAGACGTAAGTAATTCCTACGCTTCTATATATATGACTTCTTCTAATAAGACTATAGGTTGTAATATAGCACCTATAGATAGAAATTCAGTTCTTTTCTGCTTAGATACAGCAGCTACTGTAAATATTATAAATAATAAATCTCTTTTTATAAAGACTACATCTATAAACCATAATATAAAGGCACCTTATACACATGAACCTAATGGTATAATAGAAAGAGCTATAAGGACTATAACTAATAAAATAAGAGCTTTATTACTACAAGCTAACTTACCCTTATATCTATGGGGAGAAGCTGCCCTTACAGCAGTCGATTTATATAATATAACTCCTCATAAAGCTCTAGAATATAAAACACCATATGAAATAAGGAATAATATAAAACCTAACTTAGATAATATAACTACATTTGGATCTATATGTTATTATAAGAATAAAGATCCTAAGATAAAGAAGTTAGATAATAAAGCTATTAAAGCAATAGTGTTAAATTCTAGAAGCAATATATATAAAATATATGATTTTCAGAAGAAAACTACCTTTTGGACTAGAGATATAGTAGTTCTAGAAGATCAATTTATGCCTTCTCCTATAAATAATCCCCTACGTGACAATAACAGTGGAAGGGAAGCCTTGAATCTAGGAGAAATAGATAATAATAATAATAATAATAATAATAATAATAATAATAATAATAATAATAATAATAATAGTCCTATAACTAATAATTCCAAGATAGTAGTAGAAATTCCTAAGCTAGATAAGGAAAAGCTTAAAGAATATACTTGGGTAGCAGAACAAGAAAGCGCTTTATATACTATAAAAGACTGCCCTATAATTAAACCAATACTTTCCACTATAAATAATAAAGATAATCAAATAAATAGGTTTAATAAAGCTTTATATATCTTATCTATAAATACAATCGATGAACCCTCAACATATAAAAAGGCAATAAACTCTATATATAGAGATAATTGGATTCAAGCAATGGTTGAAGAGGTTAATAATCTTCATAAGATGAATACTTGGAATATACTTCCTCTACCTAATGGATATAAACCCTTAGGAGGAAGATGGGTATATAAATTAAAAACAGATATAGCGGAAAATCCTATAAAATATAAGGCTAGATGGGTAGTACAAGGGTATAACCAATATATAGGTATAGATTACCTAGAAACCTTTAGTACTACCTGTAAGCCAGAAAACTATAGAGCTATATTAATAATAGGCATAAAGCTAGGATGGTATTTTAGACAATATGATATCTCTAATGCTTTTTGCCATGCAGATATAGATAAAGAAATATGGGTACAACTACCTACTGGATTTTCATATAACCATAACATAAATACCCTGGAATATACTAATAATATAGAAAAAGTCCTATACTGTAAGCTAAATAAAGCTCTATATGGACTAAAACAAAGCCCTAGACTTTGGTATAAATGGTTAAGATCTATAATAAATAAGATAGGCTTTAAAGAATCCCCTTATGATGAAGGAATCTTTATAGCAAATAATAAGAATATAAGAGCTATAATAGTATGTCACGTAGACGATATAATAATAACAGCTCAGTATGAAGAAGACATACGGTACTTTTATAAGGCTGTATATAAATATATAGAAATAAAGGACTTAGGAATTCCGCATACGTTTTTAGGGAACGAAATAACTATAAATAGAAAAGATAAGATCTTATATATACACCAAACAAAATATATAAATAAACTACTAGAAAAGTATAATAAAAAGGATATAAATCCTTATAATAACCCTATATTACCTTCTATAAAACTAAGGAAAAATATAGAACAAGCAACAAAAGAAGATATAACAAGATACCAACAAGAAGTAGGATCGCTACTATATGCTAGTTTAAAAACTAGGCCAGATATAACATATCCAGTTAATTTATGTGCTAGATATATGAGTAACCCATCTAGAGAACACTTTGTAGCTCTAGATAGAATATGGGGATATCTTAATAAATACCCTAGCCTTGGATTAATATATAACTGTAATATAGACCTACAGTTAATCTTATTTTCAGACTCTAATTGGGCTGGAGATCTAGATGATAGAATGTCTACAACTGGATATATAAGTACTTTTGGTTACTATAATATAATAAGTTGGAATAGTATAAAACAGAAAACAGTTGCTTTATCTACTTGTGAAGCTGAATATATGGCTCTATGTGAAGCTATAAAAGAATCTATATATCTATATAACTCTTTCTCTTATATATATAAAGAGTTGAATTTAGAGTTAACTCTTAATAAGCCTATTATATTAATAGATAATGAAGCAGCCCAAAGGATAACTGAAAATCCAGAACTGCATAAGAAAGCTAAACATATAGATATAAGATACCACTTTTCTAGACAAGCTGTTAATAATGAGTTAGTCTCTTTATATCATATATACACTGGAAATAATATAGCAGATATCTTTACTAAACCAGTTAATAAAGAAGTATTTAAATACTTTATAGAGACAATAAACTTAAATATAAAGGGGTTTTTACCTAAAGAAACTATAGATAATAAAGAATTACTTTCTAAAAGAAAGGTTAAACAGCTTATACACTAGGTTTCCCCTTATAATTTTTTTTTTTTTATAAAGGTTTTTCTATAACTATAACTATACAATTTTCCCTTAATAAAGGTTTTTATAATAAATTTTTTTTTTTATAAGTTACACTTTATAAGTATAACTTAAGGAGGAAACTAAGAATTAAGAATTAATAACTCTTATTTCTTATAACAAAATCTCTATATAACACTATAACTAAAGGTTATATAATAATATAAATAAGATAACTAGATTCTACTAGTAAAATGGATAAGAAAAGTATATAGGTTGTCTCTAAGACATTAGTAAAACTAGTAACTAAGCTAGTCTTACTTAAATAACCCCTAGATATCTAAAGCAGCTCCTAGATATCTCGAATAACCCCTAGATATCTAAAGCAGCTCCTAGATATCTAGAATAACCCCTAGATACCTAAAGTAACCCCTAGATATCTAGAATAACTCCTAGATTCCAAAGATAAACCCTACATACTTTATAACCCCTAGATATCTAAGATATCTAAAAAATAATCTATTACAATATATCTTATAACCTTTTATATAAGAAGATAATATTTCCCTTATAGAGAAAGAATTATGATCATGAATATCAACACTTTTACCTCTACCTTTTACTCTTCTCTATCTTTCCCTTGACCATCGTGAATTTATATTCTTAGTTATAATAATAAGAAGGACTAATAGACGATAAACGGTCTATAATTAAGGACTAATATACTAAGGTAATCTACCCTTATAGGACTAATATCTAGATATTAGTCTTAACAATAAGGTAATAAGATATAATGATACTTATTTTATTTAGATAGATTACCTTTTATAGTTTTTTAATAATTAATTTATAATATATTCTCTAAATATCTTTTAATATCCTTTTAATAATTTATTAACAAAGAAGCTATATAAGCTACCCTAACGACTTTAACTATATAAATAATTACTAGGTGATTAACAGACCTATAAACCAGGATTACTGTTACTAAGTATTAACCTCTACTTGCTCTTAGCGGAAACCCTACTGTCGGATATCTAACCGTAATATATATATAACTAGGCTTTATCCTATATAAGGTAAACCTTTAGCCTTAGGATTACTAATACTAATAGATAAATCTATTAATGAATAGGACTATATATTCTTAATAGGAATCCTAATTAGTAGTCCTCTAGCTCTCTACATCTGTCAGAGGTCAGGTGGTCGGAGCGATACAGGGCCGAAGGCACAGCGATAAAGTGGGGACTATGTGGATATATATGAGGGATCTAGAGGATTTCTAGTAGGGCCAGATTTCAGCTTTATTACAACCTCTATTCCTGGTCGCCTATCACTCTGCCTTTCCTTCCCTTGACAGTCTGAAATCTCTTTATTAAGGGCAGACCGTTAGGCACCTGCGACGCGATAACGATGCGATAACGATGTGATAACGATATAATACCGATACAAGAGAGCTAGAGAGAGAGCTTTAGAGAGAGCTAAAGAGAGGGCCGAGAAGTCCAGCCCCTTCTGCTAAAGAGGGCTAACTAGATAGCAAAAGAGAGAGCAATAAGGCCAATTGCTGGTGCTGCGATATTACAAGTCGTTAGCTGCCTTTAGGTTACGCATACCCCTTGTTAGAAGGGGACCTAAACAGACGTATAGCGAATAGGGCAGATTTCTTAATAGGGGGTGGCCACCCCTAGCTAAGTCGTCAGCCTCCGGTGGGCTATAGCGCTGCGGCGTAGCCAAGAGCAAGTTGCTAGAAAGTTGTGAGGTTGCTGTTGATAGGCTGGCTGTTACTGCTGTGAAGTTGCTGTTGATGGGCTGGTTGCTGCCACCGCGAAGTGGCTGCAAAGTTGCTGCTGTTGCGATAGGAGGGCTGGCTGCTGCCGCCGCAAAGTTGCTATTGACGGGCTGGCTGCTACCGCTGCAAAGTTGCTGCAAAGTTACTGCTGTTGATGGGCTGGCTGGCTGCTGCTGCCGCGAAGTGATTAATGGGCTGGGCTGCCGCTATGAAGTTGTTGTTATTAGGCTGCGAAGTCGTTAATAGTGGGCTGCGAAGTGGTTAATAGGTTAGATATAAGGACTATTACACCCTGTAAACGGCAGTACTCTTCCTACCATATGGACGGAGGTTTAATGAGGCTGACGGGGGCTGTGAATAGCTTCAAAAAGGGCTGGGCTTCTGGGATAGAAGCCCTGTAAGAGGGGGCATATTGTCAGAGGTCAGGTGGTCAGAGCGATATAGAGCTGAAGGCGCAGCGATAAAGTGGGGACTATGTGGATATATATGAGGGATTTAGTGGATTTCTAGTAGGGCCAGATTTCAGCTTCATTACAACCTCTATTCTTGGTCGCCTATCACTCTGCCTTTCCCTCCCTTGACAATATCTTATACTAATCTAGGGCCTTTCCAGATACCCTAAAAAGAGCCCTAAAATATCTAACCTTTCCCTTACCTTAGGCGCTAGATAAGGCATATTGGGTCAAGCTCCTTATCTATCCTCCTTATTATATAGACCTTCCGATAGATACTGCCGTTAACCCATGTTTTATCTATCTATAAGATACCTATCTAGTTATTAATAGTCTAGTTAATATAGGCTTAAGCCTAGGCAAGCCAGGCCTGCCGGGTTTCTTTCAAGATAATAGGCTTCCGGCAGGCAACGTACCGGTGATATCCTAGCCGGCAAAAGGTGCTCCAGATCGTATACTCTCTATATACTCCCTTAAAGAGGATAACTAAGAGCTAGAGGAAGCTGGCAAGCCGGCCTTACTGTGAAGAGGTCATATACTTAACCAGCTGCTGCTTTTCCTTATAGAAAGGGCAGTTGTGTTACGGCCCAACCAGTTAGGGTGTTGGCTGGCCGGCGTAACTATATAGTGCAGAACAGGGGATAATGATGCACCTGCATCATTACCGAAGCTTTTGCTTTGTGCCAGAGTTGGTTGCCCTGACCTGCTCGTGACAAGTTGGCCGGCCGGACCAGGGCCAGACCCAAGGCACTAGAAGCCTGAAGAGCATGCTTAACTTGGTAGATAGAAAATCCGGTCCGGCTGGCAATCTCCTGCCTATTAAGTCTGCCGTCAAAAAAGAGGGTGCGTATCCGTATACGGTCAATATCTCATAGGTGTTTTGTATAGATATCGGCTGCCCGGTGGTTAGCTATAGTGGTGATAGGTACTGGGATAGATAGAGGGGAAAATTAACAGCCGGCCGGCTGGCTGGCTGGCTCGCTGGCAAAATAGTGCCGTAATGCTGGCTATACCCAAATTAGTAGGGGGGTGAGCATTATAGAGTTACCTGACAGGGGTCAAAAACTTCGGCCGGATACCATAGTACATAGGCAGGGATCAGCGCTGGGCGGATTGTTCATTACCGAGAATCCATGAGCGGCGGGACCGGTGGGAACTCCCATCCCACACTTATAGTATATTCGTTACGAAAGCATGGTCATAGCCAGCATGGAGAAAGCGTGTGGGAGCCCATTGACAGACAAATTGCCAAGCTCATTCCACCTATTCTGTCTTGCGTTGGCGCATACGGCATCGTATTTTCACGCAGTTCAGGTTTATCGTAGCCGCCCATCCCTTTCAATATATATCAATCTCATACATCTCATTGGCATCCCGCAATCTAATTGCATGTGCGGAGTGCCCGCCCCCAGGTACAGATTTGCTAACCCCTACGGTAACCTTAACGGGCTGTGAACCCTGCAGGAACGGCGACATATCGAGAGGATCCTTGTCACTGTCCCTCTGCACTGCCCTATTCGGTCAGAGGGGTGTGGGCACTTATGCCTGCCTACCCATCTACCATGTATGATGTATGATGTGTATGATGGGGCCAGTGTATATAAGGCATATCTGCCGCTAGGCCTTCTGTAAGAAAGAGGGTTCCGTCTTGCAGCAGCTCTTCTAGTGCTAACTCCAGTCGTTCTTTACAGTCGTTCTTTACTTGCCCAAGATGCAGCTCAAGTCTCTTCTCGTACCCTTTCTGCTCGCCGAGGCGGTGCTGTCCCAAGGCCTGCCGATGCGAGTCACGTCTTTCAACGTCCGCTACGACACCAGGAATCGCGACAAAGGCGAGAAGCCGTGGTGGGACCTCTTCTGCGGCATCACCAGGTCCCGGTGCCGACAGGTCTTCGTCAGCAGGACCATCTCGGGCATCGCCTCGAGCGCGCCGGCCGGCGCCGCCGTCATCGTCGGGCTGCAGGAGGTCCTCGACAACCAGCGCAAGGACATACAGAAGGGCCTCGGCGACGGCTGGGCGCACTTTGGCCGCGCGCGCGAAGACGGCGACCGGGACGGGGAGTACAGCCCCATCTTCTACCGCACCGACACGCTCCAGTTGCTGTACTCGGAGACCAAGTGGCTGTCGCCCACGCCCGACGTGCCCTCCATCGGCTGGGGCGCCGGCAGCAAGCGCATCGTAACCCTCGGCGTCTTCAAGCACATCCCCAGCGGCAAGCGCTTCATCCACGCCAACACCCACCTGGACAACGAGAGCGCCGAAGCCCGCGTCGAGGGCATCAAGGTCGTCGTGTCGAGGATCCAGGCGGCGCAGTCGACGTACGGCCCGCTGGGCGTCACCCTCACCGGCGACTTCAACTCGGGCAACGGCGGCGAGCCGTACGGAGTGCTGGTGAACGGGGGCTTCCTGGAGGACCTGTACGCCGTGGCAACGCCGCAGCAGTGGGTCGGCACCAACAGGCAGACCTTCACCACGTTCGACACCTCCAAGCCGCCCGTCCTCATGGACTTTATCTGGATGGGGCCCAAGTCGCCGGCGAAATACACGATTCAGGCGATTGAGATCAAGGACAACACGGTCGACGGCGTGCTCATCAGCGATCACCGCCCCGTAGTCGGCGACATTACCCTTTTGTCGTGATAGGCAGAGAGATACCCGAGACTTGAGTAGATGATTTGTTTAGCAAAGGGTGCCTACCCTACAATATAAGGCGTTAATTAATTACTGCCCGCAATTGACGGCGGAGTTTTTGTTACAGTTATAATAAGCCTGGTGATTTACTACTACTACTACTACTACTACTACTACTACTACTACTACTACTACTACTACTACTACTCCTATGCCTTAATACCAGTAGAATGCAGGTTAGCGTCTAAGCAGCATGGACCCTGTCTGTACATGTAGGTTTGAATCTTGTCAACACTATGGACATTGACCTTGTCGCCCTAATTAAGCTTGGTTATTTAGACCAAAGACCTGCAGTACTTAATATAACGGCAAGGATCTGCGGTGGAAGCTGTCGTACGGGGTGACTATCTTACGATGTAGCGAATTAATTACTGCCGCAATGAATGGCGTCCCTTTTACCACAAATTGATGATTAATATGGCTGAGAATGTCCTTGAAAAGCCCGCGTCAACCTGCCTGATCTGAATTATCACCAAGGAACATACACGATCATCAATCAAAACCTCAAAAGGAGCTCTATACAATTAATTAGCAGTAAATTGCTCGAGCGATTTCGGTTGGACAGGACTCGTGAACCAGTCGGTTGGCATCGCGTGAGAAAACGCCCCAAAGCGTACATGAATCTGTCGTGCGCACGACTTGTGCACCACGTCCTACAGACAGCAATTCTGAAGAAAAAAAAAAAAAAACGGTGGGCCGATCATGAGGAAGAAATCGCTGAATAGCTCGCTTGTACAGCGTTGCTTGATTGGCAACCCGGAAAAGGTGTTTCAGCTGGCATTAGGCCTTCAGGACAAGGATGGCAGCTACCGAGATTGGTCGCAGGAACACGAGTGACGATGGGGGGATCTGGTTGCAACGGAGGCTACCGACCGTCGGAACTCTTGACTCAGGACTACCAACTGCGCGGGAGGGGTTCCCAAGAGCATGTCGAAGCAGAATGGGCCGCGGGGAACACGTGGAGTCAGGTGTTTGACCGGGAAATGAAGCCTACTAATATCTATGTCTCCATCTCAAAAGACGCCAAGTGCTTGTGCGATATTCCTTGGACCTCTGAAGACCGGCATTGGCTGTCTTCACTTCGTGCTCTTAAGCCCGCCATCGGCCGTTGGCCAAGATAGTGGAAGATCCTGGCGAGTGTCCAGCCCCCTTGGCTTTTTTGTTGATCGACGCTCGTGAGTACCACCGGGTCGACCGTGTTACCCATTAGTGCATCTAAATATGGCTTCGAACTGCGCCCCAATGTCAAAACACTGCGCCTGGCGGCTGCAGCGGCCCCCATGTGGCGAGCTATCTCCAGTGCTAGTGGACGCGGGGATATCAGATCGATACGGCGACTCGCATCTGGTGACCCGACAGTTCGTCCCACTAGGGGAAGTAATTCCAAAGAGGCGTATTATGCGGGCGACAATGGCACAATGGGCCTGGATTCCCTTGCCAACCTCAGATGAGTCAGCGGTTACGACGCGGCGCATGGTTAGATACCACCAATGAACTTTAGTTATCTCTCTTATCGTCATTGATAGCAACGCTCCATTGTCACATACACTTCCTCCCAGTCACAAGACGTTGGCTCTTCTTCTCCACGTCGCTTGTTTCTCCCCGATCGAATCTCTGTTGGGAGGGTCCCGTGATGTTCGAGAACTTTTTTGATCCCGGTCGAGCTTCTCCAACGAACATCCTCGATCATGGCCACGGCCACGTTTGGCCGGCTCGCGCCGCTGACCCAGACCCTTATCTCGCGAGATGACGCATCCGAGATCCTCGGCAGCATCAGCATGGCAGCCTTCCTGTGCCTCTTGGTGAGACGGCCTTGGGCGCTGGGCGTGGTTCCCGCTTCACGGACTGACGGGGGGACCTAGCTGCCACAGCTCGCCGCGAACTACAGGCTGAAGAGCGCCGATAGCCTGTCCATGGCCTTTCTCTTCATCTGGCTCCTCGGCGACGTGACCAATCTGCTGGGTAAGAAGCTCATTTTTGTGCCCCGCGGCTCCGGCATCTCAACTCCACACCCGTTCACCCTGTGCTGATGTTTATTTGATTGCCTTTGATCGGCGCAGGGGGGTTGGCCAACCACATCGCTCCGGCAAGCATCGCCGTCACGGGCTACCTCTGCTTCTCAGACACTACGCTCATCTGCCAGTGCCTCTACTACAACTCCAAGCAGCGGTTGAGCAACCCGTCAAGTTCGACGACACTGCAAGCTCACGATCGCCAGCCGCTCCTGGGGCCCTCGTCGTCTACGAGAGACCAGAGCGCATCCGGTCAGCCCCAAGAAACTGACGGCGAGTCGGCCATCACGCTCCAAGACGACAAGAAGGTCCTCGTGCAGGCGGCACGGACCCTTCATGAGTGGCGTTTCAACTTGGCTTGTATCCTGGCGGTACAGCTGCTCGGCGTTACCGGCTGGTTTGTGCTCCGCGCAGCTGGTCTTCTCGGGGGTGATAAGCCCCCGAGAAGCGTAAGTGTTACCGATATACAAGGCATCTCCGAGTCTGTCGGCTCGGCTCTTGGAGTCGTCGGGGCCATATGCTACCTTTGGTAAGAGTCTTCCAGCCGTGAGGTGTGCCCGTGAACTGACACAACCAGCGCTCGCATACCCCAGATCATCAAGAACCACAGAGAAAAATCGTGCGAGGGTCGGTTTTCATCACCCCGGGTGCTGTGTGTCTCTGACGCTAACATGCCACCAGGTCTTGCGCCTTTGTTCTTGCTCTTGTCGATCACCGGTAACCTGACGTATGGGCTCAGCGTTATCGCGTATAAGCAAGACAGAGACTATCTCCTCACCAGCTTGCCATGGCTGATGGGTTCGCTCGGGACGATCCTCGAAGATTGCATTATTTTGTTCCAAGTCCGCCTTTACTCACGACTAGACCAACGAATCCAGCCAATTGGCATTTGAACGATCTTTATTGAGTGTTTTTTTTTTTTTTTGCGTTGAGTCCTCAGCAATGACAATAGATATTAAATGGTAGTAGTCTATGGTTCGGAATTGTCCTCTTCATCATGTACGTGGTTCTAGTTACATCTCATCCCCTCGGATTTGATTTTCTGGCACTATTCACAGGCCTAGATTCCTAGAAAACCGAGCTTCTCGTAATGAATCAAATGACCCCTTTTCCGACCAACGTACGTTGTGTACGCAAGACCCGCTGAAGTAACGGCCGTCACGGAGAGCAGAGCAGGCCAGTTAAACTGCGCTGGTCTAAGGAACACAATTGTCGAGAGATACGAGAGGAGCTCGAATGCGTTTTGCCAGGCCGCCTCGACGGTCGAAAACCGACCGCGGCTCTCGGCTTCCACTTCCTGCAGCACCGCTCTGGTTAACACTGGGCTTCCGCCGCGCAGGATGGGGCTCTTGTTTACCTCCTGGACGATGATCTGTGTGCACAAGTCGAAGCCTCGGAGCCCGAGGCGGCTGACAATGGTGCCGACGACTAGGCTGGTCGCTGAGACGAGCGGGTTTGGCATGAACGCCCAAAAGGCTGCCAGGCCGCCGATGAGCGGCACGACCTGACAGTTGCTCAGCCAGAGACCTGCACTCAGCGGCCCGATCTTCCCAATAAGCCAAGGTGCCACCCACGTCGCCAACACCTCGAAAACCACGCTGATTGTCCTCGCAACGCCGATGTACGTCGTGGTATAGCCAGACGCAACGAGGTACGTCACCATCTGGCCACCGAAGCTGAGGACCGTGAGATAGAGCAGGGAGCCCGCGAACGAGGGCAGGAACGCGCGGTGGCCAAAGTAAAACCCAAAGTCCGCGACGGACTCTTGCAAGAGACGCCAGGCTTTCCGTCCCGGTGTTACGGGCGGCAGTGTCGCGTTTTCCGGGTTGGAATCAGGCCGAGGAAGCTCGACGTCGGGCGTGGGCTTGGGCTCTTGCAACCCGGGTTCCTCGTCGTATATCCTGGCAATGGCGTAGTATTCCACCACGACCGAGGCCATGTTCATGGCGAAGTTGACGATGATGGCGATTTCCGTCGAGAATCCATCCACGAGGGCGATGAACAGAGGAGCGAATAATTTGCAAAAAAGGTCGATTCGACGCATCTGCGCGTTGAGAGCCGCCAGAGCCTCCGTGTTTCCTTTGGCGAGGACCACGACCTAAAGGGGGGGGGGGAAATACCACATCAGCACAACTCCACAGAATCTGGCTTGTTCGGAACCCACCCAGTCTTTCTCGACCGAGATCATGTTGATAATCGAATACTGCTTCTCGGCACAGGCCATGATGGAAAGAAGAGCAAGAAGGGCCGGTCTGCCATAGTCGCCGAGAGGCAGACGTATGTAGAGAAGGTAGAACACGGCGCAGGACGCCGACACGGCCAGTCGTTGGGACACTGAGAGAGCATTAGCCCGAGCCCCAGAATGCGGAAGGGATCCCGGTGGCGGCGGAGCTTGCCTATCGACGCCCGGACAACCTCGAGACGGTTGTTGTTGTCAATGTAGTGCCCGACGGTCGGCGCGAACAGCAGAGCGGATAGACCCCGGGTGAGCGCATAGAGCGACATTGGCAGCAAGGTCCCCGGGAAAATGGTCGCCAGGTACAGCACGGCGGCGAACTCGAACATGCGGGAGTTCCATGTGGATAAAAAGTGCGAGAGGTAAAGCCGGCGTGTTGTCCTGGGAGCCAGCCTGTGGGCAACAGCAACCGCGCCGCCAGCGTTGTCCCCCTCGCTGCCCAGGAGCGCAGTTCGCTCGGAGGGTGGGTTGGCTTCTTCGTCATTGAGAGTTCGGGACATCGTTCTTGCTACACGGGTGGTGAGAGTGATACGGGCAAGCTGTCAAGCAGAGAGCCGAAGCAGATGGTAGAAATACATAGCCCGAACTACTATGAACGGCGGTTAGATCCCTGTCGAAGGCGGAACGGGTAGACATTTTTGAATATCGTACCATCATTCATATAATAAATAGAGACTCAGAGATGCGGTGAAGAAAGAAAAAAAAAATTCCAATGGCGAGGTGGTATAAGTCCAACCCTGCCTTTATTCAGACACGGAAGTCATGAGGTTCCGTGCAGGGGGTGAAAAACTATCGGAGTTACGGCCGCTGTCCGCCATGTGACATCGAGCATGGAACGAACGGGGGCACATCAGGTTCCGCATCCATCTGCCAGATAGTTCCCGCTACGACTACGGATACTTGAGCTAGGAACCGGAACGTTTTCTACTCGCGTCGTGCACAGAAATCGGCATTGGAAGATGACCTCCCCTCTCGGTTTAGAGTGTTGGCGGTCATTTATCAAAACTTCAGAAGTGCACACACACACACATACAGTTAGTTGTCTGAAAGCTGTACAAACTCAATGTGACCAAGCGCATGGATCTGTACGCAGATCGGCCAGTCAAACAACCGATGTCCCTGTCGCCAATATTATGTCATCGGAAGCTGGATGAACATCCGCCTCCGCTGAGTCATGACCCGAGGGGACCCAAACGTTCGGATTCCATCGTCGACGGAGGTTTGCTCCCTCCGTCTGTCCAGCTTGCTTCAAAGGGGCGGGGCCTCAGACAACGACCGCTTATTACACAGCAGCGCGCCTATTGTCGCTCTCGAAATGCCACCCAAGCGAGCGTGTGATATATGCTACCGTAGAAAGGTATGTATCATTAGTAAAGTCCAGTGAGAATACGCACCGAGAGTGCCCACGTGGTTTACGCGGACCACTGAGCCCGACTCTCTCGTACAGATCCAGTGCTCAATTCCTGCCGAAGGACCCCCGTGCGACTGGTGTGGCCACCATGGCTCCGAGTGCTCCTTCAGTCGAGAAGCGCCGCGTAAAAGGCAACGCCGAAAGTGAGTGTGCTGTGGTGCTATTCCCGGGGCCGTGTCTCTGTGACATTGGCTGATGATGCGTGCCAGAGTCACCGTAAGCGACGTACAATCTCTGAACGAGCGTATCCAGCAGCTTGAGGACGCGCTGGCTCAAGCAAACGCGCGGCATGGTGTGCAGGAAGAAGCCTCTGGCGATCCCACCCCGGCCGACTTGGTTCCCGAGCCGAACACTGCAGCTGCCCGAAGCTCCCCTGTTGCAGATTCGGTTCCCCCTGTTTTCACCGAACACTTCCACTCCCCTCACCCCTATCCACGAACGAGCGAGGTAACCGATGACATACCGGTGTCTAACTCGAGGGCCCTTCAACCTGGGAGCCACATCGGACCAAACTGGTTCTTTAGAGGTATACATGCCTTTTCCGACGAGGGCCGTCGGTGGATCTCATCCAAGACGGGCCAAACGGTTGACTGGACCAAGCTGCACATATTCACCGCCAAGCCCTCGCCGCTGACCGCCCTGCCTACACCTTCATCGCCGGAGCTTTGCGAACTGCCAGACCGAGATGCCTGTCAGCTGTCCGTTGCCTTCTTTTTCCAGTCGTCGTTTCAGCTGAACTTCCCTGTTATCGACCCGATTCTCTTCGAAACGACTATAATAAGCCTGGCCTACGAAGATACCGACGATGCCAGGACCTTGTCAACACGTCTCTCGGCCCGGGCATGTGTATTCGCCCTTCTCGGCATTGTAGCTTTTCTACCAGGGGCCCCCTTCTTATCGCCGTCAGACTTGTCCACGCACAAATCGCGATACATCCTGAGTCAGATTAATACTCAAGACGCAAGCTTGACGACCTTACAGGCAGTGGTCATGTTGGTGAGCCTTTGTCTCGTGTGATCCCTGCTTTACCAGCCCACTAAGTCCATCTGTAGCATGTTCAACACTTGCTCAGCGGTCGCTGGCAAGACGCAGACTCGTTCCTTTCAGCCGCCTCCCAATTGGTTTTCAAACTTGGCGGACACATGCACGACCGCCAGCAAGCCCCGGGCGACGACCTCTCGCTCCCCCGTCGGGAGACACGTCACGTCCGGAACCTTTTCTGGCTTTGTTATATATCGGATAAGGACCTGGCTCTCCGAACCGGACGGCCGCCCCTGCTCTCCGACGTCTATTGCGACTTGACTTTGGTGGACGATTATCCAAGCTCTTACACATACCTGCGAGGACTGGACGGATACCTTCGCTCCGGCGGCACGCGCATGGCAGACCTCACGCCGCACTTCTGGGGCGATGCCCGGCTCGGCCTTCTCAAAGAGAAGATCTACCGCCTTCTCTATTCTGTCCACGCGATGAGCGACAAAGACAACCGGCTGCTCGTGCACATCCGCCAACTGGACGACGAGATCGAGCGCTGGCGGCTGTCCGTGCCCGTCGACTTTCGTCCGGCCCTCTCGGTCTCCCCCGAGACGCTGACGGCCGCGCCGGATGCGGGGGCGCCTCATCGGGCGCGGTACTTTCACCTTCTGTTGGAGTACTGGTACCTGATGATCTTTGTCCACACGACCGTCAGGAGGTACGACGCCCATACGGTGATTGGCGACGGGAGCCACGACCTGCACAGCGTCATCCACTCGAGCTACGACCTGTCGCTGGAGGCTGGCAGGTCGACGCTCCGGTGCCTGAGGGTTTTCGCAAAGACGCTCTCCGACGAAGATCTATGGTAAGACGCGCGGGGTGCTATTACCGGGAACGAGCCGGCATGGAGCCTCTGACCGCTGGTTTTGGCTGATTCATTCAATCATAGGTTCCTCATCTTCTACACCACCAATGCCGCCATCTCACTCTTCCTGAACATGATGATACATCCAGGGGAAGCAGACGGACAACTCGACCTGGAGCTTCTCATATCGGCTGCGAACACCATCCGCGTCATGAAGCCACGGGCCGCGGTGACGGGCGAAGGAACGCGGATACGGCAGCACTCCGAGTTCATCATGTGGCTCGTATGGCTTGGATCCTGCGCGATCACCAAGAGTAGAGACGTGGAGCTTTGAAGCCCCGATTCAACGTCATGAGCGCGAGAAGGGAATAAGGTTCTGTCGGGGGCGAGGGACTCGAAACTATTTATTTGCTCCCAGGCCATCACTGGCTGCATATACTGGTCGGCTTCACCGGGTAGCCTTATAACCCGGACACTTCGGTCCCCGCCCGGCGTCAATCTGACTGAGGACACCGAAGGAGCCGAAGGGGACTGCGGACGTGCCTAACGGAGCCAATAACAACGACTACCAGGTGGCCATGTCGATCATGGCAACTGAAACTTTCCTCACCAACATGCCCCAGGACCCCGCTAACGCCCGATCAAAGGAAGAGAAGTAATTACATGTGTGCTTGATAGGGCTTGCTCATAGCAGATTCTGCATGTTTGATCAAGGACTTTGTTTGTCCTTTAGGGATGACACAGGCGCAGGATTAGGGCAAGGAAACAGTCGGCGAGAGGAACTCAGTACAGACAAAATGCAAAGAAGAAAACGAAAATGGACGTCATTGTGGCCGTCGAGCTTTTGAAGCATAGTATTAGCGTCATGAAGACAATTGCACGAGAAAGACCCTGCCTGTTCCATCTATCCGACTTGACACTGGTTGTTTGTCCTGCAGCAGTCTATTCGTAAATTGACGGCCAATGACATGGCTGTTCTTCATAGGTGTCTGTCTCATCTTGCGGCGAACGTAGGCCACCTGCTGCGCCGCCTGTGAGGATGCAAGTCTTAACAGGCACACTCATCCATCTATCGTGGTTCACCGCTGTTCGGCGGCATCCGACCCGCCAACATGTCGACTACAGTAACTTCACTCGCACTGACTAAGACTTGCTACTGGGAACTCCATCCTTCAGATGGGCTCGCGTGCCCTTTTGCCAAAACAAGGGTAGCTCAGAAAAGGCATGGGGTCAAGGGCCCACGCGCGGTATCAATCTTGCGCCCCTTATCTATCTAGACGTCCCACGCCATCTCGAGTGGTGGCTCATGTCCCCTCTGGGCAATAGGTATGGATTCGCCGACAAAAACAACGGCTACGTATCAAGGCGTTGCGCAGGCCCGGCCCAATCAGTACCTGGGTCACCCCCGTCGCCAGGATTCTCACACCTGAACAAACACCCCCCTTCACTGGGCATAAGGTAAGGTGACTTGGATGGCTCGCCAGGGAGCCCCTCCCCCCCCCCCCCAAGGCGCTGTAGCATTGACCTTCCGTTTCCGGCCTAGGACTCTCTGGACAGGGCCCCTCAGTTATCAGAGCAAGATTTGGTCCGGTGTGACGCACGCAGGATTAGACGCTCGCTGAATTTTAACGTTATTTGCGCCCCCCCGTCGAAACCCCCCCATGGGCGGGCGGGCCGGCCAGGGATCTTTTGGTCTGTGTTCCCAGTGGCCAGCAGGGAGGGCGAGGTCGGGGTTTGGGCAGTTTTCTTTCTTCGCTCCGACAGAACACCCAACCACGTAGAGAGGAGACGAGATGCCCGGCCTCCTGGAGCTTGGATGGAAACAGAAGGAGAGACGAGATGCTGGAATCGTTAGAGACGTTCGCCAAGTCAGGCCTGGCGCAACGTCATGGGCAACGATGACGCGATTGGACTCACCCGCCCTGGTGCGCCCAGGGACACACGCAGTGCATGCAGTATTACCGAACGGAGTGTTTGGCCCTGCTGTACGGGTACTCTGTAATACCAGCTGTGTGCTCCATAACATACCTGATAGTAAGTTGCTCCACACATGTTCATCAGGGTGCGCCTGTTTGGACGATCAGCTGTGGCCCCGATTCATATAGAGTATTGCTCCGTAGTGACGGTTGAGCACAGTGGCAGCTCTTGATCGTTGCGTCTTCTAAGCAAACGTTGTCAAGGGAGGGGGGAGGTTGCTATCACTCGGGTTTCGACATGCTCGATGAGCCTCACAACATAGGTTTCCTCCCCATCCGCAAACCTTGGGCCAAGGACCTGGGACAGAGCACACCTCGGTCGCCCTTTTGAGAGCAGGTGGCCGAGCTGAAAAGTGACTTGCAGACTGGCCCTCATGAGTCGTACTTTGTGCCTCGCGAAGGAACTGAAGAAACATCCATTGACGAGCCACCGAAGACCCCCTATCCATGTCCCCCCCGGCCAACATTGCGTCTCCCAAAGGGGGCAAACGGGCCGCTGATAAGCCAATCAGTACAAGAGCCACGACACGTGCATCGCGTCCTTCATCTTAGGACGGCTCTTGGCAAAGTGAGACTTTGTCACCGAACAAACTGCTTTCCCGGCATCAACCACCCTGCCAACGTTCTTGGCGAGCAGCCACAAGGACCTCGAATCGGTCCCCCGGCCTCTTTGCCCAGCCAGTCAGCGGTCTCTGAGATGCCTTCTCGAGATGCAGGGCGCGGTCTGTTTCCCCCTCCCTCGTCGTTGGGTGGCACCGTTGTCGCTATCGCATAAACCAACCAATCGATCGACCTTCTCACTCCCGTGCTGCGAGGGCAGAGATCGGCGGCGAGTTGCTTCTCAACAGCAGGCAGAGATGGGAACTGTATATATATATATTGAGTGAGGGTAGCTCCATAGCTACCTAGGGGGAGCTTCTACGCGGCCAGCCGAAGCATCTGGTCTCCCCCTCCCCCTTCACTCAATCGACTGGCGTGACGTGGAACCGTGGAACCGTGAAGGCTTAATTGACCTTTCCGTGCAAAATCTGGAAACATCAGTCCGAACTCGGCCTCCATTCGCGGTTCATCCTCTTTTTTTTTTTTTGCCCAAGATGCGTCAGTCTCTTCCGAACCTGGCTCTGGCCCTCCTCGCCGGCACCGCGCTCGCGGTCCCGGCCAAGGAGGACGGCGACCACCTGTACTCGTCGCGCCTCGCCAAGCGCGGCATCGACGCCGCCGGCAACTTCAACGTCTCCTTCTTCCACGTCAACGACGTGCACGCCCACCTGGACGAGTACTCGTCCTCGGGCACCGACTGCACGCGACCCGAACGCGGCTGCTACGGCGGCTACGCCCGCATCAAGCGCACCGTCGACGAGCTGCGGCCGCGGTACAACGACTCGCTCTGGCTCAACGCCGGCGACGAGTTCCAGGGCACGCTGTTCTACAGCTTCTACAAGGGCGAGAAGATCGCCGAGACCATCAACCAGCTCGGCTTCGACGCCATGACGCTCGGCAACCACGAGTTCGACGGCGGCGACGACGAGCTCGGCGACTTCCTGCAGAACCTCACCTTCCCCGTCGTCTCGGCCAACATCGTCTCGGACAACGAGAAGCTCAACAGGACCATCAAGCCCTACCACGTCTTTGCCAAGCAGCAGCTCGCCGTCATCGGCGTCACCACCCCGACCACCCCGGGCATCTCGTCCCCCGGCAAGGGCACCAAGTTCCTCGACGTCGTGGCCGCCGTGCAGTCCACCATCGACCACATCAGGTCCAACACCAACATCACCCGCATCGCCGCCCTCACCCACATCGGCTACGAGGAGGACCAGAAGCTCGCCGAGGAGACGTCCGGCCTCCACCTCATCATGGGCGGCCACTCCCACACCCTCCTCGGCGACATGGAGGGCGCCGAGGGGCCCTACCCGACCGTCAAGAAGAACAAGGACGGCGAAGACGTCTTCATCGTCACGGCCTACCGCTGGGGCGAGTACGTCGGCTACATCGACGTCACCTACGACGCCGACGGCAAGGTCCTCGCCTACCACGGCGGGCCCATCCACCTGACCAACGCCACCGAGCAGGACCCGGAGCTGCAGGCGCAGATCGAGTCCTGGCGCGGGCCCTTTGAGGCCTTCGCCGCCGAGGTCGTCGGCGTCAGCAACGTCGAGCTCGACCAGACCCTCTGCCAGCGCCAGGAGTGCCTCCTCGGCAACGTCATGGCGGACGCCATGTACGAGTACCGCCTCAACAGCTCCGGCTCATCGTCGTCGTCGTCATCGCCGCCGCCCGACTTCGCCCTCATCAACGCCGGCGGCATCCGCGCCACCATCGACCAGGGCAACATCACCCGCGGCGAGGTCCTCACCTCGTTCCCCTTTGGCAACTCGGTCGTCGAGATCACCTACAAGGGCGCCGACGTGCGCGGGCTACTCGAGGGCGCCGTCAGCAGGGTCAACCAGGTCAACGGCCTGCCCATCACCTCGGGCTTCCAGGTCTCGAGGAACATCGTCGTCGAGTACAACCCGGCCGGCAACAACGGCTCCAAGCTGGTGTCCGTCGAGGTCGCCGGCGAGGCCCTGGACGACGAGCGGGACTACCGCGTCGTCACCCTCGACTTCCTGGCCGGCGGCGGCGACAACATCTTCGTCGCCACCACCGACTTCGTCTCCCTCGACACGCAGGACGAGGTCCTCGTCCAGTACATCCAGGCCAGGAGCCCCATCGACGCCGAGATCGAGGGCCGCATCGTCCAGAGCAACGGTACCGCTAGCAGCCCCTCCGGCACCGCTACCGGCTCTGCCGCCACCCCGTCTTCCACCTCTGGAGAGAGCGGTGCCGGCATGGTCTCCGTGAGCATGGGCTCCGTCGCCTTGGGCCTGCTCGCCGTCTTGGCGATGTAGATAGGGATACCATAGGGGTGCATATGTATTAATGTAGTAACGAAGAAGACGACGTAGATGTATGAGCAAAAGAAATCAAAAAGTACGTTTGTCCACTGACGATCAAAGCATGCCCGGCGTTTGTCTGTATGGTGATAGGATAGATAGATATTAATGTGTTACCAATAACCCATCCTACTACCTCCCATCACAGGCCATCTGACTTGTAATCGGCCATCAAGTTGCTAACTAACTTGCTCCCTGACCAGGGACTGGGAACTTGGGAGTGAGGAGTTTGGAAGTGTCGTTATTGGTTGTTGCCAAAGCTTGATCCCGAAAAGGGGTTCATCAAAGTGGCCGTTGTGTTGAGCTGAGAATTGGTCACAGGAAACACTTTTGTAGTCATCAGCCTATCAAAGTATACCATGTTTGTTCCATCTCAGAGTTCACGCACTCAAAAACAAATGTGTTCTTTACGACCAAGACCTCGCAGGCCCTTCTTATATAACAAGGTGTCTATACATGATTCTGACTCCAGCCTACGCAGGCGCAGCTACGAAAACCCAACGTTGCAAGGAAACGGAAGTGCAAGCGCCCACTCACCATGCGGATTCCTTCAAGCAGGAGCTTGCAGAGTGATCCCGCACACAAAACTCGATGCGGACATTGGTTTAGGACCGAGAGGGCGAGGTCGTGGGAGTGAAGCCGAGTGATTCTTTCTTCGGCCCCGGCGGGTCGAGGCCTCGTGATCTGAGACAACTCTACAAGCCCCCAGCGACCACTGCTTTTGTCGTCTAGCAGTTGTTTCGTCGCCATCGGTGTTGCGAGGCGCGTGGCTTTGTGACGCGTCGATTTTTTTTAGTTTATTCTTCTTCGTCAACTGGTGAAGCTGATGGAGGTGGCCGAGACTCGGGGAGAAAAAAAAAAAAAAAGAACAAGCAAGACCGGGTCCCGTACACATGATACCGCCAGCATCCCGCGAGTCGTGACTGGTTCAGCGCATTTGAGAGATCTGAGCCCGGAACGTATGATTGTGTGCCGTTACTTTGCGGGCTGGCATTTGGCTGGTTCGCTTGCTTCTCGTGTCTGGCTGTTCACTTGAAAGTCAACTTGGGCTCCAGTTTGTGCGTATACCCTGGTAGCGGGTGTTTTCATCATGATGGTCCCTTTCGTCATGCCATAACCAAATTTTAAATGCGTTAGTTAAGGTTGACCCGAGGTTAACGTTAAGAACCTAGCAGGAAACCTTGCATGAGGATATAAGATTCTGACATGAATTTCTTTTTTACTGCCAAAGGAGAGTCCCACCAGACAGCTAAAAAAAAATCAGTTAACGCCGCCGTCAATATCAAAATCTGAAGACCTGACAATGCCGAGGGCACCAGTAATGTTTCACGTCTGATGATAGCATAACACTGCAAAGCCGTCAAGATGATTTCGGTCAACCGATGTCAGATGTTGACGAAGTTGGTCAATTGCCAGTATATACACATATCTCATCAAAATCTGGAAACCAAGGCCTTTCATGAACATGATCCCATGTACCGTGTACCCAAACGCCGCGCCGGGCCGGATCCAAGCCCAGGCCCTCACCGTTCATAAATCCATTATAGACATTATTAGACAAGGGAGTATTATTTTTTTTTTCGTCATCGACGTCGTGAAATCTCAGATCTGCGCGGGCTTCAACCTGGCCAGCTCCGTCGGCAGGCTGCTGTGCCTCGCCGGGCCCTCGGCGGTCCAGCCCCTGAACATGGGGTGCGAGAGGAGGGGCGGCGTCTTCAGGCGTATGGTGGGCGGGCGGACGGGGCCGCCCGAGTCATCCTCGACGGGCAGCGTCACCCGGCGCGTCGGGTACTTCTTGTGCAGCAGCTCCCACGTCCTCTCGACGCGGGCCTCGTGCTCGACCCAGTCGCTGCGGACGGACATGAGCAGGCCCTCGCCCTCCTCGGCCTCGATGCTCGACTTTGACCTGCTGCGGCCGTGCCACATCCTGGAGCGCGTGCGGGCGGGCGGCGAGACGGGGGTCTTGGCGTCGGGGCTGCCGGGGACGGCCGTGGTGTTCACGGTCATGGACGTCCGGTTCTGCAGGGACTTGCGGATGATGGTCTCCCTCAGCTCCTCCTCGGCCAGGATGATGCGCGAGTGGCTCAGCCTCGTGCGCCGCGCGTAGGCGTCCCAGGTGAGGTCCGGGTCGCGCAGGCAGGCGTTCTTGTAGTCCTCGGCGGACTGCCTCCTCCGCCGCCGGCGCGTGACGACGAAGTAGGCCCCGACGGCGATGGCGAGGAGAAAGGCGGTCCCAAGGACGACGGAGATGATGATGAGCGTCCGGGTGCTGGTGGAGCCGGGGGCCGCGGCGGCGAAGTCGTCGGCCACGGGGTCGGTCGAGGAGGAGGACGGGGGCACGGCGGACCTCGAGACGAGGGAGAGGATCATCTTTGCCCGCGTGATGATAGCGAGTGGCGGGCGTCCAAGGTCGAGTTTTGGCTATAACGAGCGTGGCGTGGCCATAAATCTTGATGGGAGGAGGCGGACCGGACGGACCCCGACTGCGGACGGGCGAGGGATGTGTGTGCCTGCGTGTGTGTGTGTGTGTGTGTGTGTGTGTCCGCGGGATGAGTGAATATTCTTGACCGCCTGAAAGTGTGTGTATGTGTGCGTGTGTGAGTGACGATCGCTCGCGGGGCGAGGGGATGGCATCCCTCTTTGTACGCCGGCACGAACTGACTCCGCGGATAACCCAACGGGCTGGGCAAGCCAGTCGGAAAAGCGGTAATCTATTTTAAAGGATAGACATGCAGTTCCCCAAGCACCATGTCCCACGCCGCTACAAGGACTGGCCACCTACCTAGGCTCCGGGTTGAGGGCGCAGGAACGCCAGGAACACGGCACTCGCTGCGCATCGTGCTGTGCTGCTTGCTGCTCACCGCATCCATGCGGAGCTGCAGGTCATGCTCTACCCCCTCTGCACACACACCCTTGGCGGGCAGAATATCCATCTGCGGGAGACCTCACCTCGATGGATGTCCACCAGATGGAGACCGCGGAGGCATCCTGGGAGGAAAGTGAAAAAGCTCGGATACGGACCTGGGCAAAGAGAACGAGGGGGAACTGGGTAGGCAGGTGGACGCCCAGCCCAGAGTAAGCTTGCAAGGCCGGAGCGGCATCTCTTCATGCGATGCTGGGGGGGGGGGTGGGAGGACAAGCGTGGCTGGACAGCTGTCTCTTGGGTGATTCGGCCGTCGTCCGTGAACTACAGAGGCCCTTTTTTGGAAAAAAGGAAGCATGCGTCCGTTCTGCTCCGGAGACGGGACCCCAATATTCCATGTCGACAAGACGGCAGGCAAAGATGAGGGACTTTGGCGTCTAGGGCCATTCCACGGACACGGATTGGCGGAGAATGGAATATAATGGAGTATAATGGAGAATAATGGGCTATAATGGGCTATAATTGGTCCCGGACCAGGCCCCTCACCAGGGTTTGCCAACACGAGCTCAGGCACAGTAGCGCCGCATTGGCGGAACGGGGGTTCAAAAAGCGAAACCCTTGTAGAGGCGGGGGGGGGGGGGACTCTGAGTTGGCCGGCCGCTGGGAGAAAGAGAGTTTTCCGACTCTCTACGGATACTCCGTACACTATCCGTACCCGGTAATACTACGCTACGAAGAACGGGAGGGGGCAGGCCCGGGGCTGGATGTTGGTCAGCCGCAGCCTATGAGAGTTCCAGAAACACCGGGTGGCTGGACCGGCGACCGAGCCGCGTGAGACAGGGGTCGGACGGGTTTCTCTCGGCCGTCTTGTCTCGTGGATACTAGTAGTCTGCTTGTCTGGTCGGTCTTCTGTCTGGCCTCGTATGCGGTCGGGCTGTTCGACATTGGGCTCTGCAGCGACTAGTCAGGCATGATGGGGGTTTTGGAGATGGGTGATACTGCGCAAAAAGCATGCATGTTCTGCATCGCCTCACTCGATCCCTCGTGCCCAATCGATTCCGTGCTCCTGGCCTTCACCAAGCACAACATACATGAAGGGTCATGTCCGACGTCTGATATGTCCAGGGGTGGGCCGGGGGGGTGGGGGGAGACGTCGTGTTGCGATGCACTCACTGCCCGAGATATTGATGCCGCGACAGGGAAAAGCAGAGAAGAGCAAGCAAGCAAGCAGTTGGCTGCCTCGACGACGCGCAGCACGACTTGTCAACAGTTGACTGATAACCCCCTGACATGCGCTTGGAGGTGATCAGCGATGGGACTCGCGCGCGGAATACGGGAAAACAGGGCCTCAGATAATGGCCATCTTTCAAAATGTCTCACTCCAAGAACTCGCCAGGCGTTCCCGCTCTCCCCAACTTTGCTTTATCCGGACAAACGCAACCACACCGCCTCGCCGGGGGGGGGGGGTTGCGCCTCTCTCTCTCTCTCTCTCTCTCTCTCTCTCTCTCTCTGCACCAGGCAAACATGAACCTAATACGTCCTAGGGGGAGTTGTTTTTCTTCTTCGTCCCTGTTTCTGTCTGTGTGCGACGTCATCTTTGTCAGTGGAATGTGTCGGTGTCAGATATACAGCAAACAATGCCGGGTGCCGGATAGTCCCTGCAATCTTGCGGCTTTTTCTCATCGAGCTTTTCTTTTTTTCTTTTTTTTCTTTCTTTTTTCTTTCTCTCTCTCTCTCTCTCTCTACCCCCTTTTCTTTTTTGGCCTCCGCAGTACTCCGTAGGGTTGAAAGAAAGATTGCGCTTTCGACCGTAAGTACATTACGCAGCCTCTTCCAAGGCAAAGTCCAGCACCACCACCTTTCTTTCCTTCTCTTCCGTACGTGTAAAGACAGAGACCAACCGCTGCGACCCCGACTCGAACGTCTCGAGCTGCGGCTCGCCCGAGTACCCGTCGCCTTGCCACAGCGTGAGGTATTCCAGCCTCGTCTCCTCGGTCGCGATGTCCTCCCGAGGCAGCCGGGCGCCCAGGACGGTGAGCTTATCGTCCCGGTTTCCGGGTAGCGCGAATAACACGGCCGTGTTCTTCCCCGGGAGCGCGATGACGTCCCCGCGCGCTCCCGTCCGCGTGGGCCGGAGGTGAGGCAGCGCGTGTCGGCTCCATGCCCCCCGCGGACTCCGATAGTAGTGCATCCAGACCTCGTTCTCGCGGTTCAGGACGTGGAACCCGCCGTCGTCGTCGGCCGCCTGTGCCTCCTGGTTCAGGATGCCGCTGTTCATGGGTATGTCGAAGACGACCAGCCCGTCGCAGTCGGGGAAGACGGTCTCGCCGAGTTCCAGGTTCGCGAGCCGTTCGCCCTTGGTGTTGTTGAATGTTTTCCCACCGTCGTCGCTGCTCACGTACAACAACTTGTCCGAGGTCAGTCGAGTCTCGCAACCGGGGCGAGGGCTCCCGCTACAAAGAGAAGAAGAAAAAAAAAAAAACCTACATTATGGTTGTTTTCCGGACCGTTGGGGCCGGCTTGAACTGTGTGCAGCCTGGCTTCCGGATCGTCGACGCCTTCGTACCAGACAAACCCGCGGTACGTCCCCGACACATGGATGCGGCCGTTGGCGTACGAGATGCCGTTGATGTACGGATTGTTGTTGACACCCGTGAGAAACTGTCCAATATACGAATATGACTGGGACCTGCTGCTGTATTTGAACAGGTGATCGGACCCTGCTCCGGCTCTGCATGCCAGCCAGTAAGTCAGTAGCGTCTTCGGATCAACACACAGCGCTTAATGCCTGTGAACGTACATGCCAATGCGGTAGCTCAAGAGGAGGTCATTGTCGATTCGAACGAAGCGGGGATAGGTCGTCTCCAAGAAGAGCTTCTCGATGCCTAGCTGGCCAGTGCGTGTGTATCCCGGCAGTTGATGATGAGTCGGGCTGAATAGGGACGGCTTCCACTCGTGCGCTGCCGGGTTCGTTGCTACGCCTTGTATCGACATGCGGTAGTGCAGACTGCGTCGACGCGCGTGCACTGTTAGTCAACGGAGCTGCACGAGATGGCATGAGACGAGACGAGATGACTGCGCAACTCACGGGTCACAGTGGTGGTCAAACGAGACATGAATGGATCCATCCCCAGCACAGACGCCTATGGAGATGGTGTTATGCCCGTCGTCCGCCGTCTGCTCGTAGTCATCAAAGGTCAACGTTTCCCAGCCGCCTAGAGATTGGCCGACGGGGCGTCGCGCAAGGCTGACGAAGAGGACATTGCTGCACGCGTCCTTGTGCGTGTAGAAACAGGCGTACTGCCACCCGTTGAAGGTCGTCAGCGCATCTTGTTGGAACGAGTTGGCGTTGATCCGGTGCTCCCGGCGCGCATCGAGCGTCAACTCGGACCTGGCGACGAACTTGAGTTTGGAGTCCATTTCGTGGGGGGATGCTAGTTATGCGCTTTCAAGCCTTTCGAGTCGGTTGGTTTGAAGCCTTGTTTGCTGGAGGCGACCCCCTCCCCCCCCCCATACACCCCGTTCATTGTGACGTATGGTGTCACCCTTTCCGCTGGATTCGGGGAAAATGGAGCCGAGGCATGGCGCGATGGACGGTTCCCCGCGCGACGAATCCCCCGATGCGCCGTTAGGATCGCGAATCCCGAAGCTTCGCCCGACAACCGATGCCCAGCCAAGGATCCCGGCGCTTCTGGCGACGCCCGGTCTCATGTCGTACGGTCGAAACAACCCATAAACATCTGTGAACGGCAGTTAAGGATATACTACGTAGTCTGCTGAATCGAGGTTGCCCCGCAGTTGTCTCTATTCCCATCGAGTTTACCCCATGTTGCCCCCCCCCCCGGCCCCCGTTGCTGGATCCATGTCTCCCCGCGTTCGGTACCATTGTTCTCCCTGTCAATGGACCGCTTCCCGAACAAAAGGCTGGATGAGAATCACTCGAGCAGATAAGACTTGACAGCGAAGCCGTGTAGATAGTAATGATCGCCCGAGAGGAATGTGACCCTATGGAGCTGGATATAAACAGCCCGCAAACGTCCGTTGGACATGTAGTCTCGCAGAGTCGCGCCCATCTCCGCTCACCTCTTCCATCGCGGATCAGCCGAATTGAGGAAAAAGGGAGAGCCAATTCACAATCATGGGCTGGAATCTCAAGCTGGAGAACAGCGACGATCGTCGAGCCCTCGAGACGACGACGCCGACAAACACAAAGACCGTTTCATGGCTGAAGGACCCCGGCCTCAGGCCCCTCAACTTCGGCCTCTTCTTCCTCCTCTTTGGCGATGTCGCTCACGGCTTCGACGGCTCGCTGATCAACAACTTGCAGCAGATTAATAAATGGCAGGAAGGCAAGTGGCAACCGACCCAGCTCGTCCCGTTGCGCCCCCAAAACGCTGACTGACTCGACCCTTCAAGATTTTGGCCACCCGCAAAAGAGCATTCTCGGTGCCCTCAGCGCATCATATTGGGTCGGCAACATCCTCGGGGTTGTGCTCATCCCGCTGGTCGCCGACCGCTTCGGCCGCCGCTTCGCCATCGCCACGGGCTCGCTCCTCTGCGTCGGAGGGGCCGCCATCTGCGCCGCGACCACCAACAACGGGGCCTTTGTCGCCGGCCGCATCCTCCTCGGCATGGGCGGCGTCATGTGCTCTTCCGTCTCGACGGTGCTCATGACCGAGCTGGCGTACCCCGCACACCGGGCGACGGCGACCGCCCTCAGCAGCACCACCTACAGCGTCGGCGCCATCCTCGCCGCGTGGGTCGCCTTTGGCAGCTTCCGGATCCAGGACTCGTGGTCAGTTTCTTCTTTCGCCAGCATTTAGGGGGGGGGGGGAATCGTTTGCGCAACGACGGGAGAGGGGTCCTCGCTAAAGCTCTGACAGGGCCTGGAGAACACCGACAATGATCCAAGCGTTCCCGTCAGCGATGGTGCTCTGCGGTCTCTTGTTTCTTCCAGAGTGAGTTTTTTTTTTCTGTTCTTTTTTTCTTTTTTTGCCGAGGGACGCTGGTAACTCGTCACGGCAAACTAAAGAGATTTTTGTCCAGGTCGCCTCGCTGGCTTTGCAGCAAAGGCAAGGAACAGGCGGCTCTCCAAGTCCTCACCAAGTATCACGGCGCCGGCAACGTCGACGACGCGGTCGTGCAGCACGAGTACGCCGAGATCCGCGATACCATCGAGGCCGAGATCTCGCAGAGCAAGAACCCCTTTCACCTCAAGGCCCTGTTCTCGACACGGGGCAACCGATGGCGCTCCTTCATCATTATCTGGTGTGGGATTGCCAAGCAGTGGTCCGGGAACGGCCTGATCTCGTACTATCTCGGGGCCATGCTGAAGAGCGCCGGTATCACGAAACAAATCGAGACAACACTCATCACGGCGACGTCACAGATGTTCAGCTTCGCCTGCTCATTTGCTTTTGCCTTTCTTCCTGCTCGAGTCGGCCGTCGACCCTTGATGCTGATCAGCATGGCTGGGATGTGGGTTGTGTTTGTCGTCATCACCGCCACCACCGGAGCCTATGTCGAGACGGGCAACCGACACGCCAGCTTCACAACCGTTGCGTTCATCTACTTGTACAGCGGTGTGCACAACCTAGGATGGACGGGCGCGCAGATGCTATACAGTAAGTGCAACCACTTTTATATACCAGTTGGAGAGAGAGAGAGAGAGAGAGAGAGCACTGATAAGCCGCCAGTCGTCGAGATTCTCCCCTACACTATCCGCGCCAAGGGCATGGCCATGTTCTCGCTCGTCGCGGGTATCTGCGGGGCCTTCAACACCTACGTGAACCCGCTCGGCATCGCGGCCATGTCCTGGAAGTTTTACTTTTTCTACATCGGCTGGATCATCGTCCAGTTCGTCGTTGTGTACTTGGTCTTCCCGGAGGTGAGTGCCCGAGCGTTTCGGTATTAATAAAAGAAAGAAAGCACTGGACGCTAATCTTCTACAGACCAAAGGACCCAGCCTGGAGCAAATCGCTTTGCTCTTTGATGGAAGCGATGCTCAAGTTGGGAGGATTAACGCGGTCGCGGACGAGATGCTGGATGAGAAGAACGGCCAAGTTGCTGTAGAGACGCGAGAGAACAGCAATTAGTTGGTTTCGGGATGTTGAACCTCACTCGAATGACCGAATCCGCTTTATTGGAGTCTTGCTTACATGTAGCTTTGTCTGCAATTAACCTATTTGCCACTAACACTGACTTTATCGGAGCGTTGGCTCGTCCATTTGACGCCCCTTTTCATCCGATATCTGCTCTGCCATTCCGTTTTCAATCCTCAAGGTAGCCTCTCGTGTGCCTTATGGAGTAAAGTTTTGCCAGGAGGCTCAACTTTGCTGGCCTTCGCTATTTCCGGTGAAAACCCGTCCAGCCCCTCCCCCTACCGACGCTTCATCTTTCCATTTTCATTACGTACAACTCTGACTCACCAGGTGTTTCTGGTGAAGAAGCATTCATTTCCGCCAAAGTCCAAAACCTGACTCGAACTTTGGCAGCCCGCTCGGAAGCACCCATCACGGCTCCGTCGGTGCCAGGACGTTCGACCGAGGACCGCCTGCCGACTTGAATGCCTGATTCATAAACGGGTACATTGTACGTACGGCCGAGGAGTTACTGTCTGTCAGCCGCTTCATGAAACGTTGGACCGCCAACCGCCTCAAGATGCCGAAGTGAGGCTTCACTGCTGTGAGTGGCACAGACCCAGCCATTTGGGGGTCTCAGATATATTTGGGGGTCTCGGATATATTTGGGCAAAGACTGTTGCTCACGCCAGGCGCCGCATAGAGTTTCTCGTTCTCGCTACGTATCCCCCACGGAGATGTAAGATAGACTTCGCCATTTCGACGACTGTCTTGGCGGACCGCGGGCATCCGCTCTGAACTCTGTCGATTTCTGAACATATTACCTACCAAGGTATTAATACTCAGATAGGACTGTCTGCCGTAGAGCCGCAAAATGCTGGAAACACGGCCAATCTATTAACCTGCATTCCATCTCACAGGTAGCCACAGCGGTGGGCGCTACTTTTCAATATTTCGGGTTTCTTCTGCGGCTTCCGGTACAATCACGGACACGGTCAGTTTTCATCTCGGCGACTCATCCACTGTCAGTCTGTTGGCCCGCACCGTTGGAACCGACTAATAAAGGGGGGGCGGTGGAAACAGCACGGAACCATGTCGAAAAGTCTATTTCGACCGACAACGTCATAAACGCCCCGGGGGACGGTTGCCGCCTTTTCTCAAACCCCGACAGTTTTCGGCTTCCAGCTGTCAGCGGTTAGCGTCTAACTGTTTGACACTCTGCCCCAGCCAACAATCCCACAAGTCTTCAGTCATGTCAAGCCGAGCTGTCGACGGGAGCTGGGCTCTCGTCGCGTACAGGACTCTCATCAGGTACGGGGACTCTCATCGGATAGGAAATGTTCAAGCAGAGCCAGCGGCCAAGTTGCCTCGCTTTCGGAGCCGCCTAAGCGGTTGCAGCATGCATATCACACACAACAAGTGGAATTCACCATCCGGCGATCCTCGTACAAAGGTCTCATCAATCGTGTTTTTTTTTTTTTTTCATATTGTTACAACTCATTACCGTGTATGAGCATAATATCCGGTTAACCCCACTACCCTACATACGAACAAGCCCTACATCCGCACATCCCATCACCACCACCATCACCACCACTATCACCACTTTATTCCTCGGGTTTTCCTCCCACCCATATGCAACTTTCGGCTGGGCTGGATAATCTAGATGCGCTGGATTCATCCGGACTATCTATTCTGCCGATATCCGTATTTTGCTCCTGCTGGATATGCCATATAGTGGCAAACCTACTGTTAGGAGATATAGAGACCCTCCTCCTCCTACGCTGCCGCTGGATATCTAGATGACCCTGAAGATGGCGATTCTTCTGCTCTGCATTTGCCAGTCTAGATGCTATATCATCCCAGCCCTTTTGTAGCTTTCTAGATAGGTGACGAATAGTGCGGTCATCTAGCCTATCCTTGCGCAGCCGCTGGAGTTGATATAATTGATGCCGAATATCTGCTGACCGGCGAGGGGTTGACCATGGGATAGCAGATACGGCCTCATCCCACTGCTGGCTGCCACTAATCTGCTGGCTGGGCTGGCTGGGCTGGCTGGAGGATGCCTTAGATACTAAGGGGTTAGATAGAGGGTAACGTATAGAGATAGGCCATAATCCAGCCCCTTTCCAGCCAGCCTTTATATTCTGGCTGGTTATTGTAGTATCTCTAGCGCCTAAATAACAGGCTAGAAATGCCCTCTTGCCAGCCACTGTTGAATCTGTAACTGTATCATCCATAGATCCAACCCTCTGCCTATAGGCATTCTTTAATGGGCTGAAGACAGCCACATCTAGAGGCTGGAGGACTGCAGAGGAGTGCGGCGGTAGATATAGTAGATAGATGCGATGCTGCCAGCATTTCCACATGAAGTCAGTGGTTATATGGCTGTGATGACCATCTAGAACTAATAGTCTGGCCTTATCTGGCTGGCTGGGCTGGGTATATGGGATGAAGACCTTCTCTAGCCATTCTAGGGCAATAGAATCCGTCGTCCAGCCATTATCAGATACCGTAAAGTGCCATCCTTTATATCTAGATAGGTTGGATGGGAACCACTGGGCCTGGACTGATCTGCCCTTATATATAACTAATGGGGGTAGGGATCGCCCATCAGCAGATACACATTCGAGCAGTGAGATCCATGCCCTTGATCCAGGCTGTTTTTTCTGGATATATCTGGATGCGGTAGAGCCCAATACCAGCCCATTAGTCCCTTTGCCCTCTATAATACCAGTTTCATCCATATTCCAGCGGTTGGATGGATGGATACCCTTGATCTCAGGGATATTATCCAGACGCTGGAAAAAACCCTGAATAACCTCTGGATCATGGGCCCTCCAGCGCCTGGCATCCATTGCCCTAGATCGCTTGGATCGAATAGATGGGTGTCGCCGTAGGAATCGACGCATCCACTTCCTCCCTAGAGGTTGATGCCCATCACCCATCATGCGCTCTGCCAGTCCCTTCACTTGCCCATAGGAAAAGGGATAGCCTAGAGCTTCTTGGGTTAATATATAGGCAACTAGATTATCCTCCTGGGACTGGGTAAGACGCTGCATATCTGCAAAGGCAGCATTCCTACTCTGCCTACCCCTTTTCAGCCGATGATAAAGAGTGGCATATGGGATGCCCCATTGACGAGCAGCCTGGTTAATAGGGAGCCCATCTTCTGCATCACGAAGGGCCCGTTGGAGCTCAAACTCGGTATATTGCTTCATAGTGTGATAGGTAAGGTATTGTGAAAAGATGGCGTTATTTGGTTGCAGATGGATAATGTTGTGATAGTTTGAAAAAGGTGGTGATGTTGATGGAAGGGGATAGAAAACGGCATTTCTAGGATATTCGGATGTAGGGCTTGTTCGTAAGTGGGGTAGTGGGGTTATATCATAGCTCTAGAGAGCGCTGTCAGGCTAGGCCACTGGGGCCTGCGCTGCGGTCAATATAGACATCTAGAAGTGTTGATTATCCCCCCCCCCAAATACTCCGTTTGCCCTTTCTTCCGATGCAATAAAAAATCATGTACTCATTCCTTGATAGAGCCCGCCCTTGAGGATTGTGAAGATTCGAGGCTGAAACTGCTGGCGTTGCTCAACTTTCTACCCAAAGAGGCAAGCTGCGGTCTTGTTGGCAGTGCCAGTGCGTTGACCTCCTCCACGGAGACGGTCGTGATCGTCTCGCATTGGATAGCCATGCCCATGACGGAGCCATCTCCCATGCCGAATCCCTTCATGCTGTCCGTGCTCTCGTTGCACTCGACTGTGAGCCCCTTGAGGCTGCCGGACTTGGGCCCCTTTCGAGCAAGCTTGTCACTCCACTTGCTGCATTTTCTCTTTCCGTTGGTATCCGCTCCGCCAATGACAGTTGTGGTGTTGCCGAATGACTGAGGGGAATTGCACATGAAGGTGAACGTTTTTAAGCCGACCTCTTGCGTGGGTGGGCCATTGGCGGAGAACACGATGGATCGCCGGGTCGAGGAGTAGAGGACGACGTCCATCCAGCCGTTGCAAGCTATCATGGCTCCCGCGAAGCAAAAGTAGGATAGGGAGACTTTATGGCCTCCCATGGATGCGAGGCGGCCCGCCGCCAGAGGCATGGTGCAGACAATGTAGACGAAGGGATACAGGAGAAAGGTATGTTGGCGGGCGTAATCGGGTATATTTGGGAGCCGTCTCAAAACCGTCGTCAAGCCGACAGGGCGCCACAAGCGGAATCTTTGGTTGTCGCCGACGCTCCCTGTCTCGGACGTCGAGTGTGTGCCGCTGCAACATGATGAGTCGCTTCCGCTGCAGCTGGACGAACTTGACTCATGCCCGGCAACGTCGCCGCAAGGGACCACGCCGCCACTCTTCCTTGCTATCCTCTGTAAATGCAAGAAAATTGCAGAGTAAATCATGGTGGTGAATATCAATGCGCTGAATATCCAGAGATAATGGAGAGTCAGGCGGATATCCTGGTATTTGGAGTTAATCCAGCACTGCGGCGGTGTTAGTACGGGAAACGCGGATATATGCAGGCTTATCCCCAACTCACCCATGCGCCGGCTCTAACATATAGGCTATCCTCGTCCTTCCCATTCCCAGTGACGATCACACCAAGGATCCCCGTCCCGTACACGAATATCCACATCATGGCTATGCTCGTGTGGAAAACCCAGGTGGGGATTTTCTTGTTCACAACGATCGACACATATGTGTGGACCGCTATGCCCGTGATAAAGACGGACGATGCCAGGTCGCCGGTCGACACGAACCAACCCTGGGTCCAGCAAGTGATGGTGCCGACCTCGATCGAGTTCCTCGTGAGCCATTCGACGTTCAGCAGAAACGCCACCGCCTGTTGGATGTCGGCGAGAAGCAGGTTGAAAATCAAGACGAGAAACTGGTTCGGCGGCTCGTTGATCGCCCCCCGCCACCAGTTCTCTTTCTCGGCCCTCTCGGCCTCGGCCGCGGTGGCAGCGTTCCAGTTGTTCGGGATGACGAATGCCGC
This sequence comes from Colletotrichum eleusines, assembly GCA_016807845.1. Taxonomy (NCBI): domain Eukaryota; kingdom Fungi; phylum Ascomycota; class Sordariomycetes; order Glomerellales; family Glomerellaceae; genus Colletotrichum; species Colletotrichum eleusines. Next base: position 2,329,225 of record JADEZO010000010.1, on the reverse strand, counting down.
GTCCGCCGTTCTCGGCGTTTCCGCTTTGATAGCCGGGTCCTCTTTCCTCGGCTTCGGCGGTCCGTTGTGCCACGATATCAGCTTGTATGTCAGGAACGCCAACAGGCCGAGGCTGGTGAAGAAGGAGAGGAAACCCATCGTGGCCACCACGGCGAGGCCATTGCGAAGGACTGGTGGCAGCGGGCGAATCGAGTAGGGCGAATTATCAGAATCATAATGATCCGGCGACTCGTTCATCTCCGCTAATGTAGAATGGTCGACGAAGCTACACACGGCTGTGTAGCGGTACCATTAGGGAAAGGCGTGATGTGGGGAGAAGGCGCTCTGTGAAGTTATATCGGTGTTACCAGACAGCGAAAAAAAAAAAAAAAAAAAGGAAACGCGAATTCCTCGTCTGGCGAAGGCGCCAAAAGCTCAAAGTAAAATGACAAGGGGGCCGACCTTGGTTTAAAAAGGCACGGCACAGCTTTCCGCTCACCTGGCAAGCGGCAAAGGGTTCAGGGAGCGGCCGTCGATTTCTAAACGCCAAGAGACGTTATTCCAGCCGAATGAAGGAAACATTCCGAGTCAGGAACTGGCAGAAACGAATCAGCTGTAGGGCGGAGAGTCGAGTGCGGCTGTACGTTCCGCCGTTGGCGGGAAACACACCGCGCTCTGCTGCCATGGTTGTGCGTGCGCTATGGTGAAAATCCGATGAGCAACATAAAGTTTATGTTCGGCGGTGCGTCGTCGCGGCATGCGAATAACCTGTCTGGGAACGGGAGAGAGGTCCATGTTCCATCCCCGTTCCAAGCCGTTCCAGGCAAAAGTAAATGATGACCATGGGACGGGCTCTGGGCTCCGAGTGCCGCAGACGCAGATCGTGATCGCTACACCTCCAGCCCTGCCATGGTTTTTACGTCCAATGTTAAAACAGAGACGTGACGAAGGATAAGGCATCAACCAGTCGAGACCCGTTATTGGCTCTTGCGATTGCATGCTGCTTCATATATGGTTGTCCGAGCACGATGCGATGCTCTTACAAGTATGGGAGAGCGGACGTGCGCCTCCTGCCACTCGCAGTTGGTTCCCGCCCGTCCGAGACATTGACCATGAACGGTTGGATCCTGCCTGGCTCTCCCCTCTTATATCTCGCTGGATCAGGTTACGTTGATGAGACTGATAGGGAACATCTGAAGGTTATCTGAGGATGAGTTTGATGCTTCAGCTGAATCGTTTTTTTTTTGTTTTTTTTTGCGATGAAAAGGTTCAGTGGTTGCTAATAACCATGCTGAGAAATACATTATTAATTCATCACCGCTGGATACAACATGGGACCCCGATTGACAAGGTGGTCTGTGACCTCGCCCGGGGAGCGGGATGCTGATCGCTTTCAGGAATTTGTTTATGTACAAATCCCATCACATGAAAGTTCTGCCTTCAGACGCTCTTCTCCGAGTTGATCCTACTCATGGTCAGGCGCAATGCTGCATGTTACACGATATCGCGCAATTACAACCAATCTGCAGAGACCCATATAATTTCTGGGCCATTCGCCAAGTTCACCTTGCGTCCGGACTTGGCAGATGATCCGCGGATAGAATACCGTAGAATGAGGACTCAGAGTCGAGTCAAGTCGGAGAAGAGTGCCCCGTTGTCTCGCAAAAGCGCCGGAACACAAGTCAAGGCTCAGAAGTGGAGCTTGCTATTACCGCATGGCCGGCCGAAAGAAGAAGGGAAAAGAAAGAAAAGGCCGACCTGCCGGTGGCTCCCGGCCGGCGTGTGTGCCGGCTGCCTTGCTTGGAGTTGTTGGTTGTGGAGAACAGACTGTGCGCTCAGTTGCTTTTCTTCTCACAATGTCTGTATCAGGGAGATCCTGCCCAACCCCACTATCTCCAAGAGCAGATGCGACGTGCTGCGAACCTTCTTGAGTTGCCTGGTGGCTGGAGCATCCAGACAACCGTAGAACTGACGTGTTTCGTTTGCATATTCCTGGGTAATCTCAAGCTTCTCGCCTTTCGACTAAACATGCGATCTATAGTTGGATCGCATGGGGCCTCATCAGGCCATCATACGACGTAAAGGACGACGACCTCAGACTCATTGCTAAATAAAAGCCATGCCCATATTGTCTGAACCACCAGGCAAACCCCAAAAGTACTGCGCTGTACCACTATTATTGCTTCAGTAGGACCGTGCTAAAAGCTTTGCTCAACATCCCATCAACCTCGTCGGAAGATGCTCGTCATATTAAGTATCCTTCTCGAGGCCAATAAGGTTTCAACAAGACTATGGTGGAGGCCGTGCCGTTTGTCTTCACCAATCATAAACGGGGGGTATTTTTCGCAAACTCATCGGCTCAGATAGGGTTCAAATTGAATCTACTGGCGGTGCTAACCGCTTTGTTGCCCTGAAGTTCAGACGAGGGGTTAGCATAGCTCCGTAGCAATTCCGCATACACGATTCTCACGCGAGTCAAAGTGGACGTGCCAGTTCGGTTCAGTTACGGGATTCTCTCCGGGCGGTCTTCGATCCTTTCCAAACAGATCTAACGAGAATGCTCCTTAGTTCTGCGGATGTAATGGAAAAGCCCGCCCCCTCCAGGGCAGTCCGCCTCCATCCAGGGGCCAGGCTACGATTTCGACCTCGACAATAACACATATGCGTCCTCTAAGGTGTTTACGAAGACTAATGATGGATGCAAGTACCGCAGAGCAAGTCTTACACTTTCGATAACAATACTGTGTGGAGATATAAGAGTCTGCTGAACTATGTTTCTTCTGCCCAAGACCATCGTCACAGATTGGCTTGGCTAGCAGTCAGACAATATCAGTAAACGAAGTTATGTGTCAGAGTGAAACAACAAGTCACCAGTATTTGTCTTGCAGCCTAGTAACATCATCAGAAGGCAAAAGACGCAGCCTTGGTGACCATGATATTGGCGGCCTGGAACTCTCCGCTTCATTTGCGCAGTTTGAAGCAGATCGATCACTTGGGCCCGCATCCCTTCTCAAAAATGTACATCATGGCTTCAATGTACTTAGGTACCATAAGATCCTCATCGATTTATTGCCATGTGCAGTCCCTGTGATGAGGAAACCATGCAGATTTGGCGAGAAATAGTTTGGCGAATGTTCAATACAAGGAATCGCTGTAATTACTTCTCTGCCATTTGACGATCAACTCGATAAACAGTCAATGCCATACTGGTCATCTTCAAACCGAATACAAGAGTCAGTAGGCTTTCCCCAAATCTTTTTCGAGCAACTACGACAATTATATATCACTTAAAATGACATCATACTACAACATTCAGTTCGGTGTAATTAATGCTTTGGAGCTTTGCAACAGTTTTATTAATTCATTTGCCATTCAAACGGTAATACACAAGTACAGGAACATACTCAAGTCTGTAAGTGTCCGTGGTGTGGAACGACGAACCATGGTGCAATAGGAGGTGGTTTGCGGCACTGAGCACAGGCGATGCATAATTCACACACGCCTATGATTAGATATGTGGCTTCAAAAATGACTTGCAAATCCCTTGTAGATTCGCGTTTTCACTAGTCTGAGATCTAAATGTCGACGCATAGCTCAATGGCCCCGACCTACACATATGAACCAAGTGATACGGTCTCATATTTTATAGAAATGTTTCGCATGAGTCACATCAGGGCTAAAAAGTATTTCGTATACTGCGGTTGAGGTTTTGATTCTGGCGCTAAGGACTGCACTTAACTACTATCAGTGGAATTACATACCATACTTCATCCAACCGCCCGTTAGTCAAATGATTCTGTCTAGAAAGGTCCTTTAAATCTACTATACTATAGCCATACCCATTTGCGTGTTTCAACACGAGAGATATGAGTAGCTTAGTGTCCATCAGCTTGATCATGTAACTCGTCATCGTCCGCCGACAAAGTTAATCGAAAATAACATCAGTCAATACATGGCACTACAGCCTCTCTAAAAGCCATAGACGGGTCCATGAAATCTTATCGAGACTTCGGGGCCTCAATCGGGCCACCCGGTTTCCTGGCCGAAATGGCGACATATCGCCAGCGACCCTTGCCGCGGTAGGTTTCAACACCAGCTACAGTGTTGATAAAGTGTTTTTCCAAGCCAAAAAGCTTGATGAAAAGATAGGGGATGATTCCGAGGAGGTAGAATAGGCGGCATAACGGGCGGATGTTCTCCGAGAAGTCTCTGACCTGCACGTCGACGAACCCTGCCTCTTCCAGCAGCTGTTTGAAGACGCCGGGGTTGGAACGGTCGTTTGTTGGCATCGCGGCCCATTCGTTTATCTTGCGCATGTTGTCGACCATGTCCAATGGAGAGCCATCGTCGAACTGGTGGTCGTACTCGAAGTGGGAAACGTGGCCGCCGGGTTTAAGAAGCCGGTAAAAGCCGGCAAGGACGGACTCTGGGTCGGTGGCATGCACCAAGGTCTCCATGGTATAAATACCGTCGAAAGACTGATCTGCAAGCGACTCGAGGTGATGGTAGTCCCGTCGGTTGACCTTTACAGAAGCCTCGAGGCCCGCATCTTTGATGGCTTTGCGGGCCCTCTGTACATGACGCTCGACCACGTCGAAGGCCTCAATCTTCAATCCATGTTTGCCGGCGAGGTGCCGCGCAACATGCCCATTGCCACAGCCAGCGTCCAAGACTGTCGACCCTTTGGGAAGGTCAAGGACTTCGGCCATCTTGTCTTCCATGCGCCGCAGCCCGCGGCCGACTGGGAAGGGCCAATACGTGTCGTGGTCCCAGTAGCCGAAATGCCTAGTACCTCCAAGAACCAAGCGATACCCAATGCGAGACTCGAGTGATGCATAGTAAGACTGCAGAGTTGGATTGGGGTTGATAAGAGGATCCGCCTCGGTGGTCATTGTGCTTGAGGCCATGACATGTGTGGGGGCGGGTCTGTTTCCCGCTCTTTGGATGTCAAGTTTGGGGGCACAAGGACGAGGAACTACCAAGAAAGCAGCTGAAGGGCAGAAGATTTTTAAAAAAGGGAACTGAGATGCGGCCACTTGACGAGGGAAATGGAGGAGAAGATGATGTCGAACGGTGTGGCCAGGTTGTCGCAGAGCATGGAGGGGCTGGGCTGGGCTGGGCGGCTATCCGCAGCGCCACCCGTCCGTCCGTCTTCCAATTCGCTCGTTAAGAGATACCCCAGCCAGCACCGAGAACTTGATAGCAACCCTACACTTCGAGACGCCGTCTCATTGGTTTGAATAGCCCCAGCGGGATGCAGGAAACCATGTCCGCGGAGGATGACACTACCACCAGCCCTGGCCCGCCCCTAGTGCAGGTTCGCGGGAAGAGGGTGTTGATACCCACGCAGATGCACGCGGGCTTAGCACCGTGTTGGTCGCGGTGTATCTAATTGAGGCACTATCACCCCCTAATTCTTCGGAGAAACCAACAGCATAACCAACCGACTCCTGCAGAAGCGCCCGGGGTTTGTACTGATCACCTAATTACCTATACCCGTTGGGAGTATCGCAATGGCCCTCCCCCCCCGGCTTGAAAGCATCGAGCGTCTATTTCAAATCAGCCTGCATTGTCAATGGCAGATGTACGAGAGATGCAAGGGTTGTGGAAAGTGATGGTGTGAAGATGCACAAGTTGGCACCGAAATCCGTGTCAAGCCTGCCTGGTTGCTTGCCAACTTCCCATACTTAGTCCATGCCGCCCTCCGAGTTGAAATGCGGCATCCGTTGTGCGTTCTGTTGCTTCGAGAGCTGGCGTAAACATCATACGTACAATATCACCATAGCCTCGATAGCCTCGACACAGCCGGGAGCTGTTGCCAAATTGCAGAACGACGTCAGGAAGTCCCATCCTTCTGATTTGCGCGGCACCGAATGGCGAACCAACAGAACATCAGTCTTCCAAGCGCCACAGCCACTGACAACAGCACCAACATACACAGCCCCGTCCAGGGGTGGGTTTGGGGCGGAAACGATCGCGGTACCCCCGATATCCTGTGGTCGAGTCTTTTGACCATCGTGCTCTGTGTCTGGGTGTCCACCCATCCGAACGTGCTGGCACCCAAGGACAAGTGGTACCATGGCGTGATTGATAAGTTCAACTTGGCCATGATAGGGCTTCTTGGGCCTGACTTTCTCTTCGGTATCGCCGTAGGACAACTCGCCAACGCCGGCAGAAGCGTGGAAGTAAGTGCTTGATATCCCACCAGCTCAATACTACCTTTACTCCCAGTTGAAGGATTCATTCCTAACCATCGTTTCAATAATGTAGCAATTCAAAAGCGACCCTCAACTATCGAATGGCCGGAAATGGACGTACACTGACGCCCTGTTCGTCGATATGGGAGGAATTCATTTGAAGACCCCCGATTTCCCAGACGGCTTCCCGATCAACGCCGAGCAGCTGTATTACGTTGTTAAATATGGCTTTGTCGAGTTTCCAGACCTTGACTCAATGGATATATCGGAGCGCAATACCGTAGACACACTTTCAAGGTATTTAATCTCTACGGCCTGGTCTCACCGTTGAAGAGGGCTGATACGTCGAGAAAACAGAATGATAACAGTGTGGCAAGCCCTCTGGTTCTTTGTCACAGAGATCGATCGTGTCAGGAATGGCCTTCCAGTGACCCCATTGGAGCTCACCGCTCTGTCTTTCACATTTGCCATGTTTGCAACATCTATATGCTGGTATTGGAAGCCTTCAATAGCATATCCTCGGTTCATTCAGACAAAGTCTCGCGACGGAGAACAGATTACGGCGGACTCTATTAGAAGCTTTGCCAGAGAGAGGGTAAGCTATATGCTTTGTAACCCATAATTTAACGGCGCAACGGTTATAAAAATGTGTGTGGTGCAGGTTGGCACGAAGTGCCAACACTGGTTGATCTTTTGTGTTTCAAGCCTGAATGGTCTATTGCCGGGCATTGCACACCACCATTGCCTGTAACACATAAGCTGCTTGGCTCGCTGGCTAAATCTCATCTTCCAGACACATCCCTATCTTTCTGAGGCATGGTATCGCACTCCGCTGGACTTCATTAGTCGACGGGAGTTTCGGATCGACACCCACTGGTGTTACTACAAGCGTATAGGCGATATATTCCACCTCCATCCATACGGGCGACCCATTAATCAAGACCTGTGGGACCGGTTCCCTTCTGACATGTGGTTTCCCCTCGGTGCAACCACTCTCCCTCTCAGCCTTTTCCTGATCATGGGCTTCAGTGCATCCTTTATGTTTGGATGGAACTTTTACTTCCCGTCTTACGCCGAACAGCTCACGTGGAGAATATTCAGTGTCTATCACATGGCCTTCTCGCTATATGGTGCTGGATACTACAGCGTAGAGGCATGGAAGGCCGTCAGGCGAAAGGCGCAGGGAGAAGAACCGGACACAGCCATCGAACTCTTTGACCCCGAGGCGCAGCGATTACGCAGCGAGAACAGCGGGCCAGAGAAGCGACCGCGAGACTTCATCAACAGGTGGATAAATACGGTTCAATCCTGGCGAAACATCTCACCAGACCAAGATCCTAACATGGCTGTTCCCCTGAGAGTGATTGCCCCAACCACCATCATCTGTGGGTTATATGCTGTATGTCGCGTGTATTTCTATATTGAGGATTTCGTTTCGCTGCGGAAACAGCCTCAGGGCATATACTTGACCGGGAACAAGTATCTCCCCTTTATAGTAAACCCAACTCCATGACACTCGGGCAGCTCTCATGAACTGCAGTCTTAGGCAGGGGAGCATCATGGTTTCTTAGAATTGACCTAGTATTTCGTGTGATTGCTTATCGAGTACTCGAAGCATGGTGATGGCAATGAAGTCTATCGCGTAATGGCGGCTGGGACCTGAGAGTCTTGACGTGCTATATTGTTTGCGAAGAAGCAAGAAATTTTGGGGAAATCCTCAGTAATCTATTTCCTCCTTCTCCTGCTGTTATCTCAATGGGGCGAAAATACAGCAGACTCCGGAAGACTCGGTCATCTTCTCACCGAAACCACCGGCGGTGACCCAATCAGGCAACTTTAACAGTCCATTAGTCTTGTCAACCCCGCGTGTCAAAAATCGGTGCTAGCGTCCGGGTCCTGCGAGGCAACGAACGGACAGAAAACGGGGCAGTCCCCCCTGTTGTCCATTGAGAAAAGCGCCGAGCTTATTCCTAGTGACGCAAAGGGCTCGTTCACTCCACCAAGAGACTCCAGTTCGCTCTACAATTGCCCCTCACTGCGCGCCTCTGCTGCTTAGTCTAGAGTGACACGACTCTCTGGACGATTCTATATAAGACTGCAAGGCCGCCGCTCTTGCTGACCGGAGCCTCTATTGTGGAAAACGGGCTACCTTCTCTCGCAACTTACCAAAAGACGTTCACGATGGCAGACAAGACATTTAACGTTGGAATCATCGGATACGGGTGAGTTGAGCGCAACGCCCCGCGCTGGCGATGAACAGCCAATCCTTGTACTGAACCAGCCCTGTGCATACTTCCGGCACGGATTCCCTCGCCACGACGGAGTCATCAGCGAATTTCATACGCTAACATTCCATCATAGCCTATCCGCAAAGGTCTTCCACATTCCTTTCATCCGTCTCACTCCTCAGTTCAAGCTGCACAGCATTGTGCAGCGGAATCCCACGGCCTCGTCATCCGCACCCAATGACTACCCGGAGCTGAAGCACCATACCTCCCTGGAGCCCATGCTCCAGGACCCCGAGGTTTCCATCGTCAACATCCTCACGCCGCCCAACACCCACTTCAGCTTCGCCAAGAAGGCCCTCCAGGCCGGCAAGCACGTCCTGGTGGAGAAGCCCTTCGTGCCCACCGTCGCCGAGGCCGAGGAGCTCATCCGGATCGCCAAGGAGAACCGGCGCCTCGTCTGCGTTTACCAGAACCGCCGCTGGGACAGCGACTTCCTCACGGTGAAGAAGATGATTGGCGACGGCGTCTTCGGCCGCGTCTACGAGTTCGACACCCACTTCGACCGCTACCGCCCCGAGCGCCCGACGACGTGGAAGGGCGAGCTGGGCATGGCCGAGGGCGGCGGCGCGCTCTACGACCTGGGCTCCCACCTCATCGACCAGGCCTACCACCTTTTTGGCATGCCCGAGGCCGTCTATGGAAAGCTCGTCAGCCAGCGCGGCGGCAGGTTCGACCCGGAGGACCCGGACAGCGTAAACGCGCAGCTGTCGTACAAAGACGGCCTCATCGTCAGCGTGCGCATCGGCGTCATGAGCGTCGAGGCCCACCAGCCGCGCTTCTGGGTGCGCGGCACCAAGGCGTCCTTCCGCAAGACCGGGCTCGACCCGCAGGAGGACCACCTCAAAGCCGGCAGGAAGCCCAAGGAGCCCGGCTTCGGCGTCGAGGACCCCATCAACGGCGGCACGCTGATGCTCGCCAAGGAGGGCGGCAAGGTCGAGGGGCGAACGAAGATGACGGCCGAGCCCAAGACGTACCTCCGGCTGTTCGAGGCTTTCGCCAAGGCGGTCGAGACCGGGAGGGAAGAGGACGTGCCCGTGCCGGCGACCGAGGCGCGGGACGTACTGCGCATCATCGAGGCTGTCAAGGAGAGCGCCAAGACTGGAAGCGAGGTGCGCCTTTCTTGAGGATATGGCACAAAGAAGAAGAAGAAGAAGAAGAGGAGGAGGAGGAACAAAAGAAAAAGTAAGTCTCGGCCAATATGGCCCAAAGCTACCCGTCCTGGAAGTGTGCGGAGCTGGCGCCCTGCGGCGGCTGTGGCTTCACGTGCCGAGTCGACGGGCGAAGGCCAGACGCCACGGAAGTAGGAATCTTTATTTCGGCAGAGCTAGCTGCTAGGTAGGTAGTGAAGATGATCGAACCCATGTCCTTAGCGGTTGCTTCCGGTAGAAAATCGATAATGTTCAACAAGTCGATCTCGCGCTACCTGTTGTCGCCTGCCGTGGCTAGCAAGTCTTTGGGACGGGGAGAAAGGAAGCGTCTGCAAACGGGGCAGACCCCCCGCCGATCTCCCATGTGCGCGACACCAACCGAGACCACAATCAAGAGAAATTCCAGCAAAGATTCTGGCTAGCATGGAATCCAATACCAACTACGCATAAGTCCAGGTTGGTGGTGTCCTAGATGTCTTGGGAGATTGACGTGTCTGGCCAGACCGGAGTAGCTCCCTTCATTCTTTGCTTGCCACTCACACGTTGATAGTAAGATGAGTCCAATGGCGCCATTTTCTGTGTCAGGAATTTCGACGCCACAAGGCTTATTGACTTAATGATGTCCCACGATGAGAATTATCATGTGGAAAGGGGACTGTGTCACCTAATATAAGTTCTCGTCGTCGACCAGACTACCACCACCGACACGCCCTTACCCTCCCCGCCACTACGTGCCGTTCTGAGCACCAAGGAAACGGCCGAAACACCTTCACTATGCGCTTCCCCACTTCTTTCACCGTCTTGTCCTTCGTGGCCTGCGCTCTCGCTGCCGAATATATTGCCGTCGTGGACGATGTGAGCTACTCCCAGTCTCCGACTTGCCTGCCATTATGGCCCCTTCATCACCCTTCGATCTGAGGGCTGTGCTAACTACGTGAATCCGCAGAGAGCCGACTTCGGAGCCTTCGTGCAGACGCTCGAGGATGACCAGTTCAACATTCTTGACGAGTTTCCAACCTTCCCCATGGTTATTGTCGAGACCGACGAGCTTGGCGCCACAAAGTTGCAAGGTTACAAAGAGGTTTTGAGCGTCGAAATATCGCAGCCCTACACCGTCAATGTACCGGATGACAACACGAATCCTGAGTCTGGGCCCACAACGGAACCTGAGCCTGAGCCCGTGACAGAGCCCGTGACAGAGCCCATCACGGAGCCTGAGCCTGAGCCCATAGCGGAGCCCGAGCCTGAACCCGTGACGGAGCCCGTGACGGAGCCCGTGGCGGAGCCCCTCACGGAACCTGAGCCTGAGCCTGAGCCTCAGCCCGTGACGGAGCCCGTGACAGAGCCCATCACGGAGCCTGAGCCTGAGCCCATAGCGGAGCCCGAGCCTGAACCCGTGACGGAGCCCGTGACGGAGCCCGTGGCGGAGCCCCTCACGGAACCTGAGCCTGAGCCTGAGCCTCAGCCCGTGACGGAGCCCGTGACAGAGCCCGTGACGGAGCCCGTGACGGAGCCCAAGCCTGAACCCATTCTTGCGTCTAACCCCGATCCCATTCCGGAATCTAGCTCTGAGACTGTTCCGGAATCAAGCTCCGAGCCCGTTTCGGAGGCGACTCCTACAACCAGCTCTGTGCCCAGCTCAGAGAAGACCACAGAATCCAGCCCTACACCTACCCTTACGACTACCTCTGCGCCCGTCCTCGAGTCTAGCCCTACGTCTAGTGTTGAGACTAGCTCCGAGTCCATCTCAGAACCTGAGCCAAGCTCCCAGCGCACCCAGGTTGGGGATCGCATCGCCCCGCCGGAAAGGTTCTAGATCCCTTTTGGCCCTTCTGAGAGTGTTTTAGGACTCCCAGGGGCCTGCGGTCTATTCGGGAACATCTTGTTCGAGAAGCGAGGCCCGGGAGTCGGTCGTCGGAAGTCGTAATTGCCTGTAGCTGAACATTTAATAAACCCGAACTATGAACTTAGCTTGGCCGAAGATGGCCCTCGTCTTTGCGCCGCCCGTTGGCTTTGTTTTGTTACTCCGAGCGCCTACTTGTGAATTTTGCTTGTTGCAAAACCTGACTCTTGGATGATCGCCCCCTCTGTGTATTACGTGCAGCGATAGCCGATCTGCTTCTATGCATCGTAAGCGGTCTACTTAACGGAAACGTATTTTGCTAGGAACGCCATGCCCGCCATCTACGTTGACAGCATATGCTAGAGGAAGACGCTTGTGGCGCGCGCTTCCGGCTTTGTGTGATACGAAAGCGGACATGGTCACTTGCCAGCACGTCGGCTGCAATGAACCTACGTCCTACATAACGCTGACAACAAAGGCACAGGGGTGTCTAGAACACCGCCTGCAGCTGCAGCAGGCGAACGACGTAGAGAAGGATGAATGAGGGAACAAGACGTATTTTATACTATAATTAAGTTGTGTGGTGCTTAAAATTCTTTAACTGTGACCATAGATCGGGTGCAGTATGACTTCCGGCGGTGAGCTTTAATATTGTTTTCTAGATATTAGCAATCAGTTCATTAACTAGTGTTGGCAAACAGTTCAAATGCGCTCTCGGCCAACATTAAAAGCACAGCGCTCGTCCTCTGATTGATCATGCTGCTATACTCCTTCTCATTTGGGCATTTCTTATTGATATCCAAAGCCTAGTAGGCCTCGAGAGACTGAACGAAAACCAGCTGCTGGAGCCGCTATGAAACCGGATCCCCTTGGATGTTAGGTTCCGGTGAGGATTACCCGCCTGACGGCGGAGTCGACTAAAGCGATGCCACATGTTCGTGATAACCACAAAGCCACCCGTGCCCCTGATTGGTCCAGAACCCCCCTGCTCGCACATATTGATTATCGTTGGTAGGGTCGAGTGTTGGTAAGGCATACTGAAGTGCATTAACTAAGGCCAGACAGATGTCAGGCTCTGAGGCTGTGCCTGCAGATGACAGGCTACGTCAGCAACCGCATCTTGAGTAATGGAAACAGGAGGCCCACCACCTTTCCACCCAGTCGTCAACTTGTCCACATCACCACGCGCGTAGTTATGGAACCGATAGGACTGGTCGTCGGGGTCGCGGGCCTCGCTGGCCTGTTCAGCACTTGTTCGGATGCCGTTCAAAAGTTCGACTCCTACAAGAACTTTGGCCGCGATTCACGCTCCTTGGCGACTCAGTTCGACGCCGATTAGCACCGCCTTGAAGAATGGGGTCGGGCCGTCGGCTTCGAGAACGGGAGGTTGGCCGAGTCCCACCACCCCGACCTCGACGATGCCCAGAAACTGGCGGTGGTTCGCAAGCTGCTGGACAGCATCCAAGAATTCTGCAGCAGCGCAGAAGATAACTTGTTCGAACAGTTTGCGCAACTACATGTAGACGATGGGATTGCAAAAGGCGGTTTGATCTCTACACGTCAGACCCAGCCTCGCTATGGCACGCCGATGGCTTCCAGATGGCGGAAGGCAGCCTGGGCACTGAGCGGCCAAACCAAACGTACGGTTCATGTTCAGACATTTGCAACCTTGGTGCGATATCTGTATGATGTGGTGCCTCCCAAAGACGCATCGGATACACCATCAAGGCGTCCCGCACAATCACAAGGTTCGGGCTGAATCCTCTTCGGGGCAATATTTAGCATTCTTGGCTAACAGTTTTCAAGATAGTCAGACTGACTTTTTTTTTTTTTTTTGGCGAGATTTGAGCGTTCCTTCACAGAGCAGAAGTGGAAATGCGAGGTGATGATGATCTGATCCTGTTTGCCCATCAACAACATAGCTAACGATTGCAGCCGAGATAAAACGAGATCTGCGCATATGGCTTGGATGCCCATCCGCAAACGATTTATACGACGACTCTACCCAAAGACGGTTGGATGGAACTTGCGAATGGATGCTAGAACGGGACGAGATTCGGGATTGGCTCTCGCCCAGTGACCCAGCAGCTATCGCCAACAATGTTCTGTGGATCAATGGTCCGGCGGGGTTTGGCAAAACCATTATGTGTGCCAGACTGGTTGAGATTCTTTCTACAAATCCCCAAACTCCCGTCGTACAGTACTTCCTGTCGTCCAAGTTCGAAGGTCGCGATGACCCCTTTGTGGCTCTCCGGTCGTGGGTCGCTGATGTGACCTTTGGCAACGAGGCTGCTTCGGACATTGTCTACAATGAGGCGTTTATCCCAGCACGAGCAGGTCGCCACGCGGGCGACCCTTTTACAACTCTTCCGTGAGGTTGTGCAAACCGTCCCTTCTTGCACTCTTGTGTTGGACGGTCTGGACGAATGCACCTGGTTAGGAGAGAGCCGAGACGGAGCGAATTCGGTCGCTCGCTTCCTCAGCGAGCTCCGGCAGGCGATTGCTGACACCACAGCTCGGATTCTAGTGGTTAGCCGCAACGAGACAGAGATTCGGAATGGGATTTCGCAGTTCCCGGGCTTCATCGAGTATACGATATCACCCGAAGACGTGCACGCCGACAACATAGCTTATTCGAGGAGTATCGTCGACAACAAGCTTCCCAAGCAGGACGAGTCGACCAAGTCTAGCATCTCCCAAAGAATGGCCTCACGATGTAACGGCCAGTTTCAGTGGCTGAAGATGCAAGAGGAATTCTTGAGGAAGGGCAGGAACAGAAAATAGCTCGAAAGTGACATTGACGCGGCGCCCGCCGGCCTTGACCGCCTCTACGACCGGAACTGGGACAGAATCGAGAATTTGCGACACGATGACAGAGCAAGGGCATTCTCTCTGATACGATGGGCCGCATTCTCTGTACGGACCCTTACTGTCTTCGAGATCACCGGAGCTGTTGTCATTGATAAAGATTGTGGCGAACTGCCACTTGACGAGTTGCCAGACTCTGTCGACGAAGACTACGTTGACAGCGAGATCTTGGGTCTGTGTGCATCTTTGATAGAAGTTCGGGGCAGTTGATCTCCCGTTGGACTGAGAAAAGTACACTTGACCCATTTCTCGGTCAAGGAATACCTGTTTTGTAAGATTCCGAGTCGCGGGACAGCCTTGCTCGCCAACGAGAGATTGCGTGCGCTCGACGAATCTGTCGAGAGTGCCGCCCTTGCCAAGCTATGTTTCCAATACATCAGGTCACCGCGTGTCTGGGACGACTCTCTCGCCGGTGAGAAAGATCACATCAAGATGTCGTTCCGAAATTACGCTGCAGCGTATTGGTATCAGCATACAGACCTAGACGAGACCAGGGATGACGAGTTGATGCAGGCTATTGGTCGCCTTTTTCGACGGAAAGGACCAGAAATGGGATCGGTGGAGACAGTTTTTTGATTCCAAAATCGACGACTTGGAGTCAGAAAAGACAGAAACCATGATGCCTGCAAGCCCGTTGTACTACGCTTCCCGACTAGGGCTGACAAAGGTGCTCAAGCATCTCATACAACATTGCAAACACGACCCGAATGAAAACTCGAGCTCGGGAAGAATTGCGCTTATAAACGAATGCGAACGAGGACATTTGGAAGTAGCGCAAATGCTCCTTGATGCGGGGACGGACGTGGATGTAGCCGGCCACGAAGGATGTACTGCGCTCATTGCAGCATCCACGAACGGTCATCTCGACGTCGTTAAACTCCTCCTCAACAAAGGAGCAGACATATCAAGTGTCGATACCGGCGGATGGACGCCACTGTACCTAGCGATATGGGTGAATCATTTTGAAATTGTTGACCTACTTCTCAACAAGGGTGCAAGCGTTTCCGCCGTAGACAAGCATGGGCGGACGCCGCTTTTTGTGAGTGCATATGGCAACCATTGCAAGATTATTGAGTTACTTCTAGCCAAAGGAGCAGACGTAACAGTTACAAGCAATAGTGGCTCAAAGCCTCTGAATACTGCATCAGACGAGGGATATCTCGAAGTCGCCAAGCTACTTCTGGCTCACGGAGCAGACGCAACAGTTGCAAACAATATGGGCTGGATACCATTACACGCCGCTTCGTTCAATGGTCACGTTGGGCTGGTCGAACTTTTCCTCAAAAGTTGCGCAGACCACATCGAACTCAAGGATCGAATGGGCCGCACGCTTCTTTTGCTTGCGGCTGCGCGAGGACATGCCGAAGTTGTACGATTGCTGCTCTCCCGCAAGGCATTGGTAGACGTCAAGGACTTGTACAACGGAGCCCCGCTGATTGCGGCATCAAGGAATGGCCATGAAAGCGTAGTGGAGGCTCTGGTCCAAGACGGAGATGTCTGCCTTGACCGCAGGGACAATTTAGGATCGACCGCAACATCATGGGTCGGAGAGAGAAAAGCTATCATCAGCTTCCAGCTACTGACCACAAGTCCTAGCGGGGAAGAGGTTCATATGAGCAGTCAAAACGCGCTGGCAGATAAAGAGTCAATTTCGTCCGATGAATATTTGCTCTGGTGTGATGTTTGTACCATTCACATCCCAGATGGCAAAGCATAACTATCACATGTGCGAAATGTGCTTTGGAGGGTGGCACTTTTGTATATCTGTTTTGAGTGTCATGATGCCGGGCTCAGGTGTCTGGATGATTCTCACAAATTGTTACTACAGGATGGAAACTAGGAATGTCCTCATCGTTAGACCGACGGGCGTCGAACCAATGCTTCTCTTGAAAAAAGATGTTTTTTACTCACTCTTTTCTGGACTACAACGCCCCAGATCAGATCCTCCGTCGTCTTTCCATACGATCCATGTCGTGAGACACAGCCACGGATCACGGAGTATTGAAGCAAAGATAATGGATGGAATTCATGCCAAGCTTCTCAGGCTTGGCATGATGTCATGTGTTCGATTTGGAGATTCGAGCAGGTAATGACAACTACACCATCATCGCTTGAGGTCCATAATGTTTTATACTTTTCAATCTCTTGTCCGTCTGTCAGTGGAACCATCTGTGCCATCATGAAGCCTTTTGGTATTATTCTACCAATGGTCTCGACGGCATGTTCGCTCGGCTTTCTAGAACCCAATTATACCTCCCCTGCGGGGGTCGAGATCTATAACCCTTCCACACTGTTCACGCCAACCGGGCCATGGAGCTTGATGTCAAAGGCTGGAAATACCCTCTATATCTCTGGTAGGGTTCTTCGGTTGCACATCCTCGGCCCTCGCTCTATCCGCTTACATATGAGGTGTGATAGGCATGCGAGGAGTCTACCCTTCCAATGATTCGCTCGCCCCGGTAGGGATTGAGCGAATTCGGCAGGCCTATGCCAACATGATCCAGCTCGCTGAGCTGGCCGGCGCCGATCGTTTCTCGTCAGTTCGTCTGGTTGTCTACACCACGGACATGTATCGTTACAGACCGCTGTGTAACCAGGCGCAAACGGAACTTTGGGGGGAAGATGGCAACAGACACCCTCCCCGTACGATCATAGAGGTGCAGAGGCTGAACGACGATGACATAGTGAAAGTTGAAGGAACGTTTCTGGCCTCTTCGACCTCAGGGAGTTGATGACATCCAGTTGTTAGCTGCGTGTCACGAAGTGGTAATATAAGACGTTAATTGTTGCCCGCAATTAGCGGCGTCGCTTTTGCGCGACACTGTGGAAAGGGTAGGAAACGAGTGGTACTACGAATGGTGTTGGCTGGGAAAGGCTATCGGAGTGAGGTGAGTAGACGATATATTATATATTTGATCACAAGACCACCTAGCCAACTTCAAGCGGAATCTATCAGTCGAACCAGCCCATGACCTTCTTGGCTTAAGATTTTCTCAATTGACTTTTACAAGTGAACAGTACGGCGTGCAGAGCAGTTCAAAATTAACAATTACTCACAGAAAGTGCGTATTTGGGCCTCATAGCAGAGGGTTAAGATGCTGAAGAGAAAGGCAGATGGTGACTCCGAAGAAGCTACTACTAGTGGCTCAGTAAAATACTGACTGAGCGCAGATGCATATGTGCGTGGGTGCATGAGACAGCTGGTTTGGTAGGCTCTGGTGGGGGGCGATTGTTGAATTGAGTTGATCCCATGTCTGGTTGCTTTAAAGCAGGAGATCGGACCAACGTAAAGGCATGAGCGTGCATGGGCAGAAGAACAGGCCGATGATTGAACAAGACGAAATGGGTTTTTCTGCGACTACGTGGACGATTTCACATGTGAAGAAGAGTTACTGCAACTGCTTATGCGGAATTGCATCATTGAGTCTGTATCATTGAGTCTCTATCATTGAGTCTCTATGATCAACTCTCTAGTGTAGATACTCACTCGCCTTGGCCACACCGAGAACGGGAACACATGAGTGGAGACGGAACGGGGAGCATCGGCAGGTGAATATTCCGCTCCGTGGCATCGGGCTGCATGCATTGTGATCCTTGCTTCGTTACCCCACCATGGAACCGCTCCTGCTAAAGTTCCAAGTTACATGGCATAACCTGACAGGGCCCCACGTCAGCCAGGCAGAGAGGAAGGCACAGCTGAGCCGGGCGAGTGGGTGAGTACGTACCCTTTAGGTACTGGTACACCGCCCATTTCGATCACGATGGCTAGAAAGCAGGAGGATTAGACCTACATACAGGTACTGAGTACATGTGCAGCAGAGTCTCTCTTTCCCCGAATGTGCCGGTCTCTAAGCTTAGTGTACACTAGGTAGGTAGGCAAGGTCTGTACACGCGACATGTACCTCGCGATGACCATGACCGTCTGTCTGGAATCTGTACATAGTAAGCATCCACACAAACATTCCATGGAATCCTTCCTCGACATACGATGTAGGTACCTGCCTACTGTACATGCAGCGAGCGAATCAACGAGAGAGAGAGATATAGAGAGAGAGAGAGGCGGCATAATGTTCAGCTTTCAACTCTGCCTCCAAAGCCGCGCTCGGCCCACTCAGGCCAAACCAACCACACTCACACACACCAGACCGGGTCAGACGGGGCATGACTGGGCCGCAATTACCTCTCTCTCGATACCTTTTTCCAGCTTGCTTGCTGCGTGGTACAACGAACCTCTTTAGAGGTAGATAGCTACTCAGGCACCTAGGCACCCAAGGTGGTGTAATCTGCATGCTAAGGTATCATCGTCATTCAGCCATCTCCGTTTCCTTGGCCCCGCCTGTTACATACATAGTACATGGCAAACCATTTAACTCTAATCGTTGCAGTCAATACCTATCTATCTATCTATTTATCTATCCATCCTTTTTTCTTCCCTTACTTTCTATCCTATAAAGCCCCCAGGCCGCCATGACATCGCATCCACCGCTCCCTGCCCCAACCAGGCCCTGACCCGACGGAAGAAAATACCCGCGAGCACGAACACGAACGTTGTCTCCGACCTAGGCCAGGTGTCTATGCTACAAATATAGTACACACCCCTCCCTACCTACCTAAGCGACGGTAGCTCGATCGACCGTCTTCCCTATCCTCCCGACCCCGCCGGACCAAGCATCACCCCGGCTTCCGACCGTCCAGCTCACATGCCCCGTTCGCACGCGACACCACCACCGACCTCTTAACCCTCAACGCCGCTCCTCTCCATCAAACACCTCGACTGAGACTCGACGCTCCTTCGAACCTCCCTCGAACTTCCTTCTCGTCTACCTCTCTCTCCCCCGCCTTCCCATCCGATGGACGATCCGCTTCACAGCACCCTGAACCGACGGGCACATACCGCCATCATGGCGACAGACGTCCGCAAGAAGATGGATTCAAACCCCGTCCCCGCGCCCGCTGCCAAGACCGCTCCGCTCACCAAACCGACCAGCCCTCATCCCGCCGGCCGGCCCAAGCACAGCGTCGCCATGCAGCTGTTCCGCGGCCTGACATTTGGCCTCTACTTCGCTACCTGCTGCCTTGCGTAAGTTCTCCTCTCCTCTCTTCCCCGGTGGCGGCGCCGGCGCCGGCGCCGCCCAACCCGACGCTATGCGACACCTCCCCGCTGACTGTTGTCGCACGCGCGCACAGGATCATCACGACTCAGATGCTCGGCATCCCCCTGTACTTCTACAACCGCGAAATCTTCTACGCCTACATGGCCCTGACGAAGCAGTCTTTCGGCCTGACCATCACGGCCATGACGCACATGTGGAGCAACACCACGATACGGATAAGCGGCGACAAGTCCATGGACGGCCAGATCAAGAAGACCTCGGACGGCCGTGTCCAGTTCAACTTTCCCGAACGCCTCGTCCTGATCGCCAACCACCAGGTAACCATTTTCCTTGGGCGATTTTAAGGAAAACAAAAATAGAACCTTGGAGCATGACCAAGAAAAGTACTGACGTCTCTTCCTCCGCAGATCTACACCGACTGGCTGTACCTCTGGTGGGTGGCCTACGCAAACGCCCCGAGCATGCATGGCCACATCTACATCATCCTCAAGGAGTCGCTCAAGTACATACCCGGCGTCGGCATCGGCATGATGTTCTACGGCTTCATCTTCATGTCGCGCAAGATGTCCACCGACCAGCCCCGCCTGGCCCACCGCATCAACAAGCTCAAGACGCGCCACGCCGGCCCCGGCGGCCGCGAGTACCTCAACCCCATGTGGCTCCTGCTCTTCCCCGAGGGCACCAACTTGTCCGCCAACGGCCGCCGCAAGTCCGCCGCCTGGGCCGACAAGATGGGCCTCCGCGACCCGGAGCACGTCCTCCTCCCCCGCAGCACCGGCACCTTCTTCTGCCTTAACGAGCTCAAGGACTCGCTCGAGTACATCTACGACTGCACAGTCGCCTACGAGGGCATCCCGTGAGTTCGCCTCCCCCTTTGCGCCTCTCGGGGGCCGCGCATTCCTCTTGCGACGTTTTGCCCCCGCGCATGGCACATGTATAAGCGCATAGCTAACTAACCCCCCCCCCCTCTCCAGCCGCGGCAAGTTCGGCGACAACTACTTCACCCTCATCAGTACCTACTTCCAGGGTCGTCCCCCACGATCTGTCAACTTCCACTGGCGCCGCTTTCGCCTCGCAGACATACCCCTCGACGACGCAAAGAAGTTTGACGCCTGGCTGCGCGAGCGGTGGTACGAGAAGGACACCATCATGGAGACGTACGTCTCTACCGGCCGCTTCCCCGCGAGCGCCGACATCGAGGGCGGGCACCTCGAGACCGAGGTCCGCCTCAAGAGCTGGTCCGAGCTGGCCCAGATCTTTGTCGTCGTCGGCACCGCCGGCATCATCTGGCGCATGGTGATCAACACCATGGCGAGGTTCACCTCGGTTCTGTGAAAGAGAAGAGCAGGATCCTAGGAGGGGAGCGGGTACATGATTCGGCATCCGGGGGGCGGCCGGTGACAATTGGGCGCGGGTACATACTTCGGTACATTGGTTCTCCTGGAGGTCTGTTTCTGTTGGTTAGCGAGCGATCTTGTTTTTTCTTTCGACAAGGAATCTTCGGTCAGGCCTTTCGGCGGTGGTGCGGGCGGTCGGTGTCATGGGTGTTTTGGACGGACTGGTTTCTCGTCTCCTTAAGGCAGCAGACTACAGAGGGCGGCACCTCCCGTGGCACATGCAATAGAGGCACGTTTGATAAAGGCCCTTTTTGGTTGTTTTTTTCTCCCCCCTCTTCTTGTAGGGTTTCTCGTTTCCGGTGGTAGCGACTTTGTCCTTGAGCTTTTGCCAGGTTCGCCTTCTGCATCGGCGATGCGACCGGCACGCTCCCCGACCCGACAAGTTTGGATGATACGGGAATGAGACAGATGGGATGGGGCCATTACAGGCATGATTTACAGTTGTAGGCCTGCTTCCGATAGTATTGTCTCCCTGCTGTACCGACTTGCCAGTACTGGATTAATGGATGAATGGATAAGCGCGTGGGTGAAGTTGGGGGGTGCCACTGGTAGATTTGCGGCTAAAGGAAGCGGCGTAAAATCCCAAGCGCCGATCAGGAAACACCGTGGACCCCGTGATCCTGCGAAGAGACGGACCGTGTTGCAGATTCATTGGCGGCGCCCGTGTCAGCGGTATCATGTATGGTGAAGTGATGCATGACCCTTGGTCTCGGTTCGATTTCTGAGAGGATTCTGTCTCTCCGTGTCAAGGGAAGAGAATAGAGTGGTGCTCAATGTGTGGTCAGAAAGACTCAAAGGGCTGACTGATACTGGGACATGCAAAAGCTACCAGAATCTCTCTGGCAGATGGAGTGATCTCGGACTCCCAACCCTGGATCGAGTGCATGTCACAGACAACATTTTCATTTACAGAGCCTATGGCCGGACAAATATTTGCGATTCACGGTGGTAAAATAACATCCTCAGGGTCTTAGTGCTGGAAGTTGGAATCCAGTATCACGGATCTCTCTACCTTTGACAAGCTCATCATCTTACCGCTTCCTGGGAAGATGACGACAAAGCCTTTTCGTAGTATCCGCCCCAGGGATCGCCGCAGGGCTGAGGTCAGCCCAGTTCCAGTGACCAAGACCATATGCCCATCTAGGATCCGAAATACTGGGATCTTAGATGCTTTCCTGGCCCCATTGCAATGGAGCAGGGTGACGTCTCCCACGGCGAGAAGGACAACTCGACGACGGCCCAAGATCAAGAAAATGCGCACTCGATCTGGGGCAGATCTCTCGTCATACTGGCTCCAAGTGCCACCATGAGCCGGCCCGCTCCCTCCCTGTCCACATGCGCTCGGTGAGCCCCCAGGCCAGGCCCGATCGGGCTGCATGCCGCAGAGACGGCCCTACACCACAGCTGAATGTTCTAGATGCGCCGGCCCGACAAAACACCCAGGTCTGGTGTGGTGCGTAGAGTTTGGGGGCGCGACGGGCATCTCGATGCTGTCGGGGTGGGAAGTGCGAGGCGGGGTTGGGTGATGTAATTCAGAGCTCATCCCGCGGCGGGCGATGAGTGTGAGGGCGATAATGTGGAGAGCTGAAGTCATCCCGCAAGTCTGTGCTGGGGGCAGAGTCTTGTCTCTGCGCAAAAAGGCTTGGATGTAAGGCGAGGGACGACATGATGTCATGCAACGAGCTGGCGTTTTTAAAAAGAGACGGACTTTCGACGAGGAGAGGTGGATTGAAGCAGATCAGAACAATTCAATCGAAACGCTTTTCTTTGATATCAAACGACTCGGAATTATCTCCCCGGCTTTTTCTTTGATACCCCTTTCATCAACAACAAGAACCAAAAATCATCCAACATGTCTAGCACTCAGAACCACAAGGCCCCCAGCGCTGGCACCAAGGTACGATTCTTGGAAAAAACCTTCATCTCGTCTAGGCCTCTTTGCATTGCACGCCTAGAGAAAAACAGTTGCTAACAAGTCTCCCGTAGGTCGAGCCTGGCGCCGCAGCTCCCACCCGCTCCGAAGCCACCGGCCCCGTCCCCTCCGGCTCCCTCGCCAGCGAGTCCGCCAGCCACGGCGGCGAGTTCGCCAAGAACAGGGGCGTCGACGCCGAAAACACATCATCTTCCAATAACAACAACAACAGCAGCAGCAACAGCAGCAGCAGCAACAGCAACAGCAACAACTCTTCCTCCAAGACCGGCGGCACAAGCGCCTCGTCCAACGCCGGCACAGCGCCGTCGTACGTGCTCAACCAGTACATCCGCGACCCCAAGGGGCCGCACGGCAAGAACATCACCGAGGGCTTCGAGGACGGCGAGGGCGCCAAGGACGGCGTGCGGGAGGCGTTCCGGGCCGAGCCCGGCAGCGAGAACGACCCGTCGCGCGCGGCGGAGCGTAACCTGATGAAGAGCCAAGTCCAGGCCGGGCGCGACGCCGGGCCCAGGGAGGCCGGGCTCAGCGGCCAGGTCATGTACGAGAAGCTGGACAGCGACGCTCAGGCGTAAAAGAAAAAAAGAAAAGAGCATCGCAGGCTGGAAAAGTGGAGGAAAACACAAGATGTGGTGGTAATGACCTTTGTATGAAATAGCATTAGAATACCCACGACGACGGGTGATATGGAATAAGCGAGAGCCTGGTTCCGGAACTTGAGAGTGCGCCGACTTGTGTTATTGCCAGCGTGGTGAATGATTTTGCATCAGGTCGTCAAATGATTCTTCTCCATGTGGATCAAGATGGCTGTGGCGTCGTCTCACGGACGAGCTCATGATTACCTTTCTCATGCAGTGTAGCAGAATCTCGGAATGCGGATATGCATCTGACAAGAGTCCAAGACGACTTGACCATCACTGTACTTGCTTGTAACTCTGCAACAAGCAATACTGAAACAGAGATGTCGTGTAGCCATCATAAAATGCTTTGTCATGATCGTTGTCAACAGCAACGGGCGCTTGGTCTAGGGGTATGATTTTCGCTTCGCATCTGCTCCTGAGTTCTTCACTGAACATCAGATGCGAACATGTGAAAGGTCGTGGGTTCAATTCCCACAGTGTCCACTTTTGTCCTCTTCGCTAATTACTTTTGCACGTTCGTTTGAAGCCTATCCCGAGATGAAAACAATTAATTGTCCATGGGTGAGTGAACGAGACGATGTGAGGTGGTAAGTGAGTAGCAGGCAGGTCAGCGAAACGGTATACGAGACGGATGATGAAGTGCGACAATAACAAACACCAGTCGAGTAAACTAAATGCAGGCGAGCTTTCAACACAAATACAGGTTGCCTCGTTTGTCTCACTCTGTCGCTGCCAACAGTCAAACCATGATGGATGATCTCGGTGGGATGGCTTTGGTCTGTGGACGGGCTGTTTCTTCCATCGAACAACAAGCAAGTTGAATACGGACTAGACCGGGTCTTGACTCGACCTCATTCAACGTCTTGCAAACCGCAACGACGTGCTGTCAGTCTCGCATCTCCATAGAGCGAACGGCAGCGACTTGTAAGACGAGAGGGCGGGACATTACCTCTTCATCCACCATCCATGCCTGTTCTAAGACGGCGATAATGAGCGCGACCGAGTCATGCCGGGTCGAACTCCCTCGATTCGGAGGAGGCGGATGGCGCCAAGCCCCCCCCCCCCGAACTGCCGACGCCGAAGCCGCAGCAGCCAGCCCCGCGCTCCGTTGTTCCCCGAGTCGCCCGACGGCCCCGTCGGCGGCAGTTCGCTCGCTTCGCTACGCGACGCTTTGCGGCAACAGCAAGAGCAGCAGCAGATCGAGATCCCGACAGACGTGTGCAGCCACGGCTGATGATAGTGCCAGGGGGGCGTGGACATCAAGTTCGCCGTCGGGTAGCGGTGGAGGGAGGGCCCGCTCGTTGTGATTGCTTGGTTAGTCTTATCGGTGTTATATATCCGTACCTGTATGTGTGTATATTCAGTTTGTATTATACCATGTACGATTCAGACTACAGACCCACTGCGCATGTCCATTTCCCCGCTGCAACACTGTATGTGCCTAGCCTAGATAAACCATACACGCAGCTGACCCCCCTTTGAACCAAGAACAAACATGGCGATTCGATCCTGACTGACCGCGCCGTCGCCTCCACCTCACGACTACAAGACACCCCCGACGATGCAGACTTTGGCCGCTGCCGCCGACGACCGCCTCCGCCGACAATGGACTCCATACCCCTCCACCACGACGTAGCCGCCCTTCCGACCAGCATCGGTCACCACCACGGCGACTTGGTCACCGCCGTCCCCTCCAGCCGCCCCGCGTACCGCGCTGACACCCCCCTCTTCCCCCGCGTCGCCTCCCTCCTCGTAGCCTCCGTCATCCTCTGCCTCGTCTCCGCCGCCCAGCGGCCCGACGGCGCCCCCGCCGACGACCTCGCCCTCAGTGCCCTGGCCTACGGCGCCCCGACCGCTGTCTTCGCCTGGCTCTGGAGCGTCGCCGACGTCGCCGCCGCGCTGCTCGCCCGCGGCCGCGGTCTCCCCTGGGCCGCCAACCACGCCCATCGCGGTCCGGCCGCGACCGGGCAACGCGGTACGCGCTTCGGTTGGGGCCGCCCCGGCACTCACGCCGCCGCCCACCTACTCGTCTGGGCGCCCACGATGGCCTTCCTCGGCCTGCTCCTCGCCGTCTGGTGGGCCTACGCGCACTCCCCCGGCTGGGACCCGCACCGCCTGAACACGACCGCCGCCTTGATCTTCTTCATGTTTGTCCTCATGTAAGTCTCGC
Organism: Colletotrichum eleusines; assembly: GCA_016807845.1. NCBI lineage: Eukaryota > Fungi > Ascomycota > Sordariomycetes > Glomerellales > Glomerellaceae > Colletotrichum > Colletotrichum eleusines. The sequence continues at coordinate 2,303,650 of JADEZO010000010.1, read as the reverse complement.
AGAAGACGAGGGGGATGAGGGGAAGACGGGGCGGGGAACCCGGACAGCGCCATGGCTAACACGAGGCTCTCTCGCGGGTTTAGGATGATTCACTTCCCGCTCTTCGTTCGCGCCTGCGTCGAGGTCGGCAACGAAAGGCGACGGTATTCGGCCGTCGTTCGTCTCCCGCTCCGGGGAGGGTGATCCGTCCGAGGCCGTGCGGGCGCCTTCGTCGACGACGACGGGCCCGTGGGAGCTCTTCTCGCCGAGACGGCTGACGCTGTTGTTCTTTGCGGACCGCTACGTCCGCCCCGTGCCCGGGGCCGACGGGGCCGTAACCGTGACCCGGGACTACACCAGCCACCAGGCCAGGTTCTGGGTTCCCCCCCCCCTAGGTATAAGACCGCTTAATGTATCAGACAACAAAGCAAAAGAACTGATGGATGATGGTGACGAGAGAGGTTGTACGCATTATATAACGCCAGCATCAAGGGGACAGAACTCTCAATAAAGACATCTTATCCAGCACCATGCTTGCTTGGTTGACGAAGACTTCAGATGATGATCCATTTGGGATTTGATGCGGAAAGCAGCTTATAGAGTCCACTCGTCAACCAACTACGCCAACACCGTTCGATGAAACCCAGTTATTCAAAAGGCACGGGAGTTTGCAGGCCACCTCATACAGCACATCAACGCCGTCTTCTCGCTCCTGGAGTCGGTCAACAGACGCCGGCGCAGATGCATGCTCCATCTCGCCGCCCTGGGGGCCGACGTGGGCGTGACAAACAAGGGGGAATGCTCGGTGCTACACGCGGCGGCCGCCCAAGTAGATGAGTTCATGCTGTCAACGATGCTGGAATGGTATAACATTGAACGGTTACAGCGGCGCGCCGGTCTTGTGGTGAATGTGCGGACAACCAGCGACCACCGCACGCCTTTGCACTTTGCGGCGTCGTCGCGCCGTTTCAGTGCCGTCCAGGCCCTGCTGGCCAACGGTGCCGAAGCGAATATTAAGGACGGAGAGAGGCGAACGCCGCTGCGCCTGGCGGCGATGAGCGGCAGCGCCGACGCCGTGGTCAGAATGTTGGAGGCAGCAGGCGAGGAGCTCGACGCCCGTGACGATGAGGGCGCCATGCCTTTGGTGCTGGCGGCCCGGAGCGTGGGGGGAATGGTTCCCGCTGACGGAAGAGGGATTCTATGCCGAGCTCGAGGCAGGGGGTTCGGATGCTGGTTCCGGGGGACTGGCAGACTCGAGTCCTCACCCAAGTCGCCTGTGGCATCTCATTGCGAGGCGTCGTTCTGCGCGTGAAAAGGCGGAGTACCGAGACTCACGATCCAAGCAGCATCGATAGATAAGAGGGAGGAGAAGCCATTCGATGTGATGGAAGTTTGGTCGAGACATGCGCGGTTCTCTCGGCTCGAGGTATAGTGTTTGATTTCAATGTGTGATAATGGTACGCGTATGCCAAAAGGGGAGGCATACGTTGGGTCAATCTAATGTTTTCACTATCTGTTTCTATACGGCTGGGACTGGGTTGATAGATGATAGGTATCCAAGGACGGGAAAGTGCGTGCTACAGATTCATGGCGGCTCGTTGCATATCCGTATTTAGGTAGGACGTGTAAGACTATCTGCCCAGTTATCTAAGTGCATAGGTAGTTATCAGGTAGTATGGTAGTACGGAGTACATCGTACCACCAATCATGTCAGACGTATTGACACGTGATATGTGACGTCAAGCCCCGCGTCCCCATTTTGCTGCGGTGCACGGTGGCGTAAGGGAAGCCACTCTTTGCGGGTCATTTCACGGGACAGGGTCCGATTAGATAAGGATGAGTGTACGTACCTGAGTACCCAGCGAGGGCCTAACTCGAGGACTCGAGGCTGGCTGAATCTTTCAAGCCAATCAACTCCAAGTGAGATGTTGATAGGTAGTCTCGAAAAGGAAAAAAAAAAAAAAACCCTTCATATTTTTAAATGAGTATATCAACGTCTCACCAGCCCCGTTCCTCGCATCACCGTGGGTTAGAATTGGCCGGCCCTTGACAATGTGTTGTGCTGTAAAGAGGTAAGGTGGAGGCGGTGGCGGTACGTACCGGGCACATGTCCACCATGGATGCCTCATCGCCTGCGCTACCTACACAGCTACTTACTTAAAGTATGACACTAACACGCACTTTGCATGTACTATGTATGATACTCGAAGTACCTACCCTATCGATTATCAGCTTTTTCAAAAATTTGAGTCGTTGCCCCACTAATACCAACTCTTGCGCAGTGCAGTGCAGGCAATGAATGCCCAACGCAACGCAACGCAACGCAACGCAACGTACCTACCTTGGTGGGTGTGTCCAGTTGCCCCTCCCCAGGCTCTCTCTGTCTCTGTTTATGTGAGCGAAGGTGTTGCGCACTTGCCGCTCTTTGTCCTGTTAGAAAGAACAGCGAATTTTTTTTCCCTTACCACCTTTTCACCTGCACGCCTCATCACCCTATTTCTCCCCTCCTCCTCTCTCTATCTCCCCCTCTAAAGGTCGACCTCATCGCCGACTTGACGCCTGCGTGACACTTTATCTGTCGTCGACGCACTCAACAGGTTTCTTCGTACAAACCTATTTCTCTCCTTTTGTTCGTGAGGTTTTTTTGGGCGACCACAGGTTTCCCCGCCATCGCTTAGAAAAAAAAACACAGTAACCCCGCCATCACAAAAAAAAAAAAACACCCCAAACCACATCATCATGGTTTCCTCGTCCAAGGAGAAGAGACTCGCCAAGAAGGCCGCCGAGGGCAAGCTCGACAAGAAGAAGGCCTCCAAGAACACCAGCACCACTGCTTCCTCCGTCAACGGTGACGATGGCCCCGCCACCAGCGTCGATAAGATGGACGAGGTGAGCCGCCTCGCCGCCCAGATGGACCAGCACGGCATCTCCGACCGTGTCACCACCGGTGTCCTGGCCTCCACCCAGGCCAGCAAGGACGTCAAGATCACCAGTGCCAGCTTGGTCTTCCACGGCCGCGTCCTCTTCACCGACACCACCCTCGAGCTCTCGTACGGTCGTCGCTACGGTCTCCTCGGCGAGAACGGTTGCGGAAAGTCCACCCTCCTCAAGGCCATCGACGCCCGCGAGTTCCCCATCCCCGACCACATCGACATCTACCTGCTGAACGAGGGTGCCCCTCCCACCGAGCTCGGTGCCCTTGAATGGGTCGTCACTGAGGCCGAGCGTGAGATGGAACGTCTCGACAAGTTAGCCGAGAAGATCCTCGAGGAGGACGGCCCCGAGAGTCCTATCCTCATGGACCTTTACGAGGTACGTTTGGTTGTTTTTTTGCCCCCCTTTCCCCCAAATTTGACACAACTTTGTCACCCACTCGTCACACACAGCGTCTAACGGCCTCGCAGCACATGGAGAAGATGGACCCCTCAACCTTTGCTACGCGCGCCTCCCTTATCCTGACGGGTCTCGGTTTCAACAAGGTCACCATCAACAAGAAGACCAAGGACATGTCCGGTGGATGGAGGATGCGTGTCGCCCTCGCCAAGGCCCTCTTCGTCAGACCCTCGCTGCTGCTGCTCGACGACCCCACTGCCCATTTGGATCTCGAGGCCTGCGTGTGGCTGGAAGAGTACCTCAAGAAGTGGGACCGTACCCTCGTCCTCGTCTCCCACTCGATGGATTTCCTCAACGGCGTGTGCACCAACATGATCGACATGCGCATGAAGCAGCTCCTCTACTACGGAGGTAACTACGACACCTACAACAGGACCCGCTCCGAGCAGGAGACCAACCAGATGAAGGCCTACCAGAAGCAGCAAGACGAGATTGTTCACATCAAGAAGTTCATCGCCAGCGCTGGTACCTACGCCAACTTGGTCAGGCAGGCAAAGTCCCGCCAGAAGATCCTCGACAAGATGGAGGCCGACGGCTTCATCCAGCCCGTCATCCCCGACAAGGTCTTCACCTTCCGCTTCGCCGACGTCGAGAAGCTGCCCCCTCCCGTCCTGTCCTTCGACAACGTTACCTTCTCCTACTCTGGCGACCCTAAGGACGACCTGTACCGCAACATTGACCTTGGTTTCGACATGGACTCCCGTACCGCCCTCGTCGGCCCCAACGGTGTCGGCAAGTCCACCCTGCTGCGTCTGATGACGGGCAAGCTCTCCCCCACGGACGGTGCCGTCACCCGCCACACCCACCTGAAGCTCGGCCTGTACTCCCAGCACAGCGCCGAGCAGCTCGACCTGACCAAGTCGGCCCTTGACTTCGTCCGCGAGAAGTACTCGGAGAAGTCCCAGGACTACCAGTACTGGCGCCAGCAGCTCGGACGCTACGGTCTGACTGGTGAGGCTCAGACCTCCCTCATCGGCACCCTGTCGGACGGACAAAAGTCCCGTATCGTCTTCGCCCTACTCGCCATCGAGAGCCCCAACATGCTCTTGCTCGACGAGCCTACCAACGGTCTGGATATCCCCACCATCGACTCCCTGGCCGACGCCATCAACGCCTTCAGCGGTGGTGTCATTGTCGTCTCCCACGACTTCAGGTAAGAACGAACCCCTTTCACCTCGTCCTCAAAACGCCCACATGACTTTGACCTCGGGAACTAACATGTTACTCTCTCTTGCAGACTTTTGGACAAGATTGCCAAGCAGATTCTGGTGTGCGAAAACAAGACGATCAGAGCCTGGGATGGCTCGATCGGAGAGTACAAGAACTACCTACGCAAGAAGATGATCACGGCCGGTGCTGTCTAAAAGGAGAAGACGGCGATTCTCACTCGGTTTCGGATGCATCCTCCTTCAGCGTATGTCGTTTCAAATTGTTGGCCTTTTTCTTTTCTTTCTCGGGAAGGGAAAACAAAAAAGAAACACGAGAACACAAAAAAGTGTTGTTCATGACTTGAATGAAGAAACAAACAAAAAAGTGCCGCCATGGCCCGTCATGAACCCAGGCCGGGTTGGCTGCGGCGAAAAACGAGAAATCCCCCTCGAAGGAGGAAGCACAAAACTGGGAAGAATGATTGAGCGGCAACGGGACGGCATCATGGAGGGACATTTTTCTGTTTTCCGGCATCCACCAGGAGGGGAATGGGAGGGGCTGCTGGCACGACATGGGATAGACGGATATCTGTAGCTTGCGAACTTTTTCTAAGTGTCGTTCCTTTTTTTGTTTTTGTTTTTTCCCCTCTATCTCTCTCTCTCTCTCTCTCCCACCCCCAAATCCATCGTCTTTTTGTGTAGATGACGAAGGACAATAGAGGCCACGAGCCATTGATTCGAGCACCCCTCACGTGGGTTCCTCTCTCTCTCGCGTGATGTTACTTTCCGTGCGATGGCTTGGCTGGGTTGTAGTCATCAAAACAGCCTTTCTTTGCTAGTAGTACCTGTCGCCGTCAAACTATAAAATGGCGGCGAAGTGATGACGAATCCGCCGGGCGTGTTCGAAATGGGTGCAGTGGGCAATGACTCGATCGAAAGATAAGCGAGTATTACGTGGCATCTCGACTGGATAGGAGGGAGGCATGTGAGGTTGTTTGTCTACATACATAGTACATCCAATAGGGAAGAGAAAAAAAAAAGAAAAAAAGAAGAAGAAACAAAGAAGAAGCTTGTAAGGCAGTTGATTGTTCCGTACTTACCTAGAGAGGTGGTGGGTGTATACGAGAAGAAAAACGCGGAAAAAGAAAATGAAATTCACGTGATGATGTAAGGACGAGGCGTACCATGTCAAAAAGGTTTTACGAGTGAGCAGTACGTACCGGGTGCTGGAGGGGAGCTACCTAATTACGCCGTAGGCCGCAGGCTTTTGGCGTTGCGGACGCCGGAGGGTGAGGCCAATCACGTGTCTGGGGGATGGGGGAGGACAAGTGGGGACAGGGCTCTATTGGCTTACCTGCCTGCTACTACAGACTACAGTAGAGTCAGGTATGTACCAAGGGAAAAGGGACGACACAGCCTTTTCCGTGTGTTTTCTCTGACGTCCGGCGATGCGTTTCTAAAGGGTTGTGACGGTGGAGATGGCGATGAATCGGGGCACGACGGGAGGGGAGGAGTCATGGTTGATGCTCACAGAGAGAGAGAGAAAGAGACAGAGAAGAGAGAGAGAAGAGAGAGAGATGGTTGGGGCGGCACTAACAATTACTGTCAGGGCGGGCGGCTGTGGTGTGCCGGATCCCGAATCCTGTGTTTCCATTTCTGGCGCGCGCGCAGACCGCTGGGCCAGATCGATCATCCGACTCGAGGTTTCGAGCGCATTTTCCCAGGTTATCCGTACCATCGTCACCTGTTCGTAGGTAGGTAGTGAACAGTCCGCGGGAGATTGGAACGAGAGTGCGAATCCCGGGGAGAGTGAAGAGTTTTGGCTGGGGTCGGTTGGCCTTGGTTAGGGGGGTGGAAGGGAAAAGCTACCTGTGGGGGGGGGGAGGAGGGAAAACACACCCACACACACACACAGACTCTCTCCCTCTCTGAGGCAGCACATCGTCGCGTACAGGTGATGGTGGTGAGCTGCTGCTGCAACCATCGCCATCCGTCTTTGGCTCCTTCCTGCTGATCGTCGCATTCTGAAGCGAGATTGTGGAGTGTCTTATTCAATCGTTACATTTCCAATCTTGTTTTGAAATATATATATATATATTTGAAAACGAAAACGCCTTTCTTTTTAATTTTTTATTTTGACTCATACTTGCATCTCTATATGTGCCTGCTGTTCGGGGGGTTGAATGAGCGAGTGGGCGGATTGAAGGCATTCCCAGTGCCGATATAAGCGGGCGCCTGGCTTCAAGGAAGTGTACTTATACCTAGGTACCTAGTCTGAGAGAGCTGTTGGATCGCGTGGGGCTTGAATCGGCGGCGGACTTGCAGCGCTCAGACTGTCGCCATTTGCAACGACGGGCCAGGCCACCCGCACGATGCAGCCGTTTAGACATGCATTGTGTGTGTATGTGTGTGTGTGTGTGTGTGTGTGTGTGTGTGTGTGTGTGTGCATTGCATCCTCGTTGGGGCCCGTGATCACCTGTCGCCATCGAGTCGACGACAAAGGTCCGCTCAAACTTCTGCCCGCTCGTCTGGCGAAAACGAAAGCAAGACGATGATGGGTCATGGTCGTTTCGAGGGGCGTTGGACCAGACCAGCAGCAAGCAAGCAAGCAGGAGAAGGCGGCTGAAATGCCTCATTGGCAGGCAAGGTAGACGGGGTGTACCGTGAGGGTGGACGCAGGGCGGCGAGGTACCTGCAGGGGACTCGTCCGTCTGGACTCAAGTGGAAGGGGAGGAGTTGGAGTTGGAAAGGGGGGGGGGTGGGTGGGTGGGGGACCGGGGCAAGGAAGGAAGGCACGGGGCAAGAAAAGCCAAGAGGCTCAGACGTGGCCCGGGATTGGCGGGAGCGTCTGCGCTAGCCCCGAGTTAGCAGCGCCGGTGGTTAGGTACCTGGCAGCTGGGAAAGCAAGGAAGAAGGAAGGAAGGAGTCGGGAGAAGAGAAGCTTCCTTCCATAGGTAGCTACACCTCACGACGTGACACGGTCGGGTGCTGGTGAATTGGGATGGATCTCACTCATGGGGCTGGGAGGAAGGGGGGGGGGGCAGGAAGGGCCAGCCCGTAAGCTCTCGATTGAGAGGGGGGAGGGTCATCAGCAAGAGACAACAGCATGATGAGAGGAAGGAAAGAACGAAGCAAGGCAAGAAGAGGGAAGAGGAGGGAAGGCGGGAGGCAGGAGCACAGTCGTCGGGATTGCCCTGCACATGGCACGAGACGACACGAGACGATGACACGACACGACACGACACGGTTAGGTAGGTAGGAAGGTACCTTGGGTAGCTAGCTACCTTCCCAAGAAACGCACGCACCTGCCACTCGCTCATTCTCTCTTTCCTCATGTATTTATGTGTATCCTCACCGCAAGAACATGAGGGGCAGAAAGCAGCATGCATACATAGATAGGTAGGTACCTACACTTGATAGATGCTCAGAGGAGGAAGGAGGAATGAGTCTGTAGAATACAAGACATGAGTAGAAGGAGCACTCATTCATTGCATTGCCGTGTCAATCAATTCCAGGCCTTGGGTCAGTAAACAAGGTACAGGAAAGTCCCGACTGGATTGACTGGCTCTGTCTGTCTGTCTGTCTGTATGGGTGATAGATGGTGGATGATGGATGGTGGATGGATGCAACTGAACCGCACCCTCCTGTCATCTGCACCATCCATCGGCATCGGCATCGCCCACACACACACCACACCCCCATCGGATCCAATCCCCATCCATCCATCGCACGCTCTCTCTTCCTCCCTTCCTCTCTCTCTCTCTCTCTCTATCTCTTTCCAAATAGATCTCATCCTCGCTCGTCCTCTCGATCCTCCTCCCTCCATCCACACATGACTTCTTACCCTCCCCTTCCCCCTCCGACCCGTTCCTGTTCCTGTTCCCATTCCCTCCCCATCAACACCGTCCATCCCGCGCGCTGAATGCATCGTCGTCGCCATCACAACGCTCTCACCAACTTACCCCAGGGCTCACCGCACCGACATCGCATCTTGCGCTAGCTTCGTCCCCAAGACATCCACACATCCGGCAATACCGCCCACCCGGGCCAAGCCAACCCGACCCAACACACACACGCCTCCCCTCCTGTCGCATCCCACCCATCGCGGTGCAAAGCCTCACCTCGCCTCGCCTTGCCTCGCCTCGCCTGGCCTCTCTCGCACCCTCATTCATTTCTTTCTTTTGGATTCCCTCTTCTCCCCAAACAAATCTCATATCCAAACCAACTCGGCCTTTTAGTTACCATCTCAGCACACCTCACTCAACACGGCTCACCCGACCCGGCACGCCTAAATTGACATCGCCACCCACTCACTCACACTCCCTTTACACACGTAATTCGACACCCCAGTCCGTCTGCCGCCTACCTAGGTACCTGTAGTTCGCTACCACCAACGTCGCGAATAGCATCACCCGCTCCCGCCATCGTCATTTCGCCGTACGGCCCCCCCCTCCCCTGCACACACGCACACAGACACACAGACACACACTCTCTTTCTCTACCGAGGTCAGCGCCAACTCCACGCCTTTTTTTTTTTTTCCGCGATCCGCCTCACTTGCTTCACACCCAGCCTGTTAACATCCGTAAGGAGCGTGACCCAATCAACTCGTTGCCGTTGTCCACCACCACCACTCATCTCCTGCACATGGGTCCGCGATCCTCGCTGTAGCAGCATTTCCCCCCTCCCCTTCCCTCTCCCTCCACCTCCTCCTTCCCCTTCCTCTTCCTTTACCCTCCGTTTTCTTTCTTGTCCTCCTCACCCATCAATTGCCTGTGGTGCACGTAACATCCCCGTCCCCTATAGGAGCCAAGGAGGGTCGTGCGACCACGAAGCCATTGCCACATCCCGTCACGATGGACCATCCGAAAGACTTTCGCTCGACCGTCTTACAGGCTCCTTCCCGCCACGACGACCGCGACCGCGACCGTGACGATGACCGCGACCGCCGCCGCCATCGCGACATAATGAACCCGACCCCCGGCACCACGCGCCATTCCGGCTTCAGCTTGCGGTCGCCCACCCAGTCCGAGTACCATCATCCTCCACACTCGTCTTACTCGTCGCCCAAGTCGGCCGCCCATCCGCACCAGCACCACTCCCCGCGATCCCACCAGTCCGGCCTGTCGCATCCGAACCCCTACTCCTCGTCCTCGTCCTCGTCGGCCACCGGCCCGCTCGCCTTGGGTACGACGACCGCCGCCAGCTCGGGGGCCGGACACCATCAAGTTCCTCCGCTGTCCCCGTTGCACCCTCCGACCGGATACTACCCGCCGCCCGAGGCGCATCAGACGCGCGAGAAGCCGGCCACGAGCAGCTACTACGACCCCTTGACTGATAGCACCAGAGAGCGGAGGGTCTCGGACGCGGGATGGAACGGCAATGCCGCCAAGGGCTCGCCCAAGGTAAGAGATAGTATTCTACTATGTCTGTCGTTGCGCACCCCATCACCGCAGTCGCGTCGCATCGCATCGCATTCGTCTGTAGTTGGGGCAGTGAGATGCGATGCGTTGCAACTTTTTTTCTTCTTCGTAAACCTCCCCTTTGATGTCCCGAGTCCCATTTTTTTTTTTAAAAAAAAACCGAAGCTTTACATCATGTATTGCGTTTCCATCATAAGCTCCTCCTCGACCCTGCTTCCCGTCCGGTCAAGTAGCGTAGCAGCCGCAGCAGTATCGGCAGCAACATTATCATTGCCACCATCAAGCCGAGCAGCAATCGCGACAACAGCAATCAATTGGGGTGGTGGTGAAAGGGCCCGTTTGGCCCGGTTAATGAATTGCTGTCCGTGCTGTCGCAGATCGTTTAGTGGCTACTGGTGGTGGTGTTGGTGGTGTTGGTGGCCATGCTGACAGCTCTTTGTAACCTCTCTACCTGCTGCTGCTTTCCCCCATCCGGATTTTCGGAGACGATGGCGTGAAGACCACAGTAGAGTAAGCGGCAGGGACGAGAGGGGGAGAGAGGAACAGGACAGCAAGCAGGCAAAGCAGGATAAGAAACAAGCGGAATGCTTGGATCCCCTATTGTTCACGGCTTCGATGATGGCGGCATCCCCCAGTTTTTTTTCTTCTCTTCTCTCTCTCTCTCTCTTCCTCTCTCTCTATCTCGCCCCTCGGACTCATGCTGCTGATGCTGCACTGCTGCTGCTGCTGCTGCACCTTTTGTTTTTGTCCCTTTTTCTCCATCGTCTCGTCACATCTGGCGGCGCTACACCAATTCTTCACATCCCGTCCCGTATCCATCCATCCATCCATCCCTTCCCTTCCCTTTTTCCCATTCACTCCCCCCCCCCTCCTCTTCCTTTTCTTACCTATCTATCCTCTTTCCTTTTCCTCCACTCACTCTCATCTTTCCTTTCTCCGCCCCAATCCCGTTGCAGCCCTCGCCCATCTCCAACTTTACCCGAAAAGACCAAAATTCCCAACCGACCCGGATCTCAACCCAAATTTTAATTCCATCCACCGTGGCCAATTCCGACTCTTCGCCTTGACTAATTTTTTCCCTCTTCCATCATCAAGCAGACCACCCGCGACCCCTACGGTAATTATCCGCAACCACCACAACAATCCGAGCCGGCATCTCGAGACTTCCACGCGTACTACAAGAACGGAGGCACCAACGCAGGCTACACGTCGCCATCAGCCGCCAACTACCCCCCGAGAAGTCCGCGATCCCATTCCAACTCCCACTCCCGCTCTCATCAGCAGACAAGTGGATCCATCAGCCCATCCAACCGGGCTGCGCCGCACATGACTTCCCCCAGTCTGCGGCACGTCGCGTCCCCCAGCGTGCACGCCTCGTCCAATGGCGCCCCCGTCACTTCGCTACCTCCCCTGGGAAAGCCCGACCCTTCTCCCTTGAAAGCTCCTGCCAGTGTGCGTACAACTCCCAGTCGAACCACCCTGAGAGCCCGCACAGCCCTACTGACACCTTGCAGACCCCCAGTCGCTCCGCTGATCCCATGTCCTTCTCCAATATTCTCTCCAATGCCGAACCCATCTCGAAGCCAAAGTCAAAGTCGCCCCCGCCCGTCGACGAGGAAAAGGCGCCCAAGGTCGACGCCAAGCCAGAGCGTAGCGAGAAGCCTCGCTCCATCGAGCCGCCCGTCAAGACCGAACGGAGCCACCGTGAAGCCGAGATCGAACTCCGACCCGAGCCCGTCAAGGAGCGAGCGAGCACGCCGCTAGTCAGGAAAGAGAGGAAAGAGAGGGTCCCCAGAAAGTCAAAGTCACGGGCCTCCGATATCAGAGATGCCGAGTCGACTCCCAAGACGAGTCGCCGAGCTTCCTCTAAGCACGACACCCCCACCCCCCGCGTCCCCTCCAAGCGTCAGGCCAACGGCCAGCCCAAGCAAAAGACATTGTCCGCCGAGAAGGAGAAGAAGGTTATGGACCTGATTGCCCAGCTCGACGCAGAAGCCGACGACCTGACCGATTCCGACCTCGCCGCCGAACGCGCTCAGTACCAGGAGAGCGGCAACAAGCGGCGTCGTCTCATGCAAGAGAAGGACAGCAAACGCAACGTCGACCGACGCGAGGACTTCTCGCTCGAAATGGGCCGCAGGCTGGGCGCTCTCGCCGACCTCGGAAAGCGCCGCTACGATGACATCTACTACGAAGAGGCCATGAACGAGGTCCGCGAGCGCGAGCTCTTCGCCGAGAAGGAGCGCAAAAAGGACATGCAGCGCAAGCGCCGCCGCGAGAAGTCCATGGCCGTCACCATGGAGCAGCAGAAGCTCGCCCTTGAGCGGGCGCGCCTGGCCGAGGATGAGACGGAGAAGGCGAAGCACCTTCGGGACGCGGAGCGCGCTAACAAGAAGGCCCTGCAAACGAAGCTGATTCTCCAAAAGGGCATCAAGGGACCCGCACGCAACCTTGTCGAACTCAACCTCGACGGCGGCACCATGGCCACCTTCCAGGCCTCCGACATGGAGCCCGGCGCAAAGCCCAAGGGCAAGGGCCGTAGCGGTCCTAGGCCCAAGAAGTCCAAGGAGCAGAAGCAGGCCGAGAAGGACGCCGCGGAAGCTGCCCAGGCCGCCATCGACGCCGGCGAGGAACTCCCGATCAAGGAAGAGTCCAAGATCCGCATCAAGTTCAGCAAGAAGAACAAGGACAAGGACAAGGAGAAGGAGAAGACCAAGGACAAGGACCTTGATGAGCCCGACGTCGAGATTGAGGGCGATGTCGAAGCCGATGCCGACGACGACACCGTCATCGAACCCGTCAAGGAGAAGAAGGATAAGAAGGGCAAGAAGAAGGACAAGGAGAAGAAGGAGGACAAGCCCGAGGAGCCGCCCAGCAAGGACGCCAAGTTCGAAACCAAGGGCTTCCTTCAGATCTACGACCAAATCTGGCGCGATCTCGCCCGGAAGGACGTCAGCAAGACGTACAAGGTGGCCACCGAGTCGTACCAGACTAAGGCGTCGAACCTCAAGAAGACGGCCATCCTTGCCTCCAAGGAAGCCAAGAGGTGGCAGCTCCGGACGAACAAGGGCAGCAAAGACCAGCAGGCCCGCGCCAAGCGCGTCATGCGCGACATGATGGGCTTCTGGAAGCGCAACGAGCGTGAGGAGCGCGATCTCAGGAAGGCGGCCGAGAAGCAAGAAATCGAGAACGCCCGTAAGGAGGAGGCCGAGCGCGAAGCCGCCCGCCAGAAGAGAAAGCTCAACTTCCTCATCTCGCAGACCGAGCTCTACTCCCATTTCATCGGCAAGAAGATCAAGACGGACGAGGTCGAACGCAGCACCGACAACCCCGAGATTGCTGCCGAAGACAGGGCCGAGCCCACGCACAAGCTCGACATCGAAGAGCCGACCGGGCCCGTGGGCGCCAAGGTCACCGACTTCGACAACCTCACCTTCGAGGAGGAGGACGAGGAGACCCTGCGCCGTGCCGCCGTGGCCAACGCTCAAAACGCCATCGCCGAGGCTCAGAGGAAGGCCAGGCAGTTCAACGAGCCGTCCGGCCCAGACATGGACGAGGAGGGCGAGATGAACTTCCAGAACCCCGCCGGCATGGGCGACGTGGCCATCGAGCAGCCCAAGCTGATCAACGCCCAGCTCAAGGAGTACCAGCTCAAGGGCCTCAACTGGCTGGCCAACTTGTACGAGCAGGGAATCAACGGCATCCTCGCCGACGAGATGGGTCTCGGAAAGACGGTCCAGTCCATTTCCGTCATGGCCTATCTCGCGGAGAAGTACGACATCTGGGGCCCGTTCCTCGTTGTCGCGCCCGCCTCCACCCTCCACAACTGGGAGCAGGAGATCAGAAAGTTCGTCCCCGAGTTCAAGATCCTCCCGTACTGGGGCTCGGCCGGCGACCGAAAGGTTCTCCGAAAGTTCTGGGACCGCAAGCACACCACCTACAAGAAGGACGCGTCCTTCCATGTCTGCGTCACGTCGTATCAGCTCGTGGTCTCTGACGTCGCGTACTTCCAGAAAATGAAGTGGCAATACATGATCCTCGACGAGGCCCAGGCCATCAAGAGCTCCCAGAGTTCCAGATGGAAGAGTCTGCTCAACTTCCACTGCCGCAACCGTCTCCTCCTCACCGGCACGCCCATCCAGAACAACATGCAGGAGCTGTGGGCCTTGCTCCATTTCATCATGCCGTCCCTCTTCGACTCTCACGACGAGTTCAGTGAGTGGTTCTCCAAGGACATTGAGTCGCACGCGCAGAGCAACACGAAGCTCAACGAGGACCAGCTCAAGCGTCTGCACATGATCCTGAAGCCATTCATGTTGCGCCGTGTCAAGAAGCACGTCCAGAAGGAGCTGGGTGACAAGATTGAGGAGGACGTCTACTGCGATCTCACCTACAGACAGAGGGCCATCTACAGCAACCTGAGGAACCAGATCAGCATCATGGACCTCATCGAGAAGGCGACTGCGGGCGACAACGACGACTCGGGAACGCTCATGAACCTCGTCATGCAGTTCCGAAAGGTGTGTAACCACCCCGACTTGTTTGAGAGGGCCGACACCACGTCGCCCTTGTCCTTCGGTTATTTCGCAGAGACTGCCTCCTTTGTCCGAGAGGGCAACATGGTGACCGTGGCTTACTCCACGCGCAACCTGATCGAGTACGAGCTGCCGCGCCTTGTGTGGAGAGAGGACGGCAGGCTGCATAAGACCGGCAGGAACAACCTCAAGGCCGGCTGGCGGAACAAGACGCTCCAGCACATGATGAACATCTTCACGCCGCAGCACATCCGCGCCAGCATGGAGGGGTCCGACGCCTTTTCTTTCTTGCGCTTCGCCGACGCCAGTCCGGCTGAGGTCTACAAGGCCAGTCACGAGGACGTTTTCTCTCGTGCCGTTGAGCTGTCGCAAAAGAAGAATCGCCTGGCCCTTATGAACATTGCCTACGACGAACCCGAGGACAGGAACTTCACACCGGCACATGCGCTTTTCAACATCAAGGACCGGAACAACAGGAAGCCGCTGGCCGACATCACTCAGGAGGGCATCCTGGCGAAGCTCATGAACGTAGCCCGAGAGGGATACGTCGACAGCGGCCTGGGACGTCTAGAGCAGGCTGGCCGGCCACGCGCCTCGGCGCCGCCCATTGAAGTGAGCTGCCGCAGTCGTGGAACGGCACTGGAGACAGAGGCCATCCTCTTCAACGTGGGCATGCGCAAGAGCCTGTTCGGCCCGAGCATCCACGAGGAGCGCGCTATGGTCACCGAGAAGATCCCCTTGGAGCGGTTCCCTCCGCCCAAGCTGTTTCCCGCGCCCGACAACGAGAAGAAGAAGTTCAGCAACATCGCCGTTCCGTCGATGCGCCGCTTTGTTACGGACAGCGGCAAACTGGCCACGCTCGACAAGTTGCTGACCCGGCTCAAGGCGGAGGGTCATCGTGTGCTTCTCTATTTCCAGATGACCCGCATGATCGACCTCATGGAGGAGTACTTGACGTACCGCAACTACAAGTACTGCCGCCTCGACGGTTCCACCAAGCTGGAGGACAGAAGAGATACTGTCGCCGACTTCCAGACACGGCCCGAAATCTTCATCTTCCTTCTCTCGACGCGCGCCGGTGGTCTCGGCATCAACCTCACGTCTGCTGACACCGTCATCTTCTACGACTCGGACTGGAACCCCACGATCGACTCGCAGGCCATGGACCGAGCTCACAGACTGGGCCAGACCAGGCAGGTCACCGTTTACCGCCTCATCACCAAGGGCACGATTGAGGAACGCATTCGGAAGCGTGCCATGCAGAAGGAAGAGGTGCAGCGCGTCGTCATTCAGGGAGGCGGTGCCAGCGTCGACTTTTCTGGCCGTCGCGCTCCGGAGAACCGCAACCGTGATATCGCCATGTGGCTTGCGGATGACGAGCAGGCGGAGCTGATTGAGCAACGCGAGAGGGAGCTTCTCGAGAGCGGTGAGCTCGACAAGCCGCAGAAGAAGAAGGCCTCTAAGCGTAAGCGGGCTGTGAATGAAGACATCAGCCTCGACGAGATGTACCACGAGGGTGAGTTTCCAGTCAGCCGAACCATGGGGCCGGACGACACTAACCAGTTCTGACAGGCGAGGGCAACTTTGATGACAACCGCGCCGGTGCCGGCGGAACCTCGGGCACTGCCACGCCTGTCGCCGAAACCGAAACGAAGGGAGCGAAGAAGCGACGCACCGGCGGTGGCAAGAAAGCCAAGACGCTGAAGCAGAGACTTGCCGTTGCCGACGGTCAAGTATGATGCGTCAACGGAAGAAACCCCCTCCTTCTTGAGATGAGGGATGAACGGACTAAAGCAAACGAGCAGCGACTCGTCCGACAATGAGTTTAAAGAAACGGTTCGTACGGATTGTAGCAATATGGATTATGGATGGAAACACTGCTAGGCGCGCGAGATATATGCCTGGCATCGGAGTGGAAACGCATGCGACTTGCATCAAGACGACGGCCGCGTCTTTTGGGCTGAAAAGGGTGCCGCGGCCAGTTTGTTAGACTTTTTTACAAAAAAAAGCCATTTCTTTTTTTATTTGTTTTTGTTTCCTTTGTTGTCCGTTCTTTTCCCCTTCGAGACTCGGGTAAGGAAAGACATGAACCCCAAGATGCGATGGCTCGGTCTTATGGGACATTCAAGCATCGACAGTACGGTTGTTCTTTGGCGGGGACGCGGACATTCAGAACGAGAGGTTGTACGAAGGGCTCAGCGCAGCGTCCCTCGGATGAAAAAGGGATTGGAGCTGGACATTACACGTACGTGAGGATGGATGACCTTGACCCTGTTGTGTATGTGTAGACAATGCGGTGGGCTTGTATTACTACCTTGACCTTTAGAGAAAATGAGACCGCCACTGAGATGAAGGCTGGCCCGGTGCCTTGTGAGCTGTGACGATGCTCCCGAGTCGATTGAATCTGCCGATGTAGGGGTATACTTGGCCGCCGCCGAGCACTTTTTCCGACTCGATATCTCGGCCGAGCCTCCCTATCTCAGTGAAACAGCTGTCTAGTTGAGGGCTTTCTGGATTACGGTGATGGGTACCTGGGAGAGACTCTCTCTCTCTCTTCCCCCAGCCTCGACGGAATCATACTCTATGAGACGGCAGTGCTAAATGAAATCAAGCGTTCAACATTCAACCAAGACTGGTTACGGGAGTGAAGATCAAATAAAACTGACTGTATTGCCAAGAGAGCAATTCGAGAATCCAATGATGACCAAGATACAACAACTACCACCCCGAAGCCGCACAACAATCCCATCACGACGAGCGTTTCCTCTTGCGCAACTCACAGAGTCGAAAAGGAACAAACTTCAAGCCAGGAGCACCGGCTCCCCACACCCCCTGAGCCTAGCACCCATAAGAACACTTACCTCTCTCTCTCTCTCTCTCTCTCCTCTCTTTTCTCCCCCTTCAGCACACGGCGCCCGAGTTGTCGGGGATGTTCTTGCACTTCTTGGACGTCTTGCCGCCGGTGACGTCGACGCCGGACCACGTCCAGTCGGCGCAGGCGCCCTCGGCGCAGAGGATGAGGACGTTGGTGCCCTTGTCGTGGACGGTGCCGGTGACGTTGGCGATGGTGACGCCGGTGATGGGGACGCCGTCGCTGGGCTTGCCCGTGGGCTTCTTGCCGGTCTTGTAGTCCTGCTGGACAACGATGCCCTGCTTCTTGACGTCCCTGAAGACGATGTTGCGGAAGGTGACGCCGGCGATGGACCCCTCCTTCTTGTGCTCGGCCTTGATGCGGATGCCGTTGACGCCCTTCTCGAGGACCGAGTCGCGGATGAGGACGTCGGTGACGTTGTTGGCGTCGCGGCCGCCGACGGAGCCGACCGCGAGGCCGTGGGAGCCGCGGCAGTAGCCGTCGCTGAAAACGATGCGGGCGCCCGACGTGATGGAGAGGCAGTCGTCCTGGTTGTAGACGCGGGCGCCCGAGATGGTGATGTCGGTAGACTCGCCGACGTTGAAGGCGTCCGTGTTCTTGCCGCCGCCGCACTTGCCGTCGCGGTTGTCGAACATGATGTCCCGGCTGCGAGGAAGGTCAGACGGGGGGATATGTTCTCGGGGGATAAACACGGCAAAAAGGGGAGGAGGAAGAGGAGGAAGATGACTCACACCAAGAGGTTGCTGGCGCCGTTAATGTTGAAGCCGCGTGCCGGGGTGTTTAGGACGTTGAGCCCGTGTACGGAGCCGTTGCTGATGCGGACGGTGAAGAAGCGGGGCTTGACGCTGCCCTTCTTCTTGCCCGGCGGCCCCGGCTTGTCGTCGCTGGTGGTCTTGACGCCCTTGCCGTCCCACCAGCGGTCGCCGTCGCAGTCGATGACGTGGCCCGGGGCGCCGACGACGGAGACGCCGTCGCCGCCGACGGAGACGAGGGGGCCGTCCCACTCCTTGTAGCCGAAGGTCGTCCTGCCGGCGAAGGTGACGCGGGTGCCGGCCTTTAGGCCGGTGAGGTCGAGGGTGCGGCCGCCGGGGACGGCGACGCCGTCGAGGACGATGTGGGCGCACGACGACTTCTGGGCCTTGACGGACTCGAAGTCGGTGATGACGCAGAGGGGGCCCGGCGGGGGGGCTCCGGCGTCGGGGTTCGACGGCTGCCCGACGGTGCCGTTGTTGGGCGGGGACGAGCCGAGGTCCGGGCAGGTGCAGTTGGACGGCTGGTTGAACGGCGGGTTCGTGGCCTGGGCGGGCGGGCTCGTGGTGGCATCGGGGGCCGGGCTGGAGCTGACATCGGCCGGCGGGCTCGTGGCCTCAACAGGCTGGCTCGTGGCGGCCTCGGAGGACGGCTGATCGGTAGCCTTGACCGGCGGCGGGAACGTGCCGTTGGACCCGTCCGGGACCGTCCCGTTGTTGGCCAGCTTCGGCACCAACTCCGGTCTCAGGTGGCCAGGGAAGACGGCGGCGGCGGCGAGGGCGGCGGCGGCAAGGCCGGGGAGCACGAGGATGGACTTCATCGTTGCTTTGGATGGTTTTCGTTTGGGTGTTGTTGTTCTTTTTCTTTTCCGTCTTTTGTGTGTGCATGTATGTGTGTGCGCGATACAACACCGGCGGGGGGATGTGATAAGTGTTGTATAAGAACGGAAGACCAGAGGAAAGACTGGAGTAGAGTCGTTGAAGGGAAAAAGACTGGATTTGGGCAATGTAAAAAGGTACGGGGAGAAAGCGAGGCAGAGCTGTGTGACGCTTATCACAGGATTTCTGCTGGTTCAACCCAACCCTCTTTCATAAATGTACATTCAGTATGACAGATGGTCAATCTTGCGTGGTGTATGTGTGTGTGTGCGGTTTTCGATGCCCAACATGCGGCATCGTTGTTGTCGTCCTCGTCCTTCTCTTCCTTCTCCCCTTCCCCCCTCCCCTCTTTCGGCTTCCTGGAGGACGCGGGGGTGAGCCCCATGATATTCAAAAAGGCCAAACCTCTCTCGTCCAGCAATGCATCGCTGGACCCTTGGCTTCGGTTTCCCGAAAAAAGACTCGGCTCCCTTCCTCGTCATATTTGCTGGCGGAATCTTCGAGGGAAAGAAGTAAAAGCTTCGCGTGCTGTGAGTCAGCGTGCTAACATAAGAGTTGAGCAGGAAATACCAGACGAAGCGTGGCAGTCGAGGTGTGGCAGGGTTGCCATTCCAAGACTCTCTCTGTCTCTCTCCCTGCAAGATTACCTCCAAGACTTCCCTCCAAGGAAGCCGACGTCAGCGACATCCACGTCGACCAAATCGCCTTAGAGACGGCGATTTTTCCTCGAGCCTATTGGGATCTCTTCTTGGAAGGGAAGGAAAGCGAGAGCCGGTGCCGCGAAGCCAAGACTCGTAGTTAGAAATGGAAGAATTCGGGCCCGGCTCGCGGTAGTCTCTGATATTTTCAAAAGTCCCATCTTGGCCTCATCTTGGCGTAGACTTTAAAAAAAGATATTGCCGCCCCATCCGATCTTGGACAGGCTTCTCCGAGTCTTACCATTTGCCGGCGGCCAAAACCCTGTTTTGGACCGGAAGCGAGAGAGGCGCGAGAGTTCCCCGAGTACTGTGCGCACCGGGGGAGGGGGGCAGGGTGTTGGGATGTTTTGCGGTTCTTTTTCGCCATGGAGGTTGATGAGAAGACCGCCAAGGCGACCGGCCCCTTTGTAAGGGTTCGTCGAGTTGATGAGAAGACTAACCCCCCCCCCCTTCTAACTATGGAATCGTCTCGTAGCGTGTGACATCGATGGTGTCGTCCCGCATCCGCGGTCCGCAACACCGAGATCGTCTCAACTCATCTTTTTTTGCGCAGGAAACACCAAAGACCTCTGCCGCCCATCGGCTTCGCTCGTTTCTCTGATGTTCGTGCTTGTGGAAGGGAGGGTCATCCTGCGATGAACCCCCCGTCTCTCTCTCTCTCTCTCTCTCTTGGGAGACAAGGGACATGACCCCAGGGACAACGATCATCAACCTGAGAGGCCACCCCCCAACTCCAACGCGTTACGCTCGCGGGAACGAGAAAAGCACGCAAAGATCATTGTCTGCCTCGTGGAGCAGGGATTTTCTTATTTTATTTTTATTTTTCCTTCTTGGCGCAAGTCGGGCTTACGCGTAACTCTGTCCCTGTTCATGGGAAGCCAGGGTCCGAAGGGAGGAGGATAAGCTTGCCATTGTTTCTTGAGCTTGTTCTTTCTTACCAGGGGCGTCCAGAACCCCCCTCTTTTGACCAAGCTTACATGTAGACGAAAGAAGAACCATAAAAGTCATCCCTCGGGAAGGGGATGACGGCAGTGTATCGTGTCTGCTCGAATGGATTCCTGAGGTCCCCGTCCGCCTGACCTTTGCTGCTTTTGGTTTGTCTTTGGCATTGTAAGCTGTTGGTTCACGATGCAGCCCGCCGCTGACTTTGTGTCTATTCGGCCAAGTCGGAGAGCCCCTGACGCACTTTTTTATTTTTCCGAAGGACAGCGAGAAAGTCATGACCGGCTTGTCAGCGCCCACACGAAAACGTTGGGGGTCACACGCCGGAACCTAACCATGAAAGACCAAATTGTCCATAGAAACGCCGTTCTTGGAGCCGCTTGATCTTCCGACTCGGCATCACGCTAATAAACACTACAGACAACTTCCGAAGTCGCTTACTCGGTTTCGGTTTTGCTCAGGCAAGATTCATTCCTTGTCCTTTTTTCTCTTCTTCCTCTTCTGCTCCCCTCTTACACGTGCCGCGAGCCGGTATCATATCCCCCATCCCCCACCTGAACGTCGCCCCGGGGCTACAAGTGACTCCTGAGCTCGTCCTCTGTCCACTTCCACAACTGCTCCCTCTTCTTGTGATCTTGGCTCAGCTTGGTGCCCTTGCCCGGGATGCCAACGGGGAAGTAGAAGGCGCCCGTCTCGGCGTCCGGGTGGAACGACGCCCAGAGCTGGTTCAGCGCGCCCTTCTGCGCGCTCACGGCCACGATCTTGACGCCGACCCAGAGGAGCGTGCCCAACACCGCGTTGGTGCTGCTGTAGAGGGGCCCAGCGAGGTTGGTGTCGACGATGCCCGGGTGGACGGAGACGATCTTGACCTCCGGGGTCCGCTCCGCGAGCGCAGCGGCGTAGTGGACGTTGGCGACCTTTGATATGCCGTAGCGGAACCGGCTCGCCGTCTCGGGCATCGTCGTCTTGAGCCGGTCGAACCGGTACGTGTCGGTCGGGGCCCAGCCCTCGGCGGCCGAGGAGACGAAGACGACGCGCACGTCGGGGTTCCCCTTGTCGGCCGCCGTCCTCTTGAGCGTCGGGAGGAGGAGCTGCGTGAGCAGGGCGTGGCCCATGTGGTTCGTGCCGAACTGGACCTCGTAGCCGTCCTCCGTGAGGCCCTCGGGCGTGTTCATGATGCCGGCGTTGTTGACGAGCAGGTCGAGGCGGTCCGAGGCCGCCGAGAACTGCTTCGCGGCGGCCTTGATGCTCGCAAACGAGGCGAGGTCCAGCGGGAGGTGCGAGATGGGCGCGGCGTCCGGGTTCTCCCTCCTCAGGGTCTCGATGGCGGCCTCCCCCTTCTCCCTGCTGCGCGCCGCGAGGTAGATGTGCGCCGGGTTGTGCTTGGCGATCTGGCGGACCGTCTCCAGCCCGAGGCCCGAGTTCCCGCCCGTGACGAGGATGACTCTGCCGGCGAGGTCCGGGATGTCGTTGTCCGGCTGGAAGTTGCTCCCGCCCATCAACAGCGCGGTCGCCATGGTGTGTGTGCGTCTACGTACTGCTTGTGCGCGATGTGTGTGCACTTGGAGCTATCACCACGTCTGTTATCGTGATCTGGGCAAGCTGCTCTCTCCCCGGAATATAGATGGTACGTTTTGGGTCCGTGGAAGCTCTGTTCGAAATGTGAGCAGGCGTGCGTATTTATACCGCCATCTGTTGGCCATTTATTAGACTTTGGCGTTTCACCCACGGGTGTCCGTTCGCCCCCCAGAGCTCCCCACAGCTGCTCGCCGACGATGCCGGTCGCAGAGCGGCATCTGCTGTTTCAAGATCCAGGGTTCCCCGGTCTGACTCCCGTTCTGCAGCTGTATTGTGGGCGTTTGGTCGACCACATTTGCTCGGCTGTAATGGAACTGCTCGTTTTGACTTACCGAAGGTACATGTATGACGACGACGACGCGCTCTCCCAAGAGTTTCTCTCGAGTTATGAGTATATGTTGCTAGACCTACCGGAGCTGTCAAATTTTACGGTTTGTCTTTGTAACGAATCTAGATGTAATTCTGTACGACCAATGGGGCCAGCCGAAAAATGCAAGGCGAGGACCATTCGCCGCCTCGCCTTGCAGAGAAGTTCGTTTCCTCCGCCCAATCCTCGGGGAAGCGCTCCTCACAGCTGTTAGTTTAAGCATGCCTACAAAATGTGGTGTTGTTTGATACTGGCTGCTCGACATGGGTGCGTTGGCTGTAATTATTCTCTACTTCCCTTCCCCCTTCTCATAGCCAGCTGTCTCACTTCTGTTGCAGAATCATCAACTTGCGAATCACTCCTTTGACTTGGCGAACGCAACCCCGTTCAAGCGATTCGGCCTGGTCAGGACGGCACTCTCTTAAGCCGTGCCTCTCCCTTTGTATGACTCTCTGCACTGCTTCAAAGTCTGTCGCTGTTTGCCGTTTTCGTCAAAATTGCCTTCGCTCAACCAGCTTTCCAAGCCGCCCTTGACGACTGGCCACTCGTCGTCGGTAATACTGAACCAGGCCGTGTCTCTGCGCCTGCCCTTGATGACCATGTGCTTTCTGCCGAGCGTCAGCCGATTGCCCTTTTCCCCGCTCGATGCGGCAACGCTCACCTGAAGATGCCCTCGTATACGTAGCCGAGACGCTCTGCGGCCGCCAAGCTCGGCTTGTTGAGGTGGCTAGCCTTCCATTCGAGCCGGTCGTTGCCCAGATCGTCAAAGGCGTGCTTCATCAGAAGGTACTGGGCTTCGGTCGCGGCGCGGGTCTGCTTGAGTTGCTCGCCGAAGATGATGCAGCCAACCTCGATGCGCCTGTGTCCGGGCACGATGGACAAGTATGACATGACGCCCACCGGTTCGGACGACGGTTCGGACGCGGGGCCGGACAAGACGGCAAAGCACAGAGGGTCCTTTGAGGCGCTCCATTGGGCGACGGCAGCCTCGCACTGCTGGTACTCGAGGAAGGGCTCGTCAAACATGTATGCCCACCGATGGGCATTCTCTTCGCGCCCGAGATGCTTGAAGATGGCTTGGGAATGCGATCCTTGGAGCGGGACGAGCGACGTGTACCGCCCGTGAAGCGGGGTGTGAGACGGTGCCGTTGCCGGTCCGGCCGGGACCACGGGGCCGACAGGAGGATCCATGATGCTCGAGTTCGATGCTGCAGCTCTCTGAATCCTCTCACAGACGCGTTCAAACTGCTGAATAGTAGTATATCTCAATAAACACTCAGTCGCCCAGGGCTATTGACGACCAGGTGGTGACTCATGCGGGCCATTGCGGACGGTCAATCCCGCGAGAGCACGACATGTCTTGATTAGGTATTATATAGGTAGGTTATCTCTGCAAACTTGCTGCAGGTGGGGCGACCGGCCCGGTGTCAACCCCGATGCGCAGTTGACAATAGGTAGAAGCAGATGGAGACCAGGACAGGATGATTTCAAACAACCAAGGGCCAGCAATTCGATATACTTGAGATCGAGACACGTTGATTGTGGAGGAGCACCAAGACGGGGAGGCGACAGCAAAATATCTTGATTAGTTTGGATGCACATGCCGCCCGATTGACCGTTTCGAGCAGCTATTATTCAACCCATTCCGATAATACTGTGCTGATGAGGATTAAGTCAACGTATTAGTCACTCGCATTTCTCATTGGTCACCAACTCTCGAGTAACTGGCAAGGAAAATAATTAAATGGTTTGCTCCGTCGACGCTGACTTACGACCCTCATCAATGTCGGCTTACATGAAACAGCGCTCGATGGTAACCGTCTCTCTTGAAAATCTATCCAGTCCAACCCCTACAGCTGCGCCTTCAACTCCAATTGATGATCCAAAAAGCTTGCAACAGTGTCTTCCATCTTCCTCCACTGGATACCTAGCAACTCGGTAGCACGATCGGCGTCTGCCTTTGATAGCTTCTGGAATGGGCCCTTCAACTGTATGTCGAGCTGCGGATATTTCTCCCTCACAAACTCAACCACGCGCTCCCACTCCCACCCGGCAGGCCCGGGGGCGCTGAGCAAGAATTCCTGCACGGCGGTTTGTCCCTCGACATCCAATTCGAGAGCTCTCAAATGGGCCAGGGCGACGTCCCGAACATCGACGGCCACCAAGGGGAAGGCGGGCTTCTCCGAGAACAAGGACTTCCAGAGCATGGCATTCGTGCCGTCGATCCCATCCTCGGAGGTCTGGGTGAGGTTGCGACCGAAGACGAACGACGGGTGGAGCGTTATGACGGTAAAGGCCGGCTTGTTTTTCGGCACCCACTCAAGAACGGACCGGTGGGCGAGGATCTTGGAAGCTTGATATTTCAGGCCCGCGCTCGCCGTGGGGTCTTGGGGAAACTCCATATCGGGGTCGATGGGGATGGATGCGTTCGATCCTTCTGTAGCAGCATAGCTTTCAGCTGGGAGTCCTCGAGAAGTTGAATCAAAGGATAGAAGTAGTCAACGCATTCCTTACCTTTGACGTTGAAATCCTCCGTGACCCATACGTCAAGAGGAACCAGGGCAAGTATGGAGGACACTATGACGACGCGCTTGATGGTGGACACGGACTTTGCCGCATCCAGAAGGGCGATCGTGCCCTGCTCTGCAGGAGCAAGGTAGTCTGCCTTGAAGTCGTTGCCCTTGCCGGGCATTGGCGAAGCAATGTGGAAGACGTAGTCGACGTCTCGGAGTGCCTGGCCGAAAGCCCCTGGCTTGGCCAAGTCCGGGATGACAACGAAGTCAAGCTTCGCCGCATGCTTCGCGAAGAGCTCCTTCAGCTTGCTGATCTGCGACTCTTTCCGCACGCTCAAGCGGACATGGTAGTCTGCTTCCAGTGCTTGGGATGCGACATGGGCACCAATGAAGCCGGTTGCACCGGTGATAAAGATGAGGGGTTGAGACATTGTGGAGTACAAAGTTGCGGTGTTTGTGTGTTATGTTTAATGGGGAAGATGGAGTGGATTCGGAATGGTTTGCAACGTATTCGACCTTTGTGCTCTTTTTTATGTTCAGTGCTATTCGATGCGATACTTGATCGAATGTCTGTGAACGACACATCAGCTGTTGTCTTAGAAATCACGGATGTATTAGTGAACTTGGACGCTCTATCACGTTTGTTTGTAAGACAGTGTCCGCTTCGATCAGTCGTCGTTGCGGGTTACAAACGCACGACGGTGTGAAGTCTAAATTCGGATGGGGTAGCTCGGCCTGTGGTATAGCGCGGTTGAATAGTAATCACTCGGCAGAGGCTCGTTGCGGCTCTCGTAAAGCCAATATTGTGGCTGCTGGTACGATTAGTGATCTCAGCGTTAGGTTTACACACACAGTTATCGTCTCCAGCATCTGATACGTCTGATCAATGTATTTCGACTGATTCCTTTCTCCAGTCCTAGCTGCATTTCTGCGTCTTGTTCGAGTATATATAAGGACAGTAATGATGGCTCGCCCTCATTCCTTTTACCTAGAACGTACCACCATCCCATCATACAAACCCCCAGCACCAAATTTCCAAGAACGAACAAGTTAAAATGCCTCTTTGGCTGATATTCCATCCTGACGGCACGTTCGAAGACGACGCCAGCAAACAAGCCCTTTCCGCCGACATCACCAAGTACTACACCAACATCGGCCTTCCTGCATTCTACGTCGTCGTCAACTTCATCAAAATGCCGGGGAACACCATGTGGCTCGGCGGCGAGAAGCTCAAGAAGCCGTTCATACGCATTTCCATCGACCACATCGCCGTCAATTTACCCAACGACGACAAGGTTTACAGAAAAGCGGCGGATGGAGTGGATGCGCTTCTAAAACCGCACATTGCGGACAAAGGATACGGCTGTGAGTTCCACATCAACGAGACGGACAGGCGTCTGTGGAAGATTGATGGCCTTCACCCACCGCCATTCCAGAGCGAAGAGGAGAAGATCTGGGCGAGAGAAAACAGGCCATCCCCGTGGGAGAAGAGTTCACTGTGAGGTCTTGTCTCATTGGGGCTTCTGGCGGATTGTCTCTGGGTATGATTCTGGGGCTAATTCGGCAGCCTATCCGGGACGTAGTTTGGTAGAATTATCGAGCCTGTTTACCTAAATCATGCAGCATGTACCAATGTGACGATGATTGAGAGTCTCGATTAGAGAGAGAAAACATGCATTTGATAGGCTAACCAAAGGTGCAGCAGACATGTTATAACAAAAGTCTAGCAGAGGCTGTGTGTCACAGGCGCGACCATAAATCTTTGACATACATGCTGCGGTCAAAAGCGAGATTCACCTAATCTACTTCATATGTTCAAGATCAATAATCCTGATCCAACACCTGAGACGACCAACCAGACTAAGTGATCCCGCAACAAGGCAACAAGATACAATGGCATTTATTTCACTTGGACAGGTCACCCTCCATAGCTCTTCACCGATCAATTTTATGATTCCCGTATCATAAAGACTTTCATTTATGCCTCGGTTGTGTTAAACACCCAAGCCCAGTATGATCTCTTCAAGTATACGCCTGACCACCGTTTATCTTGACAGTAGGGTTACCAACAAGCCAGCAAGACCTACGAAACCTACTGATTACATGATACCAAGCCTCAACATCTCAGTAGACAACACTACTGAGGGATTGTTGGCCATAAAAAACTAGACTAGATATTTGAACGTAGAATACACTTGAATGTATTAAGAGACAAACATCTATAGCTATTTAGTAATCAATTTAGTACACGCACTTATAAAGACTTGTGTTTCTCTTCCAATTGCAATCAATGCTTTAGGTTGATTTTGTCTATTAACTTGTTATTAGCAGGACAGGGCAGTCAACTGCATGACAAAGTAAAAGCCCCGGGCTCCTGCACCGTTATCCCCTGTCCCCACACTATACTGCTACACCTTACATGCACCAGCTGTGCCGGTCGTAGCAAGCAAGGTAATGTTAGTAGAAGTTGACGTTGTAGGTCTAATATATCCAAGCTGTCACTAATTGAATTGTTAACAGGAAATCATCCTTGCACTTGACTGACTATTCAACTAATAAATAATGTAGTAGTATATCTATAAGAGGGTATTTGTACAGAGACGGTATTACTGTCAAAATCTCTCACGCAATAAAGGGACTCGACAAGTGTGTTCGAGGGTGTGCTCTGATTGTACAAAAGATTAGTTACTTGCTGCGTTAATTGCAATCTATCATAGCCCTCATGGTCGACCTTACACGTCGCAGCCAGTCGTTCATAAGTATGGCTTCACCTGCTCCTCCGACCACTCCCAGTACTTCCTCCCCAGCTCAGGCTTCACGAGATCCGCTCGAGGCTTCTCTACCATACCAAATGGCGTCACTACAGCAGTCAATACCAATACACGTACAAATGTTGCACCAGGCGGGCTTACCCCATAGGTCGTCTTGTGTGATTGAGGCGTCTAGACCGGCAAACAGCTCTGTATACGCACCGTACTTGCTTTCGTAGCTTACGAGCTTCTGCGCCAGGTCGGAGTGCTCAGCTTCAGGTCTTCGGTTATGAGTCATGGAAAATAAGCGGGTCGACTTACCGCGACGATGGCTTCCATTGTGGAAAGGTGCCTCTGCAAGCTAGTTTTGAGTAGTCCAGGGTGAAGAGACTTGAAGCCAGTCTGCATGCTTGTGTTTTCACAGCGAGTTGTACAAGTCGTGTTTACCAAGCTGACAATGCCAGCATACCTATGACGCCGGGCGAATTCTGCGGCGTGGATAAGGTTTCCAGCCTTGGATCGCATGTATTTTGTCATGGGGCTCTCGTCCCGCTTTTCATAGTTCATGTTGGAGAAATCTGCGGCTGGTTTGGGCGCAATGTCGGCCGCCGCCGAGGACACCCAGACGACTCGAACGCTGTTGTTGGGAGAGGCTCGGGCCGTCTCCAAGAGCAAAGGGGTCAAGAAGTGAACCAGGAGGAAGTGGCCCAGGACGTTTGTGCCCAGCTGCATCTCGTAGCCTTGGGCCGTCTTGGAGCCCTGGGGCGTGGCCATGCAGCCTGCGTTGTTCCATAGCACGCCGAGGCGCTTTTCGCAGGCGAGGAAGGTGGTTGCCGCCTCCTTGATGGTGGACAGGTCGTCCAAATGCAGCTTGAGAAAGATCAGCTCGCCCTTGGAGTCAGGCTGCGAGGCCTTGATGTCGTCGACGGCCTCCTGGGTGCGGGCCTCAGAGCGCGCGGCAAGCCAGACCCTGGCATTGTGCTGGTAGAGGATGAGGACCAGTTCTTTGCCGACGCCGGCCGAGGCATCGGTGACGAGGAAAACCTTTGAGCATGTCAGCCCCGGTGTTATATGCGGAACGAGCAGACTTTGATCCGGCCGCGGGGCACAACCTTTCCTGACTGATCGGGAAGGTTCTTCTCGGTTAGGGAGGGGTGCCTTGTAGGGGATGAAGTTGCTGCGGCGGAGTGCGCTCATATCTGTTGAGTGTTTTGGAGGCTTAGGAGTATATTGAGCTGTTAAGTGTGGCAAGGAGAAGACGTTTTCGGCACGGAGAGGTCACTATCAAGTCTAATAGTTTCACATTGCGGCGGAGTTTGAACGAACAGATCACCTAAGTCCCAAATCCGTTATTCAATAGTGAAGCAGTCTGTGGCTGGCCTGCATGTATGTTTGCGTCAGAACCACAACATCGTATAAGTGGCAGCCAAGAGGTCTTGAAATGTAGGGAGACCCGCGGTAATTCGTTCAACCAGGCATTGTGTGTAAGTATCACAATGAGTGCCATTGGACCCCTCTATATTCTCAAGTAGAACCCCGACCACTTTTACCCCTCACCTTCAGTGACAGTTACATGACGGTACTCTATGTCAAAATGTTGATTGCTGAAGCATCACAACTAAATTCAACATTCTCATCAATATTATCATCAACATTGGGATGTCTGCTTCAGATACTTCTGCTTCAAGCACTGTTTATGTAGAGGTCCTACTGGATGACCCTGCAGTTGCCTGCCTGTCCCAATAGTTGTCTCCCGGAGCAATGCTAACTCGACGGTGCGGCCAAATAGCATCATGTTTAGGTGTTCCACATGCGGAGATGTTGCAAGAGTGGGCGACTTGACTTATTGCCAAGGTTCATCAAACTTGCCGCACTCACAGCCAGGAGCGAGGTAGATTCGTCGATCGGAGTCCGTACTTTGTTATGTCCGAAATGGTGACACTGGAAGGACTCCGCGTTTCTTACACGGACTTCGCTAATGACCCGCGAGGCCGATACGCAGAGTTTATATCACTGAGATTGACACATTCACTACATACATCACCAAGAAGGAGGCATCGTCACCTTCAACAGATACTGCGTCTTAGCATAAAAATATCTTACAAACTAAACCATTGACATTTTCAAGATGCCACATGTACCAACCATCAACAACATAGGTTCCCTCGGGATAGGAGGCGACCTCTGCGTGACGGTAAGAACAGATAACCCCACTACCCTACATACGAACAAGCCCTACATCCGCACATCCCATCACCACCACCATCACCACCACTATCACCACTTTATTCCTCGGGTTTTCCTCCCACCCATATGCAACTTTCGGCTGGGCTGGATAATCTAGATGCGCTGGATTCATCCGGACTATCTATTCTGCCGATATCCGTATTTTGCTCCTGCTGGATATGCCATATAGTGGCAAACCTACTGTTAGGAGATATAGAGACCCTCCTCCTCCTACGCTGCCGCTGGATATCTAGATGACCCTGAAGATGGCGATTCTTCTGCTCTGCATTTGCCAGTCTAGATGCTATATCATCCCAGCCCTTTTGTAGCTTTCTAGATAGGTGACGAATAGTGCGGTCATCTAGCCTATCCTTGCGCAGCCGCTGGAGTTGATATAATTGATGCCGAATATCTGCTGACCGGCGAGGGGTTGACCATGGGATAGCAGATACGGCCTCATCCCACTGCTGGCTGCCACTAATCTGCTGGCTGGGCTGGCTGGGCTGGCTGGAGGATGCCTTAGATACTAAGGGGTTAGATAGAGGGTAACGTATAGAGATAGGCCATAATCCAGCCCCTTTCCAGCCAGCCTTTATATTCTGGCTGGTTATTGTAGTATCTCTAGCGCCTAAATAACAGGCTAGAAATGCCCTCTTGCCAGCCACTGTTGAATCTGTAACTGTATCATCCATAGATCCAACCCTCTGCCTATAGGCATTCTTTAATGGGCTGAAGACAGCCACATCTAGAGGCTGGAGGACTGCAGAGGAGTGCGGCGGTAGATATAGTAGATAGATGCGATGCTGCCAGCATTTCCACATGAAGTCAGTGGTTATATGGCTGTGATGACCATCTAGAACTAATAGTCTGGCCTTATCTGGCTGGCTGGGCTGGGTATATGGGATGAAGACCTTCTCTAGCCATTCTAGGGCAATAGAATCCGTCGTCCAGCCATTATCAGATACCGTAAAGTGCCATCCTTTATATCTAGATAGGTTGGATGGGAACCACTGGGCCTGGACTGATCTGCCCTTATATATAACTAATGGGGGTAGGGATCGCCCATCAGCAGATACACATTCGAGCAGTGAGATCCATGCCCTTGATCCAGGCTGTTTTTTCTGGATATATCTGGATGCGGTAGAGCCCAATACCAGCCCATTAGTCCCTTTGCCCTCTATAATACCAGTTTCATCCATATTCCAGCGGTTGGATGGATGGATACCCTTGATCTCAGGGATATTATCCAGACGCTGGAAAAAACCTGAATAACCTCTGGATCATGGGCCCTCCAGCGCCTGGCATCCATTGCCCTAGATCGCTTGGATCGAATAGATGGGTGTCGCCGTAGGAATCGACGCATCCACTTCCTCCCTAGAGGTTGATGCCCATCACCCATCATGCGCTCTGCCAGTCCCTTCACTTGCCCATAGGAAAAGGGATAGCCTAGAGCTTCTTGGGTTAATATATAGGCAACTAGATTATCCTCCTGGGACTGGGTAAGACGCTGCATATCTGCAAAGGCAGCATTCCTACTCTGCCTACCCCTTTTCAGCCGATGATAAAGAGTGGCATATGGGATGCCCCATTGACGAGCAGCCTGGTTAATAGGGAGCCCATCTTCTGCATCACGAAGGGCCCGTTGGAGCTCAAACTCGGTATATTGCTTCATAGTGTGATAGGTAAGGTATTGTGAAAAGATGGCGTTATTTGGTTGCAGATGGATAATGTTGTGATAGTTTGAAAAAGGTGGTGATGTTGATGGAAGGGGATAGAAAACGGCATTTCTAGGATATTCGGATGTAGGGCTTGTTCGTAAGTGGGGTAGTGGGGTTAGCTTACTTGTGATGATTGAGAAGCTAACAGGCGCATTGTCAGTTCCTGATTTACCTAATCGGCATTTCGATCTATCGCGTCACCCTTCATCCTCTGGCCAAGATACCAGGCCCGAAGCACTATGCCATTTCGGGCTTCTTTTTCCACTGGGCAAAACAAGATTCGGGGCAGTTTTGTCAGAGATTCACTTCAGCTTCATCAGAAATACGGGCCAATTGTCCGCGTTGCTCCAGACTGGATCGTAGTGGACGGATCAATCGCGTGGCCCGAGGTATTTGCGCCGCGCGGTAACCGTCCAGAATTCGGAAAGACAACCGAGTTTTACGGCGAAAAGACTCGAGAAAACTTAATCGCATCCCTCAAAGATGACCATCGTCGTCAAAGACGTCTCCTCAACCACGCCTTTTCAACACAATCACTCAAGGAGCAAGAAGCCCACGTCGCACACTACATCGATCTCCTCATCTCCCAACTCGAAAAGCGGGCCGAGAATAATACCATCGTTGACATGGCGAAGTGGTACAACTTCACCACGTTTGACATGATTGGCGAGCTTGCGTTTGCGGAGCCATTCGGCTCCCTAGCCGACGGCGAATATCACCCCTGGGTTGCATTCATCTTCGACTCCATGAGGTTTATCGCCGTGTCAGCCGCCATCTCTTATGTACCCGTTGTCCGCTCCTTACTAGAGAGGCCTTATCCAAACACAGTGACATTGCGAGGAAATTTGCCGAGAACGAACGACTTTCTAGAAGCAAGACGGAAAAGAGGTTAGAACAGGGAGTCAACGCAAGCCGAAAGGATTTTCTTACTTACGTTCTCCGGCATAACAAGGATGGGCAAGGCATGACTAAGAAGGAAATCCTGAACCTCTCTCGTGGCCTTATCGTTGCAGGTAGTGAAACGACAGCTACTGCCTTGTCAGGAGCTACTTTTTTACTTTGCCAGAATCCCGAGGCACTCAAGCGACTCACCCACGAGGTCCGGTCAGCCTTCCGCGAGGAGGAAAGCATCAATATACAGTCGACAGCACAAATTCCATATCTTACGGCCTGCATGGAAGAGACTCTTCGTTACTATCCTCCAGCTGGTGAGACACCGCCGCGTGTGTCCCCGGGTGATACGGTTGGCGGAATATACATCCCCAAAGGTGTAAGTAATAGATGAGTGCCTACCTATCTCCAACTCAGAAGCTAATTCTACTCCAGACTTATGTATCCAATTTCCAGTGGGCTACGCACCATAATCCGGATCACTTCAAAAACCCGGACTCATCTGTCCCCGAAAGATGGCTCCCCGCGCAGCACCCACTGCACGAGGCTCAATATGATTCCGACCATAAGGATACGCGCGAGCCCTTCTCATACGGGCCCCGTGATTGTGTTGGCAAAAATCTCGCGACAGCCGAGTTTCGCGTCATCTTAGCCCCGATCGTCTGGAATTTCGATATGGAATTGCTGCCAGGGCAAGACAAATGGATGGAACAAAAGGTGCTCCAATTGTGGGGAAAACCTCCTTTGAACATTCGGCTTATTCCAGTTGCCCGAGGCGCTGCGTGATTCAGCGTAATAGGCCTTCAAAAGTATTTCCATAGGCCTAGAACCGAGTTTAGCGATGGATTCAAAGCCCTTAGGTAGTATAGATGGGCGTGAGAACGTATTCGCTTTTCACCAAGCATAAAATAAAGCAGCGCCCTTTTTACACCGCAGATTAGAAAGTTATAGAAACAGACAAGGCGAAGTCGACTGCTAAACATGTCGTCTGATTATACAGGGCAAGATAGATGTGCTGTGCATGCTGCGGCCAGAAACGACATCTACCTACTATGTTTAAGATCACTCACCTAAAATTGCATCGATCTCTAAACCTGATTGTTTTTGGCGTCTCTCTTTTTTACCTAGTAGCTTAAATAGCATGTTTTTACTACATCACGCAAAGGTTCCTAATCATACAAACAGCCTTCCTTGTAATAGGTTTGAAATAGGCAACATTCCTTCTAGATCTTTGTTTAATTTTATTACCAACGCCACTGAAAGCCTACAAGCATTGTCAGTCAAGCAGAGGATTGTCACCAGCTCGAGACTCAGAGGCCAAGTTTTGCGTCCATCACACTCATTCCTATTCTGTCACCCTGCAGACTGACTGAAAGTCGCTTGAGTTTCTGCACGCCGAGTTTGAAGAGGAGGTTCCTGGCTTGGGTGCGGTGATCACATACACGGGCCTGGCATCGAAAGGGGTTGTCACAACATGCTCGCAGTATTTGAGCGAATTTTGGCCATCTAAAAAGTTCGCGCCAGGCCGCAAAGACTTTGGGTTACCTCGTCAAGTTTTTGAAAGACCGTACGTGGAGATGCTCTCGACTGCGAGGGTCGAGAAAGCGTTCCGCTACGACACCGTTCAACAGCGAGCGAGCTTGCCTCGTCATCTGGGACGGAGTCATCTTGCACATGATTCGGAAAACGAACTCGGACCGGCCTTTCGTTTGCAACGGGACACCCGTCAAGATCCCAGCCATAGGCTTGGCCACGCAGACATAGTCTCCTCGTGAACTGGGGGCTGGTCCTCGTAGATGATGACGAACCAGAAGCTCTGCGCTTGACGGCCATCAGGATGTTCGATCAGCTCGAAACACTGGCGGCCATGGAGTACGACAAGGAGGCAGGCACTTGACGAGGCAACCAATGCCCCGGATGTGCTCATCGGCTACGTACACACGCACATCATGTAGAAGACTTTTTCGGGCACAGATTAATTCCAATTTTCGGTGGTATCACAAATTCTCGCAACTATGCACAAAACATATATATCCGAACCCCGGTGTACCGTCCTTGCGGGACCTTCAAGCCCCAACCCCCCTCACTTCTTCTCGGTGCTGGCCGTCGTCTCGGAATCCGCGGCCGTGGCCGTGGGGACCTTGCCCTCCATGACGCCGTCCGGGCCGGGCTGGAACTCCTCCTTGGCGACGGGCGGGCCGTGGAAGTTCTTGCGGGCGTAGGCGAGGTACCAGGAGACGGCGATGAAGGCGAAGCCGGCGAAGACGACGGAGGCGTAGTTCATGGAGGAGGCGTCGACGGGCAGGCTGACGGGCAGGCAGAAGATGACGACGGAGAAGCAGATCCAGACGATGCAGACGGCGTTGATGGCGGTGCCGAAGCGGCCGAGCGGGTAGGGGGAGGCGGCGACGGCGCGGCGGCGCTGCAGCAGGTTCACGAGGACGGGGACGCCGTAGCTCGTGGAGAGGCAGATGGTGGCGACGCCGGTGAAGGAGTTGAAGGCGGCGCTGGAGCCGAAGTAGACGCAGCCGAGGAGGCAGTCGACGGCGGTGGACAGGCCGAGGGCCCAGAGGGGCATGTCGAGCCTCTCGTTGACGCGGGACCAGAGCTTGTGGCCGGGGATGGCGCCGTCGCGGGCGAAGGCGTAGGTGCAGCGCGAGGCGGCGGTGAGGGCGCCGATGCCGGCGAACATGAGGATGCCGAGGATGAGGAAGAGCAGGCCGAAGCCGCCGGCGGCGGAGCCGGTGACTGTCTTGAAGAGCAGGCCGATGGGCTGGGAGTTGGCGACCCCGAGGAGCGTCTGGACGTCGGGCAGGACGAAGAGGATGGGGATGAGGTAGATGACGCCGGTGACGCCGGCGGCGGCGACGGAGAGGACGATGGCGCGGGGCACCTCGCGCTCCGGGTTCTGGACCTCCTCGCACATGGAGGCGACCATGCCGTAGCCGGTGAGGGTGTAGGCGGCTGGGGGAGGGAGTGTTAGTTATATAGTCACGAAGGGGAGGGGGCTGTTTGTGTGATGGGGCCTTGGGATGTGCATGCATGCCATACGTACCCTGGAGGAGACCGACGAAGAAGGACCAGCCGGAGGGCCAGCCGCTGGCCGAGGGGTCATAGTGGGTGAAGACGAACTCAGCGGATCGCTTAGTGGGCGCCATAGTGAGAACGGTGATCATTATGATCAAGACGGAGGCGCCGGTCCAGTAGATGCAGATCTGAGGGGGAGGGGAGAGGCGGGACAGTTGTCAGTAGCCATAATCTATAAACATCACACACACACACACACACACACACACACATCTGAGAAAGGCTGCTCACCTTATTAATCAGGTCCAGGTGCCGCGAGCCAAAGGCGTTCACCGCGGCGCAGACCAGCATGACGGCCCAGAAGCACAGGACGGTCTGCCAGGCGTTGGCGACAAAGTCCTCGTTGAAGATGCTGATGGCGCTGAGGATCAGCTGGGCGCCGCCGAAGTTGATGCTCAGGGTGACGGTCCAGTTGCCGACGAGGGTGAGCCAGCCGTCGACGAAGCTGACGAGGGGCGCCCAGCCGGCGGGGGCGAGCATGGCGGACCAGTAGTAGACGCCGCCGGCGGTGGGGTAGACGGCGCAGATCTCGGCGAGGGAGGCGGCGATGCAGAGGGAGATGAGGGAGACGAGGACCCAGCCCCAGAGGACGGTGACGGCCTGGCCGTTTGTCAGGGTGATGTACATGGTGGTGCTGAGGCCGTAGGGGACGGCCATGATGGCGAAGGAGAGGCCAAGGATGGACATCATGGACAGGTTGCGCGGGAGCTCGGCCTTGTAGCCGAGCCGGGCGAGGGCCTGGTCGGCGGAGACGCGGGGGGCGGCTTCCATGGTTTCGGCGAGTTGGAACACGGAGGCGCGCGGGGGGGGGGATGGTGTGTGTGTCGTTCGTCGGAGAGTTGTGTGTACGGTCGAGGTGCGGCGACCGGAATCAAAACTCGAGGATGGATCGCCGATTAGGGGGAGGGGTCTCGTGACGCAAAATAAGAACAAGCTTTTGGGCCGTGGCGCTGGCGGGAATATAGAGTAGAGCCCCGGGCTTCCCCGTTCGGTGACGTTGCGATACCCGTCCGATTCTCGGCCGATGGGAGGGCGGGAGGATGGCACGGTGAGGTGCCGGCTTCCTTGGTGCGAGGGGGGGGGGGGAATAGGAGTATTACGACTGAAAAAGTAACTCTGCAGGTATGCAAGTAAATAAAAAAGGAATAAAAACTCTTGAAAGAAAGATGATCAGGCCTTTAGGGGTGAAAGGAACGGCGAGTTGGAGAAACGCGTGCGGTGCCGAGGCGGGTCGGGGAGGGACAAGGCCATTCTTTAGTAGCTCAGTTCTCGAGTCCAAATCAAGCAAGCAAAGCACACGTCAACTGGGGTCCGTATAATGTTTAGATGGTGGGAGGAGCAGGAGGAGGAAGAGCTGTCAGACTAAAATGATAAGCGTCCCGGGGGGGAGGGGGGGGGGGTGGGAACAGGCCAGGTCCTCGCTAGTCTTAGTCTATCCGGCAGTGGCACTTTATCGAGTCACACACATACACTGCACACACATTCAAATGACACAGCAAGCGCGGCTACGCCAATGCAACACGGACGAGATCGGGGTTGGTTGCCGGGGTCGACGACCAGGGGGGGGGATGGATGATGCATGGCGCGAGGACAGCCTCCCCGTTGGACGCCATGGAACACTACAGAAGGCAGGGAACAGCGTGGGGCTTTTAATTTATCTATGGGACAAGGACAGAGAGAGAGAGAGAGAGAGAGAGAGAGAGAAGAAGACCGAGAGAGATGCACGCAGTCCGAAGACCAGACTAACATGTCCAAGACCAAGAAAAAGAGAGGTAGACGAAGACATACACACACACAGAGAGAGAGAGAGGAAGAGAGAGAGATGGCACCAATGTCCCCCATTCCCCCACGCCCCGCAAGGCCTCGACGGAGGTGTCGAAGAGGAAGTGGAAACTGACCGAGTTGCTGATGATGCGCCGAGGGCCTCAATCGGTGGAGAAAACGGACATGGGCCAGGTCAGTCGCCCGTCATCGCAGACACAGATGTAGGTAGGCACTTTGGCCGCTGTGTTCACGTCCACTGCACCAGGTTACCCAACCTACGTGGGTGTACAGATGTTATTAATCAGGATTCTGGCCGGCCGTGTCTAAACTGTCCAATCCCGCCTATCCGTTCACCGAATGTCCCCTTAACCCCATCGGAGGGACACTGGCCATGTCAGCACCTCTGGCGATGATCGCCCTCTATCTACAGTACGGAACCACTCTCAGGTACGGAAAACCAAGTGGAGATTTTGTGGACTTTGTGGAGGACGGGGGGGGAGGGGGGGCGGGCATTGTCAGCTTGTCTGATCACTCGTTGTCTTTGGATAAGCCAGGTTGGGGCCGCCCCGGCCAGCGTGTTGGAGACGAGACAGACGCCGGGTAGGTAGAGAGAGAGATACCAGGGGACCACCGTCAGCCACTATTACACGTCGCAACCCTCCCTCCCTTTCCCCCCCCCCCCCTTTTTTTTTTCACGGGACCGCGATTATCTCTAGACAATCCGGCCTTTCTTTGGTCTGTGTTCGTGATTGCAGGCAAGGTACAGGGCCCCCGTCCGAAATCAATACGGCACGCCAACACGCGCCGAAAGAAGACTACTCTCCGTTGGGGGACCTTCATGCGTATCGGAACAGGCACCAAACGGTGCGCCCAAACTGGCTCGACCCCCCGCGGAGGGAGCCGGGATCTTGAATCATGTTTTATCGCGGGAGGCAAGCTGGCGCGCTCCTTTCCGGTAACCGGCATCGAATACCCATAACCCCATCACCACTAGAGTTGGCCAACATTGTACGTATTAAACCACGTCGGGCCAGGGAAGCAGGCAGGCAGGCAGGCAGGGAGGGAGGGCGCGGGACACACACACACACACACAGAGAGAGAGAGAGAGAGAGAGATAGAGAGAGAGAGAGATGGAGACCAACCAAACACTGCTAGTTTAGTATACCGGCGACTCTGTGTTGCTTTACATACCTAGGTAAAGTACTATTTACTACAAACACCGGCATCCCGCACTCTGCGGCGCAGGATAAGTAAAACTGATAAACGCGGTCCGCCGTGGCTCTCTCTCTCTCTCTTTCTCTCTCAACCTTCTAGCGTCTGCCCTCTGCCGCCGCTCTCCGGGGGTGCGGGGTTGCGTCGCGTGATGCGGTCGATGCAGGGAGAAACGCAGTCTAGAGCGCGGTTAATCCAGTCTCTGCCCTCCCTCTCCATCCCTATCAACCTCCTCCCTATCCCTCTGCCCTCCTTCAGAAAAGGCTTGTTTCCCAGTCCGTGATGTCATCCCTCCCACTTCTCCCTCCCCCCCCCCCCTTCTTACCCCAACAATCACCCCGACATGAACCTGGCTGCAATGGAACGTGCGGTGCGGCAGGTCGACGGCGATCTCATTGGGCGGCAGCTTGGCAACGGCGTACCAGTATGTAGGCGTTCTTCTCTCTCTCTCTCCTCTTTGGGGGGAGACACCGCGCTGGGGATGGCTCGCATGGTGTTGCTCGCACAGCCTGCGATTTGCCAAGCCAGACATACCGAGTGTACTGTGTACGTCTGTTTGATGCTTTGAGTATCATGGCGTATGTACCCTGCGCAATCTTACACTGGACGACCGCCTTGGATACGTGCATATTCTTGGTACGTCTGTCTGTTCACGTCTACTCGTGAAAAGAGGTCAGCCGTCTCTTCCTATCACGACCCTTACCCGGCTGCCCGGTCCCGTTTCCCTTTACGCCCCCCCCAAACGTAAAATATGGTCCCATGGCGACAGCATCTTATCAGCGCCGTCGAATCGGGCCTCCGGTTCCCCTTCCCCTCCGGGTTTCTTCAAAGGCGCGTCTCGGCCAGCCCGAGAGCGCGGTTCAGCCAACCGAACACACTGACTTTACCAGCCTTTTGCCCGCCTTGCGCTGCATGCCCTTCGGCCCCCCGTTCCTGATGCACCCTTTATTCCCCCCCCCAAATTGTGGAACAGGTGATGGACGGCCTTCCTCCACATCTTTCCTCTGCCTTTCTTCGTACATCAGATGTTCTCGCCATTGCCCCTTCCCTAAACGCGCCTCCGACTGTGGTCTTGAAAGTGGGCCAACGGCGGATGATGTTCTAAGCAGATACCCCCGCAAAAGCGTTGAATCATCCAGCGGGGAAAAGGTCCCACGGCCCATTGAACCAGTGTGGGCTTCGGGTTGATAACGAAAACGGGGGGAGAGCTGAGCTGAGAACAAGGGGAGAGGGGAGGGAACAGACGCATCGGCGGGACAGGAAACCTCTCCCAGCTGTTCCATCCACTTGTCCATAGCGAAGAAAGAAAAAAAAAAGATGTAAAAGAAAAAGAGGCCATCATGCCTTCCCTAGAACTATACCAACTGAAAGTTGTGTATGCTTGGGTGTGGTCAGGCGTGTGAGGACGACATGTCCCGCGCAACATGAACCAATAAACCTCAAGGCGCGGGTACTTTATCATCCCCTTCTCACACACTCTCTCATACGCTTCCACCCCCCTGACCACCCAAAAGATAACGACGGGACCCAGGGAGAAGTGATAAGGAAAAGGGGGGGGGGATTGCTTCTCTTATCAATTGGGTCCCCTTTTACATGAAAGGCCGTTTCAATCTTACTCCCCCCCCCCCGAAAGAGATAGATAATCCTTCGGCCCGATCAATAACATACGCCTGCTTGTCGCTGTTCTCAAATGATTCCTCGTGTCTTACCTGACTCAACGTGGCCGTATAGGGAACCCCTCAAAGACTCTCTCTGCTCCGTCTGTCATCATATGGCTGGCTCCTCCATCCAGGCAGCGCCGATACCCGTCGGTCTCTGTTAAACAAGGCTGAAGAGGTCGCGCCCACTCACTCATGTCCCGTTCCTCGCGTAGCCTCAAGTCTGTCTCGCCTCATCTCACGCCCCCATCAGTCCCAAAAAGAAACAGCGCAGGGCACGACAACTAGGTCACGGAGCCGCCATCGGCTTCATCAATGAGTGCAGACAACGTCGTGTCATGTTTCTCATTTCCTCTTCTCCCTTCTCTTTCCACTTGCGACTGC
Source organism: Colletotrichum eleusines (assembly GCA_016807845.1). Taxonomy (NCBI): domain Eukaryota; kingdom Fungi; phylum Ascomycota; class Sordariomycetes; order Glomerellales; family Glomerellaceae; genus Colletotrichum; species Colletotrichum eleusines. The sequence goes on along the minus strand of JADEZO010000010.1, from coordinate 2,262,886 downwards.
TACTATGTGACTGCATGGGTCCAACTTTTCCCTACCGTAGCGCCGGCCGTCGCGTCTGTCTGTAGATACCCTCTCTTCCTCTCTCTCTCTCTCTCTCTCTCCCTCATCCTCCATCTGCCGGGCTCGTGTCTCTCCGTCCAAAATGCAACCCCCCTCCTCCCCTTCACTCAAAGCCAATCTTCACCTAAAGACATGGCTTAAACAAACAAAATGCTGCCCCCCCCCCCCTTTTTTTTTCGGGACCAAGTCTAAGTCCCTTGGCCGGGACCAATTCAAGTCATATCATGTCCCACCGTAACGCCTTGCGAATACTGCAACCAAGAAAAACACGTAACAAACCCAAAAAAAAAAACAAGACTCCCATGGTCCCATGCAACAAGAAGACGAAGAATACGCCCGCCGTTATAAAAAAAAAAAGAAGAAAAAAAGGAGAAATAAACCGCCCTGGATCATTGCGACAAGGCTTCCTTCACCATTGTCTCGTCTACCAGTTTCCGTTGCTTCAGAATCTTGACCAGCTCCGTCATGGTCACCGGCCGCGTCAGGAATAGGTCCATCCCACTCGCGAAGCCCTCCTGCCGGGCGCCCTGTGACCCCAGGCTAGTGATGGCAATCACGGTTACCGGCGGCAGGTTCTGCGCTCGCTCAAACTTCCTGATCCGTCTCGTGGCTTCGAGCCCGTCCATGACGGGCATTGTTATGTCTGCACGCCGTTAGACTCTCTGACCTCTCGGGACAACACCATCTGCCCATCCCAAAACGCGGAGCATACCTATGAGAATGCAGCAGAACCGCTGCGGCTGTGTCGTGTACACTTGTAGGGCCTCGAGACCGTTGGAGGCGGTGGTGTGTCGTTTCTGAAGCCTTTTCATGTAGGCCGACAGAATCTGCTTCTCGTCAGCATGCTGCACCGGATCCGTACCAGGTGGGCGAGGGACACAAGCGAACCTTGAGATTGATTGCATTGTCATCCACCAAGAGAAACTCCGACGGTGACTTGGCCATCCCAGGCGAAGCGGGCACGCTGGTGTTCATGCTGCCCTTGACCAGAGCTGCCGACGTGGGCGAGGCCGCCACCGCCGCCGACGGCGGTGCCGGCCGGAACGGAAGCGTCAACGTGAAATTGTTGGAATCGGTCGCGCTGGCGATCCAACTGTCCCCGGCCGACTGCGAGGCATTGTCGGGGGGAGGCGGTGTTACCCTCAGCATCTTCACCGTCTCCGACTGCGCCCTGGGCCTCGTCGTCAGGGTGTCCGGCCTCAACACGCGTGGGCTCGGGGCCAGCGGGGGAAAAGCGTCCGACTGCGGGCTGACCGGCATCGGTCCGCCAGCTGTTTGACGCTGCTTCCAGCGGTCGAGGGCGCAGACCAGAGCCTTTGCGACCTTCCTGGGTCCGGTGCTGCATCTCGTTAGTCCTGCTGCAGCTCAACTCTCAAGGCAACAGGCAACCTACGGCTGTGCGATAAACTCCATGACGGCCTGGGGGCGAAGAGAACGTCTGTACGATGTGGCAAGCTTCTGTGCCGCCTCGGCGTTTCCGCACACCACGACAAGCGGTGTCTCGACACCTCCCGTCTCTGACATGCTGTGCTTCTTGAACGCCTCCTCACTGCACACCATCAGGTCGGAACCATTCGGGTTCCGGCTGTCATCGTCGATCTCAACATCCATCCACTTGAAAGGTAAGCTTTCTACGGGGAGGTCGAGTCCGCCGGCGCGGAGCTCCTCCGAGTCCTCCAAGCCGCGACTGAATCCGCGAACCGACAGTCGAGTGCCGGCCAAGGCCTTGAGATCAGACGAGAACTTCCTGCCACGACTGTTTGCCTTTCGAGAGAGCACGAGCGGCATCGACACCGTCATGCTCGTCCCGTGACCGACTTGGCTTCTCACACTGATCGTCCCACCGAGACCCGTCACAATTTGCCGAACAAGGCTCAAGCCCAGGCCGGTGCCCGGTGCCAGGGCGTCTTCCTGGGAAAACGGGGTAAAGAGCTTGTTGTGGATGAATTCCTCGCTGATGCCTTTCCCCGAGTCGGTCACGGTGAGTACCACCATCGAAGCAGACCTCGACGACTTGTGCACCACCTCCTCCTGTCGTAGATGGATCTTGATGAATCCCTTTGACGTGTACTTGAGCGCGTTTCCAAACAGGTTCATGACAACGCGGCGGATGGCGCCGGGGTTGGTGTGGAACACCCACGAGTACTGCGGATCAATGTCGACGAGAATTTTGACGTCCTTGAGGTTGGCAGGCTGGCTTTCCGAGGGGCCTCGCCTGTGGCCCAGACCGTCGGATGTGGCGATGGCGTCCAGCTTCTCCTGGGCCGGGGTTGGGGGCCCCGATGACGTACCATGTCGAGCCAGTGAAGAAGCAACCATGTGGTGGAAGCTGTGGCCAATGAAGACGCTCTCGATGACTTCCTCCACAAGCAAGTCGAGGTGCACATCCGACACCAGACTCATCATGCCCGATTCGATGGATGCTGACGTTTCCGGCCGCAGACCACGTCCCATCTCGCTGTTGTTCTTGCGCTGGGACTTGGAGGCTCGTAGGAACGTGTTGACCTTGCTATAATCCAGCAGCTATGGAGTGTGTCAGAGTATGCGCAAAAGGGCGTGGCAGCGGGTGGAGGGGGGCTGGGGTGTGCCTACATGATCAATGGTGTCGAGTAGCGTCTTGCCTGATATCTCGATGGTGTGAATGACATCTACCTGAAAAGCGTCCAGCTGGGTATCATGGAGAAGCTCGGCCGCAGCGACGACCCCGTGGAGTGGCGACCGAAGCTCGTGACTCAGGGAACCCAGAATGTCCGTCTTCGCCCTGTCTGCCAAAATGGCGTCGACTCGGATCACCTCGGACATGGTGACCATTCCGAACGCCCGCAGGAAGGGCAAGTCCGCAGCTGGCGTTAGAATACGACTGGCGCTCTTGCTCCAAACAAACCCCCCAGCAAAACATCGCTCCTTCGAAGGATCCCATAACGGAACAATCGCGATGCTCCTTGCGCCCGGAAAGATGTCGATGATGGTCTTGGCCTCGTTCCTCTTGGTGAAATACGAATGGGCAGCCTTGTTCTCGGGCCGCCTGGGGAACTGTTCGGTCTCTTCCGTCGGCGTGATATCGGCGTCATCGCTTTCATAGTCGGCAGCTAGCCAGTTCCCCGCCTCGTCAAAGCTAAACACCTTTCCGTTTGGATACTTGCGAAGCAGTTTCCTGAGAAACCTCTCGCGCAAAGTCTTGCGACCCAGCTGTGGTATGTCCGACCCGCTGCCGCCGCCATCGACTGTGGACGATCTGCCGAAAGTCTTGCACCATCTATCGTTGTCATCTTCGGGTCTTTCCGAGAGGCTGTCTTCGCTGCTTGACAAGTGGTGGTCTGCTACCTCGCTTGCCCGACGAGGACCTGTGACGAGGCCACCAAATGATCCGATGCTGGCATCGAGGAAAAGGGCACCGTCTACTTCGAGGGACTTTCTAATGACCTTGGCCGCCCGGGAAAAGATCTTTATCGTTTCCGACAAGTGCGGATCCGGCGGGGTAGTGCTCGATGTGGTCGTCGCCACCGTAGTTGTTGTTGCTGTGGTCTCGACGGAATCGCTCGAGTCGACCTTGGTAGGAGACCCTATCGCTTCCGGGCTTATCGGGTTGATGCCCGGCCGGACGGGGTCGGCGGTTTCGGGGGATTGGGGCGAAGGCGAGTCCGTCCCTGAAAGCGACATCGCCAGCCGGGGAGGCTCGTAGCCATTCATGGCGGATCGGCGGTCGAACTTTGGCGGTGGAACGGGGTCATCTCTCCCTTCGATGAAATTGCCCAGTCCCTGCACCATGCGCTCGCTGCGGCGGTAGCTTTCATTGACCCTCTTGGCATCGAGATAGTTCATGATGGTCTGGGCGGTGTCGCGCAGGAACTGTACCGAATCGGCATCGAGCCCGGCGCGTGGGCGGTCATCGAAGATGCAGTATACGCCAATGTTTATACCCTTGGGAGATCGGATGGGAACACCTGCATAGAAGCGGTTGTACGGGGCGGCCTCGATGTAGGGACGGTCACGGAACCGCCGGTCAGCTGCGAGATCCGGAACTACGGCTACAGGGAGCTCGTTCTCACTGGCGGGTGCCGACGGGCGTTGGGGGCTGGACGCGTCCTGGGTTGTTCCAACCAAGACATGTTCGCAGATTCCGAATGCGCGAGGGATGGCTGTGCCGCAGAGCCAGAGGTGGTTTTGCGTGGGATACTTGACGTCAGGCGCCAGCGGCATGGAACGAGTCGCCTCGGCGACAATGTACTGGTGGTGGCGATCGAACAGGGAAATCAGAGCGCGGGAAGCATTGAGCCGCAAGGCGCCCAGCTGCGCAAAGGCAGTTAGACCCGTATCAGGCGACGACGCGAGCGAGGAGGGGGGGATCGGCTGGTCGGGACTGTTGAAGACGGCGCTGGGAATGTGGAAAGAATCATATCTTTTGTTACCGAGGTTCGTCAGTCAGTCGGTCAGTCACGAGGCATCCGGACTCGCGAGCGGAGCCAGGGTTGTGAGGAAGGGGTTTATTTACTCACTTGAACGTCTCCCATTCACGGGCACCCTCTGATATCTTGTTCATGCTTCATGCAGGTCGTCGTGCCCATGGTCTGCCGGACGGGTTGATTCAGAACGATGACAAAACACGAATGGAGAAGGAGGTGATGGGAAGGGAGTGTGAAGTTGTTTTTGTTGTTGTTGTTGTGGTGGTGGTGCCCTGTAGTCAACGACGTCGTCAAGCCAAGGCCGGGTCCGGTCAGGTGAGGCAAGGTGAGGTCAGGACGGGTTGGGTCAGGACGGGTTGGGTCAGGACTAAAGACCAAGATCAGGATGTGAATCGGGACAAGAATCGGGACGGCCCAGGTTTAGGTCCGGGTCTTGATCAGGGAGGAGTGTGTATTGAAGGTGAGGCGGCGGGCATGACTGAAATGCCGCCGCGCCCCTCTCCACTGAGGTAAAGCAGGGATCCCCAGAGCCGGGGTGGGCGCTGTGCGAGATGGTTGGGGGGGGGGACATGGCCATTTTTTCGACGGATGGTCTCTGGGCAGCAGCAGGTGTCAAGAGTCGAGTGGTAGCTCGTGTAGGCGTCAAACGAAAGCGCACGTTAGCGCAGGGACTGTCGGTCGAGAGGGGGGGAGAGTGTTCGTGGGCTTGCAGGGCCCAGGCCAAGGCTACGCACATCCTTGCCTGGAATGGGAAACCGGTTCTTTGGGGCGGTTTGGAGATTTGCCATTGCAACCCATGGGGGGGCAGGGCTTGCAGGCGTGTAGCCCAGTCACTCTGTGGAATACATGTAGCCTGTGGGCACTCTCGTGTGTGTGTGTGTGGGCTGGTTGTTGTTGGCGGGAATGTGAGCGGGCTCGTTTGCCTCCGTTTTGCGTTGATGGGTGACCCTCGGAGTTTCTGAGAAGATGCGCTACGTAGCGGAAAGGTTAGCGGGCGGGCTAGAAAGTGTGCAGCTTGCCTATTTACAGCATGGGACAGCTATCCGCTCATTGGCAGCAAGTACCTAGGTAGGTAAGGTCGGTTGTCTTTGTCTTATCTTGTCTCGAGTAGCCCTTGGGATTCAGATGTATGCCCAACCCGAGGTGTACGAGGGAGGAGGGAGTGCCGCAGTGGCGTGGTCCGATCCGGCCAGGTTATCTGGTTCATTGCAGCGGAGAATCAAGGGTCTTGACGTAGACGACCTTAGCGCAGTAGCACGTGGGTGGGAAGCGAAGGCCAAAGGCGGGCAATCAACTACCAAGGTACGTTTGTTTCCATGTGTGAACATGGACCAGTTGGCGAGAGATAAAGCGAACCTGTCCCATGTGCTGCTGTGCAACGCTTCAAGACAGAGATCGGGGGGCTGGCGAGCCAAGTAGCTAGCTAGCTACCTAGCCAGCTAGGTGGGCGAGGTAGGCGAGATGGCGACGTGGGCACATGGCCAGATGGTCTGGGAACGTGGCGTTAGTTAGCCAGGCCCTGTTGGGATGGACAGCGAGACGTCGATAGCTGGATGGACAACAACAGCAGCAAGACACAGACACACACACACACACACACACACACACACATCTCTGGAAGAAAGAAGAGACGGAGACGAGATCCGAGGGCGACCGCCTGCGACGACGATGATGGGCAAAGTTGTAATGGCAATCGTGGTTGCAGTGGGTGGCTCGCATCTTCCGGTCCCAGAGTTGCGTGCGTAGAGTATGTGATGCGTGTGCGCGTATGAATGACATGGGATCGTTGGAAATGGATCGAGGTGTGGCTACGGTCGACGGGCGTCAACTGACCGAGGGAAAAGGTTGTTGCGACTTTGTTCTTCAAGGCTTCGCATCTTGGTTGTCGCTCGGGCATGTGGCTAAACCACTTGAGCAAGGGCTGATGTGCCAGTCTATCTTCATCGTTGTCGTCGTCGTCGACGTCGTACGTTGTACACATGGTGAGTCGGATGTGAGAGCGGAACAGTCCAGTGGCCCAAGGGAAAAAAAAAAAGAAAAAAAAAGAAAAAAGAATCCGGTTGGTTCCCCCAACCACAGAAACAAACGACAGGGGCCGGGATTGATGGTCGGGGCTGGCTCCGGTGCCTTTTCTCTCTCTTTTCCTTGGATCTCGTGGGCTGACTGGGCCCCACTCAAGAACCGGTAGTGTATGCTGTGTGAGAAGTACTGTTCACAGATTCAACAGCCCGACAATGGGCGTTGAGGACGGTATCCGGAACTTGGCCATGCTGTGGGCAGTACATGTACAAGTTCACTACCCAGCCAGGTAGGTACCCCGACTGTATCCCTAAGCCGCAGGGTTACCGTAAGTGCCACGGTAAGTATGTGCGAAGTAGGTAGAGGGTACATGCTACCTAATGTAGTGAGTACATCGTATATTGGGAGTTCCAGAGAGAGTTGCAGAATTCCAATTCCAGTTCCGGCTCATGTCACCATGACTCCCCCACCACCCCTGACGAGGGTCGATGTGTGAGATAAGATGAGCAGTTTGAGCATCGAAAAGGATCGGATGGGGCAAGGCGGATGGACGGATGGATCATGGTTGGATGGACGAGAGCGAAGCGGTGAAGTGACAAAGGGCGGGGGAGGGGTTTGCCAATGTTCCACCTTTTGCCAACAATGATGACGATGATGGCGGGGAGTTGGACAAAGAAGATTGAAACGGCCAAAGGTTTAGGTTATCTCAATGCATCTTCGTTCGGGCAGGGCGAGCAGGGGGGGAGAGAGAGGTACCGTTCGTTTCCTAGTCATTCATTGAATTATTGGGGCTACCTAGGTAGGGAGGGTGATGATTAGGATTAATGGAAAACGGAAATTGGTAGCAGCGACTGTGACGGCCAAGGAGGAGAGCTGTTGCTCTTTCCTTCCGGCTCATTGTCATCGATCCTCCCTTCCATCTACGTGATGAGTAAACTTACTGTAGGTACGGAGTACAGCACCTACCTACAGTACCTACCTACTAGGTATGTACAGGTGGTACGACTGTCGTCAAGTACCGAGGAACAGACAGACATGAGGAAGGAAGGGAGGAAGGGGTGCCCGGATGCCGATTGGAAACTTGGAATGTGTACCTACCTAATGAGAGTTGTTCCAGCCAAAAGCTGAGAACGGGCAAGAGCAGGGCCGTTGACTCGTTCTGCCCCGCTCTTTCCCTTGTTTGGCTTCGACCACCATGTAAACTCTCATCTTGGCCCCCGCAAGTATGTTGTTGTAAAATGTAATTGTGTACTGTGCCGGAGCAGTGCAAGCACTGGCTGTGTCGTGCGTGCTCAAACTCGCGGCAGGAGAGAGAGAGAGTGTGTGTGTGTGTGAGAGAGCCCTGTGCTTGCGTTGCGTACCAACGTACGTACCTACCTACTCAGCTACTGTAGGTAGGCAGCGGGAAGGAAGAGGTTGTCAGTACACAAGTCAGAGGTTCTGTTCCTTCCACCACTGGGGGAGGTCTGGTACGTACCTACCCTATCTTCGTCTCTTCCTGCATCTGTAGGTAGGTAGGTAGGTAGGTGTCTGAGTATGCGCCTTCCAAGTTTCAATCGCGCGGCCGTAACGCTTACGGCCGACGAATCGCTCATGATGTGTGTGCATCGCCTGCACCAGCTGTCTCTCCGTCGTACTCTACACCGTACCGATACATCCTCCTCCTCCTCCTCCTCCTCCTCCCTCTCTCCCTCTCTGTCTCATCGCCAACATGTAATAGACGTCGCCTCTCAGTCAGTCACGCACCCGCCGCCCTCCGTCTAGACCTTCATCGGCACAACTTACAAGACTCGCGGCACTGCATCTGTCCGAAGCTCAGGTCGCCGCTCCGTCTATTTGGCTTTTCTCTACCCAGCAGTCAGTCAGTCAGTCGTCCGTCCAGCCCATGATGAGACGAAGGCATCCCATCCATCTATCCGCCCGTCAGCCTAACCTGTCGTCATCATCCTATCTCGCCGCCAACAGACTACCTCTCCGTACCTACCTACCTGTACCTACAGTACCTATCAACGCCGGCTGTTCCCTGGGAAGCATCGTGGAGCCCAACCCCCCCATCAACCAGAGCCAGAACCTACCGTCACCCATCACCCGTGACCAACCCGCCCAGGCATCTGTTTACCCGAGGGGGGTTTGGTGAGTGGGTATCTGGCGGCATTGCCTGTCTGTCGCCCACGATTGTTGGCCAACCTCTGTCTGGTACACAAGGACCCTTTTTTTTTGGACCCTGATTCAGCCCCTGGCCCGTCGTTCACCCCTGCACCCAACACATCCACTGCCGTTGCTAGGGGGCGGCTTTTCCCTCCCACTCGTCAACGCCCTCAAAGGGGGCACGCGCAATGATACCCTATGGCCCCTCTGGCCCCTGGCATCCCACACCCACTGGGGCACTTCCAAAGGTCCCCCCCGAAAGACCACCCCGATCCCATCACCCGGCTCGGCCACGCCTCCGCATCGAGCCTGGAACGCGACATCGTCCCTATTGCTGTCGCCGGGGGTTCCGACAATGACATCAACCATGATCCGCCTCCGAAGCAACTTCCTGTTGGAGAGCCCTTGTGCAAGAGAACTTTCTGGAGCATTCCGCCAATACTGATGAGAAGTGCCTTGAGGCGGACGATGACTCTTGATGATGACTATTGATGGGCTATACACTACTGCAGGACGACGGACACCAAACTTGGTTTTTCACCCCTATTCTGTCGGCCCGGCCCTCTGTCGCATGAAATCGAATGTCAACCTTCACTGACTGCAGCCCCCCCCCCCCCCTCCCCAAGCACAACATCATCACCGTAGCTGGGGTAAGCAATTGTAAGCCTTTCCCCAGAGAATGGCCACAATGCTTTTCTAAGCATCATCAACCAGCTTCATACTGCCTATGACGCCTTCAAACCCGTTGCCGCCGACGGTGGACAACGGCGCCTCTACCGCAATCGGTGCCCAAACAAACCGGTCCCCGTTCCATCCCAGCACCGTCAGGAACTGCATGGGTTCGCCCGTCCCGACGTCCAGGAACGTCTGCGTGCCCCTGCCGATGAGGCTCGCATTCGTCCATGCCCCCACGGGAAATGTGTAGTTGAGCGCGTACGTGCTCTCCCCAGAGAGGAGCATGACGGCGTCCACGCTCCCGTTGCCGAACCACAACCCACTGTCTCCACCGCTGAAGATGGCCCCCCTGGCGTCCGACGTGGGCTTGATGGTGAAGGAGAGCGTGTAGTTCCGCCCCTTTTGCACCAAAGGAGTCGCGATGCGACACGACGCCGCAAGGATGGCGCCCTCGTCGCCCGTCGCGCACGTCGACGTGGCATGGTAGTTGTTCCCCGACTTATCCTCCACAGTCGTGCCGTTATGGCCTTGTCCCTGTCTGAAGTCGTATTCCACAATTGTCGGTCCCTTGGACGCGATTCTGCGGTCCAGGTTCTGCCCCGGCGCCAAAGGCTGCAGCGCCGAGAAGAGGAATTGATAATCGGCCTCGGCCACCTCGCCTCCCCATTGCTTGTCCGCGAGTGCGGGCAATCCGTCCCGCCACTGGAAGTAGCCCTCGGTCACCGTTGTTGCGTTCGGCCCGTAGTCGTTCCATTGCGGCGCAATGTGCCCCAGCAGCGACGGGCTGTCTCTGGCGGCGTTGTTGGCGGCGTTTTCGCGATCGAAGATGTTGGGCGCAAAGGCTGATCCGTCCGGCGAGCCGTGGAAGATGAACTCGAGGCTCAATGTCGGGCCATACCACTGCGACCATTTCCCCACCGTATACACGTAGTCACCCGAGTTGAGCACCTCGTAGCCGTTGTTGATAAAGTCGTGGAGCGGGTTCGCCTCGAAGTTGGCCCAGTGCTGGATCGAGACTGACTTATTGACGGTCCCGCCGACCGAAGGGGCAAACGTACCCCAGATGCGGACACGCTTCCCGGATGTGCTCGTGATGTGCTCGTTCATTTCGTCCACAAAGCGCGTGTACTCCCCGACGAGTGCCCTAGATGGTGAGCGCGCATACATTTGACCCGTGACCCTGCCGTGACTACTTACTCTTCGCTCAACGTCGGGTCGACGTACTCATCCGCGCCGATGGACACCGTCTTGGTGTGAAACCAGGGGAGAAAGGTATCCCAGATCTTCTTGACGGCCGGAATCGTTTCAGGGTTCGATATGTTCAGCAGGCTCAAGTCGCTGTTCAGCCCGAGCTCCGGCCTCCACTGCGAAATCACCAGCGCGTGCCCGGGGGCCTCGATCTCGGGCAGTATCGTGACGCCCCGTGCTGCACATTTCGTCTGGATGTCGTCAAAGACGTCGCGCGTGTAGGACTCGTTGGCGCGCTTGTTCAGCCCCTCGAGCGAGGGGTCATCGGACAACAGGCGGAACGCGGCGTACAGCGAGAGGGTCCGCTCGCGGGAATAGATGGCGACGTTGTTGTAGAGGTTGTCGCTGAGGTGCAGCTGGAACGTGTTTTGTTTGAAGAAGGACATGTAGGCGCACATGTCGACGAGGAACTCGGGCGGGTAGTAGTGGCGGGCGATGTCGAGCTACAGTACCGGGGGGGTGGCGGTGGGTCAGCGTCCGGGTTCCGGAGTCGGGTTCGCCCCGCGTCGGCGCCGGGTAGCGGCCAGAGGAGGGGAAGAGCTTACCATCATTCCTCGGGTGCCCCAGCCGGGCGTGTCGGTTCCGTATCCCAACTTCACTTCCCCATTGCCGAGGATTAGCTGCTGCAGAAGGGACCGGGTCCCCCACCAGACTCCCAACGGACTCGCGCCGGTGATGGTGACGCCGTCGATGGTGACGTTCAGCGAATACCCCTCGGAGCTCTCACGACCCGCGGCGTCTTTGTAGAGCGCCGCATCGCCGAGCGTGAGGAAAATCGACCCCTGTTCTGCAGCGTCGCCAAGCTCGACTGGGATGTCGAGGCGAAGAGCGGAGGCGAGGTCAGAAGCAAAGGTTGTAGCGAAGGAGTGCAGCGTGGGCGGTATCAGGGTCTGTCCCGCTTCATCGACGGAGTCTGCGAACTCGGAGGAGACAATGATGTTTGTGAGGAAGGCGGGGGGGAGGGTGCTGCCGGTGGAGGTGAAGGGGACCGTTGGGAGGCCAGGGAGCGAGTCGGCGGCCACCGCCGTAAGCGCGAGGCAGATTGGGACGAGTGTGAAGCGCATCGTGGGAGTTGAGCTGCGTCAATTCACGGTCACGATGCCGAGCTAGCTTGAGGGAGGCGGCATCTTGTTCGACTGGAGGATGGGGACAACCTGGCTATATAGCAGCCAGCATGCACGCACCCCTTATCAAGGTAGGCAGGCGGTCTATACGGCGACAATCACACGAGGACATGGCCTTTGCAGGCGCGCCGGGGGGAAGGGCAATCGGGACGGAGAAGTCGAGCGTAGAACGATGATGGCAGCCAAGCCGTCGTCGGCGCGCGCGCGGTGGGATTGAAAAGGAAGAACTACGCGTTTGTAGAAGGTCACATTCGGATTCAACACTACATTGAACTAAACTCCACGCCAGGTGGACGGCGAAAGCTGTAGGAGCATCATCACATTGCATACATGCGGAAGATGCAGCCAATCACTCGAAACTAACTATGCCTAGACGCCGCGCGACAAAGAAGAACATGCAAGTGCACCAGGGCGGCGGAGCTTAGGTTTTGGCAACGTTGGAGCGTTGGACGCAACTTTGCTAACCCTCCAATGTCGGATAGAGGGTCTGTCTATCTGTCTGTCTGTCTGCTGTCAATCTGATAGCAACGTTGCAATCCCTTCCCGTCTTTCGCCCCCCCTATGGTTCGTTCGCTCCATTGTTCTAATCTCGGCCCATATCAGAAAAGGTTGGGCCTGTGAGTGGAGCAAAACCCCTGAAACGGGTTTGCTGCTGGCCGCGCTCGTTCGTGTATTTCCTTGCGCCTTCTTTCCTCTCTCTTCCCCTTCCCATTCCCCATCCGCCGGTTGTAAACTCATGGCCGGCCCTCCTTGAGTGCCCTGTTCCCCACGGAGACGGGAGGTGGGGGTTATCTAGGTACGGACGCTATCGCGAGGTCTTTGGGGGAGGGGCGGGCAATCATGATGTTGCAGGGACCCGGATGGGGTGTCAAGGGAAAAGACGTTGCAGTCTCGATCTGGTGGGACAGCATCGTGTAATGATTACAGTCTAGGTCGACGCTCTTTTCGATGAGCTTTCGGGACCGGAAACTGGTATGAGAAGTGTGGAGAGGACGGAGGTATATGGTATGGATCAATAATAATAAGTCACATTATGGGACTGGGTCTCTTCAACAACCACAAACGGTCATGGCCGGAGTCGAGACGGCGTCACGCCTCGTGCTACACGTACATCTATCTATCAAAGAGACCCGCTGCATGTGAAAGTAGACACACAGCCTCAACCGGGGCGCCCCTCAAAGCACCGCCCGTACCGGATTCTCATCTTGCAGATGAGACACGAACCGCACGGCGGCACTCAGCACGGGCTCGCCGCTCATCTGCGCCTCATACAGCGCCCAGCCCCTAGGCTGCGAGAAGACGGCGTCGTACTGCGCGCCCGTCATCGCCTCGGCCTCCCCGCCCGTCGGGCCCGTCAACTCCTCCAGCTCCAGCGGCGTCTCGCCCCGGACCCTCCTCCCCGGGTCCGCCCGGTCGCGCAGCATATCCAGCACCTCGGCCCAGGACCCGGCCGCCAGGTGCGGCGCGCGCAGGCTGAGCGACTCCAGCCGCTCGCCGCCGCCGACGAGGACGGCGAGGTCGTCGGCGCTGAGGCACGCGTCGCGAAGGTCCAGCCGGCGCAGGGACTGCGACCACCCGAGCGGCGTCGTGGCGTCGCCCAGGACCGTCACGAGGGCCCAGAGGTCCTGGTTCTCGCGGCGGAGCGCCCCGAAGTCGAGCACCGCGTCCTCGAGCGCCTCGGAGGCCAGCGCCGCGCCCGCGAAGCTGCCAAGGGCCTCGAGCTCCGCCGGCCCGCGCGGCGGGTAGGCGGGAGGCCCGTTGCCGCGGCGCAGCACGTCGTGGCCGGGTCTCAGGGCGAAGACGGCCGTCCGCACGCCGCGGACGGCGTCGGCGATGAGGGCGCGCTCGGCGTCGGAGGCGCACGCTAGCCCGTGGTACCGCGCGGGCGGGGTGAGGTCCACGACGAGGCGGGTGAGCCGGACGCCGAGGCGGCCGAGGCCCGCGAGGAGTTCCCGAAGGGCCTCGACGGGGTGGTGGTCGCCGTCGCTGTCGGCGGCGGCGACGGCGGCGTTCGAGGTGCTGTATCGGGCCCACGGGTACGCCGCGGCGTCTTCCCACGGCATCGGCAGCGCGAGGCGCTCCGCCAGCGCCTGCTCGTCGGAGGGGCCGCCGCCGTCGTCATCGTCGTCATCTTGGTCGTCCCAGTGCCGGCGGGACGCATGCCCAGCGACGACCTTGTCGTTGACCATGAGGTCGGTGGCGTGACGCATCCGCGCCATCGCGCGCGCGACCGCGGCCCCGAACCCGGGGCGGACGGCGGCGCACGCCTCGCTGCGGCGGCCGTAATCGGCAAAGGCGTCGTTCAGGAAGGGCGAGGACCGGTCGTCGAGGGGCCGGGTCCACTCGTCGACGCGCGCCCTGTGGCTGACGAGGCGGTCGTTGCGCGTGCGGGGCGCGAGGGCGGGGTCGGAGGCGGCGGCGAGGAGGGTGCTGACGGCGAAGCGGGAGAACTCGGCGAAGTCGGCGGCGAGGGGGATCGGGTAGGTGGCGAGGGTGACGCGGAGGCGGCGGACGCCGGGAGCGACGGTCGGGTGGCGGGAGACGGCGTCTAGGCGGGCGAGGGAGGCGGGGGTGATGGAGACGTCGAGGACGCGGACGAGGTGGGGGGCGGCGAGGGCGGCTAGCAGGCGGTTGGTGAGGCGCAGGTTGCGGATCGTGGCGAGGTCCCGCGGCGGCGGCAACGGCGGTGCTGCATGGGATGTTACTGGGTACTTGGATGGTGCTGGAAGGGATTCGGGAGCCGGCGCGGGATCCGGGTGCTCGTCGCGCGTCTGGGGGACACGGCCGGCCTCGCAGTAGGCGACGACGCTGGCCAGGATCTCGGGGGGGAGGTCGTCCAGCCTCAGCGGTCTCGGGTCCTTGCGTCCGTCGTCTGCCATCGTGGAGAAGGGGGGGGGGTGGGGGGTTTGGGTGGCCTCTGAGTATGTAGGTGTGATGTTTGTCTGAAACGGGGGAGTGCTTTGTGTTGTTGTTTCTGTTGTGTTGTTCATCGTCGTTTGCGAGCGGTGGCGCGGGAGGGAGAGGGAGGGGAGGTGGATGGCGTCCCAGGGGCGTTCGAGGGGGACGACAAATCGGCGAGTTCCAACGCGTCGCCGCGGGAGACAAGGGTTGGATCAAGCCCCCCCCCCCCCAATTACGGACCGCGTATAATACCCTGTCCGCATCCATCAGCATCCCGTCCTCCGTCATTGAGCTGCCCCTGAATGGCCGGAACGGTGAACGGCGGCGGCATCACCGTGGGAATCAGTTGGCTGATGACGAACAATGTTTCTCCTGTGGCATTTGTGACCAAGACAAGGTGGAATCCGGGGCGGGTGTGGTGGTAGCACATGGTCAGCGGGAGGATGAGGTCGCATGTCCCAGGCTACTTGCAGTTTTCAGAGCCTCACGCGATGTCTGGATATTGGTATTACAGAATCAGGCTGGGCAATAGTCTCCCGACTACAAAGCACGATCAAGTCTGTTTTGGGGGGGGGGATAATTCGCCAATGTTGTGACATCCCTTGGATTTGTGTAGACCCGGTTTAGGGAGAAAGCATTCAAGTGGATAATTCATGCTTCCATTCCGTACGGGACGAACGTTTTGGAATGCGTTCGTCCTTGTCGATGTAATGTGTTCAACATCGAAAGCATCCCTTGTCTTCGGAATGTCGCCCCAGCTCTACACCAAAGCTCGTCGGGAAGATGTTGCCACGGACTTTCAGCACAAAAACATCGAGCATATTTAGAAATGAAATTACTCAAGTTAAACGTGTCTAGAAAAATACACATAATCATCCCAACCGCCACGGCGTCCTCCTCAACCTCTCCATCCCTGTATTTCGTCAAGAGTAAGGACGTATTCGCTGTCATATATCTGCCGTTCGTTAGCCCGCAACTTCTGTACAAAGGATACAGACAGAGTTTTTCTTCTTCTTCTTCTTCTTCTTCTTCTTTCTTTTTTTTTTTTTTGGCAGAACCACATACCTTTTTCAGGTCCTCGACGCTGTTCCACTCTGGGTTGTTGATAAAGGTGTCGCCCCAGACGCAGAAGTACAGCCAGTGCGCCCCGTACGCCTGGAGGAGGTCGGGAAAGGGGGCGCTTCCGACCTCGGCTGCCGCAATGAGCTTCTTGTCCTTTCCGAGGGCGATGAGGTCGTTGTACTGCGCCGTCATGGGCTAGAAAAGAATGTCAGTCACGGATTTCGGCAGCTGAAATATAGCATTGAGGGGAAGAAAAGGGGGGGGCAAGGCAGAGAGAGAGAGAGAAAACGCACCCCGTGGCCCTGGGTGTAGACGTCCGTGCTGAGGACGTCGACGGTGTCGTCGCCGGGGTACCAGTCTGCCGCGACCGAGTTCCAGTTCCAGATGAGGTTGTCGAGCCCGTGGTGGTTGGTGAGCCGGTCGTACAGCAGGGCCCAGAGCGCCTTGCAGGCCTCGGGCCCGCGGGCCCCCCACCAGAACCAGGCGCCCTCGGCCTCGTGCAGCGGGCGCCAGATGACGGGGACGCCGGCGTCGCGGAGCCGCGCGAGCTGGGCGGCGATGGCGTCCATGTCGCGGACGATGAGGGTGTAGTTTGCGCCGGCCGGGTCCGCGAGGGCGGCGGCGACGTCGAAGTCGGTGGCGCGCGTGTAGAAGCCGCTCCACCACGGGTTCTCGGCCGTGTCGTAGAGGCCCGCCGGCGCGTTCCAGTGCCAGAGGACCGAGACGATGCCGCCCCGCGCGTGGTGCACGATGGCCTCCTCGACGGCGGTGCCGACGGTGCCGTGCTCGACCCGGCTGGGCGTGTAGTCCATCAGGTCGACGCTGACGAGCGCCGGCAGCCTGCCGACCGTCTCGTTGACCCAGTCGGCGTACGAGAGCTCCTGCTGGCCCGAGAGGATGTGCTTGCCGTAGATGGAGCGGAGGTATCCGTAGAGCGCGTTGGCGTCGGCGTTGGCGTTCGGGTTGACGAGGGCGGCGTTGATGTCGTGGGGCCCGCGCGGCTCGGTGGCCGTGAGGGTGACGGAGTCAATGAGGTACCTGTATCGCGGCGTGAATCAAGGTGTTCATACAATATAGTAGTAGTAGTAGTATGCAGGGAGGGAGGGAGGGGGTTTATCATGGGCCGTACCATCCCCAGTTGCTCACGATGTCAATCGTGTTATTGCCCTCGTTCAGCAACACCTGGCCGGCGTTTACGTCGGCCCAGGTCTGGCCGGCCGTCAACAGCACCTCGCTGGCGGCGCCCCCGTTGAAGACGACGCTGGTGCGCTTCTCGCCGTAGATGGCGGCGTATCTGATGCTCAGGTCGAAGAGCTTCTGGCCTTCCCCCTGGCAGTCGACGTTGATGGTGAGCTTGTCGGCGGCGTCGTCGAAGCCGGTCACGTAGCCAGCGCCTGGGTCACGGCACAGATTAACACAAAAACATTCTCACACATGGTGTGTGTAGTAGGAAGCCCCTCGCGTACCCGTGAAGCCGGCCTGGGCCGTGTCGACCGTCGTTCCGGAAAGGACCCCGCTCTCGGCCTCGTAGGTTTTGGGCCCGGTGCTGCCGATGCAGCTCTGGGAATACGCGCCGACGGCGAACGCAAAGGCCGCGCAGAGCGAAAGCTTGGCGGATCTCGTCATGGTTTCACGCAAGACCAACGAGGGGCCGTGTCGAGGCTGGAGGAAACAAAGGGCTGAAGGAAGATGGGCTGGGACTTCACATCGTTTCTGGGAACGGGAAAAAAAAAAAAAAAAAGAGAGAGAGAGAGAACGAGGTGGTATTATACATACATACAATACATGTGGTCGATCCAGGTACCAACCACATGGTCTTCTGGTCGAGCTTGGCTGTGTGTCCCGACTGCTACCTCCCCGATGCGTATCATTCCCGCCATATGGCGTAGGAGGACCGCAAAGGGGACGACGATCTTTGAGGAGCCAAGGGCGGCGGAGCTTAATCTTAACCAAGCGCCTCCGCAGTCTTTCCGTTTAAGCACGTCCGTCCGGTGTTATATTCCACGGACCGTGGTATTGTACGGGGGGATGACGGATGGGGCTTGGCTCTCTCATGGTTGTGAGGACGGAACGTCGCACTCCGCACGCGGCAAAGGGATCGTAGGGCCGGGGGCACCACCATCTCGGGCAAATTCCTTTTTCTCTCTTGGGAATTCTCCATCATCTATCGCGACCCGGGGTCTTTCACCCGTCGCCAAGTCATAGACGGTTCGTCCAAACTTCCCAGATCCGTTATGTATACCCATGGGATGGCCCCCTCCATCATTCCAGTCTATATAATACATGGATGGCCTCGGCCATCGCCGTCGATGACTGGAAGCACATGGGCATGCCTTGTTCTACGCTCCAAAAAAAAAAAAAAAAGGAAGGGGGAAAAGGGGTGCGGGGGAGCACTCTCTGCGAGTCAGAATCCCAGAGACATCGTGGTTGGCCTACCTATTATACTCAGTATATGTACCGGGTGAACTGCACTAGACCGCTTATGGGGGCCAAGAGCGACTGTATCATCAATATTCTGCTACCCTATTAATCGCCGGCTCGCGAGATATAGTCGTTGATATCCGCCCGGTTGGCTTAATCGGCACCCCGTCTGGGCACATAACGAACGCCAAGGTAGCGGGCTCACCCGTAGTAGCGTAAGCCCCATTGTACATGGATATGCATATCAGAATTATATTAAATATGTCATGTTTATTTACCAGCAATGTCGCGCCATTTCCCCCCCCGGAGATTTGCCCTCTTTTTACCTTCCCCATTCGCCCTTACACGCCCAATCCGCGCGCTCTCATGCAGAGCAAGCAAGCCCTTGCTCCGCCAACCACATGTCCTCTCTCACACACCCCTTGGCGTCGACACACTTTACTGCCCAACTAACCCATCGGACGTGACCGCATCTCTAATATTTCCTTGGAGCACTTTTTTTTTTTTTTAAAAAAAAACAAGTCATTTGGCACCGAAAACCCGTCCGACGGGGGGATTCGAGCCACTACGAGCTCCGTCCGTCTGCTGCTGTTCTCAAGTACCCGTCCGCTTCCTGACTTCCACCTCGCCGCCGTAGTCCGGCAGGACGATCATCTGCCTGATCTTGTTGGGCGGCCTGGGACCGGGGCCCCCGCCGTCGTCGCCGCCCTTGATCCGGGCGTCGTAGTTGAGGAGGAACTCGACGAAGATGCACTTGATGACGTAGACGGCGAAGAAGCGGCCGGGGCACGCGTGCGGGCCGTGTCCGAAGTTGAAGGCGTCGGGCCCCGTCGTCGCCGCCTGGTGCTTCGTCTCGCGCCCGGGCTGCTCGCGGAGGCGGGCGAAGCGGAACCCGTCGAACTCGGCCGGCGGCGCGTTGCCGGTGCCCGCGTTGTAGTCGGCGCTGAAGGTGTTGGTCGAGGGGGAGTGGCTGGAAGCCGCGTAAGCATGAAACTGGTGGTTTTTGGGGGAGGGGGGGGGGTTGAAGCATGCGCGCGCGCGCGGATGGGAGGAGACTTACTAGACGCCCCACAAGGGAAACGAGATGGGAGTTCCGGCGGGCAGTTTCAGGCCGTTGGAAAAGGTCTTGTCCTTTTGAAGTCTCCGTGATGTGCCGCCTGCGCATGTGGTTGTCAGCGACTGCGAGAGTTTGGGGGGGGAGGGGGGCAAACCCCGTTCGGGGAAGTCTCGCCTACCAAAGTTCAGCGGGCTCAGGCGCTGGCTTTCTTTGATGAAGCTGTCCAGCTTCTTGAGCTTGCCCATGGAGCCCTTGGAGAGGAAGGTTTGTCCGTCCTCGTCCGTCTCCGCGCCGTCTTGGGCCATCACCTGCTCGATTTCCTCCCGGAGAGGGGCGATGTACTCGGGGCGACCTAGGAGATCGTAAAGGGCCTGTGTGTGTGTGAATCAGCAAAGGGGGCTGCGCGACGTCGGGACTCGTCGGAACAAGGGTAGTACGCACGAATGTGGCGGTGGAGGACGTGGTGTGGATGGCGGCGAAGGACAGCAGCATCTGGTTCGTCCCCATGTGCTCCGAGGTCTTGTCCCGGGGGGACGCGTGCTTCATCATCCAGGACACAAAGGCGCCGGGGGCCCCGGGCTTGGCCGGTTTCTCCGCGAGGGCACCCTCGTTCCGGAGCACCTCGGCCACGAGGGGCTTCATCCACTCGTTGGCCCTCTGGAGCGCCCGCCGCGTGTGGCGCACCTCCGGGAGGAAGGGCAGCACCCAGGGCCGGAGCCAGGGGTTCCATTCCAGGGCCGCCATCCTGCACTTGCTCACGTCCGTCGCGAAGGTAATGGAGGCCTTTATCCACTCCTCGTCACGGCTGAGGGGGAGCCCGACGAACACGCGGCCGCTCATCTGCGCCACCAGGCGGAGGACCACGTGGTAGGCGTTGAAGGACTTCCAGTCCTGCAAGCCCCCGAACATCTGCTTCATGGTGAATTTGACCTCCTCCTGGATGGGCAGCAGGATGCCCGACAGGTTCCTCGTCAGGTCGACCCGGACCGCATCGCCGACTTCGTGACGGGGCTCGCCGAGGTGGGTGTATTTGCCGAGGAAGATGTCGTAGATCTCGGCCGCGAAGGAGAGCTCCGACTCCGGGGCGTGGATCACCTCCTGGTAGAGATTCATGGGGAGAATCACGCGCGGGGGGTCGCTGGGCACGACGAAAGCGGACTCTGGATACTGTTGTGGGGGGCGACCGCGACTCCCGGTCAGCGTTGTGATTTGACTTTTTGCTTTCCCCCCCGCAACGATCAATGAGGTTCTTTCGGGTTCATTACCTTTTGATGTCCTTCGATGACCGCCTCCGCCATGCTCTGGGCGGCGGGGGACCCGACCACCGGTAGATGATAGCTCGGCTTGTACTTCTTGCGCAGTCGCTGCACAGCGAGCGTCGCCGTCGCGGCGACGGCGACGAGGAGCCAGATCTGCCACAGCATGTTCGTCGATGGGTTTTCCCCGGCTAAAGGTTGAGTTGCTGACGTCGTTGGGGAGAAAGAGCAGACTCGGTGGAACACAAGCGCAAGATATCATCTCTCTGACATCCTTGCTAATGTATGTAATAGTACCACACACACATTGGGGAGGATTGAGACGCCAGAGCTCCTCCGTCCCAAAGTCTCACCCCGTCTTGCCGAGCCGAGGTTACCCAAAGTTCCACTGATACAGAGGGATCTGCGGGGCAATCTTAGCCCTTTCGATGTCGTAATACATATTGTGAGCAACGCATCGCCAGGGTTACAATCCACTAGCTTTTAGTGCCGCCGACGGAGAGGCGCTTACTGAGACGGGCCGCTAAAATTTCTCCACGTGCGAAGTGCTTACCGTCTGGGGCAATTCATATAAACGGTTTGGCCTCTTATCGTGCTGGCGTTTCTTTTTGACGTCGTACGCGGCGAGCCGAAGGGGGGTTATGAGACGGGCATCGGGTTCCGTAATCCAATAACACGAAGCACATACCCGAACATCACGGGCGCCATCTGCCACTAAGGTAGCCGGTGGTAGCCAGTGCTTACGCGCTTATCAAATCCTTGCGCGCGGATCGCTTCATAACGAATCCCCGCATGGAAGCTCACTTTTTTTTTTCTTTTTTTCTCTCATCTGTTCAGGCCGTCGGGGTGGACGCGTACGAACACGCCCGATGGAGGTCGTGCCTCGCACCACGCTTGGCTCTCCTCCGTGTCTCGCGGTCCGAGACGGCACAGGATCGGGCCAGGTCGTACCCGTTCCAGGCGATGGGAGGGTATCCCTCCTGATTGACGCGCGGGAAGGAAAAGTCCCTCACCATGTTGCGGAGCGTCTCGGCCACCGGGGTGCCCGGCGGCAAGTTGCCGGCAAAGTCGGGATGCGACATCCAGTATGCCACCAAACCTGCCACGTGGGGCGCGGCGATTGAAGTGCCGTTGACCTTCAAGAAAAACTCACTCATGGCGAGGGGGCCCGCACACCTGGCCTCGACCCCGATGGCATACGTCGTTACGAGATCGCCGCGCTGGCTCATCGGGGCAATCCGGAAATCCCTGTCGGCCGCGCCCACCACGATGATGGGGAGCTCGTGGGCCAGTGTTCCAGGCAACTTGCTTGGCTCGTGGAAGCCCTCCTGGAACATGTTTCCGGCCGCCGCGACGACGGGGATGTCCAAGCCGATCAAGCGCTTCAAGATGCTGCGCATCAATATCAAGTAGTGAGTGTCGGGCGCCCTCACTAGGACCGACGTTGTGACGACCGCCTTGCCCCTGAGCCCTTTTGCCTTGATGTCGTTGACGACGGCGTTGAAACCTTGGAGCAGACTGTAGTCGCTCAAGTCGATGCGTACGACGGCGAGATTCGCGCGCTTCGCGACCCCGGTGAAATAGCCGACGACCTTGGAGGCCGCGCAGGTCCCGTGCATAGAGTGCGTCATATGGACGTCGTGGTTCTTGGCGACGGTCAGCCAGCGGCGAGTGGCGTCGCCGCTGGCCTTGGTGAACTCGCGGTGCCGCAGGTCAAACGGGCCGACGTCGACGACGTACACGGTGATGCCGTGGCCGGCGATGTCGTCGTACCGATAATCGGGGAGCGGGTCTCTCTGTCTCGGCGGCGTCGAGAGCGTACGGAGGTCGAGGAGGTCGTCAAAAGGGTTCGGGCTCTGCGAGACCTCGGCACGCTTCTGCGTCGTGTTATCCAGCTCCGGCTCCGACTCGTCGCGTGTAAGCTCCCTGTTGATGGCGGTCCCGGCGACGACGGGGTGGGCTTCGACCTTTGCGCGTTGGTCGGGGGTGAGGTTTGCGCGCCAGACCAAGGGGATTTCGGCATCGTCCACAATGGTGTCCATGTTGTGTGCGCCGACCAGGCTTGCCAGGGTGTCGCTGAAGCCATCGCCGTCGGCCTTGGCAGTGTTTTCCCTGGCGAAGATGATGTAGTCTGCGCTTGCGGCGCTTGGAGGCGACGGGGAAGAAGCCGTTCCCGGTTCGGACTGTTGTGAGTAACTCACTGAAAAGAGGGCAAAGAAAAGAATGATGGATCGGATCGAATACATGATGAGAGCAATGGCTAGGAAACCCAACCTGGCAAATGACCAAATGTTCGAGAGCTCGGCGTACGGACAGAGTTGTCTCGAGGCCATTTGTCTTTCTGATATGGTCCCGGTCGGATGACATATAATAGAAGTACGGACGAACAGGTGGGGGTGGTGACGCCTTCCGCATTACCCGCTTGATCTATTTCCGACGCGTGGGCATAACAGTCCAGAATTAAATTAATGAGTAATAAAGCTCTCAAATATAATGTAATTGCGCTTCTATAGTGGCATCTGCTCTCAAAGGCGGGCATGCCGATCTTGTACTATATTTTTTTTCTAGAACGCCACTATAAGAAATTTATCTAAAAAAACTCTCTTTCTTGTTAGTCCTTTAGCTTAATAAAGACTCTATTAAACCTAAAAAGAAAAGAAAAAAAAGTCTCTTGATCGGCTTTTCTGTAAAATAAAATTTTACGTATTTGGTTTATATTTAAGTTTTACATATGATAGAGATATCATGTAACTAAGAAATAATACTTATGCGTGCACGTACTGTGTGTCTAAAGTACCGAGAGCCCTGGCAACCCCACTGTACCTGTGCGTTTATTGATAAGGCATCCCAGTTCTGTTCTGTTTGTGGGACAAACATACGATGTATTCCGAGGCAAACTTGGGACCCCAGGCATTGCTATGCTTGTTCCTCCTCAGCCAACATCGACCGCCCCATGTTTGACTCTAGCAACTGGAATCCTGACCAACCCCATGAGGCTGACCATGGCCTCCAAGAGACCCGTTTCTATCCACAACGCTCTTCACCCCGTCATTCACAAGCTACTACGTACAGACTCCTAGCCGATATTAGAGGAGTAGGGTTTAATAGTTGTTAAGCTCTACTGCATGGAAAAACGCGTGACAGAGGAGCTAGCTGACCTGGATATCCCCGGGAGTCTGAGCAACGGGGGGATCCTTTGTGAATATAACTTAATATCTATATAGAAACTAGACTCTTCAAACCTAAATCTAGCCCTGTAGGGAGAGCTTGCCATAATCAACGATAGATATAAGCCGGCATATAACCCTATAACCGTAGTAGTTGCCTACCCGAATGAGAATTGGCCTGTAGGCTTCCCCTTTCGATCATCAGCCATCAACTAATAGGACGTCATAATTATATAAGTAAGCCCGGACCACTTTTGCCGGGACTCCACGGGAATAACGGAGGGGGGATGTAAGCTTGTCTGATCACTCTAGAAGAGGTATGACATGACGCCAACGAGACCCAAAGTCGCCGAAGGGTCAGAAGTCCTGTTTAAGATGGAGGAGCAACAAGTAACGGTAATATGCTGATTCTACCCTGGCTAATAACCCTCTGCGGTAGACTACCCCAGATTGTCAGTAGTTGGGTTAGGAGGCCACCATTCAATAGTTTTTAAACACATCAGTCACTGTCATCGTTCCTCCCCAAGTCGGGTTTTCTACGGCTTTTGTGGATTGTCGGCTATAGGATTAATTACCCCAAGTTGTCACCAGGAAGATCGGGAACGCTTCCGCCAATTTTTCGCAGGGGTAAAGACTCAAGTCAATGGCAAGCAAACGTCACCGGCGTCGAGATTCATACAAAATAGGACCAGGCCGTTGCTTTGGTAGAAGATAGACAAGGGGCTAGTTTGCTTATTCGAAACTCGGTCTGATTGACTGCCTGACGATTCCGACGTTGTGCGCCAATCTCAATCTTTCAACACCCCCCGGATCTCTATTCCGTCTTCGCCTCCAAGCGCATGTTTGTCCCGGCAATCTATTCGAGATTACCCGAAAGGCCACATTACCAGTAGCCAACGGCGCGGCACGTCACATCGGCTTGAAATTCTCGGAGGAGGAGCCATCTCTTCCAATCGGGGCTCTTGGCCTGCTCGGCATTTCCTCATCTGCGTGCCAGATGCCGGGCTCCGTCCAGGGACAACGATCAGAACGAGAAGTTGCTCTCTGGAAGGCAATCTATCAGACACGGCTCGCCATCTCGCGCCATTCAACGTCGTTCTTTTCTGCCCAGCATGGTGCGCTGATCTCACCCCAAAGAGACTTTGCGGACAAAGGAGAACTCTGCGTGTTTGCCATGCCCTTCAATGGTCACACGGAAGCGTTGCGATGCGTCGACGCACCTTTGGTTCCGGTCCTCAGATGGCAATCCAAGCTCTCCGTGGTTAGAGAACATGCCATTCTTGACCTTGACTATCATGGTCTTTCGCCCGACTATTATAAAAAGGACGAGCCGCCATGTTCGAAATCGATGTTGCTTCTTCTCCTTCGACATGCAATCAAGCACCGCCGGTCGAGTACTTGCAACAGTCAACTTCTCTCACATAGACTTATCCGAACTTTTGAAAATGCATTTCGCCTCCGTCCTCGCCCTCCTTTCTGCCTTGGGCGCCGTATCGGCATCGCCACGCTACGGCGTCCCGGGCCACCGCTTCCGCCGCGCGGCAGCGGCGTCCGCCAACCCCTTTGAAGGCAGGAAGCTCTACGCCAACCCGACGTGGGCCGAGAAGCTCGAGCAGACCTACGACGCCTTCATGGCCCAGGGCGACACCGAGAACGCCGGAAAGGTCCGCACGATCCAGAACATCGGCACCTTTGTGTGGATCTCCAACACCGCCAGCCTGCCCGACATCGACGCCGCCATCGCGGGGGCCCGCGCGGTCCAGGCCGAGACCGGCGAGAAGCAGATCGTCGGCCTGGTGCTGTACAACCTGCCCGACAGGGACTGCAGCGCCGGAGAGAGCGCCGGCGAGTTCAGCAGCGACAACAACGGGCTGCAGCTGTACAAGGACACCTACATCAAGCCCTACGCCGAGAAGCTGGCTGCCGCGAGCGATCTGACGTTTGCCGTGGTCCTCGAGCCCGATTCCCTGGCCAACCTCGTAACGAACTTGGTAATAATTCGAAAACGTAACGCCCATGGGAATGTCTCTTGACTGACTGTGGCCTCTGTAGAACGTCCCGCTCTGCGCAAAGGCCCAGCCGGCGTACGAGCAGGGTATCGCTCACGCCATCGCAAGCCTGCAGTACGACCACGTCGGCTTATATCTCGATGCTGCCAACGGAGGCTGGTTGGGTTGGGATGACAACCTGGGCCCTTGTAAGCGTTTCGGATGACCCTGCGGCATAATTAATACCAACAAAGCTAACATGATACTTGCAAGCGGCCAAAATTTTTGGCAAGGTTGTAAGGATGGCTGGCAATAACACAAAGATTCGCGGGTTCTCTACCAACGTTTCCAACTACGTGCGTACATTGGCCGGCAGCCTCTAACAGATGCGACAATGAGACTCTAACATACCGGCAGAACCCCTTCCACGCCAACCCTCGCGCGAACTACACCGAGTGGAGCAACTCCTACGACGAGAACAACTACGCCATCTCCCTCACCCCTCTTCTCGAGGCCGAGGGCCTGCCCTCCCGGTTCATCATCGACCAAGGCCGCGTCTCCAACAGCAGGGAGGAGTGGGGTGACTGGTGCAACGTCAGCCCTGCCGGCTTCGGCATGCTGCCCGGCACCCCGGTGAACAACACCCACGTGGACTCGATCGTCTGGGTGAAGCCTGGCGGCGAGAGCGACGGTCGCTGCGGGCTCGAGGGCGCTCCTGAAGCCGGGGCCTGGTTCGACGAGTACGTGCAGATGCTCGTCAAGAACGCCGATCCTTCCATCGTTGCGAGCAAGATCTAGATGCCGGACCTTCAACGACGAGGACCCACAGTGGGCCGGCCCGCGGTGCTGCTAAAAGGTTGAAACCCTTTTTACTGTCTATGTATTTTTTCATAGAGACGTATATACAAAGTCATGATGAGGGTTATCCAAGGGGCGCGCACACCTGCGAGCACTTTGATCCTTGACCTCCAAGTCTCGACCCTGAGGGGTCCTGCTACTTTGCCTACAAGAGGACGGGGTATCACAGTATTCACGCTTTACCACAACCGTTTCCAGCGAATTTTGGCATCCCTGTCCGGTGGGACGGCGGCTGAGCCGAAGTAATGCGGGTCGTCAATCGGTGGCCGTTCGGATTTGGATCCGTCCTTGCAAGTCCAATCCACGAATTCCAGGTCGAACCTCGTTATGATCATGGCAATGGACAGCATGATCTCCTGTTTTGCGAAGAAGCGTCCGGGGCAAATCGAAATTCCTCCGCCTAATCGATGCGCACGGGTTGTCAGTTACTCAGAATGGTTCAACATGTAGCCGAGGCCGAAGATCCCAGGAGGACGAGGACGACTCACCGTATGGGAAGAATTCGCTGGGCTTGGCGCCCATGACGAACTGCCTTTCTGTCGTCACAGCACCCGTATCCCCGTCCACTTTTTTGACCTGTTTGATGTGTCTCTCTGCCCAGAACTCCGAGGCAGGATGGCCGTCTTGACCCCATGTCTGCTCGTCGAGATGCACGAGGTTCGTCAGAGCCTGCACGATGGCCCCCTTCTCCAGGCGGTAGCCTTGTAGTTTTGTCGGCCGAGAGACCTCTCTGGTGATGGCGATCGAAACATGGAGACGCATGCACTCGGTATATACGGACTGCAGCAGCGGCATCGAGACGAGCTTTGCGGTGTCAAAGGAGCGTTCTCCCGTCACGGGATCTGTTATGATCGCTTGAAGGGCCTCGTCGCGGAGGGCCTCCAACAGCGAAGGATCCCGCAAGGCTTCCATGAGAGCCCACGTCGTCACCGGTATGGTGTTTGCGTTGATACTGAACTGTCAGCAGACGAACGCCTTGGCGAGACGGATGGTTGAACGAGAGGCGAACTCACCCGAGCACTGAAATCATGTGAAAACCTGCTCTGGTCTGCATAGACATGTCTCTATCGGCCAGCCACTTCATAAGCGTGCGTACGTAGCGGGACCCAAAAACCGGGTCCCAGTCCGAGTCAGCATCGGGCCCATCCCAGTCGAACGTGGAGAAGGCATCCTTCATGAACGCCTGCGTCATGCGGTTCAGCTTGTCGCGTTCTTCGGCCGGCCTGCGGTTGATCCACTTCGGAAGGCCGTACACGGCCTGGACGCCGATGCTGTCGAAGCGCCAAAACTGATCAATGTAGTCGGGCACCACTTTCAAGATCCTCGTGCCGCACAGGGACTTGAGCGCGCTCTCCCCCATGTCCTTCCGCAGGAAGTCGAGCAGCCGCACCGTCGCCCATTCCCCCGACGGCTGCTTCTCCAAAGCCCGGCTGAAGAACTTGGTGAACATGACGGCCAGGCGGCTCGTCGACTCGGTCCTGGCGATGTTTTCTATGGTGAGGTGGTGGAGCTGGTACCAGTACCTCTGGTCCTGCGGGACGTTTTCGCAGCCCGGGGCCGGCGTCTTGCTGCGGCCCGATTTGTCCTTTGATAGCACCTCGACGTCTTCCTTGGACGAACCTTGCAGGTTTTTGATGACCAGCATGATGAACTTTTCATAGGTGAAGGTAGACGACGATCGGAATATGGCCTGCACGGTCTCCTCTCCCTTTACTAGGTATAGGCGCACCGGCCCAAGCCAGAGTTTGACGACGTCGCTGTGGACCATGGCACGGCTTATGGGGGGCATCAAAAGTCAGCTCCGGGACGTGTCACTACAAGACTGCCGGGGCAAGTTACCTGGCGCGGTCCATCAACGTCGGCAGGTTTGTCATGTACTGATAGGTATTGCCGACAAATGGCAAGACCTCGGGAAGAGAGGGCGGCTCATCGTGGCCTCGTTGCGCCAGAAGGACGTAGACTGCTGCCAGAACCACGATGCAGGTAACAAAAGGATGGTCAGCTACAATCCGCAGCAACGCGGAGCCTGTAAAATACATGTTGACGATGGATAATCTAGCGACTACACATGGTATTGATATGTCGTGCAATATGAGGACTGGCCAGCAGCGGTGAGGGTTTTTTGACACATGCGGGGTTAAACGAATGTTGGAGAATGGAAAGGAAGAGAGGTTTGCTTATTGATTTATTTAAATGGCACCAGCTGCTTCAAAAATAGACAACGCAATCGGCGTTGCATCGGGATCAGGAGTGATGGACATCCATGCATGGTTTGGTCGTTGGCTGCCGGTCAGCGAGTAAATTACTCGTACGTTTTTGGCTGGTTTGCCTCGGACATCTCTCTCCATTAAGGTAGAGTAGGTACATAACGATAGCGACACAGTCAGAAAAGCACAGTATAGGTAAGTAGCATACCACCACGTATTTAACATGGTAAACAAGGTTTTTACATTTTAGAAACACAGTGTAGACTCTTGTAACCAAGCCTCCCTATCGACTCAAAGCTGATAGAGCCTCTAGAGACGACCCCCTCTAGTTGCTATATCCAGTGTTTTAAGTCTGCTGCTGTGACTGTTTCGCCATCTGTTCTACCTACACCTCGACACTTGATCGTCCAGTTCGGCAAGGCTCTTCAATCTTGCGGCCTTCGAAAGCTCCAAGGCATTCTCTAGAGCGCCGGTTCAAGGCGCAAAGACCTAGGCCTCCTTAGTTTCCAAGAGGTGCTGTGTGCGGCGGCGAGTTGAAGCATGACGATCAGAAGTGGGCTATTTGGGCAACAGTGCAGAAGCTGGCGGGCAAGGAAGGCCTTGTCAATCAGAACATGAGAATACAACCTATCAAAAACACCACGTCCTTACGAAGAAAGATATCTCTCCATCGCCGCGCTGACCAGCTGGGTAAACGTTTGTCCTATCCAAGGCAGCCCCCCCCCTTGTTCATCATCATCAGAGTCTTCCAAGCCCAAATCTCCCATTCGCGACGCAACATCCGATGCATGAGAGGTCGTGGTCCACCTCCCGTCCACTTTTATCGATGACGTGAAGCTATCGTGGTTCCTGTAAATCGGCTGGGCTCTCTTCCGTATCAAGTCGAACGCGTCCCGGCGAACCCTCCCTGTCATTCTGTTCATCATGATCTGTCGTTTCTCTATGCCCTCGGCGCCCTCAGATAGCAAAACGTCAGGCACTCGCCAACTAGTGTACACGTTCCGATGGCTTTCGCGGTGTTCCACTCGAGACCGGTGCTCCTCGAAGTAGTACTGGCATAAGCGACAAAGGGGCTTGCTGCTTCCTATAAACATCCACCCGTTGAAGAACCTGTCGGGAGTGATGGGGCCGTTTTTCTCCAGGCTGTCAAGGAGCAGGATCTCAGAGTGAACGACGGGGTAGAAGGTTTCCTTTTGGTATTCGGATCGGATCCTCGCGTCGAGGCTGTTGAGCTGGAGGTCCCTGACGAAACCCCTGAATATCTCGATTTCTCGCGGTTTGACCGTCATACGCCCGACAATCCCTTCCGCCTTCATGCTCTTGGGCCGAGTTGGTCCCGGCATGGCCATGCTGGAGGGCAAGAAGCGGACCCTAAAGTTTTCAAACAACTCTGGCCATTCCTGTTTCGCCAGGATGAAGAACTTGACATCATGGGCGTAGGACGCGAGCCGGTTGATCATGTGCCACATTTCAGGCCAGCAAGACGAGGAACTTTGCAATCCACTCTCCCGGATTTCTCTTGCACGGCGACTTATGCATTTGCCTACAGCAGAGGTTTGTAGTGGTATGAATTCTCGCAGGAGTGCACAACAGCCGTCGATATCTTTGGAGAGTGAGTGAAGAGCTTAACTAAGGATACCTGTTCGGGACACGCTTAATATAGACAACTCACATTCGGTTTGAGAGGCAGAATCGCCCCAGCTAAATTCGAGCAAGGCGAGAATACTTCTCAAGGTCGTCGCAATCGTCTCGTCTTGTATCACGTAGATAGTGAGCAATGCCTTTTGCCCCATGCACCATGTCATATCCTCACGACGTACCTTCGTCGTCATCCAAGCACATGTCAAGAGAGCTCTGGGCTTCCTTCCCGATTGCCGTCAGATATAGCGCGATTCGACTATGATTGAAGAGGAGGACAAGACGAAGCAAGTGTCTCCACACAGCGGGCTTGTCGTTTGGGAACGTCGCCGTGCGAAGATGATCAAGGAGTGACCTCACGAACACCGAGGTACTCTCCAACTCGGCAGCAGTCCGGTTGTTTGAGGCGAACCGGTACTCGACAATGTCACCCTCGGTGGAATGTGGCTCTAGAACCATGACCGAGGTGATGGTACCGCCTCCGTTTCCCTTGACGTTGTCGCATACGTGGGCAAGCTTATAGACGAAGGCTTGGAACTTATGTTTCGAGTCTCCTCCATACCCCGCGTTTTCGGAATCAACAAAGCGGGCAGCATGCTTCATCTCAACATTCAAAGCTTTGAGAAGGATGAGCGGCTCATAGAATCTATGTACTATCCGAGGCTTCATCGGAACCGTCTCGGCTGAAAGTCGCTCAAGTTATTCAACGGACCGAAAGCTGACGGACATAAGGAAATAGGTGACAAACAAATCTGAGCGTGGAGATTCATCTCAGCCTTCGTTATGTTTATTTATGGGTTTGTGAACTTGTATCTAGGGAACGGCTTTCAATGATCTCTCTGTTTGAGGGTTGCTATCAATCATGTTCGCGATGCAGGCGTGCAGCTCGAGGCATTCCGCGCCCCTTTTCTACCTTCCTCAAGGCACCGAGTTCGTGATTATGCTCGAAATCAATGACGAGCTGTATCAAAAGAAGGTGGTCAGCCTCATTCCAACGATTGCGTTTCCCAACAGATTTAAAGTTAAGTTATTGGTTTATCTAATGCCAATCAAGTTCGGCCTCCCGTGCCACTGGTTCGTGTAGATAGCTGACCCGAGGAAGTAAGCAGATTACGAGTGGGGAGGAAGCCTGGACATACACACACAAAGTGTGGTGATGTCAACACGGATTTGAACCTTTTATAATAGCATTTTGCTTGTGCGTGGTTTAATTACTTAAATGCACCTGATCATCCCTACGATCGAGCTGCAATTTCACATGCGAGGATCAAAGGGGCCTGTGGAATAACATGATAGTTTGACGTTATTTTCTGGTAATGCACCCTGTTCTTCATTCTACGCGGCGTGCCCATATATTCTTCAACATTATTTGACCGAGGGCAATTCCACATAAGGCCCATACTACTCTCCATCGTAACGAAGCCGTGCTTTATGGGCGCGTTTTGATGGCAATCCCCTGTACTCGACCTTCAAACTACAAGTCGTCCTGTCTTTCCGTCCACAATGAACTTTGTCTCAAAGCAGGACGATTCAGTCGAGGATCTGTACTTCGATTTCGAATTGTACGAGCTCCTAGGTTCAGGTATCTGTTCCCAGGCATCTAGTGCCTTCTGCCGAGAACTAACAATTGTGCAGAAACCTTTGATGATGCTGCCCATGACCCAATCGACAGCCCTGACTACATGTATTCATCTTTGCCGTTTTCAGTTGACGCGCAACCCCACGAGCCAAACTCTATGCCTGACGGAATGCCGACCACGCTCTCTGACATGTCAGTTATGAATGACTGGCCGCACCAAAGTGTCTTGGACGCTTTACTTCCGGAAAAAGGCAACAGCGGCCAAATTGAGAATGAAGCTGCTTCAGCCCTTGAGAACTTTACTGTTGGTGGGTCCTCGAGTAATGTGTCCGGGCCAACTGCGACGACTTAGTTGTCAAATTTGACACGCGCTTCTGACCTCTATCCCCATGCCCATGGGTTGGTTGGACTCTGTGCTGGCCCGAACATACATCCCGAGGCAACGCCTTCCGGTGATGTATCTTCTGATATCTCTCTTCCATTCGGTAGCTTGTCCTTTTCTCTCTTTAAATGTAGAAGTCTCGCTGATTGTAGCATTAGAATTCCACCCCGGCTACGTCTACTGCAAAGTACACAAACGCTGCTATGAGATTGGGCAAAAGTTCAAGTATGCATTCTGATGCTCCCGGGCTCGTAATAAGGAATCCCACTGACATGCAGCAGTCGGCACAAAAATCGACATGCTCGTCTTGCTAAGTGCAAGCGATGTGAAATGAGGCTACCGTCCCCAAAGGAACTTGACGAGCACTGCTACCGGCATCATAAGAAATGGGCCAAAGAGAACGACGTTCCGGACCCACGTCGGCGATGCATGGTGTGTCGCAAAAGGATGTCGAAGGCATCATTTATAAAGAGACATCTCCGACGATCTCGTCTGTGTAACATGGTACTGGGTGGTCTGCCCACCGAAAGCCAAACGGGCCTGCTCTCTGACTCTGAAAAGGAATGATCCGCGACAAAATAACGAAATGTTTTTTTTTTTTTTGGTAATTCTGAAAGTTTGAGGAGAAAGTCTGAAATCAAACATTTGACAGCGATGTTAACAGAATGTCACAAAAAAGGCCTTGGGTTTTGTTGATGTTACAATGAAAAATATTGTGTTTTTCCAAAATCCGAAACACGAGTGCATTGGAGGTAACACGACCAAAAAAGACAGACAGTTAGGGCTATGAAACAGACTGCTGTCCCTATTAGTATAACAGAATGAATTCAACATGTGGCAACCTTAGACATCGACAAGAAATGAGGGCCAATTTGGGACTCCACCTGCAAATCGTAGTGTCCTTGGTTGATATCTGATGTCTGTTATCAACTTGTAAGCAGTTTACGACTATTGAGTACAATCTTCTAGACCTGAGCAATCGACTTCACTAAAATGTTCACCTGCTACAGATATTTATCATGACTCTTTGAAAAGTTTCAATTCATCGTTGTGGACCCTGCATGTGCCACCTTTCATGAGCTGATGGCGAGCTAGAGCAGATATTTATCACCGTCGTCCTATGCTATATGCTGAGATCTAACAATTCCTAATGAGAAATACATTTCTCAACGCAAGGGGAATCTTTCCCCTGTGAGGAGGAGTATGAATTGACATTTACTGTCTAATGGGCAACGTTGTGCCATTTGCTTGCCCGTTGACTCCGTTCGTGCCATTGGCATTGCTGCCATGGTTTCCCAATACGAGGCAGCCCTCAAAGTACTTCTGTAGCTCATCAAAGTCCTCAAGCTCGCCGACCCAGGCAACATACTGATCAGGTCGGGCGACAACAACACAGCCCCTCTGCTTATCGACGCCGTAGTTTCTGTAGGCTTCACCGTGGCCCTCGTGGTAACTCTCGTCGTCCACGAAGACCTTGTTGTAATCCCAGCCGGTGTGGGGGTCGAAGGGGTGCAGAATGGCGGGGAAATCTCTCAGCAGCTCCGTGTCGGTGCGCTTTGAGGAGTGGATTGTGAGAACCTCGATGACACTGTCGATGGGGGCTCCCGGGGGAGTGGCCCTATGCAGGAAACTCTCGGGGGCGTCAAGCCCTGCGCAGAACTTGTCGACGCGGGCCTTCTGGGCGGCGTCCAGGATGTTTCCTGCAAAGAGAACGACGCGGAAACGGCCATCGGCCTTGAGCCTCTCCTGGAAGTGCCATGGGCGCGCACAAGCCTGGTTGAGGACCTTGAAGCTGTTGAAGCGCATGCCGACGGGCAATCCAGATGCGAGAGACTGCTTCTGCTTGAACTTCTCCTCGGAGATGGTAGGAACCGCCCCGAGAACTTTGCTGCCGTCGCCCTGCTTCAACGAATCGCCAGCCTTGACGACAAGGCTGCTGGCGCCGTAGTCGACCGACAGCCCCGAGGCGAACATGTTCCCCTTGAGAAAGGCGTCCTTGAATTCTTCCATGCTTACTCCCTCAGCGTCCATAACGTCCTTGGCCGGACGACCGGAGAAGAGACGGCTGAAGCGGTGGTCAAACTCGATCAGGTCCTGAGCAACCCGGCGGCGCTCGCTCTGGTAGGTGCCCAGTATCTCACGCTTCGCAATTCCCTTGGCTGCCAGAGCAATCTTCCAGCCAAGGTTGTAGGTGTCCTGCATTGAGACATTCATGCCCTGGCCCGCCTTAGGGGAGTGGGTATGGACGGCATCTCCAGCAAGGAAGACACGACTGTGGGCGTCGAAGTTGGTGCCAACCCTTTGACCGATCTAAAAACTATCAATACCATTCTTCCACACTGCAGGAGGTGGGGGGGGGGGTGGTTCATGATGAGATTACCTGATACGCAGTCCACCAGTCGCAATACTCGTAGTCGATCGTGTAGGGGCTGAGAATCTTTTGGGCGGCACCAAAAATGATTTCAGGGGTGATCTTGGATCGGTCCGCTCTTCCAGACGCATCAGGTGTAACCTCCTTCAGCTGGATGTATAGACGGACAAGCTTGTTCTCTCTCGGGATGACCATCAAGCTGCCGTTCTCGGCCGAGTGGATGGCGCAACGCATACGGATATCGGCTGTTTCGCTTCAGCGTCAGCATGAAATAATTGTCCCAGCCAAACACAAAAGTAGGAAGCACTCACGGAAGTCGGTGATGGGGATGATGTCCATCACGCCCCAGATAAAGTCAGTGGCCTCTCCGTCGAGTTCGAATCCGAGAGCCCTTCTAGTCCAGCTGCGAGCGCCGTCGCAGCCGATGACATACTTTGCATGGACGACCTCGCTTGCACCGGCTCTAGCCTGGCTTCTCTTGATCAAGTCATCCTCATCGTCTTCCTGCACAAGATTGCTCCGGAAGAGACCGTCGGAAGCCTTGCTTGCGTTAGGCACCTGAGGGGGCGTAGCCTCTTCTTCCGAGAGCTGGCGAAGCTTGACAGTCACTGGGTAAGCAGAGTCGTCGTCGACCTTGGATACGTCGACCTCGAGAGACTCGGGAAGGACCCCACGCTCGACTTTGATCTGGTCCTTGGAGTACTTCTTGATGTTTTCGAGGAAAAAGCGTTCGATCCGGCCCTGGTGCAGAACTATCTGCTGGAAGCGCGAGAGGCCCACGATGGTATCCGGGATCCTATCACTGCGGCGGATAATACCGTCGTTTCCAGGGTTCTGTCGGCATGTGAGCAAACATCCTACCCAAGGGTTTCACGGCCAAATAGGTGGATCACTTACCCACATACAGATCTAGTATTAGAACCAACCGGTCAGCGAGACCATCTTACAAGGAGAAGGACAGTGACACATCATACCTCGATCATGTGATTGGCCTCCTTCCAGGCACGATCCGCAAAGCCCAGTGAATCAAAGATCTCCAAGCTGCGGCATTGGAGACCGTCCGCCTGGCCGCAAAAGACCTTTGTGCCTCTCTTGTCGACGATGCGGGCATTGACGCCACAATGTGCCATCCAGGCTGCAGCCATCAGCCTAAGCGTCTCATGCTTAGCAAAGTCGACCAATGGAATGGGGTCCTAAAAAGGGCGGTGGGCACGCGGAACTTACCCCGAAGGGCCGGCACCGATGATGAGACTGTGTCACAACGTTAGTGAGCCGTGTTTGTTTTGCGCTACATAAGCGAGTTGTTCGCCGATATGAGACCAGACTTACACATCGACATTTGATTCCGGAACTTGAATACTCCCCATCTTGGTAGGTCTCGCTTAGGGGTAACGCCGAGAGAAACTGTTCAAGTGCCACAAAAATCAAGGTTTGACGTGGGCGAGGAAAGGCAAGGGAAGGGAAGAAGGACGCCTGTGAACAGGACGAGGCGAGGGCATGCATATTGACTCGTTCTTGAGGGCGGCTGTCTTCTTGACTTACGAATACCACCATTCGAGGGGCTTCTGGGTTGGAAGATGATTGGCTGTGATGGAGACATCGACGAGCTGATAAATGAGGAGCCCAACCTCTCGCCCAATGCCTTGTTGTCGAGCTTCCGGGGGGCTGTGCCGAACGGCCGGCGGAGATGGTGTAGTTAGAGCTTGGGTTTCTCAGTCCAAAACCCACACGGGAGCGTTCCGCAGCCCAGGGTTCATGGATGATAGCGGATCAGGTCCTCTTCTGGCATGAGTCAGGGGATGTGATAATCAAGAATGGACTGGACTGCTGCACAGTGCTTGTCCACGGGGCCGTTTTCAACCGGACGGAATAATAGCACGTCGTTCGAGAAGTTACTATGTACAAGGTTGGGCGTGCATATGAAGCAGGATTCTGGGGAGCACAGTTGCGTTGCTGACATTAATTACCTTACAATGTACGGTGACCGCCAAAAAGTTTGGAAACCCCGGGGGCAGTAACGTATATGGTACTACTTTAGATGCGGGGTTTCCACACATTTTGGTGATCACTGTGCATCATTGTGGGCAGATTGCATCGACTCGTCACTTTGAGGGCGTCATTGGGCAGTTTTTCTCTTCCAGAGAGAGGGGGTTCACTAGCCATAGCCCGTAGAAGGGAATATCAAACAGGCTGTCTCGCTACTGGTTGGCGGATCTGATCAAGCACAGGAAATTTGGCGAAAGTTGTGACAAGATGGTGTGATTTCTTGAATTTCACAATCAGGGTACCTATATTACCGGCCATATCGCATGTACATGCATGGTAGAGACAATAAAGTTTATCATTTGAAGTGGTCGGCTGTTCCACTCTACTAGGAATGCGACCCCCGTGGGTCCGGACTGAACTGGAACGACTCTTTCGTCTTCTTGGTGACTTCTTCGTCGTCTAGAGTCTTCTCGTTTCATGGCCTGTCGACCGAGTGTTGTTGGATAGCGGCGGTCACTCATCTCTGCAAGCGTTCACCAGGCTACACCTTTACCTGGCCTCTCGACGTGGCGTGATAAATCAGCCCAGAAAACTAGAAAAAAAATGGCTACTTCGCTTAAGAACCTATAAGCCGGATGTCTCTCCAGAATAACATAATATCTAGGGTATATCTTTTGATGACTTTTACTAGAAAGTCAAATTATAATTGATAAACATTCGTGAGTCTAAAAAACTTCACATTTAAGGTTTGCCATATATACATCACTACCTTTTTTTTTTTTTTTGAAAATTCTTTGGTGGCTGCTGTACTTACGGTTGCTGCCTAGATATTCAATAGGAACACAGTATGCTGTACAATAGAGAAACCCCCTTTTCAATATTCATTTCGAAGGTCAGTGTTAAGATCATGCACTGTTACAGTTACTGTATGGTTACCTCATACTACTTGCAAAATAACAGACAAGCATCATAATACTACGTACCGTCATTGAACCTCGACATGACTTATGCATCGCACCAGCTGCCGCTGTAGCCTTGCCACTTCAACATCTAAAGGGATACTATCCCTGAGTCTTCCAATTTTTTTTGGTTGCGACTGTATTGCTTTGCAACATAACAGCAACAGTCGGCGGTCAATCAGGGGCTACACGCCATGTTACGCTTACGACATTCGAGGAGTTGATCATCATTCCACTAGACCTTGGGCCTATGTCACGAGCAAACTGGTCGACATGATGCATCTTCATATCTGAGGAACAGAGTTACCTAGAATAAGTTTTACATGGAACCGACGGCATGTGACGGGATTTCCTCTATACCATTGAGCCTCAAGAGGTGGCGATGTCAGACGGTAGGGACGGACGTCTTCCGAGCTACGTCGGTGGAAAAAGCACCTTCATCAACTAGACGACACAAGCGAAGTCGGTTGGTTATCTGCCGAACAATATCTAAAGTGCGGTATGCGCGCAATGCTCAGGGACGCCGCATGACATTGCTGAGATAACAAATCACCGGTCACCGGGATAAAGACGGCACGGTCGCTCAATGATACTTCCAACCTGTACGGCTTTTCAGCCATTGAATGAGGCAACTAGCTGTTATTCTCTAAAGGCTTAGCATTTGACACACCTAAGATATACATTTGTATAACATGGGCGTTGTACTAGTGCTCGGACCTTGATCGTAGCTCAATTCCAACGCGAGTCACGACAGACATCATCCCACTGGGCCACCATCCCATTCGACTCCCCGAAGTATTGATCTTGTGGCGCAAATTTCGTATTGTTTTATGTCCTAGGTGGGCTTTCCCTGGGGCAGCCTCTTGTTAGTCTATGTACTTAACTATTGCCGGGGAACCCCATTGGACCCAGATCCTGGGACGATACTGCAGTTACGTTAACCTCTGACGGCTCAAAGAGACATTACATTGTCTGCGGGTCTCGATTTCAGGAGGTCCAAACGGTGTTACATGGTCATCTTTTTCGAGCGGGCCTACCCTGCCGCGCCGTTGTGATCGACAAGACGCGCCTTGGAACTCTGGATCACTAATCCAGGGGCATGGAACGTACTGTGTAGATAGGTACAGCACGAATAATAACCAGTGTAATTATACTATGAATGTCCGTTTGAACGGGCGAGGAGCTCAGCCTCTTGGGACATGGTGTACACGTCCACGCGGTGTGGCGTTTTTGAACCCCCCCCCCCAAAAATGACACTCGCAGTCGCTTACACTTTGGTATGCCCGATCAGAGTCTTATTATGATCTGTGCCGGCTTCTGGACTCGGTGCTTCATTGCCGACCAGAACCTTACTTTTCTCTTGTAGAATCTTTTACACTTGAGTCTTTGACTATGTCCGACGAAGCCAATAGATTCATTCGAGAAGTCTGGGGGCTGCAGGGTACGGCGTACCTTGTGGTCGGACTGCGATACTACAGCCGGATCTCTACGTTGGGATGGCGCAGCTTTGCTTGGGACGATGCCCTAATGGCTATAGCAACTGTGAGTTAGTTAGTTCTCTTTACCGAAGCTGAAGAGCAATATGTCTGACTGTCCGGTCTAGATCGTTTACACGGCCGAGTCGGTTGCAGCATACTTCGTCGTGGCATACTGGAAAGGAATGGCCAACAATGGCCTGACGGATGAGCAACGGGCCGCCGTCGTCCCAGGATCTGAAGAGTGGGAGTTGCGAGTCAACGGCTCAAAGACGCACGTCATTGGTCTTCTGCTATATACAACTCTTTTATGGCTATTGAAGGGTTGCTGGCTTGTCTACTATTCTCGTTTAACGTTCGTTACGCCGTCAAAAGTTGGCTGGTTTTGAACGCTGACACTTGCGACAGAGATGGCGTTGACAAGATGAGGGGTATCATCTTCTGGGCTATTTTCATCATACCAGCCACCTACGTTTCCTGTCTCCTGGTTGCATTTTTCAAATGCGTACCGTTCAGCCACCAATGGCAAATCTATCCTTCACCAGGGAGTGAGTATTACAATCTACGGTCTGGAAAATACCCGTACTGACCAGCCGTAGACTTTTGCATGCCGGCGATCTCTACGATCCAGACGATATATGTCATGGCCATGAACACTGCTA
This sequence comes from Colletotrichum eleusines, assembly GCA_016807845.1. Taxonomy (NCBI): domain Eukaryota; kingdom Fungi; phylum Ascomycota; class Sordariomycetes; order Glomerellales; family Glomerellaceae; genus Colletotrichum; species Colletotrichum eleusines. Next base: position 2,223,240 of record JADEZO010000010.1, on the reverse strand, counting down.
CTGACTTCTATCTGATGGCCATTCCCCTCCCTGTAGGTCAATTTATGCTGCCCGAATATTGCTGTGGTCGGAATACCAGGAGAAGCTAACTCGCCGCGATGTAGTTGGTTTGGCAATCGAATCTTGCCTTCCGCAAGAAGATTACCCTCATTGTAATGTTCAGTGGAGGATTTCTCGAGATGACGTTCGGTATTTTGCGTTGCGTGTCTATCCTAACTGTGAGTGGTGAGCCTGGGCTCCGGGGGTATTAATATGCGCTAACACTCCTTTTCATAGGTTGGTGACACCGACCCAGCACAATCCGGGTACTGGTCCGTCCGAGAATCCTTCGTATCGGTAGTGCTCACGAACATGCCCATGGTCTACCCCCTGTTCAGGAGTGTCATTGGAAAAACCCGCAACGCAAGCACCAACAAAAACAGCAACCAAGGAGACAGCAACGGCTATCGTCTCGGAAGCTACTCGGGCAAAAAGGGATCCAAGAAGGCGCTTCATCCACTGTCTATCCCAAACGATACAGCATGGCGTTCAGATGAACACATCGTCTCCAGCAAGCCTGAAAAGTCGATGGGCAGCGAAGAAGCTTCCATCGGCTCACTAGAGAAACAAGCCCAAGGCCCTCATGGGTGCCCGAACACCAAGATTGCTCCGATAACGTCGGAGACCAATCGTACCAAGCGCAATTCGACGAAGGAAAGGACACATGACGACTTCGGACATAACCACATTACATTCATGAAGGAGTACACAGTTTCGAGGGGTAACCCCTGAATGTGGTGTACAGGCCAGGAGAAATTTAATAACGACAGAGTAAACGTCAACTGCTAGGCATGTTGGCCCAACGAATAGGACCGGGCATGCCAGTATTGGCACGGAACCAAACGGAAATAGGGCTAACAGGGAGAAGAAGAAGAAGACACGGGTCTTTGCAATCCTATGTTGTGTAATTAGATGAAAGCATAGGTATTAGTACGCAAACAATCGTAAAAGGTTATGACCCAGGAAACCCGATGGTAAATGTTTAGCTCTTGTGTTGTAACAACAATCCGAGTCCGGGATGATCTCTGGATACAGCTTTGGGTATTTTATAAGCTTAAAAGTAGGGTAGAGTAATCCACGAACAAATGCCCGTCCTTTGATAGAAGAGTTGGCTTCAGCTCAGCGGTCAATGGGCATTTAAAGTTACGCGACTTGCAATGCTGCAGCAAGTTATGGAGATCCTAACAGGCTTAACCACCAGGCTGGCAAGATGCCTCACACGTAGATATCGCGATTTTCATTCACTAGTAAAGAGGAGGAGTGGAAGAAGACAGCGTGCAGTTGAAACAACATACGCGAAACTGTTATCCAATCTTCCTAGATCCGCCAGCGTAAGAAATGGAGGAATTTGCCTAATGACGCGTCTCTTGCAAGGCCTTCGCTACAAGCATCGCTCTCGGCGTGTTGTAGGACACCACTCATCCACAAAAAGGGAACCCGACACGTTGGGCAACAAAAATCATAGTCAGGATCGTCCGAGACGTAGTGACGAGACTGGTAACACTCCCTTGCAATCGCGTCAACGAATTTGGCAGTAACGCCAGAGGAGCATGTCCCTGCTTCGAGGTGGAGCACCATCGCAGAATCCCGGTCAAAGGTCTTAGGACACCCTGGGCATTCGACGTTCCTGGGAGCATGGACCCTTTGATGCTGGATCATGTATATGTGAACAACTTGGCTTGGTATGGGCAAAAAGCCATTTGAAACCTGGGCGTTACGTACGTTTTTCAGATTTGACAGCGATCGGAATGATACGCCGCATTCACTGCAGGTGTTATGCACAACAGCGTCATGCTGCTGCAAACTATCTGCTGTGTCGAATGGTCTGTCGCAAAGCGTACAGTAGTGGTGCCATTCCTTTCGGTGGTTGTCCAAATCTTCAGCTGACAGAAAATCGAACTCGTGAGGGCACTGATCGCACCTATGATGGTTGGATGATGTGGAAAGATGCTGCTGAAGAGCGTTGATATGCTTGAAAGCACGGCTGCATCGCGAACAATAGGCAGGCATCTTTGTGCTCAGCGAGACAGTGCTGGTCGAATCCGACTGAATCCTCAAAGTTGCCGACACAAACCAGAAAACCCATCGTTGGGCAAGTGATACTAAGTTGGCTGGATTGGAAATGGTGACGGGTAAAGATGGATCTGAGTTTGATGACGCGATACTAAACTGCGGGGTTGAAGCTTAAGTGGCTCAGCACACCGGACTTCTTGACTTTGGCGTTTTCCTACAGCCTCCAAGCAATCGCCCTTCTTCCGGAATATAATATACCCCAACGTCGTCATGGTCGATTACATTGGAAATGGTGTTTATAAACGAGCCGCAGTGGAACTCCCCAAGCGCCAAGCTTCCCACCCTGGCCATCGGTTTCAACCTCTACGGTAACGGGTAAAATGACGGAGGTCGAATGGTAGGGTTGAGTTGAGTTGAGTTGTATTCCTACTCGGATGTAGCCGCTATTTTACTCTGCAGCCATGCCCGGTTAGCGGGGCCTGGCAGACAGCCGACGCGCTCAAACGTTAATCTGAGATGCCCCACTTTGCCAATGTAAAACACTGACCAGCTGTCCCTAAATTCCTATTTTGCTTTTTAACCTCTATCTATATTTAGCTATTACCCTTATGTTAATTGTGGTTCTTTGCTAATATAACTTCTCTATTAGGTTCTATTAAGGCCTAATACCTTATATATCGGTTCTATATACCTATAGTCTCTCCTTAATATTTAGCTTTATTTAGGTAGTAACTTAATCCTAAATTACCTAAGGATTTTAGTCTATTCTATAAATCTAATGGCTTTTATAGCTGTTTTATACTTATTTAATATGGCCTGGAGGTTATATTATCCTAAAATAGCTTTAAGTTTCTAGCGTTAGAGCTGTTGGAACCGTCGGTATTATAGTAGGATATATAATACTGTTTATTATTCCTCCCGGTATTGGCAGTTAACGTCTATAGTATCTAGTACTTTTTAGCTAAAGAGGAAGTCTTTTAGTTTAATTTTTTCTATATATATCTATATTAGGATTAAGCTTTATTGCTTGTTTAGCCCTTTATAGAGCTAGAGTGTCTTTTTGGTTGGTCTTGGTGTGTAGCGGTAGAAGGTTCTACCTTAAGTCTCTACTGTCTAACTGGTTTATTATACCTTGTTTGCTTCTCTATATATCTATATCCTAAGCGTTAGCCTAAGTGTATATAAAGATTTTAGTATATCTACCTTAGTGTTTATAACACTGTTATTCTTCTAGCCTATAGCTTCTTTAGTAGCTGTATTGACGTCCTTATTACCCTAGACGTCTGTATGAGTAGATATCTATCTAATCTCTATTCCTAATCCTTTGTTACGGTCAGTAATCCGACAGTAGGGTTTCCGCTAATAGTATAGCTGAGGTCGATACTCGGTAACAGTATTGTTGGCTTGCTGGTCTGCTGATCACCCGGTGATCAATCGTGTGGTCAAAAGTCGTGAGGGTAGCTCGTATAGCTTCTTGTCAATGAATCACTAAAGGGATACTGAAAGGTATTCAGAGAATGTATCACAAGTTGATTGCTGAAGAGCTATGGAAGTCTGTCCTTGAGTGTGTCCAAGTCCATCCTATATACAAGTCCCGTTTTCCTCGATATGTCATGGAGCGACGGCCATCCATCGGTCCTTTACCGTGGAGCGCTGTTAACCGGTCAGTCCTTTACTTAGAGCGCTTATCGTTCGTCAGTCCTTCTTATCTCCATGTGACTAGTACCATAGTTCTTCCGTTCCGAGGAGTCATCTGTCTGATGATCTTGTTTGTCTTGTTGGTACAAAGGCTCGATCAACAGACTGGGCCCAATAGAACAAAGAGAAGACGAAAACGTCAGGAACAGAAGACAAAGAGAAAGAAAGAAAAAGAAAACAAGCCCTCGGCAAACGATCGAACGAGAACTACGCATTAAGCAAGGCGATAGCACAAGACATCAGCAACAACGGGAGACCATCGCCCCCTTCGTGACCCCACCGTGGTGGCAGGGACCGCGCATGTTCATCGCGGACACCGCGGAAAGCGCTAGGAAAGAGCACCAGAAATGCATCGATCGCGAGACTGAAGCCATACACATTTATACGGATGGGAGCGGCATCAACGGCTACATAGGAGCGGCGGCGGTATGTATAACTACATACCAGACCCGTAACTCATACATGGGATCCGACGCCATATCGACGGTGTACGCCGGAGAGCTGCAGGGCATTATCCTCGCCCTCGAAATAGCCGAAGAAGACCGACAGAGGGGAAACAACAGAAGCAAGGTCCTGATCTATACCGACAACCAAGCAGCCATCAGATCATCGGCCAGGCCAAAAGGCAAGTCAGGCTCTTACCTGCTCCAAACGATCGCATGCAAGACACAAAAACTCCAAGAACAAGGACTCAAAACGGAGATCCGATGGGTCCCCGCCCACACGGGGATCCAGGGCAACGAAGACGCCGACAAGGCAGCCAAAGAAGCCACAGGATGGAGACAGAACGGCAAAACGGGCACCAAGGCGGACATGCCACAGCATCTGTATGCACTCAGATCCACACTCAAAACATGGACGTACAGAGAGGCGAACAAAATGTGGCAAGCCAAGTGGACGGCGGAAACGCGAGGCAAAACCACCTTCCGATACACACCGAGACCGACAAAGAAGGTCCTTCAGCTCCACGAGGGGCTAAGCAAGAGACAGAGCTCAATCCTCGTGCAAATGCGCACGGAAAAGATAGGACTTAAGGACTTCCTCTTCAACCGAAGAGTGCCGGACGCCACGGATGCCAACTGCCCATGCCGGGAAGGACGACAAACAGTATCGCACATCCTGTTGCGATGCCGTAGACATCGACAACTCCGACGCCAGGAACTCGGAGCCATCCCAGGACGACACAACCTCCGGGCCGTATTGAACGAGCGCAAAGCAGCCGCAAAAGTCATCAGATTCATGGAACAGACCGAGATCCTTGGGCAATTCAGGATCGAGTCGCAACCCAGACAAAGCTGAACATTGGGGGGAGACTGTAGGTACGCAGAACCACAGTATGAGGCATCAGGCCTCGATAGATCCTAGCATAGAGACCACATTAGTAAGAACCGTAGTCTACACGAGGTGGCCGCCAAAGGTAGATAGAGGTTAGAGAGCAAAGCGGGAAAATGGGGACAGCTGGTCAATGTTTTGCATTGGCGAAGTGGGGCGGCTCGGATTAACGTCTGAACGCTTCGGCTGTTTGCCGGACCCCGCTATCCGGGCATAGCTGCTGACTAAAGAGCGGCTCCATAACCGAGTAGGAATAAATCAATCAATCAATCAATTGGTACAAAGGCTGTGCCGCCCGCGCTTCCAACTGGGTGGGGCTAACGTTGCCTGTAGCTTGTTGGGTCGTAACATCAGGTCTCTCCTCTAAAGGTCTTGCCCTTAAGACCTGCATAAGTAGGTTGTTCCTCCCAGGTTGGGGAGTCGTCAATTTGTGCTTCCTTGTTCCTTCATGATGCTGACACCATGTCAGGTCGTGTAGAAAAATCAAAATCGAAATCGCAGAAATCTGAGCTCAAGGATCGCAAGCGTCTTGTACTTCTTGAGTTCATCGATTCTCATCTCATTCCTGCCGACATGCCGTGCAGTCGCTGCTTTCGCCTGAAGAAAGCTTGTTGTTTTAGTGAAGGCTCTTTGCGTTGTCGTGGTTGTGTGGAGGCAAAGAAGTCGTGTGATGGGGTACTGGTGGCGTCAACTCGTGAGTTCTTTTCTTCGACGTGTCCTTGCTATGCTTTACTAATTTACATAGTTTAAAAGTTAAATGCTCAGGATAAGGAGTGGGATGCGAAAGAGGAGAAGGCCGGTGAGGAGCTCATGGCTCTTCACTCTCAGTTTGCTCAGCTTCAATCGCAAATAGCTAAGGCCGCAAGTCGTCTTCAGCGCATTCGTCAGATTTGTAGGAAAGTGAAAGAGAGGCAGCAGGAAACCTTTCAGTGGGGAATACAGGAGCTAGATACAGAGGATGAGTTGGCTTCTGCTTTGTCGGCGCATGAGTCCTGGGTGGTTCATGATTTGCAAGCGTTAGGCGTTCCTAACGATATGGACTGGGGGTCTCTAGGTCTTAGCGGGGATTTTGTTGATCTTGGCCCTTTGGTTGTTGCGTCTGGTTCTGGTTCCTGTGAGAGTCCAGGGGCTGCTGTGGAGGGTTCTTAGTTTGTTACCGGCGTTCCTAGGCGAATGAATGGGTTCTTGTCTTGTGGCCTGTTTGTTCCGGGAGGTCGCCAGAGTGGTTGTGGTCGCCTTATCTTGATTGTGGGGTCATTCCGCTGGGGTCCCACTGCAGGTGCTAGTGTTTCTTCCCTTGTGTAGAATTCTGACCAGTAGTTCTCGAGTATCTCTTTGGCGTGGGTTAGGTTTGATGCTGGTTCCCATGTGTTGTCTTTGTGGCCATATCCTTTCCATTTGATAAGGTACTATATTTCTGGTTTTTTGCCTGTTGTCCAGCCCGGCTGGTTGTGGTTGATGATTCGTTTGATCTTGTATTCTGGTTTGTTCCTATCCACGATGATGGGATCCTGCGCTGTTGATCCTTGTGGTGCTGGTTCAAGCAGTGTGACATGGAATACTGGGTGGATCTTTATTGTGTCCGGTAAGTTGAGTTTGTAGTTTACGTTTAAGACTTTCTTGAGGATTTTGAAGGGTCCAAGTTTTTTATAGTCAAGTTTGTCGCTTAGTCGCTTGGTTTTGATGTTTCGGCGGATGAGATACGCGCTATCTCCCTCCTCAAAGGTTGGTCCCTCAATCCTTGCTTGGTTGGAGTATTTCTTTATTTGTTGTCTAATAAACTTGAGGTCTTTGGTGACCTTGTTTTGGATTTCTTGCAGTTTGTTGAAGTCGGCCACGGCTTTCAGAGCCTGTGGTCCTTATTGAGGTTCTCTGTATGCAGTTGGTTGGAATCTGTAGTTCAAATAAAATGGTGAGTGCTGTGTACTTTCTCCAATAGCGCTGTTGTAGGCGAATTGGGCTAAAGGTAGCAGAGGTACCCAATTGTTTTGGTTGTAGTTAACATAGCATCGGAGATACTGTTCAAGTATCTGATTGATTCTTTCTGTTTGTCCGTTGGTTTGCAGATGAAATGATGTCGATAATTTGTGGTCTGTTCCAAGTTGTGAGATCAGGGATTTCCAAAACTTGGATATGAACAGCTTGTCTCTGTCTGACACGATTTCCCTGGGCAATCCGTGGTTGCTGATGATATACTTAAGGAATATGTACGCTAGGTCTTCTGCCGTGCTTGACTCTAGGTATAGGATAAAATAAGCGTACTTTGTGAGTCTGTCGACTATTATGAGAACACTGTCGTAATAGGTTTTTATGAGTGGTTCTCTTGACTTTAGTAGTTTGACGATGAAGTCTAATGAGATTGAGTGCCATGCTTCTGGTGGCACTGGTAGTGGTTAAATTTGCCTGTATGGCTTATAAGGACTGTTTTTGCTCTTTTTACACATCTCGCAGTCCTTGATTGCTGAAGCCACTTCTTTGCGTGTGACTTTCTGATTATAGTGTTGTCTGATTTGTTTGAAGGTTTTAGTAACTCCTTGGTGTCCATGTGCCTTTGCGCCATGTATCTTGTGGATCTGGTCTGCTGTCATTTTGCCAGTCAGGCTGGTATTGACGCGTTTGCCGATCATAATGAGTTTATGTGAAGGTACGATGTCACCGTTATTGTTGTATTTGAGAATTACTTGCGTTTCTTCTGGTACCAGGGTCTCATGGTCCGGTCTTCTGCTGAGAGCGTCCGCTCTTCCGTTTTTGGTGCCTTTCCTATAGATAATCTTGAAGTTGTATTCCGAAAGGAATTCTGACCATCGGATTTATCTCTTGTTGAGAACCTTTAAGGTTGTAAAATAGGAGAGGTTCTTATGGTCCGTATATACCAGGACTTGGTGCTTAGTTCCTGATAGGTGTGGTCTCCATTCTCAGAATGCTTCAATAATAGCCATAAGTTCTTTATTGTGGATCTGATAGTTCAATTCAGGTCCATAGAAGGCTTTAGAGTAGAATGCATATGGATGGAGTCTTCCTTCCTTGTCTTGTTGTCCTAGTTGTCCGCCCATGGCGAAGTCTAAGGTATCAGTCTCAACTTTGAAGGGTTTATCTAGGTCAGGTATTCGAGTGACTGGTTCGGAAGTTACAAGCTTCTTGATCTTGTCAAAGGATTTGTCGCATTCTTCTATCCATATGAATTCGGTGTTTTTGTGTGTGAGTTCTTGGAGTCTTCTGACGTAGCTTGCGTAGTTCTTGAGGAATCTTCAATAGAAGTTCACGAATCCTAAGAAGGATTATATATCTTTGATGTTCCGTGGTATAGGCCAGTCCCTGACTGCCTGAATCTTCCTTTCTTGCATTCGGATTTTGCCTGGTGTAATAGTGAATCCAAGGTAGTCGACTTTCTGTGTATGGAATTCGCTCTTTTCTGGTTTGACTAGTAGTTTTGCTTCTTAAAGTTTTTATAGTACCTAATATATATGTTTTTTGTGATCTTTGAGCGTTTTCGAAAAGATGAGGATGTTGTTAAGGTAGCAGACGACAAAGATATCGAGATTTTCTTGGAGAACATGGTTGATCATTGTCTGAAATGTTACAGGTGCGTTGGTGAGTCTGAAGGGTATAACGAGCGTCTTATACAAGCCTCGTCGTGTTTGGAATGCTGTTTTCTATTTGTCTCCTTCCTTGATGCGGATTAGGTTATAGGCTCCTTTCAGATCGAGGGCTGTAAACCATCTGGCTCTATGTAGAAGGTCTCATAGCTCTGAGATAAGTGGTAGTAGGTATGCGTTTTTCTTGGTGATGTCGTTGAGTTGTCGATAGTCAACGCATAGTCGTAATTTCCCATTCTTCTTAGGTATAAACAGGATTAGGTATCCTGCTGGTGAGTCTGATGGTCTGATATATCCTTTCTTGAGATTTTCATCTAGCCATTCGTTGAGTGCTTTTCGTTCTGTCTCGTTCAAGTTGTAGATCGGTTCTAACCTGGGGTGTGTTCCAGGTAATAGTTCGATTTTGTGGTCATGTGGACCATGTTCTGGTAACCCTGTTTCCAGTTTTTTGGCGAACAGTTTTGCGTATTTTCTGTAGATCTCAGGGATCACTGAAAGTCGTTCCGTTGTTCTTTGTTCTTGGTTTATCGATCTAAATCCTCCTTCCTTGGTAGGTTTGATCCTTCGGACGTATGCGACGTACTTTAGTCGTGTCTGTGATTCACGTGGGGGTTGCGGCATGCAACGCTGCCTCACCACTGAATTTCTCCACTAAAGTTGGCCAGACTTCCAGTCTATGTCAGGATTATTCTTTCTCAACCATGGGATACTAAGTATGACATCCAGTTATCCTATTGCCATAATATTAAAGACTAGTTGTTTATAATGGTTATAGGTAACCATAGAGAGGTGTATAGTCTCTAATTCAATGGTTCCTTTGCTATACGCAACTACTTCTCCTTTAACGGTTTAAAGGGTGTATAGGTTATCCTTATATCGCCATAGAATATTTCATTGATTCACCAGTTGAGGTGACATTAAGTTTGCCTGTACTCCACTGTCTACCATGACTTGAGTGGGCTGTCCATTGATTTGGACTTCAAGTATCAGGTGTACATCGTCGTTGTTTGTGGTTGTTGCATATAGGGACTTCCTGCCCTATGTCGCCTTCTGTGGTCCCATTACAGTCGGCGTTTGTTGTTTTTTGACTGTTTCCTGGCGTCGTTGTTGTTAGTGGAAGCGTCCTTCCATAACTAGGTTTGCTATGCGTGTGTTTTTCCTTTATAGTGTAGGATGCATTTATCGTACATACAGTCAGACCAATGTTTGGTTATCTTGTGCACATAAGCCATTGGTTTCTTTAAGCTTGGCTGAAAACTGAGCCAATTGTTGCGGTATTCTTTGATTTCCTATGTTCTTAATTTGTGATCTATGTGGATTCTGGGAATTGGCTGTTTATTCTGCCTTTATGGGTAGAAAGAGAACAGTCCTTTTTCTTTCTTGTGTTTCTTACAATCATTATAGATACATTCCGCCCAGAATACACCACAATATATGAGGTGATCGGGATCCAATCGTTCGTCGTCCCTGAACATGGATGTTTCCTTAACTCCAAGGATTGGTATGTGGTCTTGATCTAGGTCTTGAGTTCTGTAGAAACGGACTTCCTGATCGTTGGTGTCTTTCCTGATTTCTCTGAACCCTGGTGCCTCGTCTTTCCTTATCAGTAGGTTTCTTACAGAGGTTGGTGTGGTCAAGGGTTCATATGTGTTATATAGGTCGTCTTCTTGAGCTGATGGTAAGGAAACGTTTTCTGCCTATGTTCGAATACACTGAGAACGAGTCTCAGTCTCGTTCACTGCAGGGGTTGTAACGTTCCTTAATTCCATCAGTTGTTTGGCTGCTCGTCGTTCTATCTTGCTTGGTGGAATAAATTCGTCAAGGGATTCTCCAGTATACAAGTCGTCGTCTTGGTTCTAACTAGGACTCTCTCTCGTCTGAAGTCTAGGTTCTGGGAAGTTTGTGACCTTTCTGGCCATAGCCATGATCCTGGTAGGTGGGCTAGTGATCTTCTGGGTTTCGGCCTATATCCATTGGGTGAGTTCTAGAAGTTCCAATGTGTCGGTTGACTTCTTCTGGTTCTTGACATGTCTCCTAAGTTCCTTATAGAGTTGTAGGTAGATTTATGCTTGTCTGTTGGGCTTGCCTTGTGCCTCCTTCTTGATTTCCACTTGGTTCTGGAGGTATCTCGCTTGTTGTCATACGTTCCTGAGTGTTTTCTTGAGGTTCCTCAGAACGCTTTCGTTGTGTTCCCCCATTATTTGATTTATCGTTCTATTGGTGTGGAAGGTGTCGCTATCAACGGTTTTCTTAGGAAGGGTCATAATAACGTCTCGTTTGTTTGACTTGGTTACTTGGTTCTTTCCTGTTTTCCTGACCATCGCAAGAATCTTGTGGTGAGGTCCCTTGGGGTACCATCCTGCTTGCTCTTTGCTGTCTTGGTGCGTCATGCAGTTGTCGTCATAGCAGGCGGTCCAAGAAAGTTAATTATGTGGCGTTTCCTTATTGGCTGCGTTGGCTTTCCTAGCATGCTCAGGTAGCGGTTTGTTTTGGAGTCGCTTAGGTTGCTTGTAATCTCGTGTGTAGTGTCCTATTTTTTCGCAATTAAAGCATTTGACAGTGTTGGGGTCCCACATTGGGTGTTTATCTTGTCTTTTGGCAACGCTGACGTCCATGGGGCCTGCGTGATGTCTGTAGGCAGTGCTGCCACGGTTTTCTCGTTGCGGTGTCTTTGGTCTGTACTTCCGGCCGATGTTGGCACCAACCTTGCTGGGCCATGTTTGTTGTCCTTTTCGTTTGAGCCGTCGTTCGTACAGTCGATTGTCAATCTTGACGGCCTTGTCTATGAATTCATGGAATTCGTCTGGTCGGTCGTCTCGACTGAGTTCGTCTTTAATGTCTTCCTTAAGTCCCTGATAGAACTTGGCCATTAAGGCTTCATCTCCCCATTCCAGTTTAGAGGTGATACGTTGGAATTCGGCGGCGTATTTGCTAGCTGATCCTTTCTGAGTAAGGGTCATGAGTTCTCGTTCCGCTACGCGTTCCTCATCAGGGCTGCCAAAGACTTCTTTAAGTCGTTTCTCGAAGTTCTCAAACTTCCTAAAGATCTTTTCGGTATCGTCTTCTTGGTTTTCTCTGTCGTTGTCCAGGTAGTCCCACATTATGGGTTCAAACCAGGCTAAGGCGTCTTTCTTCAAGAATAAGGCGGCATATAACACCTTGTCGGCCTCAGTCGCAAAGGAATCTTCATAGAACTTGAAGTAGGCCTTGGTTCGAGTAAGGAATCCTTGTAGAGTTCCTGGGGTCCCGTCGTAGGGTTCAGGATCCGGGTACTTGGCCTGTGGGGGTGGAGCAGGCCTGGGTGCCAACAGCTGGGCTTGGAGTTGCTGATTCTCTTCCCGCAACTGGGTAATCATTTCGAGCAGCTGTTGATTAGTTGGTCCGGTCGCAACTGGGGTTAGAGCGGCAGCGTGTGGGGTAGGAGTAGACATTGTGGAATACTGTTAGGTGAGTATCAAGGTCAACTTACTTAACAGGAGCAATCAAAGTGTTACGGTCAGTAATCTGACAGTAGGGTTTCTGCTAATAGTATAGCTGAGGTCGATACTCGGTAACAGTATTGTTGGCTTGCTGGTCTGCTGATCACCCGGTGATCAATCGTGTGGTCAAAAGTCGTGAGGGTAGCTTGTATAGCTTCTTGTCAATGAATCACTAAAGGGATACTGAAAGGTATTCAGAGAATGTATCACAAGTTGATTGCTGAAGAGCTATGGAAGTCTGTCCTTAAGTGTGTCCAAGTCCATCCTATATACAAGTCCTGTTTTCCTCAATGTGTCGTGGAGCGACGGCCATCCGTCGGTCCTTTACCGTGGAGCGCTGTTGACCGGTCGGTCCTTCACTTGGAGCGCTTATCGTTCGTCGGTCCTTCTTATCTCCACGTGACTGGTACCATAGTTCTTCCGTTCCGGGGAGTCATCCGTCTGACGATCTTGTTTGTCTTGTTGGTACAAAGGCTGTGCCGCCCGCGCTTCCAACTGGGTGGGGCTAACGTTGCCTGTAGCTTGTTGGGTCGTAACATCCTTATTCTTAGAGTTTCTATATCTTATCTGTAATTATCTTAAGTAGATAGACGTCTAATTTACCCTTTAGCCTAGCTGATATCTTTATAGCTGTTTAGTTATTAGTATAAATTAAGAGTTTACTTTTATTTTTATTTTATTTTTTTATCTTTTTTAGCTATCTTAAGGGTAAAGATGATTCCTTATAGCTCTTCTATATAGACTATTAAGGTGGTATTATCTCTTATATATAAGCTATATGTTTAACGTATAGTAAGGTATATTACTGTCGCTCCTATATGCCTATTAATACTACCTTTATCCGTATAGATATATATAGCCTTATCTTCTGTATTAATACTTTTTTAGTGTTCTTTTATAGCTTTTTCTATTATATTAGCTATATATATATATAGCCCTTGCCACCATGGTAGGGTTATAAATAAGGGGACGTTTTTGTTTAGTCTTATATTATTACTCTACTTGGAACTTAGTTTCTTTTTAATTGTTTATTTAGGACTTATCTGTTTTTTCTATTTCTTTCTCTTCTTTTTCCTTATGTTTTATATATCCGGTCTCTCTTTATTACCTTCCGGTTGTCTTACTTCCTATCTAGTAGCTATATTAATGTTCTGTTTCTATATTTATTGTTTTATTAGGAGGAGGTATGGTTTTACGTTAAGTGCTAGGGTAGATATAGCTTTAAAGGCTCTATATATTGCTTTTACCGCTCTTATTTATAATCGCTTTAGTCTAGTTAAGGCATATTTTATATAGTCTCTATCTCTCTAGTTAGCGTTAGACTATATTAAGTAGATATATATTATTTATAGTATTATTATCTCTTAATAGATAGTTTTTATCTCTTTTATTTTAACTCTCTATATAAAGCTTTTTAGACTATTAATAACTATAACAGTTTTTAATATTTTATATTTTATTATATTGATATATTATTTCTACCTTACTAAAATATCTATAGTTAGGCCTAGGTATTTATATATTAGCTTTCGATAAACCTTACCCTATTTAGTCTACAGTGGCGTTTTAACGTTACATCATAGCCTTGCTCTTATAGAATAAACAAGCTAGAACTTTTTAGGTATAAAGAAAGAGATATAAGTTATAGCCTAGTCCTCTACTACCTCTAGCGCTTCTTAAAGTTTATAATATATTTCTTTTATTATATCTACCTATATCAAAATAACAATATTATTAATAAATCCTATTGCTATTATCTATTAGTCTAAGCGACCTAAAAAGCGGGCCCGTCACTTGGTCGGGACGGAATTGGCCTTAAGTATGAATGTCGCCCAGTTGACATTCCAACAATTAGTTATAGTTATACTTATCTAGGATATCTATATTATAGAATAGGTAGAGGATTAGTAATAGTAAAAAGCCTTATAGTATACTAATAGTAGGTATATAAGGCTTAGACCGATATCTATCGATATAAATTTATATTTATCTACTTTTTAGGAAGCTAGTAACCTATTAGACTATCGGTTTATTAATCTGTCTTTTTCTAAGGTTATAGAGAAGTCTTTAATAGGATATGTTCTTAAAGGCCCTTAAGACGTTAAGGAGAAGAAAGCTTATAACCTTTTTTTAGCACAACAGGTAGGCTAGTCTCTTATAGAGAAATATAGCCTAAAAGTATATAAGAGAATAGATCTCTTATATATAAAGATATATCCTATAGAAGCAAGAATATAGGATAACAGGGGTAGATAGACTAAGAAATGAAACTGCACAAAAGATGTGGCGCGCCATTGATGTTATCAATTGACACAAGATCATTACCTATATGTGGAATCTAAGTCACCTCCTCAAGGGCTATAGAGACTATTGGCCTTGCACAGTTATGTTATGATAGGCAAGAACCCTAGGTAAGCAACTCCTAGGTAAGAATCCTATTTTTTATGCGTGCGTGCGACCGGACTCGAACTCGCACACTCTCGTGCACAGAGCTAAGCTGGGCTCATAACCACTAAGAAATGAAACTGCACAAAAGATGTGGCGCGCCATTGATGTTATCAATTGACACAAGATCATTACCTATATGTGGAATCTAAGTGATAGGTATAAGGATATAAGGATATATAGTTAAAGAGAGTATAATAGTTGGATTTTTGACTACTGACTTGCTTGCTTGACAATAAGAGACTTAGAAAACAGGAAGAATTCCAACTCTTATATAGACATGTCCAGCTTACTAGAAGATTCCATACTTGCGTAAGCTGCTTATAAATCAACCTAAGGATTGCGTAATTCCATAACCCTAAGTTGATAACCCTAACTTAAAGCAATAACCTTATAGGAAAGATAGAGTTAGGAGGAGCAGAAAGGACATTCTAGGTGCTTCTCCTAGATTCGACCAGATTACGTAATCATCCTGCTTACGTAATCAATATATATATTAACCTACTAAGTTAGTAGATTATATATATATATATATCTTATATAGATTATTCCTTATAATAAAGGAAATATAAGATAAAGAAGTAGTAGAGCGCTTAAGAGAGCTTCTACTTCTAACACTCCCTCTTTTCCTTTATTATAAGAGATAAAAAGGTAAAGAGAGTAAAGGAGGTACCCTTTAATAGAGAAGAAAGGTACCCTAGAGTATTCTTTAGAGTATTCTTAATAAGTAAGGTAGCTTATTAAGAACAAATTCCTAAAAATATTAGGAAAGATATATAGGCTTATTAGGTTGTTTTTAAGCCTATAAGCTTAACAAATTCTTCGAATTTAACCCTAGGAAGGGGTTTTGTTAAGCCATCTGCTGGCATAAGTGAAGTAGGGATATATTCTACTTCTATATTGCCGTTTTCAACCTCTTGACGAGTGTAATAGTAATGTATAGCAGTATGCTTAGTCCTTTGATGGTATTCCGGGTTATAGGCTAAGCTTAAAGCTCCGTTATTATCTGTTTTAATAGTAATAGGGCTTATATTAAACCCTAACTCAGATAATAAGCCTTTTAACCATACTGCTTCTCTTATAGCCTCCTGTAGGCCGTTAAATTCAGCCTCAGTAGTTGATAGAGATATAGTTGCTTGTTTTTTCGATTTCCAATTAATAGGCCCTCCTAATAGGGTAAAGAGATATCCAGAAGTTGATTTACTTAGATTCCACATATAGGTAATGATCTTGTGTCAATTGATAACATCAATGGCGCGCCACATCTTTTGTGCAGTTTCATTTCTTAGTGGTTATGAGCCCAGCTCGATAGAGAAGGACTTTATCTCTTTACTTCCCCTTTTTTACCTTTAAGACTTGCTACAAAAAGTTAAAAAAGGATTTATTTATCCAAAAAAGCTCAACCTTATCAGGGGACAAACCACATTGATAAGGGAACTTTATGGAAGAACAACTCTAAGGCTACTACACCTCATACCCAGCAATCCATATTCAACGGAATAGAGGGATCGGCTTACCGGGCAAGTTACACACCAGCTATATTTTACGTCACTACAGCTCCGGACGGATAACCAACCCAACAACGCTCAGAAGGTCTATCGGTTACTTTAAGATCCAACCGATAAAGGATCTTTCTTCTTGCCTCCAGCTGGAATTGAACCCAAGACCTCTCAATTGGTAGTCAATCGATTGAGTTAATTTAGTAGTTGACTAGACTACTAGACTAACTGGTCTGCTGTCTGGCTGGTGAAAGCTTTGGTGGATTACGCCCATATATATCATAAAATCGACTTCCAACGCAACGCAAGCCAAATACAACAAACCCACATACTTTCAATATCTATTTTTCACAACAAATCCAACCATAACCTTCAATATCAAATCCAACCACTTCCTCATCTTTTAAAGATGGAAAGATCTATCAATATCCCCCGCCTTTCAGGTAGCTCTAACTACCTAGTTTGGGCAACCAGATTTGAGGCTTTACTTATAAGTAAAGATATAAACTCAAGTCTTATAACACCTCCTATAACTCCTGCTCAGCAGAAGTCTGATAACAAAACTTTAGCTTTTATGAAGCTGTTTTGTGAGGATGCCCCTTTACGGGTTATAAAAGATTCAACTACAGGATTTGAAGCTTGGAAAAACTGAAGGATCTATATGAACCTACAGGATTTACCAATGAATATCTTACTTGTAAGGAATTTTTCAATACCTCTTTAGACTCTTTTGATTCTATGGAGAGTTACCTAAATAAGGTAAAAGAGCTTACAGACGACCTATCCTCTAAGGATATGGGTTTACCAAAACAAGTTATTATAGCTTGGGTATTAAATAGTCTGGATAATAGTTATGAAGGCTTTATAACCAACGTAACACAAGCTCTTAGAAAAGATGCTGATTCTTATACTATAGAATCTCTTTTGCAAATCTTATAGATGAAGCAAAAGAAAAGGCTCTTCTACAGTCCTATATACTTCTTTTAGGCCTAAGAAACCTTGGAAGAAGATAAAAGGATTATATTGCACATATTGCAAACTAAAAAACCATTTGGTTGAAGATTGCAACTTTTTACATCCAAATAAGGCTCCAAAGTCCTGGAACCATAAGGATAAAGAAAGAATAGAAAGAAAGGCAAATAATAAGAAGAAGAAGCTTTATAGAGCACAGAAAGCTCTAATAGCTAGAAAGGCTATAATAGAAGAAGATTCTGATTCTGATATACAAGAAACAGTAGATAAAATCACTGAAGAACAAGAAGAAGATCAAGAAGATCAAGATCTTATAGATCTAGACTTTGAAGACGTAAGTAATTCCTACGCTTCTATATATATGACTTCTTCTAATAAGACTATAGGTTGTAATATAGCACCTATAGATAGAAATTCAGTTCTTTTCTGCTTAGATACAGCAGCTACTGTAAATATTATAAATAATAAATCTCTTTTTATAAAGACTACATCTATAAACCATAATATAAAGGCACCTTATACACATGAACCTAATGGTATAATAGAAAGAGCTATAAGGACTATAACTAATAAAATAAGAGCTTTATTACTACAAGCTAACTTACCCTTATATCTATGGGGAGAAGCTGCCCTTACAGCAGTCGATTTATATAATATAACTCCTCATAAAGCTCTAGAATATAAAACACCATATGAAATAAGGAATAATATAAAACCTAACTTAGATAATATAACTACATTTGGATCTATATGTTATTATAAGAATAAAGATCCTAAGATAAAGAAGTTAGATAATAAAGCTATTAAAGCAATAGTGTTAAATTCTAGAAGCAATATATATAAAATATATGATTTTCAGAAGAAAACTACCTTTTGGACTAGAGATATAGTAGTTCTAGAAGATCAATTTATGCCTTCTCCTATAAATAATCCCCTACGTGACAATAACAGTGGAAGGAAGCCTTGAATCTAGGAGAAATAGATAATAATAATAATAATAATAATAATAATAATAATAATAATAATAATAATAATAATAATAGTCCTATAACTAATAATTCCAAGATAGTAGTAGAAATTCCTAAGCTAGATAAGGAAAAGCTTAAAGAATATACTTGGGTAGCAGAACAAGAAAGCGCTTTATATACTATAAAAGACTGCCCTATAATTAAACCAATACTTTCCACTATAAATAATAAAGATAATCAAATAAATAGGTTTAATAAAGCTTTATATATCTTATCTATAAATACAATCGATGAACCCTCAACATATAAAAAGGCAATAAACTCTATATATAGAGATAATTGGATTCAAGCAATGGTTGAAGAGGTTAATAATCTTCATAAGATGAATACTTGGAATATACTTCCTCTACCTAATGGATATAAACCCTTAGGAGGAAGATGGGTATATAAATTAAAAACAGATATAGCGGAAAATCCTATAAAATATAAGGCTAGATGGGTAGTACAAGGGTATAACCAATATATAGGTATAGATTACCTAGAAACCTTTAGTACTACCTGTAAGCCAGAAAACTATAGAGCTATATTAATAATAGGCATAAAGCTAGGATGGTATTTTAGACAATATGATATCTCTAATGCTTTTGCCATGCAGATATAGATAAAGAAATATGGGTACAACTACCTACTGGATTTTCATATAACCATAACATAAATACCCTGGAATATACTAATAATATAGAAAAAGTCCTATACTGTAAGCTAAATAAAGCTCTATATGGACTAAAACAAAGCCCTAGACTTTGGTATAAATGGTTAAGATCTATAATAAATAAGATAGGCTTTAAAGAATCCCCTTATGATGAAGGAATCTTTATAGCAAATAATAAGAATATAAGAGCTATAATAGTATGTCACGTAGACGATATAATAATAACAGCTCAGTATGAAGAAGACATACGGTACTTTTATAAGGCTGTATATAAATATATAGAAATAAAGGACTTAGGAATTCCGCATACGTTTTTAGGGAACGAAATAACTATAAATAGAAAAGATAAGATCTTATATATACACCAAACAAAATATATAAATAAACTACTAGAAAAGTATAATAAAAGGATATAAATCCTTATAATAACCCTATATTACCTTCTATAAAACTAAGGAAAAATATAGAACAAGCAACAAAAGAAGATATAACAAGATACCAACAAGAAGTAGGATCGCTACTATATGCTAGTTTAAAAACTAGGCCAGATATAACATATCCAGTTAATTTATGTGCTAGATATATGAGTAACCCATCTAGAGAACACTTTGTAGCTCTAGATAGAATATGGGGATATCTTAATAAATACCCTAGCCTTGGATTAATATATAACTGTAATATAGACCTACAGTTAATCTTATTTTCAGACTCTAATTGGGCTGGAGATCTAGATGATAGAATGTCTACAACTGGATATATAAGTACTTTTGGTTACTATAATATAATAAGTTGGAATAGTATAAAACAGAAAACAGTTGCTTTATCTACTTGTGAAGCTGAATATATGGCTCTATGTGAAGCTATAAAAGAATCTATATATCTATATAACTCTTTCTCTTATATATATAAAGAGTTGAATTTAGAGTTAACTCTTAATAAGCCTATTATATTAATAGATAATGAAGCAGCCCAAAGGATAACTGAAAATCCAGAACTGCATAAGAAAGCTAAACATATAGATATAAGATACCACTTTTCTAGACAAGCTGTTAATAATGAGTTAGTCTCTTTATATCATATATACACTGGAAATAATATAGCAGATATCTTTACTAAACCAGTTAATAAAGAAGTATTTAAATACTTTATAGAGACAATAAACTTAAATATAAAGGGGTTTTTACCTAAAGAAACTATAGATAATAAAGAATTACTTTCTAAAAGAAAGGTTAAACAGCTTATACACTAGGTTTCCCCTTATAATTTTTTTTATTTTTTTATAAAGGTTTTTCTATAACTATAACTATACAATTTTCCCTTAATAAAGGTTTTTATAATAAATTTTTTTTTTTTATAAGTTACACTTTATAAGTATAACTTAAGGAGGAAACTAAGAATTAAGAATTAATAACTCTTATTTCTTATAACAAAATCTCTATATAACACTATAACTAAAGGTTATATAATAATATAAATAAGATAACTAGATTCTACTAGTAAAATGGATAAGAAAAGTATATAGGTTGTCTCTAAGACATTAGTAAAACTAGTAACTAAGCTAGTCTTACTTAAATAACCCCTAGATATCTAAAGCAGCTCCTAGATATCTCGAATAACCCCTAGATATCTAAAGCAGCTCCTAGATATCTAGAATAACCCCCTAGATACCTAAAGTAACCCCTAGATATCTAGAATAACTCCTAGATTCCAAAGATAAACCCTACATACTTTATAACCCCTAGGTATCTAAGATATCTAAAAAATAATCTATTACAATATATCTTATAACCTTTTATATAAGAAGATAATATTTCCCTTATAGAGAAAGAATTATGATCATGAATATCAACACTTTTACCTCTACCTTTTACTCTTCTCTATCTTTCCCTTGACCATCGTGAATTTATATTCTTAGTGGTTATGAGCCCAGCTTAGCTCTGTGCACGAGAGTGTGCGAGTTCGAGTCCGGTCGCACGCACGCATAAAAAATAGGATTCTTACCTAGGAGTTGCTTACCTAGGGTTCTTGCCTATCATAACATAACTGTGCAAGGCCAATAGTCTCTATAGCCCTTGAGGAGGTGACTTAGATTCCACATATAGGTAATGATCTTGTGTCAATTGATAACATCAATGGCGCGCCACATCTTTTGTGCAGTTTCATTTCTTAGTGATTTTCTAGTCTCTTTACAACTAGCCCAATCAGAATCAGTATATCCTACTAAATTAAGGGATCTGTTATCATCTATAGTACCCTTATAAGTAATACTATAGTTAATAGTCCCTTTTAAGTATTTAAGGATATTCTTTCCTTGTTTAAGTAGGAGTTCTGATGGCTTATGAAGGTAACGAGAAGTAAAAGATACGCTATAGGCTATATCTGGCCTAGTTAAAAACATAGCGTATATAAGGGAGCCTATTAAGCGCTGATATTCTTTTAATAGGTCCTTAGAAGGCGTATATCCTTCTTTTTCGTTACCTAGAGGGCTGTTTAATATACCTGTTGATATAGGTATATTATTAACTGTTGATTCTACTAGATTAAACCTTTCTAGTAGTTGTTGGATATAATGGGCTTGTGAGATAGTTATAGATCTTTTAGATCTATCTCTTGTTATATAAAGCCCTAGAAACTTAGAAACTTCTCCTAGGTCTTGTATCTCTATATATTTAGAGATTTTACCCTTTATATCTTCTATATACTTAATATCTTTTTAAGTATAAGAAAATCGTCAACATGGGTAATAATATAACAAGGATTATTTTTATCCTGGTTATAATAAGTGGCTTCGTCAGATTTTAAAGATATAAAGCCTATTTCTTTTAGTATAGACTTTATCTTTAACTGCCACTGCCTAGGGGCTTGTTTAAGGCCGTATAACGCCTTTTGAAGTAATAATATCTGATTCTTATTATTTTCCCAGTTAATAGTGTTTAAATCTGGGTATTTTTAAAGAAATCAGATAAAGGGATATTAGAGGGGTCTATATAAACCTCCTCTTCTAAATCCCCATATAAAAAGGCTCCAACTACATCAATTTGTTGGATTTCCCAATCTAGGGCGGCTGCAAGAGCTAATAATACTCTATAGGTAGTTGGATTACTACCTGCAGCAAAGGTTTGAAAATAATCAAGCCCGTATTTTTGCTGAAAGCCTCTAACAACGAGGCGGGCCTTATATTTCTCGATTTTGCCATTGATAGCATATTTTTCTTTAAGACCCATCTAGCAGTTAAAGGTACCCTAGAAGCTCTTATAGCTTCTTTAGGATCTACTGCTTTTAAAGTGCCTCTTTTAATGATAGTAGCTATTTCTTTATAAATAGCTTCTAACCAGAGGTCTTTGTCAGAGCTTTCTAGAGCCTGTTTTAGAGTAGTAGGCTCTATAGGATTCGGTATAATACTATAGTTATATTCTATAGTATTATTATAGGCCTTGTATTTATCCTTTTCTCCTTTAGATAAAGTAGGTATTATAACCTCTATTTTAGAAGAAGGATTAGGAGGAATAGTCTCCTTATTTATAGAAGTACTAGAAGGAATAATAGTTTTTCTCCCTCTCTTATAGTACTTTCTATAAATCTAATATGCGAAGTCCTTACTATAGAGGACTTATAAGGCCTAGAAGGAATATATATAATATATATGTTATTTCCTTCTTTAGATAGATAAATACCTTCTTCTGTATAGGTATTTAACTTGTCTGATTGTATACGCTTTTCTTTAGGCTTATAGACGTAGACTTTAGAGCCTATTTTGCGTATATTAGATAAATCTGGTTTATTATCCTTATTAGGATAAAAATAGTCTAGAAAGGCCTCTATAGGGGTCTTTTTTAGGCGTTTTATAGCAGTATAATTTAGCAGCTTAGTAGTTTCTTTAAGGATTATATCCCATAGAAACTTAGGTAAATTATTTGCTGCTATAATAGTCCTAGCTTTATCTAGGACTGCCCTATTAGTTCTTTCTGCTATACCGTTTTGTTCCGGTGTATAGGGCGTAGAAGGCTCTAAAATAATGCCTTTTTCTTTAATATAGGTAGTTAATTCTCCTATATTAAATTCAGTACTGTTATCTAAGCGTAGACGCTTAGGATAACCATACCCCTGATTTTTATAGTATTCTAGCTTATTTTTAAGGATATTAATTATATCCTCTTTATTCTTAGAGAATTCTATATCTCTAAGGCTAGAATAATCGTCTGTAAACGGAATAGCGTAGTTAAATCCGTTTATAGAGGTAGGGGTTATTTTGAGAGTATCTATACATACTCTTTCTAGAGGAAAAGTAGCCCTATTATAGTTAATTCTAGGCTGTTGCCTAGTTAACTTAGAAGAGATACAGTTAGGGCAATATAGATCTTCTTCCTTTAGTTTATCTAAAGGAATCCCCTTAGTTAACTTTGCTGTTTTAACTAAGTAGGGGTAAGAAGGATGGCCTAGTTTTTGATGCCATTCTTCTGTTATAGTAGTACTAAGAAATGAAACTGCACAAAAGATGTGGCGCGCCATTGATGTTATCAATTGACACAAGATCATTACCTATATGTGGAATCTAAGTCACCTCCTCAAGGGCTATAGAGACTATTGGCCTTGCACAGTTATGTTATGATAGGCAAGAACCCTAGGTAAGCAACTCCTAGGTAAGAATCCTATTTTTTATGCGTGCGTGCGACCGGACTCGAACTCGCACACTCTCGTGCACAGAGCTAAGCTGGGCTCATAACCACTAAGAAATGAAACTGCACAAAAGATGTGGCGCGCCATTGATGTTATCAATTGACACAAGATCATTACCTATATGTGGAATCTAAGTGTAGTAAATACCTCTTCTTGGTTTATAGAGGTATCTTCTTCTAGATTAATAGAAGAAATAGTATCTTCTTTACTAGAAGATAGACCAGGCTTTTCTCCCTCTTCTATATTATATAGAAGAGAGTTATTTTTATAGATAGGAGGGTGTTTTCTAGCAATATTTAAATAGAATCCCCTTCTTGCTATATCTATATTAGCAAAGGGTTCTTTTTTACTATCACAGAGATTCCAGTTGATAAGGAATCCCCCTCCTTTATAGTGTAGAAGGCCAGAAAATATGGAGATAGGAAATTCAGGTATATATAAGGTATTATTTAACCTTATATAGTTAATTTCCCCTTTATAGTAAATAGGGAGTAAGATAGTCCCTATCCCTTTAGGTTTAACAGGTCCTGCGCCTGTATTAACTATAGGGATATCATCTTTAGTTAACAGGTCTAAATAATAGTCCTTATTATTTGATATATGGACTGTAGAGCCTGTATCGTAAAGCCAGTTGTTTCTTTTGTTTGGTTGGTTGAAGTAGGCTTTATAAGTATAGTTTTTGCCTTCTTGGGTATCCTCTTGATTAGAGGTGTTGTTGGCCTGGTGGTTTATTGCAAAAATTGCCTTTTCTTTGCCTTTAAAAGTCTGTGGGTTCGAATTTGGGTTATTGACCTTTTGTTGAGGTCTTTTATACCCTTTATTTGCCCACTTATAAGGCTGTTTCTTATCCTTATTAAAAGGACTTTTATACTCTCTAGAAGAGCTTTTAGTAGAGTTGTCTCTACTATAGTTATTAGACATAGGCGTATCGTTTTCACGCCTATTTTCGTCTAATATATCGTTAATAAGGGCTTCTAGAGAAGGGGGCTCTTTTGTTCTTAGAGCACTTCTCTGCCTTTCTGCCCATACTGGAAAATAACTGCTTAAAGCAGCTATAAAGACCGTTTTTTGGTCTATATCTTCTATCTTTGCCCCTACGTTCTTTAACTTAGAGAGATAACCCTTAAAAGAGCTAATAAACTCGTTTAAAGTGTTATAGTTCTCTAGTTTTATAGCGTGAAATTCTAAGTATAACTGTTGCCTTAGAACGGGGCCTGTGCCTTCATAGGACGATTTTAAGATAGATAGAGTATCCTTAGGATCCTGAAGATCAAATACTAAGGAAAGGGGATCTTTTAGAAGATTTTGCCTTATAATTAATAAGGCTTGTGTTTTTTGCTCTTCAGAGATATCCTTATATCTATCCTCTACTTCAAAGTAGGGATTTAGCTTAAGTAGCTTAAAGAATAGATAAATAGAAGTAATCCAGGAGTTCCAGTTTTGAGTACCCTGGAGGCGTTGTTCTGGGGGCAATAAACAGCCCGTAGTAGCCTTAATAAGTTCCGCCATTTTCTTCTAGTATTTTTGCTAGAATTTTATAGGTATTTTTAACCTATAGAATAGAGGTCTTACTCTTTCTGCCTCCTTTATATAAATATATATCTTTATAAGATATATAAGGCGGATAGAGGGTTTTATAACTGCCTATAGTGGACTTATGTAACCTCTGATATAGTAGATATTAAATACTTCTTTTAGTTATAGGAAATACTAAGGGCTTACTCTTTCTGCCTTAATATTCTTATAAAGAAAAGATAGTATAAGGGATCTACTTGAATAGATAGATAAATAGGCTACTAAAGAGTATATATAACTCTTTATAGTAATAAATATATACCAGGTATATAACCTGGGCTCATAACCTTTTAGCACAACAGGTAGGCTAGTCTCTTATAGAGAAATATAGCCTAAAAGTATATAAGAGAATAGATCTCTTATATATAAAGATATATCCTATAGAAGCAAGAATATAGGATAACAGGGGTAGATAGACTAAGAAATGAAACTGCACAAAAGATGTGGCGCGCCATTGATGTTATCAATTGACACAAGATCATTACCTATATGTGGAATCTAAGTCACCTCCTCAAGGGCTATAGAGACTATTGGCCTTGCACAGTTATGTTATGATAGGCAAGAACCCTAGGTAAGCAACTCCTAGGTAAGAATCCTATTTTTTATGCGTGCGTGCGACCGGACTCGAACTCGCACACTCTCGTGCACAGAGCTAAGCTGGGCTCATAACCACTAAGAAATGAAACTGCACAAAAGATGTGGCGCGCCATTGATGTTATCAATTGACACAAGATCATTACCTATATGTGGAATCTAAGTGATAGGTATAAGGATATAAGGATATATAGTTAAAGAGAGTATAATAGTTGGATTTTTGACTACTGACTTGCTTGCTTGACAATAAGAGACTTAGAAAACAGGAAGAATTCCAACTCTTATATAGACATGTCCAGCTTACTAGAAGATTCCATACTTGCGTAAGCTGCTTATAAATCAACCTAAGGATTGCGTAATTCCATAACCCTAAGTTGATAACCCTAACTTAAAGCAATAACCTTATAGGAAAGATAGAGTTAGGAGGAGCAGAGAGGACATTCTAGGTGCTTCTCCTAGATTCGACCAGATTACGTAATCATCCTGCTTACGTAATCAATATATATATTAACCTACTAAGTTAGTAGATTATATATATATATATCTTATATAGATTATTCCTTATAATAAAGGAAATATAAGATAAAGAAGTAGTAGAGCGCTTAAGAGAGCTTCTACTTCTAACACCTTTCTATATCTATCGTTCTAGGCCTTATATATCTTATTGACAATAAGGTGTAAAGCGTGTTCTATTAATCTCTATTTCCTTCTGCCTATATAGTTTTCTAACAGTAAGTTATATATTTTAGCTATATAGCTAATTCTTCTTACTATAATTATATCTATTATCTTACTAATAGTGTTAAGTAACATTATTAGTCTATATAACTTAGGCGTTATATAGTTATTTTTATCTGGCTTTTATAGCACTATAGTTATAGATTTCCTAAAGTGTTATAGGTAATAGCTAAATTATAAGCTTTAGTTAAAAGCTTAAGCTAGATATAGACTAATCTATAGTTTTACTAATTATAGTGTTTTATTTATAATGCTATCTAGGCCAGACGCCTTAAGTGCTACTGTTTTCTATATAGCTTCTTTTACCTTATGCTTTAATATTAGCGGAAGTGTAATCTACCCTTTATATATTGCGTTCTCTATATCTTCTAGGTTTACTTTAAACGGCGGTGGGAAAAATATTTCCCTAAAGAGCTTTACCTTTTCTACTAGTATAGTTATTAGTTAACCTATAATTAGTTTTATAATTTCTAAAGTAATAGTTAATGTTTAGGTCTGTCTGTTTTAGGCCTATTTGGTAATTCTCTAAAGAGACTTTAGCGATTCTACTACTGTTTATACTGCTTAGCGGTATACTATCTATAGCGTCTTCTTAATAACCTGGCCTTTCTTGTTTTATACTATACGGTAGGCTTTCTAGTTTTGTTCTATTTATTCTTTATTATATAGTTAGTAGAGTCTTTTAGTCTCTATTAGTATCTTTATATAATCCTTATTTTAGCCTACTTATAGTTTAGGGGAGTAAACCTTTATTGGTACCTCTTCCTTAATTACTTTAGTAAGGGCTGTAGTGATTTCTTTAATATATATATCTAGGGCTAATTTTATTTTTAGTTATCTTAAAAAGGGAAGGCCTCTTTTAATGGTTCTTATAAAGATAATTTTATTTATATCCTTCTAGTTTCTCTTTTTTTTTGTTATAGTTATATAACGGTTAAGTCTAGTAATATTATAATAGACAGGTAGTCTAAGTCGTGGTTTACCTTATTATCTATCTTATATTTAATAAGTCTATCCATCAGCCTAATCGTAAAGAGGTATAGATCTATTAGTAAGCGACCCTACCCTTCTATATATATAACTATACCTATAGGTAGCTAATTAATAAGGTTAAGGTTATCTATAAGTTTTATTAGTTTGGTTGCTTAGGCATTAGGTGCTTAGATGTCGCTTTCTCCCTATAGCTTGTAGTGGAGGTTAAAATCCCTTATAGCGATATATTCAAGATACTAATAGGTTTCTAATGTTATATATAGCTATTATAATAGCCATGTCCTATCTTCCTAGTTTTATAGGTTATATATATTATATATAACGATCTCTATACTTTATTCTATATTAAGTCCTAAAATAAAAGTATAGAGGTCTTTACTTTATTCTTTAAATCTCTATCTTAAGTGGTCTAGTTTCTTATTTATAAATAAATATACCCTAGCTAGGCCTTCTTCCTCTATTAATGGGTAATAGAGATAGAAGTGGTCCTTTACTAGGTGATATATTATAGCGTTAAATAGGTTCTTTTAGGGCTTCTAGATAATAAGAATGTTGTATTTATTAATCTTAGGGTTATATAGAAGTATAGCTATCACTATATCTCTTAATTTCCTTACGTTATACTATAGTATTAAGAGTATATTCTATCTAATTATTTACTATTATTAACTATTTCTATATAGCTATAGTTTAACTAAGAATTAAGAATTAATAACTCTTATTTCTTATAACAAAATCTCTATATAATACTATAAATAAAGGTTATATAATAATATAAATAAGATAACTAGATTCTACTAGTAAAATGGATAAGAAAAGTATATAGGTTGTCTCTAAGACATTAGTAAAACTAGTAACTAAGCTAGTCTTACTTAAATAACCCCTAGATACCTAAAGTAACCCCTAGATATCTAGAATAACTCCAAGATTCCAAAGATAAACCCTACATACTTTATAACCCCTAGATATCTAAGATATCTAAAAATAATCTATTACAATATATCTTATAACCTTTTATATAAGAAGATAATATTTCCCTTATAGAGAAAGAATTATGATTATGAATATCAACACTTTTACCTTTACCTTTTTCTCTTCTCTATCTTTCCCTTGACCATCGTGAATTTATATTCTTAGTGTTTATTATCTATATATTTATATCTATAGCTTTAAGTGTTTAGTGAGGGGGTATTATAGCCTATCTTGGCCAAGCTATTTCTAGAGTAACGGTGATTATATTCTTGTTATTTTTATCTTATTACTGGTTTCTAGTTGGTTGCTAATATTTCTATATCTTCTTCTTTATAGGTGATCTGTTACGTTTTAGGTAGATATTTTAGGTTTAGCTTGGTTCTAGTGTTAGCTTTACCGTTATCTTAGTTAAAGCCTTTATTCTTAGGATGGCTAATATTATAGTTGCCTTTAGATAGTATCTTAATCGTTATTTATAGGCTGTTTTAATTTTAGCTAGCTCCTATATCCTAGTTAGATATTAGTTATGTTATGCCTTATATTTGCTATAGTATAATATATATTTCTAGGGTATCTCTATATCGGGTTTTAAGGGGCACTTATAGGTTATATATTCTTATGTATAGTAGCTGTGTATTATTATTACCTTATATTAGGTTTCTACATAGCTATATAAGTGGTATCTAAAGTATTACCTTAGGTAGCACTATCTATTATATTATTTATATTAAAATACCTCTTTTTACTAGATAAGTCCTTTATTAATAAGCTTATTAATATCTTCTGTCTGTAAGAACTTAACTATAATTAAGAAGGCTTACTTTATATTAAAGGATCTTATTAGCTATCTAATATATTTAATCTCTACTATAGGAATCAATACTTTATTATCCTATAAAAGCTTATCCTAAAGGTCTATAAATCATTCTATATCTATTATATTTATCTATATACTATATATTAGGATTTTATATATCGGTATTTATACTATAGCTCTAGCGTCTATATGGTACTTCTAGTCCTTTATAAACTAGCGTAAGGCTTCTATATCTATAGTTATAGCTGTTTTAATACTGAGGTCTCTACTCTTTAGTTGGTTTATAGAAACTATCTTAAGTTTATAGATATATTTATTATTGCTCTATTTAATAGTATAGTCTATATATACCTTAAGGGTATAAGGGTTTATAGCTTTTATATTAATAATAGTAGTAAAGTCTTTAATACTTATAATAATCTTATAAAGTGTTTAGATATAGAACGGTCTTTAGTTTTATAGGTTATATATACTTGTTAGAAGTATAAGCTCTCTTAAGCGCTCTACTACTTCTTTATCTTATATTTCCTTTATTATAAGGAATAATCTATATAAGATATATATATATATAATCTACTAACTTAGTAGGTTAATATATATATTGATTACGTAAGCAGGATGATTACGTAATCTGGTCGAATCTAGGAGAAGCACCTAGAATGTCCTCTCTGCTCCTCCTAACTCTATCTTTCCTATAAGGTTATTGCTTTAAGTTAGGGTTATCAACTTAGGGTTATGGAATTACGCAATCCTTAGGTTGATTTATAAGCAGCTTACGCAAGTATGGAATCTTCTAGTAAGCTGGACATGTCTATATAAGAGTTGGAATTCTTCCTGTTTTCTAAGTCTCTTATTGTCAAGCAAGCAAGCAAGTTAGTAACAAACAAATCCAACTATTATACTCTCTTTAACTATATATCCTTATATCTTCTATTTACTTATCCTAGGTATAAGCTTAACTACCTCTGTTATATCTTATATTCTTGCTTCTATAAGATATATCTTTATATATAAGAGATCTATTCTCTTATATACTTTTAGGCTATATTTCTGTAACGGTCCAAGGCGAGGTATATTGCAACCAGCTATGGCGACTACGTACGAGTATCTAAAGC
Organism: Colletotrichum eleusines; assembly: GCA_016807845.1. Lineage (NCBI taxonomy): Eukaryota > Fungi > Ascomycota > Sordariomycetes > Glomerellales > Glomerellaceae > Colletotrichum > Colletotrichum eleusines. The sequence continues at coordinate 2,193,006 of JADEZO010000010.1, read as the reverse complement.
TAGGGAAGAAAGGAGAAAAGCTCCCTAAAGGTTCACCGCTTCTCAGGTCTGGTCAGGGCGAAGGAGCGCACAGGCCGTCGGGTTGACGTTGTTGCGGTTCCGTGCCTCCGATCAAAGGTGATGTGTTTCCTGGCCGCGATATCCAGCAAGGCTTCTTCGGGCCCAGCCCGTTACAATACCCCCCTTCTCCCTCTCCTAGGGATAGGGGTCTCCTTCTGCTGAAAGGCAGCCCACGCTGCTGTGTCTTTGAGGTTGCTTAGCGGTTCCCAGGTCGGTTTGGCGTAGTCTGTCCATTTTACTAGAACTCTCCAACCCTTTCCTCTACGCTTCATCTGTAATATCTCCTCAACCTCATACTCCAGATCAGGCCCGGATGTTAGGGCGGCAGGTTGTCTGTCATCTTGTTGTTGAGATGGAAAAAGGTCATCCCCTACGTGTTTTAGGAGTGAGACATAGAAGACGTTATGTATCCCAGGTGGTGTATCTAGGCGGCATGCGTGGGATCCAACGGCCTCTAGGACTGTATACTTGGCGCAAACCCAGTCAAGCTTCTTAGATGGCCGGTCTGTCCTAACGTTTGATAGCCGTAGCCATACCTTATCCCCTGGTTTGAACTGATCAGAGGGTTGACGACGGGCGTTCGTATAGTGCTCTTGTTTTTCTTGCGCTGTGGCCATGGCAGCCTGGGCCCATGCCGTAGCATCTTTTATCTTCTATACCAGATTCTCAGCTTTTGCGATAGGGGTAGTGCCCTCTGTCCTAAGTGTCTCCTTAACTCTAATCAGGTCTATGTCGTATCCGTGACTGAAAAAGAATGGGCTAATTCCCATGGAAGTAGCTGGTCTGTTGTTAATTGCCATCATAGCTACTGGTGACAGCTCATCCCAATCGTCCTAGGCGTAAGCACAGAATGCTCTTAGGTAGGTCTCAACCACTTGATTAGCCCTCTCAGTTGCTCCATCTGTCTCGGGGTGATAGGCTGTAGACAGCCGTTGTTTTACGCCACACAGTTGGCAGAGACGCTTCCACATTTGACTAACAAACTGAGTCCCTCAGTCTGAGACTATTGCCTTTGGTAATCCATGGTGTCTGATTAGGCCTATAAGTAGGGTGGATGCAGTGGTTTCTGACGAGATTTCCTTCATAGGCTCAAGGACAACGTTCTTAGATAGCCTATCTGTAATAACCAGGAGGTTGGTTTGTTTATATGTCCTGGTTGGTGGTAGGTCGGTCATAAAGTCGAGCGATATTTCAGCCCATATACGCTCTGGTATAGGGAGTGGCTTTAGTAAGCCTCGTTTCTTCTCTCTCCAGAAGTTTATCCTTCCGTAGACGTCACAGTTCTTCATAAACCTCTAAACGTCTTACGATAAGCCTGGCCAGTAGAAGCTCCGACTGATCAAGGCCTTAAGCGTATCCTTTCCTGGATGCCCAGATAGGGTAGAGTCATGCATTACTTGGATGATTTTGGTCCGCAGAGGCTCATAGTGCGGGATCCAAATTCGGTCTCTCCACTTCAGCCTTCTCTCGTCGTCTATAGTGCATTCTGACAACATAATAGGTAGTCCCCAAGCTGAGGGTAGTTGTCGTGTCCCTTTCTTCACTGCCTCTCTGATTAGGTAGTATCGGGCGTTGTTCTGAAGGCCGGTATCCCATAGGGCTTTTAGAGGTTCTTCTCCAAATAGGTTCTCTAGGGGCGTCCTATCCTCTGGGGAGTTGTCCCCCTCTTCGTCGGCGTCTGCGCCACTTGTAAATCCTGCTTTTACAGATGTAGCAGTCTGATCATGTCTAGTCAAGGCAGCTTCATTGACTTGTAAGGCTTTCTTTGATCCTTGGAGGAGTTGGAGTTCTCGTCCCTTTAACCTAGTGTCCTCTATGTTAAAGGGCATATCTTGTTCTCTCCTTGAGAGGGTATCTGGCGTTATAGCTAGCTTGCCTGGGCGGTACTCTATCTTGAAGTTATACTTTGAGAGTAGTTCGGCCCATCTGACTTGTCGTTCGCTCAGCTTCTGCTTCTTTGTAAAATACTTAAGGTTAAGGTGATCGGTCACCACAGTGAACTCTTTTACACTCCTCAACTCAACGTCCCACTGCTCTAGGCATCGTACTATAGCTAGTAGCTCCTTATCGTGGATTAGGTAGTTACATTCTGCAGGGAGGTTCTTCTTTAAGAAGAAGGCTACAGGGCGTAGGAGTCCATCGTCGTCAACTTGCGATAGAGTGCCTCCTACTACATATCCTGAGGAGTCTGTTTCTAGGATTGTTTCCCGTTCTGGGTCCCAGTGTGCCAGTACTGGGGCACTGATCAGGCGGGTTTTGAGCTCTTTGAAGGCCTTCTGGCATTCCTTGCTCCATATGAAGGCGGTGTCTTTCTTAGTCAGTTCTGTAAGTGGCCTTGCAAGTGCTAAGAACTAAGGAATAAACTGTCGGTAATAGTTGGCAAATCCCACAAAGGATCGTACTCCTCTTACTGACTTAGGGGTTTCCCATAGTTGTATCGCTTTGATCTTCTCAGGGTCAACTTTTATCCCTCGGCCGACTTCAACAATAAATCCTAGGTACTTGACGCTCTTTGCTTCAAAGTCGCATTTATTAATGTCGATCTGTAGGCCGGCTTCTCTTAACCTAATCAGGACCTTCTTGACTTTGTCCTGGTGGTCTGCTAATGATCCATTAGAGTAGATCAGGATGTCATCGATGTATGCTGAGCAAAACTCATCCAGGTATCCTCACAGGGCATGGTTGATATAACGCTGGAACGTAGCTGGTACACCAGTCAAGCCGAAGGGGGTGACCAGCCACTCAAATAGTCCGTACCTCATGCAGAAGGCTGTCTTCCATTCTTCTCCAGCCTTGATTCGGATCTTATAAAAAGCGGCAATAACGTCCAGTTTTATTAACCACTTTGCTTGTGCTAGTGATCTTAGGGTTTCGTTGATCAGCGGTAATGGATATCTGTCCTTCCTAGTGATGCTGTTTAGGCCCCTGTAATCCACACAAAACCTCAATCCTCCTCCTGGTTTCCTCACGAACAATACAGGAGCAGATGCTGGCGAGCTGCTAGCTCTTATGAACCCTTTATCCAGGTATTCAGTAAAGGTCTTCCGGAGGACTATCAGTTCTTCTCGTGACATCCCGTACAGTGGTCCCCATGGGACTTCAGGATCAGCGCCGTTCTTCGTTTTTTCCAAGGGTATCTCGTGGTCAATACCATCACGGTGCGGTGGTAACTTAGCAGCCTGATCAGGGTCAAAGACGTCCAAGAACTGGTGGTATTCCTTTGGCAGTAGGGCTTTAACGTTAGGCCTTTTCTTTAGCGCTAAGGCTTTCGTTATATCTGCTAGACTTGCGGCGAAAATCTGTGTCCTCTGTTGGGGTTGTTGAGTCTTTAACTTCCTTCCCCTCCTGATCAGGGCCATGAAAACCGAGGCTATCTGCTGGCGGATAGACAAACGATTTTCCTTCTGGCTTGGGTCTCGTCCGTGGACTGTATGGTTGGCCACGCCAATATGTAACAGGTTCCTGGCTGGACGGATTGTGACGTCGTCCTCTACCATCCAAGTCTTGCCAAGGATAACGTCCTCAGTCTGATCGGGGATAACGTAGAAGAATAAGCGGCTTCTCTTATAACCATCAAGATCGATTTCCCCATACGTAACTGCAGTGATGGCGTCAGGGATAATTCCGTTAACGGTCTCAAGCGCTCTAGGCTTGATTTTGATACGCGGCAAACGAAGCTTCTTGGCATAGTCCTCACTCATGGTGGCAGTGGTAAGGCATCCCGAATCAACAAGGGCGTAGGTATAGGCAAGTTGGTTAATTCCTATGTTGATGAAAAAGGGGTCACTGTCCATGGTCTTTCTGACTAGCCTCCATTCCTTCTTTGCGTCCTCCTGGCCGCGCTTTTGGCCAGGAGTTACTCTTTTCCCGAGTCGTCTAAGGTCTGGCCAGACCTAGCTTCGCTCCATTCCCTAGAGCTGGAGTCGGTGTCGGTCTCTGGGGAGGACTTCGATTTCTTAGCTGAAGACTTCTTAGCCTTTGGTTCTGTTGCTTTTGATCTCTTGGCTTCTGAAGGTTCTTGTCTCTTTGGGTAGTCCCTTGCAAAGTGGCCTGTCTTGCCACAGCTATAGCAGTCGACCTCTTTCAACTTGCGGCGATGCTCTGGGCCCTTCCGCCCCCTAGGGTGCTGGACCTTAGTAACCTTGGTGGGTTCCCAGTCCATCTTGTCCTCCTTAGAGCTTGCAGGTGACTTAGGCCTAGCCTGATCAGGTGTAGGAGGGCGCCGTTTATACTTCTCCTGCTTCTCCTGGTAATTACGACTGTCCAACCGGGAGCCTATCTTCATAAGGAGCCTGGTGTACTCTGAGTATATGTCTGGGATGTCTACTACACTGATCAGGGCGTCGCGAAGGCTCTTGTTGATAGCTCTGTCTAAGTAGTTGATCCTTACTTTATCCGCCCAGTCGCTACCCCCACTCTCAGCTAGTTCCTTCTCAAACCTAGGTAGAAAGGAGGCAAAGCTCTCATGGGTTTTCTGCTTAATTGTATGTAGTCAAGTCAAAGCTCAGGCTTGGGCGTCAGGGTCTCCATAACAGCTTTCTAGGTAGCTCATAAACTGGTCAGGGGATTCCATTCCGTCGGTTCCCCCGTGGGCGTAGTAGGCTGAGGCCATCGTCTAGGCCACCCCTTCAAGTCGAGCGTATATATATCCAAAGATGTCGGCGTTGCAGTCAAAAGCCATCCTATCTAGGCGGATCTTCCCTTTCATCTCTAGGAACCATCGTTGGAAGTTCTTACGTGTCCCATCAAACTTGGGGGGGTCAGGTATCTGGTGTTTTCTTCGTCTGGTTGCAGTATTCGGGGTCTGATCAGGGACAGGCGTTGGTGTGCTTGTTGTGGTGACCGAGGTAGGTGTCGTCATGGGTTGCCTCATGCTTGTGAGGGCTTCTTGCAGCAGGCGTATCTGCTCCCGTTGAGCCTCTCGCTCGTTGGCCTGGGCAGTTCGCATCTCTTGCAATTCGTTGGCTTGTGAGGTTCGCATCTCGTGCAGTTGAGTGGCTAGCTGGCTCACCACTTCGAGTAACTGCTGCGATCCCACAGATGGCTGGGCTTCTGTGTTGCCGTCCATCTTGTCTGTAGCTCCCTCAACTGCTCTAGTTATATTGGGGCTCTTCCTGTCCTTGCTTATGGGCCTCACTTTGATCAGGGAAAATCCTTCCTGTATCTGGCCAGACAGGGAAACCTGAGCTCTTTCGGAGCACGTAGGCTGATGCGCAGCCTACCGTTCTCAGCTCCTCCAGGGCTAATCAGCTCAATCTGATTAGACCTAGGATACAGCGTTTCTGGCAGCTATTCTCGTTGATGGAATCCTTTTACAACTAAGCTGCGTAGGCGTATCGCTCTAGCCTCCCTCTCTAGGTCTGTTGTAGCGTAAAGGCTTGCACTAAGGCCTAAGCTACAGTGTACCTAATTAATTCTCACTAGCGGACCACACGTCTAGTCTAGAGAATTCTAGTGCTTCTTTTGAGCTTTAGATAATGTAACGGTCCAAGGCGAGGTATATTGCAACCAGCTATGGCGACTACGTACGAGTATCTAAAGCTAGGGAAGAAAGGAGAAAAGCTCCCTAAAGGTTCACCGCTTCTCAGGTCTGGTCAGGGCGAAGGAGCGCACAGGCCGTCGGGTTGACGTTGTTGCGGTTCCGTGCCTCCGATCAAAGGTGATGTGTTTCCTGGCCGCGATATCCAGCAAGGCTTCTTCGGGCCCAGCCCGTTACAATTTCTCTATAAGAGACTAGCCTACCTGTTGTGCTAACAATAGTTCCTATAAGTCCTCCTCTGGCGGCTATACTAATACATAACTATATAATGTCCCTTAATTAATTAGCCTTAATACTTTAATATCGCTTATAATTTTAATAGTCAGCTTATTAGCCTTTAGTGCTTCCTTAATAGCTATATTAATAGCCTTATTAATATTAATCTTCTTTTTAATTCTAGCTATATTCTATTAGATTATAATTTTAATATTGGCTATAGTTTAGATAGTATTCTTATTAGCTGTTTTAATTTTTACCTATAAATTTTTAATTACTTAATAGATATAGCTAATATTCGAGATATTCTATCGTTTAATGATAAATATTAGGGCGTTAATAAAGGCGGATCTAACGCCTTAAGGCTGAATAGAATTTCTATTTGCTATGTTAATAGACTTAAGTGCTGCCTAGAGGTATATATTGAGTTCTGTGGCATGCTCTTGGTATAGAGTTAGCCAGGCCTGATCCTTGGGCCATGGGGTCGCCATGATGCCTGCGTCGCTTTAGGCTTTACGACGGACACACAGCTATCCAATTGACCTCTTAGATCGTGTTTTGGTGCTCTTATTTGCTCCAATTTCAAAAATTCGTTCTCGCTTTTGTTGATGTTTTTTCGTCAAATGGTAGGTTGACGGTCTCTAACCTAATCGGGCAAGCAGCTGGAAATACCATAATCCGTTACCCGAACTCCTACAATCCCCTACTAACCCGGACCTTAACCTAGACCCTAACCTGAATCCTAACCACCCTAACCACCCTAGCTATCAGATAACCAAAAATGAAAAGATCTTGGTTTGGTTGGTTAGGGTGGTTAGGGTCTGATCAGGGCTAGGGTTAGGGTCCGTGTTAGTATGGGGAGCAGTATCAGCTCCCTGGTCCCGAACCATTGTGCAATGATGGACACTGTCATGGAACCCATCAAGCCTACCCTAACGTTGCACCAGGACTGGGTTATAACCTGGGAAAAATCCGACACGGCCACATTGACACCGAAACTGCCCACGCTCACCAGTTCAATGTGGATACCAGAATGGACACCCGGCCAGGTGATCCCGGCTCACAAATACGACCGGGGTAAGGGCAACCAGTGGTTTAGTGAGGAGTGGATACGTTTCTTTATGATTGGGCTACCTATCATCTGTACTCTCTTTATTGCGCTCTGTGTATATTATTGCTGTGTGAGGAGGTGTTTAAGGAAGAGGCGGCAGAGAAAAACAGCCTCAGCCTCAGCCGCAGCCACAGGCGGAGACGTAGGCAAAGCCCCTAAGTAATTGAAAACGTATATCGTATATAGTACTAGGAAGTCGTGTCTGTTTTGTCTCTTCTGGCCTACCTAATTGCAATTGTGAAAACGGATGGTTAACTTGGCCGTTGGCCTTATGCTTTCGTATCCCAGCCTTGGTGAGGAGCATCCGAGGGAAGTGTCTCAAGCAGCCACGTCCATTCCGCTCCCATCCCTTATCCAGTCCCCTCAGTTGGGTGGATTGAGGTATGTCACCTGCTTATAAAGAGCCTATCTACCTCTCCTCGTTTTCCCGCGTGGTTTGCTGGAACCGTTTCCTTGCTCTGTAGAGGGCAGCTGGCGTTAGTAACAAGAGTTTCTTCGCCAAAATTATAATATTCTACTTAATCCTGCTAAATTGGCTTCCCTGCTGCTTCATTAGTATTATAACGAGACTTTTTTTCAGGTTCTCGTTATTTATTAGTATTTCATTTGCCTGTCCGGCCCCTAAAGTGAGTGCTTCGCACGCTAAATCATTCGGAGTGATGCTTTGATGTTGTGACGAATAACCTCGGGCTTTTTTTCTTTCTTTTTCATTCGTTTGTACTTGTGAATGGCAGGGCGTTGTGCCCTGCGCATGCAATGCGCCGTATGCGGGCGTGAGGCGCGTAGGATATGGACATAGGTTACGTAGGTTACGTAGCTCTCACCTCTTCATCGCAACCCCCCCCTCCCCCATCAAGACCGTACATGTCCCTAAAATGAACGAGTTCATACCTCCCCTTCCCCGACATTACAAAGTACTTTCAAGCATAAAAAGCACCGCCTTACGGCACGAACACACTCAATTGAGAGCTAGTAGTCAGCGGCCAACACGACGAATATTAACAGCGAATGCGACATCGACCCGGCAAGGTCAGGTGAAATGTCAGTGACACTCGAGCACAGTCCATCGATGATTCGTTGAAGCGCAGCAAAGAGTTTCAAGACTTTTTCCCAGACGTTGATTTTGTTAGAGGTGTCATTGAACCTACGGTAAGCCTCACTTTTGACTTAAAGGTAAGATACGGCTTTCTTAGGAGACGACCCAGCAACATATGTATATACCCACGGAAAAGCGACTGATGGCTATTATTGACACCTACAGGAGAAAGTCGACGAAGGAAACCGGAAAGCGTCACGACGCCCTGATGGCGCAGTTGTTCGAGCACATTCCCGAGCCTGCCCAGGCCGAGCACTTCTTCTGGGAGGCAAGAAAATGCCTCGCATCTTACTCAGAAGTACTGTCGCAGTCTGAAAAGATATATATCAACGCCAGGCCAGTGTCGGTGATGGTTGGGCAGTCGAACGAGGCCTTCTCTTTGCAAAAGGCCAAGACGGAGGGAATCGTCGAAATGGGACCAGGCGTGTGTGATAACAAAGATCTTTCGCAATGGGCTTTTCGGTGTTCTCAAGGCATCATCTAGGATCTGCGCCTCGCATTTACAGAGTAATTAGTACATGTAATGCCTAAGCACACAGATATAACCAGCCCTTACAGTACACCCATTATATCTAATATCAAGCAAGGCCAAAAGTCCGACTAAACTACTATCACGAGACCTTGGGCTTGACATACTAGGCTAAAAGTGAGTTTATTTTTCTTGGTCTATCTCATGTATATATATGTGTCAGGGCGCACACATATATACCCTTATGATGTCCCTGTTACCGATAGCCATGCCCGACATCCGTCTTCCTCGTGGTAACCGCCTACCCAGATGTCAGCCTTAGGCCCTGATAGGTTAGCTTGTGTCAGCTTTGTCTGACCAATCACCTGCTTTGCTGGGGTGAATCGTGATCATGAGGTCCTGCTGGGATATAACATGATCTAAAGCTTTCATCCACCGTGACAATCACTGATCATGGTTTTAGGACAATCCGGTTGGGATTTTCCGTTCTTGTGTGTCTCTTTGGATTAGCTGAGGGAGCCGGGCTCTGACTGTCAGGACAGCGCTTAGATTAAGCTGAGTAAGAAGATAAGCCATGCATGTAAGATGTTCTTGGCCTTCCCGCTCGGTAAGACATGAATGTCACCGCAAACCTGGTACGACTGGCATAGTCATTCATACCCCCGGCACCCCGACAAAATATATTCAATCTTTCTGTTGATTCAAATCAATAGAATGAACAGCACAGAGAATAGCTGCCAGCTGGGGCCTGACGTACCTGGAGGAGATGCTGTAATGACCGACGTACCGCCCTCCCCCCAAGCTCTCGCCGAAGCCGCCGAGCTACAGGTCCTAGGTCGGGACGGCAAGCCGCGTCCTTTCAAAGACCTCTTTGGCGGGCCGGACCCTACTTCGAGAGTAGTTGTCGTCTTCATACGACATTTCTTCTGCGGAGTAAGGGTAAAACAACATGGAGTTTGCCAATGTATAGCTAACCCCCGCGTGCAGGCATGCCAGTCGTACACCCACGCTATATCCACCGCCATTACACCGGAGATCTTATCGTCTCACCACATCCCTACAGCCTTCGTTTTCATAGGGTGCGGAGATCCTGAGCTCATAGACGAGTATATCCAAATGACGAATTGCCCGCACCCGATCTATACGGACCCCAGAGGAAAGCTCTTCAATGCGCTGGGAATGATAAGAACGGCGGCCGTAGGGAACAGAACCGCCTACTCTTCGAAAAGGTGGCTCTCCCACTTCTTCAAAGGAATGTACGACGGGTTAGCCAACCTGCCTTCGGGGAAGACGATGAAGGCTGGAGATACGATGCGAGTGGGGGGTGAGTTTGTTTTCGAGGAGCGCGAGGGGGTAAGGGTAGTGACATGGTGTCATCGAATGAGCAATCATCGTGACCACACCGAAGTTGCGGACCTTTGCAGAGTTTTGGGGTTGAATATATCGAGAACCTGAGTCGGCGGAACGGATGCCTAAGTAAGCTCCTAGCAAACACTTTGACATTCTCGCATTCAACAGATTACAGACCGAAGATATCAGAATGATATGAAATGAAGATAGTGAGTGATGCCCCCAAGGCAACCAACGATTGGCCGTTAAAAGATCTCAAGCGTTACCACCATCACATATCACCTTGGCTTGTCGGACCAGACACATCGTGCATCACGCCCATGGCTCCAAACCTAACAAACACTAATTACACAATAACTTTGATTAGCTCCATCTTTAAGACAGCTTCAAAGACTACAGCAGCAGTGCTAGAAGCTATAGCATTGTAGTGCTTGGGAACATGGTCCGCTAGTCCAGCCTATATAGCATGTACTACGCATTATGTTTGCGCGTTCATTGAGGCATTGAGTTGTGGGCGTGCGATGATCATTGGTTCGTCCTGCAGGAACTTGCGTGACTGAAGGTGTCCCAAGGGGCAAAGAGCTAAACCGGGTCGGCAGCCTATACTTTGGTTTCTATTGGCTCGCGCCACCCTAGTGGCCAGATCTCTCTCTTTTATCTCTCTCTTTTATTTTGAGGCCTCGAAGACTCTCTTCAATGCTTGCAACAACTCTGGCTCACCACGTCATCAAGCATCATCATATTGACCAATTCTTGATTTTCTGCTACTCGAGATGTTGACCAACATTGACGAAGAAGAAAATCTCGCTCGGATGCAAAGAGGCGAGCTCTACTACGCATTCACCCCCCAACTCGTCGCAGCACGTCGCCGTTGCAGCCAGGCCGTTGGCAGACTCAACCGAGCTGGCGACTTGACCCGTAGAGAAATAGGCGAGCACTGGAAAGAGTGAGTTGCTGAGCCCTCAGTTCCCGCTCACCTCAGAGGCCGACCGTCTGGTGATGGAGTCTGCGGTTGACAGGTCTGTAATCAGCATCACAAACAGCGACAAAGCTCTCCCACCTGCCGGGGCGACCGAAGATGAAGAAGACCTCGTCTTGCATGAGTACCCGTGGATAGAGCGCCCGATCAACTTCGACTACGGGTACAACGTCAAGGTGGGCAGTAATGTATTCATCAACTTTAACTGCACCTTCATCGACACCTGCACCATCTCCATTGGCTCGCGGACTCTCGTGGGGCCTAACGTATCGTTCCTAAGCGGCACGCATCCTCTTGACGGGCATGTTCGCAACGGCACCAGTGGCCCAGAGTTGGGCAAACCCATCTCAGTGGGCCAGGACTGTTGGCTGGCGGCAGGTGTTACCATTCTGCCGGGTGTGACCATCGGCAAGGGATGTACCGTCGGGGCGAGCAGCGTCGTCACAAAAGTACGCGAAGGCGGACCAAAGAGGCATTATGTCGTTGTGGTTGACTGACTTGCTTACTAGGACGTCCCCGATTATCATGTGGTGGCAGGCGACCCTGCCAGAATCATAAGGAAGCTCGAACCCCCGCCGGACAATGCTGTGAAGACTGATCAACGGGTGTAAATGAAGATCCAACCATCCATGTGATGCTTGTCAGGTAGCACTGTTGCAAGCAAATGTGCTGCGTTTGGGCTTCTGTATGTTCAAAACGCCGCGTAAAAGCAGGTCGTTGCTTGGCACTATGACTTGCATAAGATATGGCTGTTAGTTGCATTGAACTTTGTATGAGATGGCATCCCCAATTGCAATAAAAAGCACACTATCAAACATGCTTTTACAAAGCAGGGATTTTGGTATCACAGCTACCTTGTCGCGATAGCTTCATGTTCATCACATAGTTGTTGATATTAGATGTCTCGATAGCCCTATGCTATAGGCGGTGGAGAACGGGTTTTCTATATATAAGGCCACTCGTTTAGTTTTCTGCCCATAGGGTCAAGCCTTTCTCATTCCTATGCCCACATACCCTGTTAGGTGCTCCAGATCGTGACATTTCTGTATACAACATCGAAGAATTTCGGTCTGTACGGTTTTATGGATCGCTTCATCAAATAGTGAGCTGATTCTTGTCCAAGTGTCAGGCGTTGACCTTTCACATTCTTCTGCCAAATGATGACTGGAATGGATTGAATGTCTAAAAAAAGGTTTATCAAGTGGGGTGCAGTCCGAACAAAGAGTTTCCATTCCCCCAATAGCGCCTTGCTTCTTTCTTTCTATGAGATCCGAACCATGTGCTCGTCTTGTCTCGGCAGACCATGTTATTGCTAGCTTCAATTGTGGGGCCTATTGGGCATGTACTACTCTAAGTACCTAGACGGGGAAGATCGAAAATTCCCCATCGGGCTTCCGGCGCTATCTGAAAAGGAGCATGGCGAGAAGACTCGAACGAGTGTGTCTCGAGACCCCTCCAACCTATCTCACTGGCCATTGACAGAACGGCATCTCTCGTCATGTCAAGTCATGTCATGTCATGTCAAAGCTCAGATTGCACAAGCAAGGGAGCTCGGCATCGGAAAGAATGCATGAAGCTATCGAAGCCCGCATGCCACCACGGCGAGACAGACAGTCTCACCCTCGACAAAAAGCCCGGACCGAGATGGTGCCCGTGTCGCCAATCTTTCAGATAGAGAGGTCTGTTTAGCTTCGCCCGAAGACTGGCATGTATGGGAACCGGCTTTTTCGTGTGGATAAGCTGCAACCGGAAGTGCAATTATATATATATATATATAAAAGCGTCATGTGGTTGTGTTTTTCTGCAGTATTAGCGCCAGGGAGTCGGGATTAATTAGGCTTCACGCCAACGGCTGAGCTGGGTATTATTATCCATCACAGCTAAAAAAAAAAAAAAAACATGCTTGGCGCGTTTGCTGCATGCAGTTGTGGCTCCTCAGGTTTTGGGGGCTTTTTGCAAGGATCATAAATGAGCAAGCGGCTTGTGTCTCCTATTAATATTGGCGCAACTGTGATGAGCCGTCATCATTCCATTGTTGTCTCCAGAGTATGTATCCGTATGTCTTCGCAAAAACGTGGATAATTCGTGTTGAATGTTGGCGCCGAGGGTCCCAAGCCCCGCATAGGGACCGAAATGCCATGGCAGCGTCCGCCCAGGCGCTGGCCAAGCACCCAAGGCGGAAATGTGGCATCTCCAGTCCTCGTGGCAGATGATGTGGGATCCGCAGAGCCCCTGTTGCTCTCCTGTTTGGTCCAGGGTCCGACACCCCCGCGACATCCTCGCCGAACGAACCCCGGTGGCAGGCGAGATGAGCCACAGAACCAAAAGCGCGCCGGCTAGCCATCTTTCCCACCTCTGAGATAAGGCTTCCGGGGAGCATGGTCGCGAGATGGGCTTCTGTCACGACGTCCAAAATGAACTAAATCTCCCGTCGCCGTCACCGGCGCTCCCGATGACCATCATGCAGGGCAGCGCCGGCGGCAAACCCCGATGTTGCCCCCTTTGTGCGCGAGTCAGGGTGCAGGAGGCCGTGATGCCTCTCGCCGGGTGTTTTGTGGTTACAGGTATATTGAGCACTCATTGGTTCCCTTCAGATTCATGATGCATTGGATTCTGGCTCTTGTGCCACTAATGACAAGATGTTGAGTCAAACTGACGACTATGTAGGCTGCTTTAGACTGGTCATATCTGGAAAAAGCAGCGTTGATGGACCGCCACCTGATAGATAGTCTGGTCATTGTCAATACTAATCTATTTAACTATCCATTTAGCACGCCCTTGTTGCGTCATCTTGTTTAGAACGCTGTGCTAGAATAAAGAAGAATGCTAAGTACGACTCCACCTCTTGGTCTATTTAGCTAGAGTATAATTCCTACCAGAAAAGAAGGATGTTGTAACGACTAGAAATTTCTGAAACATTATTACCTCCTCGCTATGTTATCGTAGTTGCTGTTATAATAGGTGTGGCTGCTATTAGGCGTAGCGGGACTAAACCTTTATTTAATTCCATTTTTTTTTTTTCAGTGTGAAAATGATGTGAAAATATCCGTACTATGTATGAATCAGTACTTTGGTTCGGACTTGAGCGGTTTCTGATACCGGTATGTACTGTATGTATGGGACAACCCTAAAACGCCAGGCCTTCACTTGGCAGTGTTCAACGAGATAAGCGATGTCCCCATTAATGCAAGCGCCCTGTCGTGTGACAACTCAAAGTTTGTTCTAGTTGGTTTAGATGCCACAGATGCACAGCACCCGAGAAGCTAGTGGAGGTCCCGTGCCATGTGCCTGTGCCTGTCTGGCAGGTTGGGCGCAGGAACAGAGAGAGAGAGAGAGAGAGAGAGAGAGAGAGAGAGACGAAGAGCGGATGACAGGAGACATGCAGCGTGAAATGAAGCCTAACTCAACGCCGCAAAGCCGGGCGACCTTCCTAGACTGAACTGATTTAGCGCAGCCATCATGGGCCAATGGTTATTTTGTCTACTTTGGGCAATCCCCGTGTGTTATCAGATCAGTGCTGCTATTTGCCAACGGTGCGAGCCATCTGGGTAATCGCTGCTTGTCAACGGCTCCTCCATACACCGGAAAAAGGAACCGAGAGTAAGACATACCCCTGGCTCTCTCTCTCTCTCTCTCTCTCTCTCTCTCTCTCTCTCTCTCTCTCTCGCTTAAGTTCATGCTATACTGCGAACGGCGCCTGGCGTCGATGAAAATCTGTTGGAATGTCACCTGGGCGACATTCCAACAAAATCAAACAGTTTGGCCCTGCAATGTAGCACGCGACCAGGGATGAACACGCTTCGCTGATGGGGGGTTCGTCGGCCCAGAGTTTGTATCCACACCCCAATTGCGGCGCGAGGCACATCTCATGCCTGTTTGCAATCTCCCGCTTCTTGGGTCTGTCTGTTGGCTGTCGTTCCAACGACTCCAAAAGTGCACATAATGACCACAGCGCCCCCCGTTTCTCTGAGCTGCCGGACCTCTCAGAATCATCATCACTTTGTTGTTCTTCGACCGATCCAAGCCACTCTTTTAATATTCCAGTCACTCCTTTTTGTGTATTCCCAGTCACTCTTTTGTATTCCGATCCGGATCCTAAAAAACTTCGCCAAAATGCGCTTCTTCGCCGCTGCTCTCGCCCTCGCCGCCCCCTTGGTCTCCGCCATTGAGTTCACCAGCCCGTCCGTGAACTCTACCGTCACCAAGGGCGCCAGCTACGAGCTGACCTGGAAGAGTGTTGACACCGACCCGTCTACTTTCAGCGTCTTCCTCGTCAACTTCGTCAACTGGCCTCCTTTCTACACTCTTGTGGCCGAAAATATTGACACGTCTGCCGGTTCCGCCTCTATCCAGGTTCCTTGTGCCGTTGCCAACTCCTACGGTTACCAATTGTGCGAACAGTTTTCCTTCTGCTGCTTGTCCCTCCCCTTTTTTCCTTGCGCTGTTTTCCTTTTGGCTCGCCTTCGCTCCTCGGCTCCTGGGCTGGTGGTACCCCATTAGCCTATTTCTCGGCAGGGGTGGATTCCCGTCGAGTCATGCATTGCAACCCTGCATGTCGAGATGAGAAGCGGAGCGTTGCACTCTACTTGAGACGATGCCATTAAAGGGTATTGGAAGACGTGAAGATTGACAATCGGACTAACATGTCACAGCAACGCTATCAACGGCACCAACGTCTACGTGATCTACGCGCAGACGCCCAAGTTCTCCATCTCCGGAACCGACTGCGCAGTCCCGACCAGCCTGCCCCCGGTTTTGCCTACCGGCTGTGCGCCACCGAGCACCGTCATTGTCACGGTGAGCAAGACCCTTTCCAAGAACTCCACGGCGACGGCGACGGGCAGGATCTCGGCGGCCCAGAGCAAGATCACAACCTCCCCCGCCGTCTCGGCCCCCCAGACCACTTCTGCACCCGTCTTCCATGGAACTTGTCCTGACATCATTGGCTGGTCTTCAGGCTACGACCACCCCGTAACTCTCACCAAGCCCCCTCAGCACCCCGACAACACCGCCTACCCCCAGCCCACCAAGGCCGCCTACTCCACCGGCGGAGACGACGACGCCGACTACGTGACGAGCACCATGTACGCCACCACTTACCTGCCTTTGGAGATGGCCCCGACTGGCTTCTGCAACTGTTAAGGGGACATCGCTTCTCTGGCAAAGGCCCCTTGGGGATGCAAGCAACGTCCTCGCACAGCCTCCAGCGAAACGGAAACCGGAGTGGATTTTTTCTTTGGGGATGAGGAGTAATCGTTTGCCTCGCCTGAAGTAATCTTTTTTTGGAACGTCAGTAGTTTGGTGTAAATTTTATTGGCCAAAAGAAAAAAAAAACATGATAACCTCGAGCGCAGTCAGCGTGAGTGTGCCCGGTCTAGAGAGCACTTCAATGACAGCCTCGAGAAGCCTCTTGCCATTGAACTTGCAGGGTCTCTACACAATTTCTTCCTTGTGTGTCTTATCTATGTGTGTGTGTGTGTGTGTGTGTGTATGTGTGTCCACACGCAAATGTCTCAATGTCTCACGACGAAAATGAGTTTAACAAAAGCTGAGATATCACATGTACCCGAACGCATGGCAACGGCTCAACGAGTCTTAAATAGATCAGATCCAATCTCTCTCGATCGAACAGGCGCGGACAAACGCCGGCGACCCCAGTGATGCCAATAATAGCCCGTGCTGCCACAACTCCGCGACGCCAAGGCGTGCCGAGAGGGTGGAGGCGGTAGCAAACTCCGACCCCAGACGGGGCACATGCGGAGCCGTCCAGTGTCACCCAAAACAGATTCGTTATCATGCACGCTCACAATCACGCCAGATACTTCGTCCCGTCTTCCTTTCCTCTACCTCCACTTAACATGTGTTTTCGTAGGTTTATTGTCTGCGGACGGGGCCCCAAAGACGACATAACGACAGGCCGTAGGAGCCTCGCTTACTGGACCCGGCAACCCGGACATGCAGGCACCACAGTAAAAGGTGTTATGCAGGCGGATGAACATCCGGATGCGGGCACGGGGCAGGGACGGGGTGACGGTCACTTCGGTTCATTGAGATGCCGTTCGCTACCAGAGCGCCGTATGTAGGGATGTGTGCATTGTTTTGAACATGGGGAAGACACACTTCCGACGACGTGAAGAACCGGATGACGTTCTTCGCATATCATTATGCGGAGCTATTAGTCGCCGGCCCCCTTCTTCCTTAAACTGTTCATCACTTCGATGCACCTCTCGCTGAGCATCTTCATGATCTTCTTCCTAATTTGATTCGAACTGAAGCTTGACGCTTCTTGACGTATCTCATTAACCATCCGTTCATTTCTTCGCCGCTGTGCGGCCGTGCTCTAGTTCATCCTACCATTGTTATTACCCTAATCATTCGATTCATCAAAAGTCACGATGCGCTTCTCTTCCGTGGTTGCTTGCGCCCTCTTGGCGCTTGGCCAGACAGGGCTTTGCGATCGCCAAGGTAGCCAACAGGGCTTACTATCGGTATGATGATCTGATCAACCTGCCAGATGCTGGCAAGAAGATGATCACCTCTTGCATAGCTGCCGTGCTTCTCTCGGCCCATCAGGCTAACCCAAGAAATCACAGGGCAGTGCCGCCACCCGCGCTCGGGCTCTCGTCAGGACACGTCTCGAAAGGCCCAGCGTCTTCAAGAGGCAGATCAGCTCTGGGGACGGAGGCATCGCCGTCGGCGGAACAGACGGGTTGAAACTCGGCGTCAAGAGCAAGGAACAGGCCGCCGAAGCGGGAGTCAACGTTGCCGGCGAGCGAATCGCGAACAACAACGCCGGCTTGACGATCGGCGGCGTCAATCTCGGGGGCGGCAACTCTGCCGTGACAACCGGCAACAGTGCTCTTGACTCGTTCCTGAATGCAGCCAACGGAAACAAGAAGAAGGCGAACGGTACCGCAAATGCCGCTGAGGGAGGAGCGGCGGCCCCAGGCAAAAAGGCCGGAGAAGGTCAGAAAGCCGATGGCGGGGAGAAGGGAAAGAATCCAGGTGGAGAGGCTGCTGCTGAGCAGCCGGCTGCCAAGGAGGGACAACCCAAAGCCGTGGAAGAGTCGGAGCAGTTCAAGGACGAGGCCGGGATTACTGTTGGCGCCGACGGCAAACCTAAGAACAGTAAGCACGTCAACACTCGTCTTCGCCTTTGCATTGCTTACTTTTTTTTTTTTTTTTCGTTCTAGTTGGCGGCAACCTTGGCATCACGAAGGGCAGTGATGGCAGCACTTCCGTCGGCGGCAAGTCTGGTCAGTTAATGCGTATTATCTCATGTTCCATTCCAGATCCCCTAACAGACACTAGGTATCAACATAAGCGCCCGTGAGGATGGCGGGCCCGATCACATTGACGAAAACGGGAAATAGTAGGCCAAGCTGTTCAGAAAGCTTGGTGTTACGATCAAATATGGTCTGTCAGATTCGTTCGCTCCCTTGGGTAACTGTAAAACCAAATAGATATACCAGCACAAACCGGTGCAAGTATAGTTCCCTTGAGTTGGCAGCTCATCTTTGGGCAGCCTCGTAATCAGAGCTCTTCTGCGGCGTCCGGATCCTTTCCCCATGTCTCTACTAGCGTTGCATGTCTCCTATAGTTCGCTGAGGACGAGAAGTGTTCGAAACTGGGTATATAGTTTGACCTATGTTCGTAAAAGACGATATGGTAAGATTTGAAGAATAAGCAAGGCTCACGAGGCCATCTAAGAAGTACAAGACAAGCCGGCCAATCTTGGGTCAACAAAAACGTAGCTCTTTCCCATTTTGGATTGTAGAACTTCCCGGATGGAGACGTACCCTTCTACGCAAGCATAGTAAGCAGTCATAACGCCTCGTAAAGCATTGCGAGGTCTCCTGCTCGTTCGTGTTCCCATCTCTCGAACCCATACTCGACAGCTGTTTCTATATCTCTCATTTCTTTTATGCTGTAGATCGCAACTCCAGCCCTTTGGCTCCTGATTTGTAGCCTGAAGGTCGTTTGCAAGCCACGTATCTGCAATACAGCGGTTTCAATGGCCACTGGATTGTTGACATTGAGGCATGCAGCGCTCAGCGGGTTAGCAAGCCGAAGAGATCGTGTCCTATTGCTGTTTTCGGCCACCGTATGATGTCCATTATTTTGGATTTCCAGGGCTCTCTTCCGTCCATTTTGCGCTTTGCAGGAGGGGACCCTGGTAATGGTACACCTCAAATCTCGGCTCCATGATTCTCAGGGTGACTCGACGATGTGTTTATCAATACTGACTCATACAAAGCAGCGGTAGCGATAGTTGGATAGTTAAAGGCGTCGAACTTTAATACAACCTGTCCCACATGAGCCCTGACGCATTGAAGCTTCAGCAGCCCCTCTTCACAATCCTGTCATCCCACTGGCAGACAAACAAGACGTTCAGAACCATTGCCGACTGAAGGATCAAAAACCCCATCAACAGATTGGTAGAGTATTATGATATCCTAGCCAGGGCCAGAGAGAAAAGCCGTTCCCTTGAGGGGGTCAAGAACAAAAGGTTTGATGTTCTCAATGAACTCTGCGTCGCTCTCGTTACCTCGTAAGCACCAGCACCATAGTGCCATCCCCAAGCAGCGGTCCCAGGACAGTAAGGGAATCAGGGATCTGTTGTCCATCGTTAAAGTAGCTTCCTCACACATCTGGCTGACAAGAGACTCATTGCCATTGGTCACATCTAACAACACCGAGTCAGGCGGCATCAAGCCGCCTGACCATTGCGCTGATGGGTCGTCCCACACCGTCAGTGGGAGAGGCAATTTGATTCGTAGTAGTGCAGGCTCTGCATTCCGTGAAAGTTGTAGCGTGGGATGTGTCATCATCGATAGCGTTTGCAGTATCAGATGAAGCTTGAACTGAAATACGGCTAGACTATGGGCCAACGCTGTTAGTTAACCGCAAACTGTGCAGAGGATAAGTAGTACACGGGCCTTATGCTGACCCCTTGTTGGCATATCATGTACAGTCGGTGTGTATCGTACTACACTAGGGAACTCTAGCATAACCTACCGCTGGTAAAACTCTCGGAAGAAACAACTGTAGCCGGCGTTTCCGCAGAGTTGCGAACTCGCGTTGATCTTTGGTTGATCATAAATGCCTGTGGCTTTGAATATCTCCAATAGCATGGCGTGGGTGGTCATGACGCTCTCAATGGATTTGTCTGCTCGGTATGGCACGAGAATCATCGTGATCAGTGTGGCTTGAAGAATAGGCAGCAAGTCTGTCCTGGGCGATAGCAAGCCTTGTCTAGACTGTTCCAATAGATTGGGCTAACCGCTTGTTAGCTGTAGTACTATCTTGTAGGACAAGCTTAGGCGTGCCGAGTGAATCCATTTGTAGAAACAGAAGACAAACAAAACCCAGATCGAGGACGATACTAACAAGTCTGTTTCCGGTCTCTATTAAGAGGTTATCGTGAAGTTTGATGGAGAGGTCCTTTGACTCTGGTGACCCGGCGAACCACATGCCAACCGTAACGACGGCTCGTACCAGCAACCCGAGCTGCGCAGTTGTTTCGTACAGCCCACGATGTAACAAAGGCCACTGCAGGTGGAACTGTTCGAAGTAACCCCACTACCCTACATACGAACAAGCCCTACATCCGCACATCCCATCACCACCACCATCACCACCACTATCACCACTTTATTCCTCGGGTTTTCCTCCCACCCATATGCAACTTTCGGCTGGGCTGGATAATCTAGATGCGCTGGATTCATCCGGACTATCTATTCTGCCGATATCCGTATTTTGCTCCTGCTGGATATGCCATATAGTGGCAAACCTACTGTTAGGAGATATAGAGACCCTCCTCCTCCTACGCTGCCGCTGGATATCTAGATGACCCTGAAGATGGCGATTCTTCTGCTCTGCATTTGCCAGTCTAGATGCTATATCATCCCAGCCCTTTTGTAGCTTTCTAGATAGGTGACGAATAGTGCGGTCATCTAGCCTATCCTTGCGCAGCCGCTGGAGTTGATATAATTGATGCCGAATATCTGCTGACCGGCGAGGGGTTGACCATGGGATAGCAGATACGGCCTCATCCCACTGCTGGCTGCCACTAATCTGCTGGCTGGGCTGGCTGGGCTGGCTGGAGGATGCCTTAGATACTAAGGGGTTAGATAGAGGGTAACGTATAGAGATAGGCCATAATCCAGCCCCTTTCCAGCCAGCCTTTATATTCTGGCTGGTTATTGTAGTATCTCTAGCGCCTAAATAACAGGCTAGAAATGCCCTCTTGCCAGCCACTGTTGAATCTGTAACTGTATCATCCATAGATCCAACCCTCTGCCTATAGGCATTCTTTAATGGGCTGAAGACAGCCACATCTAGAGGCTGGAGGACTGCAGAGGAGTGCGGCGGTAGATATAGTAGATAGATGCGATGCTGCCAGCATTTCCACATGAAGTCAGTGGTTATATGGCTGTGATGACCATCTAGAACTAATAGTCTGGCCTTATCTGGCTGGCTGGGCTGGGTATATGGGATGAAGACCTTCTCTAGCCATTCTAGGGCAATAGAATCCGTCGTCCAGCCATTATCAGATACCGTAAAGTGCCATCCTTTATATCTAGATAGGTTGGATGGGAACCACTGGGCCTGGACTGATCTGCCCTTATATATAACTAATGGGGGTAGGGATCGCCCATCAGCAGATACACATTCGAGCAGTGAGATCCATGCCCTTGATCCAGGCTGTTTTTTCTGGATATATCTGGATGCGGTAGAGCCCAATACCAGCCCATTAGTCCCTTTGCCCTCTATAATACCAGTTTCATCCATATTCCAGCGGTTGGATGGATGGATACCCTTGATCTCAGGGATATTATCCAGACGCTGGAAAAAACCCTGAATAACCTCTGGATCATGGGCCCTCCAGCGCCTGGCATCCATTGCCCTAGATCGCTTGGATCGAATAGATGGGTGTCGCCGTAGGAATCGACGCATCCACTTCCTCCCTAGAGGTTGATGCCCATCACCCATCATGCGCTCTGCCAGTCCCTTCACTTGCCCATAGGAAAAGGGATAGCCTAGAGCTTCTTGGGTTAATATATAGGCAACTAGATTATCCTCCTGGGACTGGGTAAGACGCTGCATATCTGCAAAGGCAGCATTCCTACTCTGCCTACCCCTTTTCAGCCGATGATAAAGAGTGGCATATGGGATGCCCCATTGACGAGCAGCCTGGTTAATAGGGAGCCCATCTTCTGCATCACGAAGGGCCCGTTGGAGCTCAAACTCGGTATATTGCTTCATAGTGTGATAGGTAAGGTATTGTGAAAAGATGGCGTTATTTGGTTGCAGATGGATAATGTTGTGATAGTTTGAAAAAGGTGGTGATGTTGATGGAAGGGGATAGAAAACGGCATTTCTAGGATATTCGGATGTAGGGCTTGTTCGTAAGTGGGGTAGTGGGGTTAAGTCCTCTGAAAATGCAAAAGCATAGGTTCGGTTAGAACATGTGGGGATTCAGGGGTGCTGAAATTGATCATTTCGGTCATTGCCACTGTCGTTGACGGCACGCTAGTCTGCATAGGCAAGGCCATTGACGGCATGCTCGCTGCCAGCGATTTGGGTGGAGTGATGGGATTCGACGTAGTTTCCGAAGGTGTAGAGGATCTGTAGCGTGATCTGAACGAAGGTCTGCGGCGCGGCTGCGACCATTCGCACGACTTCCCCTTGTCACTGCATGTCGAGCAGACAGGCTGCTGCCCGTCGCACCTGGTCTTTGTACGGTGACATGGAATACAGGCCTGTGCTACCCGGGTTGGCGGAGCAGAAGGGCCATGGAGTACCATGTGCCTACGGAGTGTGTCTCTGGTTGTTGGGATCTGTCAGTCAGTCCGTCGTGAATCTGCGTTGGGTACCATACGCCACTCGGGAACGGAACGATGCTGAGAGACAAAGGGGGGAGAAGGGTAGATAACTAGCATCAGCCATACCGTCTTGTAAACTTGGTACCGCATGATGGGCACGAAAAAGAAGGCGGAGAAGTATGCTCCTTTCTGTGCCGAGTGAGGTGTTCTTTGCGAAGATACGATCGGCCGCAGCCCTCAATGTCGCAGGTATAGGGCATCTCGAATACCCGCAGCAGGAGAAAAGCATCCATATGGGCGGAGACGGTTCCGAAGAGCAAACGAATACAGTCATTGGAGAGAATTCGAACATGCAAGATAGTCGCGGCCGCGGAGGGTGTACTGGTATTCGGATTTGAATCTCGCCTGGTTCCGAAAGAGCTGTTTCTAGTGGACGCACGCTGAGTTAGTTGCGGCGCTTTGAAAAAATATATGATTGGTCGATAAGACTCTAGATGATTATAGATGATTACTCAATAGTCATGACTTAGACATCTTGAGCCGGTGGGGTGCCGTTGATTGGGCTTTTTACATACGGCGGGGCCTGCCGTGTACTTAGGGTAGCTGTATCCACCAGCTTAACATCAGCAGGACGTAATAGCATTTAAACACAACGGATAGGAAGACACGGGTATCCCATGTCGAGAGAAGTCACGAACTTCAAGATCTGTCTAGAAACATTGACTCTCCGATCTAGAAGTTAGGACAAAGTTGGTCAACAGATCTCACTGTGACTCTGCCGGTCCACAAAGAGTTTCCCACCTGAGACGCAGCGCCATCCACTGGAATACCTAGGTACTGGAATTCCTAAAGACCGGCATTTCTTGCTACAAGGCCCTTCGAAGTGGGCAAGCCATGGGTCCCTGCAATTCCGACAGCCAGCCATGCATTGACCATTAACCACACCTTCTTCCATAATCTCTAGGCCGAGACGTCCACTGTTCAGCGGTTGGGACTTCTGGGCCAAGCCTCGCCCGTCCGAGATGGGTTACACCACAGCGAATAAAACTTCTCTTCTGACGAATCAAGTCATTATTTCTGTGGAATTGGCGTTGCCAGTGGTATTCGCTCAGTTCGTGTGGTGTCTCCTTTTACTCCGCCCCCATATTCGTGTTGCAGGCCTCATGGGCCTCGTCACAGTGGAGTTCGGCACTGATTGCTCCGCAAAATCGAGAAACGCAATCTGGCTTGGCTCACCCTCACCGTCCCAGGTCCAGGTCCCCCGGTCGGTCTAGGATGCGATTGCAAGTGGCGCATTGTTTATACAGGCTTCTCTAAAGGGGCAATCCTTGGGCAGAGCTTAAGCCTGCTAAACAGTCACATACAAGGGGAGAAGATTGGGAGGGTATGCGATTGAGATTGATTGAACTCGAACCACTGAGCAACTTTTTGACTGGCGCCATTAACCGTTCTGCCGTGGTGAACGGTGTGAGGGCTATGAAACGTCTTTCTCTATCAGCTTTCACCAGTATGTAGCTATCAGAGACGGCAACATATGAGGATCGCATCTGGTCCTTGGGTTCTACCAAATAAAGTACTTTGGATTTCTATCAGTGCCTAACTTGTTTAATAAGATATCCCAAATCAACCTCGGAACTGAAGGAGGTCGGATGAGCTCTAAGGAAACCATTGTTCTCATGGGGATTTCGTACGCAAAATGAACGCACTCCAGATACTGCGGGCACACTTTGCACCCGGGTAGAACGCGTAATAACATGTTTTACTAAGCGGCCAGTTCAACCGCAGTCCAACAACTACGAGGCAAGCAGCGGACGGCTTGCACAATAGATGAAATGACCCTGCCGCGGAGGAGCGGAAAAAGACGACGCAATGGCCAGCTCCTAAACATCGTCAAGCGTTCTGTGATGCCGCGTCCTTGGAGCTCACATTGACGCCGGGTCGTGGATTGTACGTCAGACCATCGGGCGGCCAACACCCGGCAAACAGCCAGCCACCCATCGAAACTCAATCATGAGTCGAGGGCAACTGTATTCATGATTTTTCCATAAGATATGCGCAAAGCTGCAAGGGCAGCACTCAACAGCCGGATGCGCGTCGGATAAAAGACCTGATTCAGTAATAATCAGGCACTGCAGAGATCGTTGGGCCGAAGTTAAATTCCGCCATGATACTGGACAAAGTCCGCAGCGGCCCTCCAGCCGCTCTCAATTTCTTCAGCTGAAGGTCATCTCTCCATGGCGGGAAGTAGGCATCGGAAGCCGTATAATTATGGACAATGGCGAGGATCCGCTGCCCAAAAAGTTGAAAACATAAAAGGTTATCACGCTGATTCTTAACCACACAATCCATGCTCCTTGTCTGAAACACGGAACACGAGGACGTCAACGATAAAGACGGCGCAGCCCCGAATCGATGGTTTCAATTGGCCAGCGCCGGGTTTACGGATGTCCAAGATGGGACTCCTCGCCAGTCAAAATATACATCGATGACTGCAAGTATTCTCTTCCGTCTGAACATCTTTGTCCAAGCCCTAACCTTCCGCTTTAATAGGTGTAGCGGAACGACTTATTTTCCATGTCCGTCATTGACTGCCAAACCTTCGGTGCCATGTAAGCGTCCTCGGACTGCTTGATGACCCCGCGTCTCTTGTTCTCGAAGCGGTAGTAGGCGTACAGGGCGAGGGTGACGACA
The DNA here is from genome assembly GCA_016807845.1 of Colletotrichum eleusines. NCBI lineage: Eukaryota > Fungi > Ascomycota > Sordariomycetes > Glomerellales > Glomerellaceae > Colletotrichum > Colletotrichum eleusines. The sequence continues at coordinate 2,167,667 of JADEZO010000010.1, read as the reverse complement.
GCGCACCCGCCCTGTGTACCCATGACGGCGATCTTGGCCGGTCGGTACTCGGGCGCGTCCCGGGCCTGGAAGGTTTGGGGACCGATGATGTTACCCAAAGAGAAGGAGCCGGAGATGACGGCAGCGGCAAAAGCCCGCTTGGTAGCGCCACCAAAGTTGGCAGCAGTCCACTAGAAGTATGTTAGCGGGCGTTCTCACAGTCTCCATAAAGAATCTGGGACCACTTACAGCGTAGAAAACAGTCAGAGGTGCGACGACTGCGTTGACGAGATAGATGCCTGCCAGGCACCCCGAGCGGTTGCTGACAGGGAGGAAAGACATCAGCGCACCGCCGATGATGCTACAGACAGTCAGTGGGTTACTTCTCTCTCACGATGCCACAGCCGTTGACTTACGCTGGGATGATACAAGCCACGATCCACGCCCAACGGTTGGACGCGTAACGGATACCGTAGCCCGTAAGGAGGGTAAAGAAGATGCTAACCACGCCAGAGGGCATGTTCATCAAAGCCGCACGCCTCGGGTCGTAGCCGAGGTTGTGAATCAGGGTCGCCGAATAGGTGGTGATGACACCGCTGGACACAGAAAGCTTTCGGGCTTCAGCCAAGACAACCCATGTTACAGGGGCAGAGAACGTACGAGAACAACGGCCAGAGTCAACAGGTACATCTGGGGGTCCATGAAAGCCTCAAGTATCTGTCTGGGGCGAAATTTGCGGCTCTCGATCCCGGTCTGGTTAACACTGACGTGCTTCAACAGGGCGACCTTCTCCGTGTCGGACAGCCAAGCCGCCTTCATGGGGGTGTCGGGTACGAAGATGACGGTGCAGATGCCGATTATCACGGTGAAACAGCCCAACACAATGAACATGATACGCCAGCCAGCGAGGGCGGCGTTGGGAGAAACGTGCTGGAAGCCGTACGAGATGGCGCCGCCGACGATCTGGCCCAGACCGAGACCCAGGTACCAGAAGGAGAAGCGCGGGGCCTGCTCGGACTTGGTGTACCACTGGGAGCTGATGAGCAGCAAAGATGGGCCGATGGTGGCCTCAAAGATACCCAAGAAGACGCGCGAAACGAGGAGGGTCTGGTAGTTGTGCGCGGCGGCACCACAGGCGGTAGCGGTACCCCAAAGGATGACGTTCAAGCCGAGCCATTTGGCCGCCGGGACCATCTGGAGGAAGTAGACTGAAGCGAAATCGTCAACGTTTTCCGCTGTCCGTTTGCGTGATGGTTCGTCACTCAATCTTTTCGATGATTTCCTCTTCCTACAGGGTGAAGAGAGCTGGGTTACGCACTGTTGGGGACCTCGAAACAGAGGAGACCGACGAAGAGGAATGTGGCAATGTTGGAGAACTCATTGTTGACCAGCTTTAGGTCTTTGGGCAGTCCCATCACCGCGGCGTACTATCGGCACGCAACAGATCAGTTTGGGACCCCAAAGGGACGTCCAGGGCCGCAGAAGACGTAGACCATGCACCCCAGATGGAGCAACCTACGTTGAGGATGACCTTGTCCAGGAACTGCATTGTGTAACAGAGGAACATCAGCGGTACGATGCGCCGGTCGATCTTGCGCCTCAGCGCATTGAGGTCGACGGAGATCGTGTCGTCCCCGGCATCGCGGTGGTCGTTGAGATACTTCCACGCGGCGTCAATGCTGACCCAGGACGCGTCCGATTCGGACAAGGGCGAGCTCGCAAAGTCTTGGGGCTGCTTCTCTTCTGTAGACATTGTCGAGTTCGTTTTTCTTTGGGGCTCAAGAGGGGGGCTGTCACGAAAGGAAGAAATGAGGCAAAGAACTAGCCTTAGATAAATCCGTTGCAGGGATTTGCTGGCGATCTGCGCGGGTCTCAGATGATAAAAGCAAAGTTATGGTGTGAGAAGAGGGTGGGATGGTGGTAAGACGAATATGGTAAGAAAAACACACAAGGAGAGACTAAAGCTGGTTCAACCGATGACTAGTAGAGTAGATAGGTCCGGAATGCCATGCAACCCCGCTAGGAGGAGTACATGGGAACGGGAATACCAGCCGAGACCATCTAGGTACGGTGCTGCAAGCCTTGTACGGCCATAGCATGTCAGCACCAATACGGAGTATTCTAGGGGATAACTCGCATAACCCATCACATCCTAGGGTGCGACAATCAAATGGCTAAAAGTACCGCGTCCACCTGGTCTACCTAGTCCCTCGATTCCCGTCTGGATCTACTGGGGTCTAGGCGCGGGTCGGACAACTGGCGTTGCAACCCAACCCTGACGGACCGGTGCATCCAAACCTGAGCCTGGTTGGCCTGGACCTCCCGTTCGCCGATGAGAAGGGCAAGGGATAGGTATTCGTCCTTGATATTCGATGGACGAAGGTGCATTCTCGTGCAGCTAAGGGCCGCGCAGTCAGACGCCAGTCAGAGCTTGGCCAGCCATGCGGCTTTCTGCCATTCAAGACCCAGCAAAAGAGTGTTCCGTTCATGTCCGGCGCCATCACCCCTCTCCCCTAGTTTTTACCATTAATCGCCCATGCTAACTTGTTCTTTCAATTTCTTGCCAAATAGGCCTGCTCTTCTCAATACATGTACCTGCGCGGGGACCGGGCCTTGTTGCCGACCATCGATGGACCACATCTCTGTCTACTCACTTTGTATCGCGTCGAACCCTTCTCAAGAGACCAAGAGTCATCAGCCTAGAGAATGAGCAAAGCGATAGACTCTCGTCGTGAAGTGACTGCAGTGGACTGAGAGGTTCTCGCTATGTACGGATGCATCGGCTGCACGGGTTGGTGCGGACAGCGATATGGATGAGGCCGCATATATTATTCCATGGCAAGGTCTGACCGACATCAAGCTAGCTACCAATCCCAGATGTTCTCGAACGTCGAACGACGCCAAGCTTTCCGGCTTCTTCAGGCGTCGTGCATGCGTATACACACCCCTTCATTGACACCTCCAAAGTGGAAATCTTTCCCGCATCTTTTCACCCCGGATGCAAGGCAGCGGCGTAGCGGTCCCGAGTTTGAACTTTGACGCCCGCAGTCTGCCACTCCCTTGCAAGCTGCGGCAAAACGCAATGCCGCTCAAGTCACCTGGCTATACCGGGCCCGTGTCTAGAGTTGAAGAAGTGTGCTGTCTGGCCGAGACTTCCATTAGACCCTTGGTACAGGTGATATCGGAGGGTTTGACACCATACGGATACTATGCGATGGAAATCCTTCTCATCATTGCACGTTGCGAAACCGATACCAGCGTCAGTGAACCTTTCCCAAGCATAGTCATACCAACTATCTTGCGAATAAAACCTTGACAGGTGTACAACGGAAGCCAGGTTGGAGGCCCAGAAAGTCTTCATAAATATGTTCGGAAACCAGACCTGAGGCCCTGGCGAACTTCACGCGACGCTAGATATCAAGCGTCAATGAAGAGCAAAACGGTAATTACAGCAAACACTCCCGCCCTTTCTTGTGGACCCCCCCCCCCTTTCCAAACTGCATAGGAAAATGTGCATTTTAATGTGTCTAGATAGTGCTTAGATGGGCATTCAAATTGCTGCAAACATTGACGGGTCGTTTGGCACATTTTAGAACTCATTCTTCTCAAAGGATTTGGGGGTCTGGTTGAGTCTCACGAACAACTCTCCCACTTCGGCAAAACAAAAACTAAAAAATGAAACTATCATAAATAATCTCTTCCATCTATCCTGATATCTTTACTCCTCTTCAAATTGCAACTTCATCTCCCGCTTGCTCAGCAGGGGGCTCGTGGAGCTTATCTTGGGCCAGTCGTGCGCATCCATGCAGGCCCGTCTCGAAGCTAGCACGCCGGGCCGGGCTCTGGCGACGACTTGATCGTCGTAGGCATCGATAGCAGCTCGCACGTCTGTAAAGCCGGCGTCTAGCCTGGGGACCACACTCTCCGCGAAGTCTAGGACGTCGAGAATAGCGTGGTTGGCGCCCTCGCCTCTGTCTGCGCGTTCCGTCAGCTGTTAACTAAACTCGCCTGTTGTCGCGAGCTAGGTCCAAGGGCAGGACGGGAATAACGCCGTCTCTGTCAAGACGACAAACGCTGAGAGCAGCTTGGGTGGGTGGCTTCAGGGGTATGACGCTTTACTCACACATCGCCATGGCATGGAAGGCGTCGCCCATCAACACCGCCCTTCCCTTGGACCTCAGTCCCTTTGACGGAGAATAGTCGTAGATGTCTAGCTGCCTAACGCCGGTGTCATCCGGGATTCCGAGTGCAAGCCCACGAAACGGCTCCGACCATCCTTCGGCAAACGATTTGATGAGCTCGATCTTGCCGGCGTTCGTCTGTGGATAGTCCGTCGGTCCTGGCTTGTCCTGGAACCCCGGTCGGTCTGGCCAAGAGATGCACATTTGGCAGCTGTACTGTTCCATGCTCTCGTCGTTGTTCCCTGGGGCATCAAGCACTACGAGACAGGACACGCAACCTTCGAATTAGCTGTTGCTCTTCTTCTTCTTCTTCTTCTTCTTCTTCTTCTTCTTCTTCTTCTTCTTCTTCTTCTTCTTCTTCTTCTTCTTCTTCTTCTTCTTCTTCTTCTTCTTCTTCTTCTTCTTCTTCTTCTTCTTCTTCTTCTTCTTCTGCTTTTGCTAATCTCTTCTCGGTTCTCAGATGCACTCGTGGAGAAGATTTACTGAAGAAAGGGAAACTTCACAGGTAAGTTCTCGAGCCACAGTGTAACATTGTGATAACCGGGAACATCCCAGTTCAGCATGAGAGCCTCGAAACCTTCGTCACCGGCGTATACTGGAAACGTAGGGGAAAACACTAGGAAATATTGGATGCGTCGCGGGTAAGCTTACGGCTAAAATAGAGAAACGTGTTGTTTCGAGAAGACGTCCCTTGAAGGAAGAAGGGATCGAGCCTTCGGATTGGTGCCATCTGATCAGGCGACAGGCACACTTTCAGCCCGAGCACCCGGACCGGGATCCGGTATCTCTCGTGCTGATCCGGGAACAGCTGGCGCCGGACATGAGACGAACCACCGTCGCACGCAACAAGTATGCGACCGGTCACCGATGAGCCGTCCTCGAAGAAGACATCGACCGAGTCCCGCTTCTCTTCATACTTTGTGAAGCTCTTTTCCCACTGCGCTGCGACTTTAGCCCTGCTTCCGGTAGTGCGGCATCAACGCGTTGTGCCAGACACCGTGTCAAGTCCCAGAGGATGTGTGGCATTACCTGGATATCGATATCTGTGGCAATCAACCGCCGCAGCCTCTCCCTCGTGACCCTGATTCTCAAACTCTCTGGCGCCCGGGGGCTAGCGCCCTTGAGCTCGCCGGTGCTGAGATCGAAGAAGGGGAACGCCGAGGCCTCTCCCCTCGCGACGGCGGCCCGGTCGACGTAGGCCTCCGGCAGCCGGGCGACCAAGTCCTCGGGGAGCAGGGACCGCAGCGCCGGCAGCGACCAGTGAAGGGTCAGGCCCCAGCCGACGCCGCGGGTGGTGAGGTCCGAGTCGCGTTCGTAGACGCGGAAGGGGACGTTTGTCTTGCGCAGGTACTGCGCCAGCAGCAGGCCGCTGACGCCCGCGCCAACGATGATGACGGGAAGGGGACCCGGCGCCTGGTCTCGGTCCGCCATGGTGGTATTTGGCATGTGCTTTCGTGATCTTGCTTCCTCTGCTTGCCACTGCGGGCTTTCTCCAAACGGATTATGGATTGGGGGGCTGGCTAGGGGAGGGTGTGTACGTTGACAGAACCTTCGTCTTACCACGGGATGGCAGGGAAATTGGGACAGAAGACAGTGACTGTGCAGCTAACAGGCCAGCGTCAGCCCGAAGTGCGCCAGGCGAATGGCACTAATGAAATGTAGCAGCGTTGCAGTTGCATGAGCAGAATGAATGAGCGAGGGGCTCCCTCTCCATGCGCTTCGGGTTCGGAAGGCTTAATATAGATTCAGTTCAATTTCACTACCCCAAAAGGACCCTATGTCAATAAGATATATATCTCTATCATAAGAATAGACCAAAAGTCTAATCACACTTCTCTTGCCCCTGGGTGAGAGTCGGCTGGTTTCTGGCTACTAGCAACAGTCGTCTGTCCAGTAAAAGTAATACACCCGTGCCGCGGGACGATCGCCCGAGTCCGTCCTCCCCGACGCATCCGCTGTGCCACACTCGCACCAGGGAGGGAAAGACGGGGAGGGAGGGGTAATTAACAGAAGGCTTGCCGTCTATGCCCCACGATATCTGTGCCTCAGTCTTGCATCTTTGCTGTGGCGGAGACCAGACTTTGGACCAATAGCGAAAATGATCCAGCTGCACTTTGACGTCGCTTCTCATTGGGCAGAACACTGTCCATCTCGGGTGTTCTTGAGTTGGAAAGACAGGAGGGATGTTGTCGAGGGCAACAGTTCCATGTCGAACTCATCAAGTGCCTCGGGATGCCACATAGGGTTGGACAGAACCGATACTCCCTCCTTGGCTGGTCAGGGGTTATGGGGTTGAGAAGGGCCGAATGACGAGAAAGAAGAAAAACAAAAACAAAAGTCCACCCATGCAGGGTCTGGTGGAGAATCGACAAGCATGAGGCTGTTGGCCTTCCTTTTGCTGTCTCTTCTTCCGCCCTGTTCATGGAACACAACGCCTCCCCCGGACGTGTGGCCCTGAGGCGGCCTTGGCACATCTAAACTGCCATGGCTAAGTCCGTTACAGAGTGGAGGCTCCGAGAAACCCATGCCAAGGCCCCCCTGGCAAGTATGCAAATTGCAAGATTCTGTCCGGCGCACCAACCAAATATCTCAGGACCATGGCCCCTCGGTGATACATGTAAGCCATCCAGATTCGAAGGCTCCGGCACCATGCCTTGGCCCCTGTCATCCTCCAACGGGGACCTATCGTTTTTCTTTAAGGGGTTCATCGTTCGACCGTGACACTTGGGTCTTCCAGTCATTCGGGCTTCATCTCCAGCATCATGCTCGGCTGTGTTGTAAGCAGACTGGTTTCTGTCGCCACGACCTGACTTTTTGACCTCGTGCAACACTGTTCACCAACTCTTTTTGATTTTATCCCTGGTTCGATGGAAGACGAGTTCCGCCAGGTATAGTAACATCGGTCGTCCATCAGACTTTTTCTTTGTGCGTTGATAGCGCCTCCTTCATGCAAAACACCGTGGCGCAAGAATAGAACCGTGCCGGTTATAAGCCTGTGGTTACTTGGGTGCCGGCTGGTGATTTGTTCCTCCTTCGGTACATAGACATCGGTAAAGCGCCGCTTCCCTTGTCGTCTCTCAGCTGGGCCATCACCAACCATCGCTGCATCAAATAGTATCCTGGCGCTTTGGAATGTGCTCCTTGCTGTAAACCACAGGCTGGAGTGTCGCGGTAGCGGCCGGGTTGTAGTCCCGTTTCTCGGGCCCAACCAGTCTCATCGCTACTTCAACACTCAAGGCCTAGAGACATTGACAGCCGCACTCCTGATTGAGCCCGCGCGAGTGCTTTCCCGGGCGCCATGTGCCATCCTTATTCACCCGTTTCTGACGATTGTGCCCAGCGACCAGGGTCATGCAACGAGTGGTTTGATATCGTGCTGTGTCACGAGTTAGAGCATACAGCAGGGCATGTGAGAATAATAGGAATGAGAAAGGCGTAGTTATACTAAACTAGAAATGCGAATAGAAAGGTCCAACATATGGGTAAGATATGCGTGTAACGAGCGAAAAAACTACGAGATATGGCACATGAGAGCACTGTTATAGAGTGCCTACTGTGTATGAAGCTGTTCTGACATGTTGAGAGCAACTCCCGCATCTTGCAGAAACTCACCTCGTCATTCCACTCGGCAGAGCTGATGGCAAGATTCAAAAACCTTGCGGTGGCGAAAGCTCATACGGCAGTTTACTAATGATGGTTTCTTGGGTGGAATGCAATCCGTATGGTTGTACTCGATTTAGCAGCCTCATCAGCCGCCAATGGGCAGGGGGCTTGCAAGACAGGGTTGGTCGGTCGGCCGGCCATGCCTGACTGCAAAACCATGTTGAGTTTAGTTTTTGGAATACATACCTACCACTCTTGCATGTAGCTTGTTTTTTTTTTCTTGTTTTTTTTTAAGCAAAATAACGTTCGAAAGCAAACCCAAAGTTCACGGAAATCTGTATATTATTGGCTCAGTAGGCCAGGTGAGCCGCGATTGTTGACAAAAGGTCGCGCCGTCGGACTGTCAGCGCTCAACTTGGTTCAGCCGTTTTCGCTGCCCAATGGATTACCACGCAGGGGGGGGGGGTGTTGTTGCGCACGAGGATGTTTATGGGTTTCCACAACGGGACCTTCTGCGTTATTAAGTACTCATATTAACGACTAATTCTAATGGTATCTTTTAGCTATGTTTTGAATCTCGCCTAGCCAGCGTATGTAAACTGTGGATACTCTCAGGCCTGGTTATGGTCAACCGGCGACCGTATTCGTGCAGGTCGGCGAGGCTCAGCTTTACAAAATTATATTCTTCGAGGGCCTCTTCGGATGAACGGGATGCTATTCGCGGCGGCATCTTGAGGTAAATGGAAGGTTGGCTCATGTCGCCGGGATTGCGGTCGGCGACTCTCATATTTTTGCCACAACGATATAAGTGAAGCAGTGGTCTCAACGTCGGCAAGCAACAGCATATGACGGCGCTACCCAATATTAGCCCAGCCTTGGTCCTGATCTCTTGGTAGCAGGGCTGTGTATCCGCTTACCAATACGCCTCCAACCCTGTCCATATCATCAAGTCGACAGTTCCCCAGGTGGGATCGGCGTAAGTAAACGCTGTTACTTTTATCAAACGAGTGATCGTGATGAAGCAGTTACTATGTTTCGAAAATTACCATCAGCCATTGTTCAATTCAAAGAAGTACAAGCTTCCGAAATGGATTGTTTAGTAACTGGGATGGACTCACAACCCTCCAAAAACGAAAGATGTCAGGAGAAGACATTTCTTCAGAGGCGACATTGTTAGTTTCATGGCGTAGGGTATGGGGATGATTATCAGCACAAAGTCCTGCACAATGCTGCCGGCTGCAATACTGATGTACAATTTTGACAGATCAATGCAGTTCTTGTGGTTGGTCCAGAAATTCGGGACAGGGTTGCACGCAAGAATGGTCGGTAAGGTCTGGTATGGAGATTAGCGTCTGATTGTTACGGTATGTGGGCATGCAATGTATCCCTGGCACCTATAGTTGACAAGGCGCAAGACGCAACTACGTTACTTGCCAAAGCAACATTCGATTCGTAAAGAATATGGAGTTCCTAGGTCGATGGAAACAGGGTGGACCTACAGCGTAAAGTGCCCACATGCCGATGAAAACCATCAGGCCGTATAGGAAGAACCTTGCTCGGAAGAGTCCGAATATGCGGTTGTACAGAACCACGAGCGACATTCGCGCGCTCCCCAATCCCATGGGATACAATATCTCGTTGGCGTAGATGGTCTGGTAGAAACGCGTCAAGTTCATAGGGTCCTCCTCCTGCACAACGAGCGTATGTCTGCCCAGCCCGAACCTGAGCCAGAACATTGTCCCGGTGAAGACTCCTGCAATGAACGCCTTTTAACTCTGGTCAGTTTTCTTTTCCGACAAATATCCCTTTCCGAAGCGAGGGAAGACTGGAAAGATTGCAGCGCGATCGCCGCGAGGCGGGACGGGGCCGGGGGGGGGGGAAGGTCATCACTCACCAGCGAGGCCACGGCTAGCCAGTCGTCCACGGCAATCTTTCGCCCCGAGTATCGCGCGGCGCCCAGCCGTGCAGCCACCGACACCACCGACAGAACGAAAAATGTAATATGAATGGTGTAGACCTCGCCAATTCGACTCTCGGCCCTGAAGGCCGCGAGTTGTTCCGGCGTCATATCATGAATGCCTTCAGACATGTCCGGGAGGCCTGGGTCGGGCATCCATAGAGGCGAAGTGTCAATATTCTGTCGCTTATTAGTTGAAGGTGGATGAACAAAGGATCGACAATTGGGCAAGCTTGACGGGATTCTGGTAATAGAAAAGCACTAGAATCTTTCCTTGTCCAAACGAACACCGGAGAAGGGGGGGGGGATGTCCTGAAACGCCATCTTGGCAAGCGAGCTGGACAGAGTTTGGCCAAGCTCAAGATAACTTGCCACCCGCAACTTTGTGCATTGAAAGTGAATGCTAGCAGGAAGCTTATCTATCCCACCGTCGAGCAGTACTACAGACGTAAAGTAAGTATGCATACGAGTTTAGTGATCTATCAACGTGGCACCCTCGAGGATATGACTCTCTGCAGCATTATCGTCACCGAAAAGGACGGATTCTCCCTGACGGAACGGCACCGATGAGCACAACTGGCATTTTCTCCTCTCAAGATGACTCTAAAGTTCTCGATGCACCCTTCATTGTCGTCACATCAGGCCTCGTCATCCAGGCACAAAAGAAGCTCCAGTTACTACAAAATCATTGCCTACATGTATATAATACAGCGCTTCAGCTCTCCACTCCGGCTGGGAGGACCCTGGTATTGATTCGATTCGTATCATCGCCGATGTATACACTATTTAGGCAATTGACTCCTCAGCGAGGGCGCACATCCCCGCTCCGGCCCCCGCCCCCCCCCCCCCCCGGCTGCTAACCAAGGATCGGCCCAATCGTGTTCTTGACAATTCTGGGACTCGCCGACTATTAAACGAACGCCGGATGCCTGGAACGCGATCCCGACGTGTCTTTGCACAAGACAACGCTTGGATGAGAGACATTTCGGGGACATGTAATATTCAAAGAAGGAAGGTTGGGGCGACGAGGGCGAGCAGAAGTTGATGCAGATCGGTTATTGAAGCTAGGTTTGCGAGCCTATCAAATGGCTGCAAGACTGACTCGTTAGGTCGACCTATTTAGGCGGCGCGCGTCTCCCTTCCGTTGTTGTGAAGGGAAGTGGATGGACCACGCATGGCTCACGGCAGTTCCGACTTCGTCGATGCCAGATGCCAAGTGGAAACTGATGCAGGCGTTGTCAGTCGACAATAGAATATGGTTTTGGTAAACATGGGCAAACATGGCCAACGAAAATAACGTCTACATCCGCACATCCGGCACTATCCGTCGTTCCCGCCCCCCAGCAGGAGTATCTGACATTCAGACTCAGCGGAAACGAACAGGTTGGTCGAAGAGTTTTGTGTAGCTGGGAACGAGCGTTGCGTAAACAGTAAAACGATATGTGGCCGCGTCACGCACTCGGATACAGCATGTGTCTAGTCTACCTATTCCGCAGCGGCGAGGGCCGGACTCGGTTCACCCAGATATCTTGTTTCCCAACACCGACAGGCCACGAGTAATAATGATCTGCCGGGTGTCAGGGGTTAAACTAAACCTCTGTTGGTTTGGTGTGTTTCAACTTGCAGGGTCTTGTACCTGTAGTATTCATGTGAGGCGGACGGGCGCCCGGATCATGTGCTGGCCACGACCTCGGCCGTCGCCGCGCATTCGCTGTATTTGTAGGAAGCGGCACCAAAGCTTCAAAAACAAAAACAAAAACAAAAAACAAAAAACGTCCGGCGCTTGTCGTTCCCCCCACCCCCTATGCACCAAGGTCTACTTCGAGATTCTATGGACATGAAACCGGAAATGGCCTCAGGGACGTATGTCACGGAGCCGTATGGCAACCGCGCGCCCTTTGCAGAGCCGTCCTGGTACAACGCCCTGGCCTCGCCGTACTACAAGGAAAGCCACCGCCGCGTGCGCGACCACGTCCGCAAGTACGTCGAGGAGCACATCTCCCCGAACATCCAGGACTGGGAGGAGAAGGGGCACGTGCCGGACGAAGCAAGGCTTCATTACGCCCGAGCGGGATTGATATATCCGGACCTGCCGAAGGAGTACCGCCGAGGTGTCCCGTTGCTGGGGGATGTCCCGGCTGAGGGTAAGTAAACCGTCTTTCCCGCGCCGAGGGATGGGTGATGTCATTTCTCTGACACACGAACAGAATGGGATGCTTTCCACTCGCTCGTCGTGAGCTACGAGCTGAGCAGGATATGGGCCGGCGGCGTCGCGGCCGGGATATCGGGAGGGACCGCCGTCGGGGTCCCTCCTGTCGTCCACCACGGCACGGATGCGCAGAAGAAACTCTGGCTCAGCGGCCTCTTCACCGGCGAGACAAGCTTCTGTCTGGGCTGCACAGAACCCACCGGTCGGTTGATCGAGAGAATTCAAATCTCACAGGGAAACCTTATGCAAAGACGAGTGCTGAGACTTATGCAGGTGGCTCAGACCTCGCAAACTTACGAACCACGGCAGTCAGGAGCGAAGACGGCAGATATTATGTGGTGAATGGGCACAAGGCAAGTCAACCGGCCGGCGTTCGGGAGGTTTCGATCTGATATCGATCTGATGGAGAACAGAAATGGATCACGGGGGCGTTGCGAGCCACTCACATGACAACTGCCGTGCGAACTGGGGGCTCGGGAAGTGGGGGCATCTCCGTTCTTGTTATTCCCCTCGATCTTCCGGGAGTGTCTCGGCGCAGGATCACCAACAGCGGCTTCAACGCTGGAGATAGTACGTGGGTGACGCTGGATAACGTCAAAGTATCGACGGACCACCTCCTCGGGCAAGAGAACTCTGGTTTCCAATATATCATGACAAGTATGTTCCCTGTGGGCTCTCTCTTTCTCTCTCTCTCTCTCTCTCTCTTTCTGGAAGTTCAGGGGACCCATACTTACACTAACCAAGACTTTAACTGGGAGCGCTTCATGATCGCAGTAATCATGAACGGGCAAGCTAGGATCTGTCTCGAAGACGCCTGGGCCTACGCCATGGACCGCCACACGTTCGGAAAACCCCTGATGGCCCATCAGATCATCCGGCACAAGCTTGTGTCGATGGCGCGCTACGTCGAGTCGCACTGGGCTTGGCTCGAGCAGATTGCGTACCATGCCCAAGTGACGGGGTCGATGGGGAATGAGCTGGCTTCGAGAATCGCCTTGGCGAAAGTCCACGGAGGCCGTCTTCTCGAGCTCGCCAACAGGGAAGCCCAGCAGATACTCGGCGGGGCGGGGTATCAACGCGGCGGGGTGGGGATGAGAGTTGAGCAGATCAGCAGGGACTTGCGGGTCAACGTTGTCGGGGGCGGTAGCGAGGAGATCATCTCGGACCTGGCTGTCAGGCAGGAGCTGGGCGCAGCCGTGAGTCGGGGCGCCAAGCTGTGAAGTAAGATGCCGTTAATGTCGTTATGTAACAACCTTGGAAATACTGGATCCTATTTTGTTTTCTCCCATGATTGGTTGGTTTAGTCAGTTCATATTTACGGTATTATGCTCGGGCCAAGTTCTTTTCAAGTTCGTATCCATCACTTGCGCGGCCTTCCGGGTTGTCATCGAACACGGTATGAAACAGCTTATGCCAAGATTGCGGGAGCTAGCTAGTCCTGTTTCGCATAGGGCCATGGAATGGTCTTCTGTTGAATTGCAGTGTCGATGAACTTGCCAAGAGCGATGGCCAATCTCTAAACAGCACCGCGGACTTTATTTACAAAGTCAATTAATTGTGTTGGTTGGTTCCCTTTTCACGGCACGGAGCAAATGCGGCTCCATGCGACTCAGCATGCATACCTTCCACCGGCAAAAATAGATATCTCAACTCCTGCATGGAATGTAACCATTGAAACTCCCCGAGGTGGGCTCGAACCACCAACCTCCAGATTAACAGTCTGACGCGCTAGCCAATTGTGCCATCGGGGATGTTGAGATGTCGTGTCTAATGAGTTGACGGGATGCGGGATTTTTGGGAATATGGAGCGCACAATGTGGATCGATGCTCGTCTTGCGGAGAAGAAGGACGGCTGAGGATGCCAGATGGGATATTGTTGACAGGGCTCATGAGTCTCGGACAACCTGCCCGAGTTGAAGAGGTCGACGTTTGTGCTTTGAAACAATAGGTATCAAGAGGATTCCATCGATCTCCGATGCTGATCAGAGAAATAGTAGGGACCAACATCACAATGGTAGCCGATGTGTAAAGCGACTGGCGCCGTAGGTCCAAAAGAATAGTTGTAAGTGGAAGAGTACTTGAAGGCTTGAAAAGACTTATCTTCGCGTCATTCCATGTTATTGTAGTTGGTTGCACGATTTGTCGTCGCATGCACTTCGTCTTGCATGTTGAGTGAGGGTTCGCAGGTGTGAAGAGAGAACCAAAGGTGAAGGTCCCTCGTGGTGTCTTCGGTGTGGACCGGTGAGACACCGGACGGGTGGGGCAAACCTGGGAGTCAGTACGTACCGCCCCACGTGAGAGCGCATCAATGTTCGACCCCGGCGAGTGGCCGGTCGCGTCTCATTTTCATTCACTCTATGCTTTCAGCGTCAATCCGTGGTCAACCCAAATAACCCAATCTTTTAACAAACAAACAAGCAAGCAACCCAAAAAGAAAGGGAAAAAAAAAGAAAGCGAAAAAGAAAAAGGTCTGCTCGTCCATCAATAAAGACTGTCCTCTCAAATGTCAGACTCATCCGACGAGTCCGGCCCCGAGGGAGCTGGCCTCGTGCAGAATGATGCCTCCGACTCTGAGTCGTCCGGCGGCAGCGACTCAGGAGCCGACACGGGCAACGGCACTGGCTTCCTCGACGTCGAGGCCTCCGAGTCACTCGATGGCGACTCGGACTTGTCAGATTCCGACTCGGGTGACGAGTCGATCCTGGGCCAAGGTCGACGTCGCGCGCCCCGCGCCTTCTTTCCGGAATTCCGCAGGCTTCCCATCGAGCTGCGCCATCGCATCTGGCACTTCTTCTGCCCGGACCTCGCTCTCCTTCCACGCGTCCTTTCTTTCCAGGTCATCCCCTCCCCCAAGCAAGATAGTATCTGGGAAAGCGCGACGCTGGAGAACCAGATCGCGGCGGCGAGCGCGATGCTCGCCGCCCACCACGAGAGCCGCGAACTCGCCCTCAAAGCCTTCCCGGACACGCTGGCCATCCGCGAGGGGCGACGCCTGGTGCGCTTCCACAAACAGAGGGACGTCGTGCACCTCAACAACCACAAGAAGAACTGGAGGCACAACATGAACGTCCCCGGGTTCTCGGAAAACGTCGTGAACCTGGCCATGGAGACCGACCTGTCGCCCTGGGATATGCAGCTGCTCCTCGCCTTTCCCAGCCTCAAGAACGTCTTCGACTTTGCCTGGCACAACGACCGGCGCATCCCGCACAGGCTGCGCTGGTGCGCCTCGGACAGGATCCACCGCTACGAGATCGAGCAGCTGCGGAGGAACGTCCACGCCGGCGAGGACTTGCACTTCATCTACTGCTGGCCGGACGTCGAGAACCACCGCGACTTTGCGCAGGAGAAGGCAGGGATGACGGAACAGTTCGAGGACGCCATGGCAGCGATTGAGGAAATCAGGGAGGATCGCCCGGACTTTTTGGAGGACGAGGACATCGCACGCCTGGGTGAGGTCGACTACTGGCAGATGACGTGCTTCGGCTGGGATGCGGCGGATCGGTTCGAAGCATTTGTGGCAAAGCATGGGGTCGCCCACGGAGACATGCCCGCGGCAGATGGTTCATGCGATGATGGAGGACAAGAAGATGAAGAAGACGGTTCGGATGAATCCGACGACTCGTCCGACCAGAACGAGTACGAGAGCGAGGGCATCGACGACGCGACAATCGACGGGGAGTCGGGCGGCGACGACGACGAAGACGACTTGGTGATTGACACGCGGCAGGCAAGCGATGATGAGGACGAGGAAGGCGGAGCATCGGGTTTTGGCGGGTTCTCCCCGCTGAGAGACGAGGACGGCGGGATGATGGTGGACGGCTCGGGCCCGGCGGCCCACTTCTCGAGTCCCGAGCAGGAGTCCGGCGACGATGGACCTCGGCCGGGTGGCAGACGTGCGCGGCGGGTCGCCTCCTCAGACGACGACGACGACAAAGCATCAGGCGAAGACGAGGTAGAGGAGCCCTCGCGGGGTGGGAGTCGGCGCCGCGCCGTGGTTCTTTCCGACGATGACGAGGACAAGGGAGACGACGAAGCACCGTCGCGAAGCACGGGCCGCCGAGGCCGCGTCGTGCTCTCGGACGACGATGACGACGACGACGAAGCGGCGGAACCTGCGCGCCCCCCTGGAAGAAGGGCCCGAGTGCTGCCCTCCGACGACGAAGAGGAGGATGAGGACGAAGGCGGCGTCGACGTCGAGACAAAGGTTGGCTCGGACGACGGAGACCAGCAGACGGGCGCGGAGGGCAAGCCACTCTCCCTCGCCGAAAAGCTCGCCCGCAACCGCCTTGCCAACCCGTTGTCGGACGAGGAGGAGGAGGAGGAGGAGGACGGGCCGGCACCGCCCGAGAGGATGTCTCTCGCCCAGCGGCTCATGGCGCACCGCAAGCGGAATCCCATCGAATCCGAGTCCGAGTCGGACGGGGGCTCCGAGGGCAGCATGGTAGACGGCGAGGACGACGACGACAACGACGACGATAACGACGACGAAGAAGAAGAGGACGATCAGAATGGAATGTTCATGAGCATGGCGGATGAGGGCGAATCGGACGACGAGGAAGACGATGATGAAGAAGAAGAAGAATACTAGGTTCGGTGGTGTGAACCACTCTTTAAGGGTTTTTAATCATACAGTCTGTCAACGGCCCCCCTGGCACTCGAACTCGGTCTAGAAAAATTCAGGAGTGGAAGGGAAAGAAAAGAGAGAAAAAACGGTCGGCACAACCAGGCAAGGTTGGCGGAAGGGCGTACAGGATTAGCCGTCGATTTGGCTAGCAAATGCAGGACGAAATCCAAGGCGGTCCTTAGCAAGGCTGCACAAGGACACGAAGGCGTTACAAAAGCATGCAGTAACTTTGATGATGCCCGGTCCCGAGAAGGGGAGAGGGGGGGGCATTGCCGTAGCTGTGTGCCTTGAACACATGGTCAGAATCGATCGGGCCTGGCCAGACCGCGGCCAATATGCATTCTTTCTTCTGGTTAAATCACGCGACATTCGGGGCGCACAATAACTCCCGGGGAAACAAGCCTCTCTTTGCACCACGCGTCGCCTTCAATCACGACGTCAAAGTTGAATGGATTGTCCATGCCCACGATCAATCGGAAGTCGGCTCAGGAACCGTAAGCGAGTGTGGAACCTCTATGCCCCTCTCTTACATAAGCTGGTATGGATACAAGATAAGATAAGATATACCAAGATAAGGAACTTGGCGAAGTTCGACAGTGACTTGTCGTACACTACAGGTGGATTATCAACCCTGGGGCTCACACCGAACATGAGATTACCTACCATCGGTACCTAGGTATCTATCTCACTACAAGCAGCCATATTGAGGTGTACAAGTTGTGCGAGGCGAGGCGATTGCTAGGTTGGATCACCAACTTGTAAGACTCGCCACAAGGGTCGGTAGGCTTATCTCGGGGGCGGGGGCGGGGTTGACAGTCTCTAGGTATCTACCTAGGTAGGTAGTCTACCTCCTATCTATCTACCTCTTCCGGCAATCTGTAGACGGCTTACGTACCTACCAAACCTAGGTAGGTAATAGCTTCGAGACAGGACAGGACAGGATAGGCAGGACCGAAAAAAGTCCATCGGATCACTCTCTTCTTGGATCCGGCACCTCCCAAACCAACTCATCCCACACCACACCACACCACATCACACCAACCCATCCCAACCCAACCTCGCTTACCGGGTATGCGGTGATAGCGTGCTGCGTCTGCGCATGCGTGTATCGACGACATGGCGAAATCTGCAACGCTGCAAGACGACATGGTCGCACCTGTGCAACCTTACACAAGACAACAAGAACAAGACCCCTCCCGCCGCCGCGAACCAGACAAAATGCCCGCCGCCACCTTCTCCGAGACCTCGCCCTTGCTTCTCCCTCCTGAACCGATCCCGTCATCACCTCCAGCCGCCACCGCCGCCTCCGAGTCCGAGTCCAAGTCCGACATGGCCTCGACCCTCACCGAGGTCCTCTGGGGGCCCCCCTCGGTCCAGCGCTCCCTGCTCATCAAGCTCGACTTCACCGTCCTCATCTACTTCTCCCTCGTCTGGTTCCTTTTCGGCGTCAACCGTGCCAGCTACAACACGGCCTACATCAGCGGCATGAAGGACGACCTGGACTTCCAAGGCAAGGTAACCATCCCACCCTCCCGAGAAATAGGTCCTTGACTGCCTCAGACGCATGTCAATGGTGAATCCGCGATGCCGCCCTGACACCCGCCCTTACTCACTCTCTTTAGGACTTCAACTACATGCACACCATTTACCTCGTCACATATGCAGTCTTCCAGATCCCCTCCACCTCCGTCTTGACCGTCTTCAAGCCACGCTACGTCTTTGTCACCGCCAACACCGCCTGGAGCGTCCTCACCTTGGTCACCTTCCGAGCCACTCACGTCTACCAAGTCTTCATCCTCAACGCCTTCGAAGGCGCCTTCTCGGCCATCGCCTAGTAAGCCTCCCCCCTCCCCCTCAAGTGTCCCCCCCCCTCGCCATCCGAAACCGTGGTAAACCACGAAGCCATCATTGACTGCCACAAAACCCAGCGTCGGCGCCCACTTCATCTATGGCTCGTGGTACAAGCAATCCGAGCTCGCCACCCGCGCCGCAGTCTTTTGCGCATTCGGCAACCTCGGCAACATGGCCGGCGGCTGGATCCAGGCTGGCCTCCTGGCCTCTCTGTCTGACGGCCCCATCGCTCCCTGGCGCCTCATCTTTGTCGTCGTCTCATGTGTCACCATTCCCTTTGCTGTTTTTGGTACCGCCCTTCCAAACCCCAACCCCCCTTCTCCTCACCTGATGCAAGGCTGACATCCCCCGCCCAAAGGCTGGTTTGCCATCCCCGATCTGCCTGAGCACCGCACGGCCAGGTTCCTGTCTCCTGATGAGAGGGAACTCGCCGTCGCCCGCCTCGGCCGAGCAAACAAGACGGCATGGGAACTGAGCGTCTTCCGCCGCGTCCTGCTCAGCTGGCAATTCTGGCTGCTCCCCACTGCCTTCATGCGTAGGTTCTTTTTTTTTTTCTTACCATGGGGTCGATAGTAAAGCCCCGCCCCATATTATCACTGACAACGGCTGACATGAACTACGGGCGCGCAGTCTACTCCCTCAGCGTCCAGGCCATCGGGAACAACGTCATACCCCTCTGGATGGCCTCGCGCGGCTACACCCTCGTCCAGCAGAACAATTACCCGACCGCGACCTACGCCGCCGGCATCGTCGCCACCTTTGTCTACTGCGCCGTCTCCGACAGGCTCCGCTCCCGCTGGGAGGCGTCGCTGTGCATCGGCTTCACCTTCGTCCTCAGCAGCGCCGTCCTCATCTCCGACCCCCCCGACGCCGGCTACTTCTTCGCCTTCTACCTGATGGGCACCACCTACGCGCCCCAGGCCCTCTGGTACTCGTGGATGGCCGACCTGACGGCCCACGATCTGCAGCTCCGCGCCATCACGACGGGCTTCATGAATTCGTTTGACTTTGCCTTTGTGGTGAGTACGGTCCATTTGTCGCGGCGCCCATATTCTTTTTTTTTTTTTTTTCATCTTGCTTTTCTTTTCCCCCTTTCTTTCTTCGCGCGCTGACGACGAGATAGACGTGGTGGCCGCTCATCTTCTTCCCTGTGACGGACGCGCCCAACTTCCGCAAAGGCTACATCGCCAGCTTGGTGACGGGCGCGTTGACCTTGCCCGTCATCTTGTTGATTGCCTTGCTCGAGAAGCGGGGACGCAGAAACGGCACCCTTGGCACTATCCGCGACGGGGATGCCGACGCGACGCCCGAGTAACAGAGAGAGAGAGAGAGAGAGAGAGAGCTGATGGATTTCTCAAGACCCGAGTGCGCGCGCCTCCGGCACCGCCCGCAGACAACGACGAAGACAACGACGACTCAACATGAACAAAAGGCCTTGCCGTCCACCCCGTCGCAGTAGTCTCTCGCCGACAGACATCTGAACGGGGAGCCGGTCAACAACGTGGTCGGCAAGGGGCTGGCGGCAGGTCCAAAGGGTGTGTGCGTGTATGTGCCGAGCAGTGGCAGTTTGGTATATAGCACAGTAGTCGGGAAAAGGCGTGGAGAAAACGTATAGGCTCGGTCTGACGCGATGTGTTCCACTTCGAGACAATCCGTCCTCTGAGGCTAACCCGTCCTCCATCCCGGTTTAGCTGCACGATGCTTCTCGGTTTGTGGCGCGCTAAACCCTGGGCACTGCCTCGTCCATTTGCGACTTGTTTCCTTGCCTTTCCAATAATGGTGCATGAAAAATGACGTAGGCATGTAGCTAGATTCACCAGCATATAACAGCTGGAGTCGGAGAATTTCTTCTGTCCAAAGTCGAAGTCGAGCTAAAACTCAGCCAAGCGCGGAGAAAAACCAGCCGATGGGGGAAAGAAGAAAAAGCAAGTTTCCCACCTTGACTACCATTGCATGAAACGGAGACGGTTACACTTGGCAAAGTCCGTAAACCGCGTTCGATAGCATCGTCATTAATTCTCAGTTGCTCAATTAACAACTGACTGGTGCCATTGCGGCCTCAATACGAACCGGACCGCCTTGGCAACATAGCTTAGTTAGTCTTAGGCTTATGAAATGATAGTACATGATATATCGACGTATCGAACCCGGTTGCCTTTGTCGGCTTTACAACACACCCACAACAGGTCCCTACTGAGCAAAGTACTGCTCTCCTAAGATATGCCTTTGAGCAACATAAGCATAACGCTTATATCAATTTCTTTAGAAAGCTTCGAGGCCCGGTAACAGCAGTTAGTCAGCAATCTGCTCCCTCAGCTGTTTACCAGCCAGCAGACGTTTGGCTATCAACTACCTCTCTTGGACTAACAGTAGAGCATAGGAGTATAATATCTAACAGTAAAAACGATAGTAACATCAACAAGTACTTTGATTACGGCTCTAATTAAGAATTGATTAAACACATTACATTTGTACAGAATGCTACTCTATCATAAAATCGCACTCTGTAATATAAATACTGGACTGCTAGCCATTATCCCAAAACAAACTACGGTTGTAAACCCCTGCCTTGTACTGTAAAATTGCGGGATATATCGACTTTTTGTGGGTGGGCCTACTGTGTGGCTGTGGCGTTAGATAATACCTATGTCGATATTCCATTTTGCCTATGCCGCTTTACCCGTCCTCGTTGAAGTCCGACCCGCCCTTTCTTTTCTTCTTCGTCTTCCTTTCTTTTTCCCTTTTCCTCCGCCACGTGAAACGGTTCAGCATGTGGCTGTGAAGGAAATCCGCCCGCCGTTCGGCATGGATAACCCCCGCCTGCAGAAATGCCTTTGCCCGTTCTGGGGCGGGACGCCCGGCGGAGCTCGCAGTTCGGTGTCCAGATAACAAATCATGCATCCTGGACCCAGGAACAGAACCCCCCAACGCGCTAGCTCTCAGTGCGAAAACCCGGCCGGTGATGTCTTGTCGATTCTCCAGATGTGACTTGATTTTTGATGTTTTTCCCCCCCCCCCCACCCCCCTTTTCCTTAACCAACAATCAGGTTAATCACTGGCGTACTGCCCGTCCGAGGTAGTGTACGGCATGACATCGGGTCACCAAACAATCAATGGCGTCTCTGTCTTGTCTAGACATGACGGAGATGGTATTCAGCATACGGACCACCACTGCTCCGTAGGCTTTTTACCAAAGACTTTGAGCAGCGTGTAGGATTCCCACTGGTTACCAGTCCCATCACGATTCACTGAATCGCACGCCACTTTACATATACGAGTCAGAACCCTCGAAAGGGTCTCCTAGATAACTCTTACCTCATCAACTGATTAAGCCTTACATATTGATAGAACCATGGGATGAACCCCCCGTGTCTCTTGATGGCCAGGCCAAGCCCCGCCGCAAGAACTTCCCGTCCGGGAAGGCCGTCCGGGGTCTCCGGGCGGAGAGCCATGGTGCCGAGCCAGTACGGCCAGCCGCAGGGTCGCGCCGTTGCCTTGGCCTGCATGCTTGGGTAAAGCATGGCTCTAATTATTCCGCCGCAATCAAGTTAAGATTGGACTCCTGGTTTGGGAAGGTGGGGGCCATGTTGGAATGGGCATATACCCCGAGTCTCTCCACATCGAATGCGACGTCGCCCCGAAGCCGATCTCTGGTCGAGGGGGCTAAATAGGTGACGACATTCCGTCACCTCTCTCTTGCAAGAAGACTCCATCATCACCAACTGCTTCACTTTCGTTCAAGTAAAAAAAATTAAAAGAAAATAATAATAATAAAAAATAAAACAAGAGAAGAGACACCGCCAAGATGAGAGTCCGACCTGACCGCACCCCGAGATACAAGTACGAGACGGCCACGCTAAACGGCGTCAAGTACAACTACATAGACGCACAGCCGAAGGGCAAGGTTCTCGGCACCGTTTTCCTCATCCACGGATGGCCCGACCTGTCTATGGGATGGCACAATCAGATCCCCTATCTGCTCTCCAAGGGCCTCCGGGTCATCGCCCCGGACATGATGGGGTACGGTGGCACCGACTCGCCTGAAGGCTTGGAATTCTAGTGAGTGGGACAAAAAGCTTCCCGCCGGCGCCTCAATCCCTTCGGAGGGGGCAGGGGGGCGTAAGCTCTCTTGGGGGACGGTTCTTGTGGCTAACCCTGTCGAAACCAGCACCTTCAAGCGCGCCTCGGACGACATCGCCGCGCTCGCCAGCCACCTCGGCCTGTCGCGCATCGTCCTGGGCGGACACGACTGGGGCGGTGCCGTGGTGTACCGCGCCGCCCTCTGGCACCCGGACCTGGTGGCCGCCTTCTTCGTCGTCAGCACGCCCTTCTCGCCCCCGCGCGTCACCTACGTCGACCAGGCCCTCGCCGTGCCCACGCTGCGGTACCAGCTGCAGTTCCGCACCGACGCCGTCCAGGACTACATCGGCCCCGCCGCCGCCCAGAACGCCACCCGCGTGCGCCAGGTCCTCAACACCATCTACGGCTCCCGCCTTCCCGGCGGCGCGTCCGCCTTCAACTCGAGCGGCGACGGCCTCGCCCTCGACCGGCTCGACGACGTCACCAGGGACACCTGGCTGCTGAACAGGAGGGAGCTCGACTTCTACGTCGACAACTTCGCGGCGAAACCCTTCAACCATACCCTGAACTGGTACCGCACCGGCGAGCTGAACTGGCACGATGAGCTGGCGCTGCTGCCGAAAGACGACGGTGCCGTCGACGACGACGACGACGACGCCGCTGCCGCCGCCGCCGCCGCCCCGTACGCCGCCAAGTTCTCGCAGCCCGCGCTGTACATCGGCGGGCTGCTGGACACGGCGCTGCCGCCTGTCCTGTCGACGGGGATGGACGTGTACTTTGACAGACTGGACCGGGGCGTGGTGAACGGCTCGCACTGGGCCATGTGGGAGAGGCCCCATGAGGTGAACGGCTTCCTCGGCGGCTGGCTGTCCGGCTCCGTGCTGGGGAACATGACCGCCGGCCTCAACCTGACGACGGGCATCGCCGGCCTCAACCTGACGACGGGCATCGCCGGCCTCAACATGACGACGGGCATCGCCGGCCTCAACATGACGACGGGCATCGCCGGCCTCAACATGACGGGCATCGCGGGCGCCTTGGCCATGCGGTAATTTGAACGCGCATGACTCCACTCCAAAGAATCCGGTCCTTGGGCTCCAGAAAACGTTCATCTCTCTCTCTCTCTCTCTCTCTCCCCACCCCCCCTTGGTTTTCCGATCCATGGAGAACCATGGTTCGGCTTCACGGGCTGTTACTCACATCCGAGCCTGGCTCCCCTCTGTCGTGTGTATCTCCACGCGCACGACTCCCTTTACGACGTTGACTTTGGGGGGGTCGTGCAGTACGACAAGATATGCGTCTCGACAGGGTGTTGTGCCGACGGAGCATAACGCCAACACGAATTATGATACTCTCTTACTTCCGGCCTCAGTCAGGGTTTATGCTAATTTCCCCTAAACTCTGATCAGGCTTTCATGGCGTACCAGGGAAGTCAGTAGGAGAGAGAGCCCCTCTCTCAGTGCGGGGCAACGACGGGCAAAGTTGAAGCTATTAATTAATGTACACGAAACACACAGACTATCAACACGTAGTATCAAAGGACAGCAAAAAAAAAAAAAAAAGCTGCTCCGGAAATTAAAAAGTCAAAATTTCACACAGACCAACGCGCGCTTTGAGTGAAAAATATGTATGAGAGAGAGAGGGAGAGAGAGTAAGACGTTGGAGTATCTGGCGACTAGAGCGGGGCATGGTGTTTGTACACGCCTCCATGCGTTACTTGGAAGTTTGCTTAAATCCAGTCCGCATCCTTAAGTTCATACTCGGAATAACAGGTGCGGGATGAACGGGGGGCCAGCCAGCCACACGAACGCAGTCGATCGAACCGCATCAGCGCACTCGCGTTCGGGGGTCTGGGACGACTGCAAAGTAACCCATCGAGACCCCATGATCTCTGACTGGGACGTTGGACACGAGATCCCGTCCTGCTGCTCCGGGAGGGTGTCGGTTGAACGTCATCGCGGGAGGTTGGCAGCAGGAAGTAAATAACCATGGCCTCCGAGCGGTGTCCAAGGGCCGACACACGGTTGAAAAACCACGTCGCTCGCTCGTTCCTTGAGACTGTCCAGCGTCTTCATACATTACGGCACCGACATCTGACAGCTTAAAACTCCCCGCAGCTCGTAGTCCGGATAGAAATCATAACTCATTATTCGTCAAAGGTATCCAGACACAACATCATCAAGTAAATGGTATCAGCCAAGCCGAAAACGCCGCAGAATCGTCCCCCAATCCACCTTCCCCCCCCCTTTGGCTCGTGCCTCTCCGTAAGCCATCACCAACCCACCCCTTCAGCCATGCTTCCCGGTGACAGCCCCGACCGCGAGGGTCTCGATCCTCCCCGAGTACAGCCTCATGACGTGGCACACGGGGTCCCCCCACACGACCCCCCGCAGCTCCTCGTCCGTGACCGTCTGCGCGACGACCCCATCGTCCAGCCGCTCGCTCACCGTCTTCCGGTCCTTGATCCTCGCCTTGGGGTCGCCGCTCCGCAGGACCACGATCCGGCCCGGCGAGCTGAGCGTGCTCGGCGGGAGGTGCCACACCGGCTGCTCCCTCCTCCTCCGCCTGCCGCTGCCGCTGCCGCTCCCGTCCCTCTCCGACGGGTCCCGGGACCCCTTGCCCGTCTGCGCCGCCAGCGACGTCTTGCTCGCCTTCGGCCCCAGCGACATCTTGCTCGCCTTGGCCGCGAGCCGGCTCCCCACGCCGCCCGCCCTCTTCTCCCTCTCCTGGCCCCCATTGGCGGTGGCGGCGGCGGCGGCGATGGTGACCAGCGCGGAGCCCGCCTGCCCCGACTGCTGCTGCTGCTGCTGCTGCTGCTGCTGCTGCTTCCTCTCCCTCTCCCTCGGCGCCGGCGCCGCGAACAGCTCCAGCAGGCTCTTGACGTACGCCTTGTCCGCCCGCGCGACCGGGTCCCCCTCGTTGACGAAGGTCAGGAACAGGCTCTTGCGCAGCTCGGGCCGGTCCGGCTGCCGCAGCGGCAGCAGGCTGACGGGCGGCGTGCCGAAGGTGACGCAGTGCACGCGCTTGAAGCGGCCCGCCAGGGCGCCGAGCTCGCTCCCGGCCTGCGGCGACGTCGACAGCATGTGGGCGTACAGCAGGCTCGCGACGGCGCCGCCGGCCGAGTGGCCGGTGATGAGCAGGCTGCAGGCGCCTCGGCGCGGGTCCTCGTCGAGCAGCTGGCGCAGGCGGGCGGCGACGGGCCTCACCGTCTTGCGGGCGACGGCGAGGAAGCCGGCGTGGCACAGGTTGCCCGGGTCGTCGAGGAAGCCGGCGGGCGAGGCGGGCGCCGAGTTGAGGTTGACGGCCCAGTCCATGAAGGTGGCGGAGCCGCGGATGGCGAAGACGATGGCGCCGACGTGGTCCATCGGCACCGACTTGATCACCATGGCCTTGGTGCCCGTCTTCCAGTCGGCCGAGACGTGGGCGTCGCGCTCGGCGCCCGTGGGCTGGTCGTACACGCGCTCGGCGTACTGCGCCGCGATGCAGAGGAGGGGCCAGGTGGGCATGTATCTGGGGCGTGGGTGTCAGCCTTTGTTCTTTCTTGTTTCTTTATTCGCTTGTCTTCGCGAGGGTGGAAGAGGGGCGAGGGGGGTGACTTCTTACAGCCTCAGCGGCGGGAGGTTCATGGGCAACCTCGAGTTGGCGTATAACTCGACCTTTGCGAAGTAGTTTCCGGAAACCATGGACGAGGCGACGGCGGTCGACTGCGCCTTGGACGACGACGATGGCGGCGACGACGACTCCTTCTCCTTGGTCCTCTTCCTCGCCGCGCCGCCGCCGCCGCCAGCCCCTCCTCTCTTCCCGTCGCCCGACGCGGGTGGGCCGCCGTCCTGCTGGTAAAAGAACAGGGCCTTCTCGTTGCCCACCAGCCTCTCGCGGTCGATCAGGGTCATGACGTCGTTGAAGCACCCGGCGATCTGGTCTACGCAGGCGGCAGTGGAGTTGATGAGCTGCGTGGCGTGCGGGTGGAAGTTGGGCTCCCCGAGGAAGTTGGGCGAGGCAAAGTCCTTGGCGATGGTCACCACCGAGCCGGTCAGCTTGTCAAGGCCCAAGGGACAGGGGCTCGGTCCGGCGCCAGAGACGTGGGACGCCGGCGCCGGCGCAGGCGGCGGGGGGTGGAGGTGGTAGTGCTGGTTCACGACGATGGGCTGGGGGTACGGGCCCCGTTGGGGGTTTTGAGACCATCCCTGGGGGCGGTGTTGTTGGACCTGGTGTTGATGTAGTTGAAGTTGCAACTCTTGCTGCGGACGGTGGTGGTATGGAGGCGGGGGATGGTGGTGCTGTGCCTGCGGCCCCGGCTGATGCGGCTGGGGTTGCCAGCACGCCGGCGTCTGCGTCGTCGAAGTCGCATACCGCGAGGAAGGCGGCGGCGGCGGCGGCGGCGGCGGCGATGCGTGATAGTGAGCCGGGGCGCTTACCGGCGCGGGCTTGACCGGCACCGGCTCGGATGCGGTCTTCCTGACCTTCTTGCGGTCGAAGAAGCCCATCGCGGCCGGGAGGGGGTGGAGGGCATTCAACCACGCTTCGCTGCTTTGCGGCGTGTATGCAATCGTCTACACACGGGGTCTAGGCCGAGGCGTCTTCTACAGTTGACGAAAGCCCCCGTCTCGAGATCGCCCCCTTCCCTTGGGTCTTGGCGCGATGTTGAGTTTGTAGGGTAAAGTTCAAGTCTGCGGCGGAAAGCGGGCCGCGGATAGGGTTGGCGGAGATAAGGTAAGAGAGGTTAGGTCTACGACAAAGGGGGAGCGAGGCTGAAGAGATTGGGTTTCCGGCTGACGAGGAAGGGCCAAGAAGGTGGACGAGAGAAAAGAGAGGGCGACGACACGAGCAGGTGTCCGTTTTGTGTGCTACGTAACCCGGGTGTTGTCTGTTCTCGTGTGAAGGCTTACCCGGGTACGTCGTGCCTCGGTCAGGGGCGGGATTGATTGATATCAGCAAAAAAAAAAAAAAAAAAAAAAAGGCAACCTTGCGCAGCTAAAGGGGGCACACGTCGATCGAAAGCGGTGTCCGCGATGCCTCGAGGCAAAAGGTTTGGTGATGTCGGCGACAAAGCCGAGGGTCATTACGTGGGCGCAGCAAAGTAGATGTCGTACGAGGTTTGGAAACGCTGCGCCCCTCCTCCGCCAGTTCTCTCTCTCTCTCTCTCTCTCTCTCTCTCTCTATCTCTCTCTCGCGCGCGCGCACACACTCTCTCACTCCCTCTCTCACTTTCTCTTTCTCAAACTGTCAGACCTGCCGGTTGCGTTTGGGATAGATAGCCGCAAAGGAAGATGGACGACTGTGCGAAGAAAGGAGGGGGGGGTTCGTCCGGTGGCGATCTGCCGCGGCTGCGAGGCTTAGACGGGAAAGTTTGGAAGTGATGCTTGTCCCCGAGGTGACTTTTTGATCGGACGGGAGTATATGCATGAGAAGTCGACAGGGACTTGGGTTGTCGGCATAAGAGAGAGGGGAATGGGAAAGATGGGAAACCCAAAAGAGACAACAAAATTAAGATTGAATGAAGGATCAACTTGCCGTGCCACGATATGGCAAGGGGAGGAGAGGGGAGGGGGGGCTTAGGAGGGAAAAGGCTGTCATGTGTGTGTGTGTCTTGTCGATCTCTCTAGGTTGTTTTCCGTATGCCCTCCTCTCCCCTCCCCTCCATCAACTCCCGCTCGCGCCCAGGCTATCGAACCAGTCTCCTCTGAGAATCCGATGATTGCAGGTACCGGTAAAAGAGGGCCACCGGAATGGCTGCGCTAAAGGGGAACCCGCCCCTCCCATCATGCACCTCACCTCGAGGCCAAGACCGTCGTCTAAGTGTGTATGTATCCTCTCAAGAAGCTCGGGTGTAGTGTACCATTCGGCTGGGGAACGTATGGGACGAGTACTTGATCACCACGCGCGAGAAACACACACACACAATGTAGGGGAGGACGGGGAGTATCCCATCCTAGGTACCCCAACGACAGAACACAACCCCCATGTCTACGCCCTCCGATTCGCCATCCGCCGACCATTCAGTCAGTCAAATCCCCCCCTGGCTCTCTGTGCCTGCCAGTCCCCGCCCCGACAAGCCAGCCAGAACCACACCCAGCCGTCGGTGGCCGCTCTCCAGAGATCTGCAAGAGTCGCCTAGGTATTGGGGGAGACGAGAGGTCAAGGGACAGATGCGCGTAGCCGCCGGGAAACGACGCCACCCAACCATTGATACCATCCGCATCCCGCGACTTTTTTTTTTTTTTGGTTCATCATCCCCCCCGTGTGTTTGGACATGTTGCCATGTACGGTACACTTTCTGCAAGCCGAGCGCCGCCGGGGTCTCTCTCTCTCTCTCTCTCTCCCCTCATCCACCATCACCACAGCATATATCATGGTCTATCACCGCTGAGCCCGTTCCACAGAAACCAACCAACCACCCTCTGGGCTGCAGACCTTTTTTTCTTTTCTTTTTTGTTCTTTTTTTTTCTCTTATTTTAACCGCCGACGGCTATGGTGGGTGTGTTCCACAATGACTCAACAGCGGTAAACATATTGTCTTGCCGTGTCTCTCTTTTCACAAACGCCCGCCCCCTCCTTGCCCTTGCTTTCCCCCCTCCTCGCGGCGCATGGCTTATACACATTTTAAAAAAAAAAAAAAAAAAAGGCGGCCCTGAGGCGCGGAAGCTTAGCATGCCCGGCCGCCCAACCCGGGGATCTGGCACATAGGGAAAAAGGGGGGCGGCGCGCCATCCATCGGCTACGCGCTGCTGATGCAGCGTCTAATTTTCCTTTTCCACGTGTGCTATGTATGATAACGTCGGTCGCTTGCTTTGCTTTGCCTTGCTTTCTCGCCCCTCCACCCAACGGCCAAGATTAAACTTTCCTCATACATTTGAAGGGGGGGGGGGGGAGAAGAAAAAGGACGTATGTTTGTACCGCCGCCGTCACAACTGCCGGATAACAATGGTCCCCCCAAAAGTCGAGACATGAGATGAACTGCTTAGCGTGGCCTCTCACCACAGGAGATTGGAGGGAGGGGGGTTGCGCACATAGAAACCTACATACAATGCATACATTACATACCCAACGGCATTCTGATTCTATACTCTCTACGGCTTACATCGAAACCAGAGGGCCGTCAAACACGACTCCCCTGGCTAGGATAGCCTTAGTCGCAGGGAGGAGAGGTTACCGTGGTTAGACAATCAAGCCTAGTCCTCACATCGTGGGCACCACATATCACGTTGCAGCAAGTCACAGACAAAAAACAAAACAGACAGGTGGTTAAACAAAGACACAACTTTTTTTCCCATTTTTCTGCGAGATAAAAAGATCGATACCGACGACACCCGTTCCAGGAGCCGCGCGCCCGTCCTACCGTCCCTCGACGATGCCGTGGCCCGCACCCGGGAGGTGGGCAACACTCGCACAATGGCCGGCGGACAGACAAACCACAGTCGCTGCCAGTGCGGACAGGATGATCCAGCAAGCAAACTCTTTTTCTCCCAGCCTTTTTTTTCTTCTTCTTTTTTTTCAGACAAAAAAAGTCGGACTACCCAACAAACCAAAAAACAGACAGGACTCATCTCCACATCCTCTCCCCCGCCCGAACGACTTGCCACAATCAGGCCGGACTCTGCGGGTCCCGCGTGCTGCCGCTCCCGCTGGCGCTGCCGCTGCCGCTGCGCACGCTGCTGCCGCCCGACCCGGCGCCATCGCTGCGTTGCCGCCGCCCCAAGGCAAACGCCACCGGCGTGCGCTGCGCCATGCGATGATGCGCGGGCGTGTTGTTCGTCGACAGGAACTCGTCGTCGCCGTTGCTGGACTGCGTGAACCCCGACACGTCGCTGAGCATCGACGAGGAACGGCCCCTGGCCTTGAGGGACACCGTGCTGTGGTGCTGGTGCGGCGGCGGGTAGCCCCACACCGCCTGTGTCGAGTTCGTCGGCAGCGGCAGCGCCGAGCCCGACCCCGTCATCATGGATGTTGGCCACATCGAGGCTGCCGGCATCATGTACTGCGAGCCGGGCGGCGGCGTCCACGCGGGGGCGGTCGGGTTGTACGACGACGCCGTCGTCTGAGGCGCCGGGGAGTGGTGCTGATGGTGCTGGTGGTGGTGCTGATGTTGTTGTTCGGGCACGTCGAACGGCATCGTTGTGGCCGTGGCGTAGTTCATGTGCTCATGGTACGCCTGGAGCTGCTGCAGCAGGGCGTTGACCTGCTCCTGCTTGAGGGCGTTGGCCGCCTTCATGTCGGCGATGCTGCCGCGGAAGTTGTTTTCAATCGTCGACGTCTCGGCTTGCCACGCCTCTCGCGCCTGGCGCCGCCGCTCCGCCTCGTCGAGTCCGCGGTTGTTGGCGTCCGTGATCCGGCCGAGCTCGTTGTCCACCTTTGCGATGCGCGCCGCGATCTTGTTCCGCTTGGTCTGCATGCTGGCCTGCTCGTCCTCCTTGGCCTTCACGGCCTTGGCGATGCCGGCCTTGTGTTCCTTGAACTCCTTGGACGCGGCGTCGAACACGGCCTTCTCGGCAGACCACTCCTTTTCCGTCTGCTTCTTGCGCTCGTAGAACCCTTCCGGGGCTGTCTCAAACGCCCTGAGTTCCGCTTCAAGCTGGGCAATCTCCTTCTCCGACTGGGCTTTGGTGTTCTCCTGCTGGATGATCTTCTGTCTGTGCTTGTCGTCGTTGCCGCCCGCCGACTGGATCGCGTTGTCCAGCCTTTCGTTCTCCTTCCTGAGCGAGCTGATCTTGTTCTTCCACTCCTTACGCAGAGTCTTGAGCCTCGACTTCTCCTCCGCCAGGCGCTCGTTGTTTGCGTTGATCGTGCTCTTGAGCGTCGTGGCGGGCGAGTCCGGGCGGAGGGACTGCGGCGTGCTCACGGGCGGGTTGGCGGAGCCCTCCTGGTCCTTGTTCTGGGGGAGCGAGGTCCGGATGCTGGTGGTGAAGATGACTCGGTTCGTGCGGGTGTCGACGAACTCGCAGACGTACTTGGACAGCGGTCGCAGTCCGTAAATGTCACCGCACCACCGATGTTGGCCGGGCTGCTCGTCTTGCTCGTCGTCTTGGATGCGAAAAATGCGCGTCGGTTGCCAAAAAGCATTGTTCACTCGGACGTAAAAGGGCTTGGACGTGTCGACCCCGGCGGGCCGCGAGACGTGGCCGTTGGGCGCGGCGCTCGGGCTGTCGGGGAAGTGACTGGTGTTGAAACAAACCTCGTCGTGGCCAATGTAGGAAATCCATATCTGCTCGGCCTGGCTGTCGAACGGGGCATTCCCCAGGTTGTGGATGTCGGTGGCGTTGGAGCCGGCCGACTCGGACGTCGCGTGCGATAGCTCGTACTCCTTGACCATGACGATCTTTGTGCTCGCCAGGGCCGCCCACAGCGGCTGCTGAAGGCGCACCTGCGTGCTCTGTTTTCTTTTTTTTTTCGTACTCGATACTGTTGCGTTTTGTTGGAAGGTCGTGTCGCTATCCGGCGTAGCGAACCCCGTGTCGGCGGCCGTGTCGGTGGCGTACGACTTGCCCGCTTCCGGATCCGTTATGCTCTGTGCCGACGCGCTCCCCTTTTCTCTCCTTAGGTACCACTCCCGGATATATCGCACTATGCCCTGCGTCAAGATGTGTATGGCGAGGACGCTCTTGATCCACCCGTGCGGCCCTCTCTTGTCGAAGCCGCGGGACAAGGATTCCAAGGGGTCGTCGGCGTCGGGCGAGAATCGCCAGTTGGCGGGGAGGAACCTGGCGGCTCGAGACCAGTGGAACCTGGAACCGCGCAGCAGATGTGACCCTATGACGAGGAAGAAACAAGTAGTGACGCTCCTCGAGGCTCCCTCCCGCGTGTTGGACCCGCCGCCGAGAGTGGCAGCGATGACGGGCTTTGCAAAATCGAGGATGGCAAGCTGCATGGTGGGCCACAGAAACAGCCAGACCAGGAGGATGAAGACATCCATGCAGAGGACGGTGACGAGGGAGGGCATGGTGGAGTTGTAGTCAAAGATCTCGGCCAGGTTGATGTTCATTCCAGAGCTGGTAGTAACGGGGGGCACGAAGGTCAAAAAGGTGAAGACCATGTAGATACCGGACAGGGCGACGGGAGGAACCTGCATGAGCAGGATGAGGATAGCGAGGGTGTCGTAGAGGGGCAGGGCTCTGAGGACGGTAGCAGCGAATTCGACAGGGCCGCCGGGGTCGCGGTGGACGTCGGCGTTCTTGGTGGCATTGACGTCGATCTGACGGTGGCTCGCGTCGACGACACCGTTGGGCAGGGTCGAGGAGAGCGAGTCGGACGAGGACGTCTCGGAGCAGCCGCCTAGCGAGGGCCGCCTGGCAGCAGCGGCAGCAGCCGGGGGGATGGCGTCGCCGTTGCGGTGGCCGGGGGCCATGGTATCGTGGGCGGCAGCGAGGGCTGGGTTCTTGAGCTTGCCGTTGGGGGAGCCGTTACCGTTGGGGAGAGACGAGGGGAGGACGGAAGGCGCGGCATTCTGGTCAGGAGGATTCCGGGCAGAGGCGGCGGCGGCGACGGCGGGATCGAGATTGGGTTGGCTCTTTTTGTTTGTGAGTCGCTTCGCGGGGCCTACAAGACCATTTTCGTGCCTGGTATCGCGTTGGTTGGCGGCGCCTTGCTGTCGCTTCGAGGAATTTGAAGCGCGAGGCATGCGCTGCACCGATTTCTGCTGTCCTCCGACCCAGGAGCCTTGCAAGGCAGGTCGGGGGGCGCCAGCAGCACGACTAGGGCGGGTCTAGATGCTGGAAAGGGGGGCGAGGAGGAGGTGAGGCGAGTGATCGTGACCCCCGTCTGAAGTGCGACTGGGACGATGAGGCAACGATGGGGGGGGGAAGGGGAAAAACTATGCACTCGACGCAAGGGGGAGCGCAAAGCGACGGGTTTTCCGGGGGAAACCGTGGGGCCTCATGCGTCGTCGGATACGGTGGGAGATTCGGGGGGGAGAGGTTTCCAGAGGCGGCGTCGGCGGCGTTGGTAGTGGTGATGATGCTAGCGACGAGGACAGCGGTTGGTGGTGGTGGTGGTGGTTGTTAAGTTGTTTTTTCCTGGCCTGGAAACGGGGAAGTTTGTGTGGTGGTAACGTAGGTTGGTAGGAGGTAAAGTATGTAGTAAGCTAGGGACGTAGGTAGGCACTAGTGTCACTACCTAAGGTGCTAAGGTACGGTAAGGAGGGACGTAGGTAAAGGTAAAGGTGGATTCCTCGCGTCGGGAAATGTTCGGCAGGGCGGATTGGAAAGGAGTGAAGGACGAGGGAGTAAAAAGAGAAGGGGGAAAAAAAAGGAAAAAAGAAAAAAGAAAAAGAAAAAAAAGGGACGGAGAATAAAGTGAGTGAGCAAGCAGGTTGGTAGGTAGATAGGGTAAAAGAGAAAGCTGTAGTACAAAAGGTGCTGAATGCAGTCAGATACACTTATCTTGGGTGTAATGTCTGTCTGTCTGTCTGCTTGTAGGTAGAGAATGATGGACACAAGCAGTTGGCAGCTCAGGGCGGCAGAGTTTCTAGTCGAGCTGGGCGTACGGTACCTATCTACTATTATGTCTATGTGTACAAATAGCGGCGGTGGAGGCAGACGTCTGTCTGTCTTCTCTCTCTTTTTTTTTCCCCTCCCCTCCCCTCTTTTTTTTTTTTTTGTCTCTTTCTCTTCTGCTCTCACAACGCCCCTTTCAAACCTGGGTACGTAGTAGTCAGTAAACCAAGCACCTAGTTTCGGGATATTTGCACACAGACTAAAGTGGGAATCGGTGGAGGAAATACGGATGGATACCTCGCCTCAAGTTTATTTCGAAGAGAAAAAAAAAAAAAGACTGCGCAGGAAAAGCGGACGAGAACAGGGATTGCGGCAGGTGCGCAAGGGCAAAGCTTCGCACTGTCCAGCTCTGAATGCGTGAGTTAGTTACACAGCAGTACCTGTTTGTTGCTGTAGTTAGGTAGGTGCCTTATGAGGTAGGTACAGTAAGTAGGCACGTACTACAGGATGTAGGTAGGTAGGTAGGTAGGCATGTATTTCTTTCCGGTACGTACCATTTCTCCACCTTGTCGTTCTCTCCTGATCAAGTCGGTATGGGGCCATCCATGACTGTGGGGCCCATCTGGAGTATCTTACGCCCAAATTCCACTCTTTATTGGCCAAAGAGACGGTAGTGTCTGGTGGGCCCATTTCTCGACACTACCGGTAGCCCCTCGATGAGAATCAGAATCAGGATCAGGATCTTGCATCCATCTCGACCCGGGCAGTACTTGGCCCTCGGCCCAACTGTGTCTGGTCCCAGAGGTAATTTCGCCAGACATGCGCGTACCCTAGCGATGTACCTACTACAGGTATGTACCGGGTTTGTAACAGGGCCATCCTGCAGATGTTGACCGCGCAGACGGCAGTACTGTAAGAAGATTGCTAGAGACCAGCGGTGCTAGAGTAGAGTAGCGCGGACTGATGATACTAAACTAGGTACGCCTGGCGTGCACCTTCACCGAGACAGACATCCAAACCTCCAGATATCCAGATATCCAAATACCCAGACAGAGGACAGACAACACCACCACCACCACCACCACTCCCCGGCGGGTGGCTTCAATCCAGGAGGAACGCGCCGTTGGCCGTCTCGGATCTCCATGTCTTTGCCCCTGTTCGCCCGACCAGCGGCACCTTGACGATCCGACAATTGTCTGTCTATCTGTCTGTCTGCTCGCCCATCAGTTTTGCTCTGCTGCTCCACGCCCATCCAGCTCGCGTGCATTGTTCAGGCCGGCCCTGGTTCTCTCTCAGCATGGGAAGCAGTAGTAGTATTACAGTACGGATATATAGCATGGCTTTGCATGGCTTTGCATAGCTTTGCATGGTATAGCATGCCATGGATGCTGGCAGTTGCTGTACCGTCGTACCATTGTGCCTCCCTACACTCGACTCAACAACCATCGGCATCCATCATACAGAGTGCCTATATACAGGTGGGTATCGTCGACTGTCGCCGCGCCTTCCCTTCCCATCGTGCGAGTGAGCTTCCTGCCTTGAACTTGCACTTGCACTTGCACTTGCCTGCCTCGCCGTGCCGTGCCGCGCCTTGCCTTGCCGATATACGTACTCCGTGCACATAGGTAGGTACATACCTACACACATGCACCTGCCTGGCCTCGCCTCGTCTCGCCTTGCACCTTCTGTGCGTTGTGGTGTTGTTGTTGCTCTCTCCGTCTGTCTCTGTCTGTCTGGAAGGAACTTACTTCTTCTCATGGAACAGCCCCGAATGATATTCTCAACTCTAAAAAAAGGGGGCGGGGACCGTTGCCTTTCTTTTCCCCCCAGTACTCCGTAGTTCGCTCCTCTTTCTTACCTTACCAAGGTACCTGCGCAGTACTACATACACTACCTAGGTACATAGTAAGTAGTGTACGTCTTCGTCTTTGCTTTGCTTTCTCCATCACCGTTCCGTAGTGGAGGTACTTTCAACTCATCCCCCATGATCACCCAAGTAACCTTCTGTCATCCGTCATCCTTCTGCCTCACTCACTCACACAGGACAGTGGGTGAACCTCACTTCCTGCTGTCAATCTTCTCCCCCCTGCCCAGGTGCCAGTCCATCGCCGTCCTCCTCTTTCTTCTTTTCGTCCCTAGTTCGGCTTCCCGTCACCTCTTCGTCTCTTCTTCGTCATGTCTACGGCTTCCCTGACCGACCATTGTCCGCTACTACTCCGTCATCGATTGCTGTTCGCATGATAATCCAACAGCTCCAACACTGCACAGGAGACGGGCACGACACTATCATCGTACCTCCGGATTTGTCCCTCGTTTGCCAACCTTACGGTCATCAATCTTCCACAAGCACATGATATCGAGTGTGCATCGCCATCTTTCCGTCATCAACCGCCATGGCCGCCGTGCCTTGCGCTGCCCGGACAATCCATCCCCCTTCTCCATCGTCATCGCACATGTCGAAGCAACTCTACCGTATCTACCCTCACCAACCACACCAACCGCTTCCTTGCCTGTCGTCGCCCCAGGACCAGGCTCTCCCCGCTCTCCTGCACCGCTGTACATAGTACGACCCCCGCGTACTCAAAATCTCTTATCAAAAAGTAAAGGGAGCCACGAGGATATTCCAAAGACAACCATCGCCTGTCCGCCCCGGCCGAAGCTTGTTATCACCCGCCAATCATCACTCGCCACCCCCCGTCCCCAAGCCGCAAAACGACGATCATCAAGGCGAGCTCCACATTGCGCATCGCTAAACCGACAGAGATGCATTTGCCCCTACAGCGCACCTGCGGCTTGCTGGAAGGTGAAGGGCAACCCGCAACCCTCTGCTGGAGGATACTTTATGCGCTCGGCAGCCATCACTGCCTTATACGTAACAGTCGATGGTGCACTATTCGTCGTTCTGGCTTGTTCTGTCCGTGTGCCCCCGACCCTCGGTGGACACTCGTTCCACAATCGACATCGTGACGCCGATGACCGGTGGCGCCGTCAAAACGCCTGCCCGGTGAGGGCCGAGGCATGGGGCACCAAGCACATACACGAAACCAGAAGACCATCCTAGAGCCGTGACCCCTCGAATCCCTCGCACAGTTTTTTTTTTTTTTAAAAAAAAAAAGGGGGGGGAGGGGGTTTGGGCGGCGATGCCACGGGATGGACACTAATAATTACAGGTATTAGCGGCCTGTCCCACGGCTTTACCATTCACTACAATACGGGAGCAACGCTAGCCCTGATGGAGCGGGCACAGCTAAACGTGCATGCATGGATGGTCCGGCGTCCAATTCCAGGGCATGCCATGACAAGAGACAACTCAACCTGATGTCGACTCGACAATACAGGAGCATCCTCGGTGGACCTCGACTTTGCCCACGACTCGACAACTCGACGACATGTCAGGTGGCAGACGATTGCCCTAGAATGCACCGATGCACGCTCGTCTCGTCTCGTCCCATGGTTGACAACGCACCATCACACACGCACGCACGCACATAGTAAGCACCACTCGCATACACAACGCCTACTACCGGTAATAACTGCTTCAACAAAGCTGCACGAGCTGCAGTTTTCTCAACAGCCGCCCTCCTATCAAAAGTCGCAGTGGATTTTTGGGAGTGTCGAGTTTCTGCGTCGATCTTTGGCCAGTCTGCGGAATGCCGCATGCATGCATACACAGTGTACTACAACGTCGTCGGTATTAGCTGTCACGCCTCTATCATGGATGGAGGTGGCATCTTACCGTCCCCCCAGTCAAGTCATTTCCCACAACACCAAGGACAAGGACCAGATCACCTTGTTACCTAGCCAAGCCACCATACCATGGTCGGCTCAGCTAGAACGCCCTACGCTATGGTCCATGGATAGATACACTAGGTGCATCAAGTCGACGATTGACGGCTGGTCCGTCCGAATCGCTGTTTTCGACCCGTCACAGGCCCCAGACAAAGCGGCCCTGTCCTCTGATGTGCCCCTAACCTTTTGTCGCCTTTCCCCAGGCGGCGGCGACGATCCCCTCCTGACCCGAAACATAACAAACCATTTCTGGCAAGAACCGAGACAGGGCGCCTCCGCCCTCGCTGCGGCTCGACGTCAATCACTCTTTTGGCCTTTCCGGACGAGCCGGCGCGACACTGGACCGGCGCCGACTACTGACCGCTTCTGACACTGACTTCACACCAGTCGACAAATAACGTTGGCTACGCGTCAACAGCATCTCTGAGGCGAACAAGACGGTAACGAGGAAAGAGCTGCTGCAAAGTCCCACGTCGCTTTGGATTGGCTCACCACTTGCTACCAGGGTCAAGCTTTTCCTGGCGTCATCTCCACTTTGTTTACGGAGTAGCTAAACGAATTATCCTCCGATCAAGATGTCTCTCAGGAGAGACAGCGCGTGTGGAACAGGTCACTAACGGACCACCACACACACACACACCATCTCGACAAGCCAGTCGTAACAAGCAGACACAATTGGTGGGTGCAACCGCAGGTGCCCGTCAAACCCCCCCTTGAACTGCCAGTGAGAGCGGGAGGGGGAGGCTAGGCGCAGAGCGGTAAAGCAAGTAAGTAGATCTGGCCGGCGGCATTTGACCGCTCCCAGCGCGCCCTCCTGCCAGATTGCCCCCCATGCCACAGCCAGCCGGCTCGGACCAAGTGGGCTCAGCCGGCTGGCTGGCTCCTGACTCGGGATACCGTGGAGAGCAATTTGCTCTGCAAAAGTCAGTGGCACAGCTTGCCCCTCCTTGAGTTTCTGTCGTCTTTAGAGTTGGACAAAGGAGCGCGTGACCGGAGGAAGGGCCATGTCACGGCGTCAATATCTAGTTCGCGTCAATCAGCCATCCATTCCCCAACGACATGGCATCGCTTGACGGCACACGACGGCCAGCCTGATGATGATGCCGATGATGGCCGTCAGGATTACTATTACTGTACTACCCGGGTATAAGCTTCATGGCGCCAGCTTCCTGCAGCAGCACAAGCACGGCACGCCTTCCATGCACCTCAGAGCCCTTTCCCTCTTTATCCCACCCTCCTTGGCCCGGCTTCCCCTCCATCTGGTCAAGAGATGAAAGCTTGGCAGGCTACGGCCCCGGCATGGCTTGATTGGCGGTGCCCTGCAGACAGTAATCATCCATCCGCCTCCTTCGCACTGTGGCGCTCGTGTGAAAGGCTCGAGGGCGGCGGTCTGGCAGTTTGACTGCTGGGAGCTCATTACCTAGCTCGCTTGCTGCCCCCTCTATTAATGCATCCATCCCTATAGAGGAGCACGGAAACAAGACGTCGTAACAGCGCGAGGGCGGCTCCGTGCGATGCGGAACTTTCTGGTGGGCTTTGTTACCCTTCACTCGGAGCCAGGTTTCGTTGGAATTTCCCAGCAGCAGACACGGAGCCGAGTCGAGTCGTCCCAGACCGATCCTTTTTCGTCTGGACCCTTTGGGATTGATTGACTTGAGAGGTCGGAGGAGTTTTCCTCTTTGCCTTTTTTTGTTTCCCCCATTCCATTCAAAAATCTTACAAGGGGGGGGGGGGGAAGGCTACTTCCAGCGCCGAGTCTCGCAGAGCTGGCACCGTTGCCGCCACACGCGCACCACATTCAATCATGCTCAATGGGGTCCAGGGTGCCCCCCAATACACGCGATTGCCGGCTCGGACCGTATTCACATCCAGTGCCAGTATGACCATCTGCAAGTACCATCGTGGTGGCTAAATCACGCTTGGATACTAGCGAGACGTACGCCTCAACGGCATTCGTCGACGCCTCGCTTTGCCGGTCAGCTCTTGAACAACTAATACTTGCTACCTATGCCGCAGCGCCCTTCATGATGTCTTTTTCATGAGAGCCGCGTCCGGGGTCAAAGGGCCTCGTTTTTTTTTTTCCCCTCTTCAGTCATCGAGTCTTTGCACTTACATCGGAGATCGCTGCCACCCTGACGGGCATGCTTCCCCTTTCGACAGAGAATGAGAGAGCCCCCCGCAGCGCGTCTCGACTCGCGCTGCGTTGCAGTCTGCCATGAACCCACTCTTGTCCGTCTTGCCCGAGATTACGTGCGGTCTCGGGCGTCGGTGAAGCACGCGGAGCCCCCCCAGTCTTTGTTTATGGGTCCCAGATCTAGTCCACAGTGCCTAGCGTACACTACACACTACTACGTCCATGGGCCAAGGCTGTGGATAGTTCACGAATGTCCAAACACTCGCGGTTGGTGTCTGCCTGCCGCAACCCCTCGTAGCAGGTGAAAGTCAAGGCGGCTCCGGTGCATACCTAGGTCCAGCCGGGTGTTAGACGGCAGAGGCGGAACCGAAATCCTCGACAGCGCCATCCCTGTTCCAAGTCTCGTTTTCCAGTTTGTCAATGGCAGACAAGAGGGCACTCTTTTCATGTGCCGCCCAGTCGGACGCAGCTGGGTCGTATCCCAACGTGATCGCCCGCTCCAGTTCCTCCGGAAGAGCTGATATGACCTTGTCGGGGGATGCAGCTCCGATAAAGGCCGTCGCCTGGATTGTGGCATCCGCTATCAAGAGCATGTCTTTGTTTGACCGTATGAAGACTCCCAAGGTCAGACCAAGGCGACCGTTGTCGAGGCTATGGGATGCGAGCTTAGCATAGGCGCTGAGGTTTCCCGACACCACTTTGCTCATCTATCTTGATGGTCAGCAAAGTGTATGCCACGCAGTCATCATGTTAAGGGGAGGCGAACAGGTCGGACGCTGAGATGGGTACGGGTGACGGCCAACCCCCGAGAAGAGGACATGGGCTCCTCTCGAAGTGTCTTCCATACCCACTTGCAGTAGGGGGCTGCCGTGGATTCAAGGTGGTCGAAGAAACGGGTAGCGGCCCGTAAAGCTACTTGCGACAGCTGATGATGCAGGCCGAAGGACTAGGGCAGGAAACACGAGATGGGGTCAGCAGGCAGTTTGCAGGCAACGGAGCTTCGAGGACGGGGAAGGAGCCCGGAGGGGTTTGTTCGGCTCTCGAGGCGAACAAGGTCATAAAAACACTCACCTCCCAGGACGGCTCGTCGGCGCGTATGGTCTGCCTGTGGACGATGCCCTCCTCGGTGGTGCACCCGGCAAGGGTCATTTCGATGCGCGGCCAGTCGTGGACGAAGGCGCGGACGAGGGCGATGGCGTCAGCGGTCTGCCGGGGATCGCAGCCGAAGGCGAGGCACTTGCCGATTCTCTGGAAAGGATTGCGGGCGGGTTGCGGACGAGCCCATGTGTCTTGGGGGTTGCTTTCGCGTTTGCTGAGATTCACACCCGAAAGGGTTTCTCTGCGGCCGGGTACCCGGCGCACCAGCGAGGACGCGGCCCCTTGAGAGAGCAGTCTCGTGGGCTGCATGTCGGGGAGGTTTGGTTCGATTATCCCGGGTGCCGAAAGAGCCTCGAGAGGTGAGGGGGCAGCGGCGGGTGCGTGCGTGGTGGGAGCTGGAGAGGCTCCAGAACAGCTTAGCTCCTCGATGCGGCACGGTTTGGCAAAGAGGAGACAGGCAAATATGTCGTCGAACGCGCGCGTGCGCGAGAGAGAGAGAAAGAGAGATATGTATAGAGGGAGAGAGAAAACGAAGCTCGTCGGAATAACGTGAGTGGATCTTCCCTCACCCACCAATGTCAGCAGAGTGCTTCGGCCAATCATCGAGGCCGAGGGCACCTCAAGTGGGTCCCTTACATCATGCTCACAGAACCGAGGAAGGAACACGCGGAACAGACAATGAATATGATATTGTCATTGGCATTTACCATCTTGACTTGAATCTCTCTTTCTCTCTCTCTCTCACGAACAACCTATAACAGGCCCTCATCTATAACAACATGACAGCCGTCAACAGTGAGCTGCGAAGGCGGGTGATTGGCATT
Source organism: Colletotrichum eleusines (assembly GCA_016807845.1). Taxonomy (NCBI): domain Eukaryota; kingdom Fungi; phylum Ascomycota; class Sordariomycetes; order Glomerellales; family Glomerellaceae; genus Colletotrichum; species Colletotrichum eleusines. The sequence continues at coordinate 2,125,909 of JADEZO010000010.1, read as the reverse complement.
TACAAAGGTGCGTCTTGGCCTCCTTTTGTTCCCTTCTACTTTTTCGTCAGGTAGTCAGTCAATCAGTCACTATCGGGGGAGGAAGTGTGGCGAGCCGCCTCCTCCAGGTTATATATTATATCGACCGTCTACGTACAGCAAATACACGGAAACGTATTGTTCAGTACTTAACCAATGTCTGTCGCCATGCAGAACTCCTCTACCTCGGCCGCGAGTACCCTCTCGGCTACAACTACTTCCGCCCGCGCCTGCACAAGGCCTTCAGCGTCAACGCCGGGCTGCGCGACGAGGACGCCATCGAGCAGGGCATCCAGAGGGCGGAGTACGTCAAGAAGGGTACGTTTCTTGTCTCTCTCTCTCTCTCTCTCTTTTCTTTTTTAATGCCCCTTCTTACTTCCCCATTGCCGTCTTCTCATCGAGCTTTCCTGCGTTTGGCTGGCAACGGGTGCTGCGAGAGCGAGAGAGACAGGAGTAATAGACAAGCGTCAGACTTATACGCCCTGGGAAAGTGCCTTACTTTTTGACTTCATCTGCCGCCGGTTCCAACATTGGTTTGTTTGTTGCATCTACAACCGAGGGCATATATCCCCCCCCTTCTGCGTCGTTCTGTTTTCACACAGAGGCTATCAACAGCAAGTCGAGAGGATCTTCTTCCTGCCCTGATAGTGTTGGTGTATGTGTCCATAGCATCGCCAGATACCTTCCATCTCGCCACACCACTCGCGAATGCTCACTGGGGCTCTCCTGCGTATGGTTCTTGTACTCTCTCTCTCTCTCTCTCTCTCTCTACCATGCATGCTCAAATTGCTCTGCGTCCTTCTCCATCGGGTCGGCTGAGGTCGTTGCGCCACAGCCGTTCGCCCCTATTCCTGAAAATCACATCCTAGGTAGGCTTTGTCGATAAATAGTCAAGTCACGCCCCTGGGCAGCCTTCGCTGTCAAGAACCCCCGTCTCCTTAATTGGGACCATCTACTATCACCATGAAGCACCGAGCTGGTTGTCTCTCACAGTTTGAAACCCCGCCCCCCGGTATGCTTACCTGGGGAAAAGGGTTGTCTTGTACCCCCCCCCCCGCTTTTTTTTTCTTTTTTTTGTTCAGGCTCTCGTCTGTAGGAGAGGTTGTCTCACTCATCAACGCCTCTCGAGGCTTCCACTCAGCAACCCAACTCCTTCCCGGCATCCTACGTACACACCTCTAGCCCCCTCCCTCCCCCATCATACACCGCTTCGGCTCTCTCTGCGTTCTCTCCGATGCCCGCGTCTTCCTAGACATTTTGTCCACACCACGCACCGGCCTGGAGTGTCTTCAATGTAGACATGCCGGACATATCCCCCTTTCCCTCGAATGGCCATGTCCGAGGGGGGGGGAGGTTCATCAGAATACCCAGACCCTTTTCTTCTTCGCAAGATACCGTCTACCTTGCCCCGGCACCTGGGTCGTGAGTCCGAATCACGAAGGGTTGACGTCCGTCTACAAGCGTCCCTTTTGGGTCTTGTTGTTGTTGTTTTTCTTCGTCTTTTTTTCCGCTTTTGACCTTCATTGCACGCGGCTCGTCGGCCTTGTGTGAGGAAATGCGTCTCATGATATCATGTCGCCCGGATGTGCAGGAGAAACGGGATGAACAGAAGGCTAACCCGGCCGACAGAAATCGAAACTCTGTAAGTGTCACACCCCAATCCGCTTTTTGTGTTTCTCGGCGGCCCGGCCGGCCCCCGTGGCTGGCCTCTTGGCCTCTTGCCCCCCCACCGTGGCCGGACTCCACGCCGTCCGCCAGTATTTGTTCCGCGTCCAGTACAGACACACAAGCGCACACATGGCAGAACTGTCAGATATCTCAACATTCCTTGGCAGAATGCTCTCAGGGACGAAGGAGCCAGGCTTTTCCCATCAAGGCTCCTCCCCCCCTCCCCGCCCCAAGGCCACATCCTCAATCACTCATTTCGCATATACGAAGCAGGCGAACCTCCCCTCGGCAGAAGATTTGTCAGTGGCACACAATCCGACAGGGGAAGACCCCTTTCTTCCTTCTTTGCCGAGGCTCCCCGCATCGTCCGGGTACAGCCTATCCCGGTGGCCCTCCTGCTCTTTTTGCCCCGTACTGTGTATTAGATATGCATGCCTTTTCATGACCAACCTTCCCAAATTATATGCAACCGACGATGCCGTCTTGCGCGTTGGTACGTGGCCGAGGGTGAGCACCCTGGAAGTCCAGACACCCACCCACACCCACACACACACACATATAGACACATAACACAACACACCTACAACTTGACGAAACCTCGCGGCACGTCCCAGCTAGAGAGGTCGGCACATCATTGGAGTTAAAGAAGAAGAAGAAAAATATCCTATTCTTTATTCGCACATAAGAGCTGTGTCCCTCGCACATTAAGTATGCTCGGAGGGTGAGTGGATGGTTGGTGGATGGGGGGTATATACGGCATGATCACGTTGGAAGCCAAAACGTTGCAGCACGTGATGAGACTTGTGTATGATGAGATGGACATGCGGATGTATATGTAGATGATGATGACGGGGTATCTCGATGATTGAACTGGATCCTCTTTGCCCTTGTCCTCCCCTCCTTTCCTTTCCTTTCCTTCCTTTTTGTTCCCTTCGTTCCCTGCTGCTCTTTTTGTGTTTCGTCTCTTTTCCTCTCTCTCTCTCTCTCTCTTTATCTCTCTCATTTTTTCCCTTCCCAGTCTGCTATTTTTGTCGTTGGGTGTTTTTTGCCTTCCCTTCCTTCGGCGCTGGGATGCGATGCTGACATGGCTCATGCAGTTACTATCTCAAGCGGTACCGGACGCTGAGGAAGCGATATGTCCCGGGGGCGTGAAAGGGGAGGGAGAGAGGGCGGGAAGAGGGGGGCGGCGCTGGAGGATATAGACGGGACGGCGACTTTGTAGACTGATAGATGGCATGTCCCCCCCCCCCCTTCATGAAACGAAAAGAGGCAAGAAGGGGGGGAAACGACCCAGCGTGGGCGAAATGTAAACTTCCCGTTTTCCCCCTCCCCATCGTACTTCTCTCTTTCTGTGACAAGATGCGCGCGCTGGCTTTCTTCTTTTTTTTTTTTTCCTCCTCTCGCTTCTCCATCACCGCTCCCTCTTGCGCGCCCACCAGGCGCCGACCTCCAGACACTCACCCCAGCTCGTCCCGTTCTCGCTCATGAGGTCGTTCATCATCTTGCCCATCCAGCCGTCCCACTCGTCCTGGCTCTTGCCGCTGACCTCGCGCAGGATCGGCTCCAGGCTTTGGATCTGCTGCACGACGGTTATCAGGGCCGTGCGCCGGAGGGCCGCCTGGGCCTCGGTCAACGTCTTCTTCTGCTCGTCGGGCTTGTCCCGGTCCTTGCCCTTGCCCTTGCTCTTGCCCGAGTTGATGAAGGACTTGCCGTCCTTGGTGACGACGCCGCCGACGCCCTCGCGCTCCCAGCGGGCTTCGGATAGCGGGATCGCCAGGCGCTTGTTGTGTATCTCCGTCAGCTCCTCCGATTCCTGGACCAGCATGGGGCCGATGAGGGTGCAGGGCACGGGGCTGAGGTTGCGGGCCTCGAGCGCGCGGTGGACCCAGCTGTTGTACTCGACGAGGAAGTTGTTCAGGGGCGCGCTGAGCGGCGTCTTGCCCGAGATGGGGTAGGCGCCGAGGGACGCGACGGTGGCCATGTCCGCCGTGTCGCCGGACTGCGGCGCGGCGTGGGGGCGCAGCATGCGGATCTGGTGGTCGCTGTCCCAGAACTCGACGGTGCCGCCGGGCCGCAGGACGCGGTGGTACTCCTCGATGGCGGCCTGCAGCGAGTGCGGCGACGTCACCACCAAGCTCAGGTCCTTCACCATGACCAGGTCGAACTCGCCGTCGGCAAAGGGCCAGGGGAAGTGGCGCATGTCGTGCTGCACAAAGTTCCACTTCATATCGCGCGACACGTCGCCGGCGTTGGCGCCCATGGGCGCAATGTCCATCCCGGTGAACTCGACGCCCGAGTGGCCCTGCTGGGCAAAGTATCTGTGGCACGACTGGCTCCAGAAGCCCGAGCCGCAGGCGACCTCGAGCACGCGGGCCGGCGGACTGTTGGCGAAGGCGTTTGAGCAAATGGGAGCCCCGAACACCTGTATCAGCAGCAACGTGCGCAGCGACTGGCGGTGAATCTCCTGGAGGTCGACAGGCAGCGGGTAAGCCAGCGACGGGTCGGAGAGGTAGGTGCGGCCATTCCGCAATGCGTAGGGGCGGGAGGCGTCATACGAGGTTGTGGGGTCGGACGATGTCATTGTCCGGGTAGACAGCGAGGTCGTCGAGGGAGCGGCCGACGATAGACTGTCGGCGCGGGAGGAGGGGAGCCCGCTGGACTTTGGGGCGGCGAGGTGACGGCCGGAGGAATCCGTGTCGACGAGCATGGCGACATGTTTCAACTCATTCGAGGTGAGGCCGATGCGGGGTGAGGACGGGGGCTGGAAAGCCAGTCTCGCGTAGGAGCCCAGGCTGCCGCTTTCCTTGCGGAAGCGTTGTGTCGCTCGTGTGCGGGAAGGGCGGTCGGGGGCTTGTGCCTCCTGGAGGGAGTGGTGATGCTTGTGTTTGAGCCTCTTTGGCGACGTTGGCGACGCGGGAGTGCGAGAGTCGGTGGGAGACGCAGCCTGCGGGACGGAGGAGCCGATCGAGGTGGGAGTCGTCGAGGTCTCGTATGATGAACGGGACGTGGAGGACGACGACGAGGTGCGGATGTGCTGCAGACGGACCGATGGGTGGCGTTGGCTGAAGTTGCGGTAATTCAACCTGTGCAGCGACGAGGGCGGTTGAGAAGGGCCTCCTGCCGGCTTCGCGGTGAAGGGGAAGACGGACGACGAGGGCGTGGGCGGTGTCGCGGCGGATGTTGAAGAGGTGGGTGAAGTTGTTGAGTCGGTGACGGGCTTGGTGTCAGCGACGGCGGCCGAGGTGGTATCTCTTGTGATGGTGGCAGTGGAGAGGGAGGAAGAGGAGGAGGGTGATGGCGAGGCCGAAGTCTCTGGCCTGGACGATTCGATGCGAGAAAAGACTGGAGGCAAGGGGGCGATGCTGGTGTACATGTATTGGGACATGATTGCAGAAATCTTTCCGCTTCCGCTTCCGCGGCGGCTGCTTCGTCAAGAACCGGAGCAGCAGCAGCAGCGGCGGCACCACCAGAGGCGGATGCGACAGCGGATTTCTGGGGCCCTTGGACTTGGGACCCGGTTGATGCGCGTGTCGATGTGGCTCTCTGGTCAGTTGGGTCAGTTGGGTCCTGGTCGTCTCCTCATGTCTGGTGTGTTTGGGCCCTCGTCCTGCTCCTTGCCCTGCCCTGTCTGGGGGCCGGGAGGACGAAAACGAGACCCAGCTCGCTGGTGGCAGCTCGAGTTCAAACGCGACTGGGATGTGGGAGTTGGTTTGGGTTTGGTCAAACAATGGGTGGGTTCTGATGAGTGACTTTAATCCCTTCCTTTTGCCCCTTTTGGAGGGGTGAACGCGAGGAAAGGAGAAGGTAGAGAATGACGACAAGGCTCCGTGAGAGTTCCCGGTTACGACCTTGGCGTTGCTCTTCCTTTCTCTTTCTCTCTCTGGGTCTCCTCCTCCTCTGCCGGGGTGGGAAGAAGATGATGTGGATGCAGGTCAGGTACCAAGTGGAAGGTGGTTTATTGAAAGGGAAGGGGATGAGAGTGGGAGGGGAGGGGAGGGAGGGGAGGGGTGTATACGTTTGTCGGAGGGGGGAGGGGAAGAAATGTGCTAGGGGGAGAAGCGGAAGAGAGAATGCGGAAAAGGGACTAAGAGGGACGGGGGGGGGGGGCAATGAGAGGAAAAGAGAGAGCGGGGGGCATGTTTCCCCCTGATAATGTTCGGATACAGATTATACCCGTACATGACACTACAGAGACACTACTACATGTTGAGCCGCGGGTTTGGAGAGCATGCCAGATACTTTGTCCGCAGTGTCAGTGCTCCCTATCTTTCTCTCTCTTTCTCTCTCTCCCTTTCCTTCCCCTTCTCTCTCTCTCTTTATCCCGCCTCAGTCTCGCACAAGGGAAACGACACTTGGTTGCTAAGCGGACTGGTCTGTCTCTACGTACCTTGCTGCTGCTGCAGCAGAAGGAAATGGGGTCAGGTAGGAGGAACAAGCAGCTAAGGTAAACTGCTCTGGTCTCTGGTACCCAGTGTGCACGGTAGTGCAATGGTGTGTGGTGGGGGAGGGGGGCGTGTGTGTGTTTGTATGTGTGTGTGTGTGAGAGTGAGAGAGAGAGAGAGAGGAGGGTGTGTTAATCAAGAGGGGGGGGTCTAAAAAAAAAAAAAAAAAAGAGGACGAAAAAGGGGAAAAAGAGGGAAAAAGAGGAAAAATCCAAGGGGAGTGAGTGCAACGTGGGAATAGGAATTGAGAAAGGCAATGGATCGAAGAGAATCGGCAGGGAAGAAGTCGGATAGGTACCCTTCCGTGGTTCCAATGACCCCAGTTAAATTGGCAGAAATCACAACATGGGGCACACGAACTCAATCAAGAAGGACTTGTTTGTAGCTAGTGTATGTATGTCTTCTTCTGTCGAGGGAACAATTACGCCTTGTCGGCCTTGTTGGAGGAACGGGGATGGGAGATGAGACAGACAGGCTGGCCGAGGTAACGTGCTTCGTAGTGTACTTACTGTATGTAGTAAACTGTAGTAAACGAGCTCGGCGCACCTCAACCAGAACCAAACAAAACAAACAGACGCCGGTTGAGGTGAACCACACTACTCGGAGAAGGAGGAAGGGTTGGGCAGGAGACGATGAGAGACGGCAAACCAAGCCATGTCCTCCTCCACCCACATGTTCGCTTGCCCGTCTGGTACCTTGCAGCAGCAGTAGCAGCAGCACCACCCTGTCGCCGCTTTGCCTTACCGCAGTGGGCGACCGAGGGAGGTGTGAACTTTTTGTTGACTAGCTGGCTGCAGGTACCGTCTGTGTCGTCGCAGGGCACCCACGTCGCCTGTTTGCCCTGGTCGTCGAGGCTAGGTACACTAGTCCAATGTCGTCTAGGTGGTAGTCAGTTCAGTCAAGCCGAGGATAGCTATGTAGGTACTTGCTTGACCTTGGAGACGGACGGGAAGCACTGGGCACCGGCTGGATACTGCTTTTGGCTCATGCCATGGTGGGCTTCTTTGCTTTGTTTTGTTTTGCTTTGCTTGCTGTGTTTGTGCTGTGCAATGCGCCATGTTTGTTTGCTTGCTTGCTTGCTTGCCGGCTCCCATATGCCCCGCACCAAACATTCACCAAAGTTTGTACAGCTAGGTATTCCCTCGGCGCCAGCGTCTCACGTCGCCCCAGCTCTTTGCTCTAGTGCCCTCGCTGTGCCGAGTCCCAACTGCTTTGCCCTCCTTAGCGCTTGCTGGCCCTCAAAGCGTGTTGCTGCCCTAATGTGCCCGCGCGAGGTTGTCGGTGGTCGCCTAAGGGGGCTTGAGGGTCAAGCGATACCGGGAGGGGTGGGGGGATTCCGTAAAGGCAATAATACCACGGCTGCCCCAGTCAAGGTAATCAAAAGTAAATGGTTTTCTCCCGACTCCCATTGGCTCCTGTCTTTCCTGTTTCCGCAGGACGTGGTATTGGCGACTGCTTTACGAAGTGGCCTGACAAGGAGATCCACGTCGGACGCTTTGCCTTGGCTTGTGTAGCCTTTGGTAGTTCGTTGTCCGTCAACTGATCATGACCATCAATGGCGACGCAACAGTGCCCTCCCTCTTTTAAACTTGCCAGTTATGCGAGTTCCCAGGCACACCAACTGGTTGACGGCAGTTTGCGGTTCGTTTGTTCGTCTTGTTTGCTGCCTGTGCGTCGTCGACTTTGTATGCTTGTTCGTCACATTTGGTGTCGTCAAAGCTTTTCCACTTGGGCCTGGACAGCCTGGTCACAGCTCGATCCACGATGTCTCCTCTTCAGCTTTATTGGCTCCGACGTGACAGGAGCCACTAGACTAGTGCTGGCAAGACGGGGCGAGGGAGCTGGGGGAAGGGGGGCACGCGATTGAATCGCCCCAGGAATCAAATCGACCGTTCGAAACTTGGTTTTGTTGGTCGCGGCCGCCTCGTGGCTCGTGGGGGGGAGGGGGGCTCGCGGTCGCCTACAAATCTCTCATCAACGTGGACGACGTCGACTCACTCGCCTTTTCTTATCATGACTTGCCCTGGGTTCCGCGGCGGGGCGGCAGTATGGCTGCAGCAGTAAACTACACAGGTACCACAACAAGGAATGCGACCAAGAAACGCCTCGCTCAGCCCCTCATCCAGCTCGTCGGGACGCCCGATGCCGTAGGTGGTCCTCTGCGCCGAACCCATTGGAAATCTCTCTTTCTTGCCCTCCCACTTCTTTGTGCCCTGGGGTCGCTTGGGGCATGTAGCTCAAGCCCTGCCTGGCCTGGCCCTTCCTTTGTTGCCCATATGTCTGCTCTTCCCACCTGGCAGTCGGTGACGGATAAGCCCACCGAGCGCAGGACAAACGGGGCCATGGCCTGACCGAGTTGCCAGGCGGGTGGGTAGGTCGGTGACTGGGCCAAGCAGCACTATTCTACACTAGTGCCGACTTATGAAGTCAGTGGCCGTTGCGGACTCGTGATTCAGTCCTTTGCCCTCCGCCCCTGCCCGACGAACCCAGGACTCGAGGGGGGCCACTGGAATGCTTGCAAGCGGAATTTCCTGCAGAGCAAACGATGAAGATGGTTCCCCGGGAACCAGGCCTTTGGGAAAAAGTGAAACCTCTTCCGTGCCCGTCTATACTTCGTATTCGTGCAGAACATGCATGATATGAACGACGGAGGAGCAGGATGTTGCAAAACTCCAGATTTTCGAACCGCCAGCCCAAAATATGATAACTGACCAGCGACGAGTCGGTCGACGTCGTGTGGAGCTTCAGGGGGGGCAAAAGACGGCAGAATCTCCCAGGTTTTCTTGACGTTTTCTGAGAGAAATCTGCCGATCGCCCTCTTCTTGGACGAGTGGGCCGGGCCGCGCAGATTACAACGACTCGACTGCTGCGATTCGATTCGTGTGTCTTGCAGGTCTTTGGGCCCGGGGTAGGGAGCCTGCTGCTGCTACCGAAGTCAATTTGTGCCACAAATCCGGGATTTGCCGTCCATTGGCACGCTCGCCGAGGTTCGCCGACCATCGCACAAGCAAGCAAGTCTGTTCTGTAACAGCCTGCAAATGTGTGCAGTACCTACGCCTAGAGGTACTTACTACGTACGGAGTAGTATGCTTTCCTCCGAAAGACAAGAGTCAAGCACGTCGGAGCCGGACCCGTCCTTCTAGAACCTGGTCCTTGGTTCTTTCTGAAATCGTGAGACGGCGGGATACCGGCGGCTTGTTCCCCGGTGGGGACGGGACCGGGGGTGCTGGACTGACGGAATACTGACAGGCCTCTGATTGCGGTTGAACAAGAGTCGTGTTTGCTTGGGCTATCGGGGTGCTTTCTTCGCCCAAGGCCTAACGCGGCATGCGTGAAATTAGAGGAGCAGAGAGGAGCGGCCGACAGATGGGAACGGACGGTATGAGAAGACGGCAAGTCATTGGCGAATGCGCAATCAAATGGTTACCATTTTCCCTCCTCGTTTACTTTTGAGTTCCGTAGCGTCGAGCTTTGTCTCGGCCGCTTTCCCTCAAAAGTACCCCATGTTGACAAACGGCAGGGCAGGGCTCACGGCCCGCCCTTGGGCCGTCATCCGCGTCGCTTGGCTTCGCCTCGAGTTTCTCGCTGGCAAATGGTACCGAGGGAATGGATGGGATCAAATTTCACCGCGGCCTCTTGTCGGCGATGGCCTGGATCGGTTACGTAGGTACTACATCAAACCCTGCCGGATGATTTTGCACGTCTGTTCTGCCGCTGGCCTGTTCCGACATGTCCCGGGTTGGAGATGAGCGCTATGCGTCAGCGGATTGCCGTTTTGTTCGATCGATTCAGCGCTCTGCGGCGCCCCGAAAGATAGTGCGTGTATACGTAGTAGTCACCTCGTCAGTCGCGTCCTGCCTGCCTATTGGAGTGTTCTCGGCCCGACCGCGCAGGGTACCCAACGTCGTAGTTGGTGTAGCGAGCGTCGTCGGCTTCCCGGTCAGTGGGTTCTGCCCAGACCCGGCGAATGAATTCGCTGAACCTTCTACTCCCAGGATACAACGCAACGTTGGTAGCTTGCGGCGCGGCTGTCGGAACTAAGGTACAGTTACAACGAGGGAAACGTTTCCCCTTGATCCGGTCGGTTGATTGCCTTGAAGCCATGGCCTCGGTGCATGAATCAAGCCAAGTGTAGGACGATCAGTCGGGTGTTGTACGTACGAGAGTCGACTGACCGACTGGTTGTGTCAGCAGCAGCAAGCAAGCACCACTTGGCCGGGCCTCGTCTGGTCCGTATCAGGTAGGTCTTTTGATGATTGGGGGGTAATTGGGATCGCTGTCGTTGTTTGGCGAAATTGGACGAGCGAGTAATGGCCATCCGGGCGACCGGACCGGGTGGCCGTCGCGGTGCCTCAGAAGCCGCAGATCTCTCAGATGCGCCAGCTGTAAGGATGATAACCTCTTCCTGACAGATCGATATGGACGACGAACAAGGTCGGCCGGTCGAGTTCAGCGGACGAGCGGACCCGGTCTCCGCGGCACAAGCCCTCTGACAAGGACCCTTTGCTTTCCCAGTGCCTCGGGAGCCAACAAAATGTCGTTTGATAACCGAGGCAGCGATGGGCATTCGAGTAGTCGAGCAGTCGGGCAGTGGGAGCACGAATTGTGTTGATGAAATGAATGAAAATAAAGATGAAGATAGATAGATAGGCCTTGTCTGGTTGAGGAGAAGAAGAGAGGAGAGAGTAAGTGTCTGGACCGATGTGGAAGGGGCGGGTGCAGACGGTGGTGCTCCTGCGGAAACCGGCCGTGGCCCGTGTTGACGAGGAAAGAGCAACCCCGCACTCCATCAACACTCATCTACACACGTTGTGTGACCATGACCAAATCTTCCTTTGCCTCTCGCTGCGTACAAGTACGTTCAATATTGGACAAAGGCTATCTGTGTGCTGATGCTTGAATCCACTTGAGGGCCGACTGGTTGGCGGAAGGACATGAAGAACCGGCAATGCTCGACCACGATGTGGCGGCGGCCGGGAGGCGTGTCGTCGATCCCGCACCCACAACACCATCGAGCCACTACTACTGCTGTCGCTTTTGTGGTCGACGCCGAGTTTGCTCAAAGAGTTCCCAAAGCCCCCAAAGACGGTATAATGTAAGACGACGGCTGAGTGACCAAGGCCAACGACTTCGTACGCGGACATGTGTGTCAATCCCACGCCTTTGGAATTCAGGAGTCAAGCGTCATTAGTTCATACCAAGCCATAGCCCGGGCGGCTGGCGCAGAAATGGCCCATATTCATCCTCGAAACAACAATTCCTAGTCTCCGCAACTTCCTGGCCTCCTCTCCCTCCACCGAAAGGCTCTGGTAGACGACGTCGATGGTTGGAAGCAGGGTAGATAGCAGAGCGGTTGCTACTTGCTCATCGCTGCTTCTTCGCATGAACCAGAAGCCCTGAACTATTGCATCGCATCTCCTCCCTTACAGTCGCCCACTGTCGCGTGCCGCTGAGAGGGGGGTTGGGGGGGCACTTGAACGTGGAAGTGGGACGTCCGTTCCAGAAAGGAAGGCCGACGTCCGCTTCGGAGAGATCCTGATACCACTGCTTCTCTGGCCTATCACTGTCCAGCCATCTCTAGCTCATCCACAAAGTGCGAGTTCTGACTACGGCAATAAGGCTGCTGAGTCTGCTGGCAGAGGTTGAGAAGACCACGGCGGGCTTTGCCTCCGGCCTTGCTGCTCCCCTGCATCATGTCAAGGCTCCTTGCCTGACTGGTTGGATCATGCATATGTGCGCAGGAGGGCTTGGCCAGGCTTGGTCGACCGGTGAACGTGGCGAGTGGGAGAGGAGCCCCTCGCCCGGGCACTCGCATTCGTCATCGTCCTGCCATGGGGTCATCCTGTCGGTTCGAGCCAAGAACACTAAGACGCGAACAAGGAGAAAGTGCCAGTTTTCTGACTGTTTTACCCGTGTCTGTTCCCACTGGGCGGGAGAGAAAGGATTTCGGTCAGGAGATCTCACGTCTCGGTCTAGAGGCCGGGTCCCTCCTCCCCATGCCCTCTTCCAAGCGTCTCAACCGGGCTACGGGGAGGGGCTCAACGGCGTCAACGTCTCATCCGGTAGGGATTTTCACATGAATATACAGTGACAATGGCCAAGACTGGATGTCGTCTTTTGATTTCCCGTCTCGGAATCTGGCTCGCCGTCCCGAGGGTGTTGCTGTCGTCGCCGTGGCATACTATGCGTGCCGTTTCTGTATTCTCTTATTTCTGCCAAGTGTTTCCGTCTGGCCGTCTCTATCCAGTTCTCGATACCAATCTCGTGCATTTTCGTTTTCCAAGTCCAATTTCTCTCAGAGTAAGGTCAATAGATAGACAGCAAACGGATAAACATTGCTAGTAAGTCAAAGCACCCACTTTCCGATCACCCCCACATTGCGATCATGCATCTCCACCCCCAGCCACCTACCAACCCCTTCATATATACTATCACCACTTTTACAGTCTTTATCCAAATAACTTCATTTTTTCACTATCTATTCTTTATTACCCTATGGTTGAATATACCGAATCTGAGATTGCTCAGGCAATAGATGCTGTTGCTGCTGGCAGCAGTATACGCCAGGCAGCTAGGATCTATGGCATCCCCTTCACCACACTCCAGAACCGTCTATCTGGCACCCAAAGGAGAGATGCTGCCTTTGAGGATCTCCAGCGACTATCAGCTGCCCAGGAGGCCAGCCTGGCTGCTTGGGTTACCTGCCAGGCAGATCTCGGGCTGCCACCAACCCATCAACAACTAAAGGACTTTGCCCATCGCATCCTCCAAGCCATGGGGATACCCAGCCTCTAGGCAAGAGGTGGGTAGATGGCTTCATTAGAAGAAACCCATCTATCAAGGTCCAGAGAAGTCGATCCATCGATTCAAGGCGTGTTAATGGAGCATCTACTGAGGTTATCAGGGACTGGTTCAAATATCTCGCCATACCTCGCATCCAGGGCATCAAACCAGCCAACAGATATAATATGGATGAGACTGGCATCCTTGAAGGCAAGGGAGATAATGGGCTGGTGCTGGGCAGGGCTGCAACAAAGTCAGTGAGGAAGAAGCAGCCTGGATCACGAGCCTGGGTATCCATCATTGAGTGTATATCTGCTGAAGGCATTCCCATCCATCCCTTAGTTATATATAAGGGTAAGACAGTCCAGCAGCAGTGGTTTCCTCTGGATCTAGGCCCATATAATGGATGGGAGTTTACAGCAACAGAGAATGGATGGACTACGGATATCACTGCTGTTGAATGGCTGCAGAGAGTCTTCCTACCTCAGACTAAGCCCTCTCAACCTAATCAGGCCAGACTGCTTATCCTTGATGGGCATGGGAGCCATACAACGACGGATTTTATGTGGTTATGCTATACCAACAACGTCCATCTATTATTCTTACCGCCACATACCTCCCATGTCCTTCAGCCACTTGATCAAGCAGTCTTTAGTCCTGTAAAGGCAGCCTATCGCAAGGAGCTTGGATACCTTACCCAGTGGAACGATTCAACTATCATCAGCAAGAGGAACTTCATATCATGTTATCAGAAGGCTCGTACTGCTGGATTAACTATAAGCAATATAAGAAGTGGCTGGAAATCTACTGGGTTATGGCCTGTTGCTCTTGCGAAGCCTCTAATGAGCTCCCATCTGCTGCCAGATAAAACAGCACCATCAACACCACTTAACAAGGCTATAAAAGGTGGCCATAGTGGCCAGGATGCCCAGGATATAGAGGGAAGGGCATCTGCTATATGCAGTAGGCAGTGGTCAACGCCTAGGAAAAGGAAGGAGTTGGATGATCAACTACGGTTATTTGCCCAGCTGGATCAAACTATCGCCACACAACGCCAGCTCTTTAGAAAGGTGAAAAAGGCTTCCAAGAGCAAGCCTTCAAGTTGGCTGCCGCTGAGCACCAAATACAGCTCCTCCAGGCTAGAGTTAATAATGCTGCTGCTAGGAAGAGGAGGGCTGTTCAACTGGATCCAAACACGAAGTTCGCGACGATCAACGAGGTGCGACAAGCCCAGATTGAGGCTGGCGATGCTGAAAGTGGGCTAGATGAATCCGCCGCATCTGATTTACCTAGTGAGGCCGAAAGCTGCATTATCGTAGCATCTAGATAATGTTGGTAGTTAATTAAAAAGGTGGTGTTGATCATGATGGCGATGTTTTTGGGTGATCGCAATGTGGGGGTGATCGGAAAGTGGGTGCTTTGACTTACAGACAAACTGAAACTGTTTCCTCTACCAGAATTGACGATGAGGAATACCAACGTAAAATCAAAGCTGCAGACCTGGCGGCAAAGAAATGTCGTTCTCGTGTACAATCTGGCGCAGCCTTAACATGCAGTCTTCCAATGAGCGAGGGCGCCACTTCTCGGCCGTGTTGTCAGGAGACTTTTCAGCTTCGTCAGGCTTCCACACAACGTCTACATCTTCCGCCGCCTGGCGTTCAGCCAGACTGAGCTTTCTCGACGCCAAGTCGCTCATGACTGACTGCATTCTCGGGGTTTATACATCTTGGAGATATGCTAGTAGCTTTGCGTTGCACCCGCACTCTTGCGTAAACTCCACCATGAGATCTTCCAATAACTGCAGCCCTTCCCGTTCTTCCTCGTGAATATCCTCTGAATCTTCAACGCTGAGTCCTCTTCCCCTTCGCTGCCATATGTTGGGAGTGCAGCAGGTGTGCGTAAGGCCGAGAACAGTGAATGTCAGTTGCTGCATTATTGTTTCATATAACTAGGCGTACTGTTCACATCGATGCCGTTTCCGACCACTGAGTCTCCGGACAATATGGCAAACACGCCGGCCTGTTTTGCTGCACTAACTTGGACCCATGGCTTTAGGGTCATCAGATGACTAACGAAATTCGTCGTGGACTGCTTGGCGTATAAAAACATCGAACGGAGTACATCCACCTGGGGAACAACAGCAGGAACAGCAGTAGGTTACCGGTTCAGAGAAAAATGCATTCGAGAGCCTTTCCGGTAGTGTGAATGCCTTTTCCTCATACACTCTCATGTCGGATCCTAAGAGATTCATAGAGTCGTGCCCCCATAAAATTGCAGAGTTGCCCAATTGACGGTGAATCAACCAATTGATATACAGCGCCGTTTCTCGCAGAGCTTTCGGAGATTCACGATAGGAACCATGGCGTGCCATTGCGTGTCTCGGTTCGTCAGGGTGAAACCCGATGTCTTTGAATCCTTGTGACCAAGCAAAAGCAGCCAAATCCTGCTCATAGATCAATGCATATACTGAACTGTTGTAATCATACTCGAAATCCTCAATGCCTTGATCGCATACTCTTAGGTGACTAGGTATAGGACAAGAACGAGCATCGAGATGGCTCTGCACCCGTCTTGCATTCTTGTCCAAGATCCTGGAGAGACGTATGCCAAGGGTGCTGGCCTCATCGGGGGACAGATATCGTAGTGCAAGGGTTTAAAACGCCTCTCTTCTGGCTCTTAGATGGCCGATGATGGTCATTCCGATCGATTTTGAGAGATCCTTTAAGAACAGAGCGACAAAAAGAGTGTTAGGATACAGCGCGCAATTCGAATTGAGCACCATCTCCAGGACCTTGCAGCTGTTGCAGATGCTGGAATCTTGGCTTTCCCAGCAGTCTTGATGGAGGCGTTCTTCAAGGGCATAGTCGACAGGACAATAACCGGAGTTATCTGGTGTGTTGAGAATGTCTGGATTGGGGTAAAGCAGGATGAGCTCCAAGATCCGAAAGTTGCTAGTCCGGGAGGCTACCCCAACGGCGATATGGCAAGGCGTTTGCCCCAAAGAATTGGTTTCATTGGATGCATATGGGTATGATTTCAGGGTTTGAGAAACAGCCATTTCGTCTTCCCGTAAAATACTCATGGCGAGCGAGCCACACTCGAATACTGGAGAAACAAATACAGTGTGAGCAACGGCAGTCTATCGCTCTAGAGTTCCCTAGTTTGAGATCTACTTACACAGATATCAATCAAATCCTGCATTCTATTCACATAGTTGACCTGAACACCAAGATCTTGGCCGCCGGTGGGGGTGTATTCAACTGCGGAAATCCAGACTTGAGCGAGCGAACGGGACGTGTCTGATATGACCTGACTGTCAGATTCAATTACAAAGTATGAATATGTTCCCTATATATGTAAGTAGAAAGAACACGATCGCGTTGTTCACTTATAGCAGGGGGAGGATAGGTAAAAATGAAAAGTCTTACGATAATATATCCTCTTTTCCCATAAAGGGTACATTCAATTGCATCAAGCGTAATACCACCCTGGGCCCCAGCTCTTCGGGACTGTCCAGCGTTGGAATTGACCTCTTTGATAAGTTACATTGGCAACACGGAAACACTCCTTGTATTCTTTCATAACTTACCACATGAGAATCATATATGTTATCCAAAAGTCTCGTAGGCAAGGTTGCGCCACCCGTATCTACGTCAGATGGACAAGCAAGCTTCTCCGAATAACACCAGAGTAAGGCTTTGAAGCACTCTTCGGCGAGCCTTTCCTTTTCTCCGAAGTCTAGATCATTCGAAAACAGGCCCTGGACAAGAATTGTCGATATGCTGAATACGGGAGAACGATCTCCGCTGACTGTTGCAATCCAATCGATACCATGGTTGATATTTACCCCCCGGCCCCAAAGCTAAGAGACCATGTCAACCGAACGGCACCCTCCAAAAGAGACCCTATATCGTAGAGTCTGAACCCGAAAGTTCGATCTTTCTGGCACTCCTGAGGCGCAAGATTCTGCCAAGAGCATCCAGGCAGATGATGCCTGGTCAACCTCGTCAGCTTAGTATAGAACATTGGGCCCCATGTTCTCTCCTCGCGGTGCAGTGACCGACGTCTGATGCAAGGGCAGAGCCGGCCATTCATGCTAGGGATAATCGATGTCGCATTGCGTTCCAGCTGAGCTTGAGGTTGAAGGATGGCGTCGCACATGGCCTTGAGGTCAGCAGGCTTGGCAACCAGCCTTGCAGTTTCAACATCTCGAGCTCTGTGGTTGTCAAGTCTCTGTGCCATCGCAGTGAGCATCTCCTCGACCCTGCTCTGCTGATTACGAATGAGGGAGACTTCCTGTAGGATATTTCTGGTGTTCTCTTCGGTTCTTGTTGAGACTTCCGTTATTCGTGACCATGTCTCGGACTGCTGAACCAACATTGCTGAAGTGGTGGCTGTTATCTGTGCGTTGATGCTGGGGACGATTTGCGCCATCTGACTGACAATGTCGTTGACAGACTGTGTTATGCTGCTGATAATGATGCGGGCATCTTTCTGAGTGACTTGTGCGAGCTCAAGATTTGACCTGATGCTTGAAAACGCATCTCTAGTGAAACAATAACCGTCAACGCTTGTCATGAACCAGACGGTCTCGGGAAATACGCACAAGCCAAGGGTTTGCAAAGCCGTTTGCAAAACCCCGTTCGTAGACTCCAGAGTCCTCTCGAGCTCTAGGACGCTCTCCCGGTGAAACGGGTAGGCGTACTGCCTCTCCTTTTCTCTGAGCTTGGCCGATAGCGCGCCGCTTGCCGGAGCCGAAGGTCCCTGGAATCGAGCGACCAGAGCCTCCAATGCCCTCAACTCGCCCTCGCAGGACATGACGCAGGCGTTCTATGCGGCGCCTGCCTGCGCGCTGTTTCTCTTCCATGTCCTCGTCGCGGCGTCGATGGCATCAACGCACATCTGCAAGGTTTGGTGATGCCGTCTCGCGCGGTCGAGGTCTTTCTGCCTGCCCTTGACGGCACTCAGGTATTTCGAAATCTTGCCGTAGAGCTGCAGTCCCAGCGAGACGAGTCCTGCAGCAGTGCCGGTGATACCAACGGGTTCCGCCATGCTCGCGCAAGGGCCAGGCCAAAAGAAGATATTTCGTAGAAAGAGAAAAAGAAAAAAAAAAGGCGTTGTAAGACATGGAAAGAGGGTGAAAAGGGCTACAAAATGGGAAGGCAAGAATCAGGCTGGCGAGACAGTCCGAGTTAAACGACTTTCCATGGCCACGTGCCGGGCTGACTGCACCGTTGTTGGGCTGATTTGCATTGTATTTACATGCCTTGGTGCCCATTCAACGCTGACTGTGGCTTAGTGACTTCACAGCCTTCTTGTCGACAGCAGGTTTCGAGCCTTCAATGGACTGCTATCTGGGTAAAACGACAGCCGATTATGTTTACCTTCTGATATCGCCGCTATTGGCGTGCATTCATCGAGGTTCCATTCCCGCAAAGTTGCTAGTTTACCTTGGCTGACAATAAGCTGCACTAAGAAGAACAGTAAGCGTATTATGTGATTTTGATGCAAGCTTGAAGTATGAGGACCCTGCCAAAGAAGTTCAATATAAGCTTAATACCAGCAGCCACGGGTGTAGTGCAGCGACAAGTTTACTTAATTGATCCTTTGCCCTTAGGCGCATTAACCCCCCCCCCCCCCAAACCCTCTCACTAATTTCCTTAAGCCTCAGACCTTTTCACTACCTAGGTACCTTGATACAAGAACCCACAGCCGTGTATAATCCAAGCTAGGTAGTTGAAACTGGCACAAAAAAAAAAGGGCCACAACCTACATTTTCCTTCCTTAATATCAATTACCTCGGTAGACACAGGACGAACTGCACTGCTTGAACCTTGTCAATGCCTAGGTAGGTACCAGCCAGCACCAGCATCATCGGACCGCACTGTCCACCCCTCTCAGGTCACGCGCCCAGTCACGTTCGGATCAATTAGCGAGCCTTGCGGCCTGGCTCGTGCAGACTTCACAATCACGTGACTGTGCTAGAAGCTTGCACCTCCTGCCAGGCGTGTTGTCCTGTATCTATCTATCTATCTGGTCTATCGTCAAGATCGAGTCAATCCCGCCCGCCCGCCACGGCTCAGTCTTTGGATCATCTGCATCTCCGACCGCATTTTTCAACCCCAGTATTCATTGGCTGCTTCAGAAATATCGCAAAAAACTTCGCACTGCGCCCGTCCATTACGGTATGTCATCCGCCCATTCCCCGCCCTGGGGGGGGGGGGGTCGCCAGGGGTGCGCTGCTCTGCTCAAGCCGAGCCTCTCTCTTAGAGGCCTTTGTCGCAACGCGAACCCCGGCCAGCCCCTACTTACTCCTACTTCTCCTCCCTTTACTCCTTTGACCTTGCCCCATCTTGATGTCTTACTCCTCCAAGCTGGCCTCACTGACAAGACGCATCCTTATCAAGACAACTTCTCCGCCCCATTCTGCCCGTTCCGACATTATTGGACAGCTTTTGCCTCCCCAACGTACGCTATCAACCCCCCCCCCCATTGAGCTCGACTCGACCTCCATCCAAACCAATGCTAGACCCCTCCTAACCAAATACGTTGTCAGATTGAGGAAAAATCCCACACGTCCCACGCACGCACAAGACACGAGACCCGACGCATCCTCGCATCCTCGACGCGGTTCATGGGCCCCCGAGGATAGCACAAGCCTATTGCGCTGCCGGGACGACCCATTGTCCGAACCAATCCTCGATGCAACTGGACCCCGTTTTCGAATCCCATGCGCAAACGCGAGCTACCCTGGCTTTCCCTCATTTCCAATCTCACCTAAGTTGCTGCTGCCCACCGGGTGCCTGCTTCTCGCCTGCATCCTAGTCTGAGGCACCACTACACCCTCCACGAATCTCAGGTAGATGGCCGATGGTACTCACTATCTGGACCACCCTGTCGGAGATCTCTACCTCAACCCCCTCTCATCCAAAGGAGCCGCCGCCACCGACGCCCTACTGCTCAACACTCTCCTGAGCCGATTCGTCACGAAAGACTCTTTCCCAAAACCTTCATCCACCCCTCCGAACCCACGGGCCAATCTGCTAGGGATGTTCTCCCAGAATCACCAGCAGGGCCACAACTCCCGCATCAATGGGGGCCCCGGCGGCCGGGGCATCCCTATGCTATACAACTACCAACAACAACAGCAGCAACACCATCAGACTCATCTTCAGCACCACCAAGCTGCCCAGGCCGAACATGCTGCCCACAATGGCAACGGCGGCGTCATGGGCCACCACTCCGCCTTCTCCTCCGGCGTGATGGGGAACTCTAGTCCATACAGCACCAATGGCCTGCAGAACGGCCAAGGAGGCGCGTCGCGGGGCGGCCAGGCACAGCAGATCACCGAACACTGGGCCGAGCAGCTGCGGCTCTACGAGGAGTCCAAGCAAGCCCATCGTGCCATGACCGAACAAAACCAGCCGCACTACTACGCCAGACTCAAGGCCTCGGAGAACCGCGGCATCGCGGGACCTCCTCCTAGTTCGGGCAAGAACGGCGATGACGATGCCGATGACAGGAGACGACCTTACAGCGTGGAGAAGAATGCCAAAGAACGGCAGAACTGGCACAACATGGATCTCAGCGGCCAGGGTCTCCGGAACCTCGCCCCCGCCCTCTTCCGCTACCAGTTCCTCCACGATCTCTTCATTGCCTCCAACAGGCTACAGACCCTACCGCCGGCCATTGGTCAGTTGCGCCAGCTACGTTACCTTAACGTATCGTTCAACCAGATCAAGGACCTTCCCGCCGAACTTGGCATGTGCACCTACCTCAATCAGCTACTCCTCTTCGATAACCAGATCCATACCCTTCCCTTCGAGCTGGGCTCTTTACATTTGTTGGACGTTCTAGGCATCGAGGGCAACCCTCTTGACCCGGACATGAAGCAAGAAATCATGGAGAAGGGCACAAAGAGCTTGATCAACCTCCTCAAGGAGCAAGCTCCAGGTATGCCCACACGGCCGCCCCTTGTATCATCGCTCGCTAATCCGTTGCAGTGCCGCTGCCGCCCTCACCTCGAAAGTATATCACTGTCCAAGAAGATGTTTCGCCTGCGCTCGAAAAGGTCAAAGTTTTCTCTTGGAACGTCCTGTGCGACAAGTACGCGACGCCCCAAACGTACGGATACACGCCGACGGGTGCTTTGAACTGGGAATACCGAAAGGCCTGCATATTTGACGAGTTACGCGAGAAGGACGCCGATCTGCTGTGCTTGCAGGAGATCTCGACTGAGGCGTTCAAGGAAGAGTTCAGCCCGGAATTGGCTCAAATGGATTACAAGGGTGTACACTGGCCGAAGACTCGAGCGAAGACGATGGCTGAAAAGGACGCACAAGGAGTCGACGGTTGCGCGACGTTCTGGAAGGCCAGCAAGTGGATTTTGCTCGACAAGCAGGTCATAGAATTCGCCGCCATCGCCATCAACCGCCCGGACATGAAGAACCAGCACGATGTCTTCAACCGTGTCATGCCCAAGGACAACATCGCCGTCGTTGTGTTCCTTGAGAGCCGAGTCACAGGCTCGCGCATCATCCTGGTCAACGGACATCTGGCGTGGGAATCGGTTTTAGCAGACGTCAAGCTTATCCAGACCGGTATCCTGATGGAGCAGATTACGAAGCTCGCCGAGAAGTACGTTCGCTGGCCGGCGCTTAAGGACAAGAAGCCCATCACCTTCTCTGCTACTGGCAAGGACAGGGAGGAGCCGCCACCACCGGCCCAGGAGCCGGGTCCCAGCCAAGAATACCGAAACAACACCGACATTCCCCTCCTGGTGTGTGGAGATTTCAACTCGACGGAAGACAGCTCGGTCTACGAGCTGTTGTCCATGGGACGTGTCCCGCCCAACCACCAAGAGTTGTCCAGCTTCCAGTACGGCAGCTTCACTCGAGACGGCATCGAACACCCTTTCAGCTTGCGCGATGCCTACGCGCACATCAAGAATACCCCCGACGAGATGCCTTTCACCAACTACACTCCCGGGTTCTCCGACGTCATCGATTACTTGTGGTACTCAACCAACACTCTCGAAGTTGTGGACATACTGGGCCCGCCCGACGCCGAATACCTCAAGCGGGTGCCAGCGTTCCCCAACTACCACTTCCCCGCCGACCATATCCAGATCATGGCCGAGTTCGTTATCAAGGCCAGAAAGGACAAGAAGTCACCCCACCCGGAACCGGATTTTGGATCAGGAAGCCAAGGGCAAGGCCGATAGACGAGAGGTCCGACGACTTGTTGTTTTTTCGTACTCCTAGTCACCAAAGGTCGTCGCGTACGTACAGGGAATTCTTTTGCCGGAGTTTAGGATTGCGATGCTTTTCGCCGAGTCGGAGGAACTGGCGGGGGGGTGGTCTTTTGGGGCTGGCGAAGTTCACGAGGTTCAAAAAAACAATGAAAGAGAAACGGAGGGAACGGGTGTCGTTGTCGGATATGCATCGTCACACTCGGCACGGGGGATATGGATGGGTCGGGGGCGTGGATATGGCGAGGTGGAAGGGGCTTTTGTAGATGGAAGGGTTGTTGATACATAGCCAACCAGCTGCGTTTTCTCTTGCATATGACCCTCTGTCTGATTCTTCATTGGGCTCTTGTCATTTGTGGGGCTCTGCCTGAGGTACAGAAGCGTCTGTCCTCGTCTCTGGTGGACCACTGATTATGTGCGAATGATGGTGACGCGGAACATGTTGGACGCAACCTGGCCTGTGAGAATGGATTGCGATGGAGAACGACTTCCACCGGCCTTGTCGAGTGTTGATCCTGTGGAAAGACCTTTCTGAACATCATCTTACCGCACGAGGAATGCCTCGAAGCGACTGTCTTGTCATGTCACGTCTCACAGATTACTGAACAGGTTTGCTAGGCCCCGAGTCTCCATCTCGTACCATGCTTTTGTCGTTTACCTGTCATACACCGTCGGTTTTCCGTGAGGCGCGTCAGAATTTAGCTCCATCCACCGTGGCACAGGCCAAGTCCTTTGAATTAAGTATCCGTTTCCCAGATCTAGTGCTGACATTGGAAACGGCCCGCTGTCAGACATGGTTACGGTGTCTGAGTATTATATCCTTGAAGACCGAGACAACTGACAAGTGGTAGTTAGTGCATACGTGACGCAGGAGACGCGAATTCTCACCGTAACACTCAAACATCAAGTGCTTATCATATCGGATCTCTCGGCGGGCGCTGACGCCCCTTGGTTTGGACCGGCCCATCCGTGATCGCTGATCACGAATTCTGCGGGAACAAAGGACATAAGGAACCAGCAGACTTGGCAGTTTGATTCAATGCTTGCATAGTCTCCATACACTCCCTCTTTGGCTTCTCAGCCCCCCCTACCCATTCTCGCTCCTCTATAATCAACATCCGTCCGAGCAAGAAACCTAAGCGCGTCACCAATCAACGGGAACCGGCAGCCGTCTCCGATTCCTGCTGGCTTTGTATATCCTTGGCCGGAGAAAAAAAAATGGCCTCCGAGACCTACCTCGTCACGGGGGGCTGCGGCTTCCTGGTCAGCCACATCGTCGAGAAGCTCCGCGCGGCGTACCCGGACGCCCGCGTCGCCGTCTTCTCGCGCAACCCGACGACGAATCTGTTCCCGGGCGTGACGTACCACGCGGGCGACATCACGTCGTCGGACGACGTCGCGCGGGCCTTCAAGGAGACGGGGCCGACCGTCGTCTTCCACTGCGCGGGCATGATGACCGTCAACCGCAGGGCCATGACGGACGAGTTTGTCCGGGCCATCAACGTCGACGGCACAAGGCACGTGCTGGACGAGAGCAAGAGGGCCGGCGTCAAGGCATTTGTGACGACAAGCAGCGCGAGCGTGGTGCAGAAGGAAATGTTCCGGGACCTCAACGGGGCCGACGAGACTTGGCCTACCGCCGAGGAGGGGGATGACACGCTGGTCTATCCCAAATCCAAGGTGAGTTGTCCATCGAACCCTCACTCTGTCGTTCCCTTACACAAGGAAACCACTGGAAACGGGACACAAAAACGCTGACAGGTCTGATAACCCCCCCCTTTTTACAAGGCCGCCTCGGAAAGGATGACGCTGTCGTACGACGACCCGGCAGGCATGCGCACCTGCGCCCTCCGCCCGGCCTTCTGCTACGGCGAGCGCGACAACGATATCACCCCTGCCACCATGCGCAGCCTCCGGGCGGGCCGCAACAGGATCCAGATCGGCGACAACACGAACCTCTTCAGCGCGACCTACGCC
The DNA here is from genome assembly GCA_016807845.1 of Colletotrichum eleusines. Classification (NCBI taxonomy): domain Eukaryota; kingdom Fungi; phylum Ascomycota; class Sordariomycetes; order Glomerellales; family Glomerellaceae; genus Colletotrichum; species Colletotrichum eleusines. The sequence continues at coordinate 2,101,771 of JADEZO010000010.1, read as the reverse complement.
GGCAACGCGGCCGACGCGCACCTCGCCGCCGCAGGCGTGCTCCTCTCCCCCACTCCCGGGGGGGTTGCGGGCGAGGCCTTCTTCGTCACCGACGGCGCGCCGCGGCCCTTTTGGGACTTTAGCCGCGCCGTCTGGCGTGCGGCTGGGGACGCGAAGCGGCCCGAGGACGTCCGGGTCGTCGGCGTGAGGTTCGCGCTGGCGTACGCCTGGGCGCTCGAGTGGATCTGCTGGCTCCGGGGCGAGAAGCCGACATTGACGAGGCAGGTCGTGCGGTTCACGGTGATGAGGCGGTGGTACGTCATCGACAAGGCTAGGGAGCGGCTCGGGTGGGAGCCCGCGGTCAGCCAGGAGGGTGTCAGGAGGGCTGTGGAGTGGTATCTGGAAAAGGAGAAGAGGGAGGCCGCCGAAGGGGGGTCGTGAGTGGCTATCAAGCATTCAAGTAGGAAAATGAATCTCCCAAGAAAGAGACGTCATTGAGAAATCGAGCCCATTCCGATCATCAGTCTGGAAATGTCCTTCATAAGTCCCTCAGTAGTCGATTTGCACAGCCTCTCCCCCTTTTTTTGGGGGGGGGGGGGTTTGTTTTGTTTTTGGATTTAATATTTGAGAGATGTGGAGCTGAGAGCACCGAAATAAGAAAATACTCTAAGCAGTAGTGAGTAACTGTCGAGAACGTTTCATATACTTGATTGACCCTTCTAATCGGCTGGTCTGTACGTCGATCTTGAGGTAGAAACCTACTTTTAGTGCACAATATGACTCGCACTCGGAACTTGTAAAATGGAGAGAGAACGTTCCAGGGCATTTCATGTCGTTAAAAGCTTCTATGGATTCGTTTCCATATGCCCCGTCATTACTGTCACGATAGCTTCATGATTCATCACACAGCTGATGAGACACAATATCACATAGCATTGTACTCCTAGGACTTCATGTCTCACTATTCTTTAGTTATAGACACTGGAGGATAGGTTTCTCTTGTGCCAAAATCATGCGGCTTGCCACTCGCTACTTGCACACTGCCTATATATAGCGCTACCTGTTTCCTAGTTCTATGCCCATAAGATCAAGTGTTTCTCATTCTAATTCCTATATGCCCTACTGTGTGCTCTAGCTCGTGAGACATTGCAATATATCGCTAGGAACCGAAAGGTGCGCGTGGAGCTAGTGCAATCTCTCACGAGCTAGAGCACACAGTAGGGCATATAGGAATTAGAATGAGAAACACTTAATCTTATGGGCATAGAAATAGACACAAGCATCTCTATATATTGGCAGTGTGCGAGTAGCAAGTAGCAAGTCGCATGATACAAGCAAGGGGGAAACTTACATGTCTTCCAGTGCCTCATATCAGAAGGGCTAATGAGATCGGAATCTCCGAAGCGCATTGCTATGGAGACACCTGATATCATCAGCTATGTGATAGAGGTGAAGCTATCGCGACGCAGTGGAAACTCTTAATCCTCTCCCTTGAGCGACTCCGGACCCTCATGCGTCTCAAGTCTGCTCTTTCAGAATAAGTCAAAGCACCCACTTTCCGATCACCCCCACATTGCGATCACCCAAAAACATCGCCATCATGATCAACACCACCTTTTTAATTAACTACCAACATTATCTAGATGCTACGATAATGCAGCTTTCGGCCTCACTAGGTAAATCAGATGCGGCGGATTCATCTAGCCCACTTTCAGCATCGCCAGCCTCAATCTGGGCTTGTCGCACCTCGTTGATCGTCGCGAACTTCGTGTTTGGATCCAGTTGAACAGCCCTCCTCTTCCTAGCAGCAGCATTATTAACTCTAGCCTGGAGGAGCTGTATTTGGTGCTCAGCGGCAGCCAACTTGAAGGCTTGCTCTTGGAAGCCTTTTTTCACCTTTCTAAAGAGCTGGCGTTGTGTGGCGATAGTTTGATCCAGCTGGGCAAATAACCGTAGTTGATCATCCAACTCCTTCCTTTTCCTAGGCGTTGACCACTGCCTACTGCATATAGCAGATGCCCTTCCCTCTATATCCTGGGCATCCTGGCCACTATGGCCACCTTTTATAGCCTTGTTAAGTGGTGTTGATGGTGCTGTTTTATCTGGCAGCAGATGGGAGCTCATTAGAGGCTTCGCAAGAGCAACAGGCCATAACCCAGTAGATTTCCAGCCACTTCTTATATTGCTTATAGTTAATCCAGCAGTACGAGCCTTCTGATAACATGATATGAAGTTCCTCTTGCTGATGATAGTTGAATCGTTCCACTGGGTAAGGTATCCAAGCTCCTTGCGATAGGCTGCCTTTACAGGACTAAAGACTGCTTGATCAAGTGGCTGAAGGACATGGGAGGTATGTGGCGGTAAGAATAATAGATGGACGTTGTTGGTATAGCATAACCACATAAAATCCGTCGTTGTATGGCTCCCATGCCCATCAAGGATAAGCAGTCTGGCCTGATTAGGTTGAGAGGGCTTAGTCTGAGGTAGGAAGACTCTCTGCAGCCATTCAACAGCAGTGATATCCGTAGTCCATCCATTCTCTGTTGCTGTAAACTCCCATCCATTATATGGGCCTAGATCCAGAGGAAACCACTGCTGCTGGACTGTCTTACCCTTATATATAACTAAGGGATGGATGGGAATGCCTTCAGCAGATATACACTCAATGATGGATACCCAGGCTCGTGATCCAGGCTGCTTCTTCCTCACTGACTTTGTTGCAGCCCTGCCCAGCACCAGCCCATTATCTCCCTTGCCTTCAAGGATGCCAGTCTCATCCATATTATATCTGTTGGCTGGTTTGATGCCCTGGATGCGAGGTATGGCGAGATATTTGAACCAGTCCCTGATAACCTCAGTAGATGCTCCATTAACACGCCTTGAATCGATGGATCGACTTCTCTGGACCTTGATAGATGGGTTTCTTCTAATGAAGCCATCTACCCACCTCTTGCCTAGAGGCTGGGTATCCCCCATGGCTTGGAGGATGCGATGGGCAAAGTCCTTTAGTTGTTGATGGGTTGGTGGCAGCCCGAGATCTGCCTGGCAGGTAACCCAAGCAGCCAGGCTGGCCTCCTGGGCAGCTGATAGTCGCTGGAGATCCTCAAAGGCAGCATCTCTCCTTTGGGTGCCAGATAGACGGTTCTGGAGTGTGGTGAAGGGGATGCCATAGATCCTAGCTGCCTGGCGTATACTGCTGCCAGCAGCAACAGCATCTATTGCCTGAGCAATCTCAGATTCGGTATATTCAACCATAGGGTAATAAAGAATAGATAGTGAAAAAATGAAGTTATTTGGATAAAGACTGTAAAAGTGGTGATAGTATATATGAAGGGGTTGGTAGGTGGCTGGGGGTGGAGATGCATGATCGCAATGTGGGGGTGATCGGAAAGTGGGTGCTTTGACTTATCCAGCGTTTCCGTGAAAGCTTTAGCCAGTGCCGCGCCCTTCTTCCAAATGTCATTGTGCGCGCCCTGGAGCTCGATGAAGTGCGTCTTGTTTCCCAAATCGGGAAGGCTCTGCAGAGTGGCCTCCATCGCCTCCGCCTGAGCCCACGGGACGAGCCCGTCGTCCCTGCTGTGCGCCAGGACGAATGCCTTGGAGTCCAGCGCCGCGTAATTCTCGGCGTCCACCTTGGCTGGGCTCGCCTCGACCATCTGGTCCTCCCTCATGGCGTTGAGGACCAGGTATTCGTAGCTGGGATGGGTGAAGTCGAGGAGCGGGTAATCGTAGATGCCGCTGATGCCCAGGACGGCCGCGGGCCTGGGCACGGCGGCGTCCCGGAGCGTCTCCAGGGCGGCGAAGAAGGAGATCTGGGCGCCGACCGAGTGGCCGGAGAGCACGTAGTTCCCGTCAATGAAGTGGCGACTGTTCAAGTCCTTGAGCGCGGCGACGGCGTCTTTCATGTGGTCCGGCCACCTCGCGTTCTCCAGCTCGTTGACTGGGGTGTTGTCGGGCTGGACGCCGGGGAGGGCGGAGAGGCGGTAGTTGAGTGAGGCGATTCCGGTGACTTGGTCCGCGAGAACTTCTGGGCTGTTGGCCCTGAGCGAGGTGATGGCGGCGTTGACCCCCGTGGAGTTTTGGGCAAAGTCGCGGTAGAACCCTCCGTGGATCCAGACGAGCCAGTACTTGTTGGCCGGCACGGAGCTGCTCTCAGATGTCGGCGGAATGTAGACATCGTATGTTTGGAGGACGTTGGGGCCGTATTGGTACGTAGTCGTCTTTGCGGCCGCCACGGTAGCACCCATCAGCACTGAGGCGATGGACGTGGCCGAAAAGCGCATTTCTTGGTAGGATGCGGCTTGCTTACAATCAATGGGGACCTGGGGGAGCCTAGGCTACATATAACGGTCACTTGTTGCCCCGCAACATTAAGGCTAGGTAGGATCACCTGGAGATAGGATAAGTACCTTTGCCTATCGCCAACCTAGAGATACATTATCTGGCATCCGCTACCTGTGGGGATCGCCGAGAGACTGGGATCATTAGTGCTGATTTCGATATGTTGGGGTGAAAGCTTCCTTAACATGGCTGGTGTTGAACAAAGGATGCATAGCAAGCATTGTTACATTTCCTCGTATTCATAAGATTGAACTATCAGTGATGGTCGAATGCACAACGAACTGAGCGTCCAAGAGGAAAAACCTCACTATTAGCGAACATGCATTTTTATCAAAAGCTCCACAGACGTTGAGTTCATGTGATGGTTCAAAACGTCCCATTCTGCGTCCCTGTCATATAATTTTGTTATTCTCAGGATACCCTCTCTCATACTCTACAGTTCTATGCTTCTTCTTCTTGAACCCCTCTTTCCCACCTTATTATCAATAGTTTTCAGGATATACGCCACCCTACCTTCTTATCACACTAGTTAAAGCCTCCACCGCCTTGATTCCCAAAAGAAGCTTGGTGGAGCTTACATATAACATCGGTCGATATAAGCTAGGAATTATAGCATCGCAACAGGGGTTCCGCTTTTGCAGTCACAAATCACAGGAAGACCTGATTCACTAAGCTTTCAAAAGATACACTTACCAAATTTTTTTAGACATAATATTACAACTGATTTTGATAGTAAAGTAAAAGTAAGTGTAAAAGTAATTTGTAGTATTCTTCAATAGTACTGAAACTGAGTGGAAGACAGGCTGGCAAGGTATTTAGGATGTTAGGCATACACACAACCAAAGCATACAACTATACCAACACACTTGACAACAGTACACCCAAAGGGCTGACAGACAAAGGGTAATCCACTGACATGTGCAAGAGAAACACCTTATAGAATTAAATAGAGAATAACCTAAGGCAAGTCATTGCTATCTACTTCTAATATATATTTTACTTAGTTGTCAACTTCAAGGCTTTCCAATGCCTCGTTATCAAGTAGGAAGGGGAGACGTGTCCGGGATGTCCTTTCCATCGGCAAGGCCGGGTATGATAAAGGATAGTTACCGTAAGCAGACTATAAAGGTCTGATGAGGTCTACAAGGTCATGAAAAATCTCTGCTTAAAGGCAGCATAGATCAGTCTGTTTAGCAATACTAGTAGTCTTTGCACTTCAATTCCACCGAGCATAATCGCGTGGACAAAGTCTCTTGAAACTGGAGTCTGTTATAGTCGTGATTGCTCCTTGAACTCAATAACGGAGCCCTGTGACGATCCCGTCCAGACGCTTAATGAGTCAAGCGTTTTGCAAAAGCTTAAACGCCGCATCAAGCTCGTGTAATGCACCGTCGATGTAAGACCGTCGCTCTTGAACCCACTTGTGGAGATCCTTCAGAACGTTCTTCGAGCTGTTTATCATACGATCCATTTCTCTAGGTTGCGGACCGCCAGAGGTTGCCCTTCGACTGACGATCCCGGCTGGATCGAGCGCCTCCCGAAACTCATCCTTGTCCAAGAACTGATAGCCACTGGCCTCGAGGTTTGCGTGTGTCAACGTGTCGACGAATATCCTGGACGCCTCAGCATAGGGGAACTTGCTCGGGCACAGGTCCACAGTCTTTGCGAATCTGACCACTTCTGAAGCAAAGTGGTGCCCAACTCGGAACGGCACCTTGTGCTCCCGCATCAAGATGTCCGCCAGCTCCTGAGAGGCAGTCCAGTCCAGATCCAGCTCTTCCAAAGACCGCCGGCTGTCGATCACCAGGGCGTCGAGGATGCGCTCCCAATCCCCGAGAACCCTGGTCGCCCCGTTGAGTACGGCAAGGTTGTCCGCCAGGTCCTTCGCATCGACCATACCCGGGGGGAGGTTGTGCCCCTGAATCGCCCGTCCTACGCCGAGACTCACAACCCGGGACGCATCCGACCGAGTTCTGTTGAGCAGGCCGGGGTTCCTTTTCTGCGGCATCGCGCTTGAGACATATGTGTTGTCCCCGCCCTCTTGGAGAAGGATCCACGGTCTCGGCTGAGAGTATTGGGCCATGACGTCCTGGATGTAAGCGCCAGCATGGAGGGCGATCTGGGAGGCTATCGCTCCCAGCTCAACGGGCATCTCTGAAGCGGTGATCTGTGCCGCGTCATAGGCGTTGTCGACGGCCTTTGCGAATCCGAGGTACTTGGCCATGCGCTCGCGGTTCAGAGGCCAACTCGTGCCATTAAGAACGGCGGTGCCCATGGCGCAACGATCCAGCCGTGCATAACACTGCCGCAGTCTCTCTGCATCGCGATGAAGTCCAGCGACGTGGCCCAACAGGTAATGGCCATAGGAGTTGGGCTGGGCTGCAACTCCATTGGTATAATTCGGTACCAGTGTTGTGGCATGAGTCTGGGCCATCTCGACGAGTCGTCGTGTCGTGCTGTGAAGCTGCAATGCAAGCTTCAGCAGTGCGTCGCGGAGAATAGCCATCGAAACGGTAGTGAGCATGTCTTGACTGGACCGCCCGGCATGGAGGAGAGTGGCTTCCACGCCGGTAGCTTGGATAAGGAGGGGCTCAAAGGTGATGACAAGGCTTGGGCGGGGAGCGTCGGGCTCGCTGCCGGAGTCCAGCAGCTTTTGGAGGCCGCTGGCGATCCGGCGAGCGGCCTCTCGATCCAAGAGCCCTTCGTCTGCATTGATAACGGCACTGGCCTTGTTGATCTCGCCCAACCAGAAAAACGTGTCTCGGCCGGGCACCGGGAGGTCATCGGGGGAGACGATATAACCCATGATTGCTGCTGCGTACACGAGAAGCACACGATTGAAGCACTATGACTTGAATTGAATTGAGGGCTTACCAGCTTGCCAGCAATTAGTTTCCCCGACTTCTCTTTACTTATGAGGGGCATGTAACCCGTCGAGTCCGATAAGGAAGCTGGAGATAAAAGAAGCGGGGATGCGATATTGTGGGACCCCTAAAGCGATGCCTCCGAACCCACCGCGTCTATCGGAGCCGACTCGGCCAACGAACCGTATTTGCTGACATCAACTTGGCCGTGACTTGTGGTCAAAACTGACCAAGAAATCAAAACACAAAACTGGATCGTAATAGATACGTGTTTGATGCGGGCAACTCTCCGGGATGGCTATCAATCACCCAGCGGCCACGGCACGGGCCCGTGGGAAATGGATTACGGGATGGCGTCCTTTGCCGTCGAGTTGGCAGGATCGGCCCGGATCGCTCGTCGCCCTGTCCCTGTGCCATCCGAAGTCAGCCAGACGAGCGAGGCAGATACCGTTGCAGCGACCCCGAGTGATTCGAGATGCCCGATCTTGCTGACTGTACAGAATCAGCACTGAGTGGCGAAAGACGTTGACCCCTGATAGGGGCCTCGGCGGGATACAGGAAGTCAGGAACCGGGGTCCGGACGATAGCCGTCAGCGCCGTTCCACATCACATGGCGTGCTGAGACGCGTCAGGCAGACAGGCTCTGCTCAAGTATTCCACACCTTGTCTTGTGGAAGACCCAGAAAGACCCAATTCGAGCTTCCAGAAGCGCGTCTATTGGCCGTTCCTCCAACGATGGGATAGGGGGTGGATCGTCGTCGAAACGGGGATCTCCCCATCACCTGCAGAACGCTAAGACCAGCCGACGGGACGTTCTATTTGGCGGCGCCGCACGACTTTGCAAATTGCAATCTACAGGCTGACGCCTTTACTCGAATGTTTGATCAACGGTCCGATTCTCCCTATGACGAAGGACCCAGGACAGACGGTCGCTCAGCACAGCGTGGATTATAGAGCACGGGCGCAAACGATACCAGTCATGGATCGTAAGTTGAGTTAAAATCGCGTGGAATCCCCAGGGCGAGGGCCTGCGTATCTTGCTTGATGTGCTGATTAGCCGCCCAGCAAAAGTTTAGGCTTATTATTTGGGACTTTTCCGGAAACATGGAACTTCAGTACCTGAATTCGATGGAAGGCGGAGATTTCGGGGACCTGCAGTACTATTAATATGTATATGTTGGCCGACCTGTTTGCTGAGTTGCATCCGGGACCGTACAACAGTGGGTTGCAAACGTCAGCTGTGGAGAGACGGAAGATTGAAACTGGATCTGTAGCCGCACAGCCACTCGACGGTTCTCTATAACACAATGAGCCTTCCATTCGTCTTGGCGGACCTCGCGGCTTCTTTTGTGTCGTCTTCGGTGCCAAGCCTTCAATAAGTTGGCTTGCATTCTTCTTTCTCGTGGTCCCAGTTTACTGCGTTATCTCTATCTTGGTCTCTTGTACACCCCACTGGATCAACAATCAAGATGAAGGCAACACTGTCGACCGTGACGGTGGGCTTGAGTTTGACGGCTGCTGCCAACGCCGTCGACGTTACATGGGATAATGACGGTAATGTTCTTCAAGGTCACCAAAATGGCTTGATCTGACTGACCTCCATCAGAATCAATCAAGAACGCCGTAAGCGCCATAGCCTACGGGTTAGTGAAATTTTATACTGGGAACAATACTGGTGATACGCCGGGAAACCTACCGAGTCCCTACTACTGTACGTTTGGCCAACTATCGACGTGATATGTCTTATTTTAACCTGCCTCAGGGTGGGAGGCTGGCGCTATGTTTGGCACATTGGTTGATTATTGGTGGCTCACGGGGGATGATTCTTACAACGCCATCACTACGCAAGCTCTACTTCACCAAACCGGAGAGGATGACGACTATATGCCTAAGAATCAGACTCTCACTGAAGGCAACGACGATCAAGGGTTCTGGGCGATGGCAGCCATGTCGGCAGCCGAACATAAATATCCTAACCCCCCGGAGAGCGAACCGCAGTGGCTTGGCCTAGTGCAAGCGGTCTTCAACGAGTGGGTAAGCCGTTGGGACGAAGGGAACTGCGGTGGTGGCTTGCGATGGCAGATCTTCACCTGGAACGCCGGATTCGACTACAAGAACTCGATTTCGAACGGATGCTTCTTTAACGTCGCCGCGCGCCTGGCTCAGTACACTGGCAATAAAACCTACTCCGACTGGGCCGAGAAGGTGTGGGACTGGGAAACCAAGGTCGGCCTGATCACGGGCGAGCACGAGGTCCTAGACGGGGTCCATTTCGAAGGCAAATGCCCTAGCGCCACCGACTCCACCAAGTGGTCTTACAACGCCGGCATCTTCCTCCACGGGGCTGCTGTCATGTACAACATGACGGAAAGCGACAAGTGGAAGACCCGTGTGGACGGCATGATGGAGGATATTACCAAGCACTTCGTTCAGAACGAGGTCATTTACGAACCGTATTGCGAACCCTCTGGTCAGTGCAGCCAAGACGCACAGAGCTTCAAGGGATACCTCGCCCGGTGGCTGGCGGCCACGTCACAGGTCGCCTCGTATACTTCGGACCCCATCCACAAGCTGTTGTTGTCAAGTGGGAAGAAGGCAGCGACGACTTGTACGGGGTCTTCTGGTAATAACTTCAAGGGCCATCCAGGCACGGCTTGCGGCTTCTCCTGGCTCAAGGACTCCTTTGATGGGTTGGTTGGCGTCGGGCCGCAGATGTCTACTATGCAGATGATCATGTATAACCTCGTGCGGTCAGCCGAGGGGCCTGTTACTACCAAAACCGGAGGGAACTCCAAGGGCAACCCCAATGGGGGCAAAAGCGATGACGGTAGCTCGGGCTCACCTGCTCCTAACCTCAAACCGATTACTGCCGCGGACAGGGCCGGGGCGGCTATATTAACTATTCTTGTCAGTGTGGGTGTTGTGAGTGGTACTGTTTTTGTCTCAATGTAGGGGCCTGATGTACTGTATAATTAGTTTTAGGCCTGTTCCTTTTCAATCTACCCACTTTGTCTGGCCATTCCCAACCTGAATAGCGTTATTTCAGTTCTGCCGTCCATATCCATCAGATATGATCAGGCCAAGAAGGTCAAGTCAAACGTGGGGATGATCTACTATCCCTTCGTCCGGGGCGATGTTGTATTATTTGACTATAGCTGGCTTGCTCATTATATAAGATCCGGTTAGGCCTCAACTTCATGGCAGTGGGAATGGTCAGATCCAACACAGTAGTCCTTACATATTTTCGTTATGATCAATCTTTTGGGAATCCAATATCATTAGTAATTATTGCACATGTCTTCTAACGACCCTCCAACAATAAACCGCGTCAATCGACCGAGCCTTAATAGTTGTTGCCAGTTGCGATGCCCCAGAAGTACGCTGCCCAAGCTCCGAAAACCAGCATGATCAGTGCACCGAAACATGCCTTGGAGATGACTTTGTTCCGCGGCCCGTTGTCTTCATAGAAAGTCCTCTTCCTCTCATTCCACAGCTCGCCATGGGCAATGCGCTGCTTTCTTGTCCACTGCAAGTTTCCGAGGTCGATAGACCACCAAGACAACGCAATCAGCAGGATGGACACCAACACAGATGCGGCGGCGAGAACGACATAGACGATGGTGACGTGGTCGTAGCTGTCGTTATCGGCGTCCTGGATGGCACCGGTCACGATACGGACGATGATGTTCATACTGCGAAATCGTTAGATTGTGTGTGCTTCTTATCCAGGTTTGAGTTCTTACGCATTGTTCATGAGGATCTTTACGGCGTACGCCGACCCGAAAGTCGACGCGTGCCACATGGAGGTGCGAATACTGTCGATGATTGTGGTAGGCCCAAGGGTGAAGGCAACCGCATAAATCCCGAAGGAAGCAGCTGCACCCTTGGTATCAGTAGCCCAGGTGACCAGGGCCATTGCTAGGAAGACCCCGGTGCCGCAAATCGCCACTGAAGACGGTTAATATTCCGGTTCGAAGGCTGGCGCTGGCAAATGACTTACGCAAGGTGACACGGTTGCCCAACACGTCAATAAAGGCCCCTACGCACGGCACCAAGAAGAAACCGGCATATTGCAAGATTGCCGAGTACCAGCCAGCAGTGATGGAGTCGGTTTTGAATCTCTTCTCAGCCAGCTCGGTGGCGTTTTGGCTAAAGACTATGGCGGTGCTCGTCTCGAACAGCGAGAACGCCATAATGGCCCAGAAGACCCAAGGCAGCTCCAGCACCTTCTTTGGCTCGAACTTTTTGGACTTCTCGGTGAGTTTCTCGCCGGTCGCGGGATCCCTGACATTGCCGAACTTCTTGTGGGCGATACCGTTGAAGCGGTAGAAGACCAGGGTAAGGCCGTTGGTGAAAACGTTCATGAAGACAGAGATCCAGAAGACCCACGCAAAGTTGCCGGTGTTCTTCGCAATGATGTTGGCCGACGACTTGCCGACGAAGCCGCCCATCTTCTTGATGCCGAGCTCGAGACCCAGCGTCGACGCGAAGCCGTTGTTCGGCGAGAACCAGGAGCTGAAAACCTTGTACTGGGCCACTTGGGTCGCGATGTCGCCGAGGGCGATGATGACTCGGCCGCCAATCATGAGCTTGAATGAGCGGACTTGGGCGGCGGCGGCGACAATGATGGATCCGATCGAGTAGACAATGTTGCCTGCCGTCGCATTAGGCTCCCTTCCCCGCGGTCCGCATGTCATCGTACTCAAGAACGGATCAAACCACACTCACCATATAGCATTGCGCCAGCACCCCCGATCCTGTCCGTCACGATTCCGGTAAAGAGAATCAGAAGGGTGACCATGAAGTCTTCACTGGCCTCGAGCAGTGCAAACTGCTTGTTGTTGATGCCCAGCTCCTTCTTCAAGGTCGACTTGAGGGCGCCGGTGATGCCTGAACTCCATGACGACCCGAAGCTGATGCAAGAGATCAGAATCACGGCAATGAGCTTCCAGTGCAGCGGGGGGTTCGGTTTTGCCTCCTCGGCCGCCGAAGAGTTGGACGAATCCGCAACCTCGTTGACGAGATCTTCGGGCTGCTTCGCCGCATGGGATTCGAGATCTGCGCGGGCCGTCATTGTTGCAGAAGTCCCAGGCGTTCGGTAGCAGTCTATTGCAGGGATGGAAGATGAAGAGGGACTAGGACTCAGGACCGAAGCAATGGTAAAGGCAGCCCGGTTCTTTAACTACTCACTGCCAACAGGCAGACTGCCTGCGGGCGGGGACCGAGGTCGGATCGGACCGGAATAGAGGGAAAATGGCTGAACGGCGCGAATGTAGCTTAGGGCAATGGAGAATTCCATGAAGAAAAATTCCCTCCCTGCCCCAAGCTTGCCGCGTGCCATGTGTGCCAAGGGTAATCATGGAGCTTTGAAGCCGCATCTGATAAGATTAATCAGGTTTGCAAAGCCCCATCACGAGTCAGGGGGTTCCCATGTCTAGACCAATCTGTCAACTCAGCTGCTCAGCCAACATCCACAGCGGGGTTCTAACGAGGTGGATCTCCGCCTGCGCTGTGCCATTTTGCTCTCAACAGACTCCATTGTCTCTATCCCCTTTCGGCTTGGACCTCCGTTTTGGTACGCAACCGTGTCTTTGGCACGGGACAAGTGAAAGTTTGGTTAGACCAATGGCGGCCATTGAGCAGTGCTTAATCTCACCATGTCATGCCAGATGTGTGATTGTTAGCTGCAAACTCAGTCAACAAGGTAGGTAGTTAGACACCCGGATACCTCCATGGTATGTGGCGTACCCTTGTGTACCTGTGCGACCCTAAGACCCCCATAGATAAGTACCTCAGCCATGCCAGGTGGACAGGATGATATCTGTGGGATGTGGAAGGTTCATGATTTTTCTAAAAGCCCACTATTGGAAGTGCTTCGGGAGAAAGCCGACATGTTTGCATCACACCACTTGTATTAAATAAGTCTTGACTTCGATTATGTGAGCGGATCGATAGAATGAACTGCACTGCATTCCAAGTCCCCTTGAGGAAACCAGTAATGTAACTATGTCGCTAAGAGGTCCACGTCTCCTGATATGTGCCTAGGTCTTTTCCTCCGTGAACTATTGCTTCTTGCTTCCACCGTGATGGCCGTAGCCCCCACCAGACGGTCTGCCGCCCTTGGACGAAGCTGCAGATATCTGGTCATGATGGCCGCCTTTGGTGTTTGAGGCATTCTCTCCAGTGCCGGTGGGGCCGTTTGGATCTCCTTCTGAACAACCGCCCGAGATGTCGCCCCACTGGCTGGGTGTGCTGGTGTTCTCGAACGGAGTTACGTTCTTACTCTCCCAGGAAGACATTGTGTCGATTTTTCTGATGCGGTTTCTGGTTACTGTAAGTTCTTGTTGAGAGTATGAGGTGCAGATGCTTGATATTGGAAGGTAGAGGAAGCTGATTGTGTTTATCTGTGTTGTGAAGATGTAGGAATAGATTTGGTTCGCGTTCTACGCCGCGTTTTTATCTTTTTGAGAGATTTTCGACGCCTAAGTGAATGGAATGCCATTTACAGTGAATCATTTATGTATTCCTTTCATGTTCCTGTTGAGCAATAAGCATTCACTTATGTGACGTTGGCCTCACAGCCAGGGTACTGCGATGAACGTATCACCTGTGGTGAATCATTCGTTCAATGAAGATCCAGAGCTAGGTGAAGAGTTATTCAATAGTACGGCTTTACAGAAAATCACCAATGCCTCCGGATATATCCAAGAAGACAGCTGCGTTGCGAGCTCTAAAAGAGCGTCTAAGCTGCCGGACAGTGTCTCTATCATACCCCCTCTTCGCCTTACCCTATGGTCTCTGCCTCAGAATCAAATCATCCATAATTAAAAGTTAATTAGTTCCAAATATAAACACGATTTATGATGTTTAGATCACAATGCTACCTTTTGGCAGCATTGATCCGGCAGGATTCAGTAAATCGTTGTAATGATTGGCAACAAATGGTGACCACGCGATTGAAGGAGACCCAGGGGTAAGTCAGAAAATACAGGTCAGATATAGAGTAAAACGTTTACAGAGCTAGCCATTTGAGCTTTCCCGTATGTTACGATTATCGGCTAACAACGTCTAAACCTGCTTACATTCCTTGAGTCTCTGACACTACTATGTAAGGCTTGTATAATTATCTTCATTATTAAACTGTCCTTAGCCTCCCCTTCGGTTGAGAGATGCATCCTCATTCTATTGCTTTAAGAATCATTCCAAAAAAAAAAAAAGATACAGACATTATTCATGAAAGCGCAAGCTAGCCCTTAGGTCTAGACATGACTTGTTATGTCTTGAGTGATCATTCTACAGTCTCAGCCTTATGCTTTTTCCCATCTCCCGGTTGAAATAACTATTCATATTATGATTTATGAGATCGGAATCTAGGTGTGAGATCTTCCTGTCCACAAGCAAGACTGAGTGGGCGTCGGATAGTCATAGGGTGTTCATGTTATTCCTCTGAGACATGAGCCGTATATAAACCCGAACACTTCTGAATCACTAAAGGCTTATTTTAGGCTCAGTAAAATAAGCAACGCTTTCTGCCCTTGCTTTGTGTAGCTGTGCTTAAATTTCCCCTTGATATTGTTGGGTATACCATCACCAGTTAACACAATGAAAGCAACACAAGTGATGTCCTTAGCAACCAAGACGTCTTTTTCAAATTACGGCTAAATTCCAACTTATTGAGTTGTATATAATAGTAGATAACCCCCCCCCCTTTTTGCATAGTCAGTGTGCTCACCACTAACTACAATCTGTGGGAAGACCACTTACATCGTCAAACAGTCATATTAGGGGGCGTGGAAGAGTTCGAGCCCTGCTGTTCTTCGTTTGGACGGCGGTGTCTGTGTTCTTGCCTGATGTTCAAGTCCCAGCTGAACAGAGTAAACTTCCACTCCCCCCAGCCGACCTGGAGGTTGAAGGAACTCGAGATGCCACCTCCGTGCCTGTCGCCCTCGTCTTCAACGCCGTCCAAGACCTCCCAATCTTGACAGTCATGTTCGCTATCGCCTTGGCCACAAGCCTGGGGTTCGACATTAGATTGGGTAGTGATTCTGGTCGCTTTGTTTTGTCAGTTTTACTTTAGGCACCGAAGGTCAGGGATTAGGGGATATGGCCACCTTTGGACTCTTGTCCTTCCTCTCTTCCTGCTTTTCCCTTGCTTCCTTGGCTTCTTAGCACAAGAGCACCCTCTTCGTCGGCCTCACTGTTATTATAGCTAGATGCCTGAGGCGGAGGCGTAGGCCGCTGAGAAGCGTTCTTCTCTGCGGCTCCTGGTCAGATTCCGACCATAGGTAAGATACAAATAACTGTTAAAGGGGAGGGAAGAAGTGCCTGCTAGTGTCTGATTACTGTCTTCTTGATTTGACATTCTCGCTTGGTGATGTTAAGCTTGGTTGTTCGTCGGTCTAGTGTAGGTATAGTTTTGCCTAAAAGAAAACTAAGGGGCACTCCTACCTGGACTGGACAACCTAGGGGTATGCCTGGGCAGCCTTAGAACATCACGTCATAAGTGGCGGAACTGGCATATGTGTACATGAAATGCATTACGTCTGGTATCACCTGTTACTCCTCCCCGTCAGCATAGTGATCAAATCCCCCACACACACAAAGCTAGCGCTGACGCTTCCGCTGCACCGACCTTATCTTCTTTCACCCCCGCTATCTTATTGAAGCAGTACTCATGTTACTGTATACCCTCATAACCCATGCCACAGCACCGAGAACATCACTTCTAGTATGTACTTTGGCAGAGTTTTACTGAAAAGATGCTGTATTCGCACTGCTTAGCAGGGCAAATAAGGGGGGCCCAGCCGCCCTTGCGTGATGTTACAGCACACAAGGAAGGCCGAACCCAACTTACTATGGAATTATATATACGCGTATCACGTATATAAGATAGAGTAGGCAGGCAGGCGCCCTTTGCCACAGACTGAACTCCACGGCGTTAAACAATATCATCGTCACCATGATCATCCCCGTCTGCTGTTGAAAGACGGCAGACGGTAGGCGACAGGCTAGGCTGGTTGGCTAACCCGAACTTCCCTAGTCCGCCCATTGGCTGCCGTTGAGCTATGACTGCTTGGGGTCTTGGCGCCAGACCTGATCAACTGCCTGTATGCTGCCCTTACTTCACCTGTCGGGAGGCCTTGGCATCGGAACACTTCATAATGCGCTTGGTCTATCCCTCAAGGGCACCGTTGTAGCGGATCCGAGCTGGAAGGATACTCAAGACAGCGCAAGAATGATATTGGTGTGCGTGTCGACCGAGGTGATAATGCCGTGGATTTTGTCCATCGCCGTGTCTGTTAGCGTAGTGAGTGTGCGATGAAGGAGATGTCGATCTTGTTGTTACTTGCGTTGAAAGACACAATAGGTCCGCCGCCGCCGTCCTCGAATACGGCAACAAACGCAGTGTTGATATTGTAGATGGAGTTGGTCGCGTTCCATCCGTTCCGTGACTCCATAGGGGAGGTCAGGAGGCCATGAGCCTTAAAACTCTCCATCTCCCAATTCGGGGTTGTCATAGTTCTTGTTGATAGACTAAAAGTCAGCGACAAAGTAAATGATACATAGCTTCTACCACATCATACAATCTGTTCCTGTTGCAGAGTACGGTATATTAGGCCAAGTTCAACGCCTGTCTCTTAATCAGTTGAATAGAGCCCAGTGAAAGAACTGCAGAGGCGGAAGATAAAGTATTTTATGCTGGCTGATAGATCGCTTCCCAAAGCCCCTCTATATCACAAAATAACTCAATACTCTGTCTTATTGGTAAGCAGTAATTAGTTTGGCTTGCGATAACGGTTGATTAATGCTACTCGATTGGATCTTTTCAGCGAGGTCTCTCTGACTAGTGTCACTCCCTAGGAAAGATAAAGTCCGCAGCGTCAACAGTGAACTGTAATAATTACTAACTACACAAACTGTTTAAGTAGCGACACTACAGTTCTGCTCGCTATTGACGCTGCCCCCTCACCACACCGATGATCGACCGCAGTCATACGTTAACCGGAAGAGGATGAAATATTCTTGCTAGGGCTGGAAAAAACAATGAGTTGGGAAAATTTTCAGCGATTATGTCTGGCGGCGAGCTTACCGCGGCCAGACCATCTCACTGCCTGCAGGGGGCCAACATTGTGCGCAAGGTGTGGTGTGCTGTAAAACCAGGCCGAGACCAGCGAACCCCGCTGATCAAAGTGATGGTCCACAATGACCGCTTTTAAAATAACGTTTTGGGTCGAATGGGGGTAGGAGATGCGGGGGATGGTCTAACAGAGAACGGCCAGGGCCGAGGGGAGCCAGCCAACCATGCTGTGCTGGAAAAGATTTCCACGTTAGACTGTAAACCAAAGATGGTTGGTTCCATTCTCAGTCGAGACTTCTGCCGTGGCTCGAAGAGAGGCCGGATTTCGTAGGCATGCAGGAACATGGGATCACTGGCTTGGTTGTCGCGCGAGCTCCAAATGGGCATGGCGCACCACCAACTCGGGAGTTTGTCCCCGAGGATGTAAACCTTTTGGATTTGGAGAAAACGAGGAGAAAGTCGTCACACCACATGTTCGACAGGGTGGAGAGCGGGGGCGGCAGAGGCCGTCAAAAATGCGGTTGGACTGAACCTTGTCGCGTCTGGGCACTTGCGACTAACGCCTTACAGTCGTCTTCCTCGTGGTGGTAGGTGAGAACACGATCCAGACGGCGGCGGCTCTCTCCCGAGCCTAGTTAGTTATGCTTGGGTTCAATGCATTCGAACCCAGAATACATGACTGTCCCGAGTCAACATTCTTTTGCTGGTCACTTTACTCTCTTGGGAAGCCTATCAAAGATCAACAATACATAGCTCTGGGCAGCAAATGCTCAGATTTCGCCACTCTAGACGGCACTTCTCCAAATCAAACCTCCTAGGGCTATCTGGTGAAATTCTAACCACGCCTCGGTCCGGTTCACCGGCCACCACCGCACGTGTAACCCGGCAATCGCCGGCCAACACACTTCGAATTGTGCCACAAGCCAACTGCGCTTTCTCCTACTCACCCAGACCCCATGATCTTTTCCCCTGAGGCCCATCATGCTACGCGTGCATCAAGATGGTTGCACGCAACGCGATGAGTGGATCCTTATCCCGACACTCTGGGTTGCTGCCAGGGCGACTATGATGCCAGCTTTGTTGTTCATTCATACGTCGTAAACGCATACTACTAGGTTCCCTGTTCCGGTAGAGCTGCCAAAACAATCGACCTGTTCTCCGTTAGGTAGGTCTAGATCGGGGGAACCGGAGCCGACCAGCCACCCTAGCCTGCACAGAATCGCCAAACAGCCCTGGACCATCACCGCTCCTATCGTTTCTCACTTAACCCCTCCAATCACGACGCGCCTCGGCCATCCGGTTCAATCTCCCACCGCGAAACGTTGCGTCCAAAATGCCGGGTAGATGCCGGGTTTCCCAGACCCCACCGTCAGCGGAACGCCACTTCTCATATGATCGGCCTGGGGATGGTGCGGTCTGGGGTAAGTCTGGCTTTTTGGGGAAAGGTAAACCGCGGGGATGGCCCAACGGTCGCATTGCCCATGATGAATCCATGGTATGTGGATACGCGGTGGATATGCACCTGGCATCGGGCCACACGCATGTGTCGCCGTCGCGCTGGGGTTGGAGTGGTATGGTCAGGTTGCAACCGAGGGATGAGCCAAGCGAGGAAGCAAGCAAACAAGCAAGCGGGCCATTGAGATGCATGAGCTGGTGTTTATAAAAGGGTGATGCACGTCTGCGTTGATCCGGGGAAGGTCGATCGTTTGGTTTCCCTAGACTGTCTGACCCGCGCCCACCTCACTTCAGTCTCTATAGCAATAGCTCAAAGACGTTGTGGTTGTGGATTTTGCTTGCCAAGATGGCTGAGCCCAAGAATCAGAACTACTCGCTCGGTGACGAGAAGCGAGAGCTCGCCAGCAGCGATGTGCTTGAAGACGCGCCCCCCGCCGTGGTGGCGTCCGCTACTGCCCACGAGATCGCCAACGAGGTCGAGGGCGGCAAATACTCACCCTGGACCAAGTCAATGTTCCGTCTCTACGCAGTGCTCTTTGTTGCATACTGCTGTGGCGCGCTGAACGGCTATGTAAGCACGCCTTCGCTCCCAAACAACACTCGCGAGTTGAGGAAAGCTGACAAGAAAACCCTAGGACGGTTCCCTCATGGGCTCGCTTAACGGAATGGAGTCGTACCAGCGGACGTTCAACATGTAAGCACTTCTCGCTGACAACGAGTTGCGTATGTGGCATCGGAGTCTAACGAAATGATAGGAAAACTTCGGGTTCATCGACCGGCATCGTGTTCATGATGTAGGATACACATGCAGAATCAGGTTCCGAGCAAGTGCCTAACTGGGAGACACCAGGTACAACGTTGGATCGGTTTGTGCCATCGCTTTTACGGGACCCGTCAACGACATCCTCGGTCGCCGTTGGGGAATGTTCATCGGTGCGCTCCTGATTATCGTAGGTTTCCGTGTTTCCTCAGACGTGGCAGAATATAGACTGACAATAACCCAGGTGGGCACATGCATCCAGTAAGAACGGCCATTGTCACTTTTCACGACGACGCGAAACTAATACAGGCAATAGAGCTACGAGCAAAGCCATCCCGCAGTTTCTTGGAGGCCGATTCCTTCTGGGTTTCGGTGTTTCTTTCGCCTGTGTATCCGCACCCACATACGTCAGCGAGCTAGCTCACCCCAAGGTACCTGAGATTTATTTGCGCGTCTCAAAAATGTTGAAGCTAACAGTTGGCTAGTGGAGAGGTACTCTGACTGGACTATACAACTGCATGTGGTGAGTGTGTTTCTCTGCCCTACTTTTCCAACACAAAACTCTTCCCTATGCGTTCCATTTGTGTGTTATGCTTTTCGGATATGTCTTGCAGTCAACTAACTCGAAAGAAAGGCCCGTGGGCGCCTTCATTGCTGGTTGGGTAGCATATGGCTCGTCAAGAATCCCCGGTAACGAAGGATGGCGTGTGCCTGTTTGGTGCCAGCTGGTATGTACTCCCAACGATACGGTTCTCTCTATGGTGCGTCTAACATGCACCAGGCCACTTCCGGAATTGTTGTGATCTTTGTGTTCTTCCTGCCTGAGAGTGTAAGGACTTCATACTCATTTTCAACGAACTAGGTACACTGACAATTTCGGAACAGCCCCGATGGCTTGTCGCCAACGACAGACACGAGGAGGCAGCCAAGATCCTGACGGCCCTGCACGGAGAATCGGATCCAGACCACCCCATCGTACAGCTCCAGATGAAGGAAATGATGGCTCAGATCTCCAGTGAAGCCAGTGACAAGAGATGGTGGGATTACCGAGAGTTGTGGAACACCCACTCCGCCCGTAGGAGACTAATTTGCGTTCTTGGTATGGCTATTATGGGACAGGTAAGAGCTTTACACTCTTCTCGGATTGTTCAATGAAGTCGGTTCTCACCTCCTTCTATAGGCTTCGGGCAACTCCCTTTCAAGTTACTATCTCGTTACCATGATGAACACGGCTGGTATCACAGACGAGCAGAAGGTCCTGGCCCTCAACGCTGTCAACAGCCTTCTCGGTCTGTTTGGCAGTCTCATCGGCGCCCGCCTCACCGACCGTGTTGGCCGACGGCCCCTCTTGATTTACAGCATTCTCTTCTGTTCTATGACTTTCGCCGTCATGACTGGAACTTCCAAGATGGCCGTCGACGACCCCAGCAATACCAACGCGGCAAACACCACGATTGCCTTTGTCTTCCTCTTCGGCATCGTTTTCTCCCTCGGCTGGACTGCCCAACAGAGCATGTACATCGCCGAAACCCTCAGCACATCCACTCGAGCCAAGGGTACTGCCGTCGGCAACTTTGCGTCCTCGGCTATTTCCCTGGTCCTCGCGTACAGCTCCGGCCCCGCGTTTGAGAAAATTGGCTATTACTTTTACGTGGTTTTCGTCTTCTGGTAAGTGCCCAATTGGAGCTCCGTGGAAACAAGCGGCACGATACATGCGTACTAACGCCAGCGAATAGGGATATCCTAGAGGCTATCTTCATCTACTTCTTCTTCCCGGAAACCAACCATCGTACGCTTGAAGAACTGGAGGAGGTCTTCTCTGCGCCAAACCCCGTCAAGAAGAGTTTGGAGCCTCGTAACGCATCAACCGTGTTGGAAACGATGAAGGTCACCGATGAGAAACTTGCAGCATACGTATAGAGGTCACCATACTTCGTGACTTGGCTCCCATTGCGTCTCAGTCCTTGAATGCAAGATGAAGGCTTTTGTAGTCTCATCAAACATAGCAAATATCTGCCGTAATTACAATCAATGCAAAACACACTTTACTCTTTGAGAGTATTATTGTTTCGTACCCCTTGTTGTGTAGAGTGCTGGTTGTGACTGTTTTGAACCTTAAAAATCAAAAGAGTAAACTCAGCAGCGATGGTATCGTTCTTATAGTTCAGCAGATGCATATTCCACGAATAGACTATAGACTGCATGACCATGACAGGCCAATGAAGTCGTAAAAGTCGGATGTATGGCCCTGCTTCTCCATTCGTAGACTTCCCCAAATTTAGAGAGCAAGCGCTTTTCCGTCTGCAATCCCCTCATTTCCTCGGTTATGAGGGGAAGGGAGGACGATTCCGTGTCAATTCTCAATAGAGGAGCGCGGAAAAGACTACAGCTCAATCCTAGACCCGTTACTGTGGCGGATTATTGTCCACCCCAGATATGCTGATTACTAGTTAGCTCCCCAACACATACACTAGAAACAGCTAAAATCATCTCACTTGACCACTCGCTATGTCGGATGGAAAAAGTCGTTGCCAGTTTCTGCCGAATCAATCACAAGAGTTGATACGACTTGGAAGATTGCCGCACAAATCGGGACTTCATCACAAGATCCGACATCATGTCTGAACGTGGGGTTATCCGGGACATTGTCATCACGCCCGTGGCGTTTCATGATTTACCATTGCTGAACAGCGTTGGTGTACACGAGCCCTTTGCACTCCGCAGCATCATTGAGGTCATCACGGATGACGGATACGGATTGGGCGAATCCTACGGCGACTCAACCCACCTCGGCCGCCTTCAACTCGCGGCCGATCGCATCAAGGGCTTTTCAGTCTACAGCACAAACTCCATCTACCAAGCCTGTGTCGACTCCCTGGAAGGCGACACCGGCACTGGCGGAGACGGCATGGCGGGCATGGTGACCACGGCCTCGGTTGTCGATAAGGTTTTCTCTCCGTTCGAGGTCGCGTGCCTCGATATCCAAGGCAAGCTCGCCGGCATCCCCGTGAGCGATCTTCTCGGCGGCCGTGTCAGAGAGAATGTCCAATACTCGGCATACCTGTTCTATAAGTGGGCCGGCCACCCCGGAGAACCTGATGACGAGTACGGCGCGGCACTGGACCCTGCCGGTATTGTGAAGCAAGCACAGAAAATCATTGGAGAATATGGTTTCAAGGCTATCAAACTCAAAGGCGGCGTTTACCCCCCCGCCCAGGAGGTCGAAGCTATCAAGGCGTTGCATGCAGCGTTCCCCGGCGTACCCCTAAGGCTGGATCCCAACGCCGCCTGGACAGTTGGGACTTCAAAGTGGGTAGCGAAGGAACTGGAAGGAATAGTCGAATACCTGGAAGACCCAGCGCCGGAGGTCGAAGGCATGGCCGCCGTGGCCAAAGAGGCGTCAATGCCGTTAGCAACGAACATGGCCGTCGTCGCCTTCTCTCATCTCCCTGCCTCGATCCTGCAGAACGCAGTCCAAGTTGTTCTTTCCGACCACCACTTCTGGGGTGGGCTGCGCAAGTCTCAGACGCTGGCCGCCATCTGCGCGACATGGGGCATGCGGCTTTCGATGCACTCCAACAGTCACTTGGGCATTTCATTGGCCGCCATGACGCACTTGGCATCCGCGACGCCCAACTTGGATTACGCTTGCGATACCCACTGGCCATGGAAGCCTCGTGACGAGGATGTTGTTGTTGACGGAGCCCTGAAGTGGGCCGATGGTGGCTTGAATGTGCCAACGGGACCTGGATTGGGTGTTCAGCTCGACAGGCAGAAGCTGGCGCAACTACATCAGCAATATTTGGATTGTGGGTTGCGAAAGCGGGATGATACCGCATATATGAGAAAGTTTCAGCCAGATTTCTCCGCCAAAATTCCGAAGTGGTGAGGAAACATGGTTGTACTAGGGCCAGAGGTACCATGAATCTTTTCTGAAGCCTCTGGCCTCGATTAGGACGTGCAACATTGCACATATTGATGGCCAACTACAAGACTATGGTTATCTTCAGCCATAAGACCATGAATTTCAACTTCGTCACCGGCGAAAGATACGAGTAGACTTCTTATGCGCAATTTTTGAGTTGATTTCTTATATTTAGGGTTCGAACTGGTTGTTGAACGTCATTTTCAGTCTCTATTTCAAGCAATGACATTGCAGGTATTTAGACTAGTCAATGTGAAGTTGTTGGTCATGTTTTCAATATGCGCACAGCCGTCTATAGACCCTTCCAACAAGCTTGAAATTGCGCATTTGGCATCTTCTAGGCTTTTTGTCGGTTAATAGTCAATACTTACTTTGTTCAAGATCAAACGGAGACTTACCAGTAAGATGTATTCGATTCAACGGGAATTGTTCGTGTCGTTGGAGTGAGTGGCACTTGATGGTTTTTCATGATCGATAGAACGCATAATCAAGCCACTCATGCATGTCCACCGTATTAAAGTCCACGTCTGGAATGTCCATCTCGGAAAGAAATTCGTGAAGTTTTTGAAGACCGCTATGCTGTCTCTCCTCCCATACCCCCAAGCGACGTTGGCGCCTAACATACCGGACACGATGATCGGGATCCTTCTGGTAATGTCGCAACAATCTGTCGAGAAGGCTGTTCAGTACAGACAGTGCTATGCAAGCTAGCCATCCTTTTGCCGTCAATGATTTAGGAATAAGGGTGTCAGCTGCGCTATTAACACTACTTCGGAGTCTAAACTCGGGGATGACATGGTACCATGTATGGTTACCAGCGTTGTCCATTGTCACAATGTATAGAGGGAATGTAGAAGACGTATCAAAGCAAGAAGTCCCAAGTGTGACGGTCGAGTTGCTGTATCAAGGCGTGCAAGTTTGAGCAGCTGAGTCTTATGATGAACTGTGGTCAATCTACAGTTTTCGGTCTGAGTGGCGGAGGAACGGAATGGCCGGGCGACTGAATTCAATCACGTGGATTCTGAACACGGTCGCGCGCGGACCTTCAACTGTTTGGCGGCGGACGTAAGCTTTGATCTGATGAAACAACAAAAGTTTAAAAGTCTGTTTTGCAAGGGAGCGAGGTTAGGCATAATAAGCGGATAGATACTGGGTGACTAGATAGATCGCCCTTGAGAGCTTTGATCTTCTCACTCCTTATTGATCATTTGCACTGAAGGAGAACGCACTGTCAACGGCTTGTCTGCTAGGTAATCATATCTCAGAATAGAACACTTACAGCACAGCGCAACGACTAAACTAGAACTGACTTAGACCAGTTTTGTTCTCGCCAATAAACGCGATTTTATTATGCGGACCCGGCAACAAAAGAGTTCAGGCCTACCAAGCTCTAGCACTTTAGGACAAACACACTATTTATCGGCCGCCGTCTCAAGACCGTCGGTGAACCGGTACTCACACTAATCGGCGTTCTCAGCTACTTCTCCAACAAGTATCGCTTTACCATAGACAATTCCATTAGTTATGATTCCGTCCTCGGTAATAGGCAAAAGTGACTGCGAACGCAGCCTGAAATCCTGATATCTTTTGGGCTTTTGAAGGGAGGCGGCAGCAACAACAGCACCGTTGATACCAAATTCGTTCTCACGGCCATTGACATCCCCCAGGCTACCAGCACTTGTAATTGCACCTTGGCTCTTCAGCAACCCCCCCTCCCCGACCCTAACCCTATATTTCTACTCAGAGTATTACCGTTAGTGAAGTGCTACTGGATATCTCGATCACGGCCTAACTGTATCTTCTTGAACCCCAAGGTTGACGGGGGTCATCCGGGCAATGATTATTAGTTTGTCTAAGCGATATCATCATCAAGATCGATGGCCGGTAATCCAGGTGGTCCTTCTCATTCGGCAAACAATAGTCTTGCATCTTGTTTCGCGACACTATCCCCGAGTCCAGAAGCCGGCTCAGGCCGTGAAACCGCCGACGCTACCTCCGACCAGGCGGATACAAGGCTATCACCATTGTAAGTCCGAACCTGGTAATGATACTCCAGCCCTTCTTGAGTGCAAGTCGAATCGTATCGATTCGACTCCGTGCGCCTCTCGCTCCAGAATGAGCCCGTTCCTGCACGGCTTCTAACGTCGTACCCGAGAGCACCATATACCGCATCCCAAGTGACGGCGACGCCGTACGCGACGGCTTCTGCAACAACGTTCGATGGCACCGGAGTAGGCCGTGCCGGGATTCTCGGTGGGATGCTCAGCTCCCGTGTGCCGATGCCGTAGCCGCGAACGAGGCTTCGGGAAAACGCTCTGGCGATCTGGAACTCCCCCAGTGCGTTGGGGTGCAGGCCGTCATAACTGCCATGGGAACAGTCGTAGTTGTTGCGAATCTCGACCAGCTCTACAGGAGACTGACGGGTGCCCCAGTTCCTGGCCGAGGTCCGCAGAAGCTGGTTGTACCTGTCGACCATGGGAGCCAGTTTTTCTGTTCCCTCCACAGGGGTCCGCTGCGGCACATCAGCAATGGCGAGCTTGACTGTCGGGTTCGCAGCGCGGGTCCTGCTAATCAGCTGTTCCATGGCAAAAATGGTTCCCTCGGCGTCCGCGACACCCCATCCCATATCGTTGAACCCAAGCATGACCAGCACGCAGTCTGGCCGAAACCGCTCCACCTGGTCTTGTACCAAGTTCTTGCACTGAGTCGCTTGCTGTCCCCATACTGAAAAATGGGAAGAGTCGAACTCTACGCCGACGGCGTAGCCGCCGAGGTCGATCGGTACGTTGCTGTCCAAAGTCGCCTCGGCTTCCGACGCCGGTAGTTGCGGAGGGCGCGGGGCTTCTGGCGTCTTCGTTCCTTTGTATGGGCCGACAAACCGAAAGTTGACCCTCTCTCCTGTCATCCAGTGCCAGAGCCTGTATCGCCATGTGAAATCCCCTTCGCGGCCTTGAGACATGGAGTCGCCAACGATCATGACTCTGATCGGGAAGGAGGCATCGTCGTCAATGCAGTCACCCATTCTTCTGCTTCCTTCAGATACGCATGGCAGTAGTTGTTGTTTTGGGGGGAGAAAAGGTCGCCATCCGTTGGTTTTTACCTGACAAGGTACGCACGTACTCGGTCAAAGTTTGTGTGCGGATCGAATGTACATGTCGTCATTCCGCGAGTGTAGCGAATCACAGGGGTGGACACCAAAGTGGTGTTTTGGTTGGAGGCAAATCTCACCTGCAACGGACATCTTCTTCTAGATGATCAAGATCATTGCGACCATGTTGACTCAAGAGCCAAGCTAGCAGGCATTGATATGTCTTGAAGGAAAAAAAAAAGGAAAGCACATTTTATACGACATAGGGTTATCCGTATCTCGAAAGTCGATTTGATGTCTGCTGCGTAGTTTATGTGACATGCACTGACTTGGGCAACATGACCCATTGGGCGTTCGTTCCTGGACCGACTGAATAGTGATTTACGGCAAAGCCACAGCCAACGGACGCTATATCATTGTTGCCAATCATCACCCCACCATCGTTCCGTCTGATGTGGTACCCTAAGTGCCTGGCCAACATGCGGCTTTCCAAAACCTCGGAGTTGTTGTAGCGATGGTAGCAATGAGGGTGCATCGGAAGGCCCATGGCTACACCCCACCAGTTCTACTCCCTCTATTGGCATATACGTCCTTCCTCTGGCCCAACGACCAAAGCCCTCACTCTTTGGAAATGATGTGCGGGCTGATGGGAGGGCCGTAGGCCTCGACAGCGTCCTTTTTCGTGACGATGTGAGGGTTCGTCGGGGGGCCATAGGCCTCAACCGTGTCCTTGGTGACGATGTGGGGGTTCGTAGGGGGCCCGTACGCTTCGGGGGTCTCGCGTTTGGACTCGACAGCCGGGATATGGGGGTTGAGCGGGGGGCCATAGGCCTCGACAGCGTCCTTCTTCGTGACGATGTGGGGGTTCAGAGGCGGCCCGTAGGCCTCGACGGTCTCCTTCTTGGAGATGATGTGAGGGCTGATAGGAGGACCATACGCTTCGACGGTGTCTCGCTTGGAGCCGACCCCGGGCAGGTGAGGGTTGATGGGAGGGCCGTAGGCCTCAACGGCGACCGGAGCGGCAGAGGCCACCGAAGCGCAGGCCACAATGGCGGCAAGGAGAGTCTGAGAACGCATAGTGTTGATTAAGGTGACAGTTGGGTCGCCTGTGTGATGGGGAGGGTGATTTTACAGAACCGTGGCCCGATGGTGGTTCGGTCTTTGCCCGTACTGCTGGCTGATCGCCGGAGCGTTTATATGTCCCTCCCGCAAGTCATGTTCCTCATGCATTTGCTTTTGTCGACTATCTGGACGTAAGCATATTGTCCAGGTCGCAGGCACCTCCACCCTTGGCGTTGGCAGCATACAACACGACAGCCGCCCGCATCGCACATAACGCACGATAGACGCCGTTCACATCACGCCCAGAATCCTTCGCCTGGATCCTCCGTCAAGAAATCGTGCCAAAGAAGGCATCCATGAAGCTTTCGAGAGGGGTTGAAGTCTACACATTCCACTGTCTAGGTCGGGACTGGCCGGTATCAGGAGCTTGGGTCAGACTCCCTAACCCAATGGAGAAGGTGCATCAAGACGTCAGATCCCGAGTTCGGGCAGCGAACAGTCTACAGCGCTCATCAGGCTGAGAATTTGACCAGTTTTTCCAGATTCTGATAAGCTACTCTCCTGCGGCATGTATGCGGCTGCTCAACTCGTCCTTTGATACGACGCCCTGTGGGCACTAATCCTTATCTGGGTTCAGCAACGGCCCATAGGCCGGGGAGAAAGCCCCTCACCATCGCAGAATGAGAATTTTCCCGCAGTTTATGCTCGTTCCTTGGCAGATCCTTCAGGGTCTTGGCGGATCCTTCGCCCGGGATGTTGATTCACTTCCTGTCAGACCTTGGGACGATACCGACACAACGGCGGCTAGTACGAGGCTTCAAGTACAAGGCTTGACGGTTTCCGGCAGGTGACACTTCCGTGGCTCAATGTTTGACGTGATTGCGGAACAGGCGGCAAAAAGTGCCGCCTTCGCTCCTGGTTTAACTCGTCTGATAGAGACCGCAAAGGTTTGGAGCAGTCGGCAACTTTTCCTGTCCTCTCAGAGACCCGGATTATTCTCCCACATCAACCTCGGCTACTTCCAAAACAATGAAGGACCGTTACCAGAGTGTGCCAGACCAAGACTCAACAGAATACTTGTCAAGTGAGGTACGTGAAGCGTGCTGCGTGCCGCAGAAGGCCACCTGGTGAGAGCTGACTGTCGCACGTTGTAGACAAGATGGGCATCGTCACGCCGCCCGGGAATCGGAGATGAGTGGAGCTTCCGGTCAACGCTCATCACGGGCCTCAACGCCGTCTTCTTCGTAGCGTCGTGCGGGATGCTATTCATCTCGTGGAGATGGTTCGACGACCCTGTCCGGTTGATGAAGCGGGTTTCGCCGTATAGTATAACAACCCCTTTTCTACGACCGCTGCCGTCGCCCGCCCTCTTTTCCGCTCGCTGACATTGATCCTCGCTATAGGCCCGATTTTGGACAGTCTGCCGATCAAGTTGGAGACGGTCGAAGTCAAGGGAACGCTCTTCAACGACTACACGCCGCCGCGTATCTGGCGCGGGCCGCCGAGCGAAGAGGTCGACGAGGCTTGGGACGAGGTGGCGCGGATCGAGTACTTCGGTGTCAGCGGCGCGGCCCTCAGGAAGATGGGCAAGGACACCGAGGTCTCCGTGTCCATCCCCGAGGAGTGGGGTGTCGGCCCCGACAAGTACCTGGTCGAGATTGACATGCAGCACCAGCTGCATTGCCTGAACGCGGTGCGCAAGTACGCGTACTGGGATTACTACTACGGCGATTCGTACAAGAACATGTAAGCCAACTGGCCATTCCAACACCTATCCCTTGGGGGTGGGAGGGCACCTGGGCTGATTTTTGAACTTTCCAGTTCCATGGCACCTAAGAGGCACCAGGCGCACTTGGAGCACTGCATCGACATCTTGTTGCAGGCGCTCACGTGCAACCCGTCTCTCGACTTGATATCGCATAACTGGATGCGGACACAAGAGAACCCCTACCCAGACTTCAACATCAAGAGGCAGTGCGTCGCGCACGATCCCATACTGAAATGGCAGCATGAAAACGGCATCACGGAACAGATTGTAAAGTATAAAAATCTGCCTAGGCCGGGGCACTTCCCTGAAGTCGAGCCGGAGCCTTCGATATTGTTGATTGGCGAGGACTTGGGGCATCATTTGTGACGCAGGTGCCGTTAGATTAATTATTATAGTGATGCTCAATGATTTTCCTGAGGCAACAGATAGGAAGCCGGCTGAGCCCGTCTCCATTGCCAACATGCCCCGAGTATACCCGCTCATCCAATTTGAGCCACTTGACTGCACCAGGTTGTTGTCGAGGCCATCCTCCACGGCTTTTGCGGTCCGCTTCGAGAGGGACAGTTAGTTTCGCACATCGTTCAGCAACGGCGTGCTGCTGAGTGAACGCGATTCCGAACGCTTGTGCAAGATGGCCATGCTGTCGTTATTCCCATAAACATTCAGCACTTCTTTTCTATAGAAGGCATTGAGGTGTAAGTGTGTATTAGGAAGTCAATGGGTTTGAAAGTGAACCGGAACACAACTCAAATCCATTCATGTCCGCCAACACGCCTACCTACACTGCCCAGCACTAGTAACCTGAGATGAATCAATCTCCCTGAAGGCAAAAACTAAGACGAAGGCAGAAAAACAGCAGGTTCGAGAGAAAGAACCCTCGGATCCTGAACCCGGAGACTTTCCAACTCCCAAACACATCGGCATGTCACTCACTCGACCCCACAACCCCAAAGGGCCCTGGGATTGCACACTAACTAACTAGGTACCTTAAGAGTATAGGTACGTACATTATACCTGTACTAGCACATAAACGGCACACCCCACGCAGCCCCATCCAATCATAGCCCCTCTCCACAAGGCGGTGAATCGTTTCCGCCTACCGTCTGCCCCGGTTCCGTCCCCACATGATGCGGCAGAATCCTTCTCCCCCAGACAAGCTCCGCCTCGAACCACGCAAGAGCTCCGCCTCCGTCTCGCCATCAACCGACGCCCCCAAACGCAGCTACAACCTCATTCCATCAATCAACCTCCCCCTATCCATCCTCTCCTCCAGCCTCTACATTCTTTCAAACTACCCGTCTGTCACCAGACTAGCAAACCCCTCAAAAGAGGTTGACCACGAAGACAAAATCACAGGCCAATATGGCGCCCTCCCTCCGCGCCCTCTTCGCCCGCCTCGCGTCTATCCTATCGACACCCCAAACGCCCCTCGCAGGCGGTAGCGTCGGCGACAGCATCGCAGTCACCCCCTACGAGCCCCTCTCCGGCGCCCCGGCGTGTCCCATCGACGGCCCGTTGAGCTGCCACAAGGCCACCGGCCCCGCAGACTCGTGCTGCTTCGTCTACCCCTCCGGCCGCCTCCTCCTCACCCAGTTCTGGGACGACACCGTCCACGCCGGCGGCGCCGAGGAGGACTGGACCGTTCACGGCCTATGGTGAGTTTAACGCCCCCCTCCCTCTCTCTCTCTTACTATCTGTCCCTCTCACTCCCTCCCCAATTCCCTCATCCTATTGTCCCACGGGAAAATGGGGCCGTGTTCAGGGGGAGATGCTTCCCTCAAGAGGGCGAGAAAAAAAAAGAAAAAAAAAGTGATAGCTGACCGAAACCCCCCGTACGTAATGTAAAACAGGCCCGACCTCTGTGATGGGAGCTACAAGGCGTACTGCGGCATGACGCCGCACTTCAACAACATCAGTGACATCCTCAAGCAGTACGACCAGGGCGCCCTCCTCGCCTCGATGGAGAGATACTGGGCCCCTGCATAGTAAGCCCCCGCCCCCCGATGCCTACCTGCGCTTCCGGTCCGGCAGTGAACCGACCGGCCAGTCCCCGGCCCAATATTCCGCAAGTGTCCGTAACTAACAAACACGTCCGACCCCTCCCCCGGAACAGCGGTTCAAACGACCATTTCTGGGCCCACGAGTACAACAAGCATGCGAGCTGTATAAACACACTGGCTTCGTCATGCTACGCCGACGCCTACGCGCCAGGCATCGAGGTCGTCGACTTCTTCACCCGCGCCTTCTCCCTCTTCCGCCAGCTCGACACCTTCACCGCCCTCGAGCGCGCCGGTATCACCCCCTCCCACTCGAGGCGCTACCCGCTCGCCGACGTCGTCCGCGCGCTCGAGGGCCTGAGCGGCGGCCGCGTCGTGCTGCGCTGCCAGGGCCGCGGCCGCGACGTGCTCCACGAGGCGTGGTACAGCTACTTCCTCCAGGGGAGCCTGCAGACGGGACAGTTCGTCCCTGCCGACGACCTCGGGAAACACGGGGACGCCAACAACTGCGCCTCGCACGTGCGGTACCCGCCCAAGAAGTGCCGGGGCAACTGCCCCAACTCGCAGGAGCTCTGAAGGCTCCCTCGCCTCAAGTACCACGGCAACATCCCGGTGCTGTGGTGGTGTGTCTACTCGGGAGCATGTTGTGGATCGGAGCGGGGTACGGTTCGGCTTGTTTGCATTACGGGTTCGGGAAATGAGATGGCGTTCGGGTCGGGTACGACGGTGCTTCTGGAATGGACCGGGTTCGGGTTATGGACCCCCCGCTTCCCGTCTGTCCGGCACCGAGAGCTGCAATGTTTCGAGACCAGAACTTAGGTTGTAACATATTTTCTCTCTTCCTCTTTTCTTCTCCCTCTCGATCTCTCTGTTTCTTCTCAGGAATCTCGGTGCTCTTCGGCATCGTTGCTAGGATTCCCCAATACTACAAAGCGTCGTCCCTCACGGCAATGGGCGGCAATCCCCTCCCAATGTTTCAGACCTGCTCCAACTGGCTACATCAGTGTCAAGAAATATACAGACGAACACTTTCCCGCGTGCCTCTAGGCCGACGAGACACCTCAGCGAGTACCGAAAAAAAACTTTGAAACGTTCGCAAGAAGATGAGATGAAAGATCTTTGGGCGCGCCCGGTTTTTTGCTTCTTCTTTTTCTATGACTACCACCGAACTCAATGCCGGGGGAAGGGGGCATGGCGATTCGCCATGGTTTGTTGTCTGACTTTGTCTCCCCCCCCCTTGCGGCGCGTGTTCGGAAAACCGAGGGGGGGGGGGCTCTATCGATACATATTAAACTGGGTATGAATCCACATGTTCCGTGGGCTTCGTTCGACGAGTCCTAGCGCAAGGTACGACGAGAATCCCCCGCGAGCCGATCAGGTCGTGATGAGACAATGCCGTCCCCTGTCAGCCTTGCATGCAGGTGTTGAGAACTCCGAGACATGCAGTGAGTTGCAGATTGGCGATGTGCGCTGAAGAAAACAACGGGTGCACGCCTTATCGGACCGACCACAAGACGCTAGATCTCATCTAGGCTAGGTCCGAGACGGACGTACGAGATGGCGTCTTCCCAAACCAGCATGTAGGATACTTTACCAGTAAACTAGCTCACTAGCCGCGGCGCATAACACACGTATTCTGCCCGTCTCCACAACATGCCCCCGACTTTGGTCGGTCAATTGAGCGCCACACTAGCTCGTCGTCGGTGTTTGTGTGTTTGAAAGGGAGAGGGGCAAGTGGATGGAGAACGGAAGATGTTGCAGCTTGTAGACCGATTCTCTTGGCGTTGTCATCGACGATGATCGGAGCAAGGTCTCTCCTTGGGGCAGTGTTTTTGTTGATTTTTTTGTTTTGTACCTACTATGTATGCGCAGATCGCCGCAGCATGGAAGCCTGCCGTTCCTGAAAATCGATTGTAACGCAGACGGGGTACCTAATTAGCTGCAGCGTGCATCATCAACGCCAACTCCAGTGCTACATGTCCGAGGCACCGCTGAGGAAGACGACGTCTTTTTGTACATCAGCCCTGCCGAGGTGGCCTGCCGGCCAAAGGCGGCACTCGATGGCCACCCCTCTCCCCGCTGTCACACTGCGATCGAAGCTAATAACATAACATCACTGACACGAGCATCTCCCTTCGCCCAAGAGAGGCAGTGCTGTTGATGCATGTTGGCGTTAACGGCTATTGAGGCGGCGGCAGCTAACATTGTCGCTCCCCGAGCTGCGTCGTTAGCCTCCGCCACAATGGGGTTGCCAAGGACGATAGATGCATCTGGCAAACCTTGTGCGCCGCAGTATAAGAGCTGCAAATGTGGCAACATGACGTCCTATAGAGTGCGAGAAAGAGAGAGGGGGGAGGGGGGAGGGGGCGTTGAGGTCGAAGTACGGTGTCAGTTCAGATTGCTCCAGCAGCAGCAGCAACAGTGACGGGAACAAGCCCCGGTGACACGACATGTCAGCAGTCACGCCGAGCGTGGCAGACTCGTGCTGTACGTACCTACGTATGTTGCCCGGCTCAAGCTGGCCCTCGAATGGCGAGCGGCATCCGAATTGGAGGGGGGACGGTTACACGCGGGGCCGCCATATGATAGGTGGTGAACTGGACAGAGTGGAAGCTTGACGGAAGACTGTTTGGAAGCTTCGCTGCTGTGTCGCCTGGGAACGATCCGGGGTGGATGACAGGCTCAGGGGTTCGGCTACTGAAAGCTTTTCGAGATGAGATTGGCTACCAAAGCCCTGCAAGGTTGCAAAGTGCCGCGCCCTCAGACTGAGAGGCCAAGATGTGATTTTGACAATGCGGTAGCCGCTGTTTAATGATTCTTGTGTGGGCGAAGACGAGACGTGACCGGCATCCAAGGCATCGGGTTGTTGGGCGCAGAATATATCTCAATGTTGTCACTCACGGGTGGCGCCTCCAGCCATCCCAAGTGTCGGACGATGTCCGGGTTGTCGAGACCAACAAAGTTCACGGGTTTGTTGAACTACTGGGGATTTAGTGTCTGCGAGTGCAACCAACAACTATGGGCGGTTTTTGACCCAGGCCCCTGCTCCATTGAAAGGCGAGACCGCCGGTGCTGTGAATGGTCTGATTTTTATTTTGTTTTAGGAGCCGTACCGCGCTGTCGAGCATACGAAGGAGGAGGAAAAGGAGTTGTAGGAGGAAGAGAAGAACAGACACAGTTCAAGACGACGGTCCCCGGCATCTTGACGCGCCCATCTCCATTGTCCAATCCCCATGGACGATCCTCGCATCAGTGCGGTGTTTTCGGCTATGATAGTGGCTGTCTGATGGGCGGCATGGAACGCCCTTTTCCTAGTTGTTTCGTGCAGCTCTATTTTGCAAGCATCGCGGTCTCAGCAAGAAATGGAGCGCCAAGAGCCAAGTAAGCGACGAACAGCGCTGAAGGGGAGGTTTGAGTGGAACTCGGGCATTATGAGCAATAACACGGGCGCCAGACGATGCAAGCCGAGGACGATGGGTCGCAAGTGGCAACTGCTCCGAGGTCCCAGTGCTGACCAGAATCAATCAGACAATGACCGTAACAGCGCCACGGCCCCAATAAAACAAAGCTACTGGGGGTGGGTGGTGCACGTTTGTGTTTTCATTCGTAAGACACTCAAGCCGAGTGGGCGAGTCTGGCGGTGTTGGCAAGTCGGAATGAGCGGATTCGAGAACGGCGGACGAGGCGTCACGAGACCGTCGGTTGAGGTGACGTACTATACGACCTAATCAGGCCGTCCCGGCGCAGAGAAGAAGGAATGCGAGCAGCGCCAGAACAGGACTGAAGAAGTGCGATGTGCAAAAAAGAAAGTCGGCAAAGTGATGCGAATGGGGAACCTGGAATCGACTCGGAAATGCACCTCGGCCGACGGCGAGTGAAACAGTACCCACCTCCCACATTAAAGACTGTTAACGGTAGGTAGCCATGTAATTTGTAAAGCCATGTACAGATACACGTACCTTATTAGTGTACTGTAGGTTCGGCAACCAACCAACCAACCGTTGAGCTGGATGGATGGATGCTGGTGCCTCGGTTCCCAGCAGCATGAGCAAAAGAAGAGAGGGCGTATACAGAATTTGATTGGTGTGTTGGCTCAGCAACACTTGCAGCGCAGTGGTTATTCTGGGCGACGATGGTGCTGCAGCCCTCTCTTGGTACGACGTTGCAGGCGGCGTCATCCAAATCCGTGTTTTGGTGACAGTGACTCTTCTTTCAAAGCATCGTGCCACTCATTGCCTCCAGGGCGGCGGGTGATGTTGGTGGATTCGGCCGTGATTAGGGGGGCACGAAGAGCCAGCCCACCGGAGGACGGCTTTGCTGCTTTGGCGGTGTGATCCGAGACATTAATAGGCTGGACATAGGTATCGTGGTGGTGGTGGTGGTGGTGGTCATTGTGTTGTTGTTTATTGCCAGGGGACGAGGAGATTCCTGCATTGACGGGTGGAAATTTGCAGCATTACGCACGATGGAACCTACACCGATGGTTTGGATGACAAGGAACTCGATCGGAGGAGGGTAGGTGCACATTACGTTCAGGTAAGAGAGAAACAACGAATAGGTACGGATAGGTAGAGAGAACACATGCGGTGGTGTGTGTGTCTGTTCTGTCCTGTCGTCTTGTGGGCACAGTAAGCCTAGGCATTGACATGTCACTGTGGAGAAGCAGGTCAGGAGAAGCTCCTCCTCTCCTGCCCATTTCCCACCAAGCATGCCCAGGTACGTACCGCCTGCCTCAGCAACTTCACAGTGTCTCCGCACAGTGACTTCGGCAGCTTCCCAGGCTGCTTGAGTTATTATTGCCCTTTCCGCCTTACTTCCCTTCCTCGTTTGGTAGGCAAGTACCTCCCTCAAGCCACGTCCAAGCCTAATTCGGGTTAGCGTTAACGCTGTAACCAGCCAAGTCCAGTTTACTAGCACAGTAGCAAGGAGGCCCTTCTCCGTTGCCGTTGCTTCCTTCCTTCCCAATCCCAGCTTTTGCCT
Source organism: Colletotrichum eleusines (assembly GCA_016807845.1). NCBI lineage: Eukaryota > Fungi > Ascomycota > Sordariomycetes > Glomerellales > Glomerellaceae > Colletotrichum > Colletotrichum eleusines. Next base: position 2,065,474 of record JADEZO010000010.1, on the reverse strand, counting down.
AGGCCTGTGTCACCTGTGTGTCGCCGTGACTTCGCTTCCAGTATCCTTTCTCTGCATTTTTTTTTTCTTTCTCTAGGTCCCTTCCCCCCTGTCACCTTCCCCCCATCTTTCCCTTCCCATGCCTTGCCTTTTTCCATTCTCCACTTTTCGGCTCGTCCATACCTGTTTAGTCCTGTCGTCCTCTTCTTTTCCTACCCGTTTTCCCTCCCTCCATCCGAGTCCCCAGTCCCAGTCCCAGTCCCAGCAGCCCCAGTCCGCGCTTACCACTTTCCCTTCCTTTTCTGCCCATACACACCCACCCTCGCTTTCCTCCGAATCCTGTCTCCTACCAACTCTTTCTCTCTCCCTCTCTCTCGTACTCTACCGGGCCTCACCGAGAAACCTTTCAGTCGCCCTCATTCGAAGTAGAAACTGGAGCCTGTTGATTTTTGGTCCCAAGACGATTCGAATATCATCGTCATTTGGCCTCCCGCCCCCGGTCAGACATTTAAATAAGTTTCTTTTTTTGGTCTTTTTCTTACTTCGAGTGGCTGCCCAGCTGCACAGACGACCTGAGAGGGTTGTAACGGGCGTCGCAGCCCCGGATTTTGGCACTATCCCCCGCGTTTCCTTCCCAGCGACTGCGTCAAGAAAGGGCCGAATACACTACCCATCCCTCTCCTTGCGCTCCACGAATACCTCGCAGCCCTTCAACATCCCATCTCACTTATCAATATCGCTTTCCCCGCAAAACTCAATTATCGCCAGGTCTTCCCGTCATTGTCGATGCCGACCCTTACTTTGGCCCGCTGCTTTCGCTCGCAATAATCCTACCTAGGCTTTCGGAGCGAACCATCGACGACGCCCTACGATACACTTCCCAAAACCGTCACGACGTCTTCACCACACATCACCAACATGACACAGGCCGTCAAGCGGGCCTGCGACGCCTGCCACCGTCGCAAGGTCAAGTGCGACGGCGTCAACCCGTGTCGCAACTGCCATACCGCCCAGCTCTCCTGCACATACAATGCCATCCCCCAGAAGAAGGGCCCCAAGGGCTCCCGCGCAAAGGTCATCAGCGAGTTGAGGGAAACCCAACGACAGACCAGCCTGTCCGCCAAGGTCCAGAACCGCATGAATGGAATCCCGAATCCACCTGGTCTTGTCAGCTTGTCTCCTACCCCCGGCCTGCTCTCGAGCGAGCTCGTCAAGGACTGCATCGAATTTTATTTCGCAAACCTCTACGAGAAGATGCCCATCCTCGACCGTCGCCAAATTGACCTCCAGCTTCCCTACATGGAGCAGAACCGCGATACCTACTGTCTCATGACCTCGCTGTGCGCATTCATGTTGCTCCAGCCCGGCATGTCCATGCCTCCCGGCGACCCTTACAACCTCGATGTCATGCCTGGTGCCACCATTGTCGCCAGCCAGTTGCTTCTCGACGAGACCCTGCAGGTGCGCAAAGGCTACGACTACCTCGACAGCCTCACTTTCAACACCCTAGCCACCAACTTCTTCATCTACGGATGCTACCATGGTCTCGAGCTTCACGACAAGGCTTGGTTTTACCTCCGCGAGGTTTCCACCATGATGCATCTCAACGGCATGAACAAGGAAGAGACATATCACGGTCCCCAGTGGGATAATGCAGAATCATCCCGCAGGAGACGTCTTTACTGGCTCTTTTACGTCATGGAAAGGTAACCTTCCCCCTCTCCCCCAAAACCGGATGCCGTTGTTTCTTGTGCTAAGCGTCGACCGTTATACAGAGCCCACGCCATCCAACGCCAGCGACCTCTGACATTGCAGGCTACCATCAGCCCTCCCAACTCCGCCGACGACCCGAGCGACCCGCTCAGCCATCAGCTGAATAGTTTCATCATGCTCGTCAACCTATTCCGCCCCTTCGATGATGCCTTCACAGCCGTCTGGAACAAGACCCGGACCAATCTCTACGTCGCAAACCTCCAGAAGCAGTTGAACGAGGTCCTGCCCACCTACCTCTGCCAGGACGGCCAGCTGTCCGACCTGCGCACCAACCAGCAATGGCTCAAGAGCACCGTCTGGCAGTTGACCCACGGCAACATGAATTCGCAGAACGAGGACAACATGAACTTCAACTACCCTGTTGACCTGTCCCGCGAGCTTCTGATGACCCTGGCGTCTCACTTCCCAGGCCAAGGCATGGAACTGATGGGTTCTGGACTGGTAAATTTCAATGGCTTGAGGCATTTGTTGCCACCTGGCTGACGTGGGTATCCAGATTGAAAAGCTTTTCGAGATCAGCTGCAACATGACCGACTTTCTCGCCGTCCAGCCCGCTGCCCGGGACCCTTTCACTGTTGGCCCCCGCGAACAGCTCAACCAAACGCTCAACATTGTGGCCGTTCTCCGCCACGGAGACCACCGCTTCTTGCCCCTGCTCCTGAACAAGGTTGCTGAGATCATGCCCCGCTTGACCAACCCCATGCTGCAAAACGCGCCCGAAAACTCCAACCTAGGCAATATTGACATTTTTGATGGATTTGGCAATGCAGGCATGGCTCAACCGCCCCCCCAAATGCAAATGCAGATGGATACCGAGTACGAGCGCAAATATGCCGCCGCCGACTACGACAAGAAGTATGGCATGTCGGACATGAATAGCAACGGCAGCGACACCACCACCATTGCCGTCTCGTCTACCGGTGCACCTTCTGTTCCTCCAGCGACTACTGCGGATATGAACTCGCCCTTCGCTAGCTCTCCCCCTATCATGTCTCCACCGATGGAGTACCCCCGCGGCGGGATGAACGATTATGGATGCACTTCGATGCCCGATATGGTCATGAGTCCGATGGGCCAAAATGGATCGGCAATGAACGGCTCGAACGCCATAAGCAACCAGCACCGACAGCAGCAGTCCCATCACCTCATGCAAAACCAATGCATGACGCCTCAACAGATGCAATCCAGTATTGGCCAGCATCATAATCAGAACATGCATCAAGGCAACATTACCCCGCCGTCGATCCAAGGGCAACAGGGCCTCGATTCGGCCTCAATGCCGACGTCACATCCTTTGGGTCCCGGCGGGAATAACCTGATGAACTCCATACCTAGGCAGCAGCCGCAGCGTGCCAGTAGTTTCGCCATCCAACAACAACCAGTACCACGCACCGTAGGCGATTTTCACGCCCTGCAGCGCGCCAACTCCGACATGCCGGGTCTATCTGGCATGAGCGCAGAGATGGACTTCAACACACTTCGTTAAATCATGATTAGGACTTGGTGGTGTTGGGCTTCTCAAAACACTTTCAAAAATCCAGTCGGCTCACTGCCACGTGCTGTTGACTTATTATACGTCATGAGCCCTCTCTTTTTCATTTCTCGGGCACTTGCCCTTTCTACAACATCTCGGTCCTTATATACAGCGTGCGGTTAGATACTGCGTTGGTCACATTGGATTCGATTATGGGAGCCAAAAACAACAACAAAACAACAATCGAAAGCTGCCTTGGGTTGGTTCACTTTTGAGGAACACGGACTTCTTGTACAGGTTAGGGATGTGTAGCAACTTGCATCTGCCGACAGGGGCATGGGATCAGGTGTTATTAGGCGTCTTGATTTGGTCCACTATGCAACATCAAGAGGAGGACGTTTGGGATATACGAGCATGGTTAGCGTGGGAATGGGGATATCGGCTATGACCGGTGCTAGGGTAGAGTGCACGAATCGACTCCTTGATGCACAAATGAAGTTTAAATATGTCGAGTTTGCACGCCATGTTGGCAGACGCATGTCTTCTATCGAGACCAGACGAATGAAGATACCTAGATTGCCCTCTCAGTTTACGACGAAATCTGACTGCGGTGACCGATGCTGGGACCAGTCTAGCCACGCTACGCCACGACCCAAACACCTCATCGTTCGGCCATTCCGTGCTCGCGACAAGGCCTCTCTCCTGATGCCCTGAGACGACTGGCGGTATATTGGAGCGTTTTGCGAGGGCGCCGGTCAGTGGTGGGCGATCTGCGGCATGTGTGGCATCAGTGCTATCAGGAGAAGTGCTATGACCCGACGACTCGATGGGCCGTCGGGTGTGGCTCGTCCATATGTACCAGCGAGATAGGATAGTACTCGTGTATAATGGCGGGGAGGGGTGTCTTCTCTGGCGCAAAATGTTTGCAGTTGACAGTGTCTTTGTCATTGTTTCCTTTCCTTTTCTCTACCCCTTATCCAGAAGAGGGTTTGGGCCGGAACGGCCTTTTGGTGTTGTGGACTTTCTGTTCTCTTCCTTCTCCCCCCTTCTTCTTTTTTTTGTTCCCTCCTTCCCCACCTCCGCCCTTTTTCTTTTTTTTCTCTCTCTTTTTTTTCTTCTTTTTCTCCTTTTGCCCTTTACCCGCGTAGAAACTCGACCAGGGATCGCGAGGTTCTCGAGTGGCATTTCTGTCAACTCTGTATACAAATCTGCAGTCTCGTACCCGTTAAGACTCTCAGTCCGAATCTAAGATGGGAGAATGGACGGCTTGGTGTTAATCGGTTACAGGATTACTGAGCATGAACTACGTCAGCTAGCTGCATTAAAGCTGCTGTTGGTGGCCTTAAAAGCTTGTTGAGATGGGTTGAGATGGATTATTAAGTTGAAAAGAGCTCTCCTTGACTTTATTGGTCCTCTGAACTAAGTCAAAAGATAGTATACTGCCACCCAAGGCTTGTGGTGGCCATCGAATGTCCTTACATTGCCGCCGTCCAGAAGCCCAATATCTGATCGGCCGCCCTGCAGACGTGCGTCTCTTATCCATTGTCAACCTCTTCGTCATGGTCGCTGCCAGCGCTGTTACTGCCTCCCTGGAGCCTGTCAAGTCTCAACCGTATGCAGGACTTCTCCTTAGACTTCCTGTGACGAACCAAGCGGCTACGTCGTCCCGTGTATCGGATAACATGAGTCCAAATAAGCGTGCAAGAACTCAAAGATATATTGAAAGTCTATCGAGGCTGAAGGCGTGCTGAGACTGGCTGTCCTATGGGGGGGCCGGTCTCGGCGTGTTCGCTTTGGGGGTTGAACTTTCTCGCTAGCCACCGCATTTGTTCAATGGCCAAAACGTATTTTGCGTGCCTGAAGGTCTTTATCCTATCGTCTTTGTGTTGATTCCTGAAGGCTTGCCGTCTTCAGTATGGTTCGTCCTTGTTGGGTTGCCTCCAGCACCTAAGTTGGCGATTGAGAAGCCCCATAATGACAAGTTTGCCGGCTAATCGAATAGTGCTTGTCGGTAGTAATATATCACCTCAAAATTTCAGAGACTAGCCTCCCTGATTCACTGTACACTTCAGAAGGGCTCGTTGGTGACGTGATGTTGATGGACTTGCCTGTTGCCGTGCGATTCGCACCAACACCATTAGCCTTATCATCTACTGTTTTCTATCTTTAACCGTCGCCTTGAGATCCTTCCGGAACTTAGTCGTTGCACAGGTTCCTAGCCTGTTCCATGGAGAGCACAGCGGTGAGGACAAGGGACATCCTTCCTGACCCCATTCCACTCAGAACACCTCAGTTCGTCCGGCTGATTCTAAGTGCTGTAGCTGGCAGAACTACAGCAAGATCCCCTCGTCTTGACCAACAGGACCCTCTCCTTGCCTTCTTGGCACAGAGCTCTTCCAATCGTTGCAGCCAGATCTCCTGCGCCACCGGCATTTTGGCTGGCTCTTGGTCAATAACACCATCCACCAGCCCGTGGGCAACGAGGCTTTCCTTTATCTTCAGTGTTACACCGAATCGCAAGACGGAACCATCCCTCGTAACGGCGACTCTCACAGGACGCAACTCTACGTTCTCTCCGATCTTCGAGGGCAAAGACGGCGGCGCAACGTGGGAATGGGTCTCCAACGTCACAAACACTCAGAACGAGCGGGGTCTTCCCGCGCAGCCCATGCTCGCCGTGTTGAGCGAGCTGTCAGGGGGGTGGGCTGGTGCGGGCACCATCCTGGCAACTGAGAATAGCTGGTGTATGCTGGCACGGGCATCGACCTCTATGCGAGTGCCGGCTGAGCAAGGCCGTTGAAGTTCGTCAGCCACGTGGCTGAGGGCGGACGTCACAACACGACAAACGAGGCCACACCTGTGTGGGAACCATGCTGATTGTGAGTAGGCTTTCCATGTCTTCTTTCCTGAGCTTCAGGGACTGTTTTACCTCGGAATTCTATTCTAACTCGGCCAACCTGATGAATCAAGGAACGGAAACTGAAAGCGTGGTTTACATGGAAATGGAAATGTTAACCCAAAGACAGCTCGAGCATATTCTCCTCTTTTTAAATATTGAATCTTCGTCTTTGACGGCGAGCTCTGCAACGGATAGTAGCACTCAATGAATAGATCGTCGACACCCATGACTTGACATCCCTTCAAGAAAAGGTTTGTTTGGACTCGGAGGTTTATCACAAGGAAACAGACTTAATCCAAGAATTCTGTATGCGTCAAGTCTCATATATTAGTTTACCACGCTGGACTGTTGAAGGTAGAGAAGAAGTCGTCGTTCAGTTTCGCCGCCTTGCTCTTTTGCAAGCGGCAAACCTGGCAGCATCAATGCCCCATTACCCGACCATTTCGATCCAGCCTGTCATGAGTTAGAGCCAATACACATCAGGAAATATGAAAATAAGGGTGAAGAAGCTTGATCATATGAGGATAGAGATTTGGAAAGGTGGATTCTGTATACGCGCAAGTTATGCCAGTAATGAGCCAAACACCACGTGATTTCGCACCTGGAAAGGCTGATACTAAGTGCCAGATGTGGATGGGAATTCTGGAATTTGACAGAGGGGCAAAGGCGGTGAGCCTAAGCAACTTGTATGGGAAGATTGTGGCAGAGAGTAGGACCGGACATGGTAGGAAGTACGGTGTTTACAATATATCATAATCTTCTAGTTTACATGTCCGAATCATTGGGATTACATGAGATCTTCAAAGGTTTCTCACAGTGTTTTGAAACTGCCAAACGCCCAACCTAAACTTGTGATGGATTGCGTGGCATTTGACAAAGGATTGCCCTTTTCAAGGTCTTTAGTATGCGGAATGAAGCATTCCATCCAAAATCTTCACTGGTCAGTACACGCAATAACTCATTCCACGAACCATAGGGTCTTGAAGAATGATTATGGAATTGCGGTGCTCAGCCCTCGTTATCTCCTAGAATTGAAATTTCTTTTTCGATGCAGCTGGAAGCCTAAAAGAGATATTGAGGGATCTTGAGAGTAGGGTATTTTGCGTTCTTATATTATGTTTTGAAAGTGTATAGTGGTCACAATTCAAACGGATCAGGAATTGAACATTGTGCTAGAGAATCGTTATCTAGATGGACATTAGATTTAATAGACAGTATGTACTCTTAGGAGGTGATTACTCCCTAAGAGTAGCTGGAAAGATGTCGGCCTGTGGGAAAATATCCCGCACGAGGCTGGTCGTCCCGAATCAATACCTCGTACCAGAGGCACTTATCAGCGGCGAGATCTACGCATAGTTTAGTATCCTTTGTCGTTCCGATATCCTCAAAGCGGTCTCGCGTAGTTCAACTAGCTAGTGAGACAAAATTGCAATATGTATAAATCGACAAAGCGGCACTTCTAAGCTGTGATTGACCTTATTATCTACGCCGTATATAGCTTATAGTTGCTCTACTATATTCGCTGTCTTGTAACGTTGAAGATACCCAAAAGGGCAGAGCAACGGCTATCTTAGAATTGTCCTCAACAATAGCCTCAGTCACAATGTTCTAACAGTTTGCATTTGAGTGACATGGGTAGGCCCCCTTGAGTCGAAATGCCATTTGCCGACGAGATGATAAGTTTGAGTAACAATCGCTGCTAGCAGAAACTGGAAACCCAAAATGAGTCCATAGGTATGTATAAAAATTAATCAGTCGCTTTAGCGAACCGCGAGGCTTGTTTGTACAATATCAACTTGGAGTTTTAATTACTACCAGAAACATTGGTGCAAATCCCCATATTGCTTGTGCGAAAGAACCCAAATAGCCGTCTCAAGACCTAAACTCCTCATCTTGCGATTCCGAGTCCATAGAGATGACGGAAATCCTATAGCATGAAAACTCACGAGAAAGCTACGTTGCCCAGAGCATCTTCCACCGCTTCCGCAGCATTGGGCGAGTGGCTCCTAATGTGACACGGGTTACGTTAATGAGCACTCGAGAGCGTAGCGTTCGAATCCTGTTCTGATTCTGCGGTACAGCGGCCTCAAACATAGCTCTTCTCGAGACAATCACCATGCGCCGGAAAACCTTGACTTGCGTGTTTGCCTTTCGCAAGCACCGTGGAGAAAAGCAACGCGGGGTCTTGATGCTGCAGGCCGTAACTCAGCTTGTAATTGAGTAGTGCCAGAAATGCAGCTATGACGGGGTTTCAGCCCTTGTGCGTAGCATGCAAGTCGCAGGGCCTGGCTGGATGTTTACTAACATATGGTATGCAGCGTGTCGGAGCAAACTGACGAATAGGATCAACACAGGAAACACTAAATCTGCCGTACTTTCCGGTTCGTTCGGTCGGCGGTTGGGCGGCAATCTTCCCCACCTAGATCTCCACTCTAGGCCGGGCGGGGCCCAGCCTATCGGGCCCCGCATATCGGGCTCGGGCCGCTCACCCCTCCCGGCTTGACAGCATTTTGAGACACGATTCATTTTCTACTTCACCACAGAGGCTGTGGGCTTGGACATTATTGTGGACCGTGCGACAAACCATGCGATACTTCGACGGACGGTCGATCAATGCTTTGGCACATCTACACATCCGCATACTGCCCAGTGCTGACTGTGCTCGGGATCGATCTGGTTGCCGTGCGTAAGATGGGATTCTGCGAACCAAGCAACAGCTAAACGACCTGTCGAAAAGGCTATTGAACACGTGATACGTCCATTCGTTCCGCTCAAGGTGACTATATCTCGGCTGATTAGTGACAAAAGGCTGACTGCTGAGAAGTCGGGGGGAAATGCCGCCGTCATCATCTTCTGTTTGGATCTCAACCCCCCACATTGCATTCTTGGCTAAGAGCGGCACATACGTCAAAGTCAGGAGAGCAGTAAGGCGCTCTACGAAACCAGAAGTGCTTAAACTTCAACCCCGCGTGCCTCGCAAGCGCCCCGCAAACCTTCATCACAACTTTGCGTCCCTCGTTATGGCTATGTACTTCAGAAACCAGAAGTGTCGTATGTGCTTGGAGATAGTTCCGCCTACCGTCGGCTGTTTGAACAATACATAAAGAGTAATCCTGCATGTAGCTTGATACCACCGATTTGACGCTGCTTCACCTCAAGGGGAATGCGGGATAGAGGGGGGAAAAGCCAATGGATTTGGACAATCAATGCAAGAATGAGGGGTCTGAGAAGCTAATAGTCAGCAACAGCTTTCCTCCCATGTGTGCGACGAGGCGGGGGCAGAGCAAGACGCCACAAATCAGAGCTGCCACGTGGGTTCGAAGTTTGATCTCTGTCTGTAGCTCTGTTAGCCTTGTCTTAGACCTGACTAGATCGCCCTTTCAAGTCTAGCTCGGTTGTCACCTCAAACCGGAACGCTTCCCCAGATCCCCCCGATGTTGCCGCCGCCGAGAGATCCCTGCATCAGATCAACCTTTACAGCTGCAGCCTTGACTTTGTTGGGACTGCATCTCAGCCTCACAACGACTCCGCGTACAATCTGGGAGCAGCCTCTCGAGTATCTGCCCCAACTTACAGCCCCTCACTGCGGCTTAAACGAGGAGCTTCTATCAAGGTTTTGTCAAAACTCACCCCACGGGGATCGGCAGCGGTCCAGGCTGTGCTGGAATGCCCACTCACAGACTCTGAGTATGAATTCCTGTGAGTCTTTGACTTCGCCCAGCGAAGTCTGCTTCAGCGTCTGAGGCTGGATTGTTAGCATGTGAATGGGACAATCGAGCACAGCGGTCTTGCTGTCCATGCTACGCGACACCTAGGCTGATATCCTGTGCATCTCGAGACGCGTACACAACAATGGGACTAAGACAGACGCCCTGCGAGGCGAAAGTACAATCTTGGCAAGTCCGAAAATCGGTGCAATGTCATCCTGCCGCACTTGTGCTGTTGCTCCATAACAGACCTTGCAAAACCTTCGCACCGATGCGAAGATGCATGATACCCCAGAGTTGTTTGAGCCAAGGTTACGTATCCATGATTCATCTTGCAAAGCCGAGCTCAGGATTTGAACCAGGGAAATAAATCTATCATACAAGCCGAACCCGGGTATAAAGACCCAGTGAAGTTCCCCCCTTACTTGTCAAATAGAATTCAGAAAGCAGCAAGTTCTCAGTCAAAAGCCAACAGTTCTAACCATTTGCAACAAATCACACCATCCTTTCAACTTATTGCAACATACTTTATCTAAATATTAAATTCAAAATGGGCGACATCCGCAGTTCCGAGAGAGACAGCAATGTCATTGCCCTTGTTGAGGCAATCCTTGGCCACAAGATCGAGAGCCAGCCCGGCTCCTCTACCCAGAGCAACATGGAGGATTACGAGGATCTTGTCGACATGAACAAGGACCACGACTTCAACAAGGACGGCCCTCGCCCGGACTCCCCTCCACGCAACCCCTGCGTTGGTGCTGTCAACCCGTACGCTCTTGCTGAGGCCCTCATTGGCCGCAAGATCAACAGCAATTCCATCACCGCTGCCAAGATCCTCCAGAATGTCTTGCAGACCGACTACGATGAGCTCTTTGACATGCGCCACCACTCCGTCCTCTTCGCCGGCATGAAGCTGAACGAGAAGGAGAGGAGGGCTGAGATGTACGATGAGAAGGATATGAAGATTCTCAACGAGCGTGACCTCATCACGCCCGACTTCTCCGGTGTCCGCAAACTCGAAGACCTCGAGAAGGTCGGTCTCAAGGAACTCAAGGATACCAAAGTCAAGGTTGCTCGCATGCAGAACGGCAAGCTTCGTCTGATTCTCCACGCCCATGAGCTTGGCAAGACCGTCTCCAACCGAGAGGTCACCATGTCCATCAACGAGCTCTGCACCCCCTTCAGGATGCAGAGGGGCCAATGGCAGCCACCCAATGCCTCGTGGCGCGACATGTATGACTACTTCTTCCAGATGGTCAACAAGCGTCTGATTTCCGACATCACCGACTTCCGTATCGGTGAGCGCCGCGAGACCAACCGCCAGTTCGACGACCCCGTCCAGGGCTGCCTTAGCAACAGCTGGTTCGTCGCTGCCCTGTTCTCCGTCTTCTGGTCTGACCCCGGTGCCATCAACCGCGCCACTCGCGTGCACACCCACGGCAACGAGAAGAAGCGCTTCTTGTCCGTCAAGTTCCACGACAAGGGCGGCAAGCAGAACAACAAGACCCAGACCGTCGATGTCAACTACGAGATCCCAATCAACAACTCAGACAACGAGCCCCTCTACTGCCGCTCCAGCGATGGTGCCGACATTTGGCCCTCGCTCTACGAGAAGGCCTTTGCCAAGTGGATCACCAACTCCCACTCTGAGCAGCCCGACATCACCCAGACTCACTGTGGTGACCCCATCAAGGCCATGGCCCAGATCAACGGCCGCACTCCCCACTACTACAACTGCGAGAACCACTCTGCTCAGACCCTCTTGGGCTTGGTCCGCGCCAACAGCGTCAACAACAAGACCATCAACCCCATGACGGCCTACACATACGCTACCGGCCGCGAGTTCCACGGCGCCAACATTGTTGCCAACCACGCCTATTCCGTTCTGGGCTACTGCGTCACCGGCGACAAGCAGTACGTCGTCCTCCGCAACCCGTGGGGTGTCACCGAGGCCCAGGGCCTCACCAGCTACACTGGTCTCCTTGGCCGTCTCGACCCCGAGATCTGGAGCCCGGCTACCCTCCTGGACCACGGCGGCCTCTTTGCCCTGGAGGCCGAGTCCTTCAAGAAGTGCTTCTCCTGCATCGGTGTCTCCAAGTAAATGTTGCGAAATAAGTGACCGGTCACTTATTTCGCAATGAAGCTTCCAGGTGCTTCTTTGGGCAACTTTGATTTGGGAGTATGGGCTCGCTTGTGTGTCTCTCTGCTTTTGTGTGCTACGTCTCAGGCTCGGTTTCTGTGGTCGGACAAGAGTTGTGTTGTGCCGCTGCTCGACCCGCCCCTTGTTACTCGGGGTGCGTTCGAGCAGCTGTCGATGTGACGGAACAACAACAGATTAATCAGCGGACAGATTGAAAAGTTGATGTACTTCGCCATAGGAAAAAAATATTATCTCAGTTGCCATAATAATGCAAGTTCCATTGCTGATCAGTGAGATGCGCAAGTGAATGCTCAACACAACGTACTAGAGCTAACTGGCTAGTAAAAGGTAAGTACAATCTCATGACTTTTCAATTGATCGTATTGATACCGTCTATGGAGCCACACATGACTGTGTACAACTTGAAGCGGACGTATGCGGGCCACACAAGATGTTTTCATGTCAACGCAGTTGCGTACTCTGGCCAAGAGAATCTCACGCTGAATTTTGACACCACAGTCTTCAGCAGAGTTTGATCAGTACCAATTGCCAGAAGGTATCGGCATAATTAAGAGCGGCAACTGATTTCGTCACATAACTCGGCAACAGATTAGTATTGTTTGCGTTTAGTGGGGGACCAGGATTTGGGAACAGTATTATGAGGCCTTACTCAAATAAGACGCTGGCGAACCAGCCACGCTGACTTGCATACAGTGATTACTGCCTAAAGCACGGCGACCAATCATTAAACGATATCCTCATACTCACTTCCAGCTGAATATGTTTCCGCATGACTCTTACGCCAGATCTTCTGGACAGAAAAAGGGGGGACGGGAGGAAATCGACTTGCAGCGTAGACAAGCAACCTCTCTCCTACATTCGTCTACACCAGAGAGCTCGATTTTATCAACCTGATATCAAACTGCACGCACCAAGCTCATAAATCCTCAATCAAGATGGCTAGAAAAGACATTGCGCAGATCGCAAAAGATTTGCACCAAAAAGACAGCACTAGCAACCGCAGCGCGGCAATACCCCTGTTTGGCAAGGCGCTCTGGCATGAAGATCGGTTCCAGTCAGCATGGGATGCCGTAGGCGGTGCTGCAGGGCTCGTCAGCTTGATGGCCGAGTTCAGCGTGCGCGATTGTAAAACGTTATGTCGGCGCTTGGGTAACACTGCTTACGCGCAGAAGACTTGCCCTGAAAGACGCGAATCACTCGGCAAGCTCGTCAGACTTCTTTACGACGACCCGCAAGATGATCGGCCCTTGACGGCATTCTACCAGGAAATTGTGCCAGCTTGCAGCCTGGAGATGGTGCAAGAATGGGAGCGAGAGAGGAAGGTTGAATGGGACGCATGGCAGCTTCGCAGACTGTGGCGCTGTCACCGCGACCGGCACGAACAAGACTTTCTTCAAGAGCTATTCTCTCCCGATAACACCAGCGAGCTGAAGTTCGGGACGCACAAGAGTCTCTTCGGCAGGAATTTGCAGTTCTCCGGCATGGTTTTGTCGATGCTCATTGCCAAGGAAGAACATGTCCAGATTCCAAGCGACTTTACGGCAAAGTTTGTCATGCCGCTGCTCAGACGGTTGCTGAGAGGACGGTATACTCATGAGATCCGGGACGACTTTTTGGATCGCACGATTCAGTGTTTCCAGAGACGCAAAGGGCTCCTGGCAAACGAGGTACACATTCAACCCGGAGGGCTGCTTCAGTACACCATTCAGCGCTGGGTTGGCGCCCGGGGCGACAGGAAGGAAGAGATGAAGACACGTGTGGCAAAGCTTCTAGCGCTTCTGCCTACCAAGAAGCGTTTGTTCCGTCTGGAGGATATCTATAGCGGCATCAGCATACCCCGGAACCTGACCGCCGAGGCGAGATACGATCTACTTCGGCTGTTCCTTCGCCATGTCAAAGGTTATGAGATGTCACTGGAAGACGACTCAGTCCCGGGTCTCGCGAAGTTGAGGGATTTGGCTATGGATGACAATGTGTGGCCGACAAAGCTCTTCTTCTCAATTGGTATTGACAATGGAAGAAGCCTATTCGGGAGACTTGCCACAGCTCATCCTGACGGCGATTTCCTCAAGCCTGACAATGGTGCTGGCGGAAAGACAGTAGCGGAACAAACTCAGGCCCCGGGGAATAGCACACGAGGGGACGTTGAGGTAGTCAGGTGTCTCCTTAACCGAAAGTTTGATTCCGAAAGTCGAGACCAGCCCTTGCTCGATCGAGTTCATTCAAAAGTAGAGGAGAGGAAGAAGAGAGCGCATCAGTCGCGTGAGGCAAAGGATCGCGCCTTCTGGGCCAAATCGGCACTCAATCTGTGTCTCGCCGCCGGGGACCTAGACATGGTGGCAGACATTGTATTATGGGCACGGCGTTTCAACAAGGACTTCCTGACCGCCAAAGAACTTTACGGCTACAATACATGGGCGACGGAAGAAGCAAAAGACCTCCTGTGTGCCATACCAAAGTGCGAGTCGCTGGCAGCTACAGTAGCTACGTCGACCTCGATTGCCAGAGACATCAAGTTTGCAAACAAAATCGTCCTCGACCTCTTTGAGACCATGACAATGGTGGTCAAAGAGCCTGGGTTCAGCGTCTCTCAATGGGCCGGTGTGTTCGATCTCCCCAAAATTGTTACCGGTTCGCGTTGTGACAGGGCAAGGTCCCTCAATAAGGTCATGGAGTCTCCAAATTCAGATTGGCTTGCCTTCGACAGCGCGGAGATATTGTGGAAGCCAACCATGGACGCCTTTCTCGAAGTGGAAGAATTCCAAACCAAAGCGCGCGTTGGATACTCGTCCTCAGGCGAGGGCTTGGGCCTCTACGTCCTGGAACGAATTCCACAGCCTAAACCTCCGATGCTGTCAGGTCTGGCCAAGTTCCTCCTGGATAGAATGAAGCAGCGGCTCGGAGCAGAGAGAACGAGAAGTCAGATGTGGAGCGTAGTTGAGATTGTCATGCGCGTTGCAAAGAGTGATCAGCCAGCACTTGCATGCCCTTTCATACGAGATTTGATCATGGAAGGAGACGACACCAGCTTGTGGCATCGAAAACTTATCAACGTTGTCTTTCTTTCTTCGTTGCCTGCCATATCAGCACGGGATTTCTTGCACACAGTGGCTGATGCTATAAGGGACAAGATGTGGGAGCAGAACTTAAGGCCGGTTAACCAGGCCGGAGACAAGCCTCAACCATCAGTGATCAAGGTCACTACTATCAAGATGATGGCGCAACTGCTGCAGAACAACTTTTTCATCGACACCGTCTCGTCCTTCAATATTCTTACTGGACTACTTGCCGAGGCGAGACATATAGACGCTAAGATTGCTATTGTCAACAGTCTGATCAGCACACTGAAAACACCGAATTGCCCGACGGAGCTGCGGAAGCGAATACTCGACGTGCTTGCGGCCTATGCCGTACGACCGCTGCACAGCTTAATGAAAGAATGCCCCTTTCCGAAGCTGACTGGGCTGCTGCCGCTGATGATCAAGGCACCCTCCCTCACGTGGGCAAGGAAGCACCGCTCTTAAACGTGATGCTTGACCAAGCCAAAAACAAGAAGCTGAGCCCGGAAGACAAGTTAAGGATTTCTCAATTTATTGTGGCTGCCCTTGAGAGGTCTGCAGTCCACAACAGCCGTTGGATGGAACTCTTTCTCACCAAGAACGGGTTTGCCCTCGCAGCCAATGAACGACTCCCCATGTGCCCCGTGAGCCCTGGCGCACTTGCATCATTCTCCAAGGAATGGTTCGACTACATTCCGGTGTCACTCTTTCAGGTGCATTGCTCCGTCGTTTTGACACGAATCGACCCAACCCCGGCGATTTTACGCATAACGGAAGCAGTCAAGTCGAACCGGGATCTGGTCGGCTCTAACGCAGGCAGACACTGGATTGCTCAATTTGATGGCCCTGAAACTACGAAACTCCCTCTTTATGTCTTGGAAGCATCAGACGTGTTGACCACCAACACGGAGAACACAATTTCCAATCTGGAGGGCACTACTAATAGGGTCAGCGTCCGAATGGTTCATGACTTCTTGCTCTCGGTCACGGAAAAGTTTGTCCGAAAGGGCGACAACCGCTCTCTCTATTCTCTGGTTTTTCATCTATGCCATAAAAGGTTTCAAGACCTTCAGGGTTGGCGTTGTTGGCGATTCACCTGCATTCCTCTGCTCAAAGAAATAATTGCGATGATTGGAGCTATCCGCGAGGACAGTAATGATCAACCTTCGAGCCTGGGCGCTGAACAGCGCACTACACAGCTGCAGGTCTTCCCCAACACCTTCAAGATCAAGATCATGACACTCCCTATCCCTTATAACGACGTTACCTCCGGGTGTTTTGCATCGACAGAACAAGTAGACTCTTTCATTGCAGAGTTGTCGAGATATATCGATGAACTCGCTAGCCGCCGTAAACCGTATCACGAAGACTTTGCGCTGCTCAAAGAAGAACTCAGGAAGGCGCATAGCAAAACCGATTCGGTACATTTTGCTTGGAAATTGGGGAGTCTATGTGATGTCATACACGTCCAAGAGTCATCACTGGCTGACTATCTACGACTAGAGCTCGTTGAAGAGTTCTTGCTCTATGCTGATGACCCATCAGATAAGGATCATTTACGCAGGACAAGAATGATGTTCAACACCTGGAAAGAAAGCAAGGCAGGGGACTTGAGATCTTTGGCTTTCTCCATCGAGGCTAAACTACGGGGTCGAGGAAAACTAAACCCACTCAATTTCGATTAGGAATGCAAGTGAGAGAGTCTGGTTGCGAACTCATGTCTAACTACATGTGAATTTCGTGAGCGAAGTTCTAACTAGTTCTGATTCATTTTAGCCCCCTCAAAAGATAGGCATGGTTCAAAACCGTGGTTCACCTTCCATCGACGATCATCACAGAGGAGTCTTGCTCAACGGACAGCAGTGTCCAACTTAGAAGTTCGGTGCAGCCTTCGTCCCAATGTGCCAGCATCTTCAACAGAACAACGGGGGCAGTTCTTCGAGCCATGTTTAATACTACTATTTTAGTGCACATTTCATGATAAGATTTTCAATCGCTGCTTGGACTTTGAAAGCACACGCTTCCTTTCATCACCAGGGTTCTCGCCCTAGCCACCAACAACTACTTTAAGCATTCCTGCACCTCGAGGATGCAAGCTTTTGCCACTGGAATTTTTATACGGGATATTTGCGTTACATAACGTAAACATGGTAGTAGAACGGTGATTTGTTAAATTGCACTTGCGTGCAGGCAGTTTCTAAACACGGATGAAGGCAAGGGGTCGAGTATCTCGTTATCAACGGGCATCATAGCTAAGCGTTTAGAGAGTCTGTATGGTATCTGCAATCAACGAGCCATTATTACCCGACTTCTCTCATATCCGAGCTTGTAACCGCCCCAGTTGAGGCTAGCGAAGACTAGGTCTGTATATAGACTACCTATCCCACCCTATACAGTTTTTTTTTTCTCATCGCATATAACCTAATAAATGCTATTCGGCTGCCGGATACCTTTTTAAGTAATACATCCAGGCCTGGTGTGCCTCTTGATTAGTTGGTTATTTGCTTTGCCTTATCCGAAGCTGCGAAAAGTGTCCCTATGGCCGTGATCAAACTAAGCAAGAGCGTAGCTCCCACTGTCAGACGCACACCACTACGTCACCAATGTAGCAGCCGGTCTTTCCAAGAAGCTTTTGCTCTTTTTGGCCATGTATAAATATACGCTGCAAAATTGGCGAAATTCTCTGCGTTTTGAACTTTGAGATCGTCAGGGAGTGATTTACAGCTACTATAATTAGTGTCTTTACTTATACTAACAGGGCTAGTTCTGTATATATAAGACTTACCAGCTAATAGAATAGCATGCAGCTGTTCCAGGTTCAAATGTTGGATCAGGAACGTCTATGCAAAAGCGATCTGGCCCTGTCGCTAACCACTTGTGTTGAAATTCGTGAATTAATAACAAGCTCCTTGGCTTAAGGGATTCCAAGTCTTTTTTACCTTTCCATTTTCTAGCCATTTCTTGTAAGGTCTGGCTTGTGTCTTCTCCCAAAAAAAGAAGGGTAGAATAATACATAGGTTGGGCCAGGATATGTGTGGTCTGGAATTGGCGTAGATGTTTTAGCAAACATTTTAGCTCCATGAACTAGAAAATCTTCAGGATTACAAGCGTAAACCAGAGACTTAGTAGTAGCAGGAGATGGAACAATTTCATTAATTTCGTCAAGGTGTATTGGTAGTTCTGGTAGGATAAGATTGTCGATTAAGTCAAATGACCCACTGTTAGACCTCAGGTTTTCCTAGAGTTCTCGATTGCGGCCTTGGTGTCGGTTGTTTGGTATTAGTTGTGCGAAAACCTGATCAAATCTTTTGATTTCGCAAAGGTAACCCGATTGGTCATGTGCAGCATTTGACGCTTGCTAATATTACAACTTAGCTAAACCTTCATATTATATTTTCATCAACCATTCTTTATCCTTCTTTAATTCATGCAACTAGCGATGCTGGGATGGATCGAAGACAGGGTCTTGGAGAATATCCATCATCGCCGTATTAGAGTAGAAGAAATCTTCCAGCTGGGCCGCATTCGTCACCCACATCATTGGGTTTCCCGGTCTCGTGCCGTCATCCATGGCGTCGACGCTCATGCCCGTGAGCCCAGGGACTGAAAGCAGCTCCGGCGTATGACCGGTGTTCTGGTTGAAGGTAGAGAGCTGCTGGTGGTGCTGCTGCTGCCTTTCTACCACTAGTCCCTTGGGCGGAAATCCCAGGGCCGCAAGATACGCGTCCATCTCGGCACTCGCCTGTGTTTGCTTGGACTGCGGTGTAGTAGCGCGGAACTCGACGAAGCGAAGGGCCACGCTGTATAGAATCTGGAAGAGGCGCGACATCTTGCCGGCCGCATCGGAAATGGTCGCTGTCTCTTGGAGGAAAACCACGAAAGAGTGGAGGCGCGCCAGGTCCTCTCTATCTTGAGTCTCAATTACCTGGCAGAAGAGGACGATGAAGGGGATGAAGGGCGAAAACAAGACAGTCCTGAGGCGAAACGTTAGCCGATGTGGCGCAGTTGGCCGTTCAATCAAATCTTACCAATGCATATAACTTGAGAAGTAGACGTCGTGGTTTTTTCGCATTATTGCAACGCATTCTCGGTGCTTTTCGAGGGCACCCCGTGCAGCTTTGACGCATTCGGGACTAAAGGTTGTTGGGGAGCCTTCGACGCGCGGCGCGGCCCGGTAGACCAGCGTAAGAAGCGACAAGCGCAGAACGCTGTCCGACGACACGTAGAATTCCGAGAAGCTATCTTCTGCGGGTTCAGTGCTTCGGGTATCAGGGTTCGCCTTCGGAGTTTAGTAAGGCAAAACACTAGGTACGATGCTGCAACTTACGATGAGCTCTTGGGTGCGGACTTCGATGTCGTGAAGCGATGAAACCAGCTCGTGAACCCGCGTTTGCCGGACATGGTACGGTTGCGTGATGGAGTCTGGACTGTAGAGCTTCTCGTAGATCTGGCCCTGGCACTTCGCGGTCTTGATCCACAACACGAGGTACGGCAGGATCGGACTAGCCATCTGTTCCTCCACGGTAGGCAGAGGCATCGTGATGTGCCAATCCGGAATCGTCGACGCTCGCCCCAGCCGCAGTGAAAGGCTCTTGTCGATGTAATACACGTTCCAGAAGATGAATTGGTGCCAGTGCATTCCATGAACCGTCGGTTTTCCGTCATTCCTGGAGCCCTTGATGGATTCAACTCGGTGATAACCAAGGGTTTGGCACAGCTCGGACGCTTTCGACACCAACGTCCAACCCAGTGAAGGTTTTGAGATCTCGACGGCATGGAAAGTCTCGACGATGGTCAGCTTGTTTGACATTCGCAGACTCGAGCAAGTAATCAGGCCGGAAACGGTCATGCTTACACCGAAGAGAAGTGCAACGATCACATCAGAAGTTGCCGGCAGGTGGAGCGGCAGGTTGAGAAGGAAGGTCTCCAGGTTTACTCGGCATATCCTATTGGGGTTAGTTGGGTATGTTTAAGGTTGCCCGAGGCAGCTTGCTCACTTTGCGTAATCCATATACTCCTTCCTCTCCTCGACCGGGATCTGTGCAGCGTAGTCTGTGAAGAGTGAGTAGAGGCCACCGTTCACCGTGATGAAGTCATAGTCTGAGTAGGTATCCGAAAAGTACACATCCAGGCAAAGATCTGGGAAACGCCGAGAGGGCAGGAAGTCGTAGATCCAAGCCATTCCCGAGAAGCGTTGACCTGCAAATCGAAACTTCGCTTAGTAAACAACAGCATGGGGGTGATGAGATGAAGTCGAAGGAGGGTAATTATGTGTTACCTTTGGCAACTCGAATCGTGCCCACCGCTTTCTCTATGGGCGGCATCTCAAGCCCCTGAATACGAGGCCGGCTGACTGGCTGTGCATGAGGATAGGTCATCTCTGCCGCAGCAGTGGGCTTCTTCAGTGCGTTGACAATCTGAGACAGTGCGTCAAGAGTCTCGCCTAGGTCTAGGCTCGAGTCCTGAAGGGACTCGGTGCTGACGACCTTCTGTACGAATTCTGTAGCGAACACGGAATGTGCAGCGAGGGAAGAGTCCCCCTCCATAACAGCACCATCATCGTCGTCTGACTGGTGAGTAATATGACTAACCAAAGTGGCGGGTGTTGATGTCGACGACTGCAGACGAGCAGATGATGTGGCAGGTTCAGCCCGAGAGACAGTCATCGTAAAGCTGCTGCTATCCCCCCGTCCGGTACTGGGGGTCGGCTGAGTCTTCATATCCTGTAAGAGCCTGATGACCGTTTCCAATCGGCGGTCGATTTGATCGATCTTTCTTTCACTTCAAGATCCATGTTAGCCAGTAGGAGAGAGATTACGGTGCAGGTTCACAGCCTCAGTCACAAGCCGGTGCGTCGTCAACAGGTTCCGGGCGCTAGACGGAAACCAAAATGACTTACTATTGAGGGGTGATGAGAATTCTCGTTCGTTTTTCTTTTGGTCTGTTCTCCGCATGAGTGCATTCGATCTTGGCGTGTGTACAATAAGAACAGGGCAGTTCTCTGTTGCAGCGGATCTTGAAACCAGTTAGTTCTACATTGACAACGCGCACTGCCTGCAGCACAGGGAGGCACTAATCATACCTTTCGAGCACGACATGCATCACACTAATTGTTCGCATTAGTAAATTTTTATCAATGATATGAAGAATTAGGAACGCTGCTCACAGCTCTGCGAATAACTGTTTGGGGGTTGGCCGAGGATGATTCGGGCACCTCTTCAGGTCCGTCGTCAAGAGTGTCCTCATGGCCGCTACCATCTGGGTGGCTCTCGTCCATCTTCGTTAAGCAACCCTTGGCAAGGGTATCTGGTGCGCGAATCGTGGTATGGGGAATAGAGCTCATTGAAAGCACATTCGGGTGACGCGGGAGCCGTGCTAATTCCTGGCAAGAGAGGGAAAAGGATTCAGATGATTGTCGGAGGAGAGAAGTTCGGGCCCCGAAATATCAGTAACTTGCTGGCTCTGGCCTCTTCGCTCAACTAGGAAGCATCAGGACATGTTGCATCCTTCTATCGTTTTTTTATCGCTTTTTATTGTTATTCGCCTTTTTGGCAGTGTTTTCGGGGGCCGCGCGTCCCGTCCCAGGTTTTGATTTTGCGGCAGATGAATTTTGCCAAATTAGGAAATTAGCGGGTCAGGCTATTCATAACCATATCAACGGCTTTAGAAGCTTGTTTGGTGCCCGAATTGATGGACAAATACAGAGTACATGGCTACGTTCTAATTCAAAGCACGGTAAATAGCATTGTTACTTGAGGCCAGTCAAAATTAACATATCCCAGTACATTCAAAAAAAAATTTCCAACTGTTTTAAACAGTGCACTGAGACACGTCGACGTTTTTCCGCATCCGTTGACTTACTGCAACTGTTACTCTGTCACTGGGAAGACGGTGAAACGCTAAAGTGCATCGACGTTTCTCGTGACAAAATACTCCGGTGTCGGCTTTTTGTACAGGAAATCCGAATATAAACACAAGAGTATTAAACCTTGAAAGTTAGGCAAATATGCTATATATTAAAACACGTGCAAGAGTCAAAAACGCTTGCAGGGCGTCATCCCCTTTCATCCCACTTTCAAGACGCTAACTCAACTACCCTACTTACGGACACCCCCTATATCCGGACCATCTAAAAATCCCGTATTTCTCCCACTTTGTACAAAAATCAAAGCTTTATGTTATAAATAAATAGAAATAGATAAATACTTAGTAAAGCTAAAGTATCTTGATAGTTAAAAGTAAATAGTTTTTAACAATAAATAGAATATTTTAAAAAAAAAGTTCCTAAAGGTCTAAAGGTTTTTTTAATAGAATTAAGAATAGTTAAAGAGATTTAGTTTAATAATACCTTTAGTATAGTTAATTAGAACCTTATGTAGAAGGATCTAAGCCTAATAAATTTTAACTTTTATATACCTAAAAAAGTTATTCGGAATACTAAAGGTACTTAGTTAATTCCTATAAATCGGTTTTATATCTATAGTTTTTTTTACTTAATAAGGCATTTTTTTTTACTCTTATAGTGAACTTGAGGTAAAATATATAAAGGTATAGTCTTTCTTATTTATTATAATAACCTAGGAAATCTGTTAGTGACTAGTGTAGCCTAAATTAATATTATCTTAAAGTTATATATTTAGAAGTATAACCTTAAGCTTACTTCTATATAGCTAGAAATAAGGACCTTTAACCTATCTATAGCTTAAACTAACTTTTAAGATATAGTTATTATATTAATCTAGATTAAGAGATACTATATCTTAATAAGTATAACTAAGAAATGAAACTGCACAAAAGATGTGGCGCGCCATTGATGTTATCAATTGACACAAGATCATTACCTATATGTGGAATCTAAGTGTATATTTATTATAGATAATAACTATATAAGTGACCTCTTGTTTCTTAAAGGATTATTCTATTTATATTTTAAGATTAGTTTCTTATATAGCAATAACCTAATTATAGTAATCTTATTTAGTAGAAACATTAGGCTTTATATATACTAAGAATTAAGAATTAATAACTCTTATTTCTTATAACAAAATCTCTATATAACACTATAACTAAAGGTTATATAATAATATAAATAAGATAACTAGATTCTACTAGTAAAATGGATAAGAAAAGTATATAGGTTGTCTCTAAGACATTAGTAAAACTAGTAACTAAGCTAGTCTTACTTAAATAACCCCTAGATATCTAAAGCAGCTCCTAGATATCTCGAATAACCCCTAGATATCTAAAGCAGCTCCTAGATATCTAGAATAACCCCTAGATACCTAAAATAACCCCTAGATATCTAGAATAACTCCTAGATTCCAAAGATAAACCCTACATACTTTATAACCCCTAGATATCTAAGATATCTAGAAATAATCTGTTACAATATATCTTATAACCTTTTATATAAGAAGATAATATTTCCCTTATAGAGAAAGAATTATGATTATGAATATCAACACTTTTACCTCTACCTTTTACTCTTCTCTATCTTTCCCTTGACCATCGTGAATTTATATTCTTAGTGGTTATGAGCCCAGCTCGATAGAGAAGGACTTTATCTCTTACTTCCCCTTTTTTACCTTTAAGACTTGCTACAAAAAGTTAAAAAAGGATTTATTTATCCAAAAGCTCAACCTTATCAGGGGACAAACCACATTGATAAGGGAACTTTATGGAAGAACAACTCTAAGGCTACTACACCTCATACCCAGCAATCCATATTCAACGGAATAGAGGGATCGGCTTACCGGGCAAGTTACACACCAGCTATATTTTACGTCACTACAGCTCCGGACGGATAACCAACCCAACAACGCTCAGAAGGTCTATCGGTTACTTTAAGATCCAACCGATAAAGGATCTTTCTTCTTGCCTCCAGCTGGAATTGAACCCAAGACCTCTCAATTGGTAGTCAATCGATTGAGTTAATTTAGTAGTTGACTAGACTAACTGGTCTGCTGTCTGGCTGGTGAAAGCTTTGGTGGATTACGCCCATATATATCATAAAATCGACTTCCAACGCAACGCAAGCCAAATACAACAAACCCACATACTTTCAATATCTATTTTTCACAACAAATCCAACCATAACCTTCAATATCAAATCCAACCACTTCCTCATCTTTTAAAGATGGAAAGATCTATCAATATCCCCCGCCTTTCAGGTAGCTCTAACTACCTAGTTTGGGCAACCAGATTTGAGGCTTTACTTATAAGTAAAGATATAAACTCAAGTCTTATAACACCTCCTATAACTCCTGCTCAGCAGAAGTCTGATAACAAAACTTTAGCTTTTATGAAGCTGTTTTGTGAGGATGCCCTTTACGGGTTATAAAAGATTCAACTACAGGATTTGAAGCTTGGAAAAAACTGAAGGATCTATATGAACCTACAGGATTTACCAATGAATATCTTACTTGTAAGGAATTTTTCAATACCTCTTTAGACTCTTTTGATTCTATGGAGAGTTACCTAAATAAGGTAAAAGAGCTTACAGACGACCTATCCTCTAAGGATATGGGTTTACCAAAACAAGTTATTATAGCTTGGGTATTAAATAGTCTGGATAATAGTTATGAAGGCTTTATAACCAACGTAACACAAGCTCTTAGAAAAGATGCTGATTCTTATACTATAGAATCTCTTTTTGCAAATCTTATAGATGAAGCAAAAAGAAAAGGCTCTTCTACAGTCCTATATACTTCTTTTAGGCCTAAGAAACCTTGGAAGAAGATAAAAGGATTATATTGCACATATTGCAAACTAAAAACCATTTGGTTGAAGATTGCAACTTTTACATCCAAATAAGGCTCCAAAGTCCTGGAACCATAAGGATAAAGAAAGAATAGAAAGAAAGGCAAATAATAAGAAGAAGAAGCTTTATAGAGCACAGAAAGCTCTAATAGCTAGAAAGGCTATAATAGAAGAAGATTCTGATTCTGATATACAAGAAACAGTAGATAAAATCACTGAAGAACAAGAAGAAGATCAAGAAGATCAAGATCTTATAGATCTAGACTTTGAAGACGTAAGTAATTCCTACGCTTCTATATATATGACTTCTTCTAATAAGACTATAGGTTGTAATATAGCACCTATAGATAGAAATTCAGTTCTTTTCTGCTTAGATACAGCAGCTACTGTAAATATTATAAATAATAAATCTCTTTTATAAAGACTACATCTATAAACCATAATATAAAGGCACCTTATACACATGAACCTAATGGTATAATAGAAAGAGCTATAAGGACTATAACTAATAAAATAAGAGCTTTATTACTACAAGCTAACTTACCCTTATATCTATGGGGAGAAGCTGCCCTTACAGCAGTCGATTTATATAATATAACTCCTCATAAAGCTCTAGAATATAAAACACCATATGAAATAAGGAATAATATAAAACCTAACTTAGATAATATAACTACATTTGGATCTATATGTTATTATAAGAATAAAGATCCTAAGATAAAGAAGTTAGATAATAAAGCTATTAAAGCAATAGTGTTAAATTCTAGAAGCAATATATATAAAATATATGATTTTCAGAAGAAAACTACCTTTTGGACTAGAGATATAGTAGTTCTAGAAGATCAATTTATGCCTTCTCCTATAAATAATCCCCTACGTGACAATAACAGTGGAAGGGAAGCCTTGAATCTAGGAGAAATAGATAATAATAATAATAATAATAATAATAATAATAATAATAATAATAATAATAATAATAATAATAATAATAATAATAATAATAGTCCTATAACTAATAATTCCAAGATAGTAGTAGAAATTCCTAAGCTAGATAAGGAAAAGCTTAAAGAATATACTTGGGTAGCAGAACAAGAAAGCGCTTTATATACTATAAAAGACTGCCCTATAATTAAACCAATACTTTCCACTATAAATAATAAAGATAATCAAATAAATAGGTTTAATAAAGCTTTATATATCTTATCTATAAATACAATCGATGAACCCTCAACATATAAAAAGGCAATAAACTCTATATATAGAGATAATTGGATTCAAGCAATGGTTGAAGAGGTTAATAATCTTCATAAGATGAATACTTGGAATATACTTCCTCTACCTAATGGATATAAACCCTTAGGAGGAAGATGGGTATATAAATTAAAAACAGATATAGCGGAAAATCCTATAAAATATAAGGCTAGATGGGTAGTACAAGGGTATAACCAATATATAGGTATAGATTACCTAGAAACCTTTAGTACTACCTGTAAGCCAGAAAACTATAGAGCTATATTAATAATAGGCATAAAGCTAGGATGGTATTTTAGACAATATGATATCTCTAATGCTTTTGCCATGCAGATATAGATAAAGAAATATGGGTACAACTACCTACTGGATTTTCATATAACCATAACATAAATACCCTGGAATATACTAATAATATAGAAAAAGTCCTATACTGTAAGCTAAATAAAGCTCTATATGGACTAAAACAAAGCCCTAGACTTTGGTATAAATGGTTAAGATCTATAATAAATAAGATAGGCTTTAAAGAATCCCCTTATGATGAAGGAATCTTTATAGCAAATAATAAGAATATAAGAGCTATAATAGTATGTCACGTAGACGATATAATAATAACAGCTCAGTATGAAGAAGACATACGGTACTTTTATAAGGCTGTATATAAATATATAGAAATAAAGGACTTAGGAATTCCGCATACGTTTTTAGGGAACGAAATAACTATAAATAGAAAAGATAAGATCTTATATATACACCAAACAAAATATATAAATAAACTACTAGAAAAGTATAATAAAAAGGATATAAATCCTTATAATAACCCTATATTACCTTCTATAAAACTAAGGAAAAATATAGAACAAGCAACAAAAGAAGATATAACAAGATACCAACAAGAAGTAGGATCGCTACTATATGCTAGTTTAAAAACTAGGCCAGATATAACATATCCAGTTAATTTATGTGCTAGATATATGAGTAACCCATCTAGAGAACACTTTGTAGCTCTAGATAGAATATGGGGATATCTTAATAAATACCCTAGCCTTGGATTAATATATAACTGTAATATAGACCTACAGTTAATCTTATTTTCAGACTCTAATTGGGCTGGAGATCTAGATGATAGAATGTCTACAACTGGATATATAAGTACTTTTGGTTACTATAATATAATAAGTTGGAATAGTATAAAACAGAAAACAGTTGCTTTATCTACTTGTGAAGCTGAATATATGGCTCTATGTGAAGCTATAAAAGAATCTATATATCTATATAACTCTTTCTCTTATATATATAAAGAGTTAAATTTAGAGTTAACTCTTAATAAGCCTATTATATTAATAGATAATGAAGCAGCCCAAAGGATAACTGAAAATCCAGAACTGCATAAGAAAGCTAAACATATAGATATAAGATACCACTTTTCTAGACAAGCTGTTAATAATGAGTTAGTCTCTTTATATCATATATACACTGGAAATAATATAGCAGATATCTTTACTAAACCAGTTAATAAAGAAGTATTTAAATACTTTATAGAGACAATAAACTTAAATATAAAGGGGTTTTTACCTAAAGAAACTATAGATAATAAAGAATTACTTTCTAAAAGAAAGGTTAAACAGCTTATACACTAGGTTTCCCCTTATAATTTTTTTATTTTTTATAAAGGTTTTTCTATAACTATAACTATACAATTTTCCCTTAATAAAGGTTTTATAATAAATATTTTTTTATAAGTTACACTTTATAAGTATAACTTAAGGAGGAAACTAAGAATTAAGAATTAATAACTCTTATTTCTTATAACAAAATCTCTATTTAACACTATAACTAAAGGTTATATAATAATATAAGTGAGATAACTAGATTCTACTAGTAAAATGGATAAGAAAAGTATATAGGTTGTCTCTAAGACATTAATAAAACTAGTAACTAAGCTAGTCTTACTTAAATAACCCCTAGATATCTAAAGCAGCCCCTAGATATCTAGAATAACCCCTAGATATCTAAAGCAGCTCCTAGATATCTAGAATAACCCCTAGATACCTAAAATAACCCCTAGATATCTAGAATAACTCCTAGATTCCAAAGATAAACCCTACATACTTTATAACCCCTAGATATCTAAGATATCTAGAAATAATCTGTTACAATATATCTTATAACCTTTTATATAAGAAGATAATATTTCCCTTATAGAGAAAGAATTATGATCATGAATATCAACACTTTTACCTCTACCTTTTACTCTTCTCTATCTTTCCCTTGACCATCGTGAATTTATATTCTTAGTGAAGTTAATAATAATAATAATATAAATAATAATATAATAAAAGAAAACTATATCTATAATACCTATATAAAAGTAAATTTTACTACTAAAGGTGATAAAAATTCTAATAACTATAATAAGGAATATAAATATATAGAAAAAGTCTCTTTTAACCTCAATAGACCTATAACTTCTACTACTTATAATAAGTATAAATAGTTTGTTATTTTCTTAAAAAGAAAGTCTAGACTAATATCTATAAAGTTACTTAAATAAAGATAATAACAAAAGTTAATACTGCTGTTTTAAAGTATATAAATAAAAATGATATAGATAATAATAATATAAAAAACTTGAATATAAACAGAGGTCTAGAGTTTAATAATAATCTTATATATTATACTTATTTAATAAAAGGTATAAACTATAATATAAAAGTTCCTTATACTTATAAGCCTAATAGTATAATAGAAAGAGTAATAAGGATTATAACTAATAAAATAAAAGCTATATTACTATAAGCTAACTTATCTTTATACCTATAGAGAAAAACTACTCTAACTATAGTAGACTTATATAATATTACTCCTTATAAAGCTCTGAAATGTAAAACACCTTTTAATACAGCTAATAATAATAAACCTAACTTAAATAATATAACTATATTTAGATCTATATATTACTATAAGAATAAAAGTCTTAAAATAAAAAAGCTAGATAATAAAGCTATTTAGGTAATGGTACTTAACTCTAGAAGTAATATATATAAAATATATAACTTTTAAAAAAAACTAGCTTTTAGACTAAAGATATAGTAGTTTTTAAAAGTTAATTTATATTACCTTTTATAATTAATAATAATAGTAATATAACCCTATATAACAATAATAATAAAAAAGATACCTTAAATCTAGAAGGAAATAGTAACAATGATAATGATAATAATAATAATAATATAAAATCCAAGATAATAGTAGAAATTCCTAAGCTAGATAAGGAAAAGCTTAAAGACTACAACTAGATAATAGAATAAAAAAGCGCTTTATATACTATAAAAGACTACCTTATAATTAAACTAATATTTTATATTATAGATAAATATAATAATAAAATAAATAGGTTTAATAAAGCTTTATATATCTTATCTATAACTATAATAGAATACCCTATAACCTATAAAAAGGCTATAACCTCTATATTTAGAGATAATTAGATTTAAGTAATAGTTATAGAGGTTAATAATTTATATAATATAAATAGTTAGACTATACTTCTTTTAACTAAAGGAATAAAACCTTTAGAAGGAAGATAGATATATAAGTTAATAAGTAATATAGCTAGTAAGCCTATAAAATATAAGGCAAAATAGGTAGTATAAGGTTTTAACTAATATATAGGTATAGATTACCTAGAGACCTTTAGTACTACTAATAAACTAGAAAATTATAAAGCTATATTTATTATAGAAATAAGTTAGGTTACAAATTTAGGTAATATAATATATCGAATACTTTTTACTATACTAAATATAGATAAAGATATATAGGTATAAATATCTATTGTTTTTCTTATAATAATAATATAAATACCCTAGAATATATAGATAATCCTATAAATAGAAAACTGTACTATAAGCTAGATAAGTGTTGGAATGTCACCTGGGCGACATTCATACTTAAGGCCAATTGGGTCACGACCAAGTGGCGGGCCCCCTTTTTAGGTCGCTTAGAATAAGGCTTTATATAGATTAAAATAAATCCTTAGACTTTAGTATAAATAGTTAAGATCTATTATAAGTAAAATAGGCTTTAAAGAATTATCTTATAATAAAGGGATGTTTATAGCTAATAATAATAATATAAGGGCTAAAATAGTTTATTATATAGATAGTATAGAAATAGTAGTATCTAGTGTGAAGGGCTGGCTCCGCAGCGCGTTTAACTGGTGAAGTGCCTCTATTACTGTTTACTTCTAGCTGAGGAGTAAAAGGGAAAATAGGATGCGGTGTAGAAAGCTTTGCTTGGGATAAGGGGGTCGCGCGCCGGTGGGGCGCCGGTGGGGCGCCGAGGGGCCCTAGGGTTGCTCGGGCAAAGCCGGAGCTGGTCCATCGGGCATCAGCCCGTAACATTAGCCTCCCCCTCCGGTCCCCCGCCGGGTTCTCTTTGGCGTGTACGCCTGATTCCCGTCGTTATCCATAATGTCGCCATATAACTCCTCGTAAGCGTCAAGGGCTGCCAGTCCCTTGACTGCGTCAACTGGTTCCCATGTTGGGTCCGTGTAGCCCTTCCAGCTCACCAGTGCCTCTCTGGTCCTCCCCCTCCCTCTCCGTCTCCATCTCACAGCAAGTATACTGTCAACCTGGTATTCTTCCTCTCCATCTTGACCGACTATCGGCGGCGGCTGCTTATCGGCGCAGGACTGGTAGGGGAGCGGGTCCTCTGCCGCTCGCCATAGGAGGTCCACATGGAACCGGTTGTGAATCCGGCCCGGCATGTCTAACTCGACCATATGTGGGGACACCACTTTTGTAACCTTGTACTTATGGTGTAACCACGCAAGCTTCTTACTTGGTCGGGTGGTCACGTAGTTAGCTACTGATAGCCAGACTTTGTCGCCCACTAGATACCTCTCTGCTGGGGCGTGCTTCCTATTCGCAGCATCCTCTGCCCGGTGCTGGGCTGCTGCTATCGCGGCTTGGGCCAACTCCGTTGCTTCTTTCAGACGCCTGACCAGCTGGTCAGCCCCTCTCGTCTTACTGTCCATAGGCGGCGCTCCCTCGTCTTGGTCCTCTTTAACTGGCAGCGGGTCGACGTGATACCCATGCTCCAGGAAGAATGGCGATACCTCGGTAGTACTGCTGACCCTATTGTTGATCGCCAGCTGGGCACTGGGCAGCAGCTCTCCCCAGTCTTCCTGTGTGTAGCACACGTATGCGCGGAGGATAGACTAAATCTCCTGGTTAAACCGTTCTGTCCCTCCGTCGGTCTGTGGGTGGTAGGCGGTGCTTAGCTGCTGCTCTGTCCCTACCAGTTGACAGAAGCGCTTCCAGAAACGGCTCAGCTAATTACTTCCCCTATCGCTAACGATAGACTTTGGCATTCCATGGAACCTATAGTGGCTGCTAAGGAACCGCTGGGCACACGCTTCTGCCTCCATGGTCGTCATCTCTTCTAGCGTCACGGCCTTACTAAGCCTGTCCACAATCACCCACAGGTATCTGGCTTTAGTGCCTTTAGTGGGTGGTAGGTCTGTTATAAAGTCCATCAACAGTTCGCTGCATAGGCGGAGGGGCACCGGCAGGGGCTTAAGGAGCCCCCTCTTCAGTTGTCGCCACACATGTACTCCTCCACAGGTGTCACAGTTCCTGCAGAATCTCCTAACATCCTGGGACTGGCCTGGCCAGAAGAACCGTCTTCCCACTATCTCTAGGGTCCCGTTCCTCCCAGGGTGGCCCATCGTCTTAGAGTCGTGGCATCTCTATATGATCCTTGTGCGGAGTTCGTTGAGGGGGTCATCCGGTGTTCCCCCGCCAGGTACCCATAACCTCTCTCTGAATGTCAGGCGCTAAAGGTTGTCTAAGGCGCATTCAGCGATCTGTACTTTCAGGTGGAGTTCCGGTGGAAACCCTCTTATGCCCTCTTTTACAGCAGTGTACACACGCTGGTATATACAGTCTTCTCTAGCAGTCGTCTCCCATAGTTGCTGTAGCTCCTGATCGCTCTCAAACACTATAGGGGTTGACGCTATAGTCTTGTCTCCCTGGCTGGCACGTCCGACCCGGGGGGCAGCAGCTAGGGGTGGTCTTGGAAACACACGACTAGGGATCACTTGTATGACCCTTCCCTTCTCCCTTTCATCGTCCCATCCAGCTGGGGCATCTTGTTCCCTACACGACAGGGCGTCTGGGACTACAGCGTCCTTACCCGGCCGGTATTCAAGGTAAAAGTCGTACTATGCCAGTTCCTCTGCCCACCGGCTCTGCCTCTCTGTCAGGCGCTGCTTCTTCATGAAGTATTCTAGGCCTTTATGGTCTGTAAGGATCTTAAAGGTCTTCACACTGTGTAGCTCTGCTTGCCAAGCTTGTAGGCAGGAGAGCACTGCTAAGAGTTCCTTGTCATGGATTGGATAGTTATACTCGGCTGGGGATAGCTTCTGGGAGTAGAAGGCCACTAGGTGACCTTTACCCTCTTCATCGTTTTGTGTTAGGACGCCACCTAGGGCGAATCCTGAGCAGTCGGTCTCAACTGTTGTTTCGGCGTCAGGGTCAAACCTGCATAGCACCGGTTCCATCGCAAAGAGTCTCTTGATCTCTAGGAAGGCTGCCTCCTCTCGTTCAGACCATTGGAAAGCTACCCCTTTTCCCGTAAGTTTTGTGAGTGGCACAACTATCTCCACATAGTTAGGTATAAATATCCGATAGTAGTTAGCAAATCCCAAGAAGCTTCACACTCCTTTTACAGACTGGGGGGGAAGCCACTCCTTAATAGCTTTCAGCTTCTCTGGGTCACAGGAGATCCCTTCTCTAGCGGTGATAATAAACCCTACATACTTGACTTTCTTGACAGCGAATTCACACTTGGTGGGATCCAGGTGTAGCCCAGCTTCTGAGAGGGCACTGAGCACTTGGTACACCTTGGTTTCATGATCCTCCTTTGACCCATCTAAGTATATGAGTACGTCATCCATATACGCTGTAATAAAGTCGTCTAGGAATCGCTGTAGGGTGCTGTTGATGTATCGCTGGAAAGACGCTGGAGCGCCGGTGAGCCCAAAGGGGCACACTACCCATTCAAACAGCCCATATCTAGTTCAGAAAGCAGTCTTTTCTTGATCTCCTTTATATATCCTCATCTTATGGAATACAGCAACGACGTCAAGCTTCGTATACCACCTCGCTGCCCCTACGCATCGCAGCGTCTCTGATATAAGGGGTAGTAGGTAACGGTCTTTCTTCGTGATGGCGTTTAGGGCTCTATAATCAACATAGAAGCGAATACCCCCTCCAGGCTTCTTGACGAACAACACTAGGGCACCAGCGGCTGAGCTGCTAGCCCTGATAAATCCTTTGTCTAACAGGTCCTCTAAGGTTTTCTTAAGGACCAGTAGTTCTTCACGCGACATGTTGTATAGTGGTCCCCATGGCAGGGGCAGGTCTCGTCCGTCAGGTCCAGGTATTAGCGGAATCTTGTGGTCCATGCTGGGTCGGCTGGGGGGGAGCAGGTAAGCCTTCTTTGGATCAAAGAGGTCTGGAAAATCCCTTAAGATGTTGGCTGGGACATGGTCTTATAGGTTGACTTCCTTCTTCGGTTGGAGGGCCCTTTCGATATCCTTGAGGCTAATAGCTCTTATACCGGTGATCCCCTCTTCTATGCTATCTTGGCTCCCAAGCGTTCTAGCTACTCTTCAACATAACACCGCAAAGGCAGGTGCCTACGTCAATCATGCACTTCAAATCGCCTGTATTATTTCCGGTTCTTCCTGGTTCAAGAGGTATACCCAAACGTTTCCCTTGCCGTGGTAGATCTGGTGGTCCCCGGCTCGGTATATAACGTTATTCAGGATCATCCATAGTCTTCCTAGGTAGAGCTGTGGCTCTAGGTTCTTCACAACGTAGGCATATGTCTTCTGGGTGTACCTACTGATCTCCAGGGTCAGTGCTACTGTCCCTTCAGTGTAGGTAGGCGGTTTCCCTTCTTCAGAAAACCCTCAAAGAGGTCTTCTCTTACGGTCCACGTACGGTAGGCGGAGGCGGCAGGCTAGCTTCTGGTCTATCATCAAATATGCGTCGCAACCGCTGTCGACAAGGGGATAGATTAAACAGCCTCTATTTATTCAAGCTTAAATAGTGGCTGACCCCTTGATGGCAAGCAGGGCGTCCTGCAGCTGTTCCTATTCCTTAACCTCCTCCTTTGTTGCCTCTGGGGCCCGATTTCGCCCCAGAGCTATTCTTTTCCCGAGTCCTCAGTCTCAGAGGAGGAGCTGGGGCCCATCGATTCCTCAGACTCTGGCTCTTTCGGCTTCTTGGTTCGGGCAACCCTAGTGGGTTTTACTGACTTCTTCTTCTTCTTCTTATGCTTGTACGCCTTACGGCAGTTCATGGCAATATGGCCAACCTCGCCGCATTCAAAGCATTCTCGGTGGTCCAGGCGTTCGCTGGCTTCTGAGCCACTAGACCCCTTGCGGGACCTGGGTCTCCGCGGCTTTGGGGGAGCGGCAGCCGCTACTCTGACCGATCCGGTCATACAAGTATCCCCATCGCTGTCCTTCAAGGGCACCCAAGTGGTCCTCAGGTTCCTTCCCACACAGGCGCCTGTCGCCATCCTTTCCATCTTCCAGGCGACCCCCTGCACTCTAGATAGCCAGTTAGGGTAATTATCCAACGGTAGTTCAACCGACACAAGGCACTCTTTAAGTTTCTGGTTAAGGGCCGCCTCAAGGAAGGATATCTGGACAGCGTCGTGCCACTGGTTACCCCCTGCTTCCGCTAGGGTGCATTCAAACTTCAGAAGAAAGCTAGCCAGACTCTCATTATCTTTCTAGCGTAGGGTATGGATAGTAGCAATAGCGCGCGTCTGCATACTCAGGTCCAGATATGTCCGATCAAGGTACGCTAGGAAGTCTTCTGGCCTTCGTTGGCCGTCATTTCCCCCAGCTGCATAGAAGGTGGCTACCATCTGCTGGGGACCGGTGTCTAGGCACAAGTTGATCAAGTACCATAGCTCATGGTTCATAGAGTAGAAAGGTCGGTCTATTTCGATCTTATCTCTCATCTGCTACACCCAAGCCGGATACTCCCATCTCTTGCCGTTAAACTTCGGCGGGGATGGTAGCGGCTTTCTTCGGGGCTTCTCGCTAATGGTCGCCTGGGGGGTACTAGTTCCCAAGGTGGTTACATCCATCGCATTCGTCGTGTTCGTTCGGTAGTGCTCAAGCTCTACAGTGAGCTGCGCGATTCTTTCTTTTAGGGGCTCTACGGCCTCATTTACTAACTTCTGCAGTTAGGCTTCCATCGTTCTGTCAGCCATCATCGATCCGGTGGGAAGCCGCGCTCGACCCAGTGTCGTTCCGTTGTAGGCAAGCTAGAA
The DNA here is from genome assembly GCA_016807845.1 of Colletotrichum eleusines. Classification (NCBI taxonomy): domain Eukaryota; kingdom Fungi; phylum Ascomycota; class Sordariomycetes; order Glomerellales; family Glomerellaceae; genus Colletotrichum; species Colletotrichum eleusines. Next base: position 2,030,049 of record JADEZO010000010.1, on the reverse strand, counting down.
GTATATGAAGGGCTGGCTCCACAGCGCGTTTAACTGGTAAAGTGCCTCTATTACTGTTTACTTCTAGCTGAGGAGTAAAAGGGAAAATAGGATGCAGTGTAGAAAGCTTTGCTTGGGATAAGGGGGTCGCGCGCCGGTGGGGCGCCGGTGGGGCGCCGAGGGGCCCTAGGGTTGCTCGGGCAAAGCCGGAGCTGGTCCATCGGGCATCAGCCCGTAACATCTAGTAATAAAAAATAGATTATTTATATGACGCTATAAATAACGAATTATAGATATAAGACTTAGGAATTCTATAAACGTTTTTAGGGAATAAAATATATATAGATAATACTAAGAATTAAGAATTAATAACTCTTATTTCTTATAACAAAATCTTTATATCATACTATAACTAAAGGTTATATAATAATATAAATAAGATAACTAGATTCTACTAGTAAAATGGATAAGAAAAGTATATAGGTTGTCTCTAAGACATTAGTAAAACTAGTAACTAAGCTAGTCTTACTTAAATAACCCCTAGATATCTAAAGCAGCTCCTAGATATCTCGAATAACCCCTAGATATCTAAAGCAGCTCCTAGATATCTAGAATAACCCCTAGATACCTAAAATAACCCCTAGATATCTAGAATAACTCCTAGATTCCAAAGATAAACCCTAGATACTTTATAACCCCTAGACATCTAAGATATCTAAAAATAATCTATTACAATATATCTTATAACCTTTTATATAAGAAGATAATATTTCCCTTATAGAGAAAGAATTATGATTATGAATATCAACACTTTTACCTCTACCTTTTACTCTTCTCTATCTTTCCCTTGACCATCGTGAATTTATATTCTAAGTATAATAATAATGAGATCTTATATATATATTAAATAAAATATATAAGTAATATGTTAGGAAAATATAGTAAAAAGGAGATATATCCTTATAATATACCTATAGACCTTAATATAAAACTAAGGAAAAATATAGAATAAGTAACTAAAAAAGAAATAAATATATACTAATAAGAAGTAGGCTTTCTACTATTTACTAGTTTTAAAACTAGACTAGATATAATATATCTAATTAATATATATACTTACTATATAAGTAACCCCTTAAAGGAATATTTTAATACTTTAAATAAAATATAGGGATATCTTAATAAATACCCTAATCTAAGCCTTATATTTAACTATAGTATAGACTATTAGTTAGTAGTATTTTTAGATTTAAATTAGGCTAAAGATCCAGATAATAGAATATCTACTACTAGGTATATTAATACTTTTAGCTATTATAATATAATAAGTTAGAATAGTATAAAACAGAAAACAATTACTTTATCAACTTATAAAGCTAAATATATAGCTCTATATAAAGCTGTAAAAGAATCTATATACCTATATAACTCCTTTTTATATATATATAAAAATCTAGATATAGATTTACCTCTAGATAAGCCTATTATTTTAATAGACAATAAGGTGACTTAAAAGATAATAGAAAACCTAGAGTTATAGAAAAAAGCTAAGTATATTAATATTGATAATTATTTTTATAGGTAAGCTATTAATAAAGATAAAGTCTCTCTATATTATATATATACTCGAAATAATATAGTAGATATATTTACTAAGTCTATTAACAAAGAAATATTCAAATACTTTATAGAGACTATAAATCTAAATAATAAGAGGTTTTTACCTAAAAAAACTATAGATAATAAAGAGATACTATTTAAGAAGAAAGTCTTATAGTCTAAATACTAGGTTTCCCTTTACAAATCTTTTTTTATAATATAAAAACCTTTTTCTTTTTTTCCTTATATATAAGGTTTTTATTTTTAAGTTATAATATAACTATATATAACTTAAGGAGGAAACTAAGAATTAAAGAACTAATATCTTTATTTCTTCTAATATAATTTCTCCATATAACTCTATAATTAAAGGTCTTATAATAAAATATATATTACTACTAGATTCTCTCAGTTAGAAGGATTTAAATAGTATTTTTTTATATCTATAAGTATATCTATAACTAATTAATAAGCTAATATAAAAGTATAGACCTAAGAGACTAATACTAACGCTTATACCTATAGGTATATACCGGTGCTTAGTTACGCTTAGTTAACGCTTAGTTATACTTAGTTACACTTAGTTAACGCTTAGATACTTTTAGATATACTTTAATAACCCTAATAACTTTTAGACCCTTTATAAATATATTATATATACTAGAGATTTTCTCTTTATAAGATAGTTTCTAGATTATTATAGTTAATTTTATTTTTACCTTTTCTATCTATTTTTATTCTCTCTATTTTACTTTATAGCTATTCTTAATAACTCCTTATTATTTTTACTATTATCTATATATATTTTATTCTATAAAATATATATATAGAATTTCTAAGTCTTATATCTATAATTCTTTATTTATAACGTTATAGAAATAATCTATATCTTTATTACTAGGTGCTACTATTATTATATTATCTATATAATAAACTATTATAGCCCTTATATTATTATTATCAGCTAGAGAAATCCCTTTATTATAAGGTGATTCTTTAAAGCCTATTTTACTTATAATAGATCTTAACTATTTATACTAAAGTCTAAGGCTTTATTTTAATCTATATAAAGCCTTATTTAGCTTATAGTATAGTTTTTTATTTATAGGATTATGTTAGAATGTCACCTGGGCGACATTCATACTTAAGGCCAATTCCGTCACGACCAAGTGGCGGGCCCGCTTTTTAGGTCGCTTAGAGATTATCTATTTATTTTAGGGTATTTATTTTATTATTATAAGAAAAATTGTAGGTAATTAAACCTATATATCTTTATCTATATCGGTATAGTAAAAAGTATTAGATATATTATATTACCTAAAGGTAGGTCGCCAGAAGCTTAGCGACCAGTCGCCAAGACCCACGTCTTCTGTCACGAATACTATTACGGCCATCTACGCCCCCAGCGCTTGGTGGGCTGTCGTTGCCTGGAACTTGTTGGGTCGTAACAGATACCTGGCAGGGGTATTTAACTTCGGCCTGGTACCATTGTATAATTCGATATACTATACAGGTCTAATTTAGGGGAAAAGGCCATAATGTGCAAAGGGCTTTAAAATCACTTAATGTAAAACATCATGCAAGTACTTTTTGTCGTAATATACTATGTATCCCATCGGCTGCGGTTGGACCCCATAATCTTCAGACCCATTTTCACCTATATTTTCCCCTCACCTTAGTACGGTACAATAGCAGTACATCATTTACTCCCATGTTAATTTTGCTGCTTTCACCGCTACGTTCAACATTATCATATATGTTACGATGCCTTCTTCTGAATCTGAAGCCTCCGATGTCTCCGGCCTCTCTGTTGATAGCTTCCAGAGCTATATACCAGTTTCCGTAGTACTGGAGGACCTTTTGGCCCCGTGTAACCCCGACTGCACGCCGGAGAAGGTTGCCTAGACTATAACGTACCGTTATGTACCGATAGAGATTGTTGGCACCTTTGGCATAGTCTAAATACAGGTATATAGAGTATAGAGATATCCGTAAATAAACATCATTTGTGGGTCGCATAGATTGCATGCTTTTTTATGGGGTTTAACCGGAGCCTATCCCATCGGCCTCATGGGATAGGCCGTATTAATTGCGCGATGACAATTACGGATCCTCTTTTCTCGTCACATACTTAATACACCAAGTAGGTAGCAAAACTTTTTAAACTGACGAGGTTCCAGGCAAAAGAGTTCCTGTGAAGAGTTCGTGGCCAGTGTTTTTACTTATTGAAATTATGAAGCTCGCCAAGCTTTTTAGCATTGCTTTATTGACATCTACTGTCGCTTCATTTGCACCTAGGGCTACTTCACGGCTTGCCACCATTACGTCCAGAGGCATCAATGACAACGATATGATCCCTCCAGACGATAATGACATTGAACCTGTGAAATTGGCTCCAGGCTATGGCTTGCTGCCATATGTCTTAGACGAAGGCTGTATTTCGAGTTATGATTATCTCCACTCAAACTATCCCGGCCTAGAAGATGGTTGGTATTACGGAATGACATGTGCCGTGTCCGACCGCCCTGATTCTGAGATTGGTGAATTGAAATCAGGCGTCAGGCAGAAGGTCGGATGCACTCACGTTGGACTCGTTGTTGGTAAATATAACACGACAAGACAGACTTTTACAGGAAATTTTTTTGATGTAGTTTTGGACCCTGCCGACGATGGTTCAGGCTTCGAATGGTCTCTAAGAAAGTTTTGGTTTCGAGCCCCTCAAAAACAGCAGTAAGTAAACATGACTTGACATTTGAATTTTTAGAAAGTATATCTCACCCCCTTTTAGTCTTCTTTATCTAAAATCGACTACGAGAAAGAAAGCGAGAAATCCTGCGGCCTATAAATGGGGTAAAAAGAATACACACACATCTAACATCAAGGAAAACAGTACTAATATTGTCAATAGCTCAAGAGTGGGTACAGAAGGACCTAAGAAAATGGGGGAAGAATAGGAACTGTTTAACTTTTGCCAAAGGGCTTGAAGTGTTTTACCAGTAAGTCAAAGCATCCACTCATAGGCCACCCAAAAATACCTTCCAGCTACCCTATTTCTATCACACCTATACACTTTAAACTATTACTATTTTTCTAGCCTTCATTAAATCGTTTTATTTTTTTAGTATTACTTCTTCTATACTTATAAGCTAATATATAGAATTTAAAGTTAATTAGACACTGTTATAGGATAATAGTCGGCCGGTGACGCCTAGAGATATAGCGGAGAGGGACACCTAAGCGTCTAGTGGCCTAGCGGGGTAGATAAATATTGACCTATATTAAGTTTAGTGTAGTGTTTCAGTAGACAAGGCTATCTTATATAAGTACCTATAAGGTGGCTATTGCCTAGCTAAAGGCTAATAAAAGCTAGATTAAAGATTAGCTTTTATTTAATATAAGACCTATATTTAAAGTATTTACTATTAGTTATATAATACTATTATAATTTTAATCTTTTTTTATTTTTTTTAGTTTCATTATAATAAAAATATAAAATCTTTAGTAATAACCTTTTAAAATATAGGTAATATTTTACTTAATAGTTAAAGTTTTACTTAAAACCTTAACTATAGGGCTATTTTTATTTATTTTTAATAGCTAAAACTTAAAATAGTATTAATAAAATAACCTATAATTAAAAATCTTTAAAAACTATTCGTTAACTTTATGTAACGGGCTGGGCCCGAAGAAGCCTTGCTGGATATCGCGGCCAGGAAACACATCACCTTTGATCGGAGGCACGGAACCGCAACAACGTCAACCCGACGGCCTGTGCGCTCCTTCGCCCTGACCAGACCTGAGAAGCGGTGAACCTTTAGGGAGCTTTTCTCCTTTCTTCCCTAGCTTTAGATACTCGTACGTAGTCGCCATAGCTGGTTGCAATATACCTCGCCTTGGACCGTTATATTATCTAAAGCTCAAAAGAAGCACTAGAATTCTCTAGACTAGACGTGTGGTCCGCTAGTGAGAATTAATTAGGTACACTGTAGCTTAGGCCTTAGTGCAAGCCTTTACGCTACAACAGACCTAGAGAGGGAGGCTAGAGCGATATGCCTACACAGCTTAGTTATAAAAGGATTCCATCAACAAGAATAGCTGCCAGAAACGCTGTATCCTAGGTCTAATCAGATTAAGCTGATTAGCCTTGAAGGAGCTGAGAACGGTAGGCTGCGCATCAGCCTACATGCTTTGAAAGAGCTCAGGTTTCCCTATCTGGCCAGATATAGGAAGGATTTTCCCTGATCAAAGTAAGGCCTATAAGCAAGGACAAGAAGAGCCCCAATACAACTAGAGCAGTTAAGGGAGCTATAGACAAGATAGACGGCAACACAGAAGCCCAGCCATCTATGGGATCACAACAGTTACTCAAAGTGGTGAGCCAGCTAGCCACTCAACTGCACGAGATATAAACCTCACAAGCCAATGAATTGCAAGAGATACGAACTGCCCAGGCCAACGAGTGAGAGGCTCAACGGGAGCAGATACGCCTGCTGCAAGAAGCCCTCACAAGCATGAGGCAACCCATGACAACACCTACCTCGGTCACCACAACAAGCATACCAACGCCTGTCCCTGATCAGACCCCAAATACTGCAACCAGACAAAGAAAACACCAGATACCTAACCCCCCTAAGTTTGATAGGACATATAAGAACTTCTAACAATGGTTCCTAGAGATAAAAGGGAAGATCTACCTAGATAGGATGGCTTTCAACTATAACACCGACATCTTTGGATATATATACGCTTGACTTAAAGGGGCGGCCCAGACGATGGCCTTAGCCTACTACGCCCACAAGGGAACCGACGGAATGGAATCCCCTGACCAGTTTATGAGCTACCTAGAAAGCTGTTATGGAGACCCTAACACCCAAGCCTGAGCTTTGACTCGACTACACACAATTAAGCAGAAAACCCATGAGAGCTTTGCCTCCTTTCTACCTAGGTTTGAGAAGGAACTAGCTAAGAGTGGGGGTAGCGACTGGGCAGATAAAGTGAGGATCAACTACTTAGACAGAGCTATTAACAAGAGCCTTTGCAACGCCCTAATCAGTATAGTAGATATCCCAGACACATACTCAAAGTATACCAGGCTCCTTATAAAGATAGGCTCCCGGTTGGACAGTTGTAATTACTAGGAGAAGCAGGAGAAGTACAAACGGCGCCCTCCTACACCTGATCAGGCCAGGCCTAAGTTACCTGTAAGCTCTAAGGAGGACAAGATAGACTGGGAACCCACCAAGGTTACTAAGGTCCAGCACCCTAGGGGGCAGAAGGGCCCAGAGCATCGCCACAAGTTAAAAGAGGTCGACTGCTATAGCTGTGGCAAGATAGGCCACTTTGCAAGGGACTACCCAAAGAGACAAGAACCTTCAGAAGCCAAGAGATCAAAAGCAACAGAACCAAAGGCTAAGAAGTCTTCAGCTAAGAAATCAAAGTCCTCCCCAGAGACCGACACCGACTCCAGCTCTGGGGAATGGAGTGAAGCTAGGTCTGGCCAGACCTCAGACGACTTGGGAAAAGAGTAACTCCTGGCCAAAAGCGCGGCCAGGAGGACGCAAAGAAGGAATGGAGGCTAGTCAGAAAGACCATGGACAGTGACCCCTTTTTCATCAACATAGGAATTAACCAACTTGCCTATACCTATGCCCTTGTTGATTCGGGATGCCTTACCACTGCCACCATAAGTGAGGACTACGCCAAGAAGCTTTGTTTGCTGCATATCAAAATCAAGCCTAGAGCGCTTGAGACCGTTAACGGAATTATCCCTGACGCCATCACTACAGTTACGTATGGGGAAATCGATCTTGATGGTTATAAGAGAAGCCGCTTATTCTTCTACATTATCCCTGATCAGACTAAGGACGTTATCCTCGGCAAGACTTGGATGGTAGAGGACGACGTCACAATCCGTCCAGCCAGGAACCTGTTACATATTGGTGTGGCCAACCATACAGTCCACAGACGAGACCCAAGCCAGAAGGAAAATCGTTTATCTATCCGCCAGCAGATAGCCTTGGTTTTCATGGCCCTGATCAGGAGGGGAAGGAAGTTAAAGACTCAACAACCCCAACAGAGGACACAGATTTTCGCCATAAGTCTAACAGATATAACGAAAGCCTTAACGCCAAAAAAAAGGCCTAACGTTAAAGCCCTACTGCTAAAGGAATACCACCAGTTCTTGGACGTCTTTGACCCTGATCAGGCTGCTAAGTTACCACCGCACCGTGATGGTATTGACCACGAGATACCTTTAGAAAAAACGAAGAACGGCGCTGATCCTGAAGTCCCATGGGGACCACTGTATGGGATATCATGAGAAGAACTGATAGTCCTCCAGAAGACCCTTACTGAATACCTGGATAAAGGGTTCATAAGAGCTAGCAGCTTGCCAGCATCTGCTCCTGTATTGTTTGTAAGGAAACCAGGAGGAGGATTGAGGTTTTATGTAGATTACAGGGGCCTAAACAGCATCACTAGGAAGGACAGATATCCATTACCGCTGATCAATGAAACCCTAAGATCACTAGCATAAGCAAAATGGTTAACGAAACTAGACGTTATCGCCGCTTTTTATAAGATCCAAATCAAGGCTGGAGAAGAATAGAAGACAGCCTTCCGCATAAGGTACAGACTATTCAAGTGGCTGGTCACCCCCTTCGGCTTGACTGGTGCACCAGCTACATTCCAGCGTTATATCAACCATACCCTGCAAGGATACCTGGACGAGTTTTGCTCAGCATATATCGATGACATCCTGATCTACTCTAATGGATCATTAGCAGACCACCAGGACAAAGTCAAGAAGGTCCTGATTAGGTTAAGAGAAGCCGGCCTACAGATCGACATTAATAAATACGACTTCAAAGCAAAGAGCGTCAAGTACCTAGGATTTATTATTAAAGTCGGCCGAGGGATAAAAGTTGACCCTGAGAAGATTAAAGCGATATAACTATAGGAAACCCCTAAGTTAGTAAGAGGAGTATAATCCTTTATGGGATTCACCAACTATTACCGACAGTTTATTCCTCAGTTCTCAGCACTTACAAGGCCACTTATGGAACTAACTAAGAAAGACACCGCCTTCATATGGAGCAAGGAATGCCAGAAGGCCTTTGAAGAGCTCAAAACCCGCCTGATCAGTGCCCCAGTACTGGCACACTAGGACCCAGAACAGGAAACAATCCTAGAAACAGACTCCTCAGGATATATAGTAGGAGGCACTCTATCGCAAGTTAACGACGATGGACTCCTACGCCCTATAGCCTTCTTCTTAAAGAAGAACCTCCCTACAGAATGCAACTACCTAATCCATGATAAGGAGCTACTAGCTATAGTACGATGCCTAGAGCAGTGGGACACTGAGTTGAGGAGTGTAAAAGAGTTCACTATGGTGACCGATCACCTTAACCTTAAGTATTTTATAAAGAAGCAGAAGCTGAGCGAACGATAAGTCAGATAGGCCGAACTACTCTTGAAGTATAACTTCAAGATAAAGTACCGTCTAGGCAAGCTAGCTATAACGCTAGATACCCTCTTAAGGAGAGAACAAGACATGCCCTTTAACATAGAGGACACTAGGTTAAAGGGACGAGAACTCTAACTCCTCCAAGGATCAAAGAAAGCCTTACAAGTCAATAAAGCTGCCTTGACTAGACATGATCAGACTGCTACATCTGTAAAAGCAGGATTTACAAGTGGCGTAGACGCCAACGAAGAGGGGGATAACTCCCCAGAGGATAGGATGCCCCCAGAGAACCCATTTGGAGAAGAACCTCTAAAAGCCCTATGGGATACCGGCCTTTAGAACAACGCCCGATACTACCTAATCAGAGAGGCAGTGAAGAAAGGGACACAACAACTACCCTCAGCTTGGGGACTACCTATTATGTTGTCAGAATGCACTATAGACGACGAGAGAAGGCTGAAGTGGAGAGACCGAATTTGGATCCCGCACTATGAGCCTCTGCGGACCAAAATCATCCAAGTAATACACGACTCTACCCTATCTGGGCATCCAGGAAAGGATACGCTTAAGGCCTTGATCAGTCGGAGCTTCTACTGGCCAGGCTTATCGTAAGACGTTCAGAGGTTTGTGAAGAACTGTGACGTCTGCGGAAGGATAAACTTCTGGAGAGAGAAGAAATGAGGCTTACTAAAGCTACTCCTTATACTAGAGCGTATATGGGCTGAAATATCGCTCGACTTTGTGACCGACCTACCACTAACCAGGACATATAAACAAACCAACCTCCTGGTTATTACAGATAGGCTATCTAAGAATGTTGTCCTTAAGCCTATGAAGGAAATCTCGTTAGAAACCACTGCATCTACCCTACTTATAGGCCTAATCAGACACCATGGATTACCAAAGGCAATAGTCTCAGACCAAGGGACTCAGTTTGTTAGTCAAATATGGAAGCGTCTCTGCCAACTGTGTGGCGTAAAACAACGGCTGTCTATAGCCTATCACCCCAAGACAGATGGAGCAACTGAGAGGGCTAATCAAGTGGTTGAGACCTACCTAAGAGCATTCTATGCTTACGCCCAGGACGATTAGGATAAGCTGTCACCAGTAGCTATGATAGCAATTAACAACAGACCAGCTACTTCCACAGGAATCAGTCTATTCTTTTTCAGTTACGGATACAACATAGACCCGATCAGAGTCAAGGAGACACTTAGGACAGAGGGCACTACCCCTATCGCAAAAGCTGAGAATCTGGTACAGAAGATAAAAGATGCTACAGTATAGGCCCAGGCTGCCATGGCCACAGCGCAAGAAAAACAAGAGCACTATACAAACGCCCGTCGTTAACCCTCTGATCAGTTCAAACCAGGGGATAAGGTATAGCTACGGCTATCAAACGTTAGGACAGACCGGCCATCCAAGAAGCTTGACTGGGTTTGCGCCAAGTATACAGTCCTAGAGGCCGTTAGATCCCACGCATGCCGCCTAGATACACCACCTGGGATACATAACGTCTTCCATGTCTCACTCCTAAAACATGTAGGGGATGACCCTTTTCCATCTCAACAACAAGATGACAGACAACCTGCCGCCCTAACATCTAGGCCTGATCTGGAGTATAAGGTTAAGGAGATATTACAGATAAAGCGTAGAGGAAAGGGTTAGAGAGTTCTAGTAAAATGGACAGACTACGCCAAACCGACCTGGGAACCGCTAAGCAACCTCAAAGACACAGCAGCGTGGGCTGCCTTTCAACAGAAGGAGACCCCTATCCCTAGGAGAGGGAGAAGGGGGGTATTGTAACGGGCTAGGCCCAAAGAAGCCTTGCTGGATATCGCGGCCAGGAAACACATCACCTTTGATCGGAGGCATGGAACCGCAACAACGTCAACCCGACGGCCTGTGCGCTCCTTCGCCCTGACCAGACCTGAGAAGCGGTGAACCTTTAGGGAGCTTTTCTCCTTTCTTCCCTAGCTTTAGATACTCGTACGTAGTCGCCATAGCTGGTTGCAATATACCTCGCCTTGGACCGTTACATAGACGTATATAATATATTTTAGGTATATCTATAATTTATATAGGGGTTATAGCATGTAACGCTGTTTTACCGCTAAATCTCTCTACTAAAGTTAGCTAGACTTTTAGTCTATATTAGGATTATTCTTTCTTAACTATAGAATACTAAGTATAATATCTAGTTATCCTATTATTATAATATTAAAGACTAGTTGTTTATAATGGTTATAGGTAACTATAGAGAGGTATATAGTCTCTAATTTAATAGTTCCTTTACTATATATAACTATTTCTCTTTTAACGGTTTAAAGGGTGTATAGGCTATTCTTATATCGCTATTAAATATTCTGTTAATTTACTAGTCAGGGTGATATTAGGTTTACCTATACTCTACTGTCTATTATAACTTAATGTTACGACCCATTAGGCATAACCGGACCAGGGGGACAACCACGGGCACCTGGCGACTACAGGACAGGATATATGCAGAAATTACGGGAACATGAGGGATCGCCTGGAAACGGAGAAACTATGGTATAAGTCACGTGACGATAAGATAAGAGATTAGATCTGTACGCCAAGGATACAGAAGCCGTTCGCCGGGCGAACAGAAGCCGTACTCCCAAGATACGGATGCCGTCCTTTGAACGTACGGTATCAAGACAATAGGACTTATATATAGGATAGACTTGGGCCTGCCTAAGAACAGACTTCTATAGCTCTTTAGCAATCAACTTGTGATATATTCTCTGAATACCTTTTAGTATCCCTTTAGTGATTCATTAATAAGAAGCTATATAAGCTACCCTTACGACTTTTGACCATACGATTAATCACCAGGTGATCAACAGACCAGTAAGTCAATAATACTGTTACTAAGTATTAACCTTAGCTATACTATTAGTAGAAACCCTACTGTTAGATTACTGACCGTAACACTTTGATTGCTCTTATTAAGTAAGTTGACCTTGATATTTACCTAACAGTATTCCATGATGTCTACTCCTACCTCACACGCTGCTGCTCTAACCCTGGTTGCAACCGGACCAACTAATCAACAGCTGTTTGAAATAATTACCTAATTATGGGAAGAGAATCAGTAACTCCAAGCCCAGCTGTTGGCACCCAGGCCTGCTCCACCCCTATGGGCCAAGTACCCAGATCTTGAACCCTACGACGGGACCCTAGGAACTCTACGAGGATTCCTTACTTAAACCAAGGCCTACTTTAAGTTCTATAAAGATTCCTTCACGACTAAGGCTAATAAGGTGTTATACGCCGCTTTATTCTTGGAGAAGGACGCCTTAGCCTGGTTTAAACCTATAATATAGGACTACCTGGACAATGATAGAGAAAACCAAGAAGATGATACTAAAAAGATCTTTAGGAAGTTTAAGAACTTTAAGAAACAACTTAAAGAAGTCTTTGGTAGCCCTAATGAGGAACATGTAGCGGAACGAGAACTTATGACCCTTACTTAGAAAGGATCAGCTAGTAAATATACCGCTAAATTCCGATGTATCACCTTTAAACTAGAATAGGGAGATGAAGCCTTAATGGCCAAGTTCTATCAAGGACTTAAGGAAGACATTAAAGATGAACTTAGTTAAGACGACCGACTAGACGAATTCCATGAATTTATAGACAAGGCCGTCAAGATTGACAATCGACTGTACAAACGACGGCTTAAACGAAAAGGATAATAAATATGGCCTAATAGGGTTGGTGCCAACATCAGCCGGAAGTATAGACCAAAGATATCACAACAAGAAAACCGTGGCAGCACTGCCTATAGATATCACATAGGACCTATAGACGTCAGTGTTGCTAAAAGACAAGATAAACGCCTAATACAGGATCCTAACACTATTAAATGTTTTAATTATGAAAAAGTAGGACACTACACATGAGATTATAAGCAACCTAAGCGACTCTAAAACAAACCGCTACCTAAGCATGCTAGGAAAGCCAATATGGCCACTAAGGAAACACCACATAATCAACTCTCTTGGACCGCCTGTTATGACGACAACTGCCTGACACACCAAGACAGCAAAGAGCAAGCAGGATGGTACCCTAAGGGACCTTACTATAAGATTCTTGCGATAGTTAGGAAAACAGGAAAGAACTAAGTAACCAAGTCAAACAAACAAGACATCATTATAACCCTTCCTAAGAAAACCGTTGATAGTAACACCTTCTATACCAATAGAACGATAAATCAAATAATAGGGGAATATAACAAAAGTGTTCTGAGGAACCTTAAGAAAACACTTAAAAGTGTATAACAACAAGCAAGATACCTTTAGAACTAAGTAGGAAACAAGGAGGAGGCATAAGGCAAGCCTGCCAGACAAGTATAGATCTACCTATAACTCTATAAGGAACTTAGGAGACATATTAAGAACCAGGAGAAGTTAACCGACATATTGGAACTTCTAGAACTCACCTGATGGATATAGGCTGAAACCTAGAAAATCACTAGCCCATCTACCAAGATTGTGGCTATGGCCAGAAAGGTCACAAACTTCCCAGAACCCAGACTTCAGATGAAGAGTCCTAGTTAGAACCAAGATGACGACTTGTACACTGGAGAATCTCTTGACGAATTTATTCCACTAAGTAAGATAGAACGACAAGCAGCCAAACAACTGATGAAATTAAGGAACACTACAACCCCTACAGTGGATAAGACTGAGACTTGTTCTTAGCGTGTTCAAACATAGGCAGAAAACGTTTCCTTACCATCGGCTCAAGAAGACAACCTGCACAACACATATGAACCCTCGACCGCATTAACCTCTGTAAAAAACCTACTGATAAGGAAAGATAAGGCACCAGGGTTTAGAGAAATCAGGAAAGACACTAACGATCAGGAAGTCTGTTTCTATGGAACTCAGGACCTAGATTAAGACTATATACTAATTCTTGGAGTTAAGGAAACATCTATGTTTAGAGACAATAAACGATTAGATCCCGATCACCTTATATATTATGGTGTATTTTAGGCGGAATATATCTATAATAATTGTAAGAAACATGAGGAAAAGAAGGGACTGTTCTCTTTCTACCTATAGAGGCGGAATAAACAACTAATTCCTAAAATCCATACAGATCACAAATTAAGAATATAGGAAATTAGAGAATATCATAATAATTAGCTCAGTTTTCAGCCAAGCTTAAAGAAACCAATGGCTTATATACACAAGATAACTAAACATTGGTCTAACTATATATATAATAAATATATTCTACACTATAAAAGAAAAACACACGTATAGCGAACTTAGTTGTAAAAAGACGCTTCCACTAACAATAATGACGCCAAAAAACAGTCAAAAAACAACGAACGCTAACTATAACAGGACCACAGAAGGCGACATAGGGCAGGAAGTCCCTATATATAACAACCATAAACAACAACAATGCACACCTAATACTTAAATTCCAAATCAACGGACAGCCCACTTAAGTCATAGTAGACAGTAGAGTATAGGTAAACTTAATATTACCTTAACTAGTGAATCAATAAAACATTCCATGGCGATATAAGGACAACCTATACATCCTTTAAACTATTAAAAGAGAAATAGTTACGTATAGCAAAGGAACCATTGAATTAGAGACCGTATACCTCTCTATGGTTACCTATAACTATTATAAACAACTAGTCTTCAATATTACGGCAATAGGATAACTAGATGTTATACTTGGTATCCCATGGTTAAGAAAAAATAATCCCAATATAGACTGGAAGTCTGGCCAACTTTAGTAGAGAAATTCAGCGGTAAGGTAGCGTTATATGCCGTAACCCCTACATAAATCATAGACACAACCAAAATACGTTGTATACGTCTGAAGGATTAAACCTACCAAAGAAGAAGGATTTAGATCGATAAACTAAGAATAAAAAATAATAGAACGACTTTTAGTGATCCCTGAGATCTATAGAAAATACATAAAACTATTCACCAAAGAACTAGAAACAGGGTTACCAGAACATGGTCTACACGACCATAAAATTGAACTGCTACCTAGAATACACCCTAGGTTAGAACCGATCTATAACTTAAATAAGATAAAGCAAAAAACACTTAACAAATAGCTAGATAAAAATCTTAAGAAAGGATATATCAGACCATTAGACTTACCAACAGGATACCTAATCCTATTTATACCTAAAAAGAATAGGAAATTATGACTATATATTGACTATAGGCGACTTAACGATATCACTAAGAAAAATATATACCTATTACCACTTATCTCAAAGCTATAAGACCTCCTACACAAAGCCAAATGGTTTATGGCCCTTGATCTGAAAGGAGCCTACAACCTAATCTACATTAAAGAAGGAGACAAATAGAAAACAGTATTCCAAACACGACGAGGCTTATATGAGACGCTTGTTATGCCCTTTGGACTCACTAACACACCTGCAACATTCCAGACAATAATTAACCATATTCTCTGAGAAAATCTTAACATCTTTGTCGTCTGCTACCTTAACAACATCCTCATCTTTTCAAAAACGCTTAAAGATCACAAAAAACATGTATATTAGGTACTATAAAAACTTTAAGAAGTAAAACTACTAGTTAAACCAGAAAAGAGCAAATTCTATATATAGAAAGTTAACTACCTTGGATTTACTATTACACCAGGCGAAATCTGAATGCAAGAAAGGAAGATTCAGGCAGTCAGGGACTAGCCTACACCACAGAACATCAAAGATATATATTCCTTCTTAGGATTTATGAACTTCTATTAAAGATTCCTTAAGAACTACACAAGCTACATCAGAAGACTTTAAGAACTCATACATAAAAACACCGAATTTATATAGACAGAAGAATATAATAAATCCTTTGACAAGATCAAGAAGCTTATAACTTCTAAACCAGTTACTTAAATACCTGACCTAGATAAACCCTTCAAAGTTGAGACTGATGCCTCAGACTTTGCCATGGGCAGATAACTAGGACAATGAGACAAGGAAGGAAGACTCTATCCATGTGTATTCTACTCTAAAGCCTTCCATGGACCTGAATTGAACTATTAGATCCATAATAAAGAACTTATGGCTATTATTAAAGCATTCTGAGAATGGAGACCATACCTATTAGGAACTAAGCACTAAGTCCTGGTATACATAGACCATAAGAACCTCTCCTATTTTATAACCTTAAAGGTTCTTAACAAGAGATAAATCCGATGGTTAGAATTCCTTTTGGAATATAACTTCAAGATTATCTATAGGAAAGGTACTGAAAACGGAAGAGCGGACGCTTTCAGCAGAAGACCAGACCATAAGACCCCGGTACTAGAAGAAACATAAGTAATTCTCAAATACGATAATAATGGTGACATCATACCTTTACATAAACTTATTATGATCGGTAAATGTGTTAATACCAGCCCGACTGGCAAAATAACAGTAGACTAGATCTATAAGATATATGGCATAAAGGTATATGGACACCAAGGAGTTACTAAAACCTTTAAATAAATCAGATAACACTATGATCAGAAAGTCATACGTGAGGAAGTGGCTTCAGCAATCAAGGACTGCAAGATGTGCAAGAAGAGTAAAAACAGTCCTTATAAGCCATACAGGCAAATTTAACCACTACTAGTGCCACTAGAAGCATGGCACTTGATCTTATTAGACTTTATTGTCAAACTACTGAAGTCAAGAGAACCACTTATAAAAACCTATTATAACAGTGTTCTTATAATAGTTGATAGACTTATAAAGTACGCTTATTTTATCCTATACCTAGAGTCAAGTATAGCAGAAGACCTAGTGTATATATTTCTTAAGTATATCATTAGTAACCACGGATTGCCCAGGGAAATTGTGTCAGACAGAGACAAGCTGTTCACATCCAAGTTTTAGAAATCCCTGATCTTGCAACTTGGAACAGACCACAAATTATTAACATTATTTTATCTATAAACCGACAGATAAATAGAAAGAATTAATTAGATACTTGAATAGTATCTCTAATGCTATGTCAACTATAACCAAAATAATTAGGTACCTCTACTACCTTTAGCCTAATTCGCCTATAATAGTGCTATTGGAGAAAGCATACGACACTCACTATTCTACTTGAACTATGGATTTTAACCAACCGTATATAGAGAACCTTAACAAGGACCATGAGCCCTAAAAGCCGTAGCCAACTTTAATAAACTGCAAGAAATCTAAAACAAGGTCACCAAAGACCTTAAGTTTGTTAGACAATAAATAAAGAAATACTCTAACCAAGCAAGGATTAAGGGACCAACCTTTAAGGAGGGAGATAGCGTGTATCTTATCTGCCAAAACATTAAAACCAAGCGATTAAGTGACAAACTTAACTATAAAAAACTTAGACCCTTTAAAATCCTTAAGAAAGTCTTAAATATAAACTATAAACTTAACTTACTAGATATAATAAAGATCCACCCGGTATTCTATGTTATACTTCTTAAACCAGCACCGAAAGGATCCTATACTAAAGATCACATCATTATAGATATATATAAACCAGAATATAAAGTCGAACAAATCATCGACTAACATATAGAAAACAGAGAGGAGTAATATCTCATTAAATGGAAAAACTATAGACATGAGGATAACTCTTGGGAACCTGTCATGAACCTCCAGCACTGCCAGAAGCTGTTTAAACAGTTCTACTAGAACGACTTGGCATTAAGGGACCTAAGTCAGTAAACTCCTCCCTAATCCTAAACTCTAACCAGATAGGGTTGTTCTTAACGCCATTAGCCTGAAGATCGCTTACCATATAGCACTCATGAGTGTCTAACGCAGGAAGAACTTTATCACCCTTATCCAACTCCTGCATCCTATAAGCAAATATCTTAACATAACGCTCTTTTACTTTCTTATAAATCATGTAAATCTGTAATAAACGACCTGCTGCTTCTGCCACCTCAGCCTGAATGTGTGCTAGCTTCTTATAAAGATTAAGCAAGGTATTACTTGCCTGCTCCTCTTTTTCTTTTTATTCTTAACGCTGATCACTCAGCCTTTTCACTGAAATTCGTTAGCAAACGACTATTACTAGAACACCACGTAAAGAAAAAAACTTACAACTTAACGCCACCACTATTCCGTCGTAAGGACGCTTAAGGTTTTTATAACCTTAATACACTTTTACATCCTCTACCATACGACAAGGACGTTTTATATAGAAACAACAGGTATAAGGTATAACGTCGGATAAGCCAAAACAATTAAACATATCGTTATAAGCTGAATAAAGAATGGATTTTAAATCTTTTGATTTTTAAACGTAACCTAACATAGTGTTAGCACCATGGTGGAATAGGGACGCAAGCTTAACGACTCCCCAACCTAGGAGATACCACCTACTTATATTGGTCTAAAGACCAGACCTTATAAGGGGAGACCTGATGTTACAACCCGTTAGGCATAACCGGACCAGGGGGACAACCACAGGCACCTGGCGACTATAGGACAAGATATATATAGAAATTACGGGAACATGAGGGATTGCCTGGAAACAGAGAAACTATGGTATAAGTCACGTGACGATAAGATAAGAGATTAGATCTGTACGCCAAGGATACAGAAGCCGTTTGCCAGGCGAACAGAAGCCATACTCCCAAGATACAGATGTCGTCCTTTGAACGTACGGTATCAAGACAGTAGGACTTATATATAGGATAGACTTGGGCCTGCCTAAGAACAGACTTCTATAGCTCTTCAGCAATCAACTTATGATATATTCTCTAAATACCTTTCAGTATCCCTTTAGTGATTCATTAACAAGAAGCTATACAAGCTACCCTCACGACTTTTGACCACACGATTGATCACCGGGTGATCAGCAGACCAGTAAGCCAACAATACTGTTACTGAGTATCAACCTCAGCTATACTATTAGCGGAAACCCTACTGTCGGATTACTGACCGTAACACTTAAGTAGGCTGTCTATCAATTTAGACTTCAAGTATTAGGTGTATATTGTTGTTGTTTATGGTTGTTATGTATAGGGACTTTCTGCTCTATGTTGTCTTTTTTGGTCCTATTATAGTCGGCATTTGTTGTTTTTTAACTGTTTCTTAGTGTTATTATTATACTAAGAATTAAGAATTAATAACTCTTATTTCTTATAACAAAATCTCTATATAACACTATAACTAAAGGTTATATAATAATATAAATAAGATAACTAGATTCTACTAGTAAAATGGATAAGAAAAGTATATAGGTTGTCTCTAAGACATTAGTAAAACTAGTAACTAAGCTAGTCTTACTTAAATAACCCCTAGATATCTAAAGCAGCTCCTAGATATCTCGAATAACCCCTAGATATCTAAAGCAGCTCCTAGATATCTAGAATAACCCCTAGATACCTAAAGTAACCCCTAGATATCTAGAATAACTCCTAGATTCCAAAGATAAACCCTACATACTTTATAACCCCTAGATATCTAAGATATCTAAAAAATAATCTATTACAATATATCTTATAACCTTTTATATAAGAAGATAATATTTCCCTTATAGAGAAAGAATTATGATCATGAATATCAACACTTTTACCTCTACCTTTTACTCTTCTCTATCTTTCCCTTGACCATCGTGAATTTATATTCTTAGTATTATTAGTAGAAGCGTCCTTCTATAACTAGGTTTACTATACATGTGTTTTTCCTTTATAGTGTAAGATATATCTATTATATATATAGTTAGACTAATATTTAGTTATCTTATATATATAAGCTATTGGTTTCTTTAAGCTTGGCTGAAAGCTGAGCTAATTGTTACGGTATTCTTTAATTTCCTATATTTATAATTTATAATCTATATAGATTCTAGGAATTAGCTGTTTATTCCGTCTTTATAGGTAGAAAGAGAACAGTCCTTTTTCTTTCTTATGTTTCTTATAATTGTTATAGATATATTTCGTCTAGAATACACTATAATATATAAGGTAATTAGGATCTAATTATTTATTATCCCTGAATATAGATGTTTCCTTAATTTTAAGGATTGGTATATAGTCTTAATCTAGGTCTTAGGTTCTATAGAAACGGATTTCTTAATTATTAGTGTCCTTCCTGATTTCTCTAAACCCTAGTGCCTTGTCTTTTCTTGTTAATAGGTTTCTTATAGAGGTTAATACGGTCAGGGGTTTATATATATTATATAGGTCGTCTTTTTAGACTAATAGTAAAGAAACGTTTTCTACCTATATTTAAATATGGTAACAATAAGTCTTAGTCTTATTTAATATAGGGGTTATAGCGTTCTTTAATTCTATTAATTGTTTAGCTGTTTATTGTTCTATCTTACTTAATAGAATAAATTTGTTAAGGGACTCTCTAGTATATAAGTTGTTATCTTGGTTCTAGCTGGGGCTCTCTTTCGCCTAAAGTCTAGGTTTTAGGAAGTTTATGACCTTTCTAACTATAGCTATGATCCTGGTAGGTATACTAGTGATTCTCTAGGTTTTGGCCTATATCCATCAGGTGAATTCTAGAAGTTCTAGTGTATTAGTTAACTTTTCTTAGTTCTTAATATATCTCTTGAGTTTCTTATAGAGTTATAGGTAGATTTATATTTATCTAGCAGGCTTGCCTTGTGTCTCCTCCTTAATTTTTACTTGGTTCTAGAGGTATCTTCCTTATTATTATATATTCCTAAGTATTTTCTTAAGGTTCTTTGGGATATATTTGTTATATTTCCCTAGTACTTAATTTATTATTCTATTAGTATAAAATATGTCGCTATTAAAGGTTTTCTTATAAAGAATTATAATGGTTCTTATAGGTATTTTGATTAAAATACTTATAGATAGATCTCTTTTGTTTAAGATCCTTTGTTTATAGGAGTTATTATAAGCGTCTTTTTATTATTTTAAATGTTTATTAATTAGGTTAAGTTTTTATTAATTATAAGTGTTAAGTGGTTTTTTAAGTGTTTCTTAATAGGCTTTAATAAGTGTTATAATAACGGTTTTATTTTATTTATTTAACTTAATAACTTAGTTTTTTCCTATTTTCTTTGCTATTATAAGAATCTTATAGTAAGGTCTAAGCGACCTAAAAAGCGGGCCCGCCACTTGGTCGTGACGGAATTGGCCTTAAGTATGAATGTCGCCCAGGTGACATTCCAACAATATCTTTAGTTATATTCAAATTTTAATAGGCTATGGTATAATTATAAAAAGAAGAAGAAGCATGAAGTGGTGCACATGTGGGGGTGGTGTAGAAGTAGGGTATTAGAGTTACTGGGGCGGGGTACTCTAGTAGACGAACATCTGTAGAATCGGGCGCTGGATTTTGCAAAAGAAGAGGGCCTGGATTTAATGACTCAAGTTTTTATAGAGTATAGACCAAAAATTCAAGTTATCTGCCGGTACCTCGCGGCTTTGTTTCTGGTAAATATTCGCAGCTTGGAGCAGGAAGGAAGTATCCTTGAATACCTAGGTAAAACCGGATAGCTGCAACAAAAAGATAGATATGATGAATTATGAAAGTCGGAGATAGGATTTTCCGTTCCTCCTTGAGTTATGCGGCCCGAGGAGCGAAGTTTTGCCGGCATAGCACACAAAAATTTTGCTTGCCCCTCCGATTGCTTGACATTACCCCTCCACACCTCCAAACCCCTTGACCTGCGACGACGCTAAGACTGCCTACCTACTTCAATTGCAACAGAATACCTAGCCAACATGTCGAAGGGTAGCGTGTGCCTCGCGTACGTCCATCTATTCCTTGACTTCCGTAGAGAACTTAATTGATCCTAACGCAACGCGAATTAGATACTCAGGTGGTGTAGGTGATTCCCGAACGAAGCCAATGACACGAATATTATTGCTATAACGGGGTCATACTGACCATCCTGAAGCTTGACACCTCGACGATTCTCGCCTGGCTGCTTGACCAGCAGTATGAGGTCGTGTTAGTTTTCCGCTCCAATTGTACTGCTGGAGTCACCGTACTGATGTTACAAGCGCATACATCGCCAATGTCGGCCAGGAGGAGGACTGGGCTGCCGTCGAGAAGAAAGGTGAGTCACTGAAACCCCCAAAGCTTGCCGGGATCCCGTCTCTAACACCACTACACGCAGCGCTCCAGATGGGCGCCAAGAAGGTACTACCACATGGCCCGAACTACATTTGACTGCATTCTCATTACCTCGACACCAGATGATCATCGACGACCTCGAGCGCGAAATGGTTGAGTGAGTCAATCGCACTACTTATACGTCATCGCTTGAACTCGCTGACAGAGTGTGAAGGGACCTTTGCTTCAAGGCGGTCAGGTGCAACGCACAATACGAAGATACCTACCTGCTGGGTACCAGCTTGGCTCGTCCTGTCATTGCACGCGGCATGATGAGGGCTGCCGCTCGGGGTAAGGCGTGTCGAAGCATCAGACACGGATGGCATTGCTGACGATTTTCTCGGTAGAGGGTTGCCAGTATGTGTCGCACGGTTGCGTAAGTGTTGCATCGGCTATGGATACTACGCTCAGATGCTAACGGAGACGGAACAGACCGGCAAAGGAAACGACCAGGTCAGATTCGAACTCGCATTCTACACCATCAACCCCAGCATCAAGTGCATCAGCCCCTGGCGTCTGTCTGAGTTCACCAACCGCTTCCAAGTAAGTGCCAAGTTTGTCCACCCCGATCATGTTTCTCACTAACGTTGCCATCCAGGGCCGGAACGATCTTCTTGAATACGCCGCCCAGAAGAGTAAGACCAATTAATCTTAGTCCCGAACTTTGACGGCTAAGACAGCTCAGACATTCCCGTCTCTTCCACCAAGGCCAAGCCCTACTCCATGGATGCGAACCTCGCCCACTGCTCGTACGAGGCAAGTCTGTCTGTTCTCGGATGCCCAGACAAACATTGTTAACTTGCGACAGGCCGGCATGCTTGAGGACCCCGACGTCACCCCTCCTGAGGACATGTGGACTATGACTGTCTCCCCGCTTAAGGCTCCTGACACCCCCGCCCACATCACAATTCAGTTCGAGAAGGGTATCCCTGTCAAGGTTGTGACTCTTGAGTCCCAGCAGACCGTGACCGACTCCGTCGAGGTTTTCAAGCTCCTTAACGCGCTCGGAAAGGAGCATGGCATTGGCCGCATTGTACATCAATCCACTCCGCTGTCGCAAGCTCACGTGTACCTGTATCACAGGCTAATGGTACTAGGATATCGTTGAAAACCGCTTGATCGGCTTGAAGTCTAGGGGTTGCTACGGTGAGTCGCTCTGCCAGCATTCCTAGGTTTGTACTGACTCCTTTCAGACTCTCCCGCCATGACGATTCTTCGTGTGGCTCACATCGCGATTGAGGGCCTGTAAGTGCAACACATCCATTCACAGATTCTGAGCTGAGCTGACCCCGTATGTCAGTACTCTCGATGGCCGCATGAGGGC
The DNA here is from genome assembly GCA_016807845.1 of Colletotrichum eleusines. Lineage (NCBI taxonomy): Eukaryota > Fungi > Ascomycota > Sordariomycetes > Glomerellales > Glomerellaceae > Colletotrichum > Colletotrichum eleusines. Next base: position 2,006,550 of record JADEZO010000010.1, on the reverse strand, counting down.
TGCCCGCGATACGTTGGCCAAGCAATGGTCTAAGCTGCTCTATGATGGTCTTTACTACAGTCCGGAGAGAGCGTTCCTGCAGCGTACGTCGAACTGAATAGCGTGGTAGTAAATGAATGCTGACCTTTCATAGCAAGCCTCGACTTCGCACAAGAACGGGTAGGATTATCTCCCTGAATGAGATGGAACATGATACTGACTCTTCCAGGTTAATGGTGAAGTCCGCCTTCAGCTGTACAAGGGCAATGCCTACGTCCTTGGTCGTAGGTCTCCGGAGAAACTGTACTCTGAGGAGGATGCCTCCATGGACTCCCTCACTACTTTCGATCCCTCCGATGCGGTACGTTCTGAGTCATTATCGGAGTCAGAGAGAAGGTAATCGGCTAACGTATGCTTTCTAGACCGGCTTCATCGCGATCGAGTCCATCCGCCTCAAGAAGGTACGAGCTATCCCGTTTTGCTATCTGATTGTAATGCTAACATCATGTAGTATGGCCAACAGCTGGCTGAGGATGGTTACAAGTTCTGAGTCATGAGGTGATTAGAGTGTGTTTTGAAGAAAGAATCATCCCAGATAATGAATTATCGGCAAAAAATAATTAAAAAAAACAGTGACTGATCATCAAATTTGCGACTGATTACTGGGCGAAAACATTCTTGACTCGATAACTTGTGCTACTTTCACAGCAGCCAGTCTTTCCGTGTTCATCATGCCTGCATCAACTGGCATTGGGCGACAATGGGGCACTTCGCTCTAGGATTCCTTTCTGCCCAAAACTCGGCTAAGAAAACGGGAAATCCGATCAGGTTAAAACCTCAATTATCTGTTTCCATTTATTGAGCTCGACGTTGTTATGGCCTGACACTGAATGTAATCCCGGACAGTGAACTTCAAGCCATCGGGGGCCGTCGCCTTTGAGCTGACACTCGTTCATCCAGTTGTCGTATACTATATCCGTCTACTTTGCGTTGGGTGGGCTCTGGCCACGACCCTTCCAGCTCTGCTTCACGACCACGACACCTTGATTCGAGTTTGTGATAGTTTCCAGGGACCAGAATGACCAGTTTTCTGGATGAAGTGTTGTCTCTGTCCTGTCGGTAGAAGCCACGACCCTCCCCATTTTTCACTCTTCTTGACTGTTATACCCGTGCGTTCAAGGTAATTGTGTTGTGCGCGGAAAGAGAGCTTATCGACTTTCGCAGGTGTGTATCCTAGATCCTCACGGTTTTTCTCCTATTTCTCTTGTGTTAGTTAGTATTTGCCAGTGAAAGATGATCTCTGGACAAGGTAAGATTTTCTCATCTTCACACTTGAGGAAGGCTTATGAAGAAATCGCTTCTGCCGTGGTGATGAGTTGAACAAAATACTTGATCTCGTGACAGAGAAACTCTCTCTTAGTCGAGAGTATGGTCACGAAATCTCGACATTCTCAAGGACCTTCTGCCGACAGCATCGACAGAGTTGGGGCCAACCACATCTACCCGCGCTAGTCCTCTTTAGGCAACCGAAGACAGTGTCCATCCATGCAAACACAGCAGCCAGCTGATGGACCCCTTTTCCCCCCGCCTCCCATCTTATCTAATGCGCAGTACGAAAATAAGCTTACCAGCGCGGCGAACCGACTGAACCACCGGCCTCGGCATGCAACGGAGCCGGTGAGCGATCAACGGCGGCTTTCTGATCGACATACGGCCAGTCCTGTGGCCCTACCAGCCCTGCCTGCTGTAAGAAACCGGGGCGCCACCCACCAATCCCCCCAAAAACGGCAACCGTGCAGATCCCTCCAAACACCCGGATCGTACCATGGCCAGCATTCTCCGCCAAGCCATATCGGGCCTGTACACCGTCCTCGCCGTCTCCATCCTCGGCGCCTGGAGCCTCATCGTGCTGGCGGGTGTCGGCCTCACCGCCGTGGACGCGAATCCGGGCCTCCTCCAGCTCATCGCCCTGCCATCCCTGCTAACGTTCCTCGTCGCGAAACTCGTCGTCGCCGCGTCGCCGTCGCCCAACGCCGGCGTCGTCGCCGCACCTGCCAGACAGACCCCCGGACCTGGACCCCAGCCGCCGGGCAGCGCCAGTAGCGGCAGCGGTAGCGGCAGCGACAACCTCGCAACCTGGCTTGCGACGGCGGACCACGGCTCCCCGCACGGCGCGCTCGTCCTCCTCGTCTTCTCCGTGACGTGGCTCCTACACCTCGCGCGCGTCGTCTTCGCGCTCTTACTCGTGGTGCTGATGGGCGGCTTCATGGCCTTCGCCGCCACGCTCGACGCCGCGGGTGAGGATGGGAGGAGCGGCGGCGGAACGAGAGGCGGCCGGGTACTCTTCGACAATGACGACGAGGGCGCGCGCCAGAACATGACGATGGCGCTGGCTCGGTTCGAGGAGCAGGCTGGCGTGGGGGTCGGGGACTACCTCAAGGGGAACACGTGGATCGTGTTGCAGGTCTTTGCGGCGCTCTGGGCGGCTTTCGGACTGCTGGCGGCGTACGTCACTGCGCACGCATTCGGGGCGGCCCGCACGGTGCTGACGACGCCGCTGGAGGCGCGGGTGAGGGGGCCCGTTGGCGCGGGGTCCGGTGTGACCAGAGTGACCGGGGGACCGCCTCTTGTCGTCATCGCCGCGGAAAAGGAGAGGGTCGTCTTGCCTGTGGAGGCGCAAGCTGAGGAATGAGAGTGGAGGATCTCGACGGCCACTAGGCGTAGTAGAGCTCGACAAGGCCCTCTGAAGCCAACAGACCGGGGCCCGTCCTGCAGCCTTCCGTGGCCGAGCCGCCCGGGAGCAGGCCGGAGGGAGACGGGGCGCGAATGGGAGGGCGAGCTCCGGGTGGGTCTCGGGCTCGCCTGCCCGCGTGGTGGGGAAGCGAAAGCAAACGGGAAGGAGGAGCCAGCTGCACCTGGACCTGCACCGCACCTTCCTGCCTCACTCTGCAACATCCCCCCATTTTCCCTCTCCTTCCCGTTCTTTTCCCTTGTTCAGACCCTTCGCCGTCGCCTCCAAACAACTCTCAACCCGACAAAAAAGGGCAACCGTGGTGCAGTGGTTTAGCATTCCAGCCTCCCATGCAGGGAACCAGCTGGGGACCTGGGTTCGAACCCCGGCGGTTGCAGCCTCTTCCTTTTTTCTTTGCGCTCATCGCGAGCTGGGACAATAACATCCTTTCTTTTTTCGGCCCTCACTGCTTGCGGGCTGTATGAGGTATGTATGTATATGTATGTACGGCCACAGCCGTATGTCAGTGGGACTTGTCTGTGGCAGAACCGTCGAGCTTGTAACATGGCTGTGAATTGTAATCCCTGGAGTATGTAAACAAACCCCTTGGAAGGGGACGAAGGAGTGGCTTATGTATTACACACCTTCTGTGTCTGTCGTGTAGTGTCTGTCTATTGTGTATCAGTAGTCGCGTATCCCCGTGTATCTCATATCATCAAACCCGATCCTGATCCCAAGTTACACTCCTCGTCCCATTACGCCGCAAAACCTGGACGCCCCCTCCCCTCTTCAAGCAGCTCTCTCCAAGATCCAGCAAGCCTCGAATATCTTGTCCGTGATGGCGTCAATGTAGTCCCACTCGAACATGTCAAAGTGGTTCCCCTCTGTCATCAGGACCCTCTCAACGAAGCCGGGGCAGTACCCGTCCCACCCCAGCTTGTCGTCCTCGCGGTACACGTCCACCGAGCTGATGTTGCCCCCGCCCGTCGGCGACGGCACGTACTCCTTGGCCTTGATCAGGACGGCCCGCGGCGGCCTCTCCCACACCACCTCCGCCGTCTCCTTCTCGCGCTTGCTGCCGTAAAAGTCCCTCTCCATGCCCCCGTCGTCATCGTCGTCCCGGTCACCGACATGCCCGCTCAGCTTGTCGTTGTCGTCTTCGCCGCCGCCGCCCGCCAGCCTGGGTACCGTCACATCCGCCGCCCCGCACCGGGGGATCTTCCACGCCCCCACCATCCCGCCCGCCATCCTCATCGCCCGCCGCGCCAGCCGGAGGTTCTTCGTCTCGGGCTCCGGCCCCTCGACGAGCCGCCCGATCTTGACACGCAGCCCCTCGGGCCACACGGGGTACACGCTGTCGACGATGACCAGCCCGGCGATCTCAATGTCCTCGTCCTCGTCACCGAGCTGCCGCGCAATCTCCAGCGAAAGCATCCCGCCCAGGCTCCACCCTCCCAGCAGGATCCTCCTGCGGGGTTTGCCTCTTCCTCCTCCTCCTCCTTCTCTGCGCGCAGGCGGCGGAGGCGACCACGGAGCCTGCGCGGGGTAATCCGGGCTCTTGGTTACGGTGGTCCGGATCATCTGCAGGTACGTCGCGGCCATCTCGGGCAGGCCGCCGTCCCAGGGCACGCCCGAGTGGAAGCGCGGGTTCGCGATGCCGAAGACGGCGCGGCCGAGGGACCCGAGGCAGTGGTACGCGAACGTCGTGCCGCCGCCGTCGTGGATGAGGAAGAGCGGCGTCTGCGTCTCGTCCCGCGGCGAGGCGGGCTGGACGAGCTCGCACTCTTTGGGGGCCGGGTGGCACAGCATGGCTGCCGCTGCTGTCCCAGACTCAAGGATAATGCCGTGGTGAGTCGGATGAAAAATGTGGTCGTCGATGATCAAAAAGGCTCCCGGGTATGTGTGTGTGTGTGTGTACACGATGATCGGGCAGCGTGAGATATATTCAGAAAAGAAGAGATCTTTGCTGACGCACTAGAACGGGGAGAGTGAGAGAGCTGACCGAGGATGTGTGGGGTTCGCCGATCCTACCACACAGGAATGAACGGGTCTCTCGCCGCAACGTAATACGTGTCTAGAGTATCCACCCTCTTCAGAAAGGTGATGAACCGTGAGAGATGTTGTCAGTTGAAAACAGCAAACGAGGGACCGAAACATGGGCAGTTCTGGTTTCCAGGAGTGATTGGGATGGGGGGGGGGAAAGAGAGAGAAAGTGAGAGAAAGTGAGTGAGAAAAGGACCGAGAGCGGTGGGATGAGAGGGGTGAATGTGCGCGACGTCGCGTCGCTGCACTACGCCCCCCCCCCTCCGTCGGTCCCTTCCGCTTCGGCGTTCGGCAGTCATGGGGCTTTTCGGGGGTGAAGATCAGTCTAGGTTCGGAGCTGCTGATGTCAATGAATCATGCCCCGAGTCTGCTTAAGCTAAACTAATTCTCTTCGCCGACCGCGCATCCGGGGGGTTATCATTAGTGCTCGGAGAGAAAAACCTCTGAGCGAAGCAGCGCTGAGGCCGTGGGGAAAAATAAAAAATAAAGATCGTCATCGACATGCAATGGCTTGTGATTCCTGCTGAAACATTTGCGAGGACGGCAGCGGAACGAACGGCTCCAGAAAAGCACCGGATCAAACTGATGAATGCCGTCCCGCCAAAACGTCCAGACAGCTAGAGCAACGTCATTGATTAGACATTCATCGCCGTGCCACTCAAAGAAAGACGAGCGCATCCATGCAATCTAGTCCACACGGCTCGCCACGATGCAGCTTATGTGATTTTCCTTTTCCTCTTACCGCCAGAATCCGACGGCGCCTCCTCACCTCCCTGGTCGCTCGTCGCCCGTGACCCCTCCGGCTCATGTGCGGGGCTTGAACTTGAGCAACAGCTTCTGCCGCGGCTTCGCCGCCGAGTGCTGGTTCCTGTCGATCGAGTTCTCCGGCACCCCGTCCAGCTTGTTTCCGTCGGCGTCGGCGAGGTAGAAGTCGAACCGCGAGATGAACATGGCCGTGGTGACGGCGATCTCTAGCTTGGCGAACTGAGTGTGCCCCCCGGGTGGGACGGGTGTCAGCAATATATTCTCTTCCATGTTGTTTTTTTCTCGGCAAATAGAATTCGTGCAGATCGGCTTCCGCGAGAGGCTACAGGTTATGGAGATACCGCAACATGGGGGGGGGGGGGCAGAAAGAAGAAGAAGAAGCGGAAGAAGACGGAGAAGAAGAGACAGAGAACACAACAGACAGAAAAGCAGACTCACCCTCATGCCCAGACACGGGTGCCGGCCGGCACCCCAGCCGATGAAGGCGTGCGGGTCCTTCTTGTCCTCCTCCCGGCCGGGGAGGAACCGCCCCGGGTCCCACCGCAGCGGGTCCGTAAAGAATTCGGGGTTCATGTGCGTCGAGTCGAACTGGTAGACGGCGTACGCATCCCGCGGCAGCACCTCGCCCGTATTACCAATTGGCAGGTCCCTCCCGCTCCCGTTGTAGCGGAACCCGCAGCCCGAGATGGTGTGCCGGATCACCTCCTTGAGCCCGAGGTCGATGAGCGGGAACTCGGTCTCCCACTCGTCCATGGTCATGCCCGCGAGCACCTCCTCGGCCGACTGCTCCTCGGACCGCCGCCGCCGCGCAATCACCCCGTCAACCTCGCGCTGGAACTCGCCGTACCAGTGCGGGTCCCCGGCGAGGAAGCACAGCATGTACGACGCGTCGATGCCCGTGTTGATGAGCCCCGCGAACAGCGCGCCGACGAGGAACGCCACCATCTCTATGGTGCTGTCGCCGTTGTCCATGAGGAACTGCAGCGCGTCGTTGCCCGGCACCCCGCGCGCCTTGCGCTCCCGGATCACCCCCTCGAGGATCCGGTACATCCTGATGCCGCTGAGCACCCGCCAGAGGTGGCCCGCCGTCGGCATCCAGGGAAACATGACCTTGGTCGCCGTCGCCGCGCCGTCGATGCCCTCGAAGATGTGCAGCATCCGCCGCAGGAGCGCCGGGTCCTCGGCCACCTCGTCGCAGCCGACCATGCGCATCGTGAGCTGGAACACGAGGCCGTACATGTCCTCGAAGGGGTCGCTCGTGCCCCACTCGGACGACGGCCCGATGCGCGCCGCGAGGCCGTCCATCGTCTTCCGCGTGTCCGACACAAGGATGTGCAGGCGGTCGGAGAGGACGTCCTTGCGGAGGAGCCGGACGAGGGTCCGGCTGAACTTGGCGGTGAAGTCGTCATCCGAAGATCGTTCGCCGCTCGATAAGTCGATTTCCGGAGCGGCGTTGAGGAGCGCGCTGTACCTGTGGCCGCGTTAGTCCCCCAACGATTTTTTTTCTTTTTTTTCTTAACATCCCGCGCCACATTCTGTGAAAACAGTTCTACATGCATCCAGAGGAAATAGAAGTACAAAAGAAAGAGGGAAAAATAGGCCACAGAGAAAGAGCAAGCTTACTTACCCCTTTGAGAAATCCAAATCCCGGCTCTCGAAGAAGAGGCGCCGGCCCTCGGTGCCGCCAAGGCCGACGAGCCTCTTCTTTCCAAAGTAAAAGCTCCAGTTGCCCGACTTGGCCAACCGGCGGCCCTCTTCCAGGAAGTTGCCGCGGTCCGAGAAGAAGCGCGGCGTGCCGACGACGGGGTAGGTCTTGAATAGCGGCGGGGCGTTTCTGGGGAACGAGGGCCGGTTAACGAGGGCGCCGACGGCGTAGGCCAGAATGGTCAGGAGGAGGACCCAGACGCCCATCGGCCAGTCGTGCGGGCGCAGCACCGCGGAGGCTGCCGCGGCGAGGGACATAGTGATGTCTTCTTCTTTTCCCTTCCCCTTAAAGAGGTGGACACGGTTCGGGGGATCTCGTTTCGTGTTTTTGTTTCCCCTTCGCGGGTCGAGCGAAGAGGGGTGGGTGGGAGGTTCCAATTAGCTGGAGACTTAATGGGAGATGAGACGGAATCTCGAGTTAAGGGATAGAGTGGTGGTCCGTGGAACTACACTAGAGCACAAGACGAAGGAAGACAAAAGACGAGAAAGCTCGAGGAGAGGGGAGAGATGGCGGTGCGTATAATAATATGTGAGCGTAAGGGAGGGCCCGAAGGGTTCGAAACGTCTGGGGCAAAGCAGCGAGGATGAGGGGGCGGGGAGGGAGAGGGGGTCGAGCCGGCAACGTCAAGGGCCCTAACTTCCGACTGTGTTACCATCATTGTGTACCGATGCTACCTTGAGAGGGGCTGCCTCGACGACGTGTTATGTACGGAGTACTACGTACGTATCTCAAGTCAAGAGCCCATGTGGAAACCCGGGTCGGGATAGGGGAGATGGGCATCCCGGTCGGCTACAGCAACTCAAAAGCACGGGTGACGAGTGCTTGAGGGGGACCGCCTTGGTAACTAACCCAAGTCGCTGGCCGGAGCGTTGTATTCGCATGTTTCCGGACAGGGATCCGTCGGGACAGGACCCAAGAAGCCGGCAATACAGCTACAAAACAAGCCATGATTCAATCGTGATTCAATGTCTTGAGCGGGGAATTCCTCAGCAAATTCCAACCCAGCTTGACAATAGCTACTCCCTGATATAGCAAATCACCTATATACATGCTGAAAAATGGAACCCACTGCATGGGCTGGGAAAAGTCGTTTCCTATCTGTAGTAAACTAAAACCTTTATGAATTGGGCCTAAGGTTGGCTTGTTCTAAAACCTAGATCTAGTTTTCTACATATTGGGGCATGTTTGTTGGGCTAATTTAGTAGTACGTATGTAGGAAGTTTTTTTGCCAAGGAATTCCTCACCATAGAAATTAAATAACGATTTGGATAGATAACCACATCGAGAGAGAAAGAAGAAGAATCCTGTTAAATAGAGGTTGCAATTGCCCACGACCTTGTGAAACTACTACGGGTTTGTGTGAGGGATTCCCAAACGAGATTTTTAGCTTCACCTCACACCCTTCCACCCCCTTCCTTCGCTTAACCCACCCTCCATTTGATCCTTGGGTGTTGACGTCGGCGACTCAGAGGCTCGCGAATACGAACGGCCTTGATCCGGTAGGGTTGCGTTCGCTTTCCTCTGGCCCCGACGTTGGGGCTTCCAGGGTGTCAAGGTCTCCTCCCCCCCCAAAGCTCGGGAGACGATGCGCGGCATATGCGGTAGCCGAGCATTAAGCTTTTAGCATTCAAGGCCGCCATTGGAGGAAAAGGGGAGAGGCGGGGAAGAGGAGGTCCAGGGATTAGACAGTGGCATCCTAGAGGCCTTTGACTCGAACCGGATGATAGGCTCGAGCAGAAGATGGGGTGCCAACAAGAACAGCGAATCACTGGTTAAGCCATGCTGCAGAAGGGGGCGAACCGTCCCATCGTGTGTGGTTTGATGTACATCTTTGCTCTTCTTGGGCGGACAGTTCGGGCCAAGGTTAGGAGCGAGGTGGTTTTCTTTTTTTTTCTCTCTCCCTCGTAGGCTGTAACCCTGGGGCAAATTTGGCTTTGGATCCTTTTTTGTTTTTTGTTTATGTTCATATGCCAAAAACATATTGGGGGTCAGGTACTAACTGATACTGCGTGTATCTTTCATCTTTTTATACTTTTCCCAACAAGCGTACCCCGTCTGCATGCCACGCGTACCATAGACAGGGAGGACGGACGGGAAGCTGCCGCGTGCATTATTACATTCTCGCCCGAGATGGAAAAACCGCCGGGGTACTTGATAAGTGTCTGCGATGGTGGGGGGGTTCCTCGGATGGCGGACGCTCTCAAAGATTCCGGTGGCCTGGATTCCATGCGTTCAGGCGATGGCCATGAGACGGAAATCATGTACACCCCCTTTTCGGGACGCGGAGAAGCTACGGCATCTTCACCGGGCCCCCAATGCCATCAAACGAAGCAAATGGCCGGGCTAAAGAAAAAAAAAAGACAAGAAAAGAAAAACACAGTTCGCCAATTACGGGCACCGGGCCGTCCTCGCCAAAACCCATGCTCTCCAGCCCTCGATCCGCCCAGGTTCCCAGTCGAGACACCACCGTGTGTGCGCACGCGCGAGGCCATGGAGGCGAGCAAGCCGCCCAGAAATGTATACATCTAGAAAAGATACGGGGGGGGAAGAAAAAAAGGGTATCGTCTAACAATGCAAGCCACGCCACTCCAGATCCTCCCTCTCACTCTGTTGTAGGCCCGTCTTGATCCCATGCCACCGCGTCTTTTCCGTCCAGGATTTTAGCACAAAGTCCAACCCTTGGGTCTCTCCCCGTGTCAGCCAGCAGTCGCATGTCCTGCAACGCCCACAGCCTTCGACGGGCCGGCAAGAAAGCTCACTAGACAGCCTCCCAGTCCATAGCCTCGACCATGAAGTCATACTCGTCCTCATCCATCTCTTCGCCGCCGCCTACGCCCCCCGCTCCCGCTCCCCCGCCGACAGCCGCCTCCTCGGCGACCCTCCTCTCGGCAACCGCGTATCCAGCATCGAAACCGGCAAACACATACCTAAAAATCTTATCCAGATCGTAGCTCTCCAACGGCGCTGTCCCAGCCCTTTCCCGCCCCGCTTCCCCGTTCGCCCTCGCCCTGGCGCCCTCTTCGGCGTACTTCCACCGGTTCCTCAGCTCCTTCGCTCTCAACAGGTGGAACAGCACCTCGCCCGTCCCCAGCGCCCCGTGAAGGGGGTTGTCCGCCCTCTCCAGCGCCGTGATCACGTTGTGGTGGTACGTGTGAGTACCCTGGTGCGCGAAACTGCCGTCCGCGCGCCCGTCCCGCGAGACCGTGATCCCAAACACACCCATCAGGTGCACCAGCGCCCGCTCCAGCAGCATGTAGTACTCGTAAAAGTCGAGTTTGAACATGAGCTCCGCCTCCTCGGCGTCCGTCTCGCCCCCGTACAGCGGGTCCCCCGGCCGGGCTATGGCGTGGTGGTATCCGTGGCTCAGGTACGGGAGCTTCCACTTGAGCCGGCGCACGATCTGTATGTACCGCTTAAACTCCTGCTGCGCCGTCAGCCCGTCGTGGGGGGCGGCGGCGGCGTCGCTGTTCTTCGTGGCGCCGCCGGCGGGCGCTGAGGCGGGGGTGGTCATGTTCGCGCCGGGGCGAAAGGAGCTGTCGCTCTTGGCTGGCGACGGAGGCCGTGGTACCGCCGGGGTGATGACCGAGGACGCGGCCTGGTACGTCCGCGGTCGGTATGCGGAGCATGACGAATTATGGAATTGTTGGGCTTTGCCCCTGGAAGCCCAGATGGAGTCGCCCAAGCCCTTCTTGGACTTGATCATTGTGGTCGGTTCGGACGTGTGGATTGTGGGGGAGAAGGGACGTAACGTTCGGAGTCGATGCCGGGACGGAAAAGCAAGAGGTTGTAATGACTGTATCTTGATCTCTCTGACTGGCGCTGCCGTTGGGAGGGGTTCGTCGGACTGGGCGAAATGAGGGATCGGTTCTTGAACAGAAACTAGGTAGTGACCGGATCAACGTTCAAGGAAGAATGCGGGAAAGCGATACAAAATGATGGTCGAAGGAATGCCAGGCACAATGTCTCAGGCAGAAGGAAGTAACAAAAAAGAAGGGACGAACGGCCTCCGTGTTGCTCTGCCGAGACTCGTAAGCTGCCGGTTCGTGTTGGTCCGTTTGCACATCTGGCCAGCAGACCAAAAGGATGGATAGATGGATGGATGGAATATTCTACAGTAGGTACATAGTAGTAGGCAGGTAGGTATGTCAAGATGAAAGAGAGTTAGTTGTTGGTGGGGGGATAGCACAGATCCCGGCGGCTCAGTGGGCGGGAGCCTAGGGAAGGCGGCCGCCCCTCCGGCGGTATGATGCAGCTACACTGACAGGAGGAAAGGCGGGCGGGTAGGTCTTAGACACATTAGGTACCTAGGTAGGTACGTACCTATAGACGTTTCATCATCTCCTACTGCCTATCTGGTTGTCTGGCACCTGGGTACCTTACCTCACTAGAACAAGACCCGCCAGTCGCCAAAGTCATCGCGCATCATCACAGTCGTGTGTACAAACTGCCTGCCCTTGGGCCTGTATTGCTATGTCGAAATCGTACTTGTACGCATTCCTAGGGATATACAACTTCAACAATGGCCCCTCGTCAATACTCGCAATAGATAACATAACCCGCCAACGCCGGTCACAATGACTCTACTCATCCAAGAACGCCTTCGTCAGCCGGCCGGCTTCTACGCCTTCTTCGTCGCCTTGGCCGTGCCGATATGGGTATTATGAACCTGTTGCACATCGTTAGCATCCTGCCCCCCAACAATACCCTCTTGGTCGTCGCCGCCGCAAAACTCACCTTTGTAGCAAAACGCAAACTCGTCACCGTCTCCTTGAGGTGAGCCTCCAGCGGGCTGACCATCACAAACATAAGTGTCTTGCTGTTGCCCCCGAGCGAGTACTGCAACAAGTGCGTCAGTTTCGAATTGCGGTACGGGATGTGCCCGCTCTTCTTGCCCAGCGCCTCAATCACGTCCCCGAGGCACGACAGAGACTTGTTGATGTTCTGTGTCTCCCTCATTCTGGCGCCCTCGGCTTGCGAGTGCTTGAGGCGCTCCGAACCAGCAAGGTCCACCAGGTTCAGCGTGCCCTCGCACCGCTCTCCCGTTGCCGAGTTGAACCCCGACAGCTTCAGGATGAAGACGCTGTGCGACCGCGACGACCGCTCGTTGGCCTTGGTTGCCGCCACCGACCGGTTGTTCTGTGCCTCGGCAAGCATCACCTCCACCGTGTCGGCAGAGTCCAGAGAGACCGTCTTGCAGTTGAGCACCGAAGTCTGCTTGCGCACTTCGTCGTGTCGGATCTCGAGCTTGCGCACCTTGCCGCCGTCCGACTCGCGGCCGTTGGGCGTCAACAGGTCGTTGAGTTCCTCGTTGTACACTTCGATGAAGGAGCCCTCCATCTTGTACGTCCACTGCTTCTCCTTGAGCTTCGTCACCGTGTCGTAGATCATGTGCGTTGCTCGGGGGATCATGCCGTCCGCCGAAGACATGGTGTGCGTCTTACCAGATCCCGTCTGGCCGTAGCAAAAGATGCACACGTTGTATCCGTCGAGGGCGCTCTGCACCAGCTGCGAGATCTCATCAAACACGTCCTGGTTCTGCGCGGCCGGGTCAAAGACGCGGTCGAACTCGAAGTTGATGTTCTTCGTCGAAACCTCGCCAAAGCTGTTGACCTCCTGTGTCTGCAGCGCAATCTCGGCCGACGTCTTCTCGTCCGGGAACGTCACCTTTGCAGGGGTGCCCTCCGACTCGCTCAGCACAGGGCGTACTCTGCACATGACGCGGATGTTGCCCTTGAGCTCCTGGTACTTGTTGAAGAGGACCCGGCGTTCCATCTCTTCCTTGATGAGCTTCTCCCTGGCCACCTCCGCCGCCTTGAGCGCTTCCTGCAATTTTGCTTCCATGTTGGCGAACGAGTCCGACTGCGCCTTGCTGTCCGACTCGAGGAACTCGACGTGTGACTTGAGAGAGTTGATCTTGGCCTCCAGAGTGACGTTGGAGGCGCCGAGCTCCGAGATGCTTGCTTCGAGGCCCTTCTTCAATGTTCGTTCGCGGTCCAGGTCGCTCTTGAGCGTCTCCACCACTGCCCTCAGGTCCGCGGCTTCTCTGTCCTTCTTCTCCAAGGTAGCGTGGAGGTCTTGCTGCTCGTGTCCGAGTTTCATGCGGAGATCCTGGATCTCCCTCGTCTTTAGGTTGCGCTCCTCGTCGAGCTCGGCCTTGAAGTGGCGCTCGAGGGCGTCCAAAGCCTCCCGGTGGCTCTTTTCCGTCCTCTGCGTCTCCTCCTTGAGCTCGCGTCGCAACTCATCGAGTTCATGACGATGCTTCCGGGCCTCGTCTTCGAGCTCATACCTTTGGCTCCGCTTCGCCGTCTCGGACTCGATCGTCAGCTTCTGCATCTGGTCGCGCATGCTGTCGATCTCATTTTGCAGGTTGCCGTTCCGGTCCTCGAGCTTGTCTCGTTCCGTTTCGAGTTCCGATACTGTGCTATGTCAGCCCGTCTTCCATTTTGCAGCCGACTCGTCCGAACCCACTTCTCTTCTTATACATCTCTACTCTCTCGTCCATCAACTCCTTGTCAGATAACATGACATTCATCGACTCCTTGACCTGCTTGAACTTCGAGTCAAGCTCAGCCACTTTGTCCTCAACGTCCCAGCCTATAAATTGAGTCAAGTTAGAACCTTTTGTCAAGAAGTACGGTCTCCGAGGAGAAGGGGATCTAGCCGGCGATCTGGAATCCTTGATCGTTATGATTGTTTCTTCCAGTCTTTCTATCACGGCTCTCGCTCGCTTAGTGTCTGGCGAAGGCGTGACAGGATCGGTCATGTGACTGGCCTGCCTTTTCTTCGGCGACATTTCTGGCGGTCTCATGAAAGAATTCCGTGATGCCCGCATAGTGACTTGTGCGGTGCTCGCTGGCATCGACAGGGAACTGACGCTGTTTGCCCGGCTGAAAACCACTTGATCTTCATCTTGTGTGGAGGTTGTGCTGGTGTCGTCCTTGATGGATAGTGCACCGAACTGGCTGCTAAGAGAAACTTCTCTTTGCGAATTCATTCGCGATGTGCGTTTGGCAACCTTGGTCTTGCTGGGCTGGAAATCAAAGGGTCGCAGAAAGTTCAGTTGCTGGGAATGCAAGGCCGTACCGTGCTGTTGTTCTATTGGTCCATCGAACTCTTCCTCCGATCGATGACCGTATGCCGTTCGTGGTCTCGCGTGCAGGTTCGTGTTTCGGGTGCGAGGCTGTCCGTGTACAGATTTTGAATGAGCAAGGGACGATTTAGAGCGCTCATGGCCCCTAGGGCCGACACTGGCGGAAAAGCCCACGCCGGTATTGTATCGTGAGGTCGCTGGTGCATTTCGAGGTCTGATATTGCTCGGGTCCTTGAGCTGCAACGAGTCAGCGTATGCACGAAAGACGTTCAATTATGAGCGAGCATCGGGCGGTACACAATGCAGCCCATCCCTGTCACCAGTGTCGTCGTCGCAGTCGATGGTCCGATGGAATTCGTCGTCTCGCACCTCGGCGTCTAGAAGAAGGTGGATACCCCTGTACGCGCTGTCGCTGCCATCCTGCAGCCCCAGCCACATCTGCAGCTTGCCCGAAACACTGCGCAGATATGTCGAAGGACATGCTGATGGATAGCTTGGACGGCGAGAGCGAGGTCGATGCAGGGCGCATCCTCCATCAGGTTCTTCCGAACCGCCATGGTCATAGCGGAGCGAGAAGGCAACGAGGAGCCTTTGGAGCATGTATAATGGAGATATGTTTCGAAAAGCCGACCGCAGAATGATTCGCAAAGTGCGGGATATATGCCCCGCAACCCAGAGGACAGTCCGTATGGCGTCGACGCATGGAAGAGTGCTGGGCGGCGGGGTCGACTCGGAGGCCATCTTCATGAACTCGACGTGGTGTTTGGGGATAAGGTACGAAGTGGAAAGGACCTAAGGGAACCTACCTCTGCCAGTGTGTGTCCCTTGATGGAGCGCGATCTGGCGATGCTGGAGGCACCTGCCGCGGCTGTGGAGGACTTTGTCGGGTATTCGCCTGCCTTCTCTGCGAGAGTCTTCCTCTCGACGATGGACTTCTGATACTTGGAGGCCGGCAACTCAGCTGTGGAAGGGGCAGTCAGCAGCCGCCACCATTCCCATCGTCGCTCAGGAAGAAAGAACCAACCTGGCTTGGGGACATCGCGCTTCATGGCGCCGTTGAGCGAGCCGATCTTGGTTCCGGGTGGCGGTATCAAGGACGGGTGCGCGCGCGCGTTGTGCTGTGATTCGTTCATTTCGGAGAGGCCGATGCCAGAAGAGATGGTTCCCGGCCGCGGCAGGTGGCTCGTAGGCCGCATAACAGAGGAACGGAAGTGGTGTTGCTGTCAAGATGAATGTCAGTTACCTGGATGGCAGCAACTTCACGCACTCGGAGCTCGTACGACGGGGTCGCGCAAGCTTCCGGGCCCTCCCAAAGACACCAGGCACAGTAGAACGTACTGTATTCTCCGCGGTGTCCATGTTAAGAATGCTATCGAAGCGATGAGCAATAGCGGGAATGATGATGTGGGACACGAGGAGCAGCGCTCCAGTTCTGGAGGTGGTAGGAGACGGCGTTGTGAAGTTGGAGCAGGCCTTCAGCAACAGCAGCAGAATCGCAAAAAAGCCCACATCTATGATTGAATATGGGGAGGGGTGTGGATTATGGCTCCTTGGGCTTTGTTTGCTGCGCTTCCCGATTGGGGGCGTGAACGAGGTGGACAGGGTCTGAGTGTTTACCATCAAGTGTACACACGTCGCATCCGCCGGGTGGTGGTAGAGTTGCTGGGGCAACACAAGCGGGTGGGTTGCTGACATAATTGCGTGCGACTGAAGTGTCTTACGTAATGCGGCTGACCGTCCACCTTTCCCCATGTGTCATATTGCGCATGTTGCCTCAGGCTCAAACATTATATCCCATCCTAGGTGAGTGCTCAGGCGCCTAGGTAGTAGCTCACGATAAACCTTTAATCCAATTAGGAAGGCGGTCAGCAAAGAAACACCTACCGTCTTTCTCTCGTCGCCAGCACAGACAGTAATTAAGTCAGGCACAAAAAGCGTGGCCTTTTTCACATGTCACTGCTGCCCACACCACCGTGCCATGACGACGTTGGGAAGCTCATTCGCCAAGTCAATTTTTGTGTCTCGCTAATCCCCCCCCCCCACGGAGAGAGAGGAATTTCGTGCCAGGAGACGAACAAGAGCTCCGTGACACGAGCAGCGCTCCCGACTCTCATTGAAATTCCTCAGCTCTCGGCCTCGTTCCCAACTCCTCGTATTGCTGCTGACCTGCATCTCACCTCATCCCGTCCTGCCCGTCCTTCCCCTCCTTCCTTTGGATTGACTACCAACCCCTCACCAGCCTATCCCTTCTTATCCCACATTGCGAACGGAGCCTCATGTCGCGGTGATCATCCGTCCAGCACCGACTTACACGAGTCTCACCTCCCGCATCGACCAGCTCGCGGACATCCCACCACTGCCAAATTCACGATGGAAAAGTTTAGTCAGTTCCGTGACAAAGGTGAGCATCATTATCATCATCATCATCGTCACAATCAACTGCGGCCGCCATCAACGACCGGCATACCGCGGCATCACAGCTGACATTGATAGGCTCGGGGATCTCGCCCTTCATCCCCGTCAAGACCGGCTTCTCCCCCGTCTCCTCCGTCATCCACACTTTCCTCTTCTTTGTCCGCCTCCCCATCTTCATCACCTATGTTGCCGCCTACTTCCTCTTCCTGCAGCACCTCCCCTTTCTGCCCGTCGCCGTCCGCAAGGTCCTGCTCTGGGGCATGATGGGCATCCCCGGCATATGGTGGGTCGACCTCCAGCTCGACGGCGTCCGCCGGGGCACCCTCGCCGAGCAGCCCCCGCAGCGCTTCCCGCACCCCGGCTCCGTCATCGCCGCCAACTTCACTTCCCCCATCGACGCCATCTACCTCGCCGCCATCTTCGACCCCATCTTCACTATCTCCTACCCCAACACCCGCTCCGTCGAGCAAATCTCTCTCCTCCGCGCCGTCTGCCACGCCTTCTCCCCCGTCCGCTTCGCCCCCCGCCCGGGCGCCCGCCTCACCGACCTCGCCGCCCTCCTGCGCAAGTACCCGGACCGCGTTGTCGCCGTCTTCCCCGAGGGCGGCACCACCAATGGCAAGGGCGTCCTCCCCTTCACCCCGTCCCTCCTCGCCGTGGACCCCGACGTCCACATCTTCCCCGTCAGCATCCGCTACACCCCGGCCGATGTCACGACCCCCGTCCCCGGCCGCTGGTTCAAGTTCCTCTGGGACCTGCTCTCCCGCCCGACAACCTGCATCCGTGTCCGCGTCGCCGAGAGCATTCTCAACTCTTCCGCCGCCCAAGCCAACGGTGTCTCGTCGTCCGTCGCCGAAGGAGGCACCGCCGCTGCGCACCGCCGGGCCGCGGGTGGGGCCGACCCCGTGCTCTCGATCGAGGAACAACGGGTGCTGGACAAGGTCGGCGAGGCGCTGGCCAGGCTATGCCGCAACAAGCGCGTCGGTCTGACGCTGCGGGACAAGGAGGCCTTCATTGAGGCCTGGAACGGCCGCAAATAGTTGCGAACAGCGGGGCTTGGATGTTGGATGTAGCACAAGGGTTGGGCAATCGTGATCAGCGTTGGGCGGGCAATCGTGGGTTTTTTGTTTCTTTTTCTTTTTTTTTCCTCCCCCCGCCTGGCGGATGTTTGCATAGCTCAGAGACGGGAGGCGTCTCGGACGCGCCATGTTTCTCAAAACTTACGACACGTAACCGAAGAAGAGAGGGAAAAGATAAAAAAAAAAAAAGCAGCATGAGCGAGCGGCCTCTGCTGTTTGAAAGAAGCCGCTTTGTAATTCAGGTTGTACGCTTTACGTGTGTCGTTGGAAGGCTTCATATACCACAGTTCAAACTTGACCACAGCAGAATCAATTTTTTCCTTCTTCCTGGCTCACTCGGGCTGAGAAGATGTCTAAACAACGGGGAAAGGGGGTTACCATGAACGCAAACAAAACTCCGATTTTGGACTACCTTTTCCGAAGCCGTACAAGAGATGGTATAACAGTGTAGAAACTCTAGCTTTTTTAAAAATCGCCCACTCCCTCCCCGCCTCACTTGGAGGCAATATTCAACGGGGGAAAAAACCAAAACCTTAGATTTTGCCGTCCGTCACACATCCCGAGCTGGCGTCGCTGACGAGTGCCGAGTACTTCTTGAGGGTGCCCTTGCTGTACTTGAGCGGGGGCGCCTTCCACTCGGCCCTGCGCTTGGCCATCTCCTCGTCCGAGACGTTGGTGTCGATGACGCGCTTCTCGGCATCGATGGTGATGACGTCGCCGTCGCGGACGAGGCCGATGGGCCCGCCCTCCATGGCCTCGGGGACGATGTGGCCGATGAGGAAGCCGTGGCTGCCGCCGGAGAAGCGGCCGTCGGTCAGGAGGGCGACGTCCTGGCCGAGGCCAGCGCCCATGATGGCGGAGCTGGGCTTGAGCATCTCGGGCATGCCGGGGCCGCCCTTGGGGCCCTCGTAGCGGATGATGACGACCGTCTTCTCGCCCTTCTTGATCTCATCGCGCTCGAGCGCCGCGATGAAGGCGTCTTCCTCGTCGAAGACACGGGCCTTGCCCTCGAACCGCAGGCCCTCCTTGCCGGTGATCTTGCCGACGGAACCGCCGGGCGCGAGCTGGCCGCGCAGAATCTGGATGTGGCCTGTGGGCTTGATGGGGTTGCTAAAGGGGCGGATGATCTGCTGCTCGGCCGGGAAGGAGGGCATGTTCTCGACGTTCTCCTTCATGGTCTTGCCGGTGACGGTGATGCCGGAGCCGTCGATGAGACCCTCCTGGATGAGGAACTTGAGCAGGCCGGGGGTGCCGCCGATGCGGTGCATGTCGGCCATGACGTACTTGCCCGAGGGCTTCAGGTCGGCGAGGAAGGGGGTGCGGTCGGAGACGGCCTGGAAGTCGTCGATGGTGAGCTTGATGCCGACCGAGTCGGCGATGGCGAGGAGGTGGAGGACGGCGTTGGTGCTGCCGCCGAGGATGTTGACGACGATCATGGCGTTCTCGAACGCCTGACGGGTCATGATGTCGCGGGGGCGAATGTCCTCGCGAAGGATGTTCTTGACGGCGGCGCCGATACCCTCGCACTCGGCGCGCTTGCTCGGGTCCTCAGCGGGGCTGCTGCTGCTGCCGGGCATGGTCATGCCGAGGGTCTCGATGGCGGTGGCCATGGTGTTGGCGGTGTACATGCCGCCGCAGGCGCCGCTGCCGGGGCAGGCGTTGCGGATGATGTCGAAGCGCTGCTCCTCAGTGATCTCGCCGGTGATGTACTGGCCGTAGGCCTGGAAGGCAGAGACGATGTCGATGGACTCGCCGCTCTTGCTGCAGCCAGGCTGGATGGTGCCGCCGTAGACCATGATGCTGGGGCGGTTGACGCGGCCCATGGCGATGGCCACACCAGGCATGTTCTTGTCACAGCCGGGCAGGGAGACGTTGGCGTCGTACCACTGGCCGTTCATAACGGTCTCGATGGAGTCGGCGATGATCTCGCGCGACTGCAGCGAGTAGCGCATGCCCTTGGTGCCCATGCTGATGCCGTCCGAGACGCCAATGGTGTTGAACTGGTAGGGGATCAGACCGGCGTCCTTGACCGACTGGCGGACAATGTTGGACAGGTCGAGCAGGTGCATGTTGCAGGGGTTGCCCTCATACCAGACGGACGAGATGCCGACCTGGGCCTTGTTCATGTCCTCCTCAGTGAGGCCGGTGGCGTAGAGCATGGCCTGGGAGGCGCCCTGGGACTTGGGCTGGGTGATGTTGGCCGAGACCTTGTTCAGCTGGCTGTCGTTGGCGCGTCGGGCCGCAGTGGAGGAGAGGAGGCGGCTGCGCGAGGAGGATTAGCCATTGCGTCGTCCCGGTTTTCTGGGTTGGTAGAGAGGTCAATTGGGGTGTGGAGGGAGGCCATACGCATGACCCGCAAAGGCAGGACGCCTCGTCGCAGCTCGGAGAGCTTGCGACTGGCGGAAGATGGAGCGGGAGAGCATTGCGTCAAGGGTTCACCGGGGAAAAGCCCCAGGGATAAGACGGGAATGTTGGGTAGGATGCGGAGGGGGAAGGTTGTAAGCAAGAGTGCCTTGAATCGAAACAATTGCAACCTGCTTCAGCTCTTTGGTTGAAGTATTGTTTCCGGGTGAGTCACGGAGGAAAAGATTCAGTGGAAGGGAAAACCCCGAGATCACAGGGACAGTCACAGGGACACACTGCCACGAATCTCTCGAAGGCTGTTTTTTGGGGGGCAGACTGGACCGGGGGGTAGTTTGGGCGATGTCGGCTGCCAAAAAACTTTGGAGCTCCCCGCCGATAACTCCCCGCATTGAAATAGGCCGCAGCTGATTGGTTGAAACCAAGGCTCCCCAAGGTCTAGCGCGCTGTGTCTCAAGGTGAGCCACCGGCGCTGGTACAAGGGTCGACAAGGTGTCGAGGTGAAGGACGGTGAGCGATGTCGGGTGCTTAGGAGGTAAGTAGCTTGCACACAAGGTTGGGATGTTGATGCCAAGTTTCACCGCTCTCTTTAAGCATGTAATTCTCCTTGAAATTGTTGCCCATCTAGAGAAGTTGCTGAGGGTCTCCGAGCAGGTACTTTTATAATGTCATCTCCCATGTAGGTAGGGAGTGTACATGGTTATTTCCGCTAAGCCCAGAGATCACTTCCGGTCCCGGACAAGCGCCACTTTTCCAGGCCGACTCCGCCGTAGGTGGAGTGCGGCTACCCGGCAACGCACATGCTGCCTCCACAACGCCCACCCGCTCCTTCAATCGTAGCTCTGTTCCATCAGTTGCCGTCTGACTCAGATGGTTTGAGCAGCTCGTCCATGGCGTTGATCGGACCGCTGTGATACCCTCCCTCAGATCATCGCTATGCACCTATGGTAATAGTCCTTACGGCTTGGTCTTCTTCTCGTCGGTCGAGTCCTTCTCCTTCAGGTCCTTCTCCTCTCTCCGCGTCAGTATCTCGTCAATGACGCCAATGGCCTTGGCCTCCTCCGCCGTCAGGTACTTGTCGCGCTCCATCATGTCGTGGATCTCCTCCAGGCTATACTTGTCGTGGCCGAACGATTTGTTGATGTGCCGCTTCATGATCTCATTGATCTGTGTGCGGATACGCTGGATCTGGTTCGCGTAAATCAGAATGTCCGACGCCTGGCCCTGCGTCCCGCCGAGCGGCTGGTGGATCATGACGGAACTGTGCGGCAGCGCGTATCTCTTGCCCGCCTCGCCTCCCGTCAGGAGCAGCGCCGCCATCGACGACGCGGCGCCAAGGCACACCGTTGACACTGGCGACTTGATGTATGTCATCGTATCGTAGATTGCCAGTCCTGGCCCGTGTCAGCTCTATTCGTCCCTTTCCGAGAATGGTGTGTCGCTACCTGATGAGACTGATCCGCCTGGGGAGTTGATGTACATCGTGATCGCTTTATCCGGGCTATCGGACTCGAGCCATAGCAGCTGTGCGACTATCGAGGCCGAAACGGTATCGTCGATTGCGCCGTTGAGGCAGACAATCCGTTCCTGGGTTCGTCAGCTTTTTGCTCAACAAGCCGGACTGCCGCACAATGGTTTACCTGCAGCAGCTTGGAGAAGATATCGTCTACCTGCACTGTCAGCGAGCGGGGGGCTCAATGATGCAGGCGTGTTCGGTACTGACATGTCCTCCAGCCATTGGACTAATCGATTAGCTTTCGCGGACTAGGGTGCATGTTGAAGACTCATGGACGACGAACCGAGACCTCGGTGATGTAAGGCATAGGGATG
Organism: Colletotrichum eleusines; assembly: GCA_016807845.1. Lineage (NCBI taxonomy): Eukaryota > Fungi > Ascomycota > Sordariomycetes > Glomerellales > Glomerellaceae > Colletotrichum > Colletotrichum eleusines. The sequence goes on along the minus strand of JADEZO010000010.1, from coordinate 1,984,552 downwards.
TTTGCGACAGGCGAGCTGTTGCCGCCGCCGCCTCCTCCTCCTCCAACGGGGAAGCTGCGGAAATTCGTGAAGGCTCTGACATGCCGCCGAGGAACGGCCCTTAGGGCTCTGAATAGTGTCCTTTGACAGTTCATGGCTGCTGGGAGCGCAATACGATGTGTCTGTGTGTTTGCAAGAGGTGAGTGCGATGATGGTTCGGAGGCGGGAAGGATGCACAAGCGGCAATCGACGGCAGGTGACGTTGCGTCGTGCAGAGACCTCGCGCCCTGCTAGAGCTGCCAGCTGCCTCCGCCCCTGCACTGACGCCCCGAGCTCCGAGCTCCTCACGCGTCTTCGCCCAAAAATTGCCCCGAAGCGCGTAAAGCTTTTTTTTTTTTTTTTCCTTTAATCGCCCAGCTTCCTGGTCTGCCGGGCTCCCCCTAACGTCATTCGAGACCCTCCGAACGCCGAGACCTTGCGTGCCGTGCCCTCCCCGTCGCCGACTGACTCCCATCCCGACACGGCGACCCAAAATGAATCGATGTACGGCAGTCCGCCCCCTGCTGCGTTCTACGACCAGCGCGCCGACGCAGTTCTGCCAATGCCGGCAAAAGTCAGAGGGCTTTGCCGAAAGGCCGTCGCCATTCTTTCGAAGGCACGAGTTCGCTCGCAAGACGGAGGAGGGCCTTAAGGGGTACGACCAGAAGCTCAAGGTCGACTCTAGGAACAAGACGATCGGGACATCGGTGGGCGACCTGCCCATTTCGCCCGTGATGGATCCTCGGTGGATGGAGGCTCGGACGAGGTACAGGGCTCCGAAGCCCAGGCGACCCAAGGACGTATTACCCGCGGGGAGGTTTCGCAGGAAGCTTGAGGCGAATCCATATGGTCAGTCCTCCTACATCCACCGCGCCGCAAAACCCTACTGTAGCACGTTACTAACATGCTCTCACAGCCCTCGCCCTTTCGACCCCTGTCCGATTTTGCCCAGTCTCCGAAGTCCGCCTACCGAAATACTTCCTACAGGAGTTCAGGCCGATTGAGAACCCGGAAACACACAGCTTCTGGTGGACACCCGGTGACTTGGATGTCATGTACGCCGCGAAGGAATGGGAGAGGGACAACGAACCAGGCGAAGACGGGGTTCCCCCGGAACCGCAACAGTCGGCAGAGACCCCCGTCGCGCAACAAAAGGCTACGGACAAGCTCCTGAGACGGTCTCCGGCCTTCTACGTGCTCGCGAGGAGATCCCTCATCAAGTCTATGAGCGGGAAAAAGAAAAGGACCCCCCACGGCGAAAAGTGGATGAGCCTGCTGGCCAGGCGGTCGGGCTTTCTCAGCCAGCAAATCGCCAAGAGGCAGGTGTGGCGGGAGGACATGGACGACTTCGTCCTCGACAACATGCGCCGGAACGTCTTGAAGTATCTCGTCTACTTCGCCGAGCTCCGCGCGGGGCAGGACCACCGCTCGTACCTCCTGCGCCTCGGGAGCTGGGAGAGGGCCGCGACGATACCGCAGCGCGGGTGTCTGCTGTGGTACCACGCGGAGAAGGGACCCCAGAGGCAGGGCGCGGCGCTGGAGCCGCTCGCCACGTACGACGTGCCCAAAGCCAAGTACGAGAGGAAGCTGCCGGTCTACAACCTCGGGTGGCTGCTGGGCGAGGACCACCTGGCGAAGCTGCGGGATATCCCAATGTTCCGCGACAGCTCGCTGTTCCTCCTGCGCAAGCAGCGGTCGATACCCCTCCAGCTCTACCTCTGGAAGCTGCAGGCGTACTTGGCCGAGTACGACGCGCCCGAGGATGTGCACCTGCCTGGACCCGAGTCTGCGGATGATCGGCCCTCTTCGACTGGCGCAAAGCACTCGCGAGGCCCGGGTCATACGGACGACATGGCTACGCCAGCGGCTCCAGAACGTAAATTTCAGAAGGACTCGCGTGGTCTTGTAGGCAGGGGTGATGCGACGTCGCCAGATTTCCCAGGTCCAGGCCGCAAAGACCCAAAGAAAGCGTGGCAATCGCACGCCGGTCATAAGAAACACTGGACGGAAGTATCTTCTTCATCTGCACCGCATGTTCAGGGTCGCCAAGGACTCTAAGCAGTCGCTCCTTCTAAGCAAAGGGGTGGGCTTTAAATAAACTTTATATGGGCTTTGACTTTGAATGGGAGAATTTGGGGGGCTAGAAGTAGCTCCTCTGAGAAAAGTCGATACGCTTAGAAAGATGACATTGATTGCCATGGTGAAGGATTTCGTATTCGTATTAGATACCCGGGGTAAGTTGCGTTACGTTGGCGACTGCCATGTCATAGGAAGACAACCCTTTCCCCTCCCTCATGAGCATCGTGATTGCAGCAGGTCTGTAGTAGGTTTACATGCAAGATCAAAAAGACATACAACACCAAGGATTCGCTGGTCGTCACCGACCCAACTACTAGTTTGGCCCTCACCGACTTGTCTATGGGAGAGCGGACGGGATCCCGAATTCTCCGGTGGGTGTGGTCGTATGTGCTGGGAACAGCTCTCAGAGAGACTCATATAGTTGGGCGCAGGAGTCTGGGACCACGTTACGCTGGCCTGCATCAACCGAAGGGGAAGTTCGCGAGGTAATGAACGGACCCATGCGATTATAGACTGGAATAACTGTTACGAATGGACGACAAGGAGACGGAAAGACATCGATGTGTAAGAAGCAACATGGTCACCAGTGATGGGGAACTCGCGAATTTTGGACTCGGGCAGGTGCCATAGACGACAAATAAGGGCAAGAGGACGGAGAGCACCTCCCTTCTACCGTTCCTTCCCAAGTCTCATCAGCAACTTATATCTACCTGCCTAGGTACCTCACTCTTCCACTCTCCATCTTCACCCATTTCTCCCTCAAACAACAACCTGCGCTGAATCTCAACAATTTCTCCTCTTCCCGACTCGCACACGACACAAATTCTCTGGACCACCACGCTCTCCATTTCTCATCTCTTTACTCAGGCTTCTGGTTCTAACCCAGCGCATACAACACAACTTACCTGAGCAATTCATCAACTTCGGCCCTAACTCTCCAACCTTCGCCGACACCTTTTTCACACGTCGCTTTGCCTGATACTTCACGTTCCCCATTAACTGGCTTGGGATAGTATCGTTCAGAAATCTTCTGGTCAGCTCCTTCCTAGGCAGTCTCGATCTCTCTCATACTCATTTCTGTTGATTTACATGAGAACACGTGCCTCTTGTTAGAGGTGCAACTATCTGCTGTTCCCCTGCCTTCCTTCCTTCCTGCTTTCAACTCTCTCTGGCCACACTCCGGTATAAAACCTCTTCTGCCTCCTACTTTTCATCTTTCCAACCTCCACCTTTGGTCACTGGTCAGCATCAGCTGTGGTTACTTCGATCAACCTAACCGCTGCTTGCTCCATCTTCATTAGGAAACATACGCTTTACCCAAGCGTTATCGCGCTTACTTCTTACATCACCTTGCCCTTCACCGAGGCTCTTATTGTAACCCTGCTTGCACTCGGGTACCATGGCAGACTCGCCTCAGCATGTCCTCCATGGCATTGATGAGCGAGTTAAGGCAAAGGAAAAAGCTCGCGAGATAGGCATAGATCTGCTCCAGGAACTCAAGAATCTTCTCCATGACGATCCAGCCGGGCTCAATCTGGAATGCTTGGAGGATTGGGGTGAAAGTCTGGGTAAGACTCCAGGTCACACCATTATCTGGCGTGTACGATGATGCTATGGTGATGCTAACAACTGTTCAGATGTCCTGAAGAAAAACATTCAGTTGCGCGAGATTTTGGTTGGCGTTGTGGGAGAGACAGGGCTTGGCAAAAGTTCCCTGATCAACGCACTTCTCGGATGCTCAATTGTGCCCACCAGCAACTATGAGGCTTGCACGGCTACCATTTGCATATTTGCATGGAACCATGACGTCACAGATGGGAAGAACTACAGAGGGCACATTCATTTCAAGAGCTACGAGACTGTCGAGGCTGAACTCGATGCGCTCAAGATTGAGCTGGCAGATCTTGAAGATATCCGCAAAGCGCAGGGAGAAAACTCGGACCCCGAGTTTAATGATCGATGCGCTCAGGCCGCCAGGCAAGTCAAAAGCGTTGCCAGTTGGTCTGGACTTACACAAGAACTGGTCCGAAAATCATCTCCGGAACAGATCATTCAAAACTCGTCTGCCTTTTCCGATATTTTCAGAAGTGGGAGAGGCGACAGAGCAGAGAAGACCTTCAAGCCCGTTAAGGCTGTGTCGAGACAGAGTTTCCTCGATCTTCTCAAGCCTTATATAGCCAGTTCGACAGACAACCGTTCGGGGGCACAATACTGGCCGCTGGTTGAGCAGGTGGAGATCTTTCTCCAATCCGAGATCCTCCGTCACGGAATCAAGCTCGTTGATCTGCCCGGCGTCATGGATGCCTTGGAATCGCGTGCCCAGATCGCGCGCGACTACTTCGAACGCCTCGAGAAGAGAATCGTCGTGACGCCAGCAACAAGAGCTGCCGACAATAGAGCAGCTGCAGAGCTCATCTTGTCAGAGCAAGACACTATGGTTCTCGACATGAACGACATGCTGAAGCCCGATTCGCTCTGTGTGGCGATCACCAAGATTGATGACATTGACTGCGATTCTGCGGAGCATGAGTTTCCTACAGATGACATTCGCAGAATTTCCCGTGAGCTCAAAGACCGCGAAGAACGCGAGGAAGAGGATTCAGGCGAGGGCGATGATTCAGACGAGGGCGATAACCCTGGTCGCAACGACGATGTCTACCAAACTGGTGACAGACGGCAACGTGGCAACGAATCACTGACACGTAGTGTGAGGCAGAAAACCGAGTTTGCTGAGCCTGGAGGTGACAACGCCTACTCTAGGTTGGATACGGCAGTACTCAGATCTCTGCTCAAGGCGCTTTGCATCCAGGAGCGGAATGCCAAGTTGAAGCAGAACGTCAAGGACAATCTCCTTGCAACCAGGAAGAAAAACAGTAAGTCCCAAAAGAACACTAACACCCTAGCAGATGTGTTTCCCGTTAGTAGCAAGGCATTCCGATCATTCAAAAAATCAAGCATAAGAAACGATATTGAGGGGTTCCCGAACCGAGAGTCGACCGGCATCCCGAACCTCAGTTCCTGGCTTGACCAAGTTTCTCTCGCTTACAGAGAGGAGTGGGTTGATGGAGACATTCATCATCTGCAAACCCTCTTCGACGCGGCAGATAGTTGGAATCAAAGTGACGACTTGCTCACCTTGAGACTCACTGATGATGAGAAGAAGAGGGTTCAGGATGGCGTCGATCGCCTAAGCAGCAATCTCAAGGACGTAAGTCGTACAGCTTTGCTAGACAGCCATGTTACTTACCGCGACGACAGCAAATCAACAGCAAAGTTCGCGTTGTCATTCAGAGAAGAATCGCTGCTCTGAAACCTCTGCGCAATACTACTCTGATGAGAACGAACGTAGCCAGAAATACGGGAAAGGAAGAACAAGAAATAGCAACGGCAGTCTTACTCCTCGACCGAGTAGTTAAAGGCTGGGGGAACAAGAACCCACGAGCAAATGTTACAGCAGTGTCTAGGCACGAGAAGACTCATTGGTCTACCTACAGGGCCTGTGTCAAAAGAAACGGCGGCCCATTCAAACCTCGGGCAAGAAACGGTCAGCCCAAGTCCACGATTCACTGGATGGACGATGTGTAAGTACCGCAAAATTTCCCGCCATGCATATCTACTGACTCGAGATAGGTCCCACGCTTTCTGGCAAGCTCACTTTGCGAGCTGGGCCTTCCAATTCACGCGTAAAATTCCCGTCATCAAAGCCAAGATTCGGGGAACTGGGTTGAGGGTCTTCACCACCTGGGTCCAGAAAATGTTGGAAGACGAAGAATTGCCGCAATCTTTCCGAGATTTGTTGAAAGCAAATGCCTTCAAGTTGGACCATCTCTTCGAGAGATATATTGCGGATGTCCGAGAACGCGTCAATAAGTTTATGGAGACATTGAGAGCGAAAAGGGGTGCCCTGCATAAAGCAATGGCAATTCACATGCTGCCAGGTTTCGAAGCTGCCATCCAACACGAAGGTTCATACTCATTCCCTAACACTCATGGTCATAGTCAGAAAAATACTCGTTGCTTACACTATCACAGGAATCGGATTCATGGTGAAGCAGACGGAGACAGTTCAGGCACATGCCAGCGCCGTTGGTTATAGCATGTTCGAGACGGTGCGCAATGATCTTGAGAAGGAGCTTGCAGGCGACGTCAAGAAACTCTCTGCCGAAATTGCCATATACTGGACAGGCGAAAAGAAGGGATACGGTACTCTCATCAAGAAGGAGATGACCCGCCTGTCTAATCGTCTTTGCGGAAAGAAAGTCAATCTGACAACGTCATGGAGAATCGGCACTAAAACCAAGAACCAGCTTTGTCGCATCATTAGCGCGTGGCGGAGGGAGTGGCACCATGTCTTCATCCGTCTTCCGGCCCCGACGCTAGCATTGGAGGAGTTTGAGGACGTTGAATCCGCCATGAACAAGGTCAAGGCGGATCGTACTGATGTGGGGGGGTATCAGCAGCCGTCTCTTCCGAAAGTGAAAACTGAGGCATTCGAGTAAAGCGACTTCTGGGGAAGAGATATGACTACAACAATCGGTCGCGTTTTTTTCTGGCTCCTTTTTGCTTGTGGTATTACTGGGTCGTGCGTTCAATGGTTGAGCATTGAAAAAGGGAAGATGGAGAGAAGCCTCAGAAATGCATCTCGGGATAAATCCTTTTCGCTCAGCGTTCACATTGCCCCTAATCCAGAGAGGAGGTTGCTCGAGGCGTTAGAACCTCTATAACATAGTCAACTCAACCTGAGACAGTGTTGCTTTTATTACATGGTCTTGAGGTCTGAAGTCATACCATCGGCTCGATGCCCCTTAAAGTGTCTTTTGTTTTGTCACGTAACAGGACGACGCCGTCAGTTACGGGGCAGTAACTAACGCGTCATATCCCGTGAGAGTTTCTATATATGAAGAGACACTGGGCGGAATGGTGCTTCCTTCGACGACCGAGGGTCCAGGGACGTCTACAAGAGGGAGCCGCTCCGCTAAAGGCCTCCCCCCCCTTCTCTTCAACTCGTTTGACAATCACGCTGGTTCCCTTGACACTCTGCCGCCCCACTGCTCTGAGAAAACCCGCCAAACCCCTTCCTCCTCCACACCTCGCGAGCCCTACCCACAAACACGCGGATCCAAGATAAATCTCCCACCGCCCCTCGTCGCCAACCAGCACACGAGAACACATCGTGACATGCGCCGATGGTTTAGTGGTAAAATTCTCCGTTGCCATCAAGCAGCGTCGGGGAGCCGGGGGTTCGATTCCCCCTCGGCGCACTTGCGTTTTGATTCTTTTGTTTTTGCCGTTTCCTTCTTATACCGGAGCCAGTTTGCCAGCAATATCTATATACACCGGCTTATGAACGACTCTCAATCCTACACACTCAGGTTTCCCATGAATCTCTTCTCTGGAGCTAGAGTGTCTTGGACAGTTTTTAACCCTTTTTTTTCTTTCTATATTTTTTCTTTGTCCGGTTGTAAGGTAGTAAATAAAGTAAGCCTCTGTGACTAGTGCATCGACGCTGCACGCTTGGACCCGGCTTGTGTGCGTCATGCCCACGAGGATCGCGGTGAACTCAGGCTCGACCTTCAGGTTGGCCGACGACCCGGGCGATGCCTACCAGGTCGGAGATGACCATGCTTCACTGCCCACCTGTCCACGCTGACTCGTGGGCGGCACGGCAGATTAATGTCTTGCAGAGACCGCTCAGAGCGACAGGTTGCGTCGACGGCGAACGCTTCGACGGAGAAGGCGCTGCTGGCGATGTCCGCATACAGAAAGCTCGCGGCGAGGGGCACGGGTGTGACGGCCGACTCGGCGCGAGCGGGGCCCGAAGCGCCGGAGTCGGTCATGACCTGGTCGAGGGGTTCGAGGGTGGTTGCCTGGCAGTAGGATACGGATACGGCCGTGGTAAGGAGTCTGGGAAGACGATGATGGGGGCGAAGTTAGCGACGACTGCCTGAGCGACGGACATGCTCCTGTCCGTGCTTGATATATTCACCACTGAAGCTGTCTGCTCTAAGTCGGCCCCACTTTGCGTTGATGCAGACTAAGTCTAGGCATCACTAGCCAGTGAGGCTGTCGAACCTGTCGCCTTTGATGGCTTCCTTGTTGATGGGGGGATTAGAGAGGGTTGCAGCACCGGTTCGAGGAATGTTGCTCGGCTCGGGCGTGTTAATAGCCGGGGGTGAGTTGGACTGCGATGCGGCTAGCAAAGGCAAGGCTCAAGTACCGCTTGGGTTACCTGTCTGTGTTGGGGAGACTGACTGAGAAGCTGACCGAGGAGCTGAGTTAGAAGCAGCAGCTGATTCCAGAAGAGCAGCGTGCATTTGAGACGCAGAAGCTCCATGACTCTCGACTCGACCGGATCCGAAACGGTTAGTATTGCTGAGAGAATGAAAGAAGGAAAGCTTGAAGCAGCCTGCGTAAGGGATGTCTCTCCCAACACCGTAGGCGCCGCTGACACGGCTGACACCGCAGATGATCTGGACCAGGAAGCAACAAGCTTCCAGGCGAGGGGAGCTCGGCCATGTTGACCAGGGAGCTTGCCGTCGATAGCCCCTGATTAGACAACGACGGGGCAGGGCCTGACCCGGACGAGGCCCCCGTGACCGGCGGGAAATCCTGTGGGCCCGTTGCCTGAATCCCTTGGGCACTCGATTCCACATTTGAGAGCCTCCTGATTCGGCTAGAGGGAACGACATTCTGAAACGACGGTATTTGCGGCGACCGAAGTGGCCTCTTAGTGCTGTCAGGGATGGTGCTGTCGACCGTTGTCGAACGTACGGGTGTAATCGTATCTTCCATAATAGTAATTCCAGTTGTCGGACTAGGTGTCGAAGAAGCGGTGGTGATCTCGGGCAGGGGCCTAGGCGTGGGGATCGAGGTAGAAGAGGTCGGCGAAGTTACCGGGCCGGAACTCAAGACCTTACTCGACCTCGAACTGCGACAGGTACTGGAGCTGAAGGTTGAGAAATAACCCGATATAGAAACCGAAATAGATTTAAAAGTATGAATAGAACTGGAACTGGAAACAGAAGTAGAAGCCAAGGTAGAAGTCGTTGAAATAGGGATGCTAATGTTTGGACCAATAGTACTTACTGGAAGAACCGACAAAGGCGACGATGCCGGCGTCGGCGTTGCCCGCCTCCGGGTCCGTAGTCGCCTCAGGGATTTTTGTTGTCCCAGAGAATGTCATCGTCGTCGGCGGCGGCGGCGGCGCTGCGGCCGGAACGGACCGGCCCAGGCCCGGCACCCCGGCTCCTGCGCCTGCTTGCTCAACCTCATGGTGAACAGGACTCCGCAACACAAGCACAAAGTTTTGAATAAAATATGAACAAAGTCACAAAGCGAAGCCGAACGGTAGAACGATTCTGACTAACGCTTGCGGTTTCTTTCAAAAAAAATAAAAAAAAAATAAAAACACCGATATGAACCTGATCGCCCGGCCTTGTGTAAGTCGGGAACGGGCCGAATCCGGAAGCCGGCCCACAGCCTGCCAGAGCCGCAGCTGAACCAATTTGAGCAACTTGAACAAATCTCGTACCTCCGTGACTGTGATCCATTCGATCGGGTTCTATAGCACCGTTCGCCTGCCTCCTGGGGCTGTCTGTCTGCCTCGTCCCGATCCCGGTTGGAGCCCAGCCTGTTGGCGTGTCCAAGATGGGGTGGGTATCCCTCCCCTTCACAAAAGAATCAAGCATCACCATTGTGTAAAAGCAACTGCCCCGTTCCCCTGTCCTTTTTGTATGTGTGTGTGTTTTTTTGCCTGAACTTGAGCTCATCGACTCCATAGTAAACGCGCAGGCCATCGCGGGAACCAGCGGACAATGGTGGGAGAAGGCAGGGGGGAGACGCTATCGCCAGAGGAACAAAGACGGACGGACGACCCTCCCACCTCCCGACCCAGGCATACAAAAAGAGGGTCCCTTAGGTCCCGGTAAAAACAAAGTAGACATCGAGCAAGCGAAGTATATGCCAGAATGGCAGAGGTCGATTTCGCGCCCCCCTTGCCAAAACCCCATTTCAAAGCCCGAAGCTAAGGGGGGGAAGGGGGGAGGCAGCAGCTCCCATGTCGCTTGCATAAATAAACAAACAGTCGGGATCTGAGACGGCATCTGGAGGCCGAAGAGCGTCTAGTTATTCCGAATGGGTTCAGATTTCTAGTATTTGTTTGTTTAGCAGACGGGTGTTTTTTGCCCAATCCTTTGCGGGGACTCCAACCACTTCACTCCTCGACTCCATCGAGGAATCGCGAGCTGCTGTGAGTCCTTCGTCTCCCATCTACTATGTAGGGAGGAGATGCCTGCCCGGCCGCCGGCGCGCGGCGGCCAAGTTCCCGAGATACGCGTCATGGGCGGGACACTGGCGGGAACCCGCTAGAGCGTTACCGATCAACCAGCCAACGCAAGAGGATTCCCACGGTGGAAGCCGGCTTTGTGGAGACCAGCTTCACCGGCACTCACCCCCCCCCCCCAAAACCCCTTGTAGTGTGCAGACTCTCGAGGGCATTATCTAATCCGCAGAGGCGTCCCGCCCACCGGAGCAGGCCGAATTCCGAGCTGACGGACAAGCGGCCAGGCGGCTAAGAGTTAGGCCACATGCGACGTGCGACAAGCGACGGGGAAGAACTGGGTATGCCCGGGGGGGGGGCTCGGCGCATCGACCCAAGCCGACTGACTGACTGGTCATTTACACGCCTGTTGACTTGCTGCCGCATCTGCAATCGCAGGGCTGCTTACTACATGCATCTGCATGCTCCCCTCCCCCAACTGTCGGAACCACAGCAAGCCCCCGAAAAGCGACTGCTAAGTTAGAGTGACCGGACTTCGGCGAAGAGAAGCAAGCCGGTCGGGTGGAAACCTCTTATCACGTCATGCCAAGAGCTTCCGAGACCGTCCCGTTCCTCGCTCCGCTTCTTCGTCCAGCTAGCCTCCCAAGCCTCCGCATCCGTGTCTCAAACGTCTTTGTAAATCAGCCGAGGTATTCAAGTCACCCGGCTCGGTTGGTTGGTTGGTTTCTCATCTCGTCAGATCGGGTGGGTATGGCGCTGTGCATCCCACTCCACAATTCCTCCTTCGCTTCATCTCACATCATCTCTCAGCCACCCGCACTCATTCTGTACATGCGCCGCAGCATCAATGTCGTCTTTGTCGGGGAATCTATCGCGCTTTTGTGAAATCGGTTCATCAACGTCTCTCCATTTCTCTCCTCACTTGCTGTTGACCTAGGGTCTCCACCCGTCCTTCCTCTTGGTATCGTGGTATCGGCTTCGTCCTCTGTCCATCTTGGTAGCTAAACCCTACTGTACAATGTCTGTCATTCCGTGAAGAGTGAAAAGAAAAGAAAAAAAAAAGTATGCTCGCTGTGCTGCAATCGGACAGAACCTCCTAATACGCCAGCCATGACATATCCATGGCGTGATGCCCTAACCCAGGTACTCCTAAATTATCCAAAACCCCTCTGCTTGGCCGCTTTGAGGTATGATTGATCCCATCCCACCGAACCCCAGTTGACCGCCCTTCGTTTACGTGTCCCCAAATGGCCTTACGCGGTCGTCGCATCGTAGTATCCTCTCGGATGAGTAACAAAAACGAAAAAGGTGAAAAAACAAAAGAAAGCACAAAAAAAAAAAAAAAGTAAAAGTGGCGGAATGCCACTTTGTTCGTGGCTCGTAGTATTGTAATGATGCCAATACTTCTTTCCGGACCGAGCCGTTCGTCGACGTAGCGACATAGCCGGTATTCGCACGTCTCGCAAAATATCATCGACCAGCGCTTGCCTCTAAATGAGCGAGTACTTGGACGTCGCTATGTGTCCCAGAGCTGCCGCCAGTGCAGAGTTCGAGTCGGGAGCGTGTTCGGTGTAGTGCATGTCCTCTTCGAAATACGGCAGCACCTTGATGCCGCAATGTTGCTGGAAGAACTGAATACCAACGTCGTACCGGTCTCTGCACCGCCTGTCCCACGGATCCACCTTGAGGGGGCTGTGATAGCAAAACGTGCTGTGTTCCGCCCCTCGCACGGGAAAGACGAGCCCTGCATCCTTCATTGACGTCCATAGGTCGAGAGCGGCAGCCCTCGTGTTGTCGCCGTTGGGCCAGATTGCCTGCATCAGCTGCACCGCGGCGTATCGCAGGGCGAGGTCATCCGCGCTGCTCTGCCCTTGGCGGCCTGCGATCTGCCGCCGCAGCGGCTGAAGCTCCGAAAGTAGCTTCTCGAGTCGTTCGGGGTTGGCGTGGTTGTAGAAGAGGGCCAGGTCGATCCACGTCCTGGCAACGTAAGGGTGGCGCCGGCCGTAAATGGCCTCAAGCTCTTCGGCGATGATGGGGATACAGCACCAAACCAGCTCCGAGAGCGTAATCGGCCCATGTTTCTGTTGGACTTCGTACAACGTGGAAAAGGTTTGTCGTAGGGGATGCGAGCGTTCAAAGTTGGTCGACGAGTAGGCCGCCAGATACTTGCACAGTGCAGTCATCATGCCCGCGTCGCGATGCACCATGCCCAGAAGCAGCTCCTTGATGCCCTGAGGCGACAGCTGCTTCAGATCCATCTCCAGCCGCTTGAACGCCCTCATCAGGAGATGTCCTCCGGCGTCGTGCTCGCCCATCTCGAACTTCTTGTTGGCATCGGCAAACATATCGCTCGATCCCGCGCCCCAGAGCATGATCGACGTCCATCCGACCTGCCTGTCCGTCTCGACTTCGAACTGGCGGCAATGCAAAAACGCCTTTCTCATGTTGCCAACTATCGTCTCCTGCGCTCGGATCAGGTCTGGTGATCGCAGATAGCCCGGAGCGGGCGGCGGTGTCGGGGTACGGCATCGCACGTAGGACGGAAGTTGAGCTGGCGTTTCAAAGTCGACAAGATCGTACTCGGTAACTCCTTTTCTCTTGAGATACGTGCCCAGGTTGACCACCCTGCCGTTCCGCACAAACTCGGACACCTTGCCTTCGGCATCGCGCTGAAACTTCATCGACAATAGTCTCTTGACTTCATCCTCGGTATTGTTCTTGACAAAGCCCCACTGCGAGAATCTCGTCTTGTACATTTTCGGCCTGCGGCGGTAAGATGGTATGTCTGTTTGGAGAAGCCGGCAGACTTACGTTGCTTGAAACCCGTACTGGTCTGCCATAATTTGCATGACTTCTTTCAGAGGCCGTCGCTCTTCCAGATACAAGTGCTTTATGGTCAGCTTGAACGATTCCCATGCTTCAGCAGGCACCTGCTCCCGTGACGGCCGACTACCCGTGGCAGGCTTTGGTGTAGGAGCAGTGCTGGGCGCTCGAGCTCGGCCCTACAACACAGTTGGATTAGCACGTTTCCAAAGCTTTAGAAAAGAAGAGAAAGAAATGCATACAGGGAACGACGTGGGAGGCGGTGGGCCGAAGGGTGTTTGTATCCCGCTCGGGGTGCCAGGGATGAGGCTCGGAGCCGGCGTCGGTGCTGGGCTGAACGGTGTAGATGCTGGGCTGAAAGCATCCGTATTTGGGGGTGGGCTGAAGGCGTGTGCGGAGGAGCCGAAAGCATTTGTCGAGCTAAATGGATTGACCGGTTGGCCAAAGGTGTTACTAAGTTGAGAGCCAAAAGCCTTGGCTGATGTGCTGGACGTATTCGTCTGAGGAGTGAAAGCGTTTGACTGGGATGCAAAGTTCTTGTTCGTCGCATTGAAGTCATTCATCGGCAAGTTGGAGGTGTTAGACTGAGAAACAAATGTCTTGGCCGACGAGTTGTTAAAGGGGTCCAGGTGACTGAAGTCGGCAGGCTGCTGCTGAGCCCGATTAACCTGTGGCGGCGGTGATGCTGGTGGTGGTGGTGGTGGGTTGTGGTTCGAAGTGGCAGCACGGCTGTTTCCATCACCAATCCTTGCGTCTGGTGTATATAAGGGGATGCTAGAGGGCGCGCGATTTAACACTGGCTTTGTACTTCGGGGCACTGGAGGACGATATGCCTCCGGGGCACGAAAGAAATTCGGTGTGGCCGGGCTGTAAGCGGCGGGACTGTCAATTCTACTCATGCCAGAAGAATTCATGTTTGCTGTGCTGCTGTGCATGCTGTTGCTGCTGCTGCTGCCAAAATGTGCTGACGACGGGCTTGCAATGGACGGGCTTGCCATCGAACTGGCTGTGCTCGTGGCCCTGTTACTGCTGGGCGGTGCGGCGCGAATCCCCTCGAAGCGCGCAATCAAGTTGGACACTCCGGCGGGGGGCGGATTGAGTTCGTCGAGCTCCATTCCCTCGTTCTGTTGTTGTTGTTGCTGCTGCTGCTGTTGCGATGCATGGCCCATAGGAGAGCCCGGGTTGAAACGTGATTGTTGCGCGCCGGGCGAGGTCCAGTCCATGGACGACGAGTTCAGGTCCCTCCGGACGGACTCCTGCTGCGGCGGACATGTTGAAGGGCCGACAAAGTTCTGTAACGTACCAAATCTGGCATATGGTTGACCGGAAGTGTTAAGAGTAAGGCTATGATGATGGTTGCTGGCACCATATTCTGACCCAGAGGGAACACCGCGGAACTTATCCCCAGAGTGATTGAACATCTCGGCCGCGTTTGGCGTCCCCTGAGGGAGCAGAGGTACGGCCCGCTGGGTAGATGTCAACACTCGGAAGAGTCAAAGCTCCTCGGTAGGACAGATGCCTCGTGTCGTCGTCGAGCACGATTCATCCAAGAAGCCCAGCACGTTGCCCTGGTGGCAAGCATCAATTGCCCTTCGGATGGAGGTGGGTGGGTGGGTGCCACTGGGCCTTCAAATGAAAGACGAGAGCGTGGGAGGAGAGCGAGCAAAAGTGCCCATGATCGTCGCCACATAAAAGAGAAAGTGTGGTCTCTCTGGCTGCCTGGTTAAAAATAGAGCGACAGAGAAAGCGTCATGGTTCAGTCCAGTATGGGTAGCGGATGGGTTCGAAAAGATTAAAGACTGAATGGAGAACCCGATGGTTGGCACAGGTCATTCAGTTCGCGTCAGATCAGGCCAGGAACAGACAAGGTCGGACTTGGACAGGACGGAAAGCAAGAGCTAGGCCGAACGGGCAGCAGCAGCAGCAACAGCAGCAGCAGTAGTAGTGTCTTGTGCAGGCCGCGGCAGACAGAGGTAGAGTACCTAGGTATGTGTGTGAGAGGGGGGATGGGGGATGGGTAGCCGTTCCTTTAGACCCGCTCGGTGGCTCGCTCGTTCGTGGCCGGGAGTAGGACTCCTGCTCTTTCAGCGCGAGGAAGCCTACTTTCCGGTGTTGAACGGGCATTGGTCGCGGCGGTCGCCAAGTTTCCCCCGAGTGGTGAAGGCTGATGGCAAAAGTTCCTTCGCGTAATTTCCTCAATAGGGAAAGCAAGCTTGGTGGCACAAGGGTAGAACAAGCCCGTTTCCCGTCCCCTGAGGCTCTCTCTATCTCTCTTCTTTCTCAGCGATGAGAGAGAGGGTCTCCTCGCGAACCATACGGTACGGTAGCTGGGCCCGTGGAGCTGCACGATGAGAATGGGGGTAAAAAAGAAGCGTTACATGGCCAATGGCTGCTCAGACTGACTGCCTGGTTAGGCTGTCCGGGCGTTTGCTAAACGAACGGGGGACCATTCACAACGGCTCCTACTGCTCGGAGCGGGCGCTGACAGGCAATTTGACCGAGAGAAACAAGACGAGATTGGGGGGGACCCTCGATGTCGGATGGGGGTCTAGCTTCGCTCCGTATCGATGCTGGTTGCAAGGCGGTTCGTCCCTTTGGTAGGTAGACTAGACTCTGTGGGTACGGATGCTGGCTGATACCGGTGTGCTCACGCCTCGCCCTATTGCTGCGCATGCAGCAACATTACACACTACAGCAGCACCTCTCTAGCCCCCGGGTCAGGGAACACCCTCCGGGAAATCGTCCAATGTGCCCCGAATGTCGACATTTGGTGCCGAAAAGCCTGTCGACCTGTGGGAAAGCGGTTGACGAGTGGGCGAGCAATTCCAATTTCCAGGGTGGCCAGGAGGCGGGGAACAGGCATCATGGTGCCACCGCTGTTCTGGATTAAGAAGGTGAGCGAGTGGCCTCGACCGCTCAAAGGACGCCAACGACCAAATCCTGACTCAGACCACCAATCACCATGCCTGGTTGGGAGTGTGCTATCAACTAGGCCCCCCCTTTCGGAAAGGCCGCGGTGAGCGTTGCACGCGCGCTGTCAGTCATCCAAAGACCACAAGGCGATGGGGTTCCAACCGGGCTCGCGGCCGGACACTCAACCGACGTGGTCCGCCAGTTCACAATGTTTCATCGCTGAGGGTTCAGACGTGTCGCCATCCACCGCAGTATAGCAGATGATGAGATGGATGCCTTGCCCGCTGTCGACCCTCCGTAGCCAAGCAACCAAGCCGGCCATCTGGTCGGCAAAAGCTGGGGGAGGATGTGTGTTCACGGACGGAAGGCGTTAGCCTTAGAAGCTTGGTGCATGTTCTAACGGTCTTCCACCAAGCCAACTTGCTGCCATCCGATAAGCCCGCCTTCGGGCGCGGCCAATGACCAAGGCTGTTGTTGTCAAGAGATCCATCCGAGCTGGGTCGCTAGAGGCTAACCCCATCAGTCACTCTCAGTCGCCAGAGAGTTGCCATCACGTAATCGTTCGTTCAGCCACTTCCAACAGGCGGCGGCGGCGGGCGTGGTCAAGAACCGGTTTAAGGGTGAGTTCGCGCGGGCTGACCGTGAGACAAAAGGGATCGCTGTCTATTAGGGACGCCACGATCCTGGGTTGATCACTGGCCATTCGGACGACAGTCAATAGGATTGGACAGTTCGAACGGGCACTGCCGGCACGGCGGTCAACATGGTTTCGGCCGGTTGCACCACAGGCCACCTTCGTCCTGTGTCTGTCAAGGCCGAGGCGTGGCCAAAAGCCGACTTTTCATTGTTCCAAACAGTGGGTGGCCTCGGTCTTTTCCAGCTCCGCTACAGTTCGTAATCATGACATCCAAACACAGTCGGCCATTGTTGGCTAGCCACAACGACCTGATTAGCCCGTCGAGAACAAGCCGATAACGAAAGCATGTCAGGGAGACTGAGCGGCCCAAAGGATTTGGAAATTGGTGTCGGCCAGTTCTTTCTTCCTTCCGATCTTTGGACCCCAACATCTGCTCTTACAAGGAAATTCCTGCGAAAGGCACGATAACCAGCCGCGGACTCCCTGTCAGCCAAAAAAAGAAGCTTGGTCGACGTTGAATTACGTACCAACGCGCATACATGGTACAGGGTTAGTCTGCGGTGCAAAGTATCTGCACTGGTTGAAGACTGCCTTGAAAACCGAGTACCAAAGAAAGAAGAGAAAAAAATAAAAGCGGGGGGGGGGGTTGACATTTGCTGGGCACCCCGACCTGTTCAGAATAAGCATTTTTACACGCGACCAGACCTTGTGGTTTTGGATTAAAGTGATGTAGTTCAGCGCCAGTTCGTGGGGGGCATGAAGTCGTGCCTAGAGTCGGGCTCCAGTGATCAGCGATGATGAACCTAGGAATCGCCCATATTTTGGCCCTTCTTCCAGGGCACGCAAGCCGAGTGGCTCTCCCGTTACGTCTCCTCCACAATAGTCTCCATTCGGCTGGCAGTCGAAAAACGACTATCTGAACAGTAGCGACCCGCGTTTCTCAGTTTCTCGGATACGAATGAGTGTCATCCGAACCGGCGTAGACAAGTCGTCCAGACCGGGATGCAACCATCTGTAACAACGTACAATTGCGCTTCTGAATTGTCGATGACACGCCTTTGGCCGATTCCAATGCATATGACAGACTGCGAGTGTGGCAGCCAGAGTGTGACTGGCAACCATCAGTCGACCACGCGCAACCAGTCATGCTTTCGATGGATATCAAAATGATGACAGCACTTGATTTCGGGCTGAGAATGATATCTCTGCTGTGCCACGATAAGTCAGGAGATTTCCAACAGCTTCCAACAGCGAAATATTTTCCAAGTACTTGGACCCAGGAATGGCCTACCGATAAGGGATGACAGAGTTTCACCATGTTTGCTTTGGGAAGGTAGAACAGGGTATCTTGGTCAAGTGCCCGTCAGTGCCAAAGACCTATGCTAGCCGAGTTGACGGTATGCGGCGAGCACCCCAGCTTCACCGAGACTGGCCGTGATGTCGGAGGGCATGTGGGGGAGGTTTGTAATCGGATGCTGCAGACACCCCGGCAATGCTGAAGCTGGGTGCCATGGCGTCCTTTCTAAGCGAACAGATGCGAAAGTTGGGCCGTGCAAGGCTGTCTCGTTTCCCTCCATGCTTGTCCTCTGCTGCAGCAGCTGCAGCAAACATCACGCCTTTGCGTGCTCGGTTGCACGTCAGTGTGTCTGTCGCTGACGGTTATGCGCGTGGTGTGGTTCGCCCTGCCGATCCTAGCCTTCTAGCATGGGTTGGACGTGCGGTTCTGGGTTCTGACCCGTCTCTGACTTGTTTTTGGCTCTGCGTTACCAGTAGGTTGTGACTTGTCGACGTAGATACCTAACTCACAGTATCTGCGATTCTCGGATCAGAGAAAGGCCAGCAGCGTCGTTTTGGGAGCTTGTTGACTAGCAAGAGGGACGGCGGCCTTACTTGATGATGAATTCGAGATGGGGAGAAGTGGTCTTGGCCGAAGTTTCCATGATGAAATCGTTCATGGCCTTAGGCGGAGTAGGTCAGCCTCGACGTATCTCTTAGTTGTGGACTTCGCTGGTGCAAGCGTACTCTGGCAACCTGTGTCGGTTCGATTTGCCCCCGGTTAAAGAATATGGCATTCCTTTCTGCATGTCTGCCTCACGGCGTCCGTCATCCATCCTAAGGATCCATGGGGGTTCGGGTCATCCCCGGATTGGGATCATGCTCCGAGTATGCATGGGCATGGTTTCAGCGAGAGGGCGTGTCGAAGAAAATGTCGGAAAACCGCCCATAATGATGTACCATTGGGGCAAGACGAATCGAGTCCGCCTGCGTCCAGATGCTATGCAAGGCTCATTCATTGCCGGTACCCAAGCGAAAGTGGCGCCATGCAGAGATCCCGCCCTCCATCATATGGCACATGGTAGAACATGCAATGTATGGAGCTGGCATGCACGTTGAGTTCGGGTCTCGAGAAGGGCCTAAGTCGGCGGTTCGTTTGCGAAGTGTGAGAAAGATGCCCGTTTACACCCATCCCCACGGACGAGGAATGAAGAAAGGCACATATCATGATGGCGGGAAACGTTGAGGCGATAAGGGAGTACCTATTTTCTACTCTTGGAAGGCGCGATGCAAACCGGGTATATGCGTGACTGGAGGAAGGAGGAAGGAAGGAAGGAAGGAAGGTCAGACATGCCCACTATGTGAGGAGGGAGAGGAAGTAACACGTACCTGTCTGTCCTTTCAACACTGCTCCTTCCCCCTCCTTCATCAGTTGTTGGCATCTCCTGCTGCTTACCGTTCATGATTGGGAGCCCCCCCCACCCCACACTCACCACCGACTTGTTATACATTCATATAGTTTGACACCTACGAACAAGCTCTTGCAGCGACAAGGAATGTCGAGAATCAATGGATGGAGGGAACATCACAATCCTTCAAGGCCGCGACGCCGTCTTGACCATGCAACTACCGAATTATTTTCATTTCGTCTTACAAGTAATTATGTGTCGTGGAGATACGCATGCCATTATCGCCGCCAGCCGCTAAGCTAAGCCTGCTGCGCTACATGCACGCCGAGTCGCTCCTGATGCCGCTGAAACCAATACGAAGTCCAACCTCTTGTGACCTCACTTGGAGAAACCGTCGCGGATATCGACGAATACCATGTACCTATCCTTGGCCCAGCTCCGCGTCCGTTTACCAAAGATGACCATGGGCAGGCTCAGGCACATGATGACAAGGCTGAGCACCCCGAGGGCGATGAAGCAGTTCTCCATGCCCGAGTTGATCCAGTAGCTTGCCACGAACGTGAAGAGCATCGCTAGCGTGTTGTTGATTACTGCGACGCCCACCATGCCCTCGAGCACCATGTCACTATGGCACGTAACTGTTAGTCGACATTTCTTCCCTGGCGTTTGCTTGTTACTCTCAAAGGGGAAGGGGGAGGACAAAGAAAGGGAGAACTCACGGGAAAGAGTCGGCCAGGTACGACAGGCTCAGGTCTCCGGCGCAGCCGTATCCGAACCCGATGAAGCCCAGCCCGACGTACGGCAGTGGCCAGGGCCATCCCCGCGCGCTGCCGATGCCAAAGATCCACATGCCCGCCGGGAACACCACGGCGCACACCGCCATCAGGTACAGCCGGAACTCGGCCTCCATGACGCCCCTGTTTCGCTTCGTCATCCACAGCATAAACCGGTCGCTGCCGTACCCGCCGTACACGCACCCCACCAGGCTCCCGATCAGCGTCGGCAGGTTCATGTTGCCCACCTGGGCCCCCGAGTAGTTCCACGGCGGGCCCTCCCAGAAATCCTCCTGCACCGTCAGGTAGAATGTCAGGCAGATGTTCTGCAGACCCCACTGCAGCCCTGCGTACCACACCGCCGGGAACGTGAAGACGCGGAGCGTGTGCCAGAGCCGGAAGGCGTACTGCTTGAAGCCCGTGCCGCGCAGGTTGTGCGCCGGGGTAATCACGCGGATGCGTTCCCAGTACGTCTTGCGGCGGGGAAAGATCATGCCATCGCACGCCGCGCCGGCAGTATCTAATCTGGGGGTGCTGGCGGCGGCGGCGGTTCGTTCCATGTCGACGGACTTCCCGCCCAGGGCGTTCATGGACGTCTTTTCCGGGACCGGGACGGGAAATGAGTCTCTTGCGGCGTAGCTCTCGCCGTTGCTGGCGAAGTAGCGGTCCCGGTTGAACTCGGTCTCCTCGAGGCCGAAGAAGAGGAGGACCAGAGTGACGCCACAGATGAGGGCACCCAGGTAGCCGATCCACCGCCAGCCAAGGCTGGTTGCCACGTGTGCACCGACGAGGGGCCTGTAGTCCGTCAGATTCCTGAATTTCGACATGTAAACGGCATCGACTCACCCGAGATATGTTCCGATGGCGGTGGCAAAGGTGTAGAGACCAAACACAGTGCCGGTCTGGTGCTCGAACCAGATGTCGACCAGGGACAGCTGCACGGTCGCCTCGCCAACCGACTCGGCGGCGCCGACAAAGAGCTGGGACCACACGACGCCGGCGACATTTGTGATGCGGGCGTACCAGATGAGACCGGCGACGTTGACGACCATGGAGATGAGATAGCCCAGCCGCCGCCCGTACAGGTGAACCAGGGGCGAACTCAGCAGGGTCCAGTAGCCGATGGCGATGAAGAGCACGCCGGCGCCCGTGTTGAAGACGTCGTAGCTGATGCCGTACTCCTTGTTGACGCCGTCGGAGCCCGAGCCGGCGTTGTTGGAGGTGGCGGCCGTGAGGCCGACGATGTACAGCACCAGGAACGAGTGCCAGATCTTGCGCGGCAGCGACCAGCGCAGCGGGTCGTCGGGAGACGCGGTGGGCTGCGGGACGAGCACGACGTCGCCGTGCTTGAGCAGCGAGGCGTCGCCGGGCAGGATGTTGCCGTTCTCGTCGTAGAGGCGCCGCGTGCCCGGGATGGCGACGTCTTCTGCCCCGACGGGTGGCGGCGGTTGTGGCGTCGCCGTCGCGGCGCGGTGTGGAGCGGCGGCGGAGCTTATCTCGCGGGACAAGCCAAGGTTTTGCTGGTGCATGGCGGGCAACCCGTCGTGTTTTTGGTCCGAGTTCTGTGTCAAGACTTTCTCTTCTTTCCACCTGTGGGCTCGATCAGGAGCGGGTCGACGGACGCTTCGCCAGGGCCGTTACTGGTAGCGAGCGGAGGAGGGAAGAGCAGCATACACTCCCGCCAAGCAATCGTTATCATAAGTGTGGGAAGGGAGGAAGATGTCTTAAAACGTCGGCCGCGGATGTGTGCGTGTGTGTGCGCGCACGCCACCCCCAAATCATGATTTGCAGATCGAACTATCTATCTGATAACGATAAACCATCTCGTCTTTTTTTTTTCGTCCCCTCTCCGCGTGTTCATGGGCCAGACTGTAACAGGACTGCGGCGAACGTTATCGCCGAGGGGGCCAATCAGACGAGCCATCTAGAGATTGAGATGGCGCGAACGGTCGCTGGCGAGGATTCGCCGCCCAGCCCACTTCCGACATGTATTACAAGGTTGACTTGCTATATATCCTTCCCCTGTCTCTTTTTTTGTCATTGAAACGAATACCGAAGGGCGCCGAGCCAATTGTCTGACGAACAGGCCGTTTTCTCGTTCGTTTCCTGTTTGTTTGAAAGATTTTTTTTGGGGGGGGGGGTATTTTTCTTTCTCAAATGTTCCTTGGACATGTACCGAGATCCCAGGCCAGTAACAGATGTTGTTGTTGTACACTATCATTGGTTTCCGGGTTTGGGCAAAAGGTGCCGCAGCCACACTCCACGGGCTGCACCGCGGAATCACTCTTCTTTTCTATTTGATTTTTTATCTTGTGACGATGTTTTGAATACGGCGGGCTTGCAACCAGCAACTTTTGGCAATTCATCCCAAACATTCCTAGCAACACGGTCAGGGACACGATAGTGAATTTTCGGCGCTGAGCCCTCACCCCTTTATTCCTCGTCTTTTCTTCTATTTCTTCTTGTTCAATCTCACCCGTCGCCAGTGCATTCGTCGTCCCACCGTCCGCCTGCCCGCCCCAAGGAGCGGAAGACATGCCAGTCTGACTGTTCGTCGTAGGGTCTGGATGGCGCTGAGCCCCCCAACTCAGCCACCGCCGAGACGAAAAGATTGTCGGGACGGTTTTTTGGAGGGGCCCTTGGCGAGAAGCGGCGGGGCTGCTTTTTGTACTACGTAAGATCATGCGTCTTGGGAAAGTTTTTGGTTGCTTATTTTTAAGGCGGGGACGGGCCTGAAGCTTATTCCGATGTCGAGAAGAAGAAGAGAAAACAAGACATGAAGATGACAGAGCTCACAAAGTAACCGAGAGAACAGAGCTCAGCAGAAGACGAGAACGAGCGCTGACGATGGGATGGATGGATGATTGCTCCAGACGAGGTGTGACGAGTTGCTTCGGGCGGGCACCGCTGACGGCCTCTTCATTCGAGGGGATGGAGTCATGTCACACCAAATAGGCACCGGCAGAAGAGATGGAATCTCGCCCTTGTACACACACCACACCAAAGCACTGACGTGGCTGTGCAGGCCCCAAGCCCTATAAGGCGTCGCCCGCAGGATGATCATGTTTGGTGTTTCCTCGTTCCACAGGGCGGCGGGACGTTGACCAGCGGGGTTCGGGGACTTTTGCTGACTCCAAGGGAGAGGGAGCGTTTGGTGGTGGGTGTTGAAACGCCCTGCGCGTGAGATATGGGCATAACGTTCATCGTATGCAACAAGGCCAAGACCCGCCACGCCCAGCAGGACGGAGGAGGTGAGGTCGATAACTGTCAGCAATCAATAGCGTTGGGTAGTGCATCCGTAGTGTACAGGTAGTGTAATGTGCCGCCGATGGCCCGCGGGGCCGAACGGGAACCGGGCTGTCGGAGGAATTTCGAGGGGATCCTCGTCCGTCCATCCGTCCCCTGGGTTGAGATCGCCCGGTGAGCTCTTCCCGCCCCCGGGCTTCTGGGGGAGGGAGAAACGTTAAAGAGGCTTTTATTGGCTGTGGCTGAGCCCCGCCACCCCCACTTGGCGCAGTTGGGATCCACTGGTCACGTGGAGTGACGTAAACTAAGTTTTTCTGGTACGTTTACCGTACCGGGTGTACCGGTACGTACTTCGTACTTGCACCTACGGTTAACTTTTGGTACCGTCACCCACCACCTTCGTAATTCATTGGAAAATCCAGATGCTTCAGTCCTCGTCCCGAGGCAAGTCTTGACTGATTGATCCCGTTGGAATGACCTGTGCCGTGCAGCACGGTTGCCATGATAAGCAGTACGGGTAGCCTCGATTCCGTGCGACGTCACTAGCCGAGGCCCACGTATGCTCTGTAGTGTACGCAGTTTTGAGTACATCATACGCGTACCTAGGTACCTAGGTATGAATACATGCCTACCTACTATGTACACTACCTACCTGTAGGTACCTATTTTTGTACGGGACCATCTTGAGCTCCTTGTTCCCCTGCTCGGCTCGAAAACGCGACCGAGATTCCTCCCCCTCCAAATGTCCACTTCCTTTACACTCGCAAATGGCTACGACCCCTGGATTGCGACCCTGAATCTCACCTCCTTTCCCTCAGTACCGAGAGTGGCTGTCTCAAGATACACGAACGCGAACTTATCTGTCCATCTGTCTCGCTGCCTTTTGATCCGTTTGCGAATCCTCCTCTCGCGACTGTTGCAGAAAAAAGAAAAAACCGTCGCCGCTTGCGTCTTCACCTCCGAACCCCCCGTCGCGGCGACTGTCCCTTACGAAAGCTATCAAGTGCGTGCGTGCGTGCGCACCGCCCAAGCTCCCGAAACGCCAGCTTGCTTAAAATCTCAATCTCACAACTTCGGGAGACCAACACCACACGTTGCCCACAGCCGCAGCCTGCCGAGAGCTCCTCCGCCCTTCCCGAGGATTCCGTATCCATCACAGACTCGTAAACATGGCGTCAACTAGCTCTGCCCCCAATGGTGGGGCTCACGACCACGTCTTGCGGCCGAGGCCGAGGAAACCGCAGCACTCGCAGCTGATAAGGACCCAAAGCAACACCTCAGTCGGCGAGTTGAACGGCCTGACGCCTCTAGCAGAGCCTGGCCAGATGAGCGGAAACACTAGGTACGCAAACCCTTCCCCTCCTCCTCTTTTGCGCCGAGTCTCAACCCACTTGTCCATCAACATCAGAACCAGCAGCAGCAGCATTGCTAACTCCAACGTCGCCGCAGCGGCCGCTCGACGCCCGTCCCCCACGATGCCCTCCCCTCCGTCAAGAGCTTGTCCACTGCGCGCAAGCAGGCCCGCGCCGAGCAGCGCCGCCGCATCTTCCCCACCATCGAGTTCGCCAGCCGCGTCTCCCACTTCGACCCCAACTCCGACTACCGCGACTTCCACGGCTTCTTCAACCTTTTCTGGATCGGCCTCGCCATCATGGCCATCACCACCATGCTGCGCAACATCAAGGACACGGGCTACCCCATGCGCGTCCAGATCTGGACCCTTTTCACTATCAAGATCTGGCACCTGGCCATCGCCGACTTCCTCATGGTCGCCACCACCCTCGTCTCCCTGCCCCTCCACCGCCTCTGGCGCATAGCCCCCGCCAACGGCACCTTCACCTGGAAGAACGGCGGCATGGCCGTCCAGAGCGTCTACCAGGTCCTCTGGCTCGCCTTCTGGATCGCCGTCCCCTTCCTGCTCGACTGGACCTGGACCGCCCAGGTCTTCCTGCTCCTGCACACCATGGTGCTCCTCATGAAGACCCACAGCTGGGCCTTTTACAACGGCCACCTCAGCGAGACGGAGAAGCGCCTGCGTGCCCTCGACAACCCCTCCACCGCCTCCAAGGACCCCGTCTACCTCTACCCTACCCCCGATAACCCCATGGGCACAGTCAGCAGCCCCAAGACCCGCGACTTCAACGGCAGCGCCGCCTCCCCCGCCGGCAGCTCCGACGATGGCTCCGCTACCGCTGACGAGATCGAGCAGCTCCGTGAGGACCTCGCCCAGGAGCTCACCTCCCCCATGGGCAACATCGCCTACCCCCGCAACCTGACGTGGGCCAACTACTTTGACTACCTCCTCTGTCCCACGCTCTGCTACGAGCTCGAGTACCCCCGCACCGCCCGCATCGACTGGCAGAACCTCGTCTCCAAGATCATCGCCGTCTTTGGCTGCATCTCCCTCCTCACCGTCATCTCGGAGGAGTTCATCCTGCCCATTCTCACCGACGCCTCCCTCCGCCTCAACACCACGCCTCCGCCCCCCGTCTCCGAGTCCCTCCTCATCCTCCTCGAGAGTATCTCCTGGCTCCTCTTTCCCTTCATGCTCACATTCCTCCTCGTCTTCCTTGTCATCTTCGAGTACGCCCTCGGCGCCTTCGCCGAGATCACCCACTTCGCCGATCGCCACTTCTACTCGGACTGGTGGAACTCGACCGACTGGATGGAGTTCTCGCGCGAGTGGAACATACCCGTCTACAGCTTCCTGCGCCGCCACGTCTACAGCGCCAGCCGCCCCTATATCGGCCGCATCCCCGCCACCGTCATCACCTTCCTCATCTCCGCCGTCGGCCACGAGATTGTCATGGCCTGCATCACCAAGAAGCTTCGTGGCTACGGCTTCATCTGCCAGATGCTGCAGCTGCCCATCGTCGTCCTGCAGCGCACCAAGCTTGTCCGCGGTAAGAAGACGTTGAACAACGTGTGCTTCTGGTGCTCCATGGTCATGGGGCTGAGCATGGTGAGTTTTTGAACTGTTTTACAAGAACAAAAACCGAAGCCGACGATTGACTAACACTGTTGCTCTAGATTTGCGCCCTTTATGTCTTGGTCTAAACCTGTCCAGCATTTGCATCAGCGTTAGAATGCGTAAGACATCGTTTTCATCTCCATTAATTTTTTTTTATTTTTTTTATTTTTTTTTTTTGCATCGTAGGGGGAGGGGACCTGAGAGTGAAGTCATTTTTCCTGGGAAAAAGATGGATTGGCTGGCTGGAGGCTTTCTACACACCCTTATCAACACGCTTCTGTATCATTGTCGCAAACAAACACGCGTGCACACACACACACACACGCACGGGGGCGGCGTCCCCCTTAGACGTGCACACATCTTTCTGGCGTTTTTTCTAGACAGGTCTTATACCCCCCTTATTTACATGCCCGACGTGGCAGATCTTGCTCGACCTACTGCTGCCTCTTGAGTTCCGGGTGAAGTTCTTCGTTCCGTACCAAGGACTGAGGCCGACAGAATTGTCTATTGGCACATACAGGTTGAAGATACCCATGCAAGCACAATCTGGTGAGACTTGATTCTGCCCATATGAGGATATTATTTTGTAGAGTAATGGACAGGTTGGTTAATCTCAGTCCAAACACGCCGAGCATTTTTGGGCACCAACGTGCTGCAGTCGATGCAGCCAAGTCCTGACCAAAAACGGGAGGACCCAACACCCACCAACCAGATCCCATCCAGCCATACTGTGGCACATCCACGTGAGTCCCGTAATCGCGCCTTACCATTCCTCGACCGTTTCCCCTCAACCTCGAGGCAACCAACCGATCAGGAAGAACAGCCGCCTACGCTCATGACTTTCGCCCACAACGACCCGCATCCGAGTCCGCGCCGGCGCCATGGCTGAAGCGACATTCAACACGGGCATCAGCGGCCGGAACGTCGTCGCCGCTCCGTACGCGGCGCACGGCGGCACGAACAACTTCTACTTCGCCAACGACGGTCCCGATCGGCCCCGCAAATCGTTCTCCAACGTCCCCTTTCCGCCGGATCCGGACTTCGTCGACCGGCCTCGCATCACCGCGTGGCTGCGCGACAAGTGCGGACGGCCGGCCGGCCGTGCCGCTCTTGTGGGGCTGGGCGGCGTCGGGTACGTGCTGCCGCGTGTCTTTTGACGCCCCTAGACGCGCTTCCTCTAACGGGTTGGCAGAGAATCACAGCTGGCCGTCAGCTACGCGCACGAGTTCCGGCAGGGCTCGCCGGACGCATACGTCTTCTGGGTGCACGCGGGTACCGTAGAGCGGTTCGGAGAGGCGTACCGCACCATCGCGAACAGGCTGCAGCTGCCCCAGCGTTCCGATCCCAATGCCGACGTCGTCCTGCTGGTGTATGATTGGCTGTGCGCTGAAGAGAACGGGCAGTGGCTGATGGTTGTCGACAACGCCGACGACGTCAACGTCTTCTACCCGAAGCCGGGTGCCGCGCAGAGCGGGTCAACGGCCTCCCAAACACATCGGCCGCTCGCGTCCTTTCTGCCACAGAGCAGCAACGGAAGGATCCTAGTGACGTCGCGCAACAAGAATGTCGCCGAGCGGCTGACGGGCAGTGGCTGGGACGTCCTGTCCATCGAGGCCATGGACGAACATCAGGCACACCAGCTACTCCAGAACAAACTTCGAGAGGACCACGACGAAGAAGCAGCGGCCGAACTGCTCCAGGCCCTCGAGTACATGCCCCTAGCCATCACGCAAGCGGCCGCGTATATCATCCGACGAGCACCTCGGATGTCTCCGTCTACCTACCTGGCCGATTTCCGCAAAAGCGAGAAGAAGAAGGCGAGCCTGCTCAACAGGAGCATGGGCGACCTCCGACGAGACCAGAGCGCCTCGAATTCGATCGTCACGACGTGGCAGATGACATTCGACAGCATCCGTCAAGAAAGACAGTCGGCTGCCGACTTGCTCGCGTTCCTGAGCTTCTTCAACCCACAGGGGATCCCGGAGTGGATGCTCCGGAGCTACCATCGCAGCAAGGGGCATGCAAACGAGACCGAGACTCTCATCATTGATGATCCCCAAAAGAGCCAGGACGACAGCGACGATGGCAGCGAAGATAGCGAGGCCGACGAATTTGAGGACGATATTGCCATGCTCCGCGAATTCTCGCTGGTGACAATCACCACGCAGAAGGGCGTGCTTGAGATGCATCCGCTCGTACAGTTCTGCACGCAAATCTGGCTCTCCGCGACCGAAAACTTACGGAAGTGGAGACGGACATTTCTACATGTCATGTCACGAGAGTACCCATCTGGAGATTTTGAGACCTGGGCAAGATGCCGCGAATTGGAACCTCATACCCAATCATTTGTTAACAACAAGCTTGAGAACAAGCATGATGTCATACATTTTTCACAATTGTTCAGCAGAATGGTGTGTTATAAATCAGCGGTTGGGAAGCACGAAGAGGCAGAGCTGTTGAGTCGGCAGGTTTTAGAAGTCTTGGAGAAGATCTCTGGCAAACAGCACATTTCCACGCTGTTGTGGACTGAAATTCTTGGCTTGATTCTGGAAGAGCAGAATAAGTATAAGGAGGCGGAACAGATGCATCGACAGGCTCTAGAAGGCTTTAAGAAGCTATTGCGCGATGAGCATACTACAACGCTAGAGAGTACCGACAATCTTGCCCAAGTGCTGCAACTCCAGGGAAAGTATGAGGAGGCCAATCAGGTGAATCAGCAGGCGCTGAAAGGCTTTATGAAGTCATTCGAGCATATTGAAACACTTGAGAACGTTTATACTTTTACCGAAATATTAGAGCGCGAGGGAAAGTATGAAGAGGCAGAGCTGATATCTCGAAAGGTTTTAGAAATCAGGAAGAAGACACTAGGCGACGAGCATCCCGATACACTTCAAAGCCTTGAAAGTCTTGCTGCAACGCTAGGAAACCAGGGAAAGTTTGAAGAGGCAGAGCAAACATACCGACAGTTTCTAGAAGTCAGGAAGAAGATACTAGGCGACGATCATCTCATTACACTTAATACCCTTGAAAGTCTTGCTGCAACGCTAGCAATCCAGGGAAAGTTTGAAGAGGCAGCGTTGATGGCTCGACAGGGTCTAGAAGTCAGGAAGAAGACACTAGGCGACAAGCATCCCGATACACTTCGAAGCCTTGAAACTCTTACTGCAATACTAGCATACCAGGGAAAGTCTAAAGAGGTAGAGCTGATGGCTTAAAAGATTCTAGAAGCCATGAAGGAGACACTAGGCGATGAGCACCGTGAGATTCCTGAAAGTATTTATAGTCTTGCAAGAGTACTATTACACCAGGGGAAATTTACTGAGGCAGAGCAGCTGCTTCAGCAGGCTCGGAAGGCAACATAAAAGGTGCTAGGCAAAGAGCATATCAGGACATTTTGCATCGTCTACTGGCTGGCTTACGTCTACGAGGAGCAATTTCGCCTCGAGGATGCGTATAAGCTACATCATAGGGTTCTGAGTGGCACAAGGAAAGTCCTTGGGCCAGACCATTCTGGTTTAAGGATGATTGAGCGGTTGGTGTTCTCTCTTAAGGATTGTTCATATTCAGCGAGGGATATATGAGGTAGTCTAGTCAAACACGGTTGAAATAGTTGGGTTGTGTTGCAGTATTTTTTAGGGGTTATGTTTAAATAAAAAGTTGCCAAAAGACCGGCCCTTGGTAAAGGTTGTGAATCAACTTCCTACACCCATAATTACGAGGAGTATCCGCTTCCGGGCCACTGAGACAGCAGTGAGGGGCCTGGTCGACCAGGCGTAACCAAGATGGAAATACAGTTATCACGTGTGACTTGGATGATGGTGATATACAGAGACTGGTATGACGGAAACAAAATTCACTACCCAATGAGGGTTCTTATTCTAGCCTGACCGCAGGCGTTTTCATGCTTCTGAAAACCGTGCTCTCTGTATTGGTCTCGGGAAGTCTGCAGACTAAGGGGGAACACTGCCCGCTGGGCGCGAACGATCCACGACTTTGATTGCCGGAGTGAGAAAGATCTTTGGTGTTTCGCAGTCGCCACATTACTATCATGGCTGGGTAGGAAAACGGGGATTTCGGGAGCCCCTTCATCGGCATACAGAAATGGGCCTCGGCGTGAAGCCCTTGAATAGCCCGATTGAAGTATGAATCAACACTCAGTGACAAACTTACACTTTTGACTTCTGCCTGCTACTGATTATTGGAGCCATAACCTTTCCTGTCAGCTCAGAATTTGGCTGTCGAAAAAGGTAGCCAGACACATCACCGTCGGGCGCGAGCTCATCGGGGCATTCCTGGCAACCTGCATGGTGTGGCATCGTCGCTGACGACCCCTCGCTCGCCATGATGGCATCTCTCTTGGCGGGCACACTATCCGGGAAGATGGCGCAAGATAAAGACTCACCCGAAACCCGCTGCTGACAGTTTGCGCCGTCATCCTACATACCTTGGTGACTGGGCACGGCACAAACTGGATTTGTCTTCGCCAGCCTTCTGGGAGCATACTCCATGTACACGACGGTACGCCCCGTTCCCGTCCCATACCCTTCCACAACCACGTCTCAATATAACCAACACCCCTCCACAGGAATCTAGACGACGAAACGACCTCCCTCAGGAACGCCATGGGCACGGCTCTGGAACCCCCTTCTGCCCCTGATTCCGGGGATTGAGTTCACATCGAATTCGGTGATAACGTCTACCCCACTGCCTGCCTCCCCTCGCCTGCCCTACAAGACCTCGAATCAAAGGCCCCATCACAACCAGGCCGCCATGTGAAAACCGCTCCATGATAAATCATGCTTCCCAAACCAGGCCACAAGCCGACGGCGGACCCAAGGAGGTTTCCGCCCCAGTCGTTCCCGCAAAGTCCCCCGGCCCTCGATAGCCGGCTTGCCCACAGACAGACAAACTGGCAGCACGAACCACGAAGCCTCGCTCGCAGCGGGCTCACCCACGCACATGCCCTTCGGAACCCAGGCCACACCCGTCACGGTTCCCCGACGGGTTCCCCGACGTAAACCGGAAAGGGGGCTCGGCATCAGCGAGCCCACCTCACACTCGCGAACACGGTCTCAACCAACAACACGTCACCGGTGTGATGGAAAGCCGACCCAGATTATGTCAAGAATGAGTCCATTCGACAGAAAAAAAAAATCTAACTATGAACCGCCCCCTCCCGGCCTCTTCCATGCTAGAGGACGCAACCCCTCCCCGACTAAGCGTAGGAGAAGCCTGTGTTACCACAGCCTCCCCCGTCTTTTCTTCTTATCTTGTTTCTTTCGTGTGATATCTTGAGCGTCCCGAGCAAAGGAGTGAGCGTGGTATCTTTCCTTCCCCTTCTTCTGTAACTCCTTGTGTAGCGAATGACGGAAATATGTTTTGACCAAAACAACTGAATCAAGTCTTGAGTTCGTTAGGTTAAGTTAAAAGTCAAGCAAGACGCGTAATAAAAAAAGAAGAAAAGAAAAAGAAAACAAAATAAGACGTATCGCCATCCCAATGCATGCATGTATGTGTATCGTCAGACTCCAGCGTACAACAACCTCTGTGAGAAAACTTAGGACTTCCCAATAGGTCCCCGTTGCGTGGGCGCCGTCGACTGCCTGGTCTGAGAGAACGGGTCTTGGCCGCGTCAGGTGGAACGGAACCGGTATCGGCCAGC
The DNA here is from genome assembly GCA_016807845.1 of Colletotrichum eleusines. NCBI lineage: Eukaryota > Fungi > Ascomycota > Sordariomycetes > Glomerellales > Glomerellaceae > Colletotrichum > Colletotrichum eleusines. The sequence goes on along the minus strand of JADEZO010000010.1, from coordinate 1,952,468 downwards.
TCTCTCGGTGGAGGCCTCACCATAAGGCGCAGGCCCCATTTCGATAGTCCTGTTCCGCCCCAAACCCATCCTTCCCAGGCAACCGCCGCCGCCCAGAACGTCTCGCTTCATAAATGCCAATCGGTTAGACGTCTCAAGCGGCATCAGCATCTCATATTTGCCCAACCCCCCTCCTCCAGCGCCAAGTACGGGCTCATCAACCGCGGCCCTCCCAAGAGTTGATATCAAATAAGACAGGTCGGTCCTCGTTACTGTATGATTCTTGCGTCTTTATGTCGTCTCCCTCATACCAGCACGAACCAAAGAAAGAGATCAAGAGATGAAGAAAATATTGGGAAAAGGTATAAGAAACTTGATGCGAAAACCGAAGCCAGCCGCGCCGAGCGCGACGGAAAGACAGATATCGACGCATTCCAGCAGAACGATACGTCTCCCCTCGCAGAGACGGCGGTATAGGAACCGGTGGCCAAAGCAGTTGAAGCTGTCGGACCGCATTCGCTATGCATAAACAGGGTAATCATCACGGTGGTACCGGTGCGGGATATTGCTGTACTGCACGTCGTCGTATCTTGTCGTCTTAACCTTGGGAAAGTACGCAGAGCTCGAGTAGCTTGATTCCCTAGATGGCATAGAAGGACGTTCGTGGTAATCACTCTTGCTGTACTTCCTCGAGGGAGGGGGGGACTCCGCGCGGTACATCGAGTACGTAGTTTCAAGCGGGACTGCGACTGTACGGCCGCCGCTAACTGCGTACCGAGTCCTCTGGCCGTATTCCGCCGGCGCCGGCTCTGGAGAGTGAGTTTTGTGTCGGCTGCTCCTGTGGTGGCGGCGGTCATCCTCGGATTCCGATTCTTCGCTCACAAGCTGCGACTGCATTCTCGAACGACCGCGACCCCGCAGATCAGCATCGGCAGGCACATGCGAGAAAGTCTGTGCTCTGATGGGGCCGGGGGGCGGGCGGCTGAATGTGCTTGGGTCCAAGGTAGCTGCTCTGTTGAGGTGGTACTTTGGCGGCGAGGTGGATGCGGGATACATTGTCGCCGCGGCGAAATGAGACGCGTGGCGACTACTGGGCGAGGCGTCCACGACATTGGGCGACGGCGGCACGGGCGCCTCCTTGGTTGGTGACGATTTCTTGTGACTCGACTTATCGCGCGTCTTTGTCTCCGAGGAGCGCCTCGACTTTGACCTGCGACTTGGGTCCTCTTCCTCGGGAATAGGAGGAGGGGGGGCGCCAAAGGACGGGCCGGCTGGCGGCGGAGTAGGGACAACAGGAGGCCGGACGTCGTACGTCTTCGAGCGGCTTATACCTGGGTGAACGGAACCAACCTTGCGGGACTCGTCCATGTATTTGGCGGCGTTCATCATGGTCTCGGCGACTTTGTACTGGTGGTCGGTGTGAGCAAGCGGCATGGGCGGCACGGGCGGCACAGGCATCTCTGTCCGGGGCGGGACAACGTCTCGCGGAACCGAACGGGACCGCTTGTCCTCCTTTTTCTCCTTGCTGCTCGACTTCTTCTTGTCGGGCTTGGCGACAAACGTTACGTCATCTTCGAGAGGTTCGCTGTAGATAGGCTTGTGTCTCCGCGACTTCTCATCGGCGTCACGTCTTCGCTCCTTCTCACGCTCCTTCTCTGCCTTCTCCTGACGCTTACGTTCTTGTCGCCGGGCCTCCTTCTCTTCCGCGGCCCGCCTGGCGGCCTTCTCGAGGACCTTCTTCTCCGCCAGTCGTTCCCTCTCTCTATCGACACGGTCTCTCTCGCGGCGTTCGGCACGCGCGAGCTCCTCGCGTTCCCGGTCCTTTTCTTCTCTACGTCTGCGTTCCCGGATGTCGTCGTCTTGTCGGGACGGCTTCTCGTAGCTGGCGGCCCGGCGGGCGCGGGGCTCCTCGAAAATGGGATTTGATCGACTGTGGATCTCTTCATCCCACGACCGAGCGTTGTATTGGGAGTATATTTTGGTGTTGGGCGAGGAGCGGTAGGACGTCTTGCTGAAGGTATCGGGGCGGGGCTCGGCGGTGCGTACCTCGAAGGACCTAGGGGCGCGGGGAGCAGAAGTGTTTGCCTTGGACATCTCCTTGCGGAGCTCGGCCAGCTTGACGTTGTCATCGTACTTGACTCGGTCGTTCTCGTTGCTCAGCAGCTCGTAAGCCTGTTGGACCTTTTGAAACTCGTCCTGCTTTTGTGCCTTGAGCGTCGGGTCCTGGACCTTGTCGGGATGGCACTTGAGGACAAGCTTCCTGTGGGCGCTTCGGATCTCGGGGAGCTGTGCATCTTTGGAGACGCCTAAAATCTTGTACGGATCGGGTGGCAACGAGGACATGATGGGCCGGGCGTCTGTTGGTGGTGTCTTGTTGTTTTGGGGGCTCGTGAATCCAGTTCGACGGCGGTCAGGGGGTGCACGGGCGACTGATCAAACAAGGGCTGCTGCGATGATGGAAAGACTGCAAGGCGTTGCTCGCAGTCCGGGTCGAATTGATGTCTGGTGGTAGAACGAGGCTATTGTTGCATTGAGGCAGTGGTTCTCAAGGGCTCGAGGCTGGGCAGGCTTGTTTGTGCGGAGTAGTGGCAGCAAGCAGCAGGCTGGCGTGGTGGTGTCTGCTGGAATTGGGGGCGGAAGCGGCTGTTGGAAGTATGGCAATCTGGGGCGTGTGGAATGGAACCCGAGGGATGAAATGAAGGAAGGGAGCGGCAATTCGGAAGCCGTGGGGAAGTAGTAAGTCAAGGTTATAGTAAGGCAGTGAAGAGTATAGTATGTAGGATGAAGCGAAGGGGCGCAAAGTGATGTACGGCGTGGGGGATGAGGCGAATTGAGGATAAGGGTGAGAGGCAAAACACGGTATTGGGCGTAGGTTGTTGAAGAGGTGGTGTAATGTATGTAGTAGAGTGAGTGGGTTGTGAAGGGTCGAATCGAGAGTGAGAGTGAGAGTGAATTGAGTGAGAGAGAGGCGAAAAGGCGGAAGAGTCAGATGGGAATGGCGAAGGAGGGTCAGGAAGCAAGCGAGCCAGGTGTATCCGTGGACGAACAGAGGGACGGGCGACGACGATCGTGGGTCGTGGCCTCCTTTCTCTGGGCGGGCCGGTCGAGCGAGGTGCAGCAACGCAACCAGTTTCCCAAGTGTCCAAGTGGAGTTGTTTCGTGGGTTGATGGTCGCAAGTCGCGTTGGGCGGACAAGCTCAAGCGACAAGATGGGATGAAGGGGGGGGAGGATGAGATATGATGAGGATCCGAGAAACCGGGGGGCAGGAAGAGGACGAGTGAGTGAATGCCGCCCGTTGATTAATGATGAATAAAGCGAGCAATAGGTAGTACTATAGGTAGTAAGTAGGTAGGTATGTAGGTGACTTTTGGCCTTGTCACCTTGTCACTTTTGGGGGGCCGTTGCGAGGGCGAGCGAGTGAGAGCGTGTGAGTGTACGGAGTACTGTCTAGCTGGTTCCTCCCAGGTGGATCGAGTGGATAGGGTCGAGATCAGGTCAGTGTCAAATGCGTCCCGTTCAGTCGCGAGCGATCCGGTGCGAGGAGTTTGTGGCTTAAGTGGAGCGGAAAGAAGCGTGGACGATGGAGACCGGGGTGGTTGCCAACTAGGTACCCAAGTACCCAAGAACCTAAGGTACGTACCGTCAACATGATCGCGCGCAGGTACGTACCTGCAAAGGAGGTACCTGCCTAGATACCTACCTATAGTACCTATGCTTGCTTGTACTTAAGTACCTGAGTGCCCAAGCACACCAACAGTTCCCCCCCTCCCCCCTCCCCCCAAAACGAACGGATCAAGGGTCGTGGGTGGCAGACGCACTGATGGATGGCCCGTCTTGGGTCTTGTAATGGTCAGGCTGATCGGGAAGTGAGGCTGGAATCTGGTTTGCCGTTCTCTCCTCTCTTGGCTACCTACCTATCGTTCCTATGTATCTTGGGGATGTTGTTCGGCTACCATGTGTTCTCTGGCAGGCGTGACTCTCGACCGACGGACGGGAGGGGGAACTGACCAAGTACTGGATGGGAGGTGCAGCAGGACAGGCGATGAGGTCACGGGCTTTTCGGAGGGGGGAAGAGGGGAGAGAGGCCATTCTTTGGCCGTGGTCTGGAACCTGGCCCGTTTCTGGTTGGACGGAACGATAGGGTCTGGTCTGCAGCGGAGCGACACTGGACGAGCCACTGGGAAACGGATGATGGGCACTAGTGCAGACGTGCCGGTGGTAATGTACGTACAGTACTCCGTTACCTACCCATTGCCTGAAGTAAGCATGTAGGTACCTACAGATGTACGGTGCGACGCGACCGGTGTGGGTCAGCCTCAGTTTTTCCCGCGTTCCGTTTCGGCGCAGCCAAACGGATCCGCAGCCACGTACCTAACTCAGATATTGTAGAAGCAGACGCCCTTCCGTTCAGTTTCCTTCCTATTGCTCGTTCGTTGGGTTCACAAAGTTACGTTCCTCCTCCTGGCCATCAGCAATCTTGCCCTCGCCCATTTTCTGTGGCTGTTTGTCTATCTATCTGTCTCTGTCACCAGTCCGGACAGGCAGCACAAACGGGAGCGACGGGGGGGCTGGGGAGAGCTTGTAACCAGGTGAGACGGTTCTGGCCTTGGCTGATGATGATGATGATGATGGTGGTGGAACTTGTACCGTTGGTAAGGGCTGGTCGGCGGGCGGGTACCGTTTTGTTGTGGGATGGTTGGGTCGGTGACTTGTCTTGACCTTTTTTTTTTTTAACATAACTCGCTTTGCGCGAGAGAACATCCCTCGCATTTCCACAGAAGCGGCCGAGTTTGAGACTTGTTCAACGTGACCACCTTCTCTTGTCTCGACTCCCTCCCCTCCTCTACTACGTAGGAACAAGTCCGGTGCATCGTCGTACCCGTCTTGTCATCGGCGCCCCTCCGCACAACCGTCGCTCAGGTCCGTTCCCGCCTGTCAGGCGTCGACGGGCCCTCCGTCTGTGGTCTTCTCTGTGCTTCCACAGCCTCGGACATGGCCTGCTTCTTTCTGTCCGACCCGCACAACAGCGAGCTGTGGCTTGCTGCACCCGGAATAGGAGCGGGCGGAGACGGGCGGATTGGACACCATACATAGTATGAGAGAGACCCCGGTCGAGCTGAGCTAAGATGCGCAGCACCCTGACGTATGCGAGGGCCCCCTCCCCCCCTGAGATTTTGGCAGTATCTGGCTGCACTAGGTATTCGTGAATCCGGGGTGTTCTCGTGCCTGCCGGCGAACCTTGACTGACGCGCGCGTTGTCGGGGAGTCGGGGACATACATCTCTTTTCGTCTTGGCCACCCTCGGGCGAAGGCAGCAGCAGCATAGCGAGCCCGGATGCCGGAAAGCCTGGAAAGGTCCAAGGGCAAAAACGTGGAACGCTTCAGGCGATGAGCGACAGGGACGGCACATGGGCTCCCGCCGTAACAGAGGTCGATCTGGCGTGGCGGTCACGGATGAGGTAAGGGGAGGGGAGGGCTGTGGGGGGGAGGGCTCGATGAGGACCGCGAACCACCACCCACGTCTACTACGGAGTACATAGTAGGTATTCGTACCTCACCCCGCGCGTTGCGGTGTCCAAGGTACAGGCCAGATCCGCCAAGTGCCGTATCGTTGCAGGGTATCACCCACGCATTGAGGGGCCATCAGGAAGGCGTCGTCGGGGTGATGGGTTGAAGAGTCATCCGGTCGATCCAGACGAAGCTGTCGGCGACGACGACGATAACGACGACGCGGACGACGACAACGACGACGACTTCTGAGCTGCGCCACGACTGGACAAGAAGAAGGCGAGGGCGGGTATTCGTATGGGGCGAAGACGACGATGGATGGATCAACCTGAATCATTCCGGTCTTCAGGGTCTCCCGGACGTACGAACAGCGGGGGATCGTCCTCGACGAGAGTCAACAAAGTTTCTTCTTCCCGACGGAGGGGCGGAGGGGCGAAAAAAGCGCAGCTACCTACGCCTCCCGCTTTGTCTCCCGCTTTGCTATTTGCATTCTCTCTCTCTCTCTCTCTCTCTGTCCCTCTCCTCTGTGTCTCTGTGTCTATGTCTCTGTGTCTATGTCTCTGTGTCTATGTCTCTGTGTCTATGTCTCTGTGTCTATGTCTCACGTGTATCAATGCTGTGTGGATGTACCACCAAAGAGGCAAAGAAAAGTAGAGGCTTTTTTTTTAACCCAATTCTCGTTTGACGGATGGGAATTGATGAATTGGAGTCGTTGGAGCAGCGCCAACACCAGCACAGGGAAGCAAGCACTACAAGCACCTTGCGCAGGATGTGGCCGAGGACGATTGGTGGCAGTTGGTGGCTTTGTACGTAAAGTCATGATACTTTGCCTTGTGAGGGGGCGGGGGCGGGGGCCACGTACTAGGCACAAGGGTACAAAGTACATCGAGACCAATTCTTTCTTCTTTTTTTTTTTTTTCCCTCCCTCCCTCAGCAGTCAGTGGCAACAGTGCTTCCCGCCGCTAGCACAAGGTGGCATCTGGCACCGTCCGGGCTTCGGCAGCAACCTTGGTCACCCAACGTTTCCCCCCTAGTGTAGGTCAGGTATTTAGGGGATGCTTGGCCAGCACTATATGGACCGAACAGGCGTCTGCAGTGCCACGACGAATGTGCATTTCTGTCCCAACACATGTGCTAACATCTGTAGTAGTGTAAGTATGGGGTAAGCACGCTAAACCATCATCTGTCCGAGTCTAGAGGAACCTTGGTTGATAGTGTAATCCGTTGCCGACGACGAACCGCGGGCTGTTTTGCGCTGTTCTTTACTGTATTGCACTGCACTGCACTGAACCGCAGTGAACCGCACGATACAAGAATGACTAGTCGCTTCGTTGTTTGGAATCTCGGCCAAGGCGACCATCAGGTCGGCGAAGCTCGGAATCGGTATTGTAGTGTACATACGGTAAGTACTACGCTGAATCAGCCATTGTCTGACACTCTCTCCATTCTTTCTCGGTCATGCTCTTGCCATTAGTGTATTTGTGTCATGTACGTGTAGTATACACGGGAAGCTGAGATGGCACATTCCAACCGCTGCCGGGGGGGGGGGGGAGCCGTATTTGGCAGCGGACAAGCTTGATTTCAAACGCATCCATCAGCCGTTGCTGAGGTAATGCCCGGAACTGCTAGGGCTCGAATCTCGTCCATTCCACTTTGGATGGCATTCCCTCTTTCGAGTACAGGAGGGCGGGATATCTGGCGGTGAGGAGCATCGTGTTTGACGACCGTTTGTGGTAGAAGCGGGTCTCTCTTTCCTCCCGGTATTCTTAGCTAGGTACCTTGGCAGAATGTATGTAAGGTAAAGATACAAAAGTACAAAGATACATGATGCTCGTCTCGTCTTCCTCGGGTTGCTTACCTAAGTCGTCAGGCTAACTCCTAAGTCCGCGCATCTGCGAGGGAACCATGGCCGGCCCCAGCTGTCTGATCTGTCACCGTCTGACCAAACACCACTGAAGCGTCGCTAGCCCAACCTAACCACCCACCAAGACACACACACACACAGTAGCCAGCCCAAACCGTTTCTCCATTCGACATGTCATGGTATTTCTTCTTCACCAATTCGATCGATGCCCGATCCGTTGCCCTTCTACAATCTACCAACACGCAGATGACGATGTGTTGCACTCATGAGCCCAACGACAAGATTGAAAATGATGACAGCCACCATCAAAAATGATCAACTGCGCCGTGTTTTTGGCCTGGCCTGGCCTCGCCTCGCCATGATATCAGACCTGCTGTCGACCGCCAAAGACACGTCGCCAGCAAAGTCATGGGTGCGCCGTCCCCCGGGTCGGTATGCCGTACAAGGCTAGCCAGAAAACCAGCTACCCATACCCGTCGACTATTATTTGGCCTCCCGCCTGGAACGCGCGCAAACAGATTGAAGGATACAAGGCACACACACACCCACAGCGGACGACACATGGCCGTTGTCCTCGTACGCCACTGAAGGGGCGGCCGGCCGGCAAAGGTCAATGATGGCACTCGACTGGCTGGCTGGCCTAACCGCAGTGCCCAGAAAAGACGCTTGAAAGAACGACAGAGGGCAAACTGGTTCCGCCATCCTGTCTTGTCTCCGGCTCGCTCGTGCCAACTCGGAACAACGTCATTTCAGCCAGCAGAGAGATCGTGTCTAGCTCGAGCATCGTTGTCGGCTGTAGCCCTACGCTGGATCGCCCCATCTTCTAAAACCTCTTCACACCCTTTTGCTCGGCGTCGGCCTTATCTCAACCAGCCAGCTTGCCTCGGAGACTCTCTTTCACAGGCTTTTGTCGGCCGTCGCTCGAGTACCTCTGCCTTGCTAGTGCTAGTTGGTGTACTCTTGCAGCGAAACCCATCCCCAACCGTCAAAGTACTGTTGCGTCTGCCCTGCATCTCCCGGCGACAGTGACAGCTCGCAACCATTCAGCTTGGTCGCACCCCTTGGCTACTACTCGTCAATGGTCAATGGAGGCCGCCGACCTTTCGACTCATGGTTCCCACTGTGGAGTCGCCTTGATGTCTGCGAGAGCATTGTTCGCTACCGTCACTGGCAAACCTGCAAGGGCTCTGAATTCGCCCTCTCGCCTGCGCCTCCGCCCTCGTGTCATCCAATGTTGACGGCAATCAGCAGCGCAGGCAGAGGTCGCCGGCCTTTCAGGGTCACTGTCGACCACTGGCGGCGACCACTGCAAGCTTCCTGCATGACACCATCCATAGTCACAGACAAGCCTAGGTATTGCATTCCCATCACACAATATCACAAACCATCCGACTTCCAGCACTATTCGAACATCGCGGGCATGTGCCTTGGCGTGCCATCATCCCTTTGCCGCGCCATCACATTCTGCGCTCTGTTGCTCGTGATGGGGATCGTCATCGCCGCACGAGATCGCGTGTCGGCGACCAGGCAGGAACGAATCCTCGGCATCACAGCCCCGATACCGAGACAGAGGCGCACCCTTCTGGGTGTCCATCCCGGGGAATGGTAAATGGTAGGCCATCAGCATGTGTTCAAACCGTGACACATCCCGTCTTCTCTCCCCACGTGAAATGCCTCTCCCACTTGCACCACTTCTTCGGAGCAAAAGAGGTGGTGCGCATCGGTCCTTGATTGGACCAGAAAACCATGACCAAAAGACAAGGCCGCCTTTCGCGCCAACAAATTAGACGAAGACATGACAGGCCCCTCTTTCAGCCAGTCACGCAGACGCTTAGCTGCAACTAGGTCGCAGCGACTAGGAACCCCGTCGACGGGAGATTTTCCTCAACCAGATACCGCATCGAGTGCTCGAATCATGCTATCCGAGATATCCCAGGCTTTCGAGGCATGACTTACGGGAGGTCAGGTAACCCGAACGCCACTGGATGTCATCTCATTCACGGGAAGCCCTGGAAGTCTGCGTGTAGCCCCTCAGAAGCATCACCCAATGCTCGACACTGCCATTCCCTACCTGCCCTTGAATGGGTTTCACGTTTTAGCGGTCAGCGCCGTCTGAACCAATGCCCGTCTTGTCTTGTCCCGTGCGCCCAGGTCCGTCTTCTCCATCGCGGATGATCACCTGGCGGGTGCCGCAATCGTGTGGATACCCGACCAAGTTTAGCCGATGCTGTTAAGGCGTTGCCCTGCGAGACCTCTAGCATGGTGTACAGTAGCATCCTACTGAAGCGGTCTCCAATGGTCTTTACCGACGTCGGTCTCCCTCAGTAATCGGCCGATCACAATGATAATTGTCTGTACGTTTGATACGCGTTGCAGCAGCAGCTCGATCGGATTGGTGACAGGCGGTGATCGACCGTCAGCCACGCAACAGGACCCCTCGCAGTCTGACCGTCACGTCGTCTCGACATGAGAACAGGTCGAGGTGAGACTGAGAAATGAGCGGCCAACGGCTTCGCGTTCTCGACAGTTCCTACGTGTCTCAGATTGCAGCTGGGCCGGAGCTTGAGCAGAGATCACCCCTTCCCTTTGCCATTGCCGAAACTCTTCAGGGAAAACCCCTCCTACGCTCCCGTGAAAATCTTCAGGAGAAAACCGCTCAACTTCCGCCACTGCAGTGGGGATAGCCCAGCAAACGCTTCCACGTACATCGTGCTGTTGACTCCGAGGTCAGGTCAGGGATCCATCCGATAGCCTATCAACGATAAGATTGCCGAAGACACTGCCGGTCATCTGGAGGGAGGTATTTTCCCCCGTTTGTCACCGCAGAGCGGGACCGCGCCAACAAGCTCCCGTTCACGGTTCGGATCTCCAATGGGAGCCACCCTTTGTCGCCGCCGTCGTCTCGGAATGGAGAGCCATCCCATCTTTTTGGCACCGAAATCCGAGCACCGCCGTACGCAGTCGACGGGGTTCAACGGTCATCCTCCGATGGGTCGACAACCTGTTGCGGTCTCTGAAGCAGAGCTGGCGATCGTTCCAAGAAATCGGCTTCGAGAAGAGAGGCATTTTCGTCGGGAACTGTTCGTGGGCTTTGACCGTCTCCTCGCTAGGGTGCGCCAGTCTTGATGCTCGGGCTGTGCTAAAGGTCTACTTTTGGCTGGGACATCGCTGTCTCTGGTGGCGGTGAGGTGTTCCTGGCAACGTTAAGCTTGGCCGAACAGCTCTCCGCTCGAGCTTCAATCCATGTGCTAAGCTTGCTCTTGAGTAGATTTTTTTTTCCCTTCTCCCCCCTCCTCTTCTCTCCCCGTCGCCGCCTCATGTCGAGCTGGAAGCTCTCCCAGGAGTGGAATCAGGGTTTCCAAAGCATCAACTCAACAATCCAGAATCTCGATGGCGAGCAACACCATTCATCACCCATCCATCCATCCATCATCCGTCCGGCTGACTTGTCGGGGAGAGGGAACAGGTCTCAGGCTGTGTGTTGGAAACCCCCACCTAGCAAATCGAACCCCGCGATTCCGACCCCTCCCATCACATCATTCATCATCCCACCCGCGCACAGCCGCCGCATCTGAGTCTGGGCTCTCCCCTCCCCTCCCCTCCCCTCCCCTCTCTCTGACCCCTTCCCCCCTCCCTTTTCCAGTGTCTCGCCTGCCTCTGAAGTCCCCGCCCATGCGCTCATTGGACGCTCAACAAGCGCTCAGCTGCATGTCTTCGCTTAGGGTGCTGCACGTCCGTTTGCCGCAGTCGAGCTCGTTTCTCTCCCAGGCTGAAGCGCTGTGGCTTTTGGCTGGTCCCTTTCCCGTGCCACCTTCACATATGCAGTGTCGTGCCAATAGCCGTGAACGAGAGCGAAAGAGTGTGACTTTCCAGTTAGACTGGCCAAACATTCGAGAGGCCTGCCCTCTACATCGTAGATTACATAACAGCCCAGCCAACCGGCTCTCCGCCGCGTGCTGTATGGCTAACAGGATGTAGGAGGCACACCCGAGTTTTTGGTCGGTGTAGCGAGCCCGTACTATTTCCAAGTGCATGTCGATCCCTCTTGGTTTCTGGAAGCTTATCCTATCCTTATGTCTTAATGTTTCCTCAAACGGCTCTCGCAGTCATGATGAACATGGCACGCTTGCCTGGGCAATCCGGCGTGCGGGGCGCCCTCGGTGGCGGCGGGCGTCCATTGGTCGTCGCGCGGCGTGGACCTGCGGCATCAGGCATGCGGAACCGGGTAGATGGCCAAACGGACGGCCAGGCGGATGAGAAGCGCCCGGTCCTCCCGGGGCCACCCCGCATCTCCACGTCCTCTTGAATCTCTCGAATTAGTTTGGAGACCAGGTTTCGGATTTTCTTTATGAATTTTTATCTTAAACATCGCTGGCGTCTACACGGTTTCAGGCGGGGGGGGAGGAAGTCGAGCAGGACCGCAGTCGACGCCCGCTCCAGGCAAGACATGGCAAACAAATGGAAAGGAATCGTATAAGCACGCGACATAACGATGGATCTGAGGGAAGAGAGGGAAGAGGGGGAGGGCGGCCGCCGAGTACAGGATCGAGGATGCAGGTCGGGGGCGCGGAAGGCCCAGGCACACACCCCCTTTTCCATCACCCTTTCACATTTCCTTTTTCCCACATCCTCCCTATGCATTTATTCGCGAATCAGGCATCCAGGTGCTTCCCCGTCGAGCCCGATAGGCCGGTCGAACGGCGGGCAAATGAGCGGATATGGAGGGGATTGGACAGGGACGGGGGGAATAGACTGCGACGGTTGCGGATTGGCCCAGGAATGAATAAGAACGGCCGCGCCGCGCCTGCGCGACGCACCTCCCAAGTCTGGCGACTGACTGCATGGGAGGAGGAGGATGGCTGCGACTGCGTAAGCCGCGGGGGGGACGTCCTACCCTCCCCTCCACCCCGCTGTCCGAAACCTCGTTCGTGCTCCCCGATGCTGACGACCCCGACGTCTGGGTCGTACGGCGGAGAGAAAGAGAGTTCTGTGATGCGTGCCTCCGTGCTGCTGCGTTCAGGCTTATCGTAGCCAGTAAGGCTGGCTTGGTCGCCGTCTCACCTCAGATCGGCTTAGGAGGCTTCCCCCCCCCCTCTATGTGGGTGTTTACCTAGGCTTTCTCTCCTCCTAGTAGTTCCAAAAGATGGATGTGGTTATGTGGTTCTGGGGGTTAGATCAGCTGGAAGGGGGGTGCGGATGTCCCTGTCTCTCACATCAGCCGTGGGCGTCTATCTGGAATCTAGGGGTTTTTCTCTCAGGACGGTGATCTCCGAGATGTTTTTTCTCTTGTCCCAGCAGGGTCGTCAGAGAGATCCGACGGAGAGGGATGTGTCGTATCGTATTGTCCAGTCTCCGGGACACGATCGAGTGAGAAAGGCCAAGGGACCGGGAGGCGGGGCGGCGAGGCCAGCCTCGTTCGCCCAGCTCCCGTGTGTGCGGGTGAGACATGGCCTCCCCTCCTCCTCTTCCTCCTCCTCCTCCTTTCTCCCAAGGCTCCATGCCGTGGTGCCTGATTCCGAACGGGCATGCGTCAAAGTGCAAGAGCAGACGGACTCGAGGGCCTCGAGCGTGCGTCGAAAGTGTAAGAAAGACGGCAGACAAGGGACGCGCCTTTACCGATAGAAGTCCAGTCGGGAGTGGTTCTCTGGATTTTTGGTATCTGATGTGTTTGGTTGGGCTTTGGGGGGAGGGGAGGACTTGTATGCTTGGGTGGACGTTGGTATCCGGACAAGGCGTGTGTATATGTACGTACGGGGTGCGGTCAAAGGTGTTGAACAAAACAAGAATGGGGGAAAAGGACAACCGGAGGTCGGCTTGTGGCATGGGACAAGCCTGACGATGTGCCCCGAGGGTGTTGTTGGGCTCTCCTTGCACGTCGAGTGCTGGTTTTTTGTTGTTGTTGTTCTTGTTGTTTTTCTTTTCTTTTTTTGCGGTACGTCTGATGAGCGGGCCGATGCTGTTTCGTCTAGTGCTGACTGGCGGAGGGGGGAAGGTGAGCTTCTTGAGGTGTCACGACGTCTAGGCGTCGCAACGTCTGGGGATGTGTGGGAGTCAAGAGGCGTTCGCGGGGTTTGGGGGGAGGTGAGGGAGAGGCGCGGGAGAGGACGGGGGGGGGGGGGCATTTGGAAGGGAGGAGCCTCTTTTTTTTTTTTTTTTTTCGGTGATGATGCTGGCGGTGATGGTAAGAGGGGGCTCTGGGTCTGGACTGAGGCCCTGATGGGACTTTGTGTCTTGTTCGTGTGTGAGTTTTATGGATGGTGAGCAAGAACGGGCGGGGCAGAGAGATATCCGTGGCTGTGGTAAAGAGAAGGTCTAATAGCTTGATGGATACCCCTTTGGGAATGGCCGGGTATGTGAACGGTTTGTTTGGTATAGGGTGAATAGGGGAGGGGGAAGATGTTTATGATGTTGTATCTGGGCGATGGGAAAAGGCGCGGAGGCGGCCGGATATGTACAGTCAACCATCGACAAGGGGCACTCGGAGGGTGTGACGAGATTCAGCGACTTGTGAGGGCGCGGAGAGAGAGAGAGAGAGCGAGAGAGAGAGATTGCAAGGGTAAGTAAGTGCCTGGGTTTGACCCCTTGAACGGATCTTCCTCGTTCACCGGGCAGGGGAAGTCCCTCTCGGTGTCCTGACACGGGGGGAGGAGTCTTACTACCACACCAGAGGGAAAAAAAAAGGGGGGGGGGGGGCGGAGGTGATGTGATGAGCGAGACTCGGGTATCCAGTTACCCACGAGAAATTTGTCGAAGCCATCCAGAGGTTTATCACGGCAGTGGTCTTTAGTTCGTGGCGATGGCCAGTCGGCCTTGCACTTTGGGGGATCGACGCCTTTGTTTTTCTTGCTCGGGACTCGAGCCAACGATTGAATGAAACATGCAAAAATGGACGGGCTGAAATTTGATGAATGGGCTTTTACTACCTAGGGAATGCGTATAGAGATGTATTGCTCGGCGTTGGGCCGACCTCATGTCGCTGTGGTCCGTGGATCACCGAGATTCAGAATGGGCACACCGCGGATACCCAAGCCCAATCAACAGACTGCACAGTCCTCCGATGATGCGGTGCCTTGAACCATCGCCCTCTCGTCTCGGTTGAGAAGGCTCACCAGCTAAGGGGTATTTGCACAAGTGTCTTCTTTGAATTGACCTAATGGCTCACGAGGTAACAAGATGCCAAAGAATCTCGCCAGTCCAACATTAGATCCTCGACAGGTTACCATTGAGGAGAGCGTCTTTTTCGACAATGTCAACAGGTCGATATTGACCACTGCGCAACGTCGAGTGCTTTCAACCCTCCTCGGAGCTTTCAGCCGCACTGCCTCACCCGTCTTCCGCGTACACGAGTTGGGGCATACCGTCGCGCGTCCACTCCCACACTGGCAGGTCCAGGTCCACGACGATGGGCTTGTTGACCGTCTTGCCGCCGACGTGGGGGTAGCTCTTGGCCATGATGGCGCAGTTGACGACGCACGTCTCCCGCCGACCCAGCCGTCCCGCCAGCGCGGCGGTGTCGCTCCGTGGCGAGGTCGGGTCTCCCCCGAGTCCCCGCGTGCCGATCCCGGGTTCCGCCCTGCTTTCCGAGACCGTGCACCGGGTAGACGGCCCGGGTCCCGTGGTCTCGCCCGCACGGGGCGAACGATCATTCTCCGGATGCGAGCCGTCGTTGCGTAACGGGTTTCCGCCCTTGGCCGTCAGGTTCACGAGGGACTGCTTGTTTCCCTGCCCCGGGTCATCCCAGCCCTCGACACCTTCCTCCTTGAAGGCGGTGTTGCCGCACTCGAGGTCCCAAAGCACCCGTGCCACGCCGCGGCCTTCGTGGACGTGTCCGCAGACGGCGAGCCGCGGTCTAACCCGCCACAGCGCGCGTCTCAGCGCCTCGCAGCCCACAGCCCGCCGGGCGCGAGACTCGTCGCAGTGGGTGTGTGGCGGGGTGTGCGTCACCACGACGTCTACATTGAGCGGGATGCCGTCCCATAACGTGGGCAGGTCGGCAGTGGCGGCGGCGGCGCCGTGCTGAGGCGCGTCGTAGCCAAAGGCCCACAGGCCGCTGCGCGGCGAGTACGGCGATGCGAAGATGGAGAAGCAAGTGTGCGGACCGGCGGGCGAGGCGAGGCGGACCGTTGCCGATTCGTGGTTGAGGTAGGTGATGGTGGGAGAGTCGGCCAAGAGGGCCGCACAGTCTCGGGGAGACTGTAGCTCCTGGTTGTGGAAGTGGCTCCCATGCTGGGCGTAGAAGGCTGGGTCCAGAGTCAAGTCATGGTTGCCTGGTCGGGGCGGGCATGTTTCAAATCGGGAGGATCAACGATGAAACGAGCAAGTTGGCAGAAGGATGGATATTACCTGCAATGACAATTTTTGTTTCAAAATCGGCCTTTTCAAGCCATTGGACGGCCCGCGATAACTAGAGTCAGAGTCAGTCCAACATGTGAGACATTCCGCAAGCGTCAATCAGACGCCTCTCGGGCGTGCCGTGCCTGGCCCATGTTTGTTTATTCAGAGCCGCAAACGTTACAAAGACAGACAGGCCTTTCATCTCTGGCCGAATGCCTCCCACACAGCTCCCGAACCACCGGACAGGGAAGGACTCGACACCGGGCCGTGGGACAGAGCAGGCACAGCACAGCACATCACATGGCATCACAGCCCGAGCTCGCCACGCACGCACCTCGGAGTAGCTGCCCTGGTTCGTTAGGTCCCCGGCGTGGACCAGCACGTCGCCTTTGGGTAGCTTGACGGTGGTGTTGTGGGTGTCGGAGACGCAAACGAAGCGGGTCCTCCGCAGAACTGGCTGACGTTGATGAGGCGGCGGCCGCCTGGAGATGGCGGAGTGGTCCATGATCCCGACGACACAAGCCACGGATCGGGGGAGGAGGGACGTGCAGACGCGCGGATGCGCAGGCTGCCGAGTGAGAGTTGACAGGCAGATAGTGAGGGGGATGAGGATGGTAGTGTAGATACCTAGGTATCTCAGAGACCGTGCGTCGCCGTCGTCGTCGTCTTGGTCGTCGTCATCGTCTTTGACCCAAGCGGGGGGTCGTCTCAGCAAATAGATGGGGGATTAAGGATATGGACGAGATTGAGAAGGGGAGGCAAGTAAGGAAAAATATGGATTGTGCAGAGGGCACAGGGTCTAGCGATGTATCGGACACACGGCCCGGAAAGCATGCAGAGAGGGTGATGAAGCGTGTGTTGATGTTTTGGACGCCGAAGGTGTCGACAAGACTCATTCAAGAAAGAGTGAGAGTGAGTTAGTAAGTGAGTTAGTAAGTGAGTGAGTGAGTGAGTGGCGTATGGGTATGTAGGTTTGTGCGCGTGTAGCGTGTGCTTCACTTTTGAAACGGCTTGTGATTGTTGGCACTGGGCGGGCGTCCTGGGGTCGTGCGTTGTCCGTCTTGTCTATCGTCTGTCAGTCAGTCAAGCTGTCTCTCGGAGTCTGCCATTCCGTCCGTCCCGTGTGTGTATGTCTCGTGTCTCGCTCACTGTGCTGTTAGTCTGTCGATGTTGACGTCCATGTCGAAGAGCTTGGAGCATGTCAGCCAGCTCCGACGTTGGTTAGGTAGAGGTAGTCAGGTGACTCAGGTCCAAGGTCAGCCAGGTAGGTAGGTAGGTTCTTTCCCAGGGGCGGCGGAAGATCCTTCCTCGAGTTCCAGATTGGTCGGAAATTAGGAGGAAGGGACGATCAGGAAAGCCCCCTCTTCCCCCCAGTTGTCTAAAATAAAAAATAGGGGGGGCGGTGAGGGGACGATGAATGAGTGCCGGTCCTTCCTTCTAGAAGGCATATTGTACTTGTAGCATATTGCAGCATATTGTACGAGATGAAACCTGCAGATATGATGGAGACCCGTCCCCTCCCTCCTCCCTCGCCATATCCCCCTCTTAGTCAGTAGGTAGGTACCATGGCGAAGTTCCATGTCATCGTGTCCGGGATATCAATTGATTGGTCGACAGGCAAGGGTCAAGGGGGGGGTTAACCGTTCGGGTGTGGGGCCGGTGGCCATGATATCTAGGTACGGATACATAGTATGTTCATACAGATCTTAGGTAGTATGGATAGGTGCCCCATTCATTCACTGGCTCACCATCTCCGTGATTTGCCTATCTACCTAGGTATCCTATCAGGCAGTACAGCACTACTGGCACGTGTGTATGGCTCTCTTCTGTGCCGCGACATCCCAGCAGCCCGTGCTCGTGAGCCTCCGCCATTGGTCGGGATGGCGGTGGGGGGGGGGGGCAATTCCCTGCCGTCTCGCGGCTGGCCTGCATCTTGGTTCCTGGACGCGGCGAACCGGGACCGGGTCGACGAGGCGCGGGGGGGCACGAAATCATCTCGCCTACCTAGGGGTACCTATATAGTACTGCAGTTTGTTTGGAAGGGGTGAAGGGGGACCGAGACAGACGAGACGAGACATGGCACGCCATCCGTCTAGGCCGGACGCAGAGACAAGACGGCGTCTCTGTCTCTGTTTCTACACTAGGTAGTTGGGTAGTTTTGTGTCTGTCTGCCTCCTCCATCTGCGCGGGAGACATGCGCAAGCGGCCGATACGAAAAAGGAAGGGTAAGTAAGGTAAGCGTCAATCCCCAAGCCGCAGCCATCGGCCGCTCAAACGTCCTTGGGATGAGCATATTGAATGTTCCGTGGGGGCCCGCATCCACAGGACGTTTAAGCTGCACGGTCCGATCGATGCTCACAGTGGCCAATGTGTTTCTGCCACCTTCATCTCAGGGAGCGAGATGTTCTTTGATGTTTTGACGACCGAGGGCGCGACGATGGTTGGGTGGGATGTCTGGATGGATGGGGTTCGACGATGGACGGAATAACAATGATGGTAATAATTTTTTTTTTCAGGAAAAGATATCGAAGTAACCAAAGGCACACAGACCGTTGAGATTCACAGTGGGTGGTTTCTGGGATTGATTGCGCATGGGAGGGCCCAGGAGGATCGTAAATGATAAGTGCATGGGGGTCAGAAGGAACGGCCGGGGTCTCGAGGGCCTAGAAGGTGTTTGCACAGTGCGTCTTGTGCCATTTTGTCCCTTCTCTCTGTCACTCTCTGTCACTGACCGGCTTACATAATACACGCATACATTGTACGTACAGCACAGCGCGCAGCGGGACAGTCCAGCCCTGTAATGTTGTCTTGTTGTTTTCACCGGCATGACAGCTGCCCCCCTCCCCACCTTCCGGAATATAAACATCAACAACAAAAACCAAGGCGAGGCTAATATGGAGCGCCCGATCCCGGCAACGGGATCTTGGTTGGCGAAGCTGGGGAGGGGGAAGGGTATCTCGGGTCTAGGTGACGTTGAATTTGGGTCTCCCGGGTCGGGCGAAGCTGTCTGGGCCTGGATGCTGGATGAGATGAGCCTGTTGTGAGAGGTGACGATGTCTGGGCATATATCGGGTTATGCTAAGCCTGCCTGACAGCGCCTGCTGCCAATGGCATCCTGCGCTCTGCCTTTCGGCCATGTCCATGCATAGTGCAGTGAATTGCATGCCATAGTATCCGTACCATTGGACGAACGGGTACAAATACCACCCAAGTGATGGGCATATACTCTGTACGCACACGTAGTATCTGCACGTGTGCACACACATGTTCTCCTGGTTCACCAAGAATAGTCGGTCCGTCGTCCCCTTCTCATCCGTGGGCCCCCGGCCGGTGCGACCCATGGTTCGTTCTCCAACGCTGTCGCCCACTCACGGGCCAATCTCCACCCGCAGTTACGAGCGAACCAGCCCCCGACGGGAATCTCCTTTTCCCGACAGAGCAATGCACATATTCTTGCGGCTCCGTTGCGGAACACTTGATCAGTGCTTCGGACTGCAGACGGTGATGACAGAAATAGCCACGGAGAGAGAGAGGGGCAGAGGGAGAGAGGGAGAGGGACACGGAGAGAGAAATTGGAGGCCGGCACTCACGCTAGATGGGCCAAAGGGCAGGCAGATAGACGTCCGAGCGCGGTTGATGCACTGTACAGGCCATAGTCGATTAGGTGGTACCGAGCGTATCTGTACTACCTACGTGGGCAAGAATAGGAGTAGTACCTTCACTACATGGCATTCTGTCCGTCTGTCTGAGCCTCGATGCTACCTGCACTGCAGAAGCGGGTGACTTGGACCTCGTCCGTTTCTCCGCCCTGCATCAGCGCCACGCCCCGCGAGGCTTTCTTGTTTTTGTGCGCCCGCCCGTCCTGTCTCTCGCCGTACTCTCCTCCCCCACGATGCAGCCGGCGTTGGACGAAACCAGATAGGGAAATAGGCCGTTGCACGGGCACTCTGCAGTCAATCAGTCAGTCAGCCGGCTAGTCTGTGTGAGGAGAAGGGGGGGAGAGAGACTTACTATGTATCTGACAGCAGTCACTGGCCTGTGGTCAGTACGGTACAGAGTGAGACTTTGGCGTTGGATTGACTGGTGTTGGACTGGTGGGTGGTGTTTCTCCAATCAGAGAGTTCATGGACCTCCCAGCTGCCCGCAAGCACCAATCGGTTGTTGCGCTTTTGCCCCATCGCCTACCCCCCCCCCCCCTTTCGCGCCTCTCATGCGTCCAACGTATTTTTTTATTTTTATTTTTCACTTTTCTCTGCAATGAACCAGATCATGGGGGCATGAAATGAACGGATATGCCCTCTTTTCATGCCCTTGCTTTCCCGGCCCCTCGCGGGGCGAGTGCATGAGAAAAAAAAAACATCCGAGCAAACTTTGTCATGACGCCCCAGCACATTACTACATAGTTACTAGCAAGTAGTACATGCAGCTGCCACGGTACGTTAAGAGTGGGAGAGGGGGAAAAAATTGAAAGAACAGGAATCTACAGAAGGAAGGAGCATGAAAAAAAAAATAGAAGTACAGAATAGCAGGCATCCCATGCGCGGCTCCAATGCGACATTGGGACGATTATTGTCAACAAATGCTACTCTTCTTCTCTTGATAGCATATCTTTGCTTGAACTTGTTGCCATCAATCGGTCTCGCTCTGCTTACATATCGCCCTCAGCTGCGTAGGTAACTACCTAGTGAGGCACAGATGCTCTTGCTCCTTTCATTCTTCTTCTTTTTTTCCATTCCTTCCTATCAGCGGTCGCGGTTTCCCAAAAGAGGGAATCCTGCGCCTTGCATAGATACCTAGATGTGGGTCTCCTACCCTTGGCTTGGCTTAGCTCGAACCAATCAATCATCTGAAGCTGGGGTCTTATCAGCTAGTCTTTATCCGTCCTAGCGCCCTTTCTTTCCCAGAGGAGTACGTACCTCGTAGCTAACCTAATAGTAGGTTCGTTCCTACCTACACTGCCTACCTTTGGTAGATGGTGGAGAGGAGAAACACTTGCTTCTGAAAGGAGCAACCAGCACCAAGCACAGCTTCGGCAGTAGCGAAAGCGAAAAAGCAAAGTAAAGGCAGTAGGAGGAGCCCACACTCTCCTGCCCCCCTCCCCCCCCTCGTCTTCGCACTGTCCTATGTACACTACGGCGGCTGTGCGGTCCTCCTCCGAGTGGCTGCTCCACTTGTCCACACTCTAATCTCTCCTCTCTGTCTCTCTCTCTCCCCTTCTCCTTCTCCTTCACTCTCGCCAATTCATTGATGTCCCCATCTTTGTCCTTTTTGTCTTGGTTTCTCTCTCTCTCTCTCTCTCTTACTTACTCCCTCTCTCACTCTCTCTTTTTTCCCCCTTCTAATTGTGCTGCTCTGCGTTGCACCTAGACACTGGCACTGTGGAAATCCTCGCCTGACAAGCGGCCACAAGCAAAGACAATAGATGCAATAATACGTAGAGCGACAGCACCGCTGTCGATACGCATACGCACGCACAACTCTGCCACCAACACCACCACCATCACACCATCACCGCCGCCGCCGCGAGTGCCCTCCCGCTGAAGCTTCTTACCATTCTAATTCCGTTTCCACAATTCTTCCGTTTTCCCTTACTGCGAAACCACGTTCCTTGACGCCACTCTTCCGACCCCGTCCCCCTGTCGGTTTCTCGTCACAAAGCCATCTCCATTTCCTTTGTTTCGATCTTCAGCCCGATCCCGTCCCTGGTTATCCAAACCTTCCCACCATCGTCTTTCGTCGACGCCTCCTAATAAGCCGCCTCTACCGGTCGGCTACCTACCACCCTACCAACCCCAACCGGGCTAGCGAGATAGCCGGCAAACCAATTCCAATTTCCCACTCCCGCTCGCCGGTCCCGTCTTCGTCTCTTCGCTACCCTCGACGCGCCGTCATTCATCGCATTACATCTTCTTCCAATTTCAAACACCACTTCGACTGCACCCGACTCCCTTCACCTGCTCTACACACGATACCCTGGAGACTGCTGGTTCTCCAGCTCTCCAGCCGTCGCGATGGCCGCCCTGTCCGCCGCGCCGGCCACCGCCAACACTATCACGCCGCCTAGCAGCAGTCACGGCAATGGCACCCAGAGTGCGTGGAATAACTACGCGAGAGGTGATGCCGAGGTGAGTTTGGTCCATGCCGTTGCTGATTTTCGCCATTGGCTTCTGTTAGCGCTTTGCATGCCATGCATGCGAGAGCACCACATGCTCACTGACGCCTTCTCCTGCAGAATCTTCAGAAAAAATCTCTGGACGGAACCGATCAGTCGAACCGAGCAGCCCTGACACAGAACGGCGACTCGGCCGACATGTACGAATACGGTTTCGAGCCCCTGCCGCCCCCAAGGAAAAAGGCATCCATCGACAACATTTCTCTGGCCAAGAGCAACAGGTCATGGGACAGGACAAACCGTCGCGACCACGACACATCTAAGGGTGGGCTGATCAACGCAGACGACGTCTTTGGCGCCAAGAGCGGACCGTCCGAGAAGCGGTCCACCAGCGAACTGCCGGCCGTCACCGACGACGACAAATGGATTCACCGGGACAAGCTTGCCAAGATTGAGAGTCAGGAGCTCCAGGCGGCCGGCATCATCTTGCCGAGGATGCGTGCGTCCAGCAAACCTCCCCGCAGGGGTCGAAGCGAGGAGAAGCTCAATGGGAGCTTCAAGAGGACCACGTCCGCCCCTCCGGATGAAGAAATTCCACTCCCGAGATCGAGGAAAAACTCCGTGTCGCCCGAGTTCAGAGTGCCCGAGGACAAGATGTCCGGGGAGATGCATAGCTGGGATCTGCGGCGGCCTGAAGAAATCGAAAGTGACGAGCCCTATTGGGTATCTGGCACCGACAAGAAGAGCGGCTCCAAAATCCCCGTCGCCAAGGCCAGCCCGGCCCCTATCCCCGAGTTCTACCTGGAGAGGAACGCGCCTTCGGGACGGAGACGCAGCGGCGGTAGCGAACTCGAGACCATAGCCTACCCCAAACAGCGCCCGAGAAGCGGCAGCACCAACACGCTCGGCGCCAGCTCCACCCTCCAATCGGCGAAGCGCAGCGTGACCGATGCGTCTCCCCGGAAAAGCAGCGGCGGCTCCACGGCCACTGGCAGGAAGACGTCAACCCAGGTCAGGGCTGGCGGAAAGAACAAGACACGCGGTGGCAAGGACTCGACGGGCAGCCTGTCGGGAAACCGAACTACGAGAACTGGCGATGTCTCGCCCGGTAACAAGAGACCGGAGGGTGATCCGCCATGGATGGTCGGATCCTATCGCCCTGACCCACGCCTTCCTCCCGATCAGCAACTGCTCCCCACCGTCGCCAAGCGTCTGCAACAAGAGCAATGGGAAAGGGAGGGCAAGTACGGCAGCGTCTACGACAGGGATTTCCGTCCCCTCATTGCCGACGGCCTGCTCAAACCGCCCGAAGCCGGATCAAGCACCAGCCCTGCCGATGAAGAGAAGCAGCAACAAGACGAGTGGCCCCTCAAGGGAGAAGCGCCCAAGACCCCTACGTCGCCAAGCATCAAGCAGACCAACTCATACTCGACCATGCCCAAGATCTCGGACAAGCCAACGACCAGTCCCTTACCGAGCCCTCGCGGTCCTATCAGCCCGATGATGTCGCCCCAAATGCCCGCCGAAAACCGGTCCGTCACTCGTGTACCCGACCAGTCTTCTACTGCCGCCATGCCCGCGGACGGCGAAAAGAAGAAGAAGAGCGGGGGTTGTGGCTGCTGCATCGTCATGTAAGGGGAGGCCTTTCGTTTTGGAGACGGACTGCAGTCTTGCGGCTGCTACCAGTGCTATATATTCTTGTCTACGTTACTCAACATACACCCACCCTCCCCCTTTCAACCGTGAGGCGAGCCTCCGACGACGTTACGAGTCTCTTAATTTCAATCAGAGCACTAGCCCTTCTATTAGATGTATTTATCGCCATATTCTCACCCGACTACTTCACCGCCGCCGAAGACGATTGCCTCGAGGGCGCACCTTGGTTCGAGTTTTCTTTTGTACCTTCTCGAACTACCCACCAGCGAGTCCTTTTCCCGATCAGCGTATTCCCATTCGGCGTGTGTCACTTGACGAGAGGAAACCTGTGCTGACGCGCCGAGCAATGAGGGATTTCACAAGGTGTTTTTGCCAGAGAAGCGGAGAGCCTTGTTTGTACGGCAGAGCCGTGATTCGCACACCCGATGCAAGGCAGGAGGAGCAGGCCAATGGAACCCCTTGTCATGTTTCGGTTATCAAAATGTATAATCGTAGCGATTCTAAAGAAAAAAAATTGTCTCATCAACACACACACACACACACACACACACACACATGAATTCGACATCCTGCTCCGGGACGAGCTCGAGGCCTTTGCGCGCCACGACCCCGCCAACCTTAAGCTGCACTACCTCTTCGACACGCACCCCAACGGCTGTGCCCACGGCGTCGGCTACGTCACTAGGGACATGATGGCCGAGCGCTTCCCCGCCCCCGGCGACGGCTCGCGCGTCATGCTCTGCGGCCCGCCCGGCCTGGTCGTGGCGGCCAAGAAGTCATCGGCGGACCTGGGCTTCGAGATGCCCGGTGCCGTCGCCAAGATGCCCGACGCCGTCTTCTGCTTCTGAAAGAGGAGGGGGGGGGGGGTTAACAGCCGGGACACACCAAAGAGATACCATACCAATCCCAAAAAGGTGCCACAAAGGGGTTTTTCTTTTTTCTTTTCTTTCTTCTCGTAATATTTTTATCCGGTTGTGTGAGGAATGGCTTGCATTTTAACGGAGTCAGCGGGGGTGGCGCATGAAGGTCCGGTGTCTTGTCTGGGTTGACGGCTTCCATCTGTACCAATGTTGATACCTACCTGCAATATACATTACATTTTCTTTTTGTCATTCGTAGAGAGACTCTCCAAAAGGCATTTTACATTAGGCCCTGAAGAACCGAGCACGCCGCCGCGTCATCCAGCACACCCAGACGCTCCAGCCCCGGACGGAGCGGCTGGCCCTCAACTCTCCGAGCAATCACCTGAGCTGTTACGTGCAACTCTCTCTCCACATCCGAGGGGTCGACGTCGGTTCCGGTGGCTCTCAGAAACCCGGCCAAATCGCATACCTCAATGTCGCCGGGCTCCACGGCGCCGTGCCGTCGAGCGCCGAGCGCCGTCGTCGTTGTCTGTTGATTCGCCACGCTGGGCCGCGCGGACGAATGCGTAGCGGATGTACCGCGCCGGATCCATTTGTCCCAAGAGCCGTGCCTGCACGTACCGCGCGTCCCGCGGCCCGTCGTCTTCTGGGGCACTGTAGAGCTCGCTTGAGACCAGGATGGTCCAAGCGGATGCGTCAATGCTCCTCAGCCTGGACGACCAACGTCCAGCGTCCGTCGCGTCATCGTCGTCCGTCATGAGGGGACGGTCCGCCTTTGGTGCGCGCGAAGCGACCTCGGCCAGGATGGGCGATATCTCAGCCCCGGGAGAGAAGTCCTTGAAGGAGGACGGCGCACGGGAGAAGGAAAAGAGGTGCTCGTCGACGCCGAAGAAGAATCCGCGCAAGTAGGCGAGTAGCCCGGTGGCGACGCGCTCGGGTTTGAGGAGCCCGTCGCCGAGGTAGAAGTACTGTATCGTCCACTCACCGGTGCAGGAGCCGGGGCCGTCATCGCCTGGTGCTCGGTGTCGTACAAACATTTGCTGGACGGGGTATGCTTCGGGAACCGCACAGTGGGCACCGGTGACCAGCCAAGGCCTCTTCATGACGGGCGACAAGTTTGAGCACGTGAACGTGAGTCTCCTTGACCGCAGCAGCGACGCGTGTTCGGGACTGGATGACAAGACGAGGTAGAGCCGTCTGGTTGCCTCGTCGTCGGTCCGTTTGGGATCTCGTAGGAGCGACACGTCTTCCAGCGCACCCATGCGGGCCACGACCGTCAGCAGCGTTTCCGGGTCGTCCTGGAACCCGTCGACGCAGAGGCTGAGAGAGCGGGCCCCCTCGAGGCCCGAAGCTTGCAACGCGACGGCGACATTCTCATACGATAGGCTCTTGAAGGCCGTCCAGTCGAGGTCCCGCTGCCCGGCGTAGGCAAGGCCGAGAAGCTGTCCGGAAGCAATGGTTGATCCCAGGCAGTCTGGCTTGTCGAGCAGGTGCAGTTTGAGGGTTTCCTAAATTTGGGCAGGAGGTGAGGGACTTGAAAAATCGACATGTCGTATCGTTCTGTACCATGGGCATCTTGGACGAGCCTGCTGACGGCTTGGTGGTGTAGGGTGTTGGGTAAAGATTGCTGTAGTAGTTGTTGTTGATGGATTGCCGTCGCGGCACCGGCACAGGGCCATATATCTGCAGTCTTGTCAACAGCAATTCCGCCATGCGGAAAAGGTCTTGCCACTCGGCTTACAGTTCATGGCGTTGGGTTCTATGAGTGGCTTGGCCTCTAGCAACCTGGTAATCTGGGCATGAATCGACATCACCCGGCGTTTCGTCAAACATGAGTCCATGCCTCCAAAGGCCAAAGGATCTTCCGGATCCCCCTCTCTAGGGGTAGGCCGTCGGTCGGCCATATGGGGACAGACCACGGCGCTGAGGTCCGACGACGGCTCAGGCAGGTCGAACCGCTCTCCGAGGGAGCTCTCCGTCCTGTAAAAGCTGCTGGCCAGGCCAAGTTCCGCCACGATGGCGGCGCGATTTGCGGGGGCGGCAAGCACGTTCATGACTTGCACACATTCCTTTACGACATGTCCGCCCCTGAGCCTCGCCCTGCGGGAACCTTCGCTCGAAACGACGGCCAGCGGTAGGTGGTGACCGGCAGGCTCGAAACGGGCAACGACGAAGTAAGTGAAGGATTCGGGCCCTCTGGTGGAAATGGCACGGAAGTACGTCTCCCTGGACATTGCGAAGATGTGTCTTCTTTTTCTCTACTGAACGGGCTTGATTGGTTGACGAGGCGTGAGTCTAGGAAAGATGAAGTTGTATTATTGTTGGCTAGTGTTGAGGAGAAGAAGAGGAGGAGGAGGAAGAAAGAGAGAGAGAGAAACTCGCCAGGGTGGCTGGGCGGAATATCAGCTGCGTGATAATTAACGACTGCAACACGTGACGCGATGGCACAGTCGAAATCCCAAGCGGCCAACAAGAAGCGATATGAGTTTTGCTTTCACAGATTGCAGATTTATTCAAACGTTGATAACAGTGCCGTGCTATGCGTATGCGCCATCTCTCAATCTTGAGACCCAGTTCATTGTGTCATTGTGGTCATCAACTCACCGTTTGAATTCTTGTAAAAACAGATCACTCATTGTTATGTTATGAAAGCTACATAGTCACTGCTAGGACTGCCCTAAAGCCTTTCCCCCCCTTTCATATACGGCCTCGATGAACAATCGCAATCCAAACGCGGTGTGAGAAACAGAATAGCCATCATAGGCCAAGCCCACTAAGCCTCCGACGCAGACGGCTCGATGACTTGAATGCTTCCATCTTCCTCCACCTTCTCGATGGCACCCGTGTTGCTCGTGCGGCAGCACGAAGCGGGGTGGTTCGAGTAGCCCGTGGCGATGTAACCCTATGGGGGGTCGCAGCCGTGCAGGCCGCGGTTGACGTTGTCGCGGTTGACCAGGTAGATACGAGATCCGGAGCACATGCAGACGGACGGAAGACAGCACCTGGGCAAGGCACTATAGGGATACCATATCAAGTCAGCAGCCGGGACCACGCACAAAAGAAGGAGGAGATGTGGGGGGGGGGGGGTTGAAAGCAAGTCTTGTCACGACGGGGCTCTTGGAAGACGACGCACAAAAAATAACAGCCGCTGGCGGTCTGGCGGGATTCCAGGAGCTGGCCCTCGGCCCTCATCTCCAAAGCGGACTCGGGCTCCAAAGGGGTAGCGGAGGCGGGAAGAGCAGCCCCGGCGATCAAGGTGAGGACAGAGAACTTCATCTTGTCGTGTCTGTTTCAAACCTGATGGTTTGGGTTCGTTGTCGGGTGATGAACGAGATGGATAGCGCAAAGGATGCGGCGACGCGCGTCTTTTATAGTCCCTGAGCACATGTTTACACTGCTCACAATATTTATAAAAGGATCAGAACGACGGCGAGACCGCGGACAACTGCGCTCCTCCCAACCCGCGCGAAGGGAGCTCCGGCTCGGCCATTGAGCGGCGTCAAAACGGCGAGAGCTGTCCGTTGCTCCCCGGCGGCGGCAGTGGGCAGACGATCACTCTCACCAGCGGAGCCGCGCCAAAGCCCACGTGCGCCTCGGGCACCGGCTACGGAGGCCACGTCTGCACGAGTTACTGGTGCAACCCGAATCCGACCAGGGCGCCGCCCGACTACTACAACCCCAAGGACCCCAACGCCGGCAACCCCGTGTCGACGACGCGGACCGATGGACCCCGAACGACGACGTCCGCCCCGCCGCCCGCGCCGACGACGACCAGGCCGCCGGACCCCCCGGCGCCGGTGTTCAAGGCCTTTATACACATCATGTTGCAGGAGCTCTACACGGGTCCCGGGGGTTTCGACCCGTGGTCGCGAGACTGGTAGGTCTTTGGCGGCTCGGCCAATGAGGTCGTCACCCCCTGCAACGACCGGTCAATCCTCTCCGTCAAGGCGACCGGGGTGGTCGCGGCCGAGCCGGATCTGCCGCCGTCGCTGGGGCCGTTCACGGTCGAGGGGTTCGAGTGCCGGTGGGAGGGCGGCGGCGACGACACGATGGGCGAGCTCAAGTGCAGCGGGTCCAACACGTCGACGGCTTGTCAGGACATCCGCAACGAGGAATCAGACTACTACTCATTCGGCCCCGTCATAGCGCCCGTCGTGTATTGCCGAATCTTTGGCTGAGCGGCTCGGGACAACCGGGGGCCGTGTTGGGTCCGGTAGCTTGACGGTATTTTTGGTCTGCTGGAAATCCGTGGCCATTTGAAAGGGCCTGACCTTGCATTGTTTTTCTTTCTTTCTTTCTTTCTTTCTTTTTTTTTTTTGTTTTGTTTTGTTTTGTTTTGTTTTGTTTTGTTTTGTTCTTGACTTCCTCACTTCTCCAAGGATCAATTTGTTTTCAATAAAATTTCTTTTCCACATGACATCCAAACGGACATTGCACATATGCTGGTCAAGGGTCTACCTCGCTGGCCTGTTAATTGAAGGCATCTCTGACTGGGCATTGGCATCGCCAGCGTCGAACTGCTGGTGATGGCCCGTCATCTCGATCAGTCTGGAGGCGTGATTTTGGTAAACACTGGCGGAAACTAAGTCTTTCGCTCATTGTCGTTGATAAGTCAGATCACACTGCGATGGAGGGTTGACGGTCGTGTAGTGAGCGGCTCATTGCCCACCTCTAGGCGATGTAATACCGCCCATGGCTGAGCAAGTCTATGACTGAGAGCTCCTGACCTATTCCCCAGGCAACTCTTCTACCTCGCACCCAGCCCCCGCCAACTCGGATGGTTGCAGAACGGCGGAATCAACCGAGCATAATCTCCTTCTGCCTGAAGCCCCGGAACGCTTCTTGGAAGACCTTACCGACGCCGACCCTCTCCCACCTCTCGTCCCTCCTCTCGATGAGCAGGACGTAGAACAGGTCCCACTCGCTCTGGTCCCGCTCCTTGGGCACGTAGTACGTCCACTCGCGGCACTCGGCCGCGGTGAAGCTCTTGGCCTCGGACACGGCGATGAACTCCTGCCGCGTCCCCGTCTTGCCGTCGGCCCACGCGGCGTCCAGCACGATCGAGCCGCACCAGTCGCCCTCCTCGTCCGCGATGTGGTACCGCACCTGGCCCGCCCCGAGACCCGCGTTCGCCCCCCGGCGTCGGTCCTCGCCACTCCGCTCCTCCTCACCGCCGCCGCCGCCGCTCTCGTGAATGCACAGCCACGCGTGCAACGTGCGGAACTGCAGAATTGGCAGCAGCGGGTTCTCGGCAGTCTCGGGCCGCGCGTTGAAGGGCGCCTTGACGACGCGGTAGGGGTAGTCGCGCAGCGTGATGCTGAACTCGTCATCGTGGCCGCCGTCGAAGATCATGTCGAAGAAGTCGGCGTTGTGATTCGGGCCCTCCGTTGGCGGCGGGACCGGCATGGACGGAGCCGGCATGGGCGGGGCTGGCATGGGCGGGGTCGGCATGGGTGGGTCGGCAGGCGGGTCGCGTCGGGTGTTGTAGTTGGCTTGTGAATAGGAATAGAAGGGCCTAGTATGCGGGACCGAATACGGGGCTGGGTGGACGGCAGATTGGGCTGGGAGGGATCTTGGTGTGGATCTCATATGGCTAGGACCCGGACCACCCACGGATCTGGCTTCTCTCGGCGGGAACGACGATCTCGTCGGATAAAAGTTCAAGTTCCCGTTCCGAGAGGCTTCTTGGATTGGGGCAGATATTGGGGCGTATCTTGTATGGCTCGGACCCGGACCGTCCGCGAATCTGGCTTCTTTCAATGGTGCGGATGTCCGTTTTGTCGGAACGCTGACGGCCGCTTTCCGAACGGCTTCTCTACCGGACGGTGCGTGGGAGCTTATGCTGTCATCTTTGTCGGAGGTGTAGCTGTCACCGCTTTCTATATAGCCGTAGCCGTAACCCCGAGGGGCATGAGTAACTGTGGGATGGCCGTAAGGGCGTGGGTGACGATGAGCGTAACGTGGCGGAGAGGCAATGGGCGGGTCGTATGGCGGCGCAGCGATGCCGCCCTCGTACTCCTTGTCCCGCCACCTGCGCCGCTCGCTCACCCAGGCCCGTCTCTGTGTGTACCCCCTCCACTTGCTGTCCTTGCTCCGGTCTTGCTCGGACATGTCAGAGTCCCATAGCGGCAGGAGGTCTCCGTGGCCATCTCGAACCCACCACTCGATCCACGTGCGCGTGTCGAGCCAGTCCGAGACGTTGTCCAGGATGCCCGATACCAGGTCTTCGTTATACCGGACCTCGCCCACCCAGCCGGTCCACGACCAGCTCGGGAAATCCGGGATCGACGCGTTATCGGCCGTCTTCTCCGCGACTCTCCGCCTGCTGGACTTGACGGGTTCCCAGAGGAGGGCCAAGTCGAAGTGGGAGCTCGGTAGGCCGTGGATGAAGGGCGCACACATCTGCCCCTCCATTAGGTTCGCCATGCCGCTAAAGGCTGCCTGTATGTCCTTGGCCTGCGTGAGCTTCCTCTCCGTGTAGAGCTCTACGCACTTCATATAGACCCATATGGCGCGGTTGTCGAGCTGCCGAAACATCTGCAAGGGGGCGTCCACCAGGTCGAGCGACCAGCCGGCGCCCCTCTGGTCGCCGAAAACGTCCTCCGACATGCCCGTTGACCGGCACTGGAAGTAGACCCTCCCGTTGGTGAAGATCAGGCAGCGCCGCGAGAGCAGTCTCTCCTGAAACGTCCACGCCCGCTCGTTCCACTCGGACGCGCGGATGTATATCTCGGGCGGCCTCGTCACCATCAGCTCCAGCCGCGGGTTGACGAATCCCTTGACCTGCTGCGTGTTTCGCGTCGCCGGCCGCATCGCGCAGAGGCCCTTGGAGGCGTCGCCGTCGGCGGCGCAGATCGTGAGCGCCGCGTTGCCGTAGATGAGGTCCATGTTGTACGCGTTGAGCTTCCAGGACCGCGCGCTGTTTTGGACGATGCAGAGCCGGTCGACCCAGACGTACCGGAACCCGAGCCTGCGCGCCAGGTCGATGGCGTCCCGGATCGCCTTCGGCAGCTTTTGGAGCGCCTCCTCGAGGCCCCCGTGGGTGCGGTGGAGCATCACGTTCTCCGTCCGGGTCGTGTAGCCCCCGGGGTCGGCGCCCCAGACGTAGCTCAGCGCGACGTACGGCTCGGGCTTGGCTTGCCCCGGGTATTCGGGACGTGGCGGTTGCCTTTGTCCCCAGGCGCCGGGCAGGGGCTGGCAGGGCAGCTGCGTCAGCTGCATGTTCTGCACGTCGATGACGCCAAAGTACGAATGCGAGATCATCTCGATGAAGCGCTCGGCGCGGCTGTCCTCTGTCTGGAAGCAGGGCCCCCTGTGGGTGTTGCTGCAGAGATCCAGCCACGACTTGATCAGGGCCTGGTTCTCAATGTTTTCCGTTATGGCGCGGCCGAGGAAGAGGGAGTCCTTGGCCCACACGCGGTCGGCGTCCGACGCCGTCCTCGAGAACGTCTCCGGGGCGACGTACACCAGGTACGCATCCGACAGCCGGGGGTGGCTCCATCGGATGTGCATGCGCCGCGTGATGCCCCGCACAACGTTTTTCGGGGACTGTCCGGGGCGCCTGGCCGAGGCCGCCGCGCGCCCGTCGATCTCCCAGCTGACGGAGCACGTTGCCTTCTGTAACTTGGCTTCCGCGCTTTCGCTGGAGGGCCGGTCGGCTGGTTTCTGCGTGCCCGCCTCTCGCACCGATTTCACGATGAGCGCGCATAGAGCACAGTTTGCCGAGCGGGCCTCAATCTCTTGGAGGCTGCCCAGCCGTCGGGCGGTGGTGGACGAGCGCAATGGGCGTGCTGATGACGGACCCCCGGAGGCTCGGGGTGAGCCGGGCTGCACCTTGAAGCTCTGAACTCCCAGTTCGAGGCTCTGGCAGACCGGGCACAGTTCCTGAAAGGATCCCGTCGAATCTGTCAGTCCACGAGACGCTCAGGGGGGGCCGCATTTCGCCGCCGCATGACGGCGGGCCTACTCACTTTGTTCTCGCGCCGTCGCTGTTCGCTGCTGCCCGAGTCCGACGGCGGAAGGGGTCTCGCCCCGAGCCGGCCTGGCGTTTCCGTCTTGTCGGAGATGACAGACATGATGGACGGCGGGCGGGTTCGTTGGTTGGTTGTCTCGACGATAGACATGATTGGATGTCCAGTGGAAGGAAGGCTGAGAAGATGAAACGGCTGGGTTCCTGACGACAGCAATCGCCAGCTGAAGCTGAGTCCAGAGTCCCTTATTTCAGCATGCATTTAGTTGTTAGCTGTCCCCGGTATCAGCACTAACCTCTTTTGTACGATATCCCTGTCGCCTATCTCGACCTCACCACCCACCCAGCATCATGGCAGGGCAGCCGAGTCAAGACGACCCAGTGTCCTCTCGTTGAGGGAGGTTTCCCCCGGAGCGATTTATTATCATAAGTACTTGGAACGCAGGCAAGATGCAATCAACTGCCAGTTGGCAGCAACAGCGCCGGTTGTGATACCACATCGCCGCTGGGTGCTGGCAAGCCCGAGACGCTCCCTCCTACAGTCTCTCATAGAGGCAGAAGTGCTGCATGACGGTTGAGCGGCCCCGGTTGATGGCATATCTAGGGTGCCGGCCTCTGAGGAGGTCCGAGATATTCTCGCCCCTTGGCGTCGTGCGCCGTTCCGCCTCTGAGCCTGAAAAGATGGGGGGCATGAAGGTCCGCGAAGAACTCTGCCGCGACGTTGAATTTTGGTTGAATGACGAAATCGGTCACCTTTATAAACCTTGGGGTAGATCTAGCGGCCAGGTAGTACCCACAGAGCAAGTAAGGGGTCCGAATGTGGTGTCTACGAAGCCACGATTGGCTAAGTACGTGGTATAGGCAGTTATTACATGACGACCTGCCAACGTTGTCAGCAAACACGGCAACATGTTTGTTCACTTTCAAGGAACCAATGCCTTGACCATCACCTCGGCTATCCTGAAGAAGGCATTGCGGTGCAAGCCTGTTGCTGCTCCTACGCTTTTAACCGGGCTTGTGTGTTGACTTGGCCCGCAAAATGCCATGTGCACTCGCCCAAGATGCCGGGGTAACGTCCTTGAGAACCCCCATACGCCGCGAAGGTCTTAGTCTAGACTCTCGACTGGCCTAGTCGCAACTCCAGAGCTCCGCAATCGCCTCAACATCTTCCTATTGGTGCTGCTCCTTCAAGACATCAGGCGTTTCCTCTCGGCCGTTGTCCGTTCACGGCGTCTGAGTGAGACAGCAACATGCCATGATTGTCAGGGTCCGTCCTTGTCTGTGTAGCCTAGGCCGCGGGGCTGAAGCGGGGGCATTCCAACGTTTCCATCTTTACCGTCGTACACCTCACGTTGTCGACAGCGGAGTTTACCTACACTTATCAGAGTGCATGTACAAATGTTAGGGCTTTTCAAAGGCCTTGGATCAGGTCTTGGTGGCTGGCTGAAGCGGGGAAATTCTAACGTTTCCATCCTTACCGTCACTTCAATAGCTTCCGTTACCAATGTCGTAGTCTACCCAATTAGAGAGAGCCAAATGTCGGGGATCTCAGATCAGGGTTTAGTGGCAGAGCTGAAGCGGGGGCATTCCAATGTTTCCATCCTCACCGCCAGTCACCTCACGTTCCTCATAGCGTAGCTTTTCTACATTTTTCAAAGTACAAATTTCAGAGGTCATTCTAAAGGCTTTGATCAACACTTGGCGGCGGGCTGAAGTGAGGGCATTCTCACCGCCGATCACCTTACGTTGTCCACGGTACGGATGTTTGGGTTCCTTACAAGGTCTTGGATTGGGCTTGGTGGCTTTTCATCTCATTAGGTGCAGGATGAACTGCTCTGAAAATGTTCCCTGTTCCGTCGCCTTATGGGACAAGAGGCTGTGGGAGATGGGAAGACTCGTCCCGTCTATTAAGCATCGAATATCCACAGTGTAACCCTGCCCATCTCAGAGATGTACCGTGATTGCTGGTGGGCAGTCGATAATTGATAGGCAAGTGACAACGCAGACTCAGAGAGAGTAAACGATGTTAAGATTTCGAAAATTGATTGGACCCTAGAGTTACGCCACATACCGGCGGAATACATAAACGCATCTAAACGAATGCTAATCACGGTTGCGGTCGTTCAGAGCGACGGAAGCGGACCGATGCGTGCGCGTTAGGGCACCAACTTATGCGCCCCTCAGGAGTTAGGATGCCATCTGAGGCAGGCACGTTTCCCCTCCTTCTGTGTACTTCCAAGTCATTTAGACCTCTTTGAGCGCTGATTGAAGTGTGGAATATGAGCTTCCGTTCGATAGCTGCTGGTATGGTAGAGTTGCGCTATACCTGTGTGAGTCAACACGTGCCAAGAGCGGGGGTCAAGGCTAGTATAGAGAACTAAAAGCGGTAGGCATATCTGAATACTGCCGATTACATATCGTACTGAAACATCAACTATCACAGGGTCTGCTTAGTTGACCTAGTTCCACCCATATCATACCATGGCGGCCTCCATGTCTTATAGCATTTCAAATTTTCGATTAGGGAGCCTTTGCAACTTGTTCGAGTTTTGCGGTTGCGGCAAGTCATCTTATGCCAGCTCTAGACGCCGCTACCGTACGAGAGATGTTTGTGATGACACTGGGAGAAAAGTATTTAAAGAGCCACGTTTCGCTCGATTCTGTCAGCTTGTTGCATCTCCTCAACCACTTTAGCTTCAGTCCTCAAATCCATCCGTTACTTCACAAAACAAGTCATCAAAAATGGGCAATCCCGTTGACCAAGGCCCTTCTAACGAAATCCCCGAGTCTCTCGGGTTTTCTCAGACCGTTCTACAGCCAAATGTGCAACGAGCAGCTGTGGGCTCCAGCGGCCCGGGTGCGCAGGCACCTCTGGAAGCTCAGTCAGCCGCGCCGCTGGGCGATGTTCTGGAGGAGCTTGAGAACCACAAGTTCTCGGGGTTTGGCTTCAACACCATCTTCCGGCCACACAGCACCAACAGGAGGACCCAGACCTTCAACGCGCGGCCTCAGGGGCCTGATGACAACGTCTTGCAACTCAACGTCACTAAAGAAGAAATGACATTCGAACCCAGGCTCACCACAGACGGAGAGGTGCCCAACCGCGGCTTGTTCGAGCAGGCCGACATTCAGCTGAACGGAGTGCCCTACATGCAGAAGATCTTCGACATTATGGCACCTCAACGCGGAACACCGCTCATCCACTTCGAGAACGGCATGTGGCTGAATGTTCCGGCGACCACGAAGCCCAAACTGAATGCCTCTCTTGTCCGAATGGCTTCCATTCCTCACGGCACAACCATCAATGCCCAGACTTTCTCGAGGCCTGTTTCCCTCAATGAGAAGCCCCAAATCCCTGCTGTCTCAATCAAGCCGTTTCCCGTTGGCAATCCGGAAAACCCGATTGGTGCAGACGTATTCCTCAGCCTGAAAGCAGCCAACCAGAACACCTTCCGTATCCCCCAAGACCTTACCTCCTTCACCAAGGCCGAAACCGTCACTCAAGAGATGATCGACAACCCCAACGTCGTCTTGACGAACGCCAACAAGGGCAAGACTTTCATCAAGAATACCACTTACACCATCTCGACGTCCCGGCCCGAGTCCGAGCTCGGCGGGGGCACAAGCAATATCGGCTTCCTGCAAGGCGACGGCACCCAAGGCGCCAACACTGCGGACGCGGATACCCGACCCAACAGGGCCAACGCCAACGCCGTGAAAGTCACGACCACCTACTGGCTATCCAAGGTACAGGCCAAGCTCCAGCTCGAACCGTTCAAGCCCGTCAACAAAGGGGATGGGAAGAAGTTCTCCCCGATGCGCTCCCGCCCAAATGACGCGGTCCCCGTCTTCAATGCTAAATTCGAGATCCCGTCGGCCAAGGAGGTCACGGTCGTGTATACTCAGCTTCAGTACTCCCAGAACGTCTTGCTTGACTTTGCCGGCCTCAGCTGGCCTCACGTTTCTGTCGGCACCCTTGCCCCGACTGATCTGGAGCTGGACCCCTCTGTGCTGCATCAGTAGGTCTAAAAGGGTGGCCGCGAGTCAAGCTTCCAATCTTCGGGGAGGCGAGCCGTATTTGCCGTGGTAGCCCAAGGCCTCCATTTTGTGAGAAATGGCTTGTTGGTTAGCAACTTTTCGGTTGGTTTATTTCTTCTGCTATTCTTGCTCGCGAACCAAAGACCAGGCAGGTTAAAATATTATAAAATAATCAGAACGATTAAGATACTACCAGGTATACTGCTGATTATAGCTTGTTCTGTACAGTTGTGTTGACGTCGTCTTATTCTGGTTGTGTCTCGTAGGTTCCTGAGTCTTGTCCGTTACCAATCGATCCTTTAAGAGTATTATTTGTAACGATAGCTCTCACATACGACCATACCCACTGGAAAACTCGGGATCCCGTCCGCTCTCCCATAGATAAGCCAGTGAGGGCCGGATTAGTAGTTGGGTCGGTGACGACCAGCGAATACCTGGTGTTGTATGTTTTTTGCCTCTTGTTCCTAAGTTGGCAAGAAGCAGCACAGCTGTCTGTAACGCATATCTAACCGGCTATGTTGTCCCTGCACTTAGGACGTCTTGTGCGTCCTGTGAATTTACAAGCTAAAGCTTGGTAATGACTTAGACACTTTGGCTTAGTTAATGCCTGTAGTATTCTGGTATAACAGCGGGCAAGCCTTGCTTACAACTGTTACATAGCAAAAACGACGCCGTTAATTATAGAGGAGTAACTAATGGCGTATATCCTACCTCAAAAGCTTCAACCCAACTAAATCCTTGCATTAGAAAGAGCGAAACACAGATGGCAAGGAATAGACTCGGAATCTAATGTAGTTTTGGACTTTGAAGGACCGTAGATGTTGGCTCGGCCTGTTGACGTCGCGGAAATTGAGTTGAGTATCTGGATTTGTAGTTCGATCTCAATTGCGCCCGTGGAACATGACATCACCACTCTAAGCTGACGATGTCCTCACGGACGTTTGAACTGGCTCAACGAATGTCATGAAAACTTGCACACGTTTAAACAAAGTTGGCACACTGATATTTTACAACTACTACAATCAGAATCCTGTAGACTGTAATAGTGATCGGGACCTAAAACGTAAACCCATCATGCAAAGACAAAAATGTGAGCTATGAAACAACATGACAGATCAGGATATCTATATTCACTTATTATATTGGGCAATTAGTAATGATGATAGCAAGGGTTGGTTATGCTGCTGAGACATTGCCAAGGACTCAAAATAGAAGAGACTCAGTGAAAAGCGATGATGTCGAATGTGTATGCTTCCAACAACCAGTATGAGGCGGCCCATTATGATCCACTTGATTCTCTGGATCTAATACCCCTACCCCTCTTTGGACTTCTCATCCTTCTTCAATTCTTCATCCAAAGCCTTGAGCGTGAGAACAATATTGCGGTAATACCACTGGTAGAATTCCTCATCCCCTTGATCGCCATTTTTCTTCCCATGACACATATCGAAACTATGTCTGGCGACAGCAGATAAGCCTGCTACGCAGCTTGTCTCCAATTCTGAACATAGCTTTTCAATTTCGGATCTCCTGTGGCCCTCTTCAACGTCTGTCATGTCTACGGGTATCAGTCTCTTGAGGCCGAGCTGGAGCAGGAGGTGGCCTGGATTGGCCAGCACAGAGCGTCTTCCGGTCCGTATGCTGTCGTTTTTGCTGCTTCTCTCTGAAGCTGGAAGAGAATCACTGAGTCCTTGGCCTTCCATACGCACCTCAAGGCACGGTCGGTACGTCGAAGATGAATGCTCGTTGTTGTCGGTATGGTAGAACACGAGGTTATCCATAGCTCGCGGTCTCTGTCCATCAACATATGCCGAGAATCTATCGAGCAGAAACGTTGCTTCCACAATCAGTCGTGGCACATTGAAAACCCAGGGGATCCCTAAGCATAGGCCAGAGATGTTACCCAGCAGTTGAAATAGCTTGATTGGACGGGGTGCGTTGGGACGTAGGTTCCCGGGAAGATAAGAGACTTCATGAGGGACCCCACGTTCGTCTACCATTTTCATGACGACTACGCTGGTATCAATATCCTCGTGGGAAGCAAGGTATTGGGGGCAGACACGAACTCCCCCAGTAAAAAGCCCTTATATGCGGTCGTCTTCCGTATCTCTAATGCGTGTAAAATGCCGGCCATGTGTGATCTTGGCAACCTTGGACGGCCTTGCAGGAGATGGGCTGGAACGCCGACGCTTACGGCCCTTTGGAATGATGTGGGTTCTCGGCGAGGTAGCTGGTCGACTGGGTGATACCGGCTGTGGTCCATTGATGGAAGATTTACTTACCTGTCCTGTGTAGGTTACAAGCCACTTGTGAGTAGACACGAAGCCAAATGTAACTTTCTTCGTCTCTCACTATAGATTTGATTGCCAGGCGACGTTCCGTTCTGATATTCTTAGTTGGATCTCCGTATGGATTCCCATCTTGAGTGACATTTCCAGGGTGAAGGCTGAGGTGCGCTGTGTGCCCGTCTAACACGTGCTTCTGCACAGGACAAGCGCGGCAAAAAACACTGATAAAGTCCAGCTGAAGCGACACCTTCTAGTAAAAGCTGATCTGTTTCCCACGTAGACGCATCCGAGTTCTGACAAGGGCCCGCTGAAGGAACCGATCGACACAGTTCATCGAACAAATCTTGGTCTTCCAATGTGTCATGTTGGTCTTGAGTGCTGACATTTCCCAACGCGAGAACGCGTTTTATGTTCAATGTCATGCTCTTAATGATTTCCGCTTTTGCGATCCTGTTTGGTTTCGAGCCCTATTATGCGTCAGCTGTTGCACTCATTGTTTGGAATAAGTATCATACCAGTTCACCTCGGCCCTGAAGAAAGACGTTAAGTGCCTCTTTCAACTTGGTTGCGCGAGATTCCAAGGCATTTTGAAAATCATCAGTCGTGAAATACGTATTGTTCTCTTCATACAAGTGTTTAACGAGTACCCAATGTCGACGTCGGAAATCGACCCGTTTTATCTTGATGTCCAGAAATATGGAATCGATCACTTCCTTGTACTGGGGCCCCAAGCACTTTTTGGTCTCTTTCATAAGCCAACGCGAATTTGAGACAACTTCTTGATACTGATCGAAAATCCTCTCTCCGAGGCCGTTGATCTCGTTGACAGACTTCCATATCATGGAACGGGGAGATGTTGGATTGGTTTCGTCGACCTTCCACCCAGTACCTTCGTCATTGAATGATGACCAGTTCGGAGTTCGAGTAGCTCCGTTAGGCTGAGCTTTGGGACTCTTCTGGAAATGGGTGAAAGCATATTGGGATGGCATCCTACGATTTCTAAAACATTGACGAGATTTTGAGCCAGCAGAGCGGTCTGATTGACGGATAACCACGTCCATTCTTTCTACTCTCGTATTGTGTTGAGTGTGACAGACTGGAGCGTTGGCCATCCATGATCCTCCAGAAGCCTGATTCTCTTGAATAGCAGTCAGTTGTCTGGTCTTTACTCTTCCTTCTGGGAAGGATTCATTGCGTTTGTGTTGACTCGTTGGAAGCCAATGAGACTTTAAGTAACTGTCCATATCGTAGAATAAATCAGTTATCCGTAATAAAAGCTCTAGGAAAGATTCAACCGTAGAGAAATAAAGCTGCGCTATTTCTCGGGATGGTCTTTGAGGGCAAGGATCGAGATGTATGTTGGAAAGATAGCAAGATGTTAAATGCCTCAACCTTGTTCAATAGGATTGAATTTCAGGATAACAACATGTTCTCTTGTTAAAGACATTGAAATATTGAGATTTCAGCTTCCGGCGGCTGTAAGCACCAAAGTGCAATACGACTCGCTCTTAAAGCTTTCACAGTGGATGCCTGCCTCTACTTATTAAATCAATCCTACAGCGGTCCCAGATCGAAAGCCGGCGTTTGCTATTGCTTGCAAAGTTAACAGTGTGAACCTGCACTGTTTCTCGAGACACTGTCCATATCATTGCAGTCGGTAACTGCTAACATACTTCAGGCTTATAGAACCACCACTTCCGATGAAAGAATATTACCAAGACGCAGCCTGCCTACAGCCCATGCAGTAGTTTTCACATTGGTCATGGGACTAAAGCCGAAGCACCTATTGGATTGTTTATGCCAATCGCTAGCCGAAATTTGTAAGGGGAAGATTAACGCCTCCATAAGACTGCGTCGCAACGTACAGATGTGGCAGTACATACAGCTAATGAAGGCTGCTTTGGTGTCGGTTTAACCAATAGTAATTACCCCCCGTCCACCTTTATAAGACATAAGCAGCGCGCATTTGTCGGTAAAAGGCTACTCAATCAATGGCTTCTGCACTGCTATCTTGACCTTGACGTCGTCTCCAATGGGATGACACCTTTGCGAGCTGCATAGGATGGCATTTATTAGAAAATCCTTGACCTCACCTGACCGTCTTCCAAGCCTATCCGCTGTGGATGTCTTGATTATGTCGC
The DNA here is from genome assembly GCA_016807845.1 of Colletotrichum eleusines. NCBI lineage: Eukaryota > Fungi > Ascomycota > Sordariomycetes > Glomerellales > Glomerellaceae > Colletotrichum > Colletotrichum eleusines. Next base: position 1,911,715 of record JADEZO010000010.1, on the reverse strand, counting down.
CCGATTGACTTGACTTTCAGTACTTCCCAGAAGAGACACAGCTTTCCCTCCTGTTCCCATCGTACAGCGGTGTCAGGTTCCGGGACACGGGCACGGAGAAGGGGACCGGCGGGGCACCGGGTGGGGCCTCGGGGGCGCCGTGGGACGGAATAACGTTGGACCGAGGGGACACAAAAGGGGGTTTCGCGAGAGCATCAGAGTTTTAGAAGGGATAGATTGGAATAATAGTCACCACTGACCCCCAACTGCCTAACCACTGACTCCTTTACTCGGTACTTCGCCAGCCTCTGACACGTTCCAATCTCTCCCTATTTAATAGGTGTACCGACCATTGGAGCAGTGATGGCACCAGCACGACCAACCCGATCCCAATCCGCTACCCAACAGGGCAGCCCAGTTATAGAGCAGCTCACGCCGAACACCAGCGGTACACCTGTGGAGGAGCGGCGCACAACCGACCTAGACGGAATGACGGAGGAGCAGTTAAGGGCCCTTCTTGACGACGAAGCAGCCAAAGCGAGGAAAAGGAAGATGATCGATCAGATCATAGCCCTTAGGAATGGGGAGCCCCTTGAGAATATATACCCAGTCAGAGGCGGACCCGCCGCTGCCCAGCCGGAACCTAAGCGCCTGCACACCGACGCGCTTGTTAAGCAGCTGGCCCCTATCCGATACAAGGGGGGCAACTGGAACGACCTTGAGGACTTCCTCTTTAAGCTGTAAGGGCGGTTCGCTATTGCTGAGGAAGAATTCGCATCCGATAAAAGCAAAGTATGGTTTGCAGGGGCCTGCCTGGAGGGCAACCCGTCGTGTAGCTGGAGGAGCCACATTAACCTCCACCACAGTGGCAATATTAGTACTGTCACCTGGAGACAGATAGAGGCCTGGCTCCACAACAGTATTGCCGACGATGATACACGGGCCTTCAGTGCGGCTGTAGAGCTGGACGGGTTGCACCAGAAACCCGGGCAGACGTATCAGCGATTCATCGACCAGTACGAGACTGTCAAGGCGGAGATCCCAGACGCCCAACCAGAGAGGCAGCAGGTGGTACACATCTTAAACCGACTACTCCCAGACCTATGAAGCTATATCCTTGCCTGCGGACTGCCAGCCACTCGACAAGAGCTAGATAACGCGGCAAAGAGGGCAGAGACGCTCACAAAGACGTATGCCAAGACGATAACAGAGGACAGGCAGAAGTCACAGGAGAAGAGGAGCCAGTGGACACCAGTTGGGACCCCAGCGCCAATGGGGACCGCTCCTTCGGATGAGTCGGAGGGGCAACGATCGGCCTCAGCACCTTCGGCGGCTGCGCATACGCCCACGCCAGAACCACAGGTCAAACAGGAACCAGGGGGCCACCGACAGCCCCTAAGGCGCTCCTGAGGCTTGTCAACATGCTTCAACTATGGCAAGTCGGGACATATATCGACAGAGTGCACAGAGGAGACGTGCTATAAGTGCAACCAGCCCCGCCACACGGGCAGACGCTGTGCACCGGCGGCCCCACCCGCGGGCACAGGGGTCAACAGTATACAGATCGCCTAGGAAGAGGAGCCGTGTCGACGGTTTGAGGCGGATTTTCGCATCAGGGTGGCCGGCGTGTGGAAGAAGGGGAGGGCGTTAATCGATCCTGGTGTAGATAAGAACGTACTGCACTAGAAGATGTTATATAAGGAGGTACCCCTAGAGGTACGCAGCAGGGGAGCTGGGTTGTCTGGTATATGGGGAGGCAGGGCGCCCGACTATGGGTCAAAAGGGGTGGTGATAGAGGTAACAGACGACATGAATGTGAAAAGGGCGTAGTACCACACCTTCCAGGTGAGCGATGTAGGCGCCTATAACGCTATCCTGGGGATCCCCTGGGGATAAAAGGCGCAACCGAACCTTGAGTGGGTAACACTCGGCTGGACCTACCCGCTGGGGGAGGGCCACCTACAGCTTGTCTAGGGAAGGAGAGCAATAAAGAAGGCATAAAAGGACGCAATCGTAGTACTGGTGTATGACCTAGTTATACACCACCTACGTATGGGAGGCACTAAGGGACCACCGGAGCTCCCGCCGCATATGAGTCAGGGGAATGAAGCGAAGGAGTTCGTGTTGCCAAAGGAGTACCAGGAATAGGCACGCGTGTTCAATGTGGACCTAGCGGCCAAGCCTGCAGGGGACGAAGGCCGCTCCCACCCTATCGACCTTAAGCCAGGGACAGAGCCGCCGTTTGGCCCTATCTACCCCCTCGCAGAGAAAGAGCTGGAGGAACTACAAAAATATATTGACGACACGCTGCGAAAGGGCTGGATCAGACCCTCAAGGAGCCCTGCAGGGGCACCGATCCTCTTTATGCCTAAAAAGGGGGGCAAGCTACGCCTATATATAGATTACCGTGGTCTCAATAAGATCACTGTAAAGAATCGCATGCCGCTACCGCTGATAGGAGAGATCCTTGACCGCTTAGGCAAGGCAAGGTGGTTCACCAAGCTTGACTTAAAAGATGCGTACCACCGGGTGAGGATCTGTGTAGGCAATAAATGGAAGACAGCGTTCCGCATGCGATACGGGCACTTTGAGTATCACGTTATGCCATTCAGGCTAGTCAACGCACCAGCGACCTTCCAGGCGTATGTGAATGATGCCCTGGCTGGGCTGGTAGACGTTACCTGTATCGTGTACCTTGACGATATCTGATCTTCACAAAGGATAAGGTAGGTCATATAGAAGCGGTACAGACGGTGCTGCGCCGGTTGGATGCCGTTGGCCTGTATGCCAACCCAGAGAAGTGTGTTTTCCATAGCGAGACAATTAGGTTCTTAGGATTTGTAGTATCCCCTGAGGGTATTGCGATGGAGCAGGACCGTATAGAGGCGATCACTCAGTGGCCGCTCCCCACCAGCGTGAGAGACATACAGGTCTTCCTCAGGTTCACAGGGTTCTATCGACGCTTCATCAGGAACTACTCCAAGGTATGTGCCCCGCTTACAGATCGGCTAACAGTGAAGGCAGCGGGGGAGCAGGTGATAACCAAGGAGGCGGTAGAGGCCTTCCACAAGCTCCGGACCATGTTTACCCAGGCCCCCATACTGCAACACTTTAACCCTGCTCTACCGATACGGGTTGAAACGGATGCCTTAAACTTTGCGATTAGAGTGATCCTCTCTCAGCTGGCTAAGGACCGGTGGCACCTAGTTGTGTTCCTATCTAGGAAACTAAGGGGTGCTAAGCTACGGTATAGCGCGCCAGAGGCAGAGCTGCTCGCGATTAGGGAGGCCGCTATACACTGGAGGCATTACCTCTTGTACACCCAGCACAAGATAGTATTCCTGACGGACCATCTGGGTCACCACTACCTTGCTAGTAAGCCCCAGCTTAATAGTCGGCAAGCAAGGTTGCTCCAGGACCTATCCCTTTTCGACTTTGAGATAGACTATCGGCCGGGCAAGGAGAATGCGGCGGACGGGCTCTCTAGGCGACCAGACCACCAGACGTCAGGTACAGAGGACCAGGAGGCGTGGGGCGCGTTTCTAGAGAGTTTCCTGAACAGGTTTACCCGGAGGGTGGCAGCAATCGTACACAGCGGGACACCAAGGGTATACCAGTCCCTACTAGAGGAGCTAGCCCCCAGTCTAGAGGAGGAGGCTATCGCAACGTAACGAGACGACAAGAGCATCTGCACAAAGAGGTGGCAGCAGTGGGGCAGTCACTGGGCGGAAGGACAGGACGGGGTCCTAAGGTACAAGGGCAAGGTCGTTATACCTGAAGGGCATACGTTGAGGATGAAGACACTTATGGTGTTCCATGATGAGCCGGCTGGGGGCCACCTGGGGGTGACCTACACGCTAAAACAGATCGGATGCACGTTTTTCTAGAAATCGATGAAGAAGGACGTGATGGAGTATATCCGTACATGCGCGACCTGTCAGCGGACGAAGCCGTGGCACCACCTGCCCTATGGAGGACTGGCGCCCCTGCCGCTACCTAGCTGCCCATGGGAACAGATAACCCTAGACTTCATCACCAAGCTACCTAAGTCAAAAGGATTCGCGGGGGGGAGTTACAATAGCGTCCTAATGGTGGTTGACAGGCTTACAAAGTATGCCCTCTATATACCGACGCGGGAGACCCTATCAGCAGATCAGCTGGCGGCCCTCCTTGTTGAGAAGGTTTTCCTATGGTTTGGTATCCCTGTGGCCGTGGTATCAGACCGAGGGTCACTCTTCACCAGTCGCTTCTGGGCGGCGGTGTACCACCTGCTGGCCATCAAGAGGAAACTGAGTACCGCATACCACCCCCAGACAGATGGGCAGACAGAGCGGCAAAATCAGAATCTCAAACATTTCCTTCAGGCTTTCTACAATCTAGAGCAAGACGACTGGGCAAAATGGCTGCCAATGGCAGAGTTTGTCTACAATAGGGCTTGGCACAGCGCCATCAGGGTGGCACCGGTGGAAGCACTGATAGGCTATATGCCATGCAACCCGAATAACGCAAGTCCGGAAGGGATACAGCCCGTGGAGGTCCCCACGGCAAGGGACAGGGTCCAACAGCTGCAGAGCCGGCAGGCAGCAATTCTACAAGCCCTAGAAACATTGAACGAGAACTACAAGAAGTGGTATAATACAAAACGATCCACTGTCAAGTTTTACGTTGGGGAGCAAGTCTTACTTTCGGCGAGGTTCATACAGCAAAAGCGGCCGTCACAGAAGCTCTCAGATAAGTATCTAGGACCCTTTAAGATCACATGGGTGGTCAATAGGGGAAGAGCGTATAAGCTCGACCTGGGAACACAGTACCGGATTCATAACGTATTCTTGCCGTCCCAGCTGGAGAAGTTCTATAGAGGCACAGCTGGGCCCCAGGTGGTTCCTATTGTGGAAGAAGAAGAGGACGTCTACCAGGTGGATAAGATAGTGGCACATAAGGGCCCATGGAGAAACAGGTGGTATTTGATCAAGTGGCAGGGCTTTGGGGACAAGGAGAACTCCTGGGAGCCGCAGAGAAATATAGCGGAGGATTTACGGCGAGAATACGAGGCAGGGATCACCAGAGGGGCAGCAGAGGGGAACTAGCACAGACGGTCATGCGGCCAAGATCGGCCAAAAGTGTATTCCTGGTGGCCCAAGGGCCAGGGAACATAAAAGGCCCATAGGCCGGGTATCTAACGCCCAGGGGCACACAAAAAAGACAAGACAGGGCAAGCCCAGGGGGCTCTGGAGGGCACCGGCGGGGGAAAACTAGGCGTCCGGGTCGCTCTCGGAGGCAGCGCCCTCAGAATCCTCCTCATCCTCCTCACCCTCCTCATCACCAGAGGCGGCCTTGCCACCCTTACCGGACGCATCGCCAGCGTTGGAGTCAAGCTTGCCAGCGTGCTAAGGGACAAGTTAGCAAGAAGGGGATCACCGGAGGGGCACTAAGGGACAAGGGGCACATACAACCTGGGAATAGGTCTCAGACCACTCCTAGAGGAGGGCGGTCTGTGCCACAACAGCGGCGGTCTGCTCCTGAAGGGCAACAGTCTGGGCCTCAAGGGCCATGGCAGCGACCTGGGCGGTCTTCGCCAGGGATTCAGCCGAACGGGCCTGGCGCTTGGCGGCATCGGCGCTGGCCTCAAGGGCAGCAACACGACGCTGGCGGAGGAGCCACTCCTCCTCCTCTACCTCAGCCTTACGCTTGGCGTCAGGGATTTTGGTCTGATTAACCTGGTGCTGGAGCGCCTTCTTGCCTGCGACTTGGGCCTTGGTAAGCTCCTCCTAGAGATAGTGTTAGGCTGGGGAGCACTAGAGGGGCGACAGGGGAATACGTACAGATATATCGGGGAGGACAGCGCAGGCGTTGGGGGCTTTCTGGAGGATCTCAAAGAGCTTGCGCAGCTTGCGGGCGGCCATGGCGGTGGAACAAGTACCTTGGGAGGGTCAGCGACTGCCCTACGGCCGTAGGAACAGCCAAACAAGGGGGGGGATGAACATACCGGAACGCAAATCTTGCCGCGCAGCCCAGCGCAGCGAGTACATTTATTGCTGGCGGCTGAGAGCTGTCAGGAAGAGGAACGCTAGGGGGACACTAGGGGGGCGATAGGGGAAGACATACTGGTAGTCTCGGCACAGCAGGGGAGGTTAGTGCCAAAAGCGTGCGCCATGGTCGGCTTCCAGTCGGCCATCGCCCAAAGGCAGCGGCAGCAAGGGATCTCGCAGACGCTCTCATTGGCCTCGATCTCGGCGCGGGTGCGGCGCAAGGGGCCAGGCGGGGGCGCCAGGGGAGCAGGCGAACCAGATGGGCCAGGCAGGCCAGGAGGGGGAGGAGGCACGGCGGACATGGCGGCGGCGGGGGAGCGGCTGATGCTGCTGTTGCTGCTACTGCTGTTGCTGGTGCTGGTGCTGCTGCTGTGAGGGCGGCGGCGGCGTAACGAAAAACGAAAAAACAACAACAACATAAGGATATCGCAAAGTAAAAAGGAGAAAAAGAAGGAAAACAGGCAGAAGGAAAAAGAGGGTAGGAAGGGCCAGTTGTTCCGCCAGGCGGCACACATATAAGCAAGTTACAACAACAACTCCGGCCCACAAAGAAACAACAATATCACCACAAAGAGAAGGTAACAGGCGGCACCAGGGAAGCACCGGCTTCCCCTCTACAACCGTCAATCAAGCCCTCACCATCACACCGAGAGCGATACAACTTAGGGCCAGGTTACCGGAAAAATAAAGGGGCAAACAACCGGGCCACTTACACCACCACCATTAATAGGAGGCCGGGTCACAAGAGGGATAAGGGAGCATATGGGGACAAAGAGAGAGGGTGTACTGTAGGCGGACAAGGCGTCCCTGCGGTGGAGCGGGTGGCCCTACGTTCACGATAACGGGAGCCTGAGACCTGCGCCCTGAGCATAGGACAGTTGGATCCGGTGGGGACCGGATGGCTGTTGGCTATACCAGGCCACCGTAGCACAGAGGGCGAGGCTGAGGGTAGGTGGTCGGCTGGGGAGACGATCACCTATCTGGCAGTCCGCCGGGCCCGGCAGAGTTCCCAGACCCCAGCCGAAGTACTGGTGCGGACACGGAGGGTCACCGGAGGGGGCCGACCGAGCCACCAGGTCCTGAGGACAGGACCTCAGAGGGGGGGGATCGTGTCAGGTTCCAGGACACGGGCACGGAGAAGGGGACCGGCGGGGCACCGGGTGGGGCCTCGGGGGCGCCGTGGGACGGAATAACGTTGGACCGAGGGGACACAAAAGGGGGTTTCGCGAGAGCATCAGAGTTTTAGAAGGGATAGATTGGAATAATAGTCACCACTGACCCCCAACTGCCTAACCACTGACTCCTTTACTCGGTACTTCGCCAGCCTCTGACAAGCGGCCGCAAAAGTATTGAGTTTTCTGTGGCAAGCTCATGCTGGGGCCCCCAGCCGATCCCTCGTTGAGTTCCACGATGGTAAGTCACCATAAATGAATATATAACAAAGTGCGGCTTCTGATATCGAAATCGCCAGTGTGAGGTCATTGGTATCGTGGCTGTAAGTACTCAGATTGTCAGCCAATGTTTCCAAATCCTCCGCCATGTGCACGACGTACTGGAGGAGTATCGGAATGGAGAAGACCACCTACATCGCGTGGGCCAGGACGTTCAAGTTGTCATCGGCTTGGTTCGTCTCATCAAAACAGTGCCAGCATTGCATTGTGATGAGGTTCTGTCTGGTGTTCGGATATTGAAGGACCGCGCTGTCGAACTCGGAGACTCTATCAAACGCATCTTGCCAAATTTTAGCAAGGAAGGACCCCGCCGAAAGATAGGGTTGATGGTCTATCTCAACACCAAAGCTCCTAGCGATCTCAAACTGCTCGAGAACAAGCGGCGAGATCTGCTCCAAGCTCACATGGGCCTCCAAACCCTGATCACTGTCGCCAAAATCGGTGTCCGTGAGGCAGAGAACCGCGTTTTTGTCAACATCTCCACGGTTAAGCATGCGGATGATGCCCTACGAGGTCATAAAGGGCTAAGGAAAGGGACCCTCATGGCTATATTCGTCAAGGAATGCGAATTCTCGGCCGAAAAAGGAGAGGAGACGCTGAATGAAGAGCAACCTGAGCTGTTGGAACGCATGGTTGAAGAGGCCGGGGCAGACCAGAAGGAGCGTGTCGAGGAGCAAACACGTCAGGTACTTAAAAATAAGGCCGGAGAGTACTCTCTGATGATCAATGCCAAGATAGGCACCGGCACGGATGACCGCAACGACCTGGTTGTATCCCAAAATGTTTGGATCGAGGGAAACACGTCCGCAAAAGGCTCATTTGTGATCAACGACAGCCAATCGGTGAATGGATTCAGCATGCTCTCGGAGCATTGGGTGAGACAGGCTGCAGCTTCTCAAGGTGCAGCCATTCAGGTGCCAGACGGTTTTTGGGATGTCAGGGAGAGGAACCCAAAGGAAAATTGGCAGTAGGAAGCAGTAAGATCACTGTTTCTTGGCTGCCATCGTGTACCATTAGCATTATCCCATATTTGTCAGAATCCATTTGTGAGACCAGTGCCAAGGCTGCTTCCTTCGTATGTAACCAAATTGCCCCGCTACTTGAGCTTACAATTCCCCACCAGAATTGCGGATATCTCCGGGAGCCAGAGACATATTGACTGATTAATTAATTACATTCTCAAGGCTCGGAAACAGAAACGCAATGTCACGGGTTAGAGCACACAGCAGGGCATATGAGAATATGGATAAGAAAGGCTTAAGTCTATGAAAGTAGAGATGTGAAAAGAGAGGCCCTATATACGGGCCAGTTGTGCGAGTAATGAGTGAAACTCCACGTGAAAAGCCACATGACAATACAGTTGTATGAGGCTATCGTGACACTCCCTCACCACCTTTCTCCGTAATTAATCAAAATGCAAAGTAAAAACTCATCAGTGGCCACAACATCTTAGAAGAGATTCCTAGAAGTGTCCAGACACCTTAGAAGATCAGAGACGCATTCACATATGGCGCTCATGCCATTCTTATTCTATCAAGAAAACCTCTATTAAAGTACTATTTCTCTTGCTCTTGAAGCTTTGGGTTGATGCGATAGACTTTCTGACTTTTATAGCAATATTTAGAGTGAGAAAGCGATAGGAGAATGTAAATTGGTTCAATGAAAAGTGACTCACCCCTTTTTTGTCATTAAACACCAGTTTCATGGAGAAATCCAACCTCTGAAGACGGCGAATGTTGCTTTGAACGCTACTCAGAAGACCACAAGAATCATCCATACTTTCGATGGTGCTCTTGTCGCTGGATGAAGCAATTGTAGAGACATGCGAGGAAGTTTGGCTAACAACCGTATCGCCGTCATGTTCAATATTATGCTTCGAAGTCGTACGAATCAGCTGCCGTGTTGCTGTTGCCAAAGAAGTCAACGTCACAGCCAACTTGTTCATCGACGACAGCTTCTCTGACTCCACCCGTCTGACGTCCTGAGGTAATCTGCATAATGTGTCTAGTTTGTTAGAATGATTTCCAGTCACCTAAGACGACAGAAAGAACAAAATCCTGAAACCAACAAAGAAAGGATCAAACCGTTCCGACCGTTGACTTACCTGCCTCGCAGACGAGTGCCTCAGCTATGTTCGTAAGAGAGTCCAGCACTAAAATCCCTGCACTATCAGGGTTTCCAAGTTCAGAGAGAACGATAGTGTCAAGATCTGCGGCGCTGAAGGGTAACTTCCAAAGGAAAAGTTTTGTGCGCTCCTCATCCAGCTGAAAACGCAGCATCTCATTGTTATCCAGTGTTAGGGTCTGTCCAAAGTTGCCGTCCTTTGCAAAGTCTGGCTGCAGAGGAAAAGTCGAATCATCCCCTCTGTTTCCTTGAATAGCCGCTCGATTGTGCCTTGTAAAGCCACCAGAAACAGATGCCGGATGTGAAAAGATGGCTCTCTCAGTCTCGTTGTCATCCATAGTTGTGCCGAGCTCGGTCTCCTCAATGTCCGTACTGATGTGACCGTAGCCTTTCATTTCTCGACTCTTATGTTGAGGTCTTTCATCGAGGTAAGGTTGTTGCGAGACTGAAAGAAGGCCATTTGCAGAGCAAGGTGTGGCTCTGAACTTCCAAAATTCTCAGTGGAGCATAAGTGCAAAGAGATTTAACGTGGAATGACACAGTTTTGAGACAACATTATGATATTCCTCAAGCCCTTTGTAATTGGATATGCTGAGTTTTGTTCTTGTATTATGCAAGAATGCCAGATGTCTGAATTGCCCTGAGGCAGCAGAAGCTTTCTCAGCGAGACGCGGCGATCGTCGAACGCCTCCCTGAAGATTAACGCCCCTTTGAAGAAATTTACGCGTTGTAGATGTTTATATTGAGAGATTCGGTCTTCTGGGATCGTTTCTCAGAGCTCTTCTCTGCAAATTACTCCGTGAAGTGGTATTGTCGTCCGCCATAAAGACCGATTCAGGTGTCGTCACCCACAGTCGAAGGATTGCGGTTATCTTTGATACAATCAGCCTCTATTTAGAATGCATAGAACTTACTCATTTTCTTTCGTTTCCTCGGCAAGAAATACCATGCTAGGCTTTGGCATGAGATGAAAACATCAAGGCTGAGGTTGTGTCTGAGCTTTGTGAGAAACTCGACCCTTTCTGAACTTCAATGCGCACAATAGCGCAGGTATGCTTTACCATAGTCTCAGTCACGCCCAAATAAAAAATAGAAAACTGGCCGGCTTGTCCATGCCGTTGTAAAGTGGTGGGCACCATCCCAGCCTGTGGCAACCCTCCCGCAGAACCAAAGAAACGCATAAGGGTCACACGGAAGAAATAGACGGCATGAATCCTATTCTATTGGCTCATATCAATACAAATTCATCAGTTCGGTGCCACTCTCATACCTCTTACCTGCACTATGAGGAACTTGCATGCCGCTACTTCAAACTTGGGAACTTCGCCGAGTCGGTGAGCCGATGACTGCATATTTCATGAGCCTATTACGGACCCAAGGGAAACGCGGTTGCCGAGTCTCTAGTTATTCCGTGAAGATCTGCCGGTTATGACGCTCCTTGCCAAGCGGACAGTCCAAATGGTGGTGTCATTGGAAACAGGTGGTCAAACATCTCCATGAAGTACTCCAGTGCAGGAATGTTATCTTTGGCACTGTAATGGAAGGACACCTTGCTTCAGCACCAACAATAGCTAGTGAGTTGCCAATGGTGCACCCAGAAGATTGCATGGATAGAGATGATAGGTTTATGATAGGCAAACCCGGACGTAATGTGAGCGCTGAAGATCTATTATAAGCACCTGAATCTCGATATGTGTAGACAGACTACTCCTAAAAAAGCTCACTCAAAGCCAAATATATCTTCAAAAAGTATCTGTTAGCCACAGACAATACTTACAAATTGTATTCCAACCTTATAAACAAATAAAGAGCCGGCGCTAAAGGCAAAAAACAGAATTGCAATTCGACTTCCCACTTTGTAGAAACAGGATATAAGTACACGTATAAGACAGGGGGATTTCACGTATTCAAGAGCTAGTTACGGTGGTCGGTAGATTTAAAAACGGAGGAGTAAGTCGGAGTGGGAGTGACAATGAGCACTCGGGTAAGAAGCCAAGAGTCATTCATGAATTCCAGGCGGAGGCGCAGATGCGGACATATAGGCAGGCAGGTAGGCAAAGACTTGTAGATTTACCCTGAAAGATGATATTCAAAAGGAATGCGTTTTAAACCATATCTCAGACTGCTAGGGTATACCGCTTTGTGCTACAAAATCGAGGTAGTACGTCTAATTTCGCGAGAGAGCCAAGTCCAACTGCGTGGCTGTGACTAAGCGGCGCAACTCAATCCACTGCCCAAGTCATTACAGATGCCCTGGGTAGCGACGCCCTGTAGAGAGCAGAATGTCAGTCACATTGTAACCTAGTTTAGGATGAAGGGAAACGAAAAAAAAAGCAGAAAAAAAGTGGTGTATGAATAGATCGCCGGCTTACATTGCAAGTCTTTGTGCACGGATCCAGACGGTTTTGGCAAGGCGTCATCGTGAGAGTACAGCAGACTCTGGTCGGGTCGCACGTCTCAGGCTCGGGAATGGCGACGGCCATGGCGGTGGCAGCGAAAGCGATGAGGGCGAGTCTGCAATGCATTTTTTTCTTAAACTTTGGAATTTGGAGTTGGTAATGTTGTTGGTAGTGAACTAATAGTGACGAGGAAAGTAGATGCAAGCCTTGCGAATGGAAAGTCCTTCTTCTTTTTATATTGTCACAAACAGAGCAGAATAGTTTCTGTTCCTTTCAAAATATCTTTATATCTTCGGACTCAAGGGCTCACAGGGGGCTGTAGGTGACCATGTGAGTATGCAGTTTTCTTGCCTGCACGCGTCAGAGCCATATGCATGTTACAGCAGGCCCGCAATAACGTGCTATCCACAATCCTATAGTAATCAAACTGAGGCACTTGTTTTACTGAACGTTGGCAATCACCCAATGGAGTTCTGCGAATGATGTTATGTCACTATACCCGTAGCAAACGGCTGAAGCTGCTGGGCTGTAGACGGCTGCTTACATTGTGGCATTGGTACGTCGTTACGTATCCCTTGAACTATTCGCTTAACACTGCATCATATAGTAAAAGCGCATTATAATGTTAAGCGAACCCTCCAAAGCCTAGTCCTCATAGGAACCATCATCCACTTAGAAGCCGGTGCGATTGCCATCCTACTTGCTTGCATACATACGCCTTACTACTGACTTTAGCCTACGCCGGGTTCCTAGTAACGGCTGCAACGACTTGTCTAGCGATTTAGGTGCCGGGTCTTTGCTTTTAGTCTCTAAGAAATGGTTATTTTTCTCTCATGATTTTGTCTCGACCAATGTCTTAGTCATGATTATTAATATTCATCATATCTTAGAAACCACTCCGATTCATATCCTCGACGTCATAATTAGCTGCATCTCTATTCACAATCTTTAAGTTTGAATTAACCTTAGTATAGGTAAGCTGTCACGAGACGTAAAGCGTTAATTGATGTATGTGATTACCAACGTTGTTTTCGCGATATACGACCCTCGTAGGAAGTTGTGTCCCACAAGATAGCAAGGGATGATACAAACTGAAACGAATGTAGGAAGAAAGGAAACGATTACCGGTATAGTTGAAGGGTTCTAGAAGCCTTTGCGAAGCAGAACGACATGGGCCATGTATACTTGACTCGTAGCTAACCAGCGACTCTCCCAAGAACGGCCCATTCCCACGTGGCGACGGACTGGAGGTTACTGCGTATTGGAAGCGCCAGTAAGCTCTACTGCGTCGTTTCGACATGCGCATAGTGTACACGCGCGTCTCCGCCTTAGCCTCGGCTGCTGTCCCGTCGTCATGAGACAGTTGACGTGTCAGCCCGTGCAGCTAGACCTGTAGCAATCCTACATCACTCATGCGAAATGCAACGCGAGTTTAATCGCATCGAGTCTGGCTTTTGCGCCCCCTTCGCAATACCTGTACATACTATTCTAACCCCATTTGCCCCAGTTGTCTCAACTGTTACAAAGTTGCTGTGTCGGCGAGACCGCGGTCATGCCAAAGGCCCCCCGCACGTTGAGGACGGAAAACTATGGCGAAGGGGACAAAAATACAAGAAAAACAAAAGAAAGAGAAAATCATAACCTCCGTGTTGTACGTACGCTGGCGGGCCTGACCAATTGGCGCCCGGCTTCGTGACTTTGTCATCGTTTGCAGAAGGGGCAAGCATTTTGTACATAGTAGCTTGATAGCTGTAAGGAGCCGGCGCGGGGGCGGGGGACCGGCAGCGGGGCTCAGATGGATAAACATGGGACCAAAGAGGGCACAAAAGGGTCGTCGTGTCACATCTTGCGAATAGGGGAATATTCGATCGTCACAGTTGACCCCTAACTAGTGTGCGTGCACCTATCGTTGCCTCCTTGACTTCGAGAGATCGCATGCAGCCTCTGGCGATATCCATCTGCATCGGCCAGCAGAGCGGTTCGCTCGGCAAAGCTGGGGTAGATGGTAGTGAATAAGCAGCTACAAATCTTGTTGCTATTTCTGGTAGATTTACACATTGAGATCCTAACACAGGGGGGGATCCTACGTAATATGGTCGCATAGGTACGGATACACAGCCTTAACCGTAATTTTATAGACCAGCGTACAGAGTATATTACCTGTATACGGATATGTCTAACGAATCAATGCTATTGCCACTAGTGAAGGTTTCACACCCCGGTTCCCCGGACTGGGGAACATTGCCTAGATTGAGTAAAGCTAAGCGGGTTGGCTGTCTAAACAGCTTGCCATTCGAGTTGTGTTTTGCTCTACCGCCCACTTGGTAGTTGCAGATTGAGGGAAAACCGCCATGCCGGGTATCCGTTATCGCGCGATCGCCATCAGACGATTACTGATGCTTGGTATTAGTGGGTAGTATTCGAGGCCACGAGGAGTCACAGATCAGGCAGGTATGATGAAACGACCGTCCATCTACAAGGTCTTCGCTTACCTATCCTAGACCATAGTCAGCTGGAATAAGGGCGTCGCATGCTGTTGTAGATTGAAGAAGCAGGTGAACGCATCTTTTTTTTTTTCTGTTATAAAAGGATTCAAGAACGTCCCGGAGTCAGAGAGCTATATTCTTCATCACTCCCACTTCTTACCAATAACAAGCTGAGCTCGTTATTCAACTTTTCATTGGTCATCTTCATCTTTCATATACCCCATCTTCGAAAATGCGTGTCTCCATCTTTATCAGCGCCTTGATGGCTGTTGTTGTTTCCGCCGCTCCAACTCCTTGCGTAAGTCCACCCACAGTTTGAATTCCAGCCATCTGCCAAAGTACGACAAGCTTACGCGATGCATATCTAGAACGAATACACTTGCCAAAGGCCTGATGACGGCAAGCCGATTACCTTTAGCGATGTCTTTGGAAAATAGATTGTTGGCTGAGCTCAAAACTCAGAAAAGACGTAATGCAAGGGAAGGTGGGTTCTGTATTGCATTGAAGAGGTTCTTGCGGCAGAACATGAGGGGTGAAGATGGGTTGATACGAGTGGGCGGATCAAGTAGCCGGAGTCACTGCTGCCACCCCACGCAGGGTCGTAGCATGGCTGGCAAGCTTCTAGACAGTTACTTTCGTCCACCGACTATATCGAACTTTCATCACCCCAATCGCTGCAACTCCATCGGTATATTGATGTGCCATCGCTATCACAGTGACTGAACCCATCTATTTGGAAGAGTACCAGTACCAGTAGACGCACCGCCCAAGTGCCTATGCGATCCAACACACCACCGCCATTGAAGCCCCAAATGGATTGCCCGTGTAATATGTCAGCTCAAGCGGTCTTCCTTTTAACTGCCACTAGTGCAGCCTGCTGGATGGCTTCGCCAAGAGCCTCGGGCATGCTGAGAAAAGGCGAGTGGCTAGCTGTGAGAGAAGCAGTGAAGGAACTGGCCGGGAATTGGGACGACATGTCAATCTGCATGTCCAGAGGCAGAGCCTGGTCGTCCTCGGCGAAGATGTAGCCCATCTCGAAACCCTCGTTCCAGGGCTCGAACCCGGACTTGTCTTGGAACGCCTTGCCCGAATGGTGACATAAAGCGGCAGCTGCCTTGGCGGCGAGGGAAGGCTCAACGTCGGCGTAGAATCTTGAGATCGGGTCCCGGGGTGTGATGAAACCGTCGTCCTGTAATGTGGAGGGGGGGAGGGGGGGGGGGTTACAAGAGTCAGCCACGTTGAGGTCCTGGCTTCGGGTTTCCAGTCTATTTGGTCTCCTACCGTAACCTCCAACCACGACGACGATAACCCGCCATCAAGGAGGCTCTCATCGGCCGGGATGGCAAACGAGGCCATGTAGATAAGCATGATCACGCCTCCAGCCTTGTTCTGGGCAACGCGGTCTTTGTGGTTGAGGCCGCTGACGGCGTTCGCGACGGGGACGCCGCCGTAAGAGTGCGCCACAACGACGACTTCCCGCCCTGCGTCGACGAGCCCCTGCAGCTCGGCGCGAACGGCGTCCGCGTCCTGGTCGAGCCCGGCGTTCGCGTCCGTGCCGCCGACGCTGGGCAACGCGACAGCCGCGGTGGGGTAGCCCCGGCCGGCTAGGTCGTCGCGCACGAGGTCGAATGCCCCTGGCTTGTGGAAGGCGCCGGGGACGAAGAGGACGGTGGGGAGCTCAGAAGGCATGGCGTTGGCGGTCGCTTGGGTTGCGGAGATGATCGTGGCCGTGCGGAATCGAGTTGTGCGCTGAGGGGATGGCGGCAGAAGTGAAAGTGGGGGGGAGGAAAAGTTCTCATCCAGAGATGGCAGGATCACGGTTATATATGAGTGAAATGACGTTTTAGCCGTGCCTTTCAATGCTTTACTCGCAGCACACTCACACACTCCTCCTCTATCACAGGTTTCCTCACGCTGCTGAGCCATCCCTCAATACTAGGCCATAAGTTTGGGCACAGCGACAATGATGACCAAATCAATGGTTCACGCGGCTTGGTGAGACACGGGGCCTTATAGTGTGCATTGCGAGGTGACCAGGTCCTTCTGCTAATCTTGATTGGGTCATATTTATCGCTGCGCCCAAACTTACTGCCCAGTTTTGTTGCCCCATGTCCGTTTGCTTACGCCCAGACCCCAGAACCTCACACTGAGGGGTAAGGCCAATTGGTAAAGCCAGTTAGAAGCTGACGTTTATCTACTTCACTGATATTAATGCTCATCTACTATGATGCCTATCCTCTCTATATATTTTGACCATGCAAGAAGCACTTGCAACTGCCTTGAGGCCTAAAGGTATATCGTAACTCAAGCAGCCTCACTACGTTAAAGCCGTACTATTATGTACTCGATCCGTGTGGGGAAAGGTGTGTCTAATTGGGTCTGGTGGTTATGGGGTCCAGGCGCAATCAAAGGGATGCAACCCCTTCTCTTCTTTAGGTTCCAAATTAGCTTTGGAACTTCTATATATTTCAATTAACTGTATTATATATATAGTTATCATTCACTGCGGAGACTGCACTTAGTGATGCGAATGGTCTTGCAAAGGTTTGACTTTTGGCATGGGTCTGCAGTCAATGCGCCGCCTAAGCAGCCGTCGCCTTAACAGGGCGAGCCTAGTCTCATGGCAGAGTGAGTCAGACATCTTTGCAGAAAGCTGTGATATTGACGGAAAAGGCCAACGATATCGACATCTATATGACTGTAAAAAGCGAGAAGGAAGAAGTGAATCGGGAACTACTAACGAATAAGAATGGAGACGTAGTGGCTTGCGAGCGTCCTGGCTTATCAAATTCCAAGCGCCGCAGTCACCATAATTACGACGCTGCCTACAAGGGTCTGATTTCCAGTATGGGAATCGGAAGGTACTGCCGAGGGATACCTACTCAACAAACAGTCCCTTGTTGTAAGTGTGGCTAACGTTGCTACATGTAGCAACGTCTTGCTTGGCCCCGCAACCGCCTTGTCTGGCTTCTTTTGTTGGAGCCAGCACTCTATTTCTAGCTTGGTTAAAACTCTACCTTGAGCTGTTTCCAGCATAGGTGTCAATATGGTTCATAGAGGATGTCTCTTCATTGGGATTTCAGGTTCTTGTTAGTAGCGAGGATCACAAGACATACTTACACTTCATATCATGACCAAGTCAAAGACTGGTAGATTTTATATCATGTTAATCAGAACAATTAATTCCTCGCATGTAGCCAGGAGAACTCTTGAGTCAAGGCACTGACCATTGTCCAATCCATTAGTAGACTGACATCCATTCCACTTCAGCGTCCGCTGACGCCCTGCTGATACTGACTTCTTTATCTTCCTAAAGTATCGCCATCAATGTCTCATTACACTGTATACCTACATAAACCATATTACTGCATGCAATTCGCTGATTTAAGTTGGCACCTCTAGGCTGAAAGGAACGTATTCGTGCTGGAAATAAGGGCATAGAAACAGGACCTAGAAGACTCTGTGCGTAACGGGGCACGCCAGGCCCTACTCCTATAGAAAATATGTGTATAGCTTTGACCGTGTGAGCGTCTTTTGCCACTAGATTGAGGATCCGTCTTGCTGGGCGCTTGAACTTCCAAGGACTGGAATTACAAACCAAGTAAGGAACCAGACAGAACCCGCAGCTCTGTCGGATATCATTGCTGCGCTGTTACCCAATAGCTTGCCGTACTGATATTGTAGACGTCAAACTGCTTCTATGCGGTGAAAACATTGAAGAACACGCAGAAAAGAGTCGGGTCTAAAAGAGAAGCTGCAATATTGAAAAGACTCAGTGGAGACGTTCATACACATCTCATCTTCCTTTGGGGATCATATGAGAGAGGAGATCCATTCCATCTCATTTTACCCTGGACAGCCGATCTCTTGAGGTTTGGGAAGAATGACGAACTTGGCTCAGCTTTTGGACCCAGAGATTCTTCGGAGGCCCTGCTCTGGGTCGCGAAAAAACGCCAGGACCTTGCGGATGGACTTGGATACATGCACCGGCACGACACATCCTTGGGCTTTTCCTTGCTGCACCCAAAGTCAGTGCCTCTAATCCAGCGGGTGAACGGCAATAAGGGATCCGACCAAACGCATGGCGGCCTGCAGACGCTTCGCCTATCGGCGCATCAGGGGATCTCCAACCGCGGGAGACTCTTTGGTTTTCTCGCACCATTTCTCCTGGCAGCGAAACAAAAGAAACTCTGAAGATTACAAATTCCGGTATCGCAGAGTTCAGTCAGAAAGAGACTGTTGGCAAAGACAGGCGCGGGTTCTACGTCCAGCCCTACACATATTCGCCCCTTGAAGCGGCGTTGGACATGGTGGCTTGGCGGTCGGGTATTATCCTCAGATCCCGGGACTTACGACTACAGGCTGGCCAGACGTTATCTGATTGTGGAGGAGTAGATCTCAAGTCCGATCTCTTTGTCAGCCTGGTGGGGGTTGAAGGAACGGAAAAGCGTGAAGTTGTGGCCAAGAGTTCAGCAATAAAGGTAAGGGTCTTGTTAAGACCAACATCTCATTGGTTATACCGCTTACTGTGCGGTTAGTTCATCGACAAATTGGAGGTGGAGCAAAAGCAAACCCTTTCCACTTGCAAACTTTTGGATTTGATCAAAATGGAAATGTTGATAGTCACAAGATCAGCAGAGCAGTCCGCAAGCATGGGTCGGACAGCCTTGGGACGTATTGAAGAGTGTATTGCAGAGACGTGCAAGAGGGGGCCATCCTGGCAGAATCTCCCCGACACGATTCAGAAGGAGGACGAGAATAAGGAATTAATGACCTCGGATGAATGAAGACATGCTCGTCGTCGGCTTTTTCTTGTACAAAGAAGAGTCGCTTGCTGGTGAACGAGCAACACAGAAACAGTGTATCGTTGATTGTGAGAATGCGAGCGCTTCTTGCTATTAACACGTGCTATCTCGCCAGAAATCACCTGGGATGACTGCAACGATATCCTCCAGAAGCTGAAGCAGCCGTTATGTGAGAAGTGTATTTATTGACCAAGATAGGTCGTCAGGAATGAGACGTGAATGTCTGTAGTCGATGAGATACATTGCAGGGGTGGCTCAAGTATTTGAACGCGTCACCTCAACCGTTGTATACATGATGTTCGAGCAGCGTGTAGTTTCCAGTTCTACATGAGGCCTGGCTCATCGTCTACTCGGTTGATAATCGTAATGTCCCGTGGAAGCTACGCAGCCTTCTAAAGTTCTTGTCTTTAATTAACGTGTCTTCCGATTTTTAGCAGTATATGCAGGCTAGAATGCTACACAACTCTGGTTGTAGATGATCGTAATTCTACCAACCGGTAATCACGAATATGACTCAATGAGCTGCCATATAGTTTCGAGGCGTAAGATTTCTCGCGGCTTGTTGAGTTAAGTCTTTTAGGTGAGTTCTTGTAAGAGTGGCAGTACAAGCGGACATCGCTAGTATTTCCATCATCCACCCACTCTTACGCCATCTTTGCCGACGCAGGACTGACCTGATTGCTCATATTCGTCTTGCACCTACATTCCATTAAACAAAAGAGATAACTTCTACACCATCAACATGCGCCGATGGTTTAGTGGTAAAATTCTCCGTTGCCATCAAGCACCGTCGGGGAGCCGGGGGTTCGATTCCCCCTCGGCGTAATGTCGTGAAGCTACCACGAAGGGTAAATTTTAGCCTTTTCAAGAGTGTGCAAGAGGGCTGGTCTCCCTCGTCTTCTGTTTTGTTTTTATCAATCAGCTTATACTCAGCCTTCCGCCCCCGTGTATAATAAAACCCTGTCTTATTTAGATATTTCTATATATAGAAGAAATACAGGTAGGTGTAGTATAATGTATACTACTAAAGCGAGCCTATACAAAGGAAACCTGTGTAGTGCACCTAGTAGTTGCTTTAAAACCCAAATAAAAAACACTTTATCAGTAACCAGTCTAGGCATAGCCTTAAAACTTAAGATAATGCCTGAGCCTTGCTCGTCAAGCACTGCTGTGTGCAATCAGTATTAATTAAGTCTCCACAAAAAGGCTGCGTTAGGGGCCCCTCGGGTTACTCCAGCTACCATGAGTCGAGCTTTGCCAGATCTGTATACGAGGGCGACGACGTCACTGCTACTCTTCAGCTTCTAAGACTCTATTCCAGCGAAAGTTTGCACCAAACCCATCCGGCACATGGTTACGTCTCCGGGAGCCCCGGGAACCGACCCGGCCGAGGCACGCCGCCAAGCCCAAACTAGCTGCGGTGGTAACTTCTTTCAACATCTGTTCGGACATTCTTCTGCTATTCCCGCCTGTGATTGATAGGCGGCGTCTTCATTGTCTTTGCCGTTACCCCCTCTCCAAGGGGTGTAGATCTCGTACTTTGTAAACCTAGAGGCTGCGGTTCCCCCGAGGAGTGCGATACGCTAGAATAGCAGCCCAGCACTATTCAAGAGGTTCTGTATTCGCGTAGGTGATTGAGAGAAAACAAAGCATGGGTGGTGGGTGCTCTTCTGAAGATCACGTCAAGGATTCATCATCGAATAGGGGGCGTCGGCTGCGAACCCAACAGTTCAGACATGAGGAACTGGGATGCACAATGTGCATAGGGCGGGCATTAACCCGGCTCATCGACGCCGCGAAAAAGCTTGGCTTGCGTACAATTGCGTAAAGTCCACTTTCTTAGACTGCATGAAGCCCTCGGGAATGCAAGACTAATTCCGAGGCTAGGGATCCCGTCATGGCCCATGGGAGCGCTCATGCAAGCTGCCCGAAATAGATGGCCTGAACGCTACTGACCGTCCCTCCGCGCCACTTCGGCGGGGGCATGTGTGGGGTCGTCTAATAAATCAACACATAATGATAATGATGTTCGTCTGATTTGGGAAAAACCAGTTGCCAGACCCGGGGCACGTTGAAAGGAGAAACCTACGACTACAGTGGACATGCTAGAGTTGGGTTGCGGGAATTACGGCTCCAAAGGTTGATAACCCCCTTTTCGGAGAGCGTTCTCAACCCCTTTTCGAGGGGGGGGGAAATAGTCCAACGCGAGGCCACAGTCGGAGTGAAATGACCAAATTCAGGAACAAAAAATAGAAAAGAAATCTTCTTTTTTGTGCTGCTTTCATGGGTTTTTCGAGACTCGCCTCATTCGAGGCTCGAGTTCCGGCAACAACTCGCGGACCTTGACGGACCTGTGCGGGAATCGTGCCTCTGCTCGCTACATCTTTCGTCTGTTTTCCTTAGTCAACATCCTCCAGGGGGGGTCCTTGACCATGACGTCCCGCCAGCTACTAGGTTGGGAAACTGGTACGATAGCGCGGCTGAGCCGGGATCCACCGATCGCCGTTGACGATAATCCTTGCCGTCAAAGGGACGAACATGCTCGCTGCTCCTCGTATTAAGCAGGGCCGGTTATCCAATCAACATAGTATATAATGGTGTCAATGTCGTCCTCTTTCCATCTATGTTGGCCTCTATCCGCACCTCACACAAGCAGTCCGCTCTTTAAACTACCAACTTATCAACACACTCGCTTTCTAATACCACCAAACCTCAACAAACCGCTAACATGAAGTTCTCCGCCATCCTCGCCTCCGCCGCTGTCGCCTCCGCCGCCGTCGTTGACGTGCGCAGCATCAACTTCCAGGTCGCCAACTTCACCGCCGGCTGCCTCCCCCACAGCATCAGCTGCATGTAAGTTCTCCTACTCTCCATCCCCTCCCTCCCCGGCACATGCCGGCAATCGCAACGCACTTTGCTAACGCGCCTCTTTTCAGAGTCGGCTTCATGGTCTCCCAGCCCGGCGAGACGCACAGCGTCAAGTGCGACGCCCGCGTCTCCGCCATCCCCGGCGCCGGCGTCCCCAACCTTATCCCTGAGATCAAGGAAGCCAAGTGCACCAACTCCTCCCGCACCTTCGACTTCACCCGCGGCCAGGACGGCAGCGCCACCCTCAGCGTCTCCCAGCAGGTCAGCCGCCTCAGCTACGTCAACGGCTCTCACCAGATCCCCAAGGAAGAGTTCAAGGTCACCAACAAGCCCAACGCCTGGATCGAGGACTACATTGGCCCCAACTCCTTCAACCTCGAGTAAATTTTGCGCGGCGCTTGGTTCGAAAAGGACGTACCTTGTTTTAATTCAACGGCATATATTGAGCGTTCCCTGGGCGTAAAGGGGAAGAAAAAAAGTCATACACTTATCTATAAAATACAATGATTTGGTGCTTTCAATATAGCTTGTTCTCGTCCATGAGCCATTGAAACTTGTGAGTTGTGTCTTTCAGATGTCATTTCAAGAGTAGAGGAGGCGAAAAAGCTCTCTTCATATATGTTCGCACGCGGAGCGATTGCTTGTGCTCAACTCCTACCGAAGGCTGCGGCGTGAGCCTCTAGATGATTTTTCATAAAGGGTATGGCCCTGAAACGTTACCAAGGACAATTCATATCTCGCAACGTTCTGGACAAATTGAGACATGCCATGTCAGAAGTAAAACAGTGATGGAGTGTATTATATGAGAAAGACCACACCTCTCAGTGCGGTTATTTGCAAAGGCCACAATCAGCTTTTGAACAAGGGTATAGTTTTCCAGTGTTATGCTGAGCAACAGTATATCTGCTACCCAAGTCATTGTTTTTTGGTTGAAATGGTCTACGCTCGCAATCGTCTCCTGGGCGAGCTTTGTGATTTGCAGCCCCCTCTCACCACCGTATTTTCAAGACAATACAGGAATGAAAGGTACAGTGAGCAAAGATATTTAACCACGTTAATGATCAATACTCTCCCGTTTCTTCTGTCTTCATTGTACTTTTCTTACCATCAGTCAATTTCTCTCATGACTACTTCGTAAGTCGATAGCCTCTGGACTGCATAGCTATCTATGCAAGCCTCTGTAGGGTCCTTGCCAAAGAACAACGACAAGAATGTGCAAATACCGGGGTTCCTAATCTCAGCGTTACGGTTGCCTCACAGGGGTAAATGACGCAGCATAGGAAAAATTATGTGTAGTCATCGTCCCTGATATGGACAGTGCCGCCGGGAAGAATCTGGCAAGACGTCATTATTCCTTACGGGAAGGCCTTGGAAAGCTCGGATACGCAACTACTCCAAACTTCCAGCACGAAGTCCCAAACCCGACACGTCATTCCTAGAGCAGCACGATACGCGGCATGGGGTATCATCGCCGCGGCGCTGTCGACAAGTGCCTGAAAATAGTTACCGGGAGCCTCAAGGGAACCCGGTGGCCCTGGAAGATCGGGGAGCGAAGGTCGTACCGCAAAGGACGCTGCTCCTACTGCCTTGCGAGGACGTCAAAAAACACCGTCATGAAGGAGATGCATCTTTAGGCGATGCATCTTTAGAGGAGCCCTCTATTCATTGGGGTCCTCTGAGCTCCCGGTATACTTGCCAGGGCGGCCTTTCGGCGCACTGGGTCGAATTTTCTACACAAACTAACATCCGCGGCGCGCAAAGCAGTGTCGCCTTTCTCTTTTCTTTTCGTCAAAGCAATATTACCCGACCATTTGTTAGAACCTTCAGTGTACTCGGCTTTCTGTTGATCTGCAAGGTGGACATAACATTGTTCCAGCCTTGTTCTGCTAGACGTGAGTGACAGCTGCTGCCATACCCTATCTCTGACTATTATATTATCGGTTGACGAAAGAAGTCACAGCATAGCAGGTGTAGAGTAAATACAGAGTTATGAAGACTTGTACAGTGGGGTTTCATAAGTCTCAGCCCACCCCTCATGTGACGCGCGTCCCAGCTCACCCAGCAAAAACATATCTCTTCCTTTCAACTACCAGAACTTCAGAAAATGGATAGTAAATTACAAGCCTTTTCTACTCAAATATCAGGAAATCGGAGGAGCAACCATGAGCTTAATGAGTTACAGCGAGTTGTAATTATTGTTTTTGTTTTTGTTAGTAAAAGCCAGCGGGAGACAGCAACAGCTTTCAACTGTTTATAAGGGGCAGTCCGGTATACACTTTAACGATTTAACGCTGGCGATACCTTTTAGTTACGACCTTAAAAAGGAAGGCTAGAGAAACTTAGTCAAACAGAGAAACAGGCAATAGTTAGATCTATAAAAATTAACTACCGGTAGAGCTACCGAGAGCTTTCTAGATAATAGAAAGGTAAAGTAAGCCTTAATACTATTAAGCGTGTATTAAAGAAGGCCTATTATTAGAAGTAGCAAGCAATAAAACGGCCCTTTATATTAAGTAGAACAGCAGTTTTATAACTATAATTTATAAAAAGATAGATATAAAATACTAAAGAATTAATAAAGGTATACTTATAAGTAGCTACTTTATACTAAAGAATATATATACTAACTTTATTATTTTTAGGCTTAATTCTTTAATAAATCTTTATATTAAAATAATACTAACTCCCCTACTGCCTAGGTCTTCTAATTATATTATAAACACTAGTAAAAGCGATTTATTAACCTTATTAGTTATATTAAGGTAAATATATATTATAATATAAGGAATAGTCTACTAAGAATATTATAATAACTTGGTTTTCTTTATTAGAGATAAGGAGTCTTTAAGATAAGGATATACTTCTAATAGTTATATCTATGTTACGACCCAACAAGTTACAGGCAACGAAGTCCCACCTGAGGAACAGGGCGCAGAGGGCGTGACACTTAAGGGATATCGTCACGCAGGATAACCCCTCTGGAATGGAAAAACTGAAGATGGTCACGTGAAGATAAGAAGGACCGACGCATGATAAGCGGTCTATGGTTGAGGACCGATATATTGCGGGCGGTCCACCCCTGTAGGACTGATATCTGGGTATCGGTCCTGACATCAAGACAATAGGATATAAGGACATTTATTCCACTAGATAGATTACCTTCTGTAGCTCTTTAGTAATCAACTTATGATATATTCCCTGAATACCTTTTAGTATCCCTTTAGTGACTTATTGATAAGAAGCTACACAAGCTACCCTTATAATGTTGACTGTACGACTTATCACCAGGTGATTAATAGGCTAATAAGCTAATAATACTGTTACTAAGTATCAACCTTAGCTATACTGTTAGCAGAACCCCTACTATTAGAATACTAACTATAACACTTTAATTGTTTTTGTTAAGTAAGTTAACCTTAATATTTATCTAATAGTATTCTATAATATTTACTTTTACCCTATATATTGCTGTTTTAACCCTAGTTGTGACCGGACTAACTAATCAACAGCTGCTTGAAATGATTACCTAGCTGTAGGAAGAAAATCAGTAACTCTAAGCCTAGCTGTTAGCACCTAGACCTACTCCACCCCTACAAGCCAAGTACCTAGATCTTGAACCCTACAATGGGACCCTAGGAGCCCTATAGGGATTCCTTACTTAAACTAAGGCCTACTTTAAGTTCTATAAAAACTCCTTTATAACTAAGGCTGATAAGGTGTTATATACCGCCTTATTCTTGAAGAAAGACGCTTTAGCTTGGTTTAAACCTATAATGTGGGACCACTTGGATAACGATAGAGAAAACTAAGAAGATAATATTAAAGCGATCTTGTTAGAAGTAGAAGCTCTCTTAAGCGCTCTACTACTTCTTTATCTTATATTTCCTTTATTATAAGGAATTATCTATATAAGATATATATATATATAATCTACTAACTTAGTAGGTTAATATATATATTGATTACGTAAGCAGGATGATTACGTAATCTAGTCGAATCTAGGAGAAGCACCTAGAATGTCCTCTTTGCTCCTCCTAACTCTATCTTTCCTATAAGGTTATTGCTTTAAGTTAGGGTTATTAACTTAGGGTTATGGAATTACGCAATCCTTAGGTTGATTTATAAGCAGCTTACGCAAGTATGGAATCTTCTAGTAAGCTGGACATGTCTATATAAGAGTTGGAATTCTTCCTGTTTTTTAAGTCTCTTATTGTCAAGCAAGCAAGCAAGTCAGTAGTCAAAAATCCAACTATTATACTCTCTTTAACTATATATCCTTATATCCTTATACCTATTATATCTACCCCTGTTATCCTATATTCTTGCTTCTATAGGATATATTCTTATATAAGAGATATACTCTCTTATATACCCCAGAGGCTGTTATTACTCTCCACGAGTTCAGCCCACCTGTTGTGCTAACAGATCTTTAGGAAGTTTAAGAACTTTAAGAAACGACTTAAAGAAGTCTTTAGTAGCCTTAATAAGAAATATATAGCGGAATAAGAGCTTATAAGCCTTACTTAGAAAGGATTAGCTAGTAAATATACCGCCGAATTCTGACGTATTACCTTTAAACTAGAATAGGGAGATAAAGCCTTAATAGCTAAGTTCTATTAGGGACTTAAGGAAGATATTAAAGATAAACTTAGTTAAGATAACCAAGTAGATAAATTCTATAAATTTATAGATAAGGCTGTTAAGATTAATAACCAACTATATAAACAACGGCTTAAATAAAAAGGATAATAAACTTGGCCTACTAGGGTTGGTACTAACACCAGCCAGAAGTATAGACTAAAGATACTTTAATGAGAAAACTATGGCAGTACTGCCTATAGATACCACGCTAGGCCTATAGACGTTAGTATTGCTAGAAGATAAGATAAACGACTAATATAGGATCCTAGCACTATTAAATATTTCAATTACAAAAAAATAGGACACTATATATAAGACTATAAATAACCTAAGTGACTCTAAAACAAACTGCTACCTAAGCATGCTAAGAAAGCTAATACAGCTACTAAGGAAACGCTATATAATTAACTCTCTTAGACCGCCTGTTATAACAATAATTGCCTGATGTATGAAGATAGTAAAAAGCAAGCGGGATGGTACCTTAAGGGACCTTACTATAAGATTCTTGTAATGGTAAAGAAAATAGGAAAGAATTAAGTCACTAAGTTAAATAAATAAAACGAAAACGTTATTATAACACTTATTAAAACCTGTTAAGAAACGCTTAAAAAACCACTTAACGTTTATAATTAATAAAAACTTAACCTGATTAATAAACGTTTAAAATAATAAAAAGATGCTTACAATAACTCCTATAAATAAAGAATCCTAGACTGTAACGGTCCAAGGCGAGGTATATTGCAACCAGCTATGGCGACTACGTACGAGTATCTAAAGCTAGGGAAGAAAGGAGAAAAGCTCCCTAAAGGTTCACCGCTTCTCAGGTCTGGTCAGGGCGAAGGAGCGCACAGGCCGTCGGGTTGACGTTGTTGCGGTTCCGTGCCTCCGATCAAAGGTGATGTGTTTCCTGGCCGCGATATCCAGCAAGGCTTCTTCGGGCCCAGCCCGTTACAATACCCCCCTTCTCCCTCTCCTAGGGATAGGGGTCTCCTTCTGCTGAAAGGCAGCCCACACTGCTATGTCTTTGAGGTTGCTTAACGGTTCCCAGGTCGGTTTGGCGTAGTCTGTCCATTTTACTAGAACTCTCCAACCCTTTCCTCTACGCTTCATCTGTAATATCTCCTCGACCTCGTACTCCAGATCAGGCCCGGATGTTAGGGCGGCAGGTTGTCTGTCATCTTGTTGTTGAGATGGAAAAGGGTCATCCCCTACGTGTTTTAGGAGTGAGACATGGAAGACGTTATGTATCCCAGGTGGTGTATCTAGGCGGCATGCGTGGGATCCAACGGCCTCTAGGACTGTATACTTGGCGCAAACCCAGTCAAGCTTCTTGGATGGCCGGTCTGTCCTAACGTTTGATAGCCGTAGCCATACCTTATCCCCTGGTTTGAACTGATCAAAGGGTTGACGACGGGCGTTCGCATAGTGCTCTTGTTTTTCTTGCGCCGTGGCCATGGCAGCCTGGGCCCATGCCGTAGCATCTTTTATCTTCTATACCAGATTCTCAGCTTTTACGATAGGGGTAATGCCCTCTATCCTAAGTGTCTCCTTGACTCTGATCAGGTCTATGTCGTATCCGTGACTGAAAAAGAATGGACTGATTCCTGTGGAAGTAGCTGGTCTGTTGTTAATTGCCATCATAGCTACTGGTGACAGCTCATCCCAATCGTCCTAGGCGTAAGCACAGAATGCTCTTAGGTAGGTCTCAACCACTTGATTAGCCCTCTCAATTGCTCCATCTGTCTCGGGGTGATAGGCTGTAGACAGCCGTTGTTTTACGCCACACAGTTGGCAGAGACGCTTCCACATTTGACTAACAAACTGAGTCCCTCGGTCTAAGACTATTGCCTTTGGTAATCCATGGTGTCTGATTAGGCCTGTAAGTAGGGTGGATGCAGTGGTTTCTGACGAGATTTCCTTCATAGGCTTAAGGACAACGTTCTTAGATAGCCTATCTGTAATAACCAGGAGGTTGGTTCGTTTATATGTCCTGGTTGGTGGTAGGTCGGTCACAAAGTCGAGCGATATTTCAGCCCATATACGCTCTGGTATAGGGAGTGGCTTTAGTAAGCCTCGTTTCTTCTCTCTCCAGAAGTTTATCCTTCCGCAGACGTCACAGTTCTTCACAAACCTCTGAACGTCTTGCGATAAGCCTGGCCAGTAGAAGCTCCGACTAATCAAGGCCTTAAGCGTATCCTTTCCTGGATGCCCAGATAGGGTAGAGTCGTGCATTACTTGGATGATTTTGGTCCGCAGAGGCTCATAGTGCGGGATCCAAATTCGGTCTCTCCACTTCAGCCTTCTCTCGTCGTCTATAGTGCATTCTGACAACATAATAGGTAGTCCCCAAGCTGAGGGTAGTTGTCGTGTCCCTTTCTTCACTGCCTCTCTAATTAGGTAGTATCAGGCGTTGTTCTGAAGGCCGGTATCCCATAGGGCTTTTAGAGGTTCTTCTCCAAATAGGTTCTCTGGGGGCATCCTATCCTCTGGGGAGTTGTCCCCCTCTTCGTCGGCATCTACGCCACTTGTAAATCCTGCTTTTACAGATGTAGCAGTCTGATTATGTCTAGTTAAGGCAGCTTCATTGACTTGTAAGGCTTTCCTTGATCCTTGGAGGAGTTGGAGTTCTCGTCCCTTTAACCTAGTGTCCTCTATGTTAAAGGGCATGTCTTGTTCTCTCCTTGAGAGGGTATCTGGCGTTATAGCTAGCTTGCCTAGGCGGTACTCTATCTTGAAGTTATACTTCGAGAGTAGTTCGGCCCATCTGACTTGTCGTTCGCTCAGCTTCTGCTTCTTTGTAAAATACTTAAGGTTAAGGTGATCGGTCACCACAGTGAACTCTTTTACACTCCTCAACTCAGCGTCCCACTGCTCTAGGCATCGTACTATAGCTAGTAGCTCCTTATCGTGGATTAGGTAGTTGCATTCTGCAGGGAGGTTCTTCTTTGAGAAGAAGGCTACAGGGCGTAGGAGTCCATCGTCGTCAACTTGCGATAGAGTGCCTCCTACTACGTATCCTGAGGAGTCTGTTTCTAGGATTGTTTCCCGTTCTGGGTCCCAGTGTGCCAGTACTGGGGCACTGATCAGGCGGGTTTTAAGCTCTTCAAAGGCCTTCTGGCATTCCTTGCTCCATATGAAGGCGGTGTCTTTCTTAGTCAGTTCCATAAGTGGCCTCACAAGTGCTAAGAACTGAGAAATAAACTGTCGGTAATAGTTGGCAAATCCCACAAAGGATCATACTCCTCTTACTGACTTAGGGGTTTCCCATAGTTATATCGCTTTGATCTTCTCAGGGTCAACTTTTATCCCTCGGCCGACTTCAATAATAAATCCTAGGTACTTGACGCTCTTTGCTTCAAAGTCGCATTTATTAATGTCGATCTGTAGGCCGGCTTCTCTTAACCTAATCAGGACCTTCTTGACTTTGTCCTGGTGGTCTGCTAATGATCCATTAAAGTAGATCAGGATGTCATCGATATATGCTGAGCAAAACTCGTCCAGGTATCCTCGCAGGGCATGGTTGATATAACGCTGGAACGTAGCTGGTGCACCAGTCAAGCCGAAGGGGGTGACCAGCCACTCGAATAGTCCGTACCTCATGCGGAAGGCTGTCTTCCATTCTTCTCCAGCCTTGATTCGGATCTTATGAAAAGCGGCGATAACGTCCAGTTTCGTTAACCACTTTGCTTATGCTAGTGATCTTAGGGTTTCGTTGATCAGCGGTAATAGATATCTGTCCTTCCTAGTGATGCTGTTTAGGCCCCTGTAATCCACACAAAACCTCAATCCTCCTCCTGGTTTCCTCACAAACAATACAGGAGCAGATGCTGGCAAGCTGCTAGCTCTTATGAACCCTTTATCCAGGTATTCAGTAAGGGTCTTCTGGAGGACTATCAGTTCTTCTCGTGACATCCCGTACAGTGGTCCCCATGGGACTTCAGGATCAGTGCCGTTCTTCGTTTTTTCCAAGGGTATCTCATGGTCAATACCATCACGGTGCAGTGGTAACTTGGCAGCCTGATCAGGGTCAAAGACGTCCAAGAACTGGTGGTATTCCTTTAGCAGTAGGGCTTAAACGTTAGGCCTTTTCTTTGGCGCTAAGGCTTTCGTTATATCTGCTAGACTTGCGGCGAAAATCTGTGTCCTCTGTTGGGGTTATTGAGTCTTTAACTTCCTTCCCCTCCTGATCAGGGCCATGAAAACCGAGGCTATCTGCTGGCGGATAGACGAACGATTTTCCTTCTGGCTTGGGTCTTGTCTGTGGACTGTATGGTTGGCCATGCCAATATGTAACAGGTTCCTGGCTGGACGGATTGTGACGTCGTCCTCTACCATCCAAGTCTTGCCGAGGATAACGTCCTCAGTCTGATCAGGGATAATATAGAAGAATAAGCGGCTTCTCTTATAACCATCAAGATCGATTTCCCCATACGTAACTGCAGTGATGGCGTCAGGGATAATTCCGTTAACGGTCTCAAGCGCTCTAGGCTTGATTTTGATACACGGCAAACGAAGCTTCTTGGCATAGTCCTCACTCATGGTGGCAGTAGTAAGGCATCCCAAATCAACAAGGGCATAGGTATAGGCAAGTTGGTTAATTCCTATGTTAATGAAAAAGGGGTCACTGTCCATGGTCTTTCTGACTAGCCTCCATTCCTTCTTTGCGTCCTCCTGGCCGCGCTTTTGGCCAGGAGTTACTCTTTTCCCGAGTCGTCTGAGGTCTGGCCAGACCTAGCTTCGCTCCATTCCCCAGAGCTGGAGTCGGTGTCGGTCTCTGGGGAGGACTTCGATTTCTTAGCTGAAGACTTCTTAGCCTTTGGTTCTGTTGCTTTTGATCTCTTGGCTTCTGAAGGTTCTTGTCTCTTTGGGCAGTCCCTTACAAAGTGGCCTGTCTTGCCACAGCTATAGCAGTCGACCTCTTTCAACTTGTGGCGATGCTCTGGGCCCTTCCGCCCCCTAGGGTGCTGGACCTTAGTAACCTTGGTGGGTTCCCAGTCTATCTTGTCCTCCTTAGAGCTTACAGGTGACTTAGGCCTGGCCTGATCAGGTGTAGGAGGGCACTGTTTATACTTCTCCTGCTTCTCCTGGTAATTACGACTGTCCAACCGGGAGCCTATCTTCATAAGGAGCCTGGTGTACTCTGAGTATATGTCTGGGATGTCTACTACACTGATCAGGGCGTCGCAAAGGCTCTTGTTGATAGCTCCGTCTAAGTAGTTGATCCTCACTTTATCCGCCCAGTCGCTACCCCCACTCTCAGCTAGTTCCTTCTCAAACCTAGGTAGAAAGGAGGCAAAGCTCTCATGGGTTTTCTGCTTAATTATGCGTAGTCAAGTCAAAGCTCGGGCTTGGGCGTCGGGGTCTCCATAGCAGCTTTCTAGGTAGCTCATAAACTGGTCAGGGGATTCCATTCCGTCGGTTCCCCTGTGGGCATAGTAGGCTGAGGCCATCGTCTGGGCCGCCCCTTCGAGTCAAGCGTATATATATCCAAAGATGTCGGCGTCGCAGTCAAAAGCCATCCTATCTAGGCGGATCTTCCCTTTCATCTCTAGGAACCATCGTTGGAAGTTCTTACGTGTCCCATCAAACTTGGGGGGGTCAGGTATCTGGTGTTTTCTTCATCTGGTTGCAGTATTCGGGGTCTGATCAGGGACAGGCGTTGGTGTGCTTGTTGTGGTGACCGAGGTAGGTGTCGTCGTGGGTTGCCTCATGCTCGTGAGGGCTTCTTGCAGCAGGCGTATCTGCTCCCGTTGAGCCTCTCGCTCGTTGGCCTAGGCAGTTCACATCTCTTGCAATTCGTTGGCTTGTGAGGTTTGCATCTCATACAGTTGAGTGGCTAGCTGGCTCACCACTTCAAGTAACTGCTGCGATCCCACAGATGGCTGGGCTTCTGTGTTGCCGTCCATCTTGTCTGTAGCTCCCTCAACTGCTCTAGTTGTATTAGGGCTCTTCCTGTCCTTACTTATGGGCCTCACTTTGATCAGGGAAAATCCTTCCTGTATCTGGCCAGACAGGGAAACCTGAGCTCTTTCGAAGCACGTAGGCTGATGCACAGCCTACCGTTCTCAGCTCCTCCAGGGCTAATCAGCTCAATCTGATTAGACCTAGGATACAGCGTTTCTAGCAGCTATTCTCGTTGATAGAATCCTTTTACAACTAAGCTGCATAGGCGTATCGCTCTAGCCTCCCTCTCTAGGTCTATTGTAGCGTAAAGGCTTACACTAAGGCCTAAGCTACAGTGTACCTAATTAATTCTCACTAGCGGACCACACGTCTAGTCTAGAGAATTCTAGTGCTTCTTTTGAGCTTTAGATAATGTAACGGTCCAAGGCGAGGTATATTGCAACCAGCTATAGCGACTACATACGAGTATCTAAAGCTAGGGAAGAAAGGAGAAAAGCTCCCTAAAGGTTCACCGCTTCTCAGGTCTGGTCAGGGCGAAGGAGCGCACAGGCCGTCGGGTTGACGTTGTTGCGGTTCCGTGCCTCCGATCAAAGGTGATGTGTTTCCTGGCCGCGATATCCAGCAAGGCTTCTTCGGGCCCAGCCCGTTACATAGACGAAAGGAATCCATCTGTAAATATTTTAATTAAAATACCTATAAAAACCATTATAATCCTTTATAAGAAAACCGTTGATAGTAGTATATTCTATACCAATAGAACGATAAATTAAGTGATAGGGAAACATAAAAAATATATCCTAAAGAACCTTAAGAAAATACTTAGGAATATATAATAACAAGCAAGATACCTTTAGAATTAAGTAGAAATTAAGGAGGAGGTATAAGGTAAGCTTATTAGATAAGTATAAATCTACCTATAACTCTATAAGAAACACTAAGAATATAAATTCACGATGGTCAAGGGAAAGATAGAGAAGAGTAAAAGGTAGAGGTAAAAGTGTTGATATTCATAATCATAATTCTTTCTCTATAAGGGAAATATTATCTTCTTATATAAAAGGTTATAAGATATATTGTAATAGATTATTTTTAGATATCTTAGATATCTAGGGGTTATAAAGTATGTAGGGTTTATCTTTGGAATCTAGGAGTTATTCTAGATATCTAGGGGCTGCTTTAGATATCTAAGGGTTATTCTAGATATCTAGGAGCTGCTTTAGATATCTAGGGGTTATTTAAGTAAGACTAGCTTAGTTACTAGTTTTACTAATGTCTTAGAGACAACCTATATACTTTTCTTATCCATTTTACTAGTAGAATCTAGTTATCTTATACATATTATTATATAACCTTTAGTTATAGTATTATATAGAGATTTTGTTATAAGAAATAAGAGTTATTAATTCTTAATTCTTAGTCTATTAATAAGAAAAGACAAGGTATTAGGGCTTAGAGAAATTAGAAAGGATACTAATAATTGAGAAATCCGTTTCTATAGAACCTAAGACCTAGATTAAGACCATATACTAATCCTTGAAATTAAGTAAATATCTATATTTAGGGATAATAAACGATTAGATCCTGATCACTTTATATATTATGGTGTATTCTAGGCAGAATATATCTATAATGATTATAAGAAATATAAGGAAGAAAAAGGACTATTCTCTTTCTACCTATAAAGATAGAATGAATAGCTAATTCCTAGAATCTATATAGATTATAAATTATAAATATAGGAAATTAAGGAATACTATAACAATTAGCTTAGCTTTTAGCTAAGCTTAAAGAAACCAATGGCTTATATATATAAGATAACTAAATATTAGTCTGACTGTATATACAACAGATATATCCTACACTATAAAGGAAAAACATATATATGGTAAACCTAGTTGCGGAAGGACGCTTCTACTAATAATGATGACGTTAAGAAACAGTTAAAAAACAATAAACACCGACTGTAACGGGACCATAGAAGGCGATATAGGGTAGAAAGTCCCTATATATAACAACTATAAATAACGACGATATACACCTAATACTTAAAGTCTAAATCGATAGACAGCCTACTTAAGTTATAATAGACAGTGAAGTATAGGTAAACTTGATATTACCTTAACTGGTAAATCAATAGAATATTTAATAGCGATATAAGAACGACCTATACACCCTTTAAACCGTTAAAGGAGAAGTAGTTATATATAGTAAAGGAACCATTGAATTAGAGACTATACACCTCTCTATAGTTATCTATAACTATCATAAACAACTAGTCTTTAATATTACGGTAATAGGATAACTAGATGTTATACTTGGTATCCTATAGTTAAGAAAGAATAATCCTAATATAGACTAGAAGTCTAGCTAACTTTAGTAGAGAGATTTAACGGTAAGGCAGCGTTATATGCTGTAACCCCTATATGTATTATAGATATAACTAAAGTATATCGTATATATCTAAAGGATTAAACCTATTAAGGAAGAAGGATTTAGATTAATAAACTAAGAATAGAGAATAATGGAATAACTCTTAGTGATCCCCAAGATCTATAGAAAATGCGTGAAATGTTTACTAAAGAATAGAAATAGGGTTACTAGAATATAGTCTATATAAATATAAAATTAAACTATTACCTATAATACACCTTAGGTTAGGACCGATCTATAACTTAAATAACATAGAATAAAAAGCACTTAACGAATAGCTAGATAAAAATCTTAAGAAAGGATATATTAGACTATTAGACTTACTAGTAGGATACCTAATCCTATTTATACCTAAAAAGAATAGGAAATTACGACTATATGTTAACTATTAACGACTTAACGATATCACTAAGAAAAACGTATATCTACTACCACTTATCTTAAAGCTTTAAGACCTTCTATATAAAGCTAAATGGTTTATAGCTTTTAATCTGAAAGGAGCCTATAACCTAATCTATATTAAGAAAGGAGATAAATAGAAAACAGTATTCTAAACATAATAAGGCTTATATAAAACACTTGTTATGCCCTTTAGACTTACTAATACACCTGTAATATTTTAGACAATAATTAACTATATTCTCTAAGAAAATCTTCACATCTTTATTGTCTGCTACCTTAACGACATCTTTATCTTTTTAAAAACGCTTAAAGATTATAAAAAACATGTATATTAGGTACTATAAAAACTTTAAGAAGTAAAACTACTATTCAAACCAGAGAAAAGCGAGTTCTATATATAGAAAGTTAACTACCTTGGATTTACTATTACACTAGGCAAAATCTAAATATAAGAAAAGAAGATTTAGGTAGTTAGGGATTAGCCTATACTATAGAATATTAAAGATATATGATTCTTTCTAGGATTTATAAACTTCTATTAAAGATTCCTTAAGAACTATATAAGCTATATTAGAGGACTCTAGAAACTTATATATAAAAACACTAAATTTATATAGATAGAAGAACACAATAAATTCTTTAATAAGATTAAGAAGCTTATAACTTCTAAACTAGTTATATAAATACCTAACCTAGATAAACCCTTTAAAGTTAAGACTAATGCCTTAGACTTTGCTATAGGTAGATAACTAGGATAATAAGATAAGGAAGAAAGACTCTATCTATATATATTCACTAAGAATATAAATTCACGATGGTCAAGGGAAAGATAGAGAAGAGTAAAAGGTAGAGGTAAAAGTGTTGATATTCATGATCATAATTCTTTCTCTATAAGGGAAATATTATCTTCTTATATAAAAGGTTATAAGATATATTGTACTAAGAATTAAGAATTAATAACTCTTATTTCTTATAACAAAATCTCTATATAACACTATAACTAAAGGTTATATAATAATATAAATAAGATAACTAGATTCTACTAGTAAAATGGATAAGAAAAGTATATAGGTTGTCTCTAAGACATTAGTAAAACTAGTAACTAAGCTAGTCTTACTTAAATAACCCCTAGATATCTAAAGCAGCTCCTAGATATCTCGAATAACCCCTATATATCTAAAGCAGCTCCTAGATATCTAGAATAACCCCTAGATACCTAAAGTAACCCCTAGATATCTAGAATAACTCCTAGATTCCAAAGATAAACCCTACATACTTTATAACCCCTAGATATCTAAGATATCTAAAAAATAATCTATTACAATATATCTTATAACCTTTTATATAAGAAGATAATATTTCCCTTATAGAGAAAGAATTATGATCATGAATATCAACACTTTTACCTCTACCTTTTACTCTTCTCTATCTTTCCCTTGACCATCGTGAATTTATATTCTTAGTATTGTAATAGATTATTTTTTAGATATCTTAGATATCTAGGGGTTATAAAGTATGTAGGGTTTATCTTTGGAATCTAGGAGTTATTCTAGATATCTAGGGGTTACTTTAGGTATCTAGGGGTTATTCTAGATATCTAGGAGCTGCTTTAGATATCTAGGGGTTATTCGAGATATCTAGGAGCTGCTTTAGATATCTAGGGGTTATTTAAGTAAGACTAGCTTAGTTACTAGTTTTACTAATGTCTTAGAGACAACCTATATACTTTTCTTATCCATTTTACTAGTAGAATCTAGTTATCTTATTTATATTATTATATAACCTTTAGTTATAGTGTTATATAGAGATTTTGTTATAAGAAATAAGAGTTATTAATTCTTAATTCTTAGTTTCCTCCTTAAGTTATACTTATAAAGTGTAACTTATAAAAAAAAATTTATTATAAAAACC
Source organism: Colletotrichum eleusines (assembly GCA_016807845.1). Taxonomy (NCBI): domain Eukaryota; kingdom Fungi; phylum Ascomycota; class Sordariomycetes; order Glomerellales; family Glomerellaceae; genus Colletotrichum; species Colletotrichum eleusines. Next base: position 1,874,286 of record JADEZO010000010.1, on the reverse strand, counting down.
TTTATTAAGGGAAAATTGTATAGTTATAGTTATAGAAAAACCTTTATAAAAAAATAAAAAAATTATAAGGGGAAACCTAGTGTATAAGCTGTTTAACCTTTCTTTTAGAAAGTAATTCTTTATTATCTATAGTTTCTTTAGGTAAAAACCCCTTTATATTTAAGTTTATTGTCTCTATAAAGTATTTAAATACTTCTTTATTAACTGGTTTAGTAAAGATATCTGCTATATTATTTCCAGTGTATATATGATATAAAGAGACTAACTCATTATTAACAGCTTGTCTAGAAAAGTGGTATCTTATATCTATATGTTTAGCTTTCTTATGCAGTTCTGGATTTTCAGTTATCCTTTGGGCTGCTTCATTATCTATTAATATAATAGGCTTATTAAGAGTTAACTCTAAATTCAACTCTTTATATATATAAGAGAAAGAGTTATATAGATATATAGATTCTTTTATAGCTTCACATAGAGCCATATATTCAGCTTCACAAGTAGATAAAGCAACTGTTTTCTGTTTTATACTATTCCAACTTATTATATTATAGTAACCAAAAGTACTTATATATCCAGTTGTAGACATTCTATCATCTAGATCTCCAGCCCAATTAGAGTCTGAAAATAAGATTAACTGTAGGTCTATATTACAGTTATATATTAATCCAAGGCTAGGGTATTTATTAAGATATCCCCATATTCTATCTAGAGCTACAAAGTGTTCTCTAGATGGGTTACTCATATATCTAGCACATAAATTAACTGGATATGTTATATCTGGCCTAGTTTTTAAACTAGCATATAGTAGCGATCCTACTTCTTGTTGGTATCTTGTTATATCTTCTTTTGTTGCTTGTTCTATATTTTTCCTTAGTTTTATAGAAGGTAATATAGGGTTATTATAAGGATTTATATCCTTTTTATTATACTTTTCTAGTAGTTTATTTATATATTTTGTTTGGTGTATATATAAGATCTTATCTTTTCTATTTATAGTTATTTCGTTCCCTAAAAACGTATGCGGAATTCCTAAGTCCTTTATTTCTATATATTTATATACAGCCTTATAAAAGTACCGTATGTCTTCTTCATACTGAGCTGTTATTATTATATCGTCTACGTGACATACTATTATAGCTCTTATATTCTTATTATTTGCTATAAAGATTCCTTCATCATAAGGGGATTCTTTAAAGCCTATCTTATTTATTATAGATCTTAACCATTTATACCAAAGTCTAGGGCTTTGTTTTAGTCCATATAGAGCTTTATTTAGCTTACAGTATAGGACTTTTTCTATATTATTAGTATATTCCAGGGTATTTATGTTATGGTTATATGAAAATCCAGTAGGTAGTTGTACCCATATTTCTTTATCTATATCTGCATGGCAAAAGCATTAGAGATATCATATTGTCTAAAATACCATCCTAGCTTTATGCCTATTATTAATATAGCTCTATAGTTTTCTGGCTTACAGGTAGTACTAAAGGTTTCTAGGTAATCTATACCTATATATTGGTTATACCCTTGTACTACCCATGTAGCCTTATATTTTATAGGATTTTCCGCTATATCTGTTTTTAATTTATATACCCATCTTCCTCCTAAGGGTTTATATCCATTAGGTAGAGGAAGTATATTCCAAGTATTCATCTTATGAAGATTATTAACCTCTTCAACCATTGCTTGAATCCAATTATCTCTATATATAGAGTTTATTGCCTTTTATATGTTGAGGGTTCATCGATTGTATTTATAGATAAGATATATAAAGCTTTATTAAACCTATTTATTTGATTATCTTTATTATTTATAGTGGAAAGTATTGGTTTAATTATAGGGCAGTCTTTTATAGTATATAAAGCGCTTTCTTGTTCTGCTACCCAAGTATATTCTTTAAGCTTTTCCTTATCTAGCTTAGGAATTTCTACTACTATCTTGGAATTATTAGTTATAGGACTATTATTATTATTATTATTATTATTATTATTATTATTATTATTATTATTATTATTATTATTATTATTATTATTATTATTATTATTATTATTATTATTATTATTATTATTATTATTATTATTATTATTATTATTATTATTATTATTATTATTATTATTATTATTATCTATTTCTCCTAGATTCAAGGCTTCCCTTCCACTGTTATTGTCACGTAGGGGATTATTTATAGGAGAAGGCATAAATTGATCTTCTAGAACTACTATATCTCTAGTCCAAAAGGTAGTTTTCTTCTGAAAATCATATATTTTATATATATTGCTTCTAGAATTTAACACTATTGCTTTAATAGCTTTATTATCTAACTTCTTTATCTTAGGATCTTTATTCTTATAATAACATATAGATCCAAATGTAGTTATATTATCTAAGTTAGGTTTTATATTATTCCTTATTTCATATGGTGTTTTATATTCTAGAGCTTTATGAGGAGTTATATTATATAAATCGACTGCTGTAAGGGCAGCTTCTCCCCATAGATATAAGGGTAAGTTAGCTTGTAGTAATAAAGCTCTTATTTTATTAGTTATAGTCCTTATAGCTCTTTCTATTATACCATTAGGTTCATGTGTATAAGGTGCCTTTATATTATGGTTTATAGATGTAGTCTTTATAAAAAGAGATTTATTATTTATAATATTTACAGTAGCTGCTGTATCTAAGCAGAAAAGAACTGAATTTCTATCTATAGGTGCTATATTACAACCTATAGTCTTATTAGAAGAAGTCATATATATAGAAGCGTAGGAATTACTTACGTCTTCAAAGTCTAGATCTATAAGATCTTGATCTTCTTGATCTTCTTCTTGTTCTTCAGTGATTTTATCTACTGTTTCTTGTATATCAGAATCAGAATCTTCTTCTATTATAGCCACTAAGAAATGAAACTGCACAAAAGATGTGGCGCGCCATTGATGTTTTCAATTGACACAAGATCATTACCTATATGTGGAATCTAAGTCACCTCCTCAAGGGCTATGGAGACTATTGGCCTTGCACAGTTATGTTATGATAGGCAAGAACCCTAGGTAAGCAACTCCTAGGTAAGAATCCTATTTTTTATGCGTGCGTGCGACCGGACTCGAACTCGCACACTCTCGTGCACAGAGCTAAGCTGGGCTCATAACCACTAAGAAATGAAACTGCACAAAAGATGTGGCGCGCCATTGATGTTTTCAATTGACACAAGATCATTACCTATATGTGGAATCTAAGTTAGCCTTTCTAGCTATTAGAGCTTTCTGTGCTCTATAAAGCTTCTTCTTCTTATTATTTGCCTTTCTTTCTATTCTTTCTTTATCCTTATGGTTCCAGGACTTTGGAGCCTTATTTGGATGTAAAAAGTTGCAATCTTCAACCAAATGGTTTTTTAGTTTGCAATATGTGCAATATAATCCTTTTATCTTCTTCCAAGGTTTCTTAGGCCTAAAAGAAGTATATAGGACTGTAGAAGAGCCTTTTCTTTTTGCTTCATCTATAAGATTTGCAAAAAGAGATTCTATAGTATAAGAATCAGCATCTTTTCTAAGAGCTTGTGTTACGTTGGTTATAAAGCCTTCATAACTATTATCCAGACTATTTAATACCCAAGCTATAATAACTTGTTTTGGTAAACCCATATCCTTAGAGGATAGGTCGTCTGTAAGCTCTTTTACCTTATTTAGGTAACTCTCCATAGAATCAAAAGAGTCTAAAGAGGTATTGAAAAATTCCTTACAAGTAAGATATTCATTGGTAAATCCTGTAGGTTCATATAGATCCTTCAGTTTTTCCAAGCTTCAAATCCTGTAGTTGAATCTTTTATAACCCGTAAAGGGGCATCCTCACAAAACAGCTTCATAAAAGCTAAAGTTTTGTTATCAGACTTCTGCTGAGCAGGAGTTATAGGAGGTGTTATAAGACTTGAGTTTATATCTTTACTTATAAGTAAAGCCTCAAATCTGGTTGCCCAAACTAGGTAGTTAGAGCTACCTGAAAGGCGGGGGATATTGATAGATCTTTCCATCTTTAAAAGATGAGGAAGTGGTTGGATTTGATATTGAAGGTTATGGTTGGATTTGTTGTGAAAAATAGATATTGAAAGTATGTGGGTTTGTTGTATTTGGCTTGCGTTGCGTTGGAAGTCGATTTTATGATATATATGGGCGTAATCCACCAAAGCTTTCACCAGCCAGACAGCAGACCAGTTAGTCTAGTAGTCTAGTCAACTACTAAATTAACTCAATCGATTGACTACCAATTGAGAGGTCTTGGGTTCAATTCCAGCTGGAGGCAAGAAGAAAGATCCTTTATCGGTTGGATCTTAAAGTAACCGATAGACCTTCTGAGCGTTGTTGGGTTGGTTATCCGTCCGGAGCTGTAGTGACGTAAAATATAGCTGGTGTGTAACTTGCCCGGTAAGCCGATCCCTCTATTCCGTTGAATATGGATTGCTGGGTATGAGGTGTAGTAGCCTTAGAGTTGTTCTTCCATAAAGTTCCCTTATCAATGTGGTTTGTCCCCTGATAAGGTTGAGCTTTTTGGATAAATAAATCCTTTTTTAACTTTTTGTAGCAAGTCTTAAAGGTAAAAAAGGGGAAGTAAAGAGATAAAGTCCTTCTCTATCGAGCTGGGCTCATAACCACTAAGAATATAAATTCACGATGGTCAAGGGAAAGATAGAGAAGAGTAAAAGGTAGAGGTAAAAGTGTTGATATTCATGATCATAATTCTTTCTCTATAAGGGAAATATTATCTTCTTATATAAAAGGTTATAAGATATATTGTAATAGATTATTTTTTAGATATCTTAGATATCTAGGGGTTATAAAGTATGTAGGGTTTATCTTTGGAATCTAGGAGTTATTCTAGATATCTAGGGGTTACTTTAGGTATCTAGGGGTTATTCTAGATATCTAGGAGCTGCTTTAGATATCTAGGGGTTATTCGAGATATCTAGGAGCTGCTTTAGATATCTAGGGGTTATTTAAGTAAGACTAGCTTAGTTACTAGTTTTACTAATGTCTTAGAGACAACCTATATACTTTTCTTATCCATTTTACTAGTAGAATCTAGTTATCTTATTTATATTATTATATAACCTTTAGTTATAGTGTTATATAGAGATTTTGTTATAAGAAATAAGAGTTATTAATTCTTAATTCTTAGTTATTCTACTTTAAAGCTTTCTATAGACCTAAATTAAACTATTAGATCTATAATAAAGAACTTATGGCTATTATTAAAGTATTCTGAGAATAGAGACCATACCTATTAGGAACTAAGCACCAAGTTTTAGTATATATAGACTATAAGAACCTCTCCTATTTTACAACCTTAAAGGTTTTTAATAAGAGATAAATCCGATAGTTAGAATTCTTTTTAGAATATAACTTTAAAATTGTCTATAGGAAAGGCACTAAAAACGGAAGAGCGGACGCTTTTAATTAAAGACTGGACTATAGGGTTCTGGTACTAAAAGAAACATAAGTGATTCTTAAGTATAATAATAATAAAAACATTATACTAGTATAAAAACTTATTATGATCGGTAAGCGTGTTAATACTAGTATAACTAGTAGAATAACAGTAGACTAGATCCATAAGATACATAGCGTAAGGGTATATAGACACCAAGGAATCATAAAAACCTTTAAATAAATCAGACAATATTCTAATAAAAAAGTTATATAAGAAGTTGCTTTAGTAATTAAGGACTGTGAAATATATAAGAAGAGTAAAAACAGTCCTTATAAGCTATATAGATAAATCCAACCGCTACTAGTGCCCCTAGAGGCATAGTATTCCATCTCCTTAGACTTTATCGTTAAACTACTAAAGTTAAAAAAATTATTTATAAAAACCTGTTATAATAGTGTTCTTATAATAGTTAATAGACTTATAAAGTACGCTTATTTTATTTTATACCTAGAATTAAGTATAGCAGAAGACCTAGCGTATATATTCCTTAAGTATATTATTAGTAACTATAGATTGCCTAAGGAAATCGTGTTAGATAGAGACAAGCTGTTTATATCTAAGTTTTAGAAATCCCTGATTTTATAACTTAGAGTAGACTATAAATTATTAACATTATTTTATCTATAAACCGACAGATAAATAGAAAGAATTAATTAGATACTTAAATAGTATCTTTAATGCTATATTAACTATAACTAAAATAATTAGGTATTACTACTACCTATAGCCTAATTTGCCTATAATAGTGCTATTAGAGAAAGCATATAACACTTACTATTCTATTTAAACTATAGATTCTAACCTACCGTATATAGAGAACCTTAACAAGGACCATAGGCTATAAAGGCTATGGCTGACTTTAGTAAACTTTAAGAAATCCAAGGTAAGGTAGTTAACGACCTAGAATTTGTTAGACAATAAATAAAGAAATACGTCAACTGAATAAGGATTGAGGGACCAACCTTTAAAGAGGGGTATAGTGCCTATCTCCTCTAACGAAATATTAGAACTAAGCAACTAAGCGATAAACTTAACTATAAAAAACTTAGACCTTTCAAAATCCTTTGAAAAATCTTAGACGTTAACACTTAGATTCCACATATAGGTAATGATCTTGTGTCAATTGATAACATCAATGGCGCGCCACATCTTTTGTGCAGTTTCATTTCTTAGTTTAACTATAAGCTTAACTTACTAGAAATAATAAAGATCCACCCTATATACTATATTGCACTACTAGAACCAGCACTATAAGGATTAAATACAAATAACTGTATTATAGTTAAACCTAATAAGCTAGAATATAAAGTTAAAAGGATTATTAATAAATATTATAAAAATAACGAGAAATAATACCTTATTAAATAGAAAGATTATAGATATAAAGATAATTTATAGGAACCTATTAAGAACCTCTAGTACTCTTAATAGGTGCTTTAGGAGTACTATAACTCCTAGATAGAACCCCTAATAATGGACCTAAATCTATAAATTCCTTACCTAAGCTATAGGAACCCTAATTAACATTGTTAGGGACGTTAAGCGACTGTAAGTTATATACTATCTAAGACTTATAAGAATCCACGGAAGAAATAATGCTATCTTCCTTATCTAATTCCTGTATACCCCGCTGAAAAGTCTCCTGCTGATGCTTTTATATTTTCTTGTGAATTTTATAAATCCGTAATAAACGACTTACAGCTTTAGCCATTTGTGACTACATGTCTATAAGCTTTGAGTGAAGAGCTATAAGCTTTTTACCAGCTTTTTTTTTCTTTTTATTCTACTTTTTCTATTAAGTATTAAGTTTTTAAACTATAAATATGATTAGTAATAAAGAAAACAACTATAAGGATGGAACACCTATAAGTAGAAGCTATTAAGATATTATTATAAGGCTTCTTTACCTTAATATATATCTAATAATAAGATAATCTTTTACTAAAACGATAAGCCACCTTTATATAAAAACAATAAGTGTAAGGTATATCGGTAATAAGAGATTAGGCCTTAATAAACTTAAGTAACATAAGACGTTTATAATCCTTAACGATAGTCTTCCTTAATTTTGATTTCTCTATATAACCTGATATAGTGTTAGTATTATAGATAAATTGGGAAGCAAGTCTAATAACTCTTTAACCTGGGAGATATAACCTACTTATATAGGCCTTAGTGATGAGACCTTTTAGAAGGGAGACCTAATGTTACGACCTAATAAGTTATAGGCAATAAAGCCCTACCTGAGGAATAGGGCGTAGAGGGCGTAACACTTAAGGGATATCGTTATATAGGATAACCCCTCTAGAACGGAAAAACTGAAGATGGTTACATGAAGATAAGAAGGACCGACACATGATAAGCGGTCTATGGTTAAGGACTGACATGTTGCGGGCGGTCTACCCCTGTAGGACCGATATCTAGGTATCAGTCCTGATATCAAGATAATAGAATATAAGGATATTTATTCCACTAGATAGATTACCTTCTATAGCTCTTCAGTAATCAACTTGTGATATATTCCCTGAATACCTTTCAATATCCCTCTAGTAACTTATTGATAAGAAGCTATACGAGCTACCCTTACGACGTTGACCGTACGACTCATCACCAGGTGATTAACAGGCCAATAAGCCAATAATACTGTTACTGAGTATCGACCTCAGCTATACTGTTAGCGGAAACCCTACTGTCGGCATACTGACCGTAACAATCCAGTGTCTTAAGGAAGGCTTATTACCTATATATAACGATACACAATATTTTGTTTATAATAATACCCCTATTTATATATCAGCTTAGATAACTAAATGGATATTACACCGGGGTATCTCCTTAATTAACTAGCCTTTATACTTATTAGACCTAAACCTAATTAAGCACGTCTAGCGGATAATAAAAGAGAACCTATAAAGACTATACCCTGAAGTATTTAATCTTAAGAATAACAAGTTAGATATCAGGAAATTTAAGGAGTAATTACAGGCAGTATGGGATACTATCCCATAGGTAAAGATACAGCAACTTATACTCTCTTTACTACAGCGTTTAAATACAGTTATTAGAGCACAGGGATGATATACACAATACTGAATAGCAAACGCTGGATTTTAATTTAACTATAGCTTTTCTATATAATTCATTAAATTCACAGATTTGTTGCTAGAAAAAGGTAGGTGATAGATATGCTGGAAGGAGGCCAATGCGTGGGTGGGCTGAGACTTATGAAACCCCACTGTACATGGCAGAGTTCAAAAAGAAATTGCAAAGTTACCTAAAACCTTCGATGTAACCAAAATCGCAAAACCCAGGACCAAACACTAATATGGGAGGAGACCTTCGGGCTTTAATGGGCCTTGGACTTTTTTTCAGTGCCAGTAATAGTAGAGCCAAATAGGCCTGGAGCATGGCTTTGTTGTAACAATCTAGGCCAGATTCTCACTCCTATTGCTGCCGTCATGACCAAGCGATTTGTACATCCGAGTAGATTGTTTTATCTTTTCCTTGGATTGCCAGTTCACCCTTTCCCCTAACGGAATGTGTTTGGAAGATTAAATAAACCTCACTTGAGGATTCTACCCGCTACTTGACCATTCCAACAGGCTATGCCTTATTGAATACGAATAAACAATCCCGATATCTCAATTACTGAAGTAAGTGACTTGTTATTTGATTCAAACCACATCCATCGGCGATCGTTAGGGAGACCCCGCTGTTGCCAAGCTGTTAGACATCACTATTCCCCTCCCGATATTCCTAGCCGCCCGCCTATGGACATCAGACGAGAGGGACACATCAACTTATGCCGTGTCGTTACACCAACCGCGGAGACATTCATACGAGAGAGTTTAGCTAATTACTATGGAGGAAGTCAAGCCTCGTTCATGGTTCCATTCAACAAGATGCATCCCTCTTTTGCATTGCCAAAGTGCGAATGGGTCGAAATTCAATCAATATCTTTGACATGCGATTGCATTGAGGCGTTCGACATCAAAGTTTGGACTGACTAGCAGCTCTCTGGGGGTGTAAGGACAGGACGGATGGCTAAGTGGCAGAATGGCCCCCAGCCAATCCGATAGGGACTACGCGGATATCATCTCGATCGGTCGTCAGGCCTGGCTTGCTGATTTTCACCGTTAGAAACGGACCAAGGATGGTGCAACTCATTTTCATCCCGCCCGGCAGCGATCTCGATCCGGCATGCCGTACGGACAAGGTGCATGGATCCGGCGTTTGGTGGACGCCCGTCAACGACATGCCGTTAACGACCTTCCACCGGCTTCGGTAAGGAGCACCGGATAAGCGGGGAAACTGATGGTGGACACCCACAAACTGTCTCGAACCTTCACCTACGTCTCTCCAGCTAGCCGTCTGGGATGACTTTAGCTATCGGTCAGCTGGAAGCTAGATTACGGTCTCGTGAACACCCCCCTTCCCCGCGTTATTCGGGTCTATATCACAAGCAATCAAACGAGTAAAAGTTGCGTCGCCTAGGGCTGACGTCGCGAACCAAGCATTGCTCTATGACTCTGCATCATTTTACTGGAATCTTCTTTTTTTTTTTCTTTTTCGGAGAATTTGCTCCGGATGAATAAGAAAGAAAAAAAAACACCCCCCACGGGCGCCGCGGCCCCGCCGTACCGGAGTGGGGCGCCCGTGGGGCGGTTGCGGCATCGAGAGAAGCACGAACCCGGACCCTCACTTTGCCAAAATGACAGAAGAAATATTGTTATTGGGCCCCAATGGCTGGAACATGTGCTTACGGGCTATTTCTTAGCACCTCCCTCCGATTCTCCTGCCAGCAGGCTCCGTCTGGGAAACCCCCCCCCCCTTCCTCGGTTGTGCCACCAGATACAGGTACTGCACGTCGTAGGACACGTGACTGCTTCCCCCTGCATGAGAGGCCTGGCACTACGACCCTTGGTCTCCGGGTTTGTCATTCCAGACCAGACTGAACTACGCTAGTTCCGCCGAACCCTACTACGTAATGTAGTGTGTAGCCTTACCAACAATTACCAGCCATGACGGCATCATGTTCCTTGAGAATGTATGGGTGAAGAGCCCAACGATGCGCTCGCACCAAGAACGACATGGTCTTCATGTCTTGCGACGCCCCCCCCCCGCGGCACAACCAGGACAGTCTCGTCGCTACATTGTTGAGACGCACATTCTCCTCGCGACCGCCGGCGACATGAAGTCGGCTGGGGCTGTCAGGCTAAAGGGCCAGCCCGTCTTGGCGAGGTGATGCGTTCCCGCTTTTCCCAACTTACACACCCATTCTCATCGGGTTTCGAGATACATACGGCCAAAGCCCAGATCTCTGTGTGCCATCCCGAGGTCGAGGATCGAAGACGGGCCCCTTGGATCTGTCCTCCCTGGCGGTCAGGTGGGGGGTGGACTGTCATCATCGTACATGTGTTGGCGCTGCATGCCCTCTGGTCGACGCCGCGTGTAGGCCTGTAGATCCCACAATCGCGTGCGCACCCCTCCCCCCCCGGTCAACGGCTCAAGACTTTGGGTGAAACTAGCGTGCCTCCCGTTTGGGATTGTATGTCCGCGGTGGCAGCCCGAGTATCTTGGGCGCGAACGACGTGGTCGTTACATGGATATCGTGAGGTGAAGCTCAATGAGGACGACAGGGCTTGGGTGGAGGTGGGGAGGGGGTTTTGGACGAGGAGAGAAAAGTCGGTATTGCTCTAACGAGGAGACACAGCATGCGCCTAGTCCGCAGGACGATATGACAAAAGAGAGATTGTGCATCGAGCTACCGCCACGCCCAAGGCGAAAGAGGACGTTTTTGCCGACTGGTCGACGAGGATACACCCCCAGACACCTCGGCAGCTCGTCTCTCCGGCGACGGCCAAAAGCTCCGCCTCGGCATTCGATCTGCCGTGCCTCCGTTGGCGACCGCCATCGCAGGGCCGTCTCGGACATGGAAGGGGCTAGCCGGGAGCGAGGAGGTCGGACGTCAAGAAAATTCATAACGGTGCCCCGGACGAGAGCACTGGCTCCGACCCTTTGAGATTGATGGCCAAAGCATCAGCTCTTGGCAGCCAACGCGCGCGACGTCGTGAACGCTTGTTCGACCAAGGCTTGGCAGACATATTGATAGCCAAGATGGATAATAGCAATCGTAAGAAAGAGGTAGCGGTTCCGCAGCCCCCTTCCAGATGATATCTGCATGAAAAAATAAAGAGAGAAACTCATCCGCCCCCCAAAGAAAGAGATTGCCGGACATCGCCGGTTGGACTGCCAACAACGACGCCGGCAAGACGGCTCGGAACTACAAAGGGTCCACCGACAGCAGAACAACTCGTTTGCGAGGGAACTGGGACCGCGAGAGAAACGAGAAACGAGAAACATGGAGAAAAAAAGAAGGAGGAAAAAAAAAAAAAGACGAGCCGCAACGGGGCCTATCCATCAAGAAGCAAGAAATGCGGAGAACCTTAGGGGTTGAGTCTCCCAAGACCAAAAAGCTGGGAAAGCTGGCAGCCCGCTCCGCCCCATAAGCGGGCATCCTTGATGCTGCTGAGGCCGGCGAGGGTCTAGAACCCGCGAGGGTGGTATTCAGAGGCCCTTTGGTTCTCTGCCAGAATGAGCCGCTGTCCGAGGCATCGATCAGCGCTGGTGTTCTACGTAATGGTGTTGCCGACGCCCCCGGTTGATAACATCTTCCCCGGGACACGCCCCCCTCTTCCCTGTAAAGAGCTTCGGGAGGACCACTCGCGGGGGGGGGGGACGCGGACTTACGGAGGGGCGAGTTGTGAGGCCGGATCGGCGATGTATAAATATGGGGACTCGGGCAATTTTGACTGGAGAAAAAGGGTCAGGATGCGGATCAAGCTGCAGCACAAGTTGGAGAAGTCCTGGAGAAAGCCCCGTTGTACGGTAGGCCAGATGCCCACGCTAGCTTGCTGCCATCTCCGTCTCGGCGCCGAGGGTGCCGATGGCGGTTGGCCAAGACGGGGCAAAGGAATAGAGGAAGTCGCTCGCAGCCCGGTAGGACTTATCACAGACCGAACTTGTTGACGGTCGGGCCTCCGGCTGACAATCGATCGATCCATGGAATGACAAGGGGGACGGGCGATGGTGTGGTTGAGATATCGAACCCACGCGACGCTGAGTCGTTGAACGATCAAAGACAAAAGGAGGAGGGCGTTATTAGTTGCAGGCAGGGTCAACGCACCGAGGTTCAACGACCCAATAAGAAGAATGGAATCAGGAAAATGGTCCAGCAAAGGGTAGCCTTCGCAGACGAGCGATAATGCACATCAGGTGCACGTTCAAGTGCCGCGCCTACGAATCGGCGCGCGCCTTTCCCCGGGGGGGACGACGAGAAGGAAGGAGGAGGGGCTACCAGTATAAGGAGCAGCGTTATGAACGGGGCTCAAAGCCGTGAAAAGGGTTCGGCCCAAACCAGTAAGGAATGCGGCGCATGGACCGAATCAACGTCGCTTCAATCTAACGCGAGGGTGACCGAGTCAGCGAGCAGCATATATTTTGACAGGCGAGGGGAGTGGAGAAGAATTTAGGGGGGGGTGGAGGGGGTTAGAGGAGATGAAATCGCAGACGGATAAGAAAAAGGCATCAGAGAAATAGCCATCGATCGATCTGGTGCTTAAGTAGGACCCAAGGGCTAAGGAATATCTGGCATGCCATCGAGACGTCCAAGGGTTGGAAGACGGTGCGGGTATGGCGCCCGGCCCTCCGTAGCGCGCACACGAGGCGCACGAGGGGCGTAGGAACAACAGCAAGCAGCGTTTCGATCTTGATTCGATTCGATGATTGATGTGGAATCATACAATGGTTTTCTCTCTCTCTCTCTCTCTCTCTCTCTCTCTCTCTATGGTACAGGCAACCGAGCCCCTCCTCTCCCGCTTTAGCGGACGACGGCGCCGGGCGTCGAGGAAGCGCGGAAGGGGGAAGTGCAAAGAAGGAAAGGTTTCAGACGCTATTGAGAAAGAAAGAGACAGAGAGAGAAAAGACCAACAAAAAAAAAAAAGAGAGAAAGAAAGAAAGAAGAAGAAGAAGAAGAAGAAGAAGAGGCTAAACTCACCAGTCGAAGGCGCTTTCTCACCGGTGCGATGGGCAAAAGCCGAAGTGGCTTGGCCCACGACAAGGCGCCAGGCAAAACGACATCGTGCGTGCGGTTTTCATTTGGTATACGCATGCCACGCCCGCATTCCCGTCAAGCGGCGGGCGCCCGAGGCTTGTACCGGTATTCAAGGAACCCCCCCCCCCAGAAGCCTCGGACGGGCCTTGTACGGCGGACTCCTTTGCTCGACGTGTTTTTCTTTATCACGGCATTGTCGAACCGCCGGACGAGGCTCCCAGGGTTAGATGGGATACACGAACGATACCGTACATGCCGAGGACTCTTGATATCAGAGCATGCCGGCCTGTGAGCGGGCAGGGAAGATTGCCCTTGACCTCGTGCGAGGTGCCCTTACATCGGCGGTTGGGCACTTTTGTTCTCGTGATGTCTTTGGGTGCTGACCCCCCCCTCGTCGCAAACGAACGCGAGGCAGACCGAGGAAGGAAAACAAACAGTCTAGAGTGTTGCTTGGCGGTCCGTTACATGCACATCATCGAATGTTGCTGCGCATTGGACCGATCGTTGCCTACCGATGCGCTTCGCTGCTCGATGCGATGCGTCTGCTGGGCTCTGTCCCCTCTCTCTTCCTACCACCCCCCCTCGCGTACTCTGGTACTGGTACTCGCAATGACCGCCGTGCCCTCGATTCAATGATCAGTTCATGTCGGGTAGATCGTCTGTTCCCGCAGGTTGCATGGCCGCACTGAGGCTGGGACAGGACCGAACAGGAATCAAGACGATGACCAATATCGATCTCCACATGGCCACCTACCTACCTATTTATATATATATATATACATATATATATATATATGTATTTAATTTTTTTTTTGCCTGTGAGCGGAAAGGAAATAGTCAGTAAATAGAGGAGGGCTAGCACCCCACCGAACGGGTAAGGCTTGATTGACAATGTCGATCACCTGTGCGCCATTGGGGGCACCAGTTCGTGACGGGCCCTAATGGGATTGTTCGATCGGGTTACAGGTTGTTGATGGATGATCGAGGAGCCGACTGTCCATCCGGTGGCAAGAATGCACGCTTCTGGAAACTCGAACGTGGCGTCGTACGTACGAACCCGCTGTATTCCCCTTCCTCTCGCCCCCGTTACGTGTATATAGACATCGGCGATTCGGCTGTTCCCCCCTATCGATGGTGTACTTTTTTTTTTTTTTTAATCCTTGACGCCCCCCGTGATAGAGTGGAAAAAATGGGCTTAAGAACGCGATCCGGCCGTTGGGTAAATAGTCGTGGGTCTTTTTTTTTCCCTCTCTTTTAGCTGACGGCAGGGCACGCCACAGATCGTACATGTACACACGCCCCCCCTCTCAAGACTTTCAGGGTGTCTGTGGAGAGCGCAGATGGCGCCGAGCATAGATAGGTATCGGAATCTTCAAAAAAAAGGGTGCCAAGTTGACGTGGTCGATGCGATATTGACTACATAGGAAGGAGGGGGGGGGAAGAGTCATTATGGAGTAAGGGGAACCAGTTCTCTGGATGGGATTCTTTATCTGATCACGATGCACCCAGTGACAAAATTCGATACCTGCTAAGAAACCCGATGGGCGTTTTGAGTCTACCCCTCCTCGCCCCCCGTCCATCGTTCCCAAACATAATCCCTTTCTCGCTCCTAGGGCCCCACGATGATGCAGTAGCGTGAGAAGAGCGACTACGAGAGGGCACTACAGCAAGGGGCACTGGCGTTGTCCCCCCCCTGTGTGGGCCATTTTTTGCTGTATGAGAGCGAGGGAGGAAGAAAAAGGGTATTAATGCAGATAGACGGTAACTAGTGTTAACGACACGGGCTCGCTCTGTCTCTCTCGCGCGCACGCGATCGATCATCTAAGGAATTGACTGATTCCCCCCCCCCCCGGCAAGGGTCTCACTTTGGGGGCGGTCGGCACGAAGAGTTCGTTCAGCGTGTGCTGCCGCGGCCAAAATGCTCGATCGGCCCCGATGATTGGGCGGCCGCGGTGTTTAAGTCGGAACGCAAATGGGCGAAATGGGGTTTTGTCATGAGACGACACCAAGAGAAGGCCCAAGCCTCCATGCTCCCCTCCAGAGGCAGCGAGCTTTTCTTGGGGCAGCACACACACACACACACACACACACACACACACACACACACACACACACACACACACACACACACACACACACACACACACACACATACAGCACGCACACGCGCGCGAGGTTCGAGCCGGAACGATGCGGGTTATGCACTCAAAGCGCTGCCCGGCGGACCCGAACGCGAGGACGGTCAGGATACCGAAAGCTTGGTGCCCCCGGGGGGCGGGGGGCGGAGTCCGTGGAGTTCAGATAACGCCATATCGCAACTGACCAGGCACCCGTACGTGAGGATTTGGGATCGATGCTGAGAAAAGAAAGGCGGGTCGGTGATCATGGGGGAGTCAGCGCCAGAGTCTTCCGGGAGAGAGAGAGAGAGAGAGAGATAGCACGACGACAGACAGGGCCTCTGTACGTAGTCATCCAGCCGCAGCGGCCGGGTTTGCGTGCCGAGCACCTAAAGTTGGCTGATAAGACATGCCACGCCGTGCCTGTCTTCCCGAGCATGACTGTTTCGGAAAAAAAAAAGAAAAAAAGAAGAAAAAAAGAAGAAAAAAAAAAGGCCTCGGTTGCGGCTACGCGGCAAACGTCTGGCCCGGCGGTGCCTTCTGAGGCTGCTTCCCTCTTCTAGGGCTTACAAATATCCTACTCTCTCCCATCCCAGCGCCTCACCAGGCGGGATAAGCAGACTACCACCTAGTTTGACCCGCAATGGAGTACGGCTCACCAGGACGCGCAACGGGACCAGGGGGGGGGGTGGTTGCCGGGGACGGTGCAGCGGCGGCGGAAGCCACAAAGCCACGGGGCGTTGGATGTTGAGATGCGGGAAGGTGACAGACAGGTTGAGGCAGTTTTGCATGGCATTGGGTTTGGCATACATGGTGCTTGCGCGGTTTTGCATGGCATTCTTTGTTTCGCGGCATTCCAGTCCAGCATCGCAGCGGGGGAGGGGTTTCAACGTGAACCACCCAGCCTCCTCTCTGCCGAATGGGGTGAGTGAGGGATGGATGGATGGATAGATGGATGGATGGATGGATGGATGGATGGGGGTTAGGACACTAGGGTAAGAGAACAACGCAGCAGCGGACGGACGGGACGGCGTACAAAGTGTGCAACGGGTTCAATGTCGACCATGGTTCGTTTCGCCTAGCGCAGCACACCGTCTGTCTGTCTTTTCGATGGTTTGCTAGATGACCGATGAGAGCGTTATTTTTTTTATGGATGCGCAGGGCTGCCGAAAACCCATTTCTCAGCTACACACACCTTCAGGGCGCATTAGTAACCAACGGTTTGTGCAAAGAGAACGAAGATGCCCAGGAATGCTTGGACGACGAGGAAAAAAAAAAAAAAAGACTCGCTCGGCGGTATGTATGCGTAGTGGTGGGCCGGCTGAGCCTCCTCCTTGGGAGCAGCCCTTCCGGGCCTGGTGCCAGCGTTTTTTTTTTTTTTTGTGCTAAGCCGACTGACTGGCTTTTGTGTCTCCTGCTCACTGGAGATAAGCAGAGAAGGGAGAAAACTGTGCTGGGGGGGTACTCGCATACAACGCTGTCGGAAACGTTTTGGCATCTGCCGTACGGGGAGGGACAAATCTGGACACCAATCGTGACATGCCGTAACGACGACGGTGTGTTGCGGCAGGGCGTGGGTGAAGAAATGCTACAGGAATATAGGACGGCGGGAGAGATCAGGGTTTACGGTAACGCCCACGCCCCTCGTCGTACCAAACAGAAGAGGAGGGGGGGCCTGGACCGTCCGAGTTGAAGAAAACGGGACCCCTGGGCTGAGAATCGGACAACGCGAGAGGAATCGGCAGGGCGTCTTGGCGCGCAGCCCAAGGGATCGAGAGTTTGCGGCAGTCATCAGAGACTAGCTCTCCCCTTTGGGCGGACACCATTATCGTCTCGTGGTCGACTGCCGTCTCACTGAACACGCTGACAGTGGAACCAACCGTCCTAGCTTTGTCTGGTAGTTGCATACTCTGTAGAGCGATCGGAGATGAGAGGGAACATTGGCAAACAAGACACACGCCCCTCCCCGCGGGCCTGCTTTCGGGTTAACGCATGTCGAGCCTGGAGGCATCAGCCGAATTGGCCAATCACCATATGGCTCAAAGCCTTTGGGGAGGAATCACCGTCTCAGAGATACTAATAGTATGTATGTTTTCGTACACCAACTACTTTAGTCTGTGTGCGTACTCCGTATGTGTGTGTCACATACATACGGATAGGTATCACTACTATGTACTATGTACTATTATGTACGACCTATGCTGCTAGGCGGCATGCGCACAGACGGATCTTCTGTCGAGCCAAGAGCAATTCTCCGCTCAGCTGGACAAATACAAAGCGATTGGATGAAGACAAGGCCAGCTACCTACTACTACACGCAGGCGAGGGGCAAAGCAGAAGTTTGTTCTGCGTCTTCTGTCGGCTCGGATGCTTTCTACGTACTACATACGTACGTACAGGGTTGCTTTGATGGGCAATAGGTTATGAAAGGGATGTGACTGCGAATCCGAGAATGCCATGGCGGGAAGTCAAAAGAGATGAAGCCGACGACGAAGGACCAGACGCCGAAGAATGGCCTGCAAACACTACACTCCGAGGCCGTGGTCGCGTGACAACCCAACCCAACCCAACCCAAATTCCCCTCCCCTTCCGACAGGATGAATAAATCCCGAAGGATCCGTCGCAGTCGAGCGGCTCTGATGATCATGCCACAAGCCCAGGAGCCGAGGAGAACGGGGTCCAGACCTCTCTCTCTCTCTCTCTCTCTCTCTCTTTCTCTCTCTGCTCCCTCTTCTCTGCGCGCCAAGGTTCGCGGGCCTCGGAATAGAGTTGACACCTCTCAAACCTCCCTCCCCCCCCTATCGCTTCCGAGGCCTTTTATTTTACACTTTGGATGGCGGTGCAATAGGCCGTCTCCCCGACGGCGCTGCGGCGAGGCAGCTAGACGAGAAAGCCCTACCAACGAACACCGATGCCTTTTTTTTTTTTTACTCAAGCTCGAACGGTCTCGAAGCTACCCACCCCCTTGTCAGCCTTGTAAACCATGGTTTCAGTAGCACAAAGTAAACGCCGTTGTTATTATTATTATTATTATGGTTGTTGTTGATGTTACTGTTGTTATTATTATTATTATTATTGTTGTCAATATTAATCATTAAGAGGAGGGGGGGGGTTGGCGGGGCTTCAGTTGAGGACCGGAATAGCAACAGCAAATAAACAAAATGTTCTCGCCGGGTGGGAAAATAGCTCTCCCATGGGGCAGAGAGGGGGGAAAAAAAACGAAACGGAAATTGATTGGATCTCCAACCTACCCAAGTCGACGCGTTTCACCGGCCACGCGCTATAGTAGCATTGTTACTATGCCAAGTACATATCGCCCGGCATCCCATACGGAGGGAAGGGTTGCCATTCGTCCCGGCCGTCCCGTTGTGCGTAGTGCATTTACGGCCGTCCCGCCGGGGGACCCAGTTCTCGCATATACAAGAGACGGCATCAATTCGTAACCCAAACAAACCACCCCTCCCCATCCCTATCCCTCACTGCCCTAGGCGCACGCCGCGATGCTACGATATTTTGGCTGTGCCGTAGGTTCGACGAACACAACGGGAAACCTACGCGTACACTCGGGCCACATGGGGTTGGGAGGGTGGGGGGTAAAAGGAACGAACACCCCCGAGACGGACCCCGAAAAGGAAGCGCGAAATTGACAGCTTCGTTTTTAAACCACACTACTACACAGCCTCGCAGCAGGCCAGAAGGGGAGGGGGCACGGGGACTCGCGTTTGCGGACAAGGATGGCGGGGAGATAGGAAACATGTCAGACAAGAGAGAAGAGCGAAAGAAAGGCCGCCCTGTACTAACCCCCCATGCATGCTGTAGATAGAACAACAGCTGGTATGGGATAGAGGACGAATGCATATGCGCGCGTCCGCAAACCTCAACTCTGTTGGCTCTAGGCCGCAGCAGAACCGCAGCGAAGGGGGAAGAGAGGGGGGGGGCAGACTTACTACTTACTATGTACACTATGCACTTTACTGGTCAAACCGTGTTCCCGCCTCGAGGGGTGCTCCCGGCCTCTGTCCATTACCAAACGGCGCCTACTTACTGACCGTAGTTGAATATCCCGCGGCCCTACGTCCTCCTCATCCTCCTACGGCCCCAATGGACCCCTTCCTCTCTGAACGAGGGGGTCGGTTTACGATAGTAACAGCGGCAGCAGACAGCACATATGATTCGGGCTCAACGTTCGTCCGTTCGTCCCAAGAGCTTCTCTCCCCCAAATCCCCTTCGATCGAACAATGTTGCTCAACGCGCATAGGCAACGCACCAATCCGTGCGTCTCCCCTCCCTCCGTCCTTTTGGGCATGCCACTTTTGTGCCGATCGGCGGTCCCGTTTTATCGGCGGGCCCACTCGAGACCCCGAGAGGAAACGGGCAGCAGGGCTGGAAGGGGGGGACGAATTTCGGTAAATTACCACGAGGAAAAAAAATAAAAATAACACGGCCCTCCCGCGAAGATCATGCGACGACGTGATCTATCCCAAACGGGATCGGGGTCTATTCTGATCAAAGGACGGCAGGAGGAGCCTCCAGTCACGGGAAAGAAAAAAGGGGGACCACGGATTCGTCAGGTTTGCTGGCGACGCTGGTGCTCCCACAACTCGGGGGCTCTGTGGTCGATCCGGGGGTGCCCCGTCTTGGCTCTGATAACGACGTCGGCCATTCATCGCCGCAGCATAGGTATGAGCTGCTGCTGCCAGCCGTGCTGCTGCCTGGCCGAAGGGGTTCAAAAGAGTGTAACGATACACACAGACAGGTCGTATGGCGGATGAGGTGGGACGATGGATGGCTGGCTGGCTGGCTAGC
This sequence comes from Colletotrichum eleusines, assembly GCA_016807845.1. Lineage (NCBI taxonomy): Eukaryota > Fungi > Ascomycota > Sordariomycetes > Glomerellales > Glomerellaceae > Colletotrichum > Colletotrichum eleusines. Next base: position 1,853,772 of record JADEZO010000010.1, on the reverse strand, counting down.
GGCTCGGGAATAATCAAATTCCCATCCCCACGATATTTTGTGATTTATCCATGGCTGGCTACGAGAAACATGAAACCTTGGCCTGCCATCAGTCGAATCTCGAGCCACCCTTGATCCTCCGATCCTCACTTCCCCGAAAGCCCACCCGTCCTGGTATGAGGGGGGGGGGGTTGCACGCGGGCTGCCTCTTGAGGGATGAAGGAAGAGGAGAGAGAGAGAGAGAGAGAGAGAGAGAGAGAGAGAGAGAGGAGGGCGCCAGTATCATGATGCGCGCCACGGCTTCCATGGCTTTGCCCTGCCGCCGCTACCCACAGATGGCGCCCGTCCCAGGCTCCGCGACCCGTCCCCTTTAATTGAGAATCGCAATCAAGAGCTACTCCCTACCGGCGTCTCGGACTGATGATCTCCGTCTGTGTCGTCTTGGGAAGGCCCCTCGGGGGAAGGGAGGGGGGTTGTGTTTGGGAGTCCTCCACGGCCGAGCATATGATAACCTTCAATCAAATCAGGAAGGGCGCCACGAGAAACGATGGAGCATTTGACGGTCCCGAATCCTGATTGCTCAATTCCGCCCCCTGTTTGGACCCTGAATATCACAGCCTCCCTCGTCGCTCACGCAGGAGGCATGTATTAAAATATGCCGACATCCCCGCGTTGGGAAACGAGATTGTTTTTTGTGCCATTCCCTTTCGGCACTCATCAGCACAGGCGGTAGACTCCCCTGTACGTGTAAACGAAAAAGAAAAAAAAAAGGTCTTTGATCAGACTCATTTTTTCGTGCTCCCCCCCCCTTTCCACAATACGACTGGCTCGTTCTGCGTACCTTGAAACTCTTCTCTTTTCTCTCCCTGGCTCTCCATCATTCTCTCCACCGGCTTGGAGGGGAAATCACCGAGTGTGCGTTGTCCCTTTGTTACCTCACCAACAAGAGGACAAGTCACCAACCCCCCCAAAGGACCCCGACCCGACGAGCAGGCCTCAAAATAAAAGAAGAAAACGACAGGAAGCAGCAGAAAAAGGCAGGCTTCGGAGCCCGATTACACAAGCTGCTGCGCATCGCCGCCCAAGGGAGAAACCGAACACAAGCTGTTACGGCTCAGCAGACAGATCGAGGGGGAATACCAAGCCAACACATCGATATCTCTGCCCAATCAACCGCTCTCTCACCACACACACACACACACACACACACACACACACACACACTGCCATCTCGGATTGCTGCCGCGAAGCTGCTGCACACGCCCTCTCTCTGTGTGTGTCTCTCTTTTCTTTCCCTCTCTTCCGAATCACCTCGACTGGTGCCCCGGTTGAGTGAATAGACCCGTAAGATCTATACCCCTTCCCCCCCCCCCTGCTTGGCTTCCGTCTTCGTGTTTCTTGCATATTGCCGCTATGCCGACTTATGCACGACCCGTTTAACACGGTACACTTTTGAAAAGATAGACATACTATGTATCCGTAAAACCCACACCCTCCCAAGCTGACAGAAGTCCACCCCCAGACAGGACGGAAACTCTGACGCAGGACTGATTCTGTTTTACGGAACCCACGCCCTCCGTTACGCAACCCCATTCCGTTCTCTGAATCGGTGTAGCCGTCGAAATCGAAAACCGTCTGCAGATCGACGTGTCCACCCACACCCTGCCTCTCCTCTCCGTTCTCTGTTCCTCTGTTCCATCTCCGTCTCTCTCCCTCCGTTCTTCCTCGCTTTCTCTTCTCAGGTCACCGGCTGTCTCTCACACACTCACACACAAACACACACCCCTCTGGGCTTTGGCTTGCCATCTCTTCTGCCTGCCTGGCGTTGCACACACGCCCCCTTTTTCTGGAGAACCGTATTCCCTGTCTTCTGACTTTGGAGAAGGAGAAGAAGACGAAGAACAAGCACAACCCATCATCCTTGTCTGGCTGGGCTGGCGCTGCTGCTGCTGCACCGCACACACACACACTGCCTCCCTCCAAGCATAACCGCGTACACAGCCTGCACAAATCCCATCAGAGGTGGTGACTGAGCGACCGCAGCGCCGTCTACCGACACTTCCAGAGTCGTCCTTGCACATCTCGGCTGCATTATTACACGGGCCAACCATCACCATTTGTTCTTCCTTCGTCAACCTGCACACCCACCCACCCACACACACCCCCTCCTCTGCCTAGAGTCACAAACCATCCACCCCCCCCTGGCCTGTCTCTCTCTCTCTCTCTCTGTCTTTTTACCCTTGTTATTTCTTTTTTAACCCTTACCCCTGTCAAGAGGAGCTCACACCCCTCCTGGTCATCAAGAACACCCCACTACACACCTCACCCCCCCTGGACACACGGTCTCTCTCTCTGTGTCTCCGTCTCTCTCTCTCTCTCTCTCTCTCTCTTCTTTCGTCCCTCCTACGGATTTGCTGCCTTCACTATATATCATCAAGCACTCCCACACACCCCATATACAGACCTCACTTTCCACTCAACTCTGGCCTCTTGACAACGAAAAAAAAAAAGTTGAACTACCACCAACCAACTTGACTTCCCGCCTCTAACGGGTCTTGCCCGTCCAACCTCAACCCAACGCATACAACAACGACGACAAGTCATCAACAGCAAACAACCGCCCATTATGACATCGAGCTCGCGCCCCTCCCAGATTCACTACAGCTCCTCGTCCTCGTCCGACTCCGACTTGTCGTCCGCCTCGTCGTCGTACCGCCACAGCATGGACTCGGCCCCGAGACCGATCGCCTCCGTCGAGGTGCTGCGCTGCCTGCGCTGCGCGAGGTCCGTCGAGGCCACCTCGACCGACGACTCCAGCTCGACCGGCATGGTCCGCATCGCTCACAACCTCTACTACTGCGAGCGGTGCGCCAAGATGGTTGGCTACAAATGAAGGGGAGGTTTTGTTTGAAGGTTACTCTTTTCGGCCTCTTTTTTTCTTCCCCGCCCTCTCATTTTCCCAAAAAAAAACCCCTTTTGACGGGGAAGATGCCTATCGATTTGATCTTCCCTTCGGAACCGGACAAGCATACGAAGTTCCGGGAATCGCATTCATCATCCCCTATTCCCCCAAAACTCCATCCACCAACCCAAGCCCCGTCAGCAGTTGGTCAGAGAGCGCACACAATACGGCAGCTCTTTCACGAACCAAACGGTCACAACGCATCCAACAAGACCAGCCCTCTCTCCCCCCGCCGCTACGGGTTTATTCGGGAGATGAAAGCCTCGTCGGTATGCGATGGTAGGGGAGGAGCCGGAGCGTGAAAAGGGTGCACGAGGTGGAGGGGGGAAGTCCCTCTCTCTCTCACGACTCGGCGAGGGTTACCATCCAAGGAAAAACCGACCGACGATAAGGTCAAAAGTCGACCATCAGCCCGGTCTTTGGGGAGGGGGATGTTGTCGAAACATGGGCGAACCCTTCACCAGCAACACCACTACCGCCCTATGTCCAAGGGGCACCCCCGGGACCCGGCCGTCGCACGCATCCGGAGGGTGGAGTCGGAGCAAAAAGCACCAGACCCGCCAGGTTCGTGGTTGCGGCACCCGTTTAGCCGCGTTCCTTTTTGGACCCTTCTCGACACCTCTATCTCTCTCTCTCCTGCTTGTGGCAGAGAGTTCCGTGCAGGCAAGGTCAAGCCCGGCCGGGGTGAAACCGAACCGGCTGCCGCGGAGTCCTTTATGGACGGGATGTGGGGGGTTGTTATCTATACCGCCCAGCAGCACACAACGCAACCGCAGCATTGTGTTAGCGGTACGGTCAAGCGCCCTCTTTTACGCTTGGCGTCCCCCTCGCCCACCCCCATTTTTTATTTCCTTCTCCAAGAGTCAGACCACAGGCTGATTGCCTCCGTCAGCTCCGAAAGGAGGGGAGGAGTGAAGAGGGGGGAAAGGGTCTCAAACTCCCGCAGATGAGTAGCAGATCCCCACCACACCCCTCGGGGGGCTGGGAGGGGGCTGTTGCGAGATGGGTTATCAAACCAAAGACTCAACTGATCCTCGTCCTTCCGGGGCGGAGCCGGCGCCGACGGCGAACGAGGACCCGGACTCCGCGACCACCCTTATTCTTTTTTTTTGTCCCCTCCCTCTGTTTCGCTTCCAGCCGGATGATCCGAGCGGTTTGTTGCTGGCTCTCGACCTGAGATGACAGCCGGCCCTACTGGGAGATGATTCTCACGCCCAATCTCGGATTCAGATGAGATGTTGGAGGGGAGGTGTGGGGGGAGGGGGGCAGTCGCCCGGAGCGATACGATTAGGCAAGGGTCCAATTGTACATTCTTGTATTATTATTATTATTTATATCGTCTTCATCTTCATCTGCTCAATTGGATACCATCTGTCTTGTTTTCTCTTCACTCTCGGCGCCGCCACGAATGCAGGCATGCATGCACCTCACCGAATCTGCACACACACTGTTTTGTGTGTGTGTGTGTATGAGTTTGTCATCACGCAGACCCGCCACATAGAGATCGCCCATTGGTCGCATTATGTGGAGAATCTCGACTTGACTCCGCCCGAGAGCGGGTCCGTTCGGGTCCCGGGGATTGGTCAGCAACAGGCTTCTGTGGAGTCGAGTCGCATGGAAGGGAAGGAAGGAAATGGAGGGGAAAAAAAAAAAAAGGAAAATATGGAGACGGCGCTTGGGTTTCACGCCTTCTCATTCGTCACATGTCGGAGAGGGTCACGGGGTTGAGCGAAAAGCACGTGCTGCGTACAAAACACACTGGACGTAGTACGATTGTACGATGTACTATGTGTGTTGCGTCTATGCAACTTCGACGCTTTCCCCCCTCTTTAACTCTCTAGTCTCGTCTCGTCTTGTCTGACCCTCGGCAGGTGTTTTTTTCCCTTGTCAAAAGCAATGGCAGGCAGCGTGTGGAGTACTCTATTTTTTCTTTTTTTTCTCTTCTTTATTTTATTGTTTTTGCTTCGTCTTGGATACCACACAAACATGACACATACTTGTTCGGCATTATAGAGGGAAGAAGATGAAAGACAGATGGGAGACCAAAAAAAGAGTCTGGATGCAGGATGAGAGGATAGGAAAAAAAAAAAAGAGAAATGAAATGAAATGAAAAAGCATTCGCCCACTCGGGCCCCTTTCCTTTTGCACACAAACAAAACCTAGTCCTGCTCCAGTCCAACTCTACCGCGTGCACGTTGTCTCTCGTCTCTCGTCTCAATCTTTCCTATTGGCCAGGTTATCCTACATAGTAGACATCTCGAGGTGTTTGACGAATCATTGGTTCGGCCCCTCTGCGGTAGGTATCGTTGATAATTCTGCAACGAAGGAAAGGATATGACGCTACTGGAGCACTCCCCCCCTCCCCGGCAGTGGAAAGACCAGACAGACATCATCGTGCATCAATCCACCCCCCCTCCCCCCTTGCCGGCACATTTTGTCTGTGTTCAACACGCAAAACACCCTTGCGCGACCAATCCCCGACCCCCGAGGCCTAGCGCGCCTTGAGGAGAGATTTGGGTTAGGTTGGAGACTGCCGACGGAGACGACGGCAGCGGGAACAGCAGCATACTACCTATGTAAGTATTGAGGGAAGGGGGGACCTGCAGAGGAAGGGGGTTCGGCACCAATCACGGTTATGGACGGCGACTCAGAAACGTCATTGGGGAATTCGTAGGGGTCCTTTTCGTATGCACTAGTTCCTCCACGGCCTGCCATTCTTTTCCCCCTCCCTCCCGCTCTACCTACTACTAAGTATGTACTACTAGGACGCCAATCACGATGCCGTGCGCAGCGGTTCGTTCGTTTGTTCGTATGCGCCAACCGAAATGGGAGGGGGGAGGAGATGGTCAACTGGTGCGGAATTTACTCCTGTCCAATCACGACCGGCCACTGAGGCCACCGAGTCCCCCGCGGCGCTCTCCCATTGGCTCGTTGCACCGGAGTGGATACCGGCCGCCCCCGTGCACTGCACCGTCTTTATTTCCTTAGCGCGTGTCCTTTTTCCGTGGCCGGGAAGGGGGAAGGGGGTCTCACGACAGCCTCTGACGTCGACGCGCATAGGACGTGGTTTACTATGTAGTCCTTTCTTGTTTTACCCATCTTTATTCTTCATATGCCGGTTCGTTTTGTATCTTTATTTTTATTTTTATTTTCTTCACTCCGACGTCCCACTCTCACTCCATTTCGTCAACCTCCCCTTGGCGGTACCAAAGGCCCCCCCGTGTGTCTGTGTTTGAGAGTATCTTTTTGTTTTCCCCCAAAGTTTTGATCTTTTTTTTTTCTTTTTTTCCATATGGGGATGGGGCACGGCCAACCTGAAAAGCAACATCGACGGGGTTTTCTCGGGGGCAGGCCGGAATGGCGCGATACCGTGCGGGCTATCAAACACACTCGAGTAGAAGAGCACACGCATCTCGGATCCCCCTTCCCCAAATCTCACCAAATATTTGCTTTCAAGTGGAATGCCTCGGCCCCTGTGCAATCACACTTTGCTTGCACTTGACCCGGAATGCCCGTGTTGAGACACTCAACCGTCTCCCTCCCTTTCTCTCTCTCCCTCTCTCTCTGTCCTCTCTGTGTGCCCCAAAGCTCGACTCGCTGTGAAGCGTCCGAGCCTTCACCCCCCCAAAAGGCCTGTGAACGGCTCCAACGCACGACGACGTCCTGAGGTACGCACGCCGAGTTATTACGAATAAGGGTACAAGCTACGCCCAAGCACCTCTTGGCAAGGGAGAAAAAAAAAAAGAGAAGAAAAAAAAAAGAGAAGAAAAAAAAAACTTCTTTTCTTGTATTTAATCTTACATAAGGGAAAAAAAAACTCACATTAAACCATTAACAGCTCGTTACGGACGGGGCCACTTTCCCAAGGATCACGCCTGTGTTGGCTATCCATTAATTAGGGAAAAGGTGGTCCTTTTGTCTCTCTTCCTCTCTGAATCTCTTGGCATTTTCAATTATTCTTTATTTATTTCTTTTTTCTTTTTCCCCTCTGTTATCGTCAGCGGAATCGTTTCCGAACTAGCCAATCTGAGAAAAAGATGAGACGGGGCGGGCGGATCTGGGAACGGAGTCCAGTCCGGTAGTACAGGTAGTAGCATCGGTGGGCGAGACAGAGACAGAGACAGAGAGAGAGAGAGAGAGAGAGAGAGATAGACAGAGTCCTTCTGATGTTGGCAGTTGCCAACTCGTGAAACACTGATCGCCCGACCAAGAGAGATACAGTAATCAGCACGCCACGCACGTCGTCCTGTCCCCTTCCCCCTTTTTGTTCTCATTCTTCTCGTGCCTCCGCCGAGCCGCGTTCCGCAGCCGTCGTCTCAGTGTCAGAGGCTGCCACACAAACCACGACAGTAATACGTCCCCCCCCCCGGCAAGTACGTAGTACAAACGCATATCCTAAACGGAGGCTACCTACAAACCTCGTGAGCCCGCGCGAGTCCCCTTCTTTGATGGCGCGTCTTGGCCGGAAAGGGGTGGGGGACATCAGACTGATGCAATCGAGGTGTCTGGCGTCATCTCTCTCTCCCCCCCTCTCTCTCTGTCGCTGGCCCGTCGTCGCCCCGCATTGTCACGTTACAGCGGCGCCGGGTACGGCGACACCAAAAGGGGGAGAAGCCAAGTCCCCCACCCCATATTGTTTTCTCATTAATCACCGCGTCCTGGCATTTCTTACCCACCTGTCTGCACATGTTTGTCTACCGTCGTCGTCTTGTCCTGAAACCGCCTGCATATTCGAGAGGTCCCGGCCACGTCAGTCCTGTACATAGTATGCACGGAAAACAAGAACTTGGTGACATCAGCCCTCGACCTGCGAGGTACGCTGCATCTCCTGGGGCCCTCGTTGGGATGAAGGAGAGTGGGAAAAGAGAGAGAGAGAGAGAGAGAGAGAGAGAGAGAGAGAGAGAGGGAGAGGATGCATCCTGTTTCATGGCAGTCGTCGATACGGACTCGGCACGGGAAGCCTTCCCCCCCACGAAGGCCTCGATCGGTTTACGAAAACCACCATGGACCAAGACGGCGACCGTCTATTCGTGGTGGCTGTGATTAATGGCGGCTAGTCGGTCAGGGAGTGCCGGGCTGCCGTAGCGCTGTTCGAAAAAACGACCAGAGCCGCGCGCCGGCTGCCGCGAACCGACGGGAACTGAGAGCCAGGATTTTCGGGGCCCCAACACCGCCGCCGCAAGAGTGGCCTTTTTTTTTTTTTTTTCTTGTGTTTGTGTGATGACCACCGGCTCCGACTCGGGCGGCACCTCGGACCTCTATCCCATCTATATTCCTACTCTCATCTCCCCCCCCCCCGGGCGGCATGGTTGACGCTGCAATCGGCGAGAGGCCTGATCCCCGAGCTGAAAGAGAGACAAAAAGGCCCTTGGCTCGTGGTCATGCGGTGCGCTGGGAAAAGGGCATCCTCACACCCAGCGCCGATCACGTCCTCGGCCGCATGGCGAGCTCCGGCGTCAGAGACGGGTGGGCTCGCGGAAAGCCCGTCCACCATACGCCTGGCCCGTTTCATGCACAGCGCGTCTTTCCTGTCCTCTCCTGGGCGGCTGCGCAGGTGGACGGCGATCAACAAGCGCCGTTAAGCAGAGAGGGGGGGGGGGGCAAGAGATGGACAGAGAGCGGCGGTGTTATGATACCAGACGCGTGCTGTGTATGCACTGTGGATGTGCCCACGATTGCAAGTGCATGCATGCTCGTCTATAGTACCGGCAGAGAAGGGGTCTTGGTTGCAGCCGCCGTCGTGGGGCGGGGGAACCACACCAACCACACCACAGCCTTGGGTCGGGTGACCCGCCGTCTCACAAAGGGTTCGCCGTATTGCTCTTCAGGCAAATCCCGGGCTTCAGCGCCAGACATGGAGTAGGGGTCGTGGACGTTAGGCGACGGGCGGGCATGGCATTGAGAGATACGGTGGCAGCGAAAGCCTTGGGAAAAAAAAAAAGAAGAAGAAGAAGAAGAAGAAGAAGCGGAGGCTGAGGTGGAATGGAATATGGTCGGCTGTTTCATCGCCCGAATATCACCACACGCCCGTATATCTCGTCGAGGTTATGCCGGGCCACCGTCGTCCGCGACATGCTGCTGCTTGCCCGCCGCCGTTGGATTCCATCGACAGTGAAGCCCCTTCTTTTGCTCGCACGGCGCGGGAAGGGCTGAACGAGGCGTGTCAGAGTGAGAAAGCCACAATGCCATGAGAACACCGACTCACAAGTCAGCCCAAGTATAAGCAGGACCCCCCCCCCCCCTCCTCCCCCAATAAAGCCCAATATTAATCCACAAAAACCCCAACAAGGCCATACTATGTATACATTCCACAGGGTCCCGTAAGACGGCTTTTCTTTTATTTTCATTCTTTTTTTTTTTTTAAATTCCCCAAGGGCATGGGCTTATTTTGTGCGCGCGTTGTGCAAGGAGAAGAAAGAGGCCGACGACCTCTGGCAGGGCTAGGGATACCTTCTGCCAGGGGGGGGGGGGGGGCAGCAAACACGAACAGCTGAAATGACAAGAGAGACTACCGACTCCGGGCCACCTCAGCTACCCAACCCAGTCGCGAACCGTGGTAGGGGAACAATCTGTAAGCGGATTGGGCAGAGATCGGCGTGGAGCCACGCCCGCCTCGCCGAGCCGTGCCTGGCTGGAGATGCCAACCAGCCTTGCGAAGGGGACCAACCCACTTCGCTCACTCAATCACTGCCCATCTCAGCAGGAGGAATGCGTGGGTGTAACCATCCATCCATGCATCCCTCCGTGTCCCCCCCCTGGCTCCGGCGGGGCGTGCCCTCGCGGCGCAATCCATAGTTGGAGAGTTTCTTGACTCGGGCACGTTAAAATTCTGGAGAAGGATGATGAAAGGGAGAGAGAACGCCGCCTCTGGTGCCTGTTTGAGATTGATAGGGGGGAGGGGTTCCCTCAGATCGACGTTTCTAACGACTGGCTTCCGTTCGTTATGGTCGGGGGGCCTTGTCCGCTGGGGCCCCGGGGGATGTTATTGGAGAAGAAGAAGAAGAAGAAGAAGGGCCCTCTGTGGTGTGCGCAGCACCATGTAAATGGTGTTGCTAAAATTGGTTGATGTTATTTTCTGAGTAGTAGTAGTAGTAGTAGTATTGTTATTATTATTGTTATTTTGATTTTGCTTCTCTTTTGGAGTAGGTTCCCCAAAGGACGGTCGTAATACTATCCCACGCCCTTCGTCCATCGTCGAAGAGGCCGCATTGCGCGTTTGGATCTCGCTCCCCGCGAGGAACAAGAGCCTCGCTCTTCCTCAGGCTCTGACCCTATTTCCCCCATCCCCATCATCCCATAATTCCCCGTCCTCGGGTGTTCTGCCAAGAGCTCCGGCGGGGTTCACGACCTGCGTCGCCCTGTCGTCCTCGCAATATTTCCGAGGAATAACGTTTGTAACGAGTTCGGCGATAAGAATGGCAGGGGGAGATGCTGTCCAATCTCGCCGATACAGAGTGCGCGTGCTAGTTGTGTTTGAGACTACGGCGAACATCACACATGCCTGTCATGCCTAACAAGCCTACCGCGCCCACGGAGTATTAGTGTGTAAGATAATTCTGGGCGCTCTCTGCCGGAGCATGTGTGCGAGTAGGATACACCCATGCCTACCTCACCCTTCCCAAAACGGGCAATTATGTGCAAGAATCGGCCCAAAGTGGTCATGGGCATGGGCGGTTCATCTGGTCCTCTCCACCTCGACAGCACCGTTGACTCGCGCGGTCGCTTCCCCCCCTTGAGGGTCTCTCCGCGAGAAGACAACCCTTTTGGTCTGTCCTCCGGTGTTGTGTTGGTAATATCGGGCACCATGAGGAAGAAAATGAGGCCGTCGACGTGGGGGGGGACGGCAGCCTCGCATTCCAAAGACGCGGAGACGCAGGGCCGCAGACGCCGAGGAACGAACGGCGGGAGGGACGCTGTGAGGAGTCGCTGGGAGGGGCGGGGTTGGCTTTTCCGATACCTCCCGTACGAGCTGTCTGATGTGTGTGTGTGTGTCTCTCTCTCTCATCAACGTCGCCGACGTAGCCGACGTGTCTGGCTGTTGACCGATCAATGAGGGGGGGAGGGGACGGTAGGCCAGGAGGCTATCGAGACATGCAAAAACTATTCCGGGCGCATGAGCCTGTCTGGCTGTCTAGCTGCTTCGCCTCAGCTGGCGGTTTTCGTTCCCGTGTTCCGCATGCAGCAGCAGCAGCAGGAGGAGGAGGAGCAACAGCTGAGCTACCAAGTCGAACGGCGAGGCCCGGCCCCGGAAAGCAACGCATTGCGCGCCTTGTTGCTCGCCAGCCACGGCAGCGGTCGTAGTCCATACATGATGGGGGAAAGGGGGGGGGGGGGGGTGCAGGTGTCAGTCGGTGTTCAGTGTTCAGTGTCAGTCGCTCACCCCGTTTGTTCACTCAGAGTCACCGTTCCGGGCTCAACCCAACTCGTTCTAACTAACTCCAACTGCCCCCCCCTTCCCTAAGCCCAGCAAGCAACATGGCCAGGACCCCCCCCCCGCATCTTCCCGTGTCACACTCCCCTGCCCTCCAGCACTGCTCGCACACCCCTCTGTGGCCCCGGCGACGTCCTCACGATACGGAGGGGGGAGGGGGGGACTGCCGTCGACGGAGCTTGGGCCACGGTACCGTTTCCGGCCCCGGACGGCCAAGGGGCACCGTACAAGACGAGAAGATGGGGACGATATGGAGACGATATGGATAGATGCAATAACGAGAACAACTCCCACACACACATACACACACACACACCCACACCGTCACCGCAACGGCCCGCAGTATCCTGTAAACCGGCTCCATCCTCCGCAAAAAGGCAGACGTCTAAAACACGATCGTGCTCCGTACGGACGCTCTCGATAACGTCCCGTTTCCTTCGCCTTGGCGGTCTTATCTCACACGGATTCATTTGGTACGGTTTCCTTCTTTTTTTTTTTTTTTTTTTTTTTTCTTTTTAGTCCCTCAGACAAGAGCAGCAAGACCGTCAGTGCCGCACTCGTCTGATGTCATATCCCATCATCACGTTTCAGCACTCTCGATGGATGCTTCCCCAATGGCCCAGACCGGTTCGACGGCAGAGAGAGACGGCAGTCGTTCGCGAGAGTTCCCAACACCCGGGCTCCCTCCACCACACCCACCCCCCTTCGGAGCTGTCTCGGAGCGCGGCACGGCATCCAACGGAGGGCTCGACGCCTGCGCCCCTCGATGGTCTAGACGGTGTTGAGCGGGGAGAAGGGAAGGGGGTGGGGCGTGGGGCGTCCCAGTCCTACGAGATTTGAAGAACGACATGTCGTCATTTCGACTGTGGAATTTTTCCTCTCATTTGCGCTTCTTTTCCGCTCTCATCGCCTGTTGAGATTACAAGTGGGTAGTGCACCATTGTGTTTTGAAGGCGACGTTGAAAACCCCAGGACCCGGAGGCAAGGGGGGACGACACAACAAGCTCAAGGGGTTCGGCCAAGGAAGCGGGACGGAGGGGCCCAGGCAGACGAAAGGGGAGATTTTGAGGGAAAAAAAATATCGGTGTTGGTGGCGGATTTGGCAATTCGTGGGGAGGTGGAACACACCGGCGCCCCGGGGCAGGCGTCGTTTTCCTCTCCCTTGGCCGATGGATGATGCTATTCGGAACTACGCCGGATACCCCACTTGCCGCCATCAATCGTAGATTGGGCGTCCACCCACTTGGCTACACGCAGCCCGTATCCAGGGTAGATTGCCAGTGCCCGTTCCCACACGTCGAGCAGATCCCCCCTTCGGTTCGCGGTATATCGCTCATGCGTGGGGCCTTACACCCCGTCGCACGAGTCACGGCCGGCCGGGTTCGCGGCGCCGCGATGCACATCACTAACGGCAGCCGTCCCGGGAGGGAACGGATTGTAGGTAGGTATCATGGCAGCAAGGCCAGGAGGATGTGTGACCCTCCCTCTCTCTCTCTCTCTCTCTCTCTCTCTCTGTGTGTGTGTGTGTGTGTGTCTCTCTCTCTCTCTCTGTCTCTCTCACACCCCCGGTCAACGGCTACGTCTCCCGCGTGTCCGGCGCATCGTGATGTGCAAAACAATATGTCATATCCGGCGCCTCGACTCATGGAATTGTGGGCCAAGCCACCCGGATCCGTGGGTTTACCAAGGCTTTTTTTTTTTTTCTTATCGAGATCTGCTCTGCATTTCGGAGTCTGTACCCTTGCCTCCGACGAACTTCTCGCATAATGCACGCCATGCCTCGTCCTCCTCCCCAACCCCCAAAGGCTTGTCCCTGATTTCCAGATTTCCACGCTGGGACGGAGGCTCCGTCGAGTAAAAAACCAAGGCTGGCCGCGACAAGTGACAGCGGATGCGACGACGTGTTGTAACCAAACACAAGAGTTGACGCGGCCTCCAACGGGTTCTAGGCGCGGCCGGCGGAGACTTGTTCACGCAGAATGATGTCAGATTCACAGATCGGCCCCGGGTGTGTGTGTGTGTGTGTGTGTGTGGCCCTCCCTCACCTTGCTCTTTTTTTTTTTTTTTCCTTCCTTTTCCTGCTCTCTTGCTTTCCGCTTCCACGTCAACCTCTTCTGGCAAGTTGCGATGATTACCGGCCGTGGTTTCGTCTTGCTGCCCCTGCCGCTCCCCCCACCGCACCCAGGCGATGCGGAAAATAACAGCCTTGGTTATGTGGGTGGCTCCTTGATAAGAATGTGGTTCTGCCGTCCGTCCACCTGTCACTACTCCGTACGTAGTATGGATATTCTGCCCAGTGTTTCGAAGACGGAACCCAGGGGGGGGGGAGGGGGGTTCGTGGACGATGTGGGTAGGGTTTCCGAGTGTTGGTGCCTGCCCCCAACCGTAAAACGAAACGCTGCCGAAAGAAGCTCGAGAGCCAGACGGTCCAGACCCTTCCCCCCCAGTCTTGGTCTGATCTCCGCTTGTTGGAAGCTTCCGAGGGCTGGAACGGGGACGGTGGCTGGGTTGCCGAGTACGGCAACCGATCCGTGGTGCGAGAAGACGGACGGTTCCAGGTGGTGTCTCCCTCTTTCCAAGGTCCCCGAGAGAGAGACCGACCGGTTGACGTACAAGGTGGCCGTGGAGAGTTCGACGGCGACGACGTGCCGGTGCGCCGGGTCTGGCTAGAGGGGGAAAGCCAAGACTCACGGGTCGCGTTGCGAATAGCTTCCCGTCTTGCCCGTGGACGCCCGCGGACGATCGCGCGTGTCCCAAGGCCGCGCGCCGTGCTGCGCCGGTCGGGGTCCGAACCGTCTCAAGCCGTCCGGTCGAGGCATCGTCCCTCGGGGACGAAACTCAACCCAATCGGTTGGGATCTTGACATTGTCCTATTGTCCAAGGGACGCCCCCTTCCCTCCTCCTCCTCCTCCTCCTCCTCCCATTTCCTGCCTACGCACCCGCATGGGATAGTCTTGCGAAGTGATCCTCACCGCACCCAAACGTCAAACAAACCTTGATTGTCGTGGTGCGGCCCAACAAGACCACACTCGAATCCCGACCGCCCTTTGTCTGCCTCGCACACTCCTGTTGCATCCTTTTACTCATTTGTGTGTGTGTGTGTGTGTGTGTGTGGCCCGGCACGTCTTAGACATGGTTCAGCGATGCGACGTGCGCTCGCTGTCATGGGCACAACAGGATGCCGCTATCCCCAAGTGTTTTTGAACCACCCGCAAGGCCCAATGTACCTCGCCCATCCCTGTCTCGTTGCGTCGCGCATCGACCTGTCAACCAACCTGTTTCGACAGTCGATCCAAGACAGGAACCACCAAATAGACTCTCGGGCAGCAGGAGGGATAGCGGTTCGCTCCAAGACACACCACACGCTACTGCGTAAGGGGAAGGGGGGGGAGGGCCGCTAAACAGGACAGACAGGCACGGCATTTCGTCACTAGGGGTCCAATCTGGCGTCATAGGGGATCACGTAGCCCGGCTAGACGCGCAGACGACATCAATGGCGCTCGCTGGCTGCCGCAGGGCCGCGGCGTCTTCGCTGCCCTACAGGCTACCGTTCCGAGACATGTCGTGCCTTGGTCTGACTGAGGACGTCCGCAGCTGCGACTGCCCACCGTTGATTGCGCGCGCCCAGGCCCGCAGAGAATAAGCATGTCTTGGCTCTCTGGGCCGTCGTCAGGGAGGGGGGGGGGGGAGTCCTGTACCTTTGCTTGGGATATACAGTAGCTTTTTAGGGGTGGGAGTGTGCATATCGTCGAGACAGGTGCCGTCTCTCGCTAGTCGCTACGTAGTTCATTCGCACACTAGACTAGGCAAGGAAGGAAAAAAAAAACAGAAACAGAAACAGAAACAGGTCCCCTATCGTCGCTCCGTGGCAGGGTCTCACGGAGCGAAAAGGAGAGAAGGGGGGTGGGACCCTTGATGCTTTTCTTCCCAGACATCTCGAGGATCGTAGGTTGCAGCAGGACTGACGGCCTCTCGCCCCAAGACCGAAGATCTCAAGCCGAATTTGCGTATGTCGTCTCCCCGTAGGGCGCTGCAAATCCTTTCGGAAACGAGAAAAAGCTTGGCTCAAGAGCCCTTTTTCTTCCCCTTAGATCAGGCCAGACAGACCCGATGGACCGTAGAAGGGGGGGGGGGTTGTTGACGGGCCACACTGGGTGAGGTGACTCTGCAGTGTAGGTATGTGTACCAAGCAGATCCAGGCGCAGAACCTGACCTCATTGTGCATGAGACCCGATCCCAACCGTTTCGCTTGTCCGTTTCCTGCCGCTCCCCCCTCCTGACCAGGTTTCTTGTCCATTGTGCAGCACATATGCACGCGCGCGCGCGCGCGGGGGCACACACACACGCCCCTCCCCAGATCTTGATTTCCGCGAACTGACGAAACGTAGGGCTCTAGGCAATAATGCAGAAGGATCAGGCGGCTGGTGTGTGTGTGTGTGTGTGTGTGTGTGTGTGGCTGGTCGCGAGGTCGGGGGAACGGAGGCGTGTCGTGGGTTATTGCATACGCCGCCCATGTAGTAGATGGGATTGCACGAGCGCGCCCCGGGTCTGCAAATGCTCGCGAATGCCTTCTAGGGGTACACCACCCGGTTCTAGACCCAGGTCCACGACAAGGGGGGGGGGGGGAAGGCTGAGGAGTGCGATGACAGCCGGCACGGAGGGCAGAATGATGGACCCTAGAACCTCGAACCAGAGCCAAATCCGATCCGGTGGTGCAACTCTTCACTTTCTCTCCCCCCTCCGCCCCCGGCTCCCCTTCGGTGTAGGGGACCTCCTCTGGATGACCTGACTGCGGTATGGCTACGGGGGAAACTCCAAGGATCGCGGGCTGCCGGGCTTCGCCTCGCCGACCCCCTCCCCGGCCTCCGGACGATCCTACTGGATGAGAAACACATTGAGACTTATTGTCTCCGGGATGGTGGGCAATGGAGCGGCGCCCTTGAAGTACCGCCAGCGACAATCCCTCTCCCCCCCCCTTCGAGACTCACTCATCATCGCTCATGTTTTTGTATGTACGGATCGCGCCCTCTCCTCACGCCCTTTGCAGGGCTTCCTCGCCTTGGCGAAAGGCGCAGCCGGCGAAGCATGGTTCGAGTGTGAATAGGCAGAAGGCCGGGCGGACGGGGCAGCTTGTCCTCCTCCTGCGGCTGTTTACAAGTTCCAGCTCTCGGCACGAGACAGAGGCAGCAGACGATTAGGCGCGACCAGGGCAACGAAGACCGATGGACGGGACAAAGGTCTAGGCCTGTCCATCGACCACCCGGGGGGAGGAGAGGGGAGGGGTTCAGAACCCAGGGGCACAGAAGGTCTAGACCGGTCGACGCGCCCAAGGGACAGACAGCTGCGTCGCATTAAGGTTGTTCTAGGTAGTTTATTTACATTGTCCGTTCCTGGGGCGGGGGGAGGGGGGTGCGGGAGATCAATGCGACTTTCTTTTATTTTTATTTTTTATTAAACCCTTGATCGACTGACAGATACACCAGTGTCCGGATCGCAGACACGCACAAACATTGCATACCGGCAGATGCACGCGCATCACATGGTTGAGCATCGTATCCGTGTGCACATTTCGAGTAGATTTCATCGACTCTTTTATGTAGCCAGGGCTCTTGGTCTGCTCCCCGTCCCCTCCCCTCCCTCCCCTTCGACTCGCCAAGAATGCGTGCCGCTCCTGGCATGCGCTGTTCCTGACACGGGAGGCGGAGGAGGAGGGAGGGAGGCCCTGGACACGGTTGGGCGTGAACGTGACGATTGGCCAGACCCAAGAAGACCCTAGGCCAACACAGCCAACGACACCTCGGCAGACGTCGTTGTGGAAATTGCTTCAGTCACGATGTGGGATATATTGGCGTTAGTTACTGCTCCGTAAGCACCGGCGTCGTTTTGTTGTGTGGCAGCTTCTCTCCCTCCCCTCCTTGGCCCGGAGCCCGCGGCTGCAATCGGCGAGTCAAACGGCACGAACAGGCCGGACACTTTTGATCCAACCGCATCTCATCTCCGGCCGCCCATCGAAAGGGGGAGGGGGGCCTCCCTTATGGGTGAGGGCATCGACGGGAGATGGGACGAAGGTGAGTTGGAAAAATAAAGAAGAAAAAAGGTCCCAGCGTGCAGGCAAGGAGGAGGAGGGAGGGGTGTGTGTGTTCGAAAGGTGATCACACGTCTCTCATTCCAGGCAAAAAGGGAAAAAAAGAAAAAAAGCCAAACTGCACGTTTGGTCACAGACGCCTCTGGGCGGCGTCAGAAACGGCTGTGACCGCCCGCGCGTGAGGATGGGGGAGCGGGAGAACTGCCTCTCTCTCTCTCTCTCTCTCTCTCTCTCTCTCTCTCTCTCTCTCTCTCTCTCTCTCTCTCTCAAGTTGTCTGTCTGTCTGTGTGTCTGTCTGTCAACCTTCCTGACAGACGGGTCGGGGAGAGGGAGGGGGGGTTGCCCATCTCGACGACTCGAAGGAGAGAGAGATCTAGTTTAGGCAAAAGATAACCGCCACGTCTCGGACGCACTTCCCGCGCACTTCTCGTGATACCCTCAAGCCCCCTGGTGTTTCTCGCACATCACCAAACAGTCAATCACACCAGACTCACACGCCTCTCCTCCGCCCCCGTCCTCCTCTCATCTTCTCTTCTGCCCTTGCGCAGCGAGAAGCATCACGAAGGAAAGAAACCCTATCCACGTCAAAAAACAAAAGAACACACATGCCCCACGGGCTGCCGAGGGGTCTGGGCTCTCCTGGTTGTCTGTTCACCCCCGGCCGCCCTCCTCCAAGAAAACTATCAAACAACACCCCCCTTCCCTCAGAGGTCCAGACCGGTCTCGTCTTGTTTCCTTTGACCCTCCCCCCGTCTGAGGATCAGAAACGAGGCGCAGAAGCAGTAACAGCGAGCAGTAGTAAGCCACAGAAACGAAAGATGGCCCTCCCCGGGTGAAGGCTAGATGCCCAGATCTACCGTGAACAAGCATCGCGGCTGAGCCCGCGCCAAGTCCCCGATCATGAAACCCCCCGAGCCCCCTTCGTGACACATACACATCACATGTTCCTACCCATCCCGAGGGAAAATCGAAGAGTGAAAAATGAATGGGTGGAAGGGGGGGGGGGGATGTCGGAGGCGGGGGAGAAGCAAAAGACTGAACCCGCACCACGGGATGACAAAAAGACGCCGTGAAAACTGCCGCGGATGCGCGCGGAGACCGGTTAGTCAGATTACCCATTCATTCGTTTCTCTTTCCGTCAACCCACACACACACACACACATACACGCCCTTTTCATCTTTTTCACTGCCGTGCCGACGGTGCCGACGGTGCTTCGGAGGGCTTTCCCACCCCCTCATGCCCCTTTTCCGGGTTGCCGTGCGAAGAGAAGAGGAGAGCGAGACAGGACGAGACGAGATAAGACAGGGCAAGACACACGGCGGACGGCGGGACACCTCGGCCTCGGCCTCTTGGCGTAGAAAAAGAAGTCTCGTTTTTCCGAAACAAAGACACACGTGGGAATCCCGGCGGCGTTTTGGCAGACGAAGGAGGGGGGGAGGGGGGGGGGGATATATCGTCAAATTGGGATGACTTTCGGCGAGGAAAGCAACACTAAGCACACGCGCACACACATAACACGGCTTCGGGACACTCTCCGCCCAGAGTGGGAAGGAGAAGGGAAAAATATATTTTCAAAAACGTCCGTT
Organism: Colletotrichum eleusines; assembly: GCA_016807845.1. NCBI lineage: Eukaryota > Fungi > Ascomycota > Sordariomycetes > Glomerellales > Glomerellaceae > Colletotrichum > Colletotrichum eleusines. The sequence goes on along the minus strand of JADEZO010000010.1, from coordinate 1,834,728 downwards.
GCATCCCGTCAAACCCCGACAAAGATACAAATAGAAACAAAGACAAAGCAAAAACCACAACGCCGATACATCCCCAATGGTCCGTGTCATCAACCAGTTTTCGCTCCCAGGAGAAGGGTGATGCTCCCGCGAGACACCTGGCGTTATCCAACGCCTCTTCCCGTCCATCCATGCCTCTTGTCCTCTCCTCTGCCCCCGCCCCCCCCCCCCCCGCGGCAGCGTTCGGGGTTGCAGGTCCAGACCGCCGTGGAACACTGTCCCTTTCGCCAAGCCGCGCATCATTAGTCAGGCAGCCCACTGTCTGTATTGTCCGCCTTTCCCTCGGTCCCTCACCGAGCTTACTGATACAGCCTCCGAGCTGAAAAGCTTGGCCTGCGTGGCCGGTGGTTCTTGGCCTTATGCCAGCGCCAAGTCCGATTTGTCACGTTTCAACCACTTCCACCATGGTTGTGGTTACCGCTGCTGTTGCCGCTGCTATAACCACCACTCTTTGACGACGGGCAGGGTCCGTCCTACTCGGCTCACCCCTCCATCTTGACATCGGTCCCCTTGTTGAGGTTCTTGAGGAGGTAACTGCGCTTGAAGTACTCGTTGGGGTGGACGATGGTCTCGAGCTGTGCCGACGTGAAAACGCCCTCGTCCTTTGCCTTTTTGAGTTCCTGCTTGTGGAGGTGCTCGAACACGCTGGAGAAATGTCAGTCCGTCTGAATACAATCTCCCCCCACCAGTGACGGCCGGCCGGCCGGCCGTCCTGGACAAAACGGAGCCTGGGTACATACCGATTACACGCCATGTGGAACTTTTGGTTATCCTTGTCCTCCTTGACCCCGTGCAGCGTGGCTCGGTCGCTCACACCCATGCTCTGGACCAGGGTCGTTAGGTTCTCGAGGTTGAAGTGGCGGTAGGGGCAGCCGTGGGCCTCGCCGGGTCCGGGCGGGTGCTCCGTCAGGATCTTCTGGCAGCTGAAGGGGCTGTAGCCGCCGCCGCGCCGGTTCGAGTCGCCTCCGACGTCGCCGTAGGTGTGCCGCACGTTGTAGCGGTACTCCTTGTTGAAGGTGTCGTCGGTGATGTTGCGGAACGCCTGCCTCCAGAAGACGAGGCACTCCTCGAGGTTCAAGCCGATGCCCTTGAGGAAGAGGGTGTACTGCAGGCGGCCAAAGTGCTTCAGGTGGGCGTCGCGGCGCAGCGACCGGTGGAGGTGCGACATGCAGGCGGGGAAGTGCTGGGCGAGGTTGTCGATGTTGCGGGCCGTGATCTCGGCGCCCGGCGGCGCGGCCGTGTTGGAGCTGTAGGAGCTGTCGGGGGTGATGAAGTTCTTGGAGAGGTGGTCGAGGATCGGGGTGAGGCGGTCGTCCTCGTCGAGCCGGGGAAGGGCGCGCGCCGTGAGCTGGAGGCCGGGTCTGTCAGTGGTTGTTGCATTGCTGCTCGGCGGCGACGAACGCCGGGGGGTTCGGTCCTACCTCAAGCTGCCTCTCGAGGCGCGAGACGAACTCGCCAATGACCATGCTGGCCTGTTCTCTCCCTGGGACAAAAGCCTTGCCCGCCTTCAAAAACACCTTGCGCTGCTCGACCAGTTCCGGGACGCGGTCCCAGTCGACCTTGAACCATGTGTCGTCCTCGGTCGAGGCTGTCTTGCCCCAGCCGCGCGACATGGCGGCCAGCTCGGGCGCATAGTTGCGCTTCTCGTCGTCCGTCACGGCCTCCCACCAGTCGAGGTCGAGGCTGCCGATGAAGGCGGATCGCTCGTTCTGGTCGTCGGTGTTGAGGCGCAGGCGGAAGAGCATCGTCTCGACGCGGGTGAAGCGGCGGCGGAGGTCCTCGGTCCGGGCGAAGGCCAGGCGCAGGATGAAGTGGCTGTAGTGGTCTTTCTGGCGCTGGGCAAAGAGCTTGGGCGAGTGGGAGCTGTTGGACTCCAGGGGGAGGTACTTGTCGAGGAGCGGCTTCATGTGGGTTGCGACCTCTTGCGGGGACTTGTTGCGGAACGCGCAGGCTTCCAGCTCGGCGAGAACTGGGCGGAACGCGTCAGTGACACGAGGGGGGGTGAGGCTGGCCTGGGCCTGGTGGACTTACTCCGCAGGCGGTCAATGGCCCATTGCTCAAACTGTTCGAGGGTGATGTCGGCGGTCGGCGCGTCGGCGTAGAAGTTGAGGCGATGGGGATATTCGGCCTCCTTGTAGGCGGGAGAGGCAAACTGTTTCTTGCGGTAGTCGACGACGTTACGCCGTTTGGGGTCGATGCGGTTGTAGTCGTGCCGCAACATGATGGGGGTTTGTCTATGTGTCTTAAGTGTCGTTGACAATGTGTGCGTGTGTGTGTTGGACGTAGATGCAAGTTGCATGTCTCTCTCTCTCTCTCTCTAGGTAGACACACGGGCGTTGGTTGGCATTGGCGGCGGGGAGACGCGTCTGGGTCGCGTCGTGGGGGAACTTTTTCAATTAACGGGGGCTGGCCAATAGCAGCGACCGGTGTGTTGAAGGAATGGGTCACAGTACTTTCGTCAAGGAGAACAAATGATTAACACTGTGATTACCTCAGCAGTCAAGCAGTATCCTGCTTACCTCATCCACTATTTTGGCAATATCACTTACTCACTGTCTAGGTATCCATGCCACTCACGATCGTCTTGTCACGAACTCGCCATCACATTTCCTCTCGTTCCGGGACCATTCAATGCTGCTGTTCTGTTCGTACCAAGTGTGGAACCTTCGTCGGTCAAAACGAGTCCCGTGGCTTGACTGCACTGTTCTTGAGTATGCGCGGGGGTTCCTAAAGGTGGTATCGACCATGTCGAGATGCCGACATACACTACATACATCATCGTTACCACCACCATCAACAACAAACCCACGCATATCGAATGAGAACATGGCTTCCCGCTTCGCAGCATGTCATTGGGCTGCCTCTCGTACTCGCAGAACTCCTGCACGGCATGACGTTTCCAGTCGCGCATACCTTCGCATATCGGCTACCCCAACCCTGCCCAACCACATCGAGGCCGGCGTCTCCCCCGCGTGACCTGCCGCCGATTCCTAAATTCGGGACCCACCAACCACCAACCACACACCACGCATCCAGACGCACCACCTACACCCGTCGCCTGTCAGCCTCAGTCATATCCGCATGGCCGCCTCCCGCCATCCATGTTCCTTCTTCAAGTTCAATCTTCCCAGAGTTACAGTCTTCGACTTCTCTTGCATCTCTCCTCAAACTCAAATGTCGCGCTTGTCCCCTTCTCTTACCCGTTAGTTTGGCGTGAGACCCGTTCCGGCCAATGTCCGTGATCCGCCAAGATGGCCTCCTTGTCATCCCTCGGCCTCAACCTACGCCTCGCCGATATCGACGAGAACCTCAAGTCCCACCCGGCCGCCCTCTCGTGGCCCAACTCGAGCTTTTGCCCAAGTGCCGCACCCACCAGCCACGACTTCCTCGACGATGCACCCTGCTTTGCCTACACCGAAGTGTTCGAGAAGTACGCTAACCGTTCGTTGATTCGGTCGTACTGGATCGCTCCGTAGCAACTTGGCTAATACTCTCTCCAACCACAGCGGCGATGTTTTCCAAGCCGTGTCACCGGGCGCGGGTGTCTTCCTGCCCCTTGACTCATCCCCTGGTCCTCTACCGGCATTCTCCGTTTCCAAATGTCGCTCTTCCAAGACGATCGGGGTCGAGATTCGGAGCTTGACTCTCTTACAGACGCTCGCCATCGCCATGCCCTCGCCTTTTGACTTTCCCTCGATTCTCTCCAACTACGCCAAGCTCAAGTCTCACCTACAGCACCTCGAGACCATCTCGCCGTCACACTCCGCCACGGTCGAGCTGCGGCTGCTCGTCCGTGATCTCCTCCTCGACAGGGCCCTGTACATAGGCATCGGCACCGAGACGTACCGGTCCAACGGCCACCTGTCTCTTGGCCAGCTGCACGACATGCACCAACGGAGTGTCGATGCTGGCCTCGACGACCTGGACGCCTGTTTCTCCCTCGGTCTTCTCCCCGACGTCATGGACGACGCCTATCTCGAAGCCCTGGCTTCCAAGTTTACAGAGCTCGCTCTCGCCGGGGACATGACTGCCCTGTACGACCTCTGCGAGCCCGTCGTCCGCTCCGGCGAGGTCGAGTGGGAGATGAACACCGACCTGCTTCTCGAACTCCTCGACCGGGGTCAGTTAGACATCTACCGTTACGCTCTCGACCTTGCTTCGCGAACGAGGGACATGTCTCCGGGCCAGACAGCGTCGTTCCTCCGCGACGTCACGCATGATCCGCTCCACGTCGCCATCCGCCTTGGCCACGTCCAGCAGGTGGACAGCCTTCTCCAACAGGGCATGTCGTTCCTCGGAGTCCACCATAGCGACTTGACGGAAGGCAGCGCAGAGCACGTTGTCCTCACGCCTCTTTCTGCCGCGGTCTATTGGCGGCAACCCCGTATTGTCCGGGCGATCCTCTCCAAAAACAGCTTTGCCGACGGGATGAAGGAAGCGGTCGCCATGGCCATCTCGGACGGAGACAACGAGGTCATGCAAATCCTGTTTTCTTTCGGAGTCATGGACGTGTCTGGAACTCCAGTGCCAGTCAACCCGTTCGAGTCCTTTGCGGAACTGAGCCTCCTGAATCAGGTCGAAGGTGGAGAAGGAGAAGCACTTTTGGAAACCCCGGGTGCGGAGATTGCCGTTCACTTCCAAGACCATCAGCATCCACTCAACAGCGGGAGGGCAGGCCCGTCGGCTGGCCCCCAAGGGGCAAATCGTTGGGAACGAGACCGGGCAGCCGAGATGTGCAAGGAGCCGATTCGGCGCAAACCTCGGCGGCATCGTCGTCGGGCCCTGGGTCAGGCTCTGGTGTTGCACATGCGTGCGTTATGTTTGCAGCTTCGCGGCGTCTGCGCCTGCTCGGACCACATCGAGGTGCGAGATGTGTCTAGCAAGTACGCCTTCGCTGACAGTGTTTGGGGCCGTGGCCTGAAGGCATTCCGCGGTTTGATGCAAGACAGCCCCCCTTCGACCCTGCTGGAGGTTGTCGACTCCCTCGTCGTGGCCAACGCCATCTACCTAGCCCTCTTTACCCACGACGAGACAATATCCTCGCAGTAAGTCCACATCGGTCCCCGAGCAGATAAGGATGGCACAAGGAAAAACAAACTTTTGGCCCGGCCTCGTCCACGAGTCTGACTTTGACGTAGGTTCGTCAACGATCTCTACCGCTGGCGTTCGGTCCTGCCAGCCTCGTCGCAGTACCTCTTTGACGATGTAGCACTTCGGATGTGGGCGTATACACCATCGGGCGCCGCGTCTTCGGAGTCGGACCCTGAAGGCGTCTCTCACATCCAAGACTTGGTCCAGGGCCTGACAAGACTTGAGAAGTGCAAGGAAACCGCGTCGTCGAGGACCCGCGGCCTTGGGAGTAGCCTTGCGGCCTGCCAGAGAGCCTTTGAGGACCAAGACACTACTAACCCAGGGTCCAGCCAGGGCCAGGCGATCCCCGGCCGCTCACAATCGTGCCAAAGCTCGTATGGAGGTCGGTCGACCCAGCGGGACGATCTCGTATGGGGCGAGTTTCTGCACATGGATCAATTCGAGGACACGGCTCCAGGACAGACGGGGCCATCGCTGGCGGAGGCATCGCTGGTGGAGGCGGGGGGCTGGGACGACGTGATTCCCGCGACGATGCTGCTGCTAATGTCGGTGGCCTTCTCGGTCGTGCTGGCGCTGATTCTGCGTATGCGCAAAGCCTATTGAGATGTCGAAACAGTCCACAGCTGACGCTCGGCCAGATCTACACTGGGCGCCGGGTACACCCGCGCTTGACGCCTTTACGTCGACGCCGGCGGGATACGACCGGTGCTGCGCCGTCCTCGCGGCATATCTCGCGATGCACGGCGTCTCGGTCAGTCCTACTCACGACGAGGGCAAGATGGCGGTGCCGCCGTTCAGCCCACAGTCGCTCGCGTACGGGTCGGACGCATGCATCACCCCGTCCAGCAGCTTCTCGTCCCTCAACACGCTGGGCGTGCGTCGCAACGGATCGTCCTCCAGTATCAGGTAAGCCCATGACCTGAAGCCTCGCACGCACGCATGCACAAGACGTGCGTCCCCCTTCACCTGCCGGAGGGCATTGGCTCAACTCTCGCCTGCAGCAGCACAGAAAACACCGTGGCAGCGTTGGCGTCCTCAGGTGTGGTCCCGCGCGACCAGCAGCAGCAGCAGCAGCACCGACAACAGCACCGACAGCAACAGCGGGGAGAGAGGCTAGGGTGTCTCACAGCGGGATGCGGCAAGACGTTCTCGAGCGTCAGCAACCGCAACAAGCACCTCCGCGAGGGGTGCGCGTTCACGAGGGAGAGGCGGCAAGGGCACCAGTGCAGAAACAGGCCCTGCGCAAAGGTGCTGACGACCAAGTGGTACCGCGACACTCACGAGAGGGAGCGGTGCCGTTTCAGGCGGGGCGGATATTAGGGGAGTGGACGGATGTGGATGGCGGAACCGTGGCGCGGCCGCAGGCATTGCACGTGCGCCGTGGATGGCCTGGCTGGCGCCCCCGGCATGTACAGGTATATCTCACGGACCACATACATAGTACGTTGTGCTAAATATGCAGGTGTAGTACTGCATATATCACCCAGAGAGTGGTTGGGTGGTCTTTGGTAGGATTGACGAGACGAAGAAAATAGAGGCAGCAGCACGAAAAAAAAAAAAAAAAGGAAGAGAAAAAAAAAAGGAGTAAAAGAGATGGAAACAGGGGGAGGGGGGAGGGATGTGACACACACCGGATGTTGCGCATTTCTCCCCTGTTGGTGCTGGTGCCGAGCGCCCACGTACCGGGTGGGCGGTACCGCACCAAGGCTGCATGCAAGTGACTGCATACCTTGCATTTAGGTAAGCACGCAAGGTAGGTAGGTAGGTAGGTAGGTAGGTTAATCGTAGCCTGTCGGTATCTTGAATGTCTTAGGTAAGCAAGCCACATTGTTCAGAGATCAGCACGTACCTCACCTGTAGAGTACGACTGGGTGTACGCACATGGCCACCACCGATACAGGTAAGTCTGGTGGTTAGGGTATCTGCTTGTCGCTACCAAAGCATCAATTGAATCATTTGATGAATCCCTTCACAGAATTATTCTACGGGGGTTGTGTCGATTCAGTTCGATGTTGAGGGTGAGACTTCGCCACGGGGTGTTGTTGGTGGCGCAGCCATGACATAAAGGGGGGGGGGGTTTAGCTACACAGCACCTTTCGCAACCCCACGAGACCCCCAAAAAGAAGATAGGTAAGAAGAGAAGAGAAGCAGACGAGAAAGAAAAACTAGAAAGAAGAAGTGGGTCCGTGCCGATTACCCATCTCAGATCTTATCTCGGAAAAAAAAAAACGTTGGAAAGGCGGGCGAGTAGGGCGGTGCTTGGCGCCGCGCTACGCATGGCTCGCCGACGCCAACAGGAGTGGCTTCTCTCTCTCCATGGAAGCACGGCATAGAGCCTCCCGCCCATGGCAACGGAGGTTTTGCGACATAGGGGGGAGGCCAAAGCTACGGAGAGAGAGAGAGAGAGAGAGAGAGAGAGAGAGAGAGAGAGAGAGAGAGAGAGAGAGAAACAAAAAAGGCACACAGAGTATACATGGCATGTCGATGGCGAGCCTTTCCCGCGAGTTCCTACGGACGATGAAAGGTAGTTATCAGCACGTAGTCCCCTTCCTCTGCCCCCGAACCCCCCTCCTATCTACCTGTTGGTTCCCTTCCACCATGCCCATGCCCATCCCGGAAGGGCGGGTTCGACAGTCCAGAGTCCAGGGCTGTCTCTCTGGGCGACGACGACGACGATGATACGCCCCCTCGCCGCCGCCGCGATCCTCATGCTTGGCGGCCTCCTCCACCTTCCGACGTGCGAGGCCGCCGGGGACGGCTTCAGCCGCCCACCGGCCGCCGGCCCAAAGGGGGACTACCGAGACAACCCAGTCTACGCCCTCGGCGACATCATCGACCTGCAGTGGGAGACGACCCTTGAGTCGGCGGACCTGGTGCTGTGGCAGGAGCAGCCGGGAGGAGACGACGCATCTTCGGCCAGCACGACGCTTGCTGGTAAGTTTTTTCGTGCGCCTCGAAAAGCTGTGTTTTTTTTTTTTTTTTTTTTCTCTTTTGCATGGCTCGGGTATGAGGAAAGGGGGAGAGTTTGGCTGACGGTCGTCTATCGGAAAACAGCCGGCACCAAGGCCAAGAGCCTGATGTGGACCGTGGGCTACGCAGGGTTCCCGTCGTCCTACGGCCAGGACCTGAGCCCGGTGTACTACCTCGAGCTATCCGAGGCCGGGCAGACGACGGGGGGCGTGGGGTCGCATTACTTCAACATCACGGGCACGAGGTCGGCGACGACGACGACGACGACTCGTCCGAGTAGGGCATCACCAGCGGCGGCGACGGTGATGACGACGGAGGGCACGACGACAATAACAACGACGATCACGACAAGCTCAAGGGCTTCAGCAACAGCAACCGCTCAGGGCACGACGACGACGACGACGACGACGACCACCACCACCACCACTACCACCCTCGCCCCGGTTTCCGACCACGAAGACGGAGACAAGACGGTCTCCCCGTCCCCGACGCCGACCGCGGAACCGAACGTAGAGGCGCGGCCCTCCTCCTCCTCCTCCTCTTCTTCTTCGCCCTCCCGCGACGGCGACGGCGCCGCCGCCGCTACCGCCGATGGCAGACTTCCCAAGGGCGCGGTGGCGGGCATCGCCGTGGGCGCGACGCTCGGCGGTCTGGCGCTGCTCGGCGGGGCGGCGTGGGCGGCGCGCAGGCGGGCGCGGAGGGCGGGGGGCTGGGGGATCGCGCACACGCAGGACGACATCGTCGGCTACGCGGAGCGGCAGCTGCGGGAGAACGGGGCGGTGGGGTGGCGGTCGCCGCCGCTGGGGCTGCGGCTCAAGGGGTGGCTGCCGGCGGCGGAGGGGAGCCGGGAGGCGCTGGCGTTCGAGCTGGGTCCGGAGGCGGCGGCGGCGGCGGCGGCGGCGGCGGGCTGGAGGACGCGGCCGGTGTCGTGGGGGTCGTCGGGGTGGGGGTCGCTGTCGTCGCGTCGGTGGGTTTGAAAAGGGGCGGGGGTCGCCGGTAGGGCCGTTTTAATTTTTTTTATATCATGGGCTGTCTTGCGTGGTAGACAGGGTGCATTTACTGGGGTATGAGACCCCAGAGACGTGAGACAGTGACAAAAAAAAAAGAAAGGAAAAAAAGAAAAAGAAACAAAATATACCCTTCCGTTCGCGAACGAGACTGGGACTCCTCGATGCCCAAAACCGTGGGCCGCGAGTCGAGTGGCGGACTGCATGCGGTATGCAGTCATGAGCATCCCCCTCCCGGATACCTGCTATCCGTAGTCCAAATCCAACGTGATAAGGGGTGCTGACTCGCGAACGGTCGCGGTTGATGGATGGGGTTCACGAGACAGTGTTGCCTCTTTACCACGACCGACCATGCCGTATGGAGAGAGATTCCTCCTCCTTTGTCAATCAGACGAGATAGGACACCCCTCCCTACCCTTATTCCCTTAGTCGCATTTTCTCTTCCTTCTTCTTCTTCTTCTTCTTCTTCTTCTTCTTCTTCTTCTTCTTCTTCTTCTTCTTCTTCTGCTTTTTATTTGATTTTTTCATTTTAAGTTTGTTTCCCTCTTTTCATTTCCTTCAGACGCTGCCTTTCCCCACGTGGGCTGGTGGATGATTTTGAGGGCAGACAGACGACGCCCGCGAGTCGCGGACAGGGAGGGGGGGTGGGGATGGATGGCTCTGAAGTCGCGAAAAACTCGCCCAGGTCTCTCGATCAGCGAACCGCTACTACTTGACCATCGAGGGGCGGCGGTGGGGGCAGAAGCAGAAGCAACACACTATTACCAAGCATATCGATCCCATCACGGGAAATTGGTCTTGGCCCCCCTCCCCTCCTCCATTGCGACCACCGCATGGCCGCTACCAACGATACCAGCAGGCCCCCCCCCCTCCCCCTGGCGCCTGGGCGGGGTGAGGGAAGAAGACTACCGGTACTACAGTAGGGGGGCCCAGATTACCTCGCTACTGGGGCGAAAATTCGTCAAGGATGTACTTGTAGGTGGTAGGTAGTGTACAGCCAGCCAGCCCCCGTCCCCCCCCCCCTTTCAAAGTTGATCTACACATCAACGGCCCCTCGCCACTTGGGAGTGCTGCTGTCTGTATGCTACGCTCTGGCACTGGCGCGGCGGAGGCGGACACGGAGACCGAAGGGTTGGGGGGGGTGGGTATAGAGAGTTGGAGAGGGAGCTGGAGAGATAGAGAGGGAGAGGGAGAGGGAGAGAAAACGCCAGTACCGTATCCATGGCTACGGACTTGTTCGCACGCGGCATTTCTGGAAATTCCACGCCCCCGGAGGAAAACGTGCATTGCATACGGCAGTGGAAGGAAGAGCCGATGCAATGAATGCATGCATGCGAACAGCACTCAATCACGCCCTCCGGAGCCGTATGACCCTGTTCTTCTTCTTCTTCTTCTTTTTTTTTTTTTTCCTTTTCTTTTCTAATTTATATCTCATCTCTCTTTATCCAACAAAAACTTGGGTTCCCGGCGTTGCAACCAGCTCCAACTGTCTTATCAGAGCTCATTCCATCGTGGTTCCAGCCCGTCCCACTGACTACATACAGGTACAGGTACTATGCACAGTAGGTACTACTATGTACAGGTAGAAACAGAGGAGAGGGGCGCCCTTTACCCAGCACAATGTGCCTCGCTTATTATACAAAGTATCTTGCATACAAAAAGTGGTGCACTAGTACCTTCTCACCCTGTCTAGATACCTACCTTACATAGGTACTTGGCGCAGGGTACCTTAGGTACTATATCTATATCATAGCGTGGTAGGGAACAAAAGGGACACACCCCGGGAGCGTCCCATGTACCCGGAACCGCCTAAAGCCCAAGCTCCCCCCCCACACACACATTACCCCCCCCTCGACGAGCCTCGCTTTTCGTCGCCGGATTCTCCATCTCGCCATCTCAACTTCCTCCTCCATCCTCGCTTGAGAATTCGACCGACAGCCTCACCTCTTCCACCCTCTCTCCCCTTCGGTCGACGGCGCGGGGAGAGCGCTCTTCTGCATCATGTCTGACGACGGACCTGAAGACGGAGATGACGCCACCTTGCGTGCGCACCAACACCAACGCCATCACCAATACCAACATTACCAACAGCCGTCCGATCCTCCCATCCTGCCCCCGAGCCCCCCTGCCGTGCTGCCACCCGCCGCCTCGCATCCCACAGACGATGTCCTTTTCCCCTTCCGCCTTTCCGACCTCCGCCTGCTGGCCGACCGCCCGGGTGACCTAGACGACGCCGCCGCCGCCGCCCTTCGGGAGTTGCACCGCGACGATCACCACGACGCCGAGACCGACGACGATGCCGATGCCGATATCGCCGCCCCCGACGCCGACGCCCGATCCGACCCCCAATCCGACCGCTCCTCGTTCGATGCCGCCGAGTCCGGCGTCGGCCTCGACCGCGTCGCCGCAAACGACGCCGCATCCCTCCTCTCAATTGACGATGTTGTACGACATTTCCTCCCCCCTCTCATCCTAGTGCCCTGCCCTAACGACCGGGGTCTCTCTCTCTCCCTCCCTGCCTTCTTTAGTCAATCGCAGGAGGCCAAGCACCCTCGCTGTGGTCGCTCGAGACAAGCGACTACGAAAATGGTTTCCAGCAAAGACACGGGCGGACATACCACCCGATAGGTGCGTCCATTGATGGACAAACGGCCTCGTGCGCACTCGCCGTCTCTCTTTGCTGACTCGGCATGCCTTTGCTTTCCTTCCTATTAGAGGAATACATTCTCCCCAACGACCCTGTGCGTCTCCTCCTCCTCCTCCTCCTCCTCCTCCCTAGTCCTCGCTTTTTTTGTTGCTTGCAAGCGCTGACAGACTTTCCTCTTCTTTCCTTCCGCGTCGACAGACCGAACAGTTCCGTCTTGGTAGGGTCACCCCCCTCCCCCTCCCCCAGTGGAGGTGTTGTTTTCTGACTGGTTGCGTCTTGCGCAGATACCCAACATCTTCTTTGGCTGGCGACCTGGGACGGCCGCCTCTGCATGTGCCCCAAGAAGGACGGCGCCTCGCGCGTCCTCGATGTCGGGACGGGGACTGGCGTGTGGGCCATGGCGTATGGTGAGGGGGGCCCCTGTCTCTGTCCTCTTGTTGTCTTGTCCCCCGCTGACCACCCAACCATTTGTCGCAGCCGACGAACACCCCGAAGCAGTCGTACGAGAACGAGCCCCTTGCCTGTGTGCGCGTATCCCGCACGATGCGCGGAAGCTAATCCCTACATCCCAGGTCACCGGAGTCGACATCAGCCCCATCCAACCCCAGGTGTGAGTTGCCAGAGATAGCGCGCGAGGCGGTGCCCGGCGGAAGGTGAGCTGACAATGCGTCGTCTAGGGTTGCGCCCAACTGCTTCTTTGAGATATACAACGTCGAGAGCGAGTGGCCGTGGAGGATCCCCCACGACTTCGTCTTCATGCGGCACATGAACACGGCGTTTGCGAGCTGGCGCGACACCCTCGCAAAGGTCTTTAGGTGAGCCGCACCCTCGGTCCCCCCCCCCCCCAAAAAAAAGAGGAGAGAGAGAGAGAGAAAGAGAAAAGAGAATAGAAGACGTGTCGACGTAGATACTGACAGTCCCCCGCCGCCAAGGAACCTCGCCCCCGGCGGCTACATCGAGCTGCAGGACAACACGTTCCCCATTATGAGTTACGAGGGCACCATGCCCGCCAACAGCGCCATCGCGAGGTGGTCGTCGATGCTGATGGAGAGCACCCGCCTGCTCGGGCGGCCCTGCGACGCGCCCTCGCAGTTCAAGCGCCTGCTCGAGGACGCCGGCTTCGAGGGCGTCGTCGAGATCAAGCGCGTCTGGCCCATCGGCGAGTGGGCCGCCGGCCGCCGCCATTTCGTCACGGGCTCGCTGTGCCACGACACCTCCATCGACGGCCTCGAGCCCTCCACCCTGCGCCTCTTCACCTCCGTCTTTGGCTGGAGCGTCGAGGAGACCAAGGACTTTTGCCGCGAGGTCGAGGACGAGATCAGGAGCCAGCGGTACCACGCCTACTTTAATGTGTACGTCTTTGGCCCTCGTCCCCCTTTTCTGTTTTTATTTTTCTCCCTTCCGCACCCTTCGGCGATACGCGTTCTGTGAGCTGAGACCCTTCGTTTCTAGATACTGTGTCTATGGGAAGAAACCCTACTGGGCCTGAGCTGGGGGTTCCGGCGGGTGCATGGAGGAGGAGGAGGCGGCGGCGGCGTTTGGGCAAAAAAGTCCTTTATTTTTTTCTCGCTCTTTTTTTCTCTGTGATTGGCATCGGGGAAAAAAGAAAGGAAAAAGAAAACCATCATGATACCCCTGCAGCATTTTTTTGTCTGTTGCTTTCGCGATTATTGGAGTGGCGGAGGCTGCGTCTCGGGTGGCACATGTGGGGGAGGGGAGGCAATCTAAAAATAGAGAGAGGAAATAATAAAATAAAATAAAAAAAGCAGGAGAGGAGGATACTTTCTATGCATACACCATCTCGACTATAGCTCCGACGCCGTAAGGCGAACACGCGCGATCCCCTTTTTCATGACATTTGTTTTGCTGGCTGCGATTATGCCGGGTATCCTGCGGCCCGAAGCACTTCTTCCATCACGGGTCGGTCCTATTCGGGAGCCCGGCTCGGAATGTATGTAAACCTAAAGTGAGACAGACGGGTTATCTAAGCAAGTCTAAAAGGTATATCAAGGGTTGTGAATAGTCCTCTACATATTACTGATATTATCCAGTTTATTATAGATCTATATCAACGCTAACCAGGACATATAGCCCCAAAAAGAGATTTGCGTTTAACGAGTGGTTTTATGGTCCCTATAGAGGATTTAGGTGAGGTTGAGGGTCTAATAACTCCGCCTACTTCTTCTTTCTGATAATTAGTGTGATGACGTCTTGATATTAGAAACTTATAGGGTATTTAGGGACTAAACCGGTACGGTAATCAGATAGAAACACCATCACCTTATCAGGCAACACAAGATGCCTCCTTTAATTAGGCCTAAACGTATCTTTAATCTGGGTATAAGAGGTGCCCTAATCAGACTAAAGTGGTAAGATGATTAAAGAAGCGACGCCTTTTAATATTTCTTATATTATTATAATTAGACGCAAATTATAAGAAGGTTTTAGGTTTAATGAGGATAAATACAGGTGTTAGAAACTGTATCAAAGTCAAATTTCCTCCCTATCCGTTTGCCTAACCGTCCGCCCTTATGCCCTCTAGTCAGACCTACATTCTTCCCTCAATCGCGTGATCTAGAAAGCAAATTCAACCTATCCAGGACGCCTCCTAAGCCTGGTCACACCACCCTGCTCCAATATCCACCCTCGGCGGCGGCTTAGAGCGCGCTTTTATAGCCCTCTTCGTAAATCTCATTAGCATTCGAATCTATGAGGAGCTTGGCCCTTTCGAGGTGGCCGCGGTAAGCAGCGGCATGCGACGCTGAGCCATGGAATCCGGCTCGTTGATTAACGCTGGCTCCTTCTTGGAGGAGGAGTCTCACGACAGAAATGTGCCCATTCGGGGCCGCGGCTTGTGGGGCGTCGCCGCAGGGCCCGCAAAAGGTAATCTTTGCTCTTCCATCTAGGAGTATGGTCCAACGATGAAGCGCAAGTTGAGAAGTGACGCCGTTCTCAGGGGATAGGGATGCCGAAATTCCGGTTGCATTCCGGGCCCATGCCCTGGCCAAAGAGATGCTCTACATGTCTGGCATGGCTAACATTATGGAGGGACTCGGGTTATATTGGACTTTACCCTGTTCGTCACTTGCCCACTAGGTGGGCCACGGGTTCTGAACTGAACCGTTTAGTTCCTGTGGGCCGAATACTCAAGGTAGGAATCCAAGATGCCAGGCCCCCATGCAAAAGCCATCAGTATGAACCAGATAGACTCAATACTGGCGGCATGACCTCCTAATTTTGAATTAACACACTTCCATCATGCGAAGACAAGGCTCGTTTTTGAGCCCTCACTTCACAGCACAGAGCAAGTCCACTCTTAAACAGTGTCCCTCCGTTTCTGCTCTTCTAAACTTCAATTATTGCCCTAACACATAGTGCCAAGATGTACTCTTACTACCGCCACTCAGCTCGCAGCAAACGGACGAGTTCATATGTGGATAGGCCGTACTTTAACAGCATCTCTAACTACTTGTTACAGTGAATAAAGGCCTGCTGCCGAATGGTGCTTGCCTGCACGCTTTAAAAACATCTAATTAAGGGGCGGTCTCTGTTTCGCGCGACGTTTGCATGGCACCTATATGAGATGCAGTGTCTAACATGGTCAATACGGAACGGAACACTGTCTAGACTGACAGTCATTATTTAGAACTATTGTTGCAGGAGCGCTGCCGAAATATTACACTATAACCAACATGGTCCCATTCCTTCCCTTCCCTTCTCCACTACGAGGCCTATGCAGACTCCTCTGCTTAATCGCCTTGCTTGTACTGGCATCTCGGCACGTTCAGGCGTCTTGCTTGGCGAAAACGTTGGCCTTATTCCGCTTGATGCAGCCGGCGCTTGCAAACACCCGGCCCTGCGCGATGATGCAGTCGGGGCCGTACTTCTCCTTGATATCGATCAGCCTCCGCATGTCGTCGCCCCACACGCGGTGCCCCTCCGAGTCTGTCGAGATGTAGTTGGGAAAGTCGGCCAGGAACGTGCCGGTCTGTTTCTGGTGATCGTAGATGAGGCTGTTGATCTTCCTGTTGGTCTTGCGTCGCAACGCTTGTTAGCAATCGATCGGCCTTGCATAAACGATCTTCTTGTTTGGCGAGAAACATACTCCAAAGTCTGTTTGTCGTTCTGGGGAAGGGCCCAGCCGGGCGAGAAGAGCGTCTGGTGACCGGCCACGGGTGTGAGGAGGCTAGGCCGTGTCCTCCCTCTTGGCGGGCAGGTTCCCGTTCAGGCCGGGGTACATGTACTGCAGCGCCCACAGCGAGGTGAGGGGCACCTCTCCCGTCGGGAGCATGGAGTCGAGCCACTCCCGCACCACCTTCTTGGTATCCTGCAGCAGGCCGCTCGTCGCCTTGGTCGTCTGCGGGCCCCAGAAGCCCCTGCGGAGGCCGTAGGGGAAGAACTGGTCGATGAGCTGGAAGGCCTTTGCGTACGGGAGGTCGTACGCGAGGTCCGACAGCGTCCTGACGTTCTTGAGCAGCGTCCGGTTGTTGAAGACCCCGTCGAAGCCCGGCTGCGTCGACGCGTTGACGGGGTCGTCGAACTGCAGGCCGATCGGGACGGGTCCTCGGGGCGACGTCCGCGGTGGCGTTGGGCAGGTCCGCGGGGAGGTACCCATACGCGTAGTACATGAGCGTGAACGGGTCCGTTATTGGACTCGAAGAAAGGTCGCCGTTTTCTCCTGGGCCTGGGTCTCGGACTCTTTGTCCATGACCCAGAGGTGGAAACGGCTTCGCTTGGGTTCCCTTTTTTCATGATGGCTGGCCATGTCAGCAGAAATCAATCTTTCTGGGTGATATGGATTGGAGAAATGGAACGTGCGCAGACGACTTACACGAGCCAATTTGTGGTCGAACTTTGTGACGATGTCGAACCGTCCGCCGCCCCCGTGCCTAGATCGCCCAGAACGGGTCCGCGTGCTCGTTCGCCTTGGTGGCCATCACCATGCTGCCGTTCATCAGGACGACGTCCATGGCGATCAGCCTGTCTCCCGAGAAGCCCTAGGCGCCGGCCAGGAAGCCGATGCCGCCGCCCGTGGAGAAGCCGCCGACGCCGACGGAGCTGTCCCGGGCGCCGACGGCGGTGTAGCCCGTGCCGTTCGTGGTCTTGAGGACGTCTCTCCACTTGGCGCCGCCCTCGTACGTGATGACCGTCTCGGGCGGGATGGAGCCGTCAAAGGTCGCGCGTTGAACACGAGCTCGGTCTTGTTCAAGTATCTGAGGTCAATCATGTAGCCAGCCATCCGTGGTGGCGGCTCCAGTCACTAAGTGAGAGGGAACGTGTTAGTCTCGTTTATACCAACCATGTGTCCAAAAACTCTCAATGGTACGAATACAGCGACTTTGATACCAGCATATGTTTGGGGAGAGATGGAGAGAGAGAGAGAGCGAGATAGGTGGGACGAGAGGTATGGTTGCTGAACATACTCCCATGGAGGCCGCAGCCGAAGGCGAGCTCTGTCTTGCAGCGTTCTTCAGAACTGACAAGAGCCAAGATGGCGTCTTTGACCTCTTCCGCCGTCGACGTGTAGTCGACGACGCTCGCGTTCTTTGCGTACTATTTGCCCCAATAGCCGCCGGCGTTGTTCTCCTGCAGCTGGGATCCGCGGCAGCCAATGGCGGACGTGCTGGAGAGGAGGTCGTCGAGCTTTGTGACCAGCTGCGACGGCTTAGAGCACTCGAGTGTGGGCCCGGTCGCCAGGGCAGCGGGGACAACGGCGAGGCCGGCGAGTGCAATGACGAACGAAGCCGCGACGGGTGCCATCTCAGCGATCTAAATGATGTCGTGTCTTTAGACCGATGGTTGGATGTGGCAAAGATGGCGGCACCCCCAAGACCTGTAGATGAACGGCCAACGTATATAATCGCGAGGCTTCGACCCATTGAGGACCGCTGTAGCCGTAACTATTGATGACAGCACAGAGACAACGTAAAGCGCAGGAGTAAGACTTCGTATTCCTCATCGACTGACTAAGTGTCTCCGGAATCTAACTCATTCGGCTTCGTTGCAAATTAAAGGTTGACGCTTTGTGAACGGCTATCCGGATTACGGATATACAGAACCAGCTATGAGTAGATAACAAGAGGTGTCAGTATACGTAAGAGAATGGGGATATGCCGTGGAGTTGGTTTCCTAGCCCCAGACGGCATCCATCTCCTTGGACGCTAAAGACTAGAAACAACGCAAATAGGGGTGTTAACTAATCACTCATCAAAATTCTTAGTTCTATAATATATCTAACTTTGGCTACACCACTGCTAATTAAAGTATAGCTACATGAGTAGTATAGTTAGGGACAGATAGGCAGTGTGGATAGTTATTGTAGATAGTTGGTGCAACTAGAACGTGTCAAGAGAGAATGTAGCTACTGTCTAGGCTAGAGGTACTCTTTCTAGGATCATAGTATGAACTTATTGTAAGTGATACGGTTAACACTTCCTCATTACTGTGGATATCTTCTCGCTAGAGATTGCCGCCCCGGCCGTATACTTCGTAGGCACATAGCAGAGGCCGCGAGACCATGTCGCAGTAGCATTAGCAGCAGCCCCTGCCGGCCAAGTGCTCGGCGCCGACTTAGACAAGTCCAGTCCCGGCCGTGATGGGGCACGCATCTATGAGAATCATCGGCCCCATATGGGACAATATTGTAAAATTGGAAAAGTGGACAGATTGCCTCCTTTGTCTTGCAATAGAAGTCCTGTCGAAAAGATCGAGGTATCATTGAAGGCATCAATTGAACAATGATTTGTTTAAATACTAGGTGATTCTCCATTGTATGATCAAACTGAACTTTGGAATATCTATTACACACATGATGGAGCAGCTCATGTCACGCTAGACCCAACTCGATTTGGAAGGCGTCCGACTTTGGCTCCCGGCCCAGAAACTCTTGAATTGCCTTCATCTCATCCTGGCTTCCCCCCTTTTCCAGAACGGCGTATCGATATCTGCGACCTTGCTCTGAATCCATTGGGTCTGCCTTGAAGACGGTGTGAAACATATCGGCCGAGTACACTTTGGAGCTACACAACATCTGCATCAGCAAATAGTGAAAGGAGAAGCTTTGGTAGGACATGTTAGACTTACAACAAGTAGCTGTAATAACCCGCGTCGTAATCGCCAACCAGATGTCCGATGTTGGCGCAGCCGTGACCCCATTCGTCGCTTTCGCCGATTGTTTCTGGACTCTCTACTGGATATTACATCTCACGACGTATCCTGTTGTAGGTTCCGGAAACATTCATGCTCTCAATCGCAGCGTGGCTTTCAGGACTATGTACCGCCATGTCGAATTTGCAGATACAAAGCTGGTACAGGTGGAACAACGCGCAGTCAACGTACTTTGACCGCACAAGGCTTTCAATCATGTCGTCCGGCAATGTCTCAGGGGGCGGCTCCTGGTTAGCAGTCGACTGTGATTTCCAGAGTTCGAGATACTCTGGTGAGAGGTACGAGTAGTGCTTAGCCAAGGTCTTTAGCTGAGAAGATGCCCAACACCAATTCTCAGGCATCTGGCTGGGCGCTTCACCAAATTCCAGAACTGTCTCTGTCCCATGGAAGCAGGCATATCTCGTCTTGGACACAAGGTCGTGGAAAACCGTGACCACTTCGTCGTGCCTCAGTAGACTAGGACTCTCAGCCGTAGGCTGGGAAAAGTCGCACACCAATGCCGTGGCAGGGTACTGGCGAGTATGATCCTCCTGGATGAACCCCTATGAAGAAAGAGAACACGTTAGGATAATTTAAGAGGGTTGGCTCTCAAAGGGCTCAACCTACCGGTGTCACGTTGAAGTTCGCAGCACCCCCGCTTTTGCCTTCGCGAACAAAGAGATCGAGATATAGATGACCGACGAACTCGCCACCTTGCTCGGCATCATCCCAGACGCTGAACGGCTGAACCTCGTAATGCCACACATATTCTCGACCCTTTCCGCGGCAACTGTTGTCATTATCGTAGAAAACAAGACCAAACAATGTCTCAAACATTGATGACATGCGGGAAACCGTATATTGTAGGGGGAAATACTCCGCAAGCCTCTGTTGGTTGATTGAATACTGTTGTTCGAGCATTAGTCGGTTATAGTATGCGTGATACCAGAGATATCAATATCGGCCATCCAAGGATTTTCCACGAGATTCCATGTCCTGTTTTTTTGATTTCTCGTAGGGTTTGAACCTCTTGGTGACCACCAGGCGCTAACCGGTCTCGCAGGTCATCCAAGAAGCCGTTGACGCATTCCACAGTTTTGGCCATCTTATCCTCTAGACGAAATGCCGCATGGCTAGAATATCCAAGGAAGCGAGCAACTTCGTCGCGAAGGATCACGACTTCGCGCAAGATGGGGACATTCTCGTTGCAGCGGTTGTAGCTAGCAACATAGACGCGTTCCCGAATGTCTGCTTTCGTCAAAACCATAAGGCTCAAGTTGAAGCATGGGCCTGCAAGTGGCAATCGCAGCTTGCCCTCATTCTCTCCTTCTCCCTTCTCCAGCTGCATAATACTGTTTTAGGCAGTCCGTCCAGCTCTTCAGGGGTGGGCCATACTTCCCCTCGGTTGTTGACTAGGTTCTTGCGGAACTCGACGCTTAGCCGGGTCAGCAGGCTTTTGATTGCGACGAAGCGCTACTTTTGAGGCCCATCGGGCGGGCCACATCCGTTGCGCACATGGTCTCTGTGCTTTCTTTTGAGCAGCTGCAGTGATTCTGTGTCGAGGCTCTCGTTTATGACCTGGCTTTACACCGAGCGAAGATGCTGGATCAGGCGTTCAGCGGTTTGGAGGATCGAAGTGGGGGTTGCGTTGAAAAGAGGAGGCGCCTGCGGCGGTTCTTGTGACTCTTGAAGGCCCATGATTCTGAGAAGAATACACCAGTTGATTCTGTCAGTGAGATGATTCAAAGCTCGAATGGAGGTGGTTTTTGCAGGTTTATGAACTCTCTTGGAAGTGGGATAGTGTGTGCTAGATATAAAGAGGCCACAGTATTACATTTTGTGGTGGATGCATAGATATCGAGCTTGTTGGTGCTGTTGTTCTGACATAAACTTCCTCGCACTAGCATGCCGTCAGATTGATGGGATAACGTATAAGCCTTATCGGCAAGCCAAGGGAGTCCGTTATCAACGGACTCATGGTTACGTTCTCCCCTCAGTAAACCACCTAGCCCTGGTCTCATGCCTTGTATAGGTATGTAGGCCTAGAGCGTGGTAAGCATATGTCCCAAGCAATCACTTTAGCTCCCAACCACTGAAGTTATCCGATTTGACCTCGTAACTCTTTCCACATGCAGCATGCTCCTGGCGGGACTCCTTGCCTGCAGACTCTCAAACAAATGTTCTCGACTTTTTAGCGACAACAGAAGGGAGCCATGTTCTTATTAGATTATAAACAGGCACGCTATGTCCCGCTGCTGCCTCCCTATACCCAAGAATGTGACAACGAGGACCCAGAAATTGCGGTCGAGAAAAGCGCAACTGCCAAAAAGAGGCCTTCTGTTGCCGTTGCTACCGTGTTTGGCCTCTCATGTTTGACGACCGGCTTCTTGGGCGGCCAATTCGTCCAGGGTAGAGGCCTGGTTTCAAGGCTCAAGCAACCCCGTCCCAGGATCTCAGGGTGCCGACCTCCTTCTATCGGTCGCGAATGCCACAGCCTCGGGAATGACGAAACAGCCGATTACCTCAAAGCAGTGACATGTTTCCTATCAAAGCCGCCAAAGGATGCAGCGGGAGACTCGCTATACAGAACTCACCCACAAAAGACGTTTTTTTCTTACCGATGTGATAATATTAATTGGTAGAAAGATAGAGCCTAATATTCAAGCCTCTGACGCTATGAGCACAGAGTCAGACCCGTTCTGCTATAGAAATTATTAGCCTTGAGTAGGTGCTTGATAGCAATTAGTCTATATCAAGCCGAATCTCATTCTTCTTTACTAGTCCATTCATTATCTGAAGGCTTTTGTGCCTCTTGGAAGTTGTCTACCTTCTTTCAACAACCAATCATATCACATTTCTAGACATGTATCGTACCGTTGCTTCGCATGGTTCCCTACAATGTGCCACCCATATTCCACACACAAAAAGTTCGTGACGAGAAACAAGGTCCCAGGCACACTTCAAGGATCGATATATTATCGACGCCAAGGCCCCGAGAACCAGTCCCTGTCGGGGTATCCAGGATTACCCTTGATTTTCCATTTCATCCAGTCCACAGGCTCACCTGCTTAGGCAAGCAATTCGGCTTGTGTCCGAAAGCACTTGGCGAAAATGCGCAACGAGTCGTCATTCGCCATCTTGGTTGGAATACATTGGCAACTCCTCCCCCCAATCCCTGGTCCACGAGAAGCGCAGCGTCTTACCAGGATCTAATCCGAATTCGCTGATATACTTGGAGATCACATTTTCGCCATGATCCCAGAGGTCTTGGGTTTCTGGTTTTCTCCATAACTGGTTGATTCTATAAGACCTCGGAATCCACACTTTTGGGGTATCGGCGAAGTGAGTTTCGTCTGCTTCAAATGCGCAATACCAGTTCTCCTGAAATCGAAAGCCACGCCATTCGAAAGGTTTGGAGCCTGTGGCTTAGGTTAGACTGCAAAGTCAGGAATCGATACGCAGGTCCTACCTAAATAAATAACATTGCCGATCTGGCTAAGTGAATGCGAATTATCAAAGGCCGAGTCTCTAATTGGGGTGTTTTTCTCGTTGGTTTCCAGAACTTCCTCCTACCGCCATGGATATACTGGGCGATGCTCAATAGACGGAATAGTTGTGCCGGAAAAGATTTACCTTGGCAACTCTGCGATAGCCGATGACGATGCTGGCGTGGGCGATGGCAGACAGGGAACTCATGACGAAAAGGAAAAGCAAACGACAGACGTAAGCCAATAGCATCGTAAAGGTTTCTATCGGCGTTGACTTAGGTAATTATCCTCAATGATATTGTTCCTGTTCACATTTGGGATGGACAGTCGGCGACTTATGTTATCAAGTCATTGAAGCATTGAAGAAATACCGGTCACTAGTATTTGCACCCCAATAAGGATCATATGATATCTGCTCCTATTATCCAAGGCTAGGCAATCTAATCAACAACATTGTTATTTTTTTTATTTCTTTTTAGCATGAGCTCTACAACTTAGAAGTAATGGCTTCACAACTATGTATATCATCTGTGCGCCCAACAATGGGTCAGGCAGAGGAATCCCTACCTCTTTGATTGGTCCCATTATTGATGTGCAACTACTAATGGCCCAGCCTTGTACATAGTTGGGACCGCCGTTTATTATCCAGCTACGGAGTCCATTTAGAGGGAGTCGAGTTAATTTATCGCGATTCCGTTCGAAGGGCGCGGCTTGGGCTGCGAAGGTGCATTGATGGAGGGACGTTCGGAAATCACCGCATGAAAGTTCCGTCGCCTTTTTAATATATCCTCATTGACTTTTGATTGAACATGGCTGATGCCGTTTGGTAGGTTCTTGAGGCACGGATGGCACAGACGCTTAGCTGAGCCCCGCGGCCAGGCTGAGGATTGCTGGAGTCCCAATGTATTAATTCATCGAGGAGATTGCCGTCGGAGTACGAACACTGGCCCGCCGTTCAATGTACGTCTAATATATGTTGGTGTAGGTAGAAAACCAATAGGGCGAAACCTACTATAATGAGGCAGCTTTACTGCCGGCTAGTGCTTGGTAGAATTACTGTCCTACTAAGAGACAAGGCGTACTTCCTCGACCAATTCAAGAGTTTCGATGCCCCGCTCACGTAACCGGCGGCTATGTATCGTCAGGAATGGGCAGGGGGGCTATCGGAATTGGGCTTAGGTCACTGGTAAAATCGCAAGGCAAGGACCAATGTGCTACTGCCAAGCATTTGATCTTCAAGATCGCCGAGAAGATACGTTTAATGTTTTCTTACTATACTCAATTTGGGTGCATGCTCTATTGTTCCTTTCTGGCGTTGGTTGGCAGGCCACCCCTTGCTTAATAGCCGGCAGACGTGGTTGTTACATACAGAGCGGAGAAAAAGGTTGTTGCAGGGCTTGATAATTTATGTGAGAATAATAATCAACTACAAGAAGCGAGTCGTAACACTACTCCTAGTGCCCATTATAGAGAACCTAAAATACAGGGTTGTCAAGGTTCATGAGTTGATAACATAACTACTGTCAATAGCCTCCCACTTGGCGTTCTTCAAAATCTTATTCTTAAATTACAATCGCATTTTCTTCATCACTTTTTTATTTTATTTTATTTTTAAATTTTTTATTTTTAAATTCTCGTGGCAAAGATAGTGTACCCTTTAGCAGCCATGGTCAGAAGCTTTAGTCCTTTTCTGGTGTGTCTTGCTCTATCCCACGGCGTTGCATCATCAATCCTACCACGCGATGGCGACAACGCCAATGGACATCAATGGATTAACCACGACGCTGTCGTTCCTTTGAGTCAGAGAGCAGATTATGGAACACCGGGTCTGCTTGAGCTCAGGTTTAACCCGTATGTTTGGGTTTCCGCAGGTTGTGATCCTTACCCAGCTGTAGATGCTGACGGAAACCTTGGGTAAGTACATATCTACGCAGCCCGTCTGAGCAACAAGATTCCATATACAATGCACTCGCCATGACGACTTCTCCATCAGTAGGTAGCTAACGGAAACCTGCAGAGCTGGCCTGCGGCCTACTGGCGGCGGAAGAGACGAATGCGGAGCTGGTGGTAATGGCCAGGTTTACGCCCGCCGCGGCACGAGCAACGGTAGCCCCGGCATCATGTACAGCTACTACACTCCCAAGGTCCGCTGGGACAAGGGGGCTGATAAGGGCCATCGCCACTACTGGGCCAGTGTGGTTGTTTGGATCAACCGATGGGGTTGTGAGGTGGACGACAGCTCGTCCGCTTGGCCGGTCGGTGTCTCGTACACGATGGATCACGAGAAATGGGACTTCTCATCCAGGGACGATGGCAAGGTCTCCTTCAGATCGGACAGCCTCGGGGTTAACATGCCAACGCACCCCGAAATAGAGCTTCACAACAACGCCATGTTTCCCTTCGAGGGTGGCCAGGACCAGAACATCTATGAGCGCACGCTTGTCGGCTGGGACTCGCTGCCAGATCCGGCAAAGCGCGCGCTCACCGACGTCCAATACGAAAAGACCCAAGTGCCCTTCACCGACGCCCACTTTCAGGCCCAAATGGACGCCGCATACCAGAAATCCTTCTACGCGGGTGTACCGGCACCGACGTGCGGCGGTTCTGATGACCTTCCGGAACCGTGAATGGTCCGACACTAATGCCCCTCCTGTTACTGCCACCAGCCACGCATCAACGTCATAGGCTACAGGTGCATAGAGGAGATTGCATTCTAGATGGACTTGTTGCTATTCCTCAATGTTAGAACACCAGCAGCAAACCGGAGTCGCTGAGGAAACGGACAGTCACTGTTCGCGATGGGTGTACTGGGGGCAAACAAGATACTGTTTAATGATAATTACATTGCATCCGGAGCGAGGAAGATGCACTCAAACTACATTGATATCGTGTTGTCTTTTTGTAACAACGGGATGAAACAATGGCACTTCTTGAAGAAGAGGATCGGTGGAGTCACGCGTGGGATAATCCTTGGAATGCTGGTTACATGACTGAACTGAGAAGCGACCTGCTTGCTGCTCAATTAGCAGATCAAAGGGGCTGACAATGCAGATGTTTCGAGAAATCATAGAGGCCAAATCCGGGTCAGCAACCTGAGTGCATAACTATTATTGCACGTCTGCCCTTAGAAGTCTCTTTTCGCCTGCTAACCAACCATGAACCAAGAATACCTGCTAGTTCGTCTATTTGTGCACCTCTAAGCATATTACGGCAATGACATGCTACCAGACCTGCCGTGGAGGCTCCCGACCAATTGATGCTCCGTAAGGGCAAGAAAATGGCATACCGTGAGATGTGGCACTGAAGACTGAGCGACGTCAACCAGAATATACCACCCTCAATCCTCTGAAGTGCACTTCCATAAACCACGCTAGAGGTTTTTCTATAGCCCGAAGTCACCTCACCTCCCTCACGATCTCTTTGGAGCCGAGATATGTTTTTGGCTCTGTCGCAGTGATATCCTGATGGAACTAGGGCAGTAAGTTCGTTACAGCTCTAGCCACTGGCGGGAACATAAGCATAGAAACAAAAGTCACCAGCCTTTGCAAAAGCATGACTTCGGCAATAAACGCCAAAGTCTTCTTGATGTCTTTCTTGGCCGAAACCCTGAAGACCAAGATGACTCAAGTTATCTTCTGCGTAGGTCTTGCTGCGTATGTGCGAGTGAGGCTTTGTAGACCTAGGGCTGAAGTCCACCGCCGCCAGGGGTCTCTTATCATTTCGCACCCATAAACATGCACCACCATGCATCCGGCTGTTAATCAACTAGCCTCCGCTAACAATAAGTACCTCTCAGTTGAAGTATCTTGATTGTATTATTTCCAGGCAGTTTGCTGTCTGCAACGGTGTCTTTACCATCCGCTTCATAATTAGCGAGCCGCTTTGGCCCTTTCCTGTATTCTGCCTTGGTTTGTGGTATTATTTTCATTGTTAAACACTGAAACAAAATCAGGAGTTTCAATTCCTAGGTTAAAACTGTGAATCCGGCATGGTGTAGCGGTTAGCATACTCCGCTTTCATAGAAAGTCCCGGAGAGATCCGAGTTCGACTCTCGGTGTCGGAACAATTCTTTTTGGTACAACTGATTACACGGATGCCCCTACATACCATACCACCCCTGTCCGCTTACACGACTGCTGGAATAGAGAGAGGACGCCCACATGGACACTGGAAGCTGGAGAGTCTAGGGGCACTTGACAGCAACGACGGGACATTCTAGTTGACAATCCTAGACACGGTTGGCAGATGGATATGTATACGATATGCCGGTGTTAGACTTGGACGTTATTCGCTGGAACCATTGTATATATATATATATGTTACCTAAAGCTGGCTACCCTAGGCGCCCTTTGCCCTTTTCATGAACGTCACAGGCGTATTTCACAACAACATCTATGAAGCTTTTCGCATAGCTCTTTGCGGCAAGAAGGCGAGCCTGACGTCTTGCAACGATCTGCTCTAATATGGATCATCCGACAAGGAAGTTTGGCGTCACTACCGAACGAAACATTAATCGGCTCAAGCCCTTAAAGGGAGTGCGCCATAATCCCGGACGCCAAGTAGAACGTGATCACAGATCCCCTGTTCCTCGTCATCTTCAGACCTATCCATGCGTGAATCCCCCAGCCGTCCTGCAAGGGGCGGTTCGCCGCGGCGTCGATGGCCCTCTGATACGCCCTCAGCGTCCTAGTCCCGCTTTCGCCGCTGCCGGTGTCGCCCAGGTACCCTTCCAGCCGAAGCCGGATCTCGGCAGTCGTCGTCTGCGTAGTCGTGCACCGAGAAATATACCGCTGGCTCAGACCTGACCTCGCTGCCGTGGTCGCCGGCGGTGAATGCAAAGCATGTCATCGGTCCCTTGCCCGTGTAGGGACCTTCCGAGCCGTCGCTCAGGGCCGGGCAGAACTTCTGAATCTCCGAAGCAGACGCAGCCTCAGGGGCGACGAGCGCGGCGGCCTCTGCCAACTCGGCGGCACCAACGTTGTCGTGTTGGACATAGACTTTGACCCGAGCTCCGGGGCCGGGACAGAGATCCAAAGACAGGTACATAAGCCTGCCACCCCGCAACAATACCCTTTCAAGAAGATCCCATGCCTGCGGCATTCTGAGCCTCTCAAAAGCCTCGCGGACGAGACTTGCCACGGGCGTTGGGGTTCAGGTAAGTCTTCCACTCCGGTCGCAGGTCATCGCCCGCGGCAAAACTGTGCCAGGCCGCAAACGTACCCTCCGCTTCGGGGGCAGGAGGGAAAAAGAGGTCTTTGATGGCGTTGAAACGGTCGAGGGGATACAGTTCGTGGGTACTTGGATTGGATATCAGCGGTGAGCTGGAGAGCGCTTTTCTGGTGAGCCTCGGGCGTGGCATCACCAGCCTGGGATTCGACCAGGAACCGCAACTGAGGCTTTCCCGTATCCCTTTCGATGGCCACCGAGTACTCGAAGGGGCAGAAACTCAGGCTCACATCAGAACGCCAGCCATTCGGACATTCGGGCACGGTCGAGCAACCCCAAGCCTGCATGGAAGTATCCAGAGCCGCTCCGACCAGTTCCCATACTTCACTACGCAGTTCCAGGGCAGCATGGAGCATCTTGACATCGTTCTGAGCATGGACCAGAAGAGTGGGAATGGGTCTCGGGCTGGTTGCTGTGCTGGTTCCTGCGGATGTCACAGGGACAGCCTCCAGACCGCTTTGGAACACGCGTATCCGCAACTCTTTGCCTCACGTGATTCTGGCACCGGGGATAGTTTGACGCCTCTTGTGCAGCACCGAGACGGCATCCACGGTGTACTCGATGTGCCTGTCCGACATCGCGTACCGGGGGACCGCGAAGCGAACCAAGTTTGGGATGCTGTCTCTGTCCTGGGCAATGGCGCCCTTCTTGTCCCACTCCCAACCGTACGGGCCGGCTTCGCAAGCGCGGATGGCGTAATCCTTCAGGAGCTCTAGGGTGAAGCCAACGGAAGCGAACTCCTCGTAGGACCTCCCGCACCCGGCGAAGAAGCCGTTCATGTCGAGGAAGATGGCGTGGCCGCCGGGCGGCAGAAGGACCGGGATGCCCTCCCCGATCAGGCCCTCGGCGAATCTCCTGACTTGTCCGATCCGATCGGCCAGGTACGTCTCCTTGGTGACTTTGTAGATCCCGACGGCGGCGGCCATGACGTCTCGACCGCTCATGCCGCCGTACGACTCGTTGCCGTAACACACGATTTGCCTCTCTTTGAGACGGATGCCGACGTCCGCGCCAAACTTTCTCGGGAATACCCCTTCGTCGCGGAAGCAGAGCGCCCCGCCCATGTTGGACAGGCCGTCTTCCTTGAGGGAGATGGTGAAGCTGTCCGCGTGGGAGAACATCTCCTGCACGATCTGCGGAATGGTCTTGTTGCTGTACCCGTCCTCAAAGTCTCGGATGCACTTTGCGTTTTCCGCAAAGCGGCAGGCGTCGAAGAGCAAAGGGATGTCGTGGGTCCGGGCCAGGGCGGCCGCGGCCTTGATGTTGGCCATGGAGACAGGCTGCGCTACGGCCCAGTTGTCGGTGATGGTGAAGAGGAGCATGGCGGAGCGAGCGGCATTCCCGTCGCGTGACAGGAACGCCGACGTCCTGTCGATGTCGAGATTTCCCTTGAAGGGGGTTGACTTTCCGACCTGGTCGATCGGCAAAGGATCGGTAAGCCCGGGCTGGGTGAACGTATGTAGCTGGAAGCCAGTCGCAGCGGAATTGGCGCCGGTGGTGTCAAAGAAGCCATTGCTGACGAGAGCTGGGGGGCCAGTGGTGCCGTTGTTTGACAGCGGTTCGTTCCGCAAGGCCTCGCTCATCGTGGAGAAGAGCAACGACTCGGCGCACCGCCCCTGGGGGAGGATGAAGAAGTTTGGCCGGATCAACTGCAGCGGACCACCGTTGACGAACCCGCCGCTGACCGCGTCCAGGAACGTCTGGCGGTAAAATGTGCTATCGGCCGTGCCGGCGAGAACATCCCGAAAGACGTACTTGCGGTCCTTGCCGCGCTCAAAGACGTCTCGGAAGGCCTCGAGCAGGCAGTAGTATCCCGAGTTGCGGCCGTAGCTCTCGTCTCCTCAGAGCATGGCCACCCACTGGACATCCGTCATGGCCGAGGTGCCGGAGTCTGAGAGAAAGTCGCAGGTGAGGAGTGCGGCGGGAAATGCGAATACGTTGTATTCAACAGATCGCAGAACCTCTTCTCTCTCCTCGGGCGTGATGGCTATGTGGGGGCGCACCACGAGGGCGTTGTGAGATGGCGGGATCAGCCGAGCCATGGTGAGCTCTGGGGCAATGGATCCTCACGTTCAAAGAGATCATCGGCGGTGGCGGAAGAACATGTCGCTGGATTCAATGAACAGACCTTGTTGAGGGAGCGAAGAAGACGGGTAGCAGAGCTCTTATCAATACCGCGATCAACACTGAGAGTATCATCGGTCTTGGCTCCAATTCAGAAACTAAATGTAAGTACGCCTTATAACTGAACGGATACGACAGACGCCGGGCACCTGATTGTTAGCCCGGTTGTTGCCTAGAGCTGTATTACATGAGGCGAGAACTTTTGAAACTTAGAAGCAGGAGACAACGGAGGGGGGATCGGATGTTCCCTCCTATTTACGGATAGCTCCATATCACCATATCTTGGCCCCAGGATCAATACCCGAGTTGGCCACCGCCGGCTTCCTTTTTCAGCCCAGCGAGTGTAAATCCGAACTCAAGGTTACAGGGATGGGTTAAGCGAGGGGGGCCATCGTCAGCCTGCATACGCATACGCGACAGCAGCATCGAACCATATTTACAGTGTCTAGTCCGCTGAAAGATTGTTCTCATAGGTTTACCTCATTGTCCTGGTGCAGGAGCATCACTGGACGAGATATGATATAGATGCAACGAACGCCAGCAAACAAACATTGAACTCGCCGGTAGGCCATACTTTCTAGTACCCTACGCAATGACCCGTTGCTGCTATACATAGCTGACTACTACCTATCGAGGAAACGTTCGGAATTTAAGCCGATTGGGAGTTATAGTCTACCGCCTATAGCTGATCTGTTAAGGTTACCTACCTACGACATAGAAGCATACATCAGGCTTGACGATAAAATATTGGTGTAGCGACCTCTAATAAAATTCCCGGAACGAGCGACGGCTTTTATCTCGGCTTACCATGACGATGAGCTTGGCCGAGTGCATCTTTGTGGAGCTGACATGTCAATGTTCGCACACGGATGCAGGTTATCCAAATCCCCTTTCTGGCATGAAGCAATCATCACATCCCTGGACCGTCCAACGCATCGAAAGCGACAGCAAAGGCGACCCACGAACCGGGGAACCGGGGAGCCGGAGTCCCAGTTGGGCGGCGGGTAGGTGTCACCAAACAGCGTTGGCCCGGAACCGATCCAATGAAATGCCCCTCTCGATGGCACTATTGTTCGCTTTGAGAAACATAACGTGACGGGGGCTAGGGCGACGCCTATCGAATTGATCCGTCGAATCGGCTGCGGCCGGATCAACCGCCCAGAAACCTCGCCTCCTGGACACACCTGCGCGCACCGTCGTACATACCGGTACATACCTACCTACGTCCGTATCCCGCGCCGGGCCCAATCACAGAGGCCAGCAGGGGTTGGAAGGCTTGCGGAAACCAGTCCGAAAGAGGCGAGCGAGCGAGCGAGCGAGCGGGGTGAACTGGACCACGTAACATTCAGGCAGGGTAAGCATAGGTGTTTTACTGGGGTCTTAAAGACGCCCCCCTCCTCTCATCATCTTCCTTTCCCCCACCTCACTCCATCGCATTTCCTCACTGTTGGATCGTCTCCTTAACTGGGTACACGTGCGAATCCCCTAGAGACAAGATGGCGTCGGTGCTAGAAGCTCAGCAGCAGCCGGAGCAGCCGGAGCCGGAGCCTGTGGAGGCGCTCGTGGGTCGAACCACTTTCCATTGAGGATCGCCGCTTGGATTTCTATTTACCATCATGCCAGGAGCCTGAGGACCTCGGTGATGAGAGCGATGCGGGATCGCTGAGTGGTACTGTGAGTCTGGCCGGGGCCGGTCGTGTTCCATATCGATCGTCGTCGCTGTATCGTGACTGACGTGGCCTTCTTTGTCTCAGTCTGTCGCGACGGATACGGACACCCTGAGGTCGAGCATTCGTGATTACCGCAGAGAAAACGGCCGGACATACCACAGTGTCAGCGATGGAAGTGAGTGCTCCAGGGCGGACGTCGGTGGTCCATGGGCCCAGTCAACTAACCACGCGTCGCCTCTATGTAGCTTACATCTTGCCAAATGACGCAGTATGTTGCCAGATGCCCGTGTGACGAGACTGTGAGACGTCGGCTAACCTATTCACCCCCTTCCTCACAAAAAGAGGGAACAGGAACGTTTGGGTGAGTAGTCAGCCTTGTTTCTTATACAGTCTCATTCGGGACGAGAAATGGGCTAACGTGGTTCAGACATGCAGCATCACTGTTGGCAGTTGACATGGGACGGCGATCTCTGCATGTGTCCAAAGAAAGAGGGTGCCAAGCGCGTCCTGGACATTGGAACAGGGACTGGAATCTGGGCCATGGACTACGGTAAGGCTCAAACCACCCGAAAAGGACGCGATGCTTGGCACAAACACCTGGCTGACGCCGTACAGCAGACGAGCACCCCGAAGCAGAGGTACGTCTGCCCCGTCCGGCAGCCCAGCCGGGGGGGGGGCTTACTTGCTATTAATGTTTCGACTAACCCCGGACCAGGTTATCGGCGTTGACCTAAGCCCCATCCAGCCGGAGTAGTCAGTGTCCCCCAACCGTCGCCGGCAACAGACGCGTGAAGACGTGCTTACCAGTCCGACAGCGTCCCGCCGAACTGCCGGTTCGAGATCGACGACATTGAAAAGGAGTGGAACTGGCAGGAGCCTTTCGATTTCGTCTTTGCGAGGCACATGAATGCGTGCTTCGCCAGCTGGGAAAATTTTCTCAAGCAGGCCTATGAGTACGTCTTGAGCCGCCAGACCTTTTCTCTCTCACTCTCTCACTCTCTCTCTCATGAGAGAGACGGACAAGATGCTAACCCGCGACGCAGCAACCTCGAGCCGGGCGGCTACATCGAGCTGCAGGACAACGCCTTCCCCATTCTCTGCGGCGACGGGACTCTGAAGCCCGACGACCCGATGGCGCGCTGGTCGACGCTGATGATGGAGGGCACGGAGCTCATTGGGCGCCCGATCACGGTGCCCGGCGAGTTCCGGCGCCTCCTCCAGGAGGCCGGCTTCGAGGACGTCGTCGAGCACAAGCGCGTCTGGCCCACGAGCCCGTGGCCCAAGGACGCCACCCTCCGCGAGCTCGGC
Source organism: Colletotrichum eleusines (assembly GCA_016807845.1). Classification (NCBI taxonomy): domain Eukaryota; kingdom Fungi; phylum Ascomycota; class Sordariomycetes; order Glomerellales; family Glomerellaceae; genus Colletotrichum; species Colletotrichum eleusines. The sequence continues at coordinate 1,802,012 of JADEZO010000010.1, read as the reverse complement.
ATCTGGACCCAGGCCTGCAGTCTCGACGGCGTCGAGCCCGGCGCCCTCGCCCTCTTCACGCGCGTGCTCGGCTGGACGAGGGAGGAGGTGCTCGTCTTCATCGCCAGCGTCCGCCAGGACTTCAAGAACAGGGGCATCCACGCCTACTGGAACGTGTGAGTGGTCCCCCCCTTCGTCCGCCCGTCGTTTTGTCGAGGAGCATCCTCAAACGACTGACTTTTCACCAGATACTCCGCCTACGGAAGGAAGCCGCTGAAGGAGGCCACCCCGCCTCCGCCTCCCCCTCCTGAGGAATAGGATGGACGAGCTTCAATGGGTGGGTAGTGCTTGGTAGCGTTTGAAGAGCAAAACAACGGACATAGTTTCTCCTTCGACAGCTCTTGTTGCATGGCACGTCTCCTAGGCTTGATACACCCTGCTTGGAGGATACACAATACGCATATTCTCAACTTCTCATTAGTTACGTAAGTGATTCTGGCATGGGGCTGATGGCCGTAACCAGGCCTTGTACGCGGCCAGCAATGACCAAGTGCCAATGTCCGCATGTGTTTGCCATCTCATGCCATCGAGTTGAAAGCCCTTTTGCTTATTGTGTTGTGATGATTCATTGCCGGGGTGGTTTGGCAAAAGTTGCGGTGTACACTACTCTAGCAGTCTTGTGACCGTATGAGGGTATTCTTTTGCCAGCCAAAGTTTGTTCTCCTAAATTGAAAATCTCCCACAAGCCGTTGGGAACAAGGTGCTTGACTCTATAGTTGCGACAACCATACCAGAAGTAATCCATGAAATGAATGATCCAATCACCCATGGTGCCAAGTTATCTGTGTGTTTTTTTTGGGTAATTCCATGCTCTAATGGGTGATGGGTCGTAGTAGTTAATGTCTATCAAAGCCAATAGAGAGCAAGGCGAACGAGGAAAACGACTGGACATTCTCACAAAGCACCGGCATAACTGGATTTGCACACATTTGGTTGGTCCAAGGGGCAAAAGGAATCAAGCAGGTTCATGTGCCTAAACCAAAAGTTTGTATTTAGGTCGAACCCCGAGTCTATGCCGCTGCGACGGCGTGTGTCAAACGACGCAACCAAGCAACCCCGCACCGCCGCCGGTGCCGATGCGGCGTTCCACACTCATCGAACATCGTCCACCGGAACTCCGAACCCCGTCATCTCTAAACATCGCTCACGCAGCTATGTGGTGATTCATCATAATCACCCCACACTGAACACACACGCAAGTCGCACATCCTCGCCCCGACATCATGACCGAGACAGCGCCGGCCAAGCCAGAGTTCCTCGCCCAGCCCCCGGGGCCGTGCTGCTGGGCCGGCACCCTCCACGAGGGCAGCCCCCGCGGCGACGTCGAGGACCTGCTCGGCGCGCCGACCTACGTAGTCCGCCCCTCGGACGTCAAGAGCGCGGCCCCGGCCAACGGTCACGTCGTCCTGTACTTCCCCGACGTCTGGGGCCTCTCGGTCAACGCGCGGTGCCTCCTCGACGGCTTCGCCGCCGCCGGCTACACGGCGCTCGGCATGGACTACTTCCGCGGCGACCCCATCTCCCGGTACCGCGCCGCCAAGGACGACCCGCTGCCACCGGGCTTCGACCTCGCCGCCTGGCGCGCCAAGCACTCGGCCTTCGCTGCCGAGACCGTGCCGCGCTGGACCGCCGCCGTCCGCGCCCGCTTCGGCGCCGAGCTGCGCGCCGCGACGGGGATCGAGACCCGCTTCGCCTGCGTCGGCTACTGCTTCGGCGCCCCGTACGTGTGCGACCTGCTCGCCAGGGTCGGCGGCGACGGCGACGGCGGGGAGCCGGCGGTGTCGGCGGGGGCCTTTGCGCACCCGACCGCGCTGAAGGAGGAGCATTTCGCGGGTGTGAAAAGTGAGTTTTTTTTTTTTTCCATCGGCGGCGGCGACAAGAGAGCTCGTCTGCATCTCATCATTTTTTCTCTTCCATCCTGTTGCGGTCGATCTTGTTCTCCGGGGACGTTGATGTGGCATGAGCCCGGAGGAGCGACGATATCACAACCGTGGCGGGGCACGCAGGGCTTACCAACACGCTCCTAGGACCCCTGCTGCTCTCGTGCGCCGAGAACGATCACGCGTTTCCTGCCGAGTCGCGGAGGAAGGCGGTCGATGTCCTGCAGAAGAAGGGCAAGGTCTACCACCTGCAGCTCTTCCAAGGCGTCGGCCACGGCTTCGCGGTGAAGGGCGACCCGACGGATCCGTACCAACGTGAGTGTCTGACTGAGCCAGTCTGAGCTTTGGCGGCGGGCATGGGGGGGGCACGACTTGCTAACAGGCTGGGTTGTCTAGGGTGGTGCAAGGAGCAAAGCCTCAAGGCCATAATCGACTGGTTCGACATGTGGTTGATTCGCAGCCCCTAAGATTGAAGGTGAGGATGGCAGCATGTCGTACGGATCCTACGTCCCAAGCCCTCTTGAGGCTCACCCAGTGACGCTGCTTTGAGAAACCCGTACAAGACCGAGATGGTTCATCACCACATAAGAAAGCCTCAGCCACATACACTTTAGCAATTCCAGATATGTCCTTGCCCCAGCCAGTCTATAGACTATCAGCAGATAGCAAATCGATATCTAGGTTTTGCGCCAGACCTTTTACCACTCCGCCGGCTGCTTGTTACGACCCAACAAGTGACGGCTGGCGCAGCCCCACCAAATAAGGCAATACACAGGCGGCACAGCACTTAAGAAGACCAAGGGGACACAGGATAACTACTCCAGAATGGAAGAACTAAGGAAGGATACGGTTATATAATAATAAGAAAAGACCAATATATAATAAATAGTTCTTAATAAGGACTAATAAACATAAGGAGGTCCCTTAATAAAGACTAACGTCTAGATCTTAGTGTTAATAAGCTAATAATAAGATATAAGGATATTGATTTTAATATAGATAGATCTCTTTTAACAGCTTTTTAATAATTAACTTATAATATATTCTCTAAATATCTTTTAATATTTAACCTTAATTATTTTATTAGTAAAAAGCTATATAAATTATATTTATAATCTTTAACTATATAACTAATTATTAGATAATTACAAGATTTATAAATGAAGATTATTATTATAAAGTATTAACCTTTATTTACTTTTAATAAAAGTCTAATTATTAGATATTTAGTTATAATATTTTTATTATTCTTATTAAATAACTTAGTTTTAGTATTTACCTAATAATATAAATAATAAGATATTTATTTTTAAAGCTATTTATATCTTATCTATTATTAGGTCTAGAAAAACTTTTAGTTGAAATAATCTTTTTATTTAAAAGTATACCTAAGTAAATCTAATATAAAAGCTAGCTAAAGCTAAAAATAAAGATATATCTAATATTATCTTTAATTTATATAAAGATCTAGTTATTATTTAGACTATCACTAAGAAATGAAACTGCACAAAAGATGTGGCGCGCCATTGATGTTATCAATTGACACAAGATCATTACCTATATGTGGAATCTAAGTCTATCTATAAGTAAATTAAAGCTAAGGTCTAAATAAATAAGGCCTATAACTAGAGGCTTATAAATATCGTTAATATAAATATTATAAAACTATAAAAATCTAAAAATAATATTATAAGAGATTTAAATCTAGTTAGCAATATAGTTCTCCTAGTAGCCGTTCTAGATCTAATAAGACTTACTAGACTATAATAAGTAAAAAGAGTTATACCAACGTGATATAAAGTAATATAATATAAAAGTAAAACGTAACGGTAAAGCAGTAAACAAGATAAATAATAATGAGGAAACTAAGTAAAGGTTAAAAAATAGGTATATAATAGAACTATATTGTCTTAGTTTTTTTTAAAAAAAAGTTAATAGTTATAATATTAGATATATACCTATAGGGTATATAAATATCTATATACCTATAGGTAATACCTAATATTACTATTTATCTATCCTATAACAAATACCTCTCTATAAAAAAGCTTTATATATCTATAAATATCTTTCTTTTAAAAAGTAATTATCTTAATAAAATTTTATAATTAATAGATTAATAAATTATCTTTTTTCTAGCTATTTTTCTTTACTTATTTATATAAAGCTTTTAGTTTAGTTATCTTTATTACTAAAGTTAAGGTTAAAGGTATAACGCTTATTATTTATAATAATAGGTTACTTAACTAAAATATTAAAGATAAATACTCTCTTATTACTAATAACTATAGTAAAAGCTATATAGAGGCTATAAGTTAGAATTATAACTTTAGTAGTACTAGTAAGGGTCTTTATAATAAGGCTATTAACCTTATCCTATAACTCCTTAAATAAGCCGCTCTTAAACTTATTAAAGGTATCTAAATTATTAGCTTTATAGTTAAAAAGGCTAATTTATTGAATAATATTATTAAAATATATATTAATAGCCTTAAGACTTTTATTATAGCTATAAAGTTTTACTATTATTTTCTAAAGACTCTTAATAATAGTTATAATTATATAGTTATCTTTTATAACAATCTTAATTATTTTAGTAATAGCGATTTTTATATTATTAATAGTCTTAATAATACTTTAGGCCTTTTCATAAATCTTATTTATCTTAATATCTAGATTAATAATTTAATCTTTTAAAAGGCTAAATATAAAGGATTACACTAAGAATTAAGAATTAATAACTCTTATTTCTTATAACAAAATCTCTATATAACACTATAACTAAAGGTTATATAATAATATAAATAAGATAACTAGATTCTACTAGTAAAATGGATAAGAAAAGTATCTAGGTTGTCTCTAAGACATTAGTAAAACTAGTAACTAAGCTAGTCTTACTTAAATAACCCCTAGATATCTAAAGCAGCTCCTAGATATCTCGAATAACCCCTAGATATCTAAAGCAGCTCCTAGATATCTAGAATAACCCCTAGATACCTAAAGTAACCCCTAGATATCTAGAATAACTCCTAGATTCCAAAGATAAACCCTACATACTTTATAACCCCTAGATATCTAAGATATCTAAAAATAATCTATTACAATATATCTTATAACCTGTTATATAAGAAGATAATATTTCCCTTATAGAGAAAGAATAATGATAATGAATATCAACACTTTTACCTCTACCTTTTACTCTTCTCTATCTTTCCCTTGACCATCGTGAATTTATATTCTTAGTGTCTTTAGTATAATTATATTCTTTATTTAAATAATTAGTTAACTCATGTTTTTTATATATAAAGTATTTCTTTAATATATTTATATAATAGGCTTTTAGTCTACTTTAGGTCTTTTTCTCTCTATAGAATAATTAATATAGAGGGGCTTTATTCTATAAACACTATTATTAATAATCTATATAGTTAGAAGTATATCTTCTATCTATAAAATATATATTATATAAGGTTATCTTTTTATCTAGGGTAACTTATAGTAAAGCCCTAAGGTTAAAAAATAATTCCTTATATACATAATATATCTTTAGGTTCTTAAGGGCTATTTCTAGCTCTAGTATACTAAAGTAGGCCTAAGTAACCTATATATAAACTATAATCTCCCCTTAGAATCCTAAGCTAAATACTTATTATGTAAAAGGCAACTTATCTAGTAATACTTCTAATACCTCTATAGGTAACTTCTTACGGTTTTCTTTTTAACTTATATAAAAGATATAGTGGCATAATTAGTCTAATAAAGACTATAATTAATATTAATATTAAAGTATATATCTAATATCCTATATATCTTATTCCATCTTTATATAAGGCCAATATAATATAAATAAAACTCTTCGATATAGTCTATTAAAATATCTAAAAGATAGTATAGTATTAATCTTCTATTATCTAGAGATATTAAGAGAAACTAATTAATACCTTAGCTTTATTATATAGTATATTATATAGACTAAGAATATAAATTCACGATGGTCAAGGGAAAGATAGAGAAGAGTAAAAGGTAGAGGTAAAAGTGTTGATATTCATGATCATAATTCTTTCTCTATAAGGGAAATATTATCTTCTTATATAAAAGGTTATAAGATATATTGTAATAGATTATTTTTTAGATATCTTAGATATCTAGGGGTTATAAAGTATGTAGGGTTTATCTTTGGAATCTAGGAGTTATTCTAGATATCTAGGGGTTACTTTAGGTATCTAGGGGTTATTCTAGATATCTAGGAGCTGCTTTAGATATCTAGGGGTTATTCGAGATATCTAGGAGCTGCTTTAGATATCTAGGGGTTATTTAAGTAAGACTAGCTTAGTTACTAGTTTTACTAATGTCTTAGAGACAACCTATATACTTTTCTTATCCATTTTACTAGTAGAATCTAGTTATCTTATTTATATTATTATATAACCTTTAGTTATAGTGTTATATAGAGATTTTGTTATAAGAAATAAGAGTTATTAATTCTTAATTCTTAGTTTCCTCCTTAAGTTATACTTATAAAGTGTAACTTATAAAAAAATATTTATTATAAAAACCTTTATTAAGGGAAAATTGTATAGTTATAGTTATAGAAAAACCTTTATAAAAAAATAAAAAAATTATAAGGGGAAACCTAGTGTATAAGCTGTTTAACCTTTCTTTTAGAAAGTAATTCTTTATTATCTATAGTTTCTTTAGGTAAAAACCCCTTTATATTTAAGTTTATTGTCTCTATAAAGTATTTAAATACTTCTTTATTAACTGGTTTAGTAAAGATATCTGCTATATTATTTCCAGTGTATATATGATATAAAGAGACTAACTCATTATTAACAGCTTGTCTAGAAAAGTGGTATCTTATATCTATATGTTTAGCTTTCTTATGCAGTTCTGGATTTTCAGTTATCCTTTGGGCTGCTTCATTATCTATTAATATAATAGGCTTATTAAGAGTTAACTCTAAATTCAACTCTTTATATATATAAGAGAAAGAGTTATATAGATATATAGATTCTTTTATAGCTTCACATAGAGCCATATATTCAGCTTCACAAGTAGATAAAGCAACTGTTTTCTGTTTTATACTATTCCAACTTATTATATTATAGTAACCAAAAGTACTTATATATCCAGTTGTAGACATTCTATCATCTAGATCTCCAGCCCAATTAGAGTCTGAAAATAAGATTAACTGTAGGTCTATATTACAGTTATATATTAATCCAAGGCTAGGGTATTTATTAAGATATCCCCATATTCTATCTAGAGCTACAAAGTGTTCTCTAGATGGGTTACTCATATATCTAGCACATAAATTAACTGGATATGTTATATCTGGCCTAGTTTTTAAACTAGCATATAGTAGCGATCCTACTTCTTGTTGGTATCTTGTTATATCTTCTTTTGTTGCTTGTTCTATATTTTTCCTTAGTTTTATAGAAGGTAATATAGGGTTATTATAAGGATTTATATCCTTTTTATTATACTTTTCTAGTAGTTTATTTATATATTTTGTTTGGTGTATATATAAGATCTTATCTTTTCTATTTATAGTTATTTCGTTCCCTAAAAACGTATGCGGAATTCCTAAGTCCTTTATTTCTATATATTTATATACAGCCTTATAAAAGTACCGTATGTCTTCTTCATACTGAGCTGTTATTATTATATCGTCTACGTGACATACTATTATAGCTCTTATATTCTTATTATTTGCTATAAAGATTCCTTCATCATAAGGGGATTCTTTAAAGCCTATCTTATTTATTATAGATCTTAACCATTTATACCAAAGTCTAGGGCTTTGTTTTAGTCCATATAGAGCTTTATTTAGCTTACAGTATAGGACTTTTTCTATATTATTAGTATATTCCAGGGTATTTATGTTATGGTTATATGAAAATCCAGTAGGTAGTTGTACCCATATTTCTTTATCTATATCTGCATGGCAAAAAGCATTAGAGATATCATATTGTCTAAAATACCATCCTAGCTTTATGCCTATTATTAATATAGCTCTATAGTTTTCTGGCTTACAGGTAGTACTAAAGGTTTCTAGGTAATCTATACCTATATATTGGTTATACCCTTGTACTACCCATCTAGCCTTATATTTTATAGGATTTTCCGCTATATCTGTTTTTAATTTATATACCCATCTTCCTCCTAAGGGTTTATATCCATTAGGTAGAGGAAGTATATTCCAAGTATTCATCTTATGAAGATTATTAACCTCTTCAACCATTGCTTGAATCCAATTATCTCTATATATAGAGTTTATTGCCTTTTTATATGTTGAGGGTTCATCGATTGTATTTATAGATAAGATATATAAAGCTTTATTAAACCTATTTATTTGATTATCTTTATTATTTATAGTGGAAAGTATTGGTTTAATTATAGGGCAGTCTTTTATAGTATATAAAGCGCTTTCTTGTTCTGCTACCCAAGTATATTCTTTAAGCTTTTCCTTATCTAGCTTAGGAATTTCTACTACTATCTTGGAATTATTAGTTATAGGACTATTATTATTATTATTATTATTATTATTATTATTATTATTATTATTATTATTATTATCTATTTCTCCTAGATTCAAGGCTTCCCTTCCACTGTTATTGTCACGTAGGGGATTATTTATAGGAGAAGGCATAAATTGATCTTCTAGAACTACTATATCTCTAGTCCAAAAGGTAGTTTTCTTCTGAAAATCATATATTTTATATATATTGCTTCTAGAATTTAACACTATTGCTTTAATAGCTTTATTATCTAACTTCTTTATCTTAGGATCTTTATTCTTATAATAACATATAGATCCAAATGTAGTTATATTATCTAAGTTAGGTTTTATATTATTCCTTATTTCATATGGTGTTTTATATTCTAGAGCTTTATGAGGAGTTATATTATATAAATCGACTGCTGTAAGGGCAGCTTCTCCCCATAGATATAAGGGTAAGTTAGCTTGTAGTAATAAAGCTCTTATTTTATTAGTTATAGTCCTTATAGCTCTTTCTATTATACCATTAGGTTCATGTGTATAAGGTGCCTTTATATTATGGTTTATAGATGTAGTCTTTATAAAAAGAGATTTATTATTTATAATATTTACAGTAGCTGCTGTATCTAAGCAGAAAAGAACTGAATTTCTATCTATAGGTGCTATATTACAACCTATAGTCTTATTAGAAGAAGTCATATATATAGAAGCGTAGGAATTACTTACGTCTTCAAAGTCTAGATCTATAAGATCTTGATCTTCTTGATCTTCTTCTTGTTCTTCAGTGATTTTATCTACTGTTTCTTGTATATCAGAATCAGAATCTTCTTCTATTATAGCCTTTCTAGCTATTAGAGCTTTCTGTGCTCTATAAAGCTTCTTCTTCTTATTATTTGCCTTTCTTTCTATTCTTTCTTTATCCTTATGGTTCCAGGACTTTGGAGCCTTATTTGGATGTAAAAAGTTGCAATCTTCAACCAAATGGTTTTTTAGTTTGCAATATGTGCAATATAATCCTTTTATCTTCTTCCAAGGTTTCTTAGGCCTAAAAGAAGTATATAGGACTGTAGAAGAGCCTTTTCTTTTTGCTTCATCTATAAGATTTGCAAAAAGAGATTCTATAGTATAAGAATCAGCATCTTTTCTAAGAGCTTGTGTTACGTTGGTTATAAAGCCTTCATAACTATTATCCAGACTATTTAATACCCAAGCTATAATAACTTGTTTTGGTAAACCCATATCCTTAGAGGATAGGTCGTCTGTAAGCTCTTTTACCTTATTTAGGTAACTCTCCATAGAATCAAAAGAGTCTAAAGAGGTATTGAAAAATTCCTTACAAGTAAGATATTCATTGGTAAATCCTGTAGGTTCATATAGATCCTTCAGTTTTTCCAAGCTTCAAATCCTGTAGTTGAATCTTTTATAACCCGTAAAGGGGCATCCTCACAAAACAGCTTCATAAAAGCTAAAGTTTTGTTATCAGACTTCTGCTGAGCAGGAGTTATAGGAGGTGTTATAAGACTTGAGTTTATATCTTTACTTATAAGTAAAGCCTCAAATCTGGTTGCCCAAACTAGGTAGTTAGAGCTACCTGAAAGGCGGGGGATATTGATAGATCTTTCCATCTTTAAAAGATGAGGAAGTGGTTGGATTTGATATTGAAGGTTATGGTTGGATTTGTTGTGAAAAATAGATATTGAAAGTATGTGGGTTTGTTGTATTTGGCTTGCGTTGCGTTGGAAGTCGATTTTATGATATATATGGGCGTAATCCACCAAAGCTTTCACCAGCCAGACAGCAGACCAGTTAGTCTAGTAGTCTAGTCAACTACTAAATTAACTCAATCGATTGACTACCAATTGAGAGGTCTTGGGTTCAATTCCAGCTGGAGGCAAGAAGAAAGATCCTTTATCGGTTGGATCTTAAAGTAACCGATAGACCTTCTGAGCGTTGTTGGGTTGGTTATCCGTCCGGAGCTGTAGTGACGTAAAATATAGCTGGTGTGTAACTTGCCCGGTAAGCCGATCCCTCTATTCCGTTGAATATGGATTGCTGGGTATGAGGTGTAGTAGCCTTAGAGTTGTTCTTCCATAAAGTTCCCTTATCAATGTGGTTTGTCCCCTGATAAGGTTGAGCTTTTTTGGATAAATAAATCCTTTTTTAACTTTTTGTAGCAAGTCTTAAAGGTAAAAAAGGGGAAGTAAAGAGATAAAGTCCTTCTCTATCGAGCTGGGCTCATAACCACTAAGAATATAAATTCACGATGGTCAAGGGAAAGATAGAGAAGAGTAAAAGGTAGAGGTAAAAGTGTTGATATTCATGATCATAATTCTTTCTCTATAAGGGAAATATTATCTTCTTATATAAAAGGTTATAAGATATATTGTAACAGATTATTTCTAGATATCTTAGATATCTAGGGGTTATAAAGTATGTAGGGTTTATCTTTGGAATCTAGGAGTTATTCTAGATATCTAGGGGTTACTTTAGGTATCTAGGGGTTATTCTAGATATCTAGGAGCTGCTTTAGATATCTAGGGGTTATTCGAGATATCTAGGAGCTGCTTTAGATATCTAGGGGTTATTTAAGTAAGACTAGCTTAGTTACTAGTTTTACTAATGTCTTAGAGACAACCTATATACTTTTCTTATCCATTTTACTAGTAGAATCTAGTTATCTTATTTATATTATTATATAACCTTTAGTTATAGTGTTATATAGAGATTTTGTTATAAGAAATAAGAGTTATTAATTCTTAATTCTTAGTAGAATTATAATAAGAAACAGCTAATTAAATATAAACTTATAGAAATAGTAGACTTATTACTATATAGGTATCTTTTAGTATACTAATAGTTTCTTATATAGGTCTTAATAACGGTTTAATTATATATTATCTTAATAAAAATAGCTTTATAAGTAACACAAGACCTATATTTCTTTATATCTTTAGTTTTTTAATATCTATAACATGATATATTACTAGGTGTTTATTAAAGAAATATTAAAAAAGAATTAACAATCATTAAATATATTAATAAAAGAAAATAAGTTATAAAAAGTAGATTATGTATAAAAAGTTTATATAACACTATAGTTTATAAAAAAACGAGAAAAAAAGTTAATTACTTTTATATTAAAAGAAGACTTAAAAAATAGCTTTAATAAGGCTAACTATTAATAGAGTTAACTAACTCTTTATAATAGGCCTACTTATAAGTAAGACCCTCTAGAAGTTTAACTTAAATCAAGGCTAACGTTATATAACTAAAACGTTTACCTTAAAAAGAGATATAATTATTATAAAATAATAATTAGATTAGTAACACCTAAAGATATAACAATAAAAGATATCTAAACGTCTAACGGCCTAATGGTATAGATAAATATTAACCTATATTAAGTTTAATAAAGTATTTTATAGGTAGAGCTATCTTATATAACTACCTATAAGGTGGCTATTCCTTAGCTAAAGGCTAGCGATAGCTAGGTTAAGGATTAGCTTCTATTTAATATAAGCCCTATATTTTATATACTTACTACTAGTTATATAATACCGTTATATAATTATAGGCTTTATTTCTTTAGACTTTAGCTAAAAGTTATAAAAAGATAATAAAAATAATAAGTAGATTTATATTTTAGTTATAGGTAATGTTAGATCTATCTTTGTTTTAGCTTTAGTTAGTTCTTATATTAAATTCTTTTAAATATATCGTTCAATAAAAAAGCCAATTATATAAAGGACTTTTTAAATCTAATAGTGTATTAAATAGAAATATCTTTAAAAGTAAAGATTTTATCATTTATATAATTAGATAAACATTAAGCTTAACTTAGTTAATAAGAACAATTAAAATATTATATTTAATAATCTAATAATAAGGTTTTTCTTATAAGTAAATAAAGGTTAATATTTAATAATAATAATCTTAGTTTATTAATCTATTAATTACTTAATACTTAATTATATAATTAAAGGTTATCAATATAACTTATATAGCTTTTTATTAATTAAATTATTAAGGTTAAATACTAAAAGTTATGTAGAGAATATATTATGAGTTAATTAATAAAAAGCTATAAAAGATATTCTCTCTATATGAAAATAAGTATCCTTATATCTTATTACTTACCATTAAGACTAATATTTAGACATTAATCCTTATCGATAGACCCCCTTCGTCTTATCGGTCCTTTATCTTAGACCGCTTATCGTATATCGGTCTTTTTTATCATTACGTGACCTATCTCCTTCCCTAGTTCTTCTGTTCCAGAGTAGTCACCCTTAGTTTTCCTGACCCCTTAAGTGCTGTGCCGCCCGTGTCTTGCTTGCCAGGTGGGGCTGTGTCAGCCATCGCTTGTTGGGTCGTAACGAGTCTACATACAAGCTGATAATGCCCCCCCCCCTAGTTAACCCGAGAGTACCGTTCGTTTGCCTGTATTAGTAGCCGTATCAGTAGGTCTATTAGTAATGCCCACCGTATAAATACTATCTATAATCAGATTCAATAGAGATTTTCGTTCTTCTCGTTACGTATAGTCTAGTGGTATATAGTATACATCTACAACCTAAGTGCTATAGGTTTAGTTCTCTCTTATTGACTTTTTCTTATTAACTTTTTCTTAGTTTTACTTCTAAAACGGCTCCATTTGGGAGGGTTAGAATAGTACTAACCCACCCTGCTTCCTACGCTACGCTCCGGGTCAGGATAGGCCAAGACCATCCCTTTTACTTTTTTTTTTTTACTTACTCTTTTTTTTCACCTGCCTTATCACTTATCAGCCTGGATTCACTGTCAGCTCAACTCTGCACGGGCCAGTGTGCACGGTACTCTCGGGTTGACTAGGGGGGGGGGGGCATTATCAGCTTGTCTGATCACTCAGTCGTAACATGTAAAGAGGCCACGTATTCAACCAGCTGTTGCTCTTTCTGATAGGAGAAGGCTAACAGTTGGCTAGCCTATAGCTAGGTCGTGTTATATTAATTACTTACCTAACTTAGACAATAGAAGAGCCGGTCTAGCTAGGTATCTCTTGCTTAATTGGACCGCCTTAATAGAAAAAAGTGTGTATCTACGGAGTATATACGGTCAATATCTGATAGTTGAGGTGTATAGCAGTTGACTAGGCGGCGGCGGCGGCGGCAGTGGTTATCTATAGTGGTGATAGGCGATATGGATAGATGGATGGATAGGGGGAAAATTAACAGCCAGACGGCCGGCCGGCCGGCTGGCTGGCAAAATAGTGCTGTAATGTTTGCTATACCTAAACTAGTAGGGGGGTGGGCATTAGAGAGATACCTGACAGGGACGATAAAACTTCGGCTGGACACCATAGTACATAGTACAGGTATGCATTGGTGGTTGCAAGGGGAACTACGCAGAGTATCATCCAACCAGTAGGGTTGAATTTTGTTTCGAACTTGGACGACGGAAAAACTCCTCAAAAACCTTTACCACATGACTCGGAGCTGACCAACCTCAAAAACTATAGCGTGGGCTAACCAGTTCATATAGAATTCTACGCACTCATAGTTTAGTGAAGGCCGCACGTATATAGGGATCAGGCCACAGGTGTGAAAGTATCGTACTATGCTATCAGGCCGAAATAAAAGCCCCTTTGTCAGGTATCTCAACACACACAGCCCTACTATTTTGGGGTATAGCTGATATTTCCACTATATCTACTCCGTATATGTACTCACCTACTAACTGTTAGTAACTTTCCCCTACTACGTATACCTATTTATATCACTATTACTACTCCTATTCTTTCAATTATTAGTTTTATCTATCCTTTCAATAGGTAGCTAGCTGATGTTGAGATAGAGGATTCTTTTAGATTATGTAGATTACTAAAGTATATTCTATAAGGTGGTAATAGAAACCTATAAAAGATATATCCTTATTATGTTATTAAGAGGATACGTAGTGGCCTGGTAGGTACGTGATATAGAGGCTTTTACTTAACGCTATCACCCTTAGATAATAGCGGTCACATAAATTGACACGTGAAAGTCCGTTGCCAGGACGGGTGGCTTGGAGGGCTGAAATTAACATAGTAGATACGTATACCTTGGACGTACATAGTACCTATGCAAGTTACGTAACAAAGGGTCAATATCTCGATTGTTTCGTCCTGATACCATAGTAGCCAAGGCAGTTCTAAAGTGTGGTAGTCAAGTTACTCGTTCTATTACTGTCGCGATGCCTTCACGGCATCATACAGTCTTGTGAGATCTCACCAGAGCTAGAGCATCGAATAGTATACTCTGGCCCCACCGGCCCAATCCACCTAAAGACTAAACATTATACATACTAGTGTACTATATATATGACTTCTTACGTAACTAGGGTCGAAGATCGGCTCCACACAGTATGTGACTTCATACGTGGCTGGGATCGAACATCAGGTTCACGCAGCTCTGGCCCTCTGGGAATACTTGGTGTTCGGCGTCTCAATAACAACCAGATGGTTCCGGATACTAGTTGAACTCGGTAGTGTGAGACCATAGTTCAAGTCGCTTTAGGAACGCTTCTGATACCAAAGTTGCTCTTTTCTTTTCTTTCGTCAAGCTCCACTCAATCTCCTTGCTGTGCCACCATCTGACCCATCTCTGCGCGATGGATGCTGCTGAGCGTCGTAGGCTTCAAAACAGAGAGGCTCAGCGCAGGTTCCGCAGTAAGGCCTGCCGCAGCCGTCCTCCTCCGCCCCGTTGGCAGTGGTCCACGAGCTGACAGAGCAAATGTAAAAAGACAAACAGGCGGCGAACGGGGGTACAGTTGTTTCCCTTACGATGGGTGATGACCCTGACGGTATTGTTTGTTCACACAAGTCGTTAATGTTCAAGGAATCAAAGCACGGCGGAAAACCCCGTGCAACTCCAACGCACAGGAGAAGCTGGGCGATTCGTCTTGCAGGAATCTCGGTAGACCGAGCAGTACCAACGGCGTTTCAAGGCCGCTGTGTAGCTTGCCACAGTTGTATCTCGATTACAACTCCACGCCAGCAGACAATTCGGGAAATCTCCATGTTCAGGATCCAACCGCCGCTATGTCGCTTCCGCTACAGTAGAGCCCCAGCTCCACACTTGTACATCGTCGATACATAAGGACATTGGCCTAATACCTTGCTTATGACAGATTGGATCTTAACCTTGCCGGCCATGATATGCAGCCGTCGACTAGTCCCGTAGATTCTGCGGCGCAATGGTTCAACGCCTTCCCCGCGGATAAAGACGCTACATGTAATATCAATGTCAGTAGAGCTCCGCGCTCCTCTCACTTGGTAGGTGAAAGCCATGTCCGCGGTTCTTTGCAGGAAATCGAGTATTTGGCACAGTTACAACAGCCCAGCGAGCCTCAAAGTCTTCACGTACCAGTAGGATCAAACAAGGTGCAGTGAGCCCTCCCGCCTCCCCTCCCCTCAAACACTCGCAGTGATAGCTGACAACGAACGCCTCAGCAACAGCGGCCACCCTCCTCCCAGCCGGCATACGGGACGCCTCCTCAGACACCCCAATGCAACGATCCGCTTCATAACAAGAACAACGCGTGCCAGGTGTCGGAGACGACATGTAGCGACTCCAACGTCAATAATGATGATCCCGAGGCCTTCCAGACCCCGCTTCATATCGCGGCCGCCGCTGGCCACGATGCAATGATCGACATGCTCCTTGTCAGCGGAACACTGGATGTTGATGTGCGGGACAGCGAAAACAACACGGCACTGCATGCAGCCGTAGCAAACCGAAAGCTGGTTGTTGTGCTACGTCTCCTGAGCCACGGCGCCGATCCCAACGCGGAGAACGCAGCTGGCTGGACACCGCTACACACTGCGGTGCAGATGGGATCTGTGGACACTGTCGGGGCACTTATCGCGCATGGGGGCGATGTGAGAAAGAAAGCGCCTATGAGGAATGTAGACCCAAAAGAGTAGATCACTATTAATAGCGTACGGGTCTCGGCAGGGGTGTTGCGGGCGAGCGAATAGTCAGTTTTACCACAAAGCAAAATCATTGTTCTTGCCATGCGCCCGAATTCACTACTTGATATTGGAGTGCATGCAGATTCTAGGCACAAGGACTGCCGTACACCCTTCTCGTGCGTGGCTGAATATGGGAAGATGGCTGTGGTATTAGAATTGCTTATTAGCATACGGTTGTTGCCCGTTTATTCTACCGACAAGTATGGCCGAACGCCCCTTATCATGTCAGCCATAGATGGATATGAGAAGGCTACTACTTGGAAAATCATTGCCGTATCAAGAAAGGAATTGAAATCAGGGGTGATAGCGGTCGTACTGCGCTATTATAGATAGAATAAGGCGGGTGTGCAGGGGTTGTGTAAGTTCTGCTTGGAGTCTGATCGGGGTTGTTGGTTAATGGTAAGTAGAACTTGTTAGCATAACCTGTTTATTGTTTACATAGAACCGTATTGAATACGCGTCTGATAAACCTGACTCTACCGTCTTTTGGTGTATAATAGAACGTTCTATCATGTTATGTTAACCAAATTTCAACCCGTTTTATCTATTCACTTGAGCGGCAAGAATGCTGCCACGATAGAGTTCATGGCAGCTTCAGCTGACTCGACTGTGGGCGAGATAAGCTTTCATGCATCGGCTTCCCCTGTGCTTACTGTGTTTATCTCGCGACCGGCCACATCTGACTCGCGCATATTGTCTATACATAGGTCTAGCTCTTTCATGTATGTACGGAGGTGCGTTTCAAAAGTCCTTGCCCAACTGCCCAGAGCAGCCCCGGTCAGTAGGCCCTACTTAATATATATTGAAGCTGCGCCGTACATGGGAGCTATAGCTAGATAGTAGGTGGGTGCGTAACCACACAACTAAACAACAACAACAACCATATACCTAGTGCACTTCAAGTCTGGAACAAGATGTGACTAACACAGGCGTCAACTATAGTTGTAATCATTGAAAGTTGACTTCCTTTAACCTAATTGAGGCTAAAGGAAGGGTTCTAATAGGTCTATAGTAAGGTTGCTAGCAGACTATTTAGGTTGTTATTATTAATCTTATATATTAGTATAACAAGGAAAAGTTATAGGAAGCTAGTTAGATGAAAAAGCTAATATTAAGTATAAAGAAATATATAACAACTTTATAATTAGGTCTTAATATATCTAATTAGGTCTAAAGGTTATTAGAAAGGGTAAAATATAAGGCTTTTTATACTATTAAAGCTATATATTCTCTATCTCTATCTATTTATATTTATGTATATATATATATATATAGATATTTAATATTCTCTTTTCCCTTATACCTCTATATATATGATATAAGTATCTCTTTATACTATCTATTTAGCGTTATAATAACTAAAAAAATGATATTTGAAGAAGGGTTAAAGTTAGCCTTTAATCTTACTTTATTCTAATTATCCCTTATCTTCTTTTTATTATCTATAACTAAAAGTAAATAAAAACTAGAAAAAAACTAAAAGAAATAGTAATACTTAGATTCCACATATAGGTAATGATCTTGTGTCAATTGATAAGATCAAT
Source organism: Colletotrichum eleusines (assembly GCA_016807845.1). Classification (NCBI taxonomy): domain Eukaryota; kingdom Fungi; phylum Ascomycota; class Sordariomycetes; order Glomerellales; family Glomerellaceae; genus Colletotrichum; species Colletotrichum eleusines. The sequence continues at coordinate 1,784,057 of JADEZO010000010.1, read as the reverse complement.
GGCGCGCCACATCTTTTGTGCAGTTTCATTTCTTAGTGGTTATGAGCCCAGCTTTGCTCTGTGCACGAGAGTGTGCAAGTTCGAGTCCGGTCGCACGCACGCACTAAAATAGGATTCTTACCTAGGAGTTGCTTACCTAGGGTTCTTGCCTATCATAACATAACTGTGCAAGGCCAATAGTCTCTATAGCCCTTGAGGAGGTGACTTAGATTCCACATATAGGTAATGATCTTGTGTCAATTGATAACATCAATGGCGCGCCACATCTTTTGTGCAGTTTCATTTCTTAGTGTAATTCTATTAGAATAATAGTTATATAACCGTATAGATATCCTATTTTTTAGAAAAAGGATAAAGGTTATAAGATTAGATACTTAGACCTTAGGTAAAAACCGTTATATAATTTAGTCTAAATTGACTTAAGTATCTATAACTAGAGTATATAACAATTATATAATAGTTATCTAATAGTTAGAAAAGTTAGTTATAGATAATAGATCTTTAGTTTACCCTATATTTATTTACCCCCTTATATATAAGGGACTCTTATAGATAGGAGAGAGTCTATTTAACACTAATTAGTAATTAATTAGGCGATTATAGATTAATAAGAGTAAAAAGGTAAGACTTAAGTTATATAAAGAGACTAGTTTATATAATATCTAACTATAGAAAGGCTAAAAAACTACTTTTTATAATACTATTTATACTATTTTCCTCTATATATAACAGAATAAGAGAGACTATAACCTTTCATATATATAATAAATAAGTTAGTATATCGCTTTATATATATTATTATTATTATAATTAATAAGACGTTATATAATTTAGAACAACTATTCTCCTATTGATATATATACCTTAAGGCTAAAAGGAAGAATTACTACTAAAGGAATATATCTTTATATCTAAAGATATATTAAAGATAGCAGTATTCTTATTATAATATAGAGATCTTAGATAACACCTTAGGTTTAAACTAAAAATTAAGACCTTATTAATAGTATATCTTAAAAGAAAATTATAATATACCTAATATATAAAATTTATTAGATTACCTATATAAATCTAGATTAATCATAAACAAAAAATATAATCTTGACCGACTTTAAGGAATAAATAGTAAATCACTGAAGCTTATTTACTGTTTATATATTAGGGAGTTTACTAAGTAAGTTATAAAAAGAGGTATCCGTAAAGATAACAGGATTAATGTTGGAATGTCACCTGGGCGACATTCATACTTAAGGCCAATTCCGTCACGACCAAGTGGCGGGCCCGCTTTTTAGGTCGCTTAGAGGTTATGAGCCCAGATGCCTCAGTGGTTAGGCCGACCACATGCGTGTTTTCCCCGCACGCTTATGAGTTAAAGTGCTGCGCGTTCAATTCGCGCTTTGCGACCGTAAGTCCAAAATGGCAGGCGCGTGCGACCGTGAGTCCAAAACAGGCAGGCGCACAGACCAACCGGGTAAGGTCAGTACCGGATTTGCCCTTAAAGGGGGCTGTTGGAATGTCACCTGGGCGACATTCATACTTAAGGCCAATTCCGTCACGACCAAGTGGCGGGCCCGCTTTTTAGGTCGCTTAGAATTAAGGAGAATAAATAACTAGCTAACCTTATATAAAGACTTTAAGAGTAATATAAAAAAGATATTAATAATTATATAATAATAATAACTCCTTAAATACCTATTAGACTACTTAAAACTATAAGACTAAAGGCGATAGCTAAATAGCTATTAGAGTTAATTAAACTTTAAGATATACCACTAGCTTAAAAGACTAAAAAGTCTAATATATAAATAACGTTATTAAAAGTAAGATTTATATAATAAATAGAAGGCTACCTAAGATTATAAAGTTATAATATATTAGTACTATAGAAGGATATATATAATCTTTTATTAGAATAAATAGTCTAAAATAGACTTTATAAGCCTTATATAGTCTTAGTCTTTTAAAAAGGCTAAAGAAAAGATAGAAACTATATAGGTAAACTATAACTAAGAATTAAGAATTAATAACTCTTATTTCTTATAACAAAATCTCTATATAACACTATAACTAAAGGTTATATAATAATATAAATAAGATAACTAGATTCTACTAGTAAAATGGATAAGAAAAGTATATAGGTTGTCTCTAAGACATTAGTAAAACTAGTAACTAAGCTAGTCTTACTTAAATAACCCCTAGATATCTAAAGCAGCTCCTAGATATCTCGAATAACCCCTAGATATCTAAAGCAGCTCCTAGATATCTAGAATAACCCCTAGATACCTAAAGTAACCCCTAGATATCTAGAATAACTCCTAGATTCCAAAGATAAACCCTACATACTTTATAACCCCTAGATATCTAAGATATCTAAAAAATAATCTATTACAATATATCTTATAACCTTTTATATAAGAAGATAATATTTCCCTTATAGAGAAAGAATTATGATCATGAATATCAACACTTTTACCTCTACCTTTTACTCTTCTCTATCTTTCCCTTGACCATCGTGAATTTATATTCTTAGTGGTTATGAGCCCAGCTCGATAGAGAAGGACTTTATCTCTTTACTTCCCCTTTTTACCTTTAAGACTTGCTACAAAAAGTTAAAAAGGATTTATTTATCCAAAAAGCTCAACCTTATCAGGGGACAAACCACATTGATAAGGGAACTTTATGGAAGAACAACTCTAAGGCTACTACACCTCATACCCAGCAATCCATATTCAACGGAATAGAGGGATCGGCTTACCGGGCAAGTTACACACCAGCTATATTTTACGTCACTACAGCTCCGGACGGATAACCAACCCAACAACGCTCAGAAGGTCTATCGGTTACTTTAAGATCCAACCGATAAAGGATCTTTCTTCTTGCCTCCAGCTGGAATTGAACCCAAGACCTCTCAATTGGTAGTCAATCGATTGAGTTAATTTAGTAGTTGACTAGACTACTAGACTAACTGGTCTGCTGTCTGGCTGGTGAAAGCTTTGGTGGATTACGCCCATATATATCATAAAATCGACTTCCAACGCAACGCAAGCCAAATACAACAAACCCACATACTTTCAATATCTATTTTTCACAACAAATCCAACCATAACCTTCAATATCAAATCCAACCACTTCCTCATCTTTTAAAGATGGAAAGATCTATCAATATCCCCCGCCTTTCAGGTAGCTCTAACTACCTAGTTTGGGCAACCAGATTTGAGGCTTTACTTATAAGTAAAGATATAAACTCAAGTCTTATAACACCTCCTATAACTCCTGCTCAGCAGAAGTCTGATAACAAAACTTTAGCTTTTATGAAGCTGTTTTGTGAGGATGCCCTTTACGGGTTATAAAAGATTCAACTACAGGATTTGAAGCTTGGAAAAAACTGAAGGATCTATATGAACCTACAGGATTTACCAATGAATATCTTACTTGTAAGGAATTTTTCAATACCTCTTTAGACTCTTTTGATTCTATGGAGAGTTACCTAAATAAGGTAAAAGAGCTTACAGACGACCTATCCTCTAAGGATATGGGTTTACCAAAACAAGTTATTATAGCTTGGGTATTAAATAGTCTGGATAATAGTTATGAAGGCTTTATAACCAACGTAACACAAGCTCTTAGAAAAGATGCTGATTCTTATACTATAGAATCTCTTTTTGCAAATCTTATAGATGAAGCAAAAAGAAAAGGCTCTTCTACAGTCCTATATACTTCTTTTAGGCCTAAGAAACCTTGGAAGAAGATAAAAGGATTATATTGCACATATTGCAAACTAAAAAACCATTTGGTTGAAGATTGCAACTTTTACATCCAAATAAGGCTCCAAAGTCCTGGAACCATAAGGATAAAGAAAGAATAGAAAGAAAGGCAAATAATAAGAAGAAGAAGCTTTATAGAGCACAGAAAGCTCTAATAGCTAGAAAGGCTATAATAGAAGAAGATTCTGATTCTGATATACAAGAAACAGTAGATAAAATCACTGAAGAACAAGAAGAAGATCAAGAAGATCAAGATCTTATAGATCTAGACTTTGAAGACGTAAGTAATTCCTACGCTTCTATATATATGACTTCTTCTAATAAGACTATAGGTTGTAATATAGCACCTATAGATAGAAATTCAGTTCTTTTCTGCTTAGATACAGCAGCTACTGTAAATATTATAAATAATAAATCTCTTTTTATAAAGACTACATCTATAAACCATAATATAAAGGCACCTTATACACATGAACCTAATGGTATAATAGAAAGAGCTATAAGGACTATAACTAATAAAATAAGAGCTTTATTACTACAAGCTAACTTACCCTTATATCTATGGGGAGAAGCTGCCCTTACAGCAGTCGATTTATATAATATAACTCCTCATAAAGCTCTAGAATATAAAACACCATATGAAATAAGGAATAATATAAAACCTAACTTAGATAATATAACTACATTTGGATCTATATGTTATTATAAGAATAAAGATCCTAAGATAAAGAAGTTAGATAATAAAGCTATTAAAGCAATAGTGTTAAATTCTAGAAGCAATATATATAAAATATATGATTTTCAGAAGAAAACTACCTTTTGGACTAGAGATATAGTAGTTCTAGAAGATCAATTTATGCCTTCTCCTATAAATAATCCCCTACGTGACAATAACAGTGGAAGGGAAGCCTTGAATCTAGGAGAAATAGATAATAATAATAATAATAATAATAATAATAATAATAATAATAATAATAATAATAATAGTCCTATAACTAATAATTCCAAGATAGTAGTAGAAATTCCTAAGCTAGATAAGGAAAAGCTTAAAGAATATACTTGGGTAGCAGAACAAGAAAGCGCTTTATATACTATAAAAGACTGCCCTATAATTAAACCAATACTTTCCACTATAAATAATAAAGATAATCAAATAAATAGGTTTAATAAAGCTTTATATATCTTATCTATAAATACAATCGATGAACCCTCAACATATAAAAGGCAATAAACTCTATATATAGAGATAATTGGATTCAAGCAATGGTTGAAGAGGTTAATAATCTTCATAAGATGAATACTTGGAATATACTTCCTCTACCTAATGGATATAAACCCTTAGGAGGAAGATGGGTATATAAATTAAAAACAGATATAGCGGAAAATCCTATAAAATATAAGGCTAGATGGGTAGTACAAGGGTATAACCAATATATAGGTATAGATTACCTAGAAACCTTTAGTACTACCTGTAAGCCAGAAAACTATAGAGCTATATTAATAATAGGCATAAAGCTAGGATGGTATTTTAGACAATATGATATCTCTAATGCTTTTTGCCATGCAGATATAGATAAAGAAATATGGGTACAACTACCTACTGGATTTTCATATAACCATAACATAAATACCCTGGAATATACTAATAATATAGAAAAAGTCCTATACTGTAAGCTAAATAAAGCTCTATATGGACTAAAACAAAGCCCTAGACTTTGGTATAAATGGTTAAGATCTATAATAAATAAGATAGGCTTTAAAGAATCCCCTTATGATGAAGGAATCTTTATAGCAAATAATAAGAATATAAGAGCTATAATAGTATGTCACGTAGACGATATAATAATAACAGCTCAGTATGAAGAAGACATACGGTACTTTTATAAGGCTGTATATAAATATATAGAAATAAAGGACTTAGGAATTCCGCATACGTTTTTAGGGAACGAAATAACTATAAATAGAAAAGATAAGATCTTATATATACACCAAACAAAATATATAAATAAACTACTAGAAAAGTATAATAAAAAGGATATAAATCCTTATAATAACCCTATATTACCTTCTATAAAACTAAGGAAAAATATAGAACAAGCAACAAAAGAAGATATAACAAGATACCAACAAGAAGTAGGATCGCTACTATATGCTAGTTTAAAAACTAGGCCAGATATAACATATCCAGTTAATTTATGTGCTAGATATATGAGTAACCCATCTAGAGAACACTTTGTAGCTCTAGATAGAATATGGGGATATCTTAATAAATACCCTAGCCTTGGATTAATATATAACTGTAATATAGACCTACAGTTAATCTTATTTTCAGACTCTAATTGGGCTGGAGATCTAGATGATAGAATGTCTACAACTGGATATATAAGTACTTAGATTCCACATATAGGTAATGATCTTGTGTCAATTGATAACATCAATGGCGCGCCACATCTTTTGTGCAGTTTCATTTCTTAGTGGTTATGAGCCCAGCTTAGCTCTGTGCACGAGAGTGTGCGAGTTCGAGTCCGGTCGCACGCACGCATAAAAAATAGGATTCTTACCTAGGAGTTGCTTACCTAGGGTTCTTGCCTATCATAACATAACTGTGCAAGGCCAATAGTCTCTATAGCCCTTGAGGAGGTGACTTAGATTCCACATATAGGTAATGATCTTGTGTCAATTGATAACATCAATGGCGCGCCACATCTTTTGTGCAGTTTCATTTCTTAGTTAAGTACTTTTGGTTACTATAATATAATAAGTTGGAATAGTATAAAACAGAAAACAGTTGCTTTATCTACTTGTGAAGCTGAATATATGGCTCTATGTGAAGCTATAAAAGAATCTATATATCTATATAACTCTTTCTCTTATATATATAAAGAGTTGAATTTAGAGTTAACTCTTAATAAGCCTATTATATTAATAGATAATGAAGCAGCCCAAAGGATAACTGAAAATCCAGAACTGCATAAGAAAGCTAAACATATAGATATAAGATACCACTTTTCTAGACAAGCTGTTAATAATGAGTTAGTCTCTTTATATCATATATACACTGGAAATAATATAGCAGATATCTTTACTAAACCAGTTAATAAAGAAGTATTTAAATACTTTATAGAGACAATAAACTTAAATATAAAGGGGTTTTTACCTAAAGAAACTATAGATAATAAAGAATTACTTTCTAAAAGAAAGGTTAAACAGCTTATACACTAGGTTTCCCCTTATAATTTTTTTATTTTTTATAAAGGTTTTTCTATAACTATAACTATACTACAATTTTCCCTTAATAAAGGTTTTATAATAAATATTTTTTTATAAGTTACACTTTATAAGTATAACTTAAGGAGGAAACTAAGAATTAAGAATTAATAACTCTTATTTCTTATAACAAAATCTCTATTTAACACTATAACTAAAGGTTATATAATAATATAAGTGAGATAACTAGATTCTACTAGTAAAATGGATAAGAAAAGTATATAGGTTGTCTCTAAGACATTAGTAAAACTAGTAACTAAGCTAGTCTTACTTAAATAACCCCTAGATATCTAAAGCAGCCCCTAGATATCTAGAATAACCCCTAGATATCTAAAGCAGCTCCTAGATATCTAGAATAACCCCTAGATACCTAAAATAACCCCTAGATATCTAGAATAACTCCTAGATTCCAAAGATAAACCCTACATACTTTATAACCCCTAGATATCTAAGATATCTAGAAATAATCTGTTACAATATATCTTATAACCTTTTATATAAGAAGATAATATTTCCCTTATAGAGAAAGAATTATGATCATGAATATCAACACTTTTACCTCTACCTTTTACTCTTCTCTATCTTTCCCTTGACCATCGTGAATTTATATTCTTAGTGAAATCCCTAAGGCTTATAATAAAGGTAATTATATATTGTTCTAGCTATATCTATACTATATTAGAACAGTCTATAATAACTAGTTAAGAAATTTACTTTTATTAATTAACTACTTATTTTTTATTAGACTTTTTATTAGAAATAAGCTCTCTTAAGTGCCTATTTACTTCTTTATCTTATATTTCCTTTATTATAAGGAATTATATAAGATATAGATATATATTTATAATCTACTATACTAGTAAATTAATATATATATTGATTATGTAAGCACCATGATTACGTAATCATATGGAATCTAGGAGAAGAAACTAGAATGGACCATCTTCTCCCCCTAACTCTATCCTTCTACTAAGGTTAACTATTTAAGTTAAGGTTATGCAATCAAGGTTATGGAGTTACGCAATCTACGGGTTGATTTATAAGCAGCTTACGCAAGTATGGAATCTTCTAGTCAGCTGGATATGTCTATATAAGAGTTGGAATTCTTCCTGTTTTCTAAGTCTCTTATTGTCAAGCAAGCAAGCAAAATAGTTCTAAAAATAAGACTAACTATTATACTCTCTTTAACTATATTCACTCTATATCCTTATATCCTTATATCTATTATATCTACCCCTGTTATCCTATATTCTTGCTTCTATAGGATATATTCTTATATAAGAGATATACTCTCTTATATACTCCAGAGGCTGTTATTACTCTCTACGAGGTCAGCCCACCTGTTGTGCTGAAAGAATTTCTTATTCTTTTTAGAGGGTTATTTTATATAGTTTTCTTACTAATAGTAGAGAAACTATTCTAATTAAAATAATAAAAAGATTAAGAACTAAATAGAGAGAAAGATATAGAAAAATAGAAAATAAATCTAATATCTACCTTTAAAAAAGACTTTATACTATTACTTTATGACAATAATATCTATTTAAGACGACTTTTTAGCCATAATTAGGCCTTTAAGGTCTAATTAAGGTATATACCTTTTAAGAATCATAACTCTATAATATCAATCTACCCTATATATACCTTTTATACTATTTAATAATAACGGTATAACAGACTAAAATTAACCACTAAGTATTAAGATCCCTATTTTTAGACACCTTTAGCTTTAATTAGGTTAAAAGACATCTAATAGTATAGGCTATTGCTACTTATATAGGTTAGTAAGTCACCCTTAGGTTTACTAGCGCTTAAGATACACTAGTGGTAGCAGCCTTTAAGTATTATAGTGTAGATTAGTTATATATATACTAGCTATCTCTTTACTTTACTTATAGACTTTCTCCTTAGTTTTAATATCTATTATATTTATAGATATATATACATAGTTTAGGTAGACAATATGTAACTCGAATAATATAAAAAGCTTTATACTTTTAACCTTTTAAATATTCTTTTAGACGTAATTAGATATATTAAGACCTAATTATAAAGTTATTTTATTATTTCTTAATACTTGATATTAATTCTTTTATTAAACTAGCCTTTTATATTATTTATATTAATATATAAGATTAATAATACTAATCTCAACAGTCTTTTAATAACTTTACTATAGACTTATTAAACCTCTTTCTTTTAACTCTAATTAGGTTAAAGAAAGTTAAGTTTTAATAATTATAACCTTAGTTAACACCTATATTAGTTACTTTTTACTATAGACTTAAAGTACACTAGGTATATAATTATTATTATTATCTAGTTATATAGTTATCTACTTTTCTACTATCTAGCTATAGCTCCTATATATAGCCTAGTTTAAGTATAAAGATAAAATAATAACTAAAACAACTATAGTAAAAAAGCTAAAAAAGGTAATATAACTACCTGTAACGTGGTTCATCAGTGAGTGGGCCACCATCAGTGACCGGGCCACTTTTCCCACCTTCATCACTCACAACTTCTATATCTCAACTAAAATCAATTGAATCAATTGCAACTACTCAGAATCACTTGAACTATTTATTTCCACAGCCTCTGGACAGGTTCTTGCATTGTGGCCGGTCTTGCGACAGATACCACAATGTCGTAAACCTGTCCGACGACGCTTTGACGACCCCTCGTTTTCCTCCTGTTCACACCCTTCCTCCTCAACAACACCCTTTTCGGCCATGACTTCCCTTGCCTGAGACCCATCTAGTGCCCCTCTGTCTTGTAGTCTAGTTCTTTTGGCTCTCCGACGCTTACTAAGGGCCGTATTTGCTTCTCGAAGATGGCGTAGCTCTTCCTCTATAAGGGCAGCTGCATGGGAAATATACTGCAGACCTTTTTCAAGCTTATCAGCAGCTTCACAAATTGGAGTTGGCGAGCTTCCCTGATGTCTAGAGATTCTTTCCTTTATAAGTGAAGACTGAGAAATAGCCTCATTAGTGGTTTGAGGCGTCTTAGAAACCCAAGGGTCGGGTAGCCTGTTAGGAGCGTTCAGGGCTGTTGGTGTCTGTAACTGCACATCCAGCTTAGAAAGAACAGTCTGAGGGCTATAGGGAATAAGCCCAGCCCCTCTGAAACCCCCATGGACGTTTTCATAGGTAAAGGTTTGAAGGAATGCGGCCTTGAATGCGAGGAAGAACTCGGGTTTAGTGATGTGGGTAATCCGGGCCTTGATGAAGTGCTCAATCTGTGAGCCATATCTCAACTTCAAGACACTATAGCAGCCAACGTCGAGAGGCTGGGTTAGATGTGATGAATGAGCTGGTAGACAGATAGTTATAATTTTGTTCTCCTTGTAATAGTCCTTGAAATCGCTGCTAACGTGGCTTTCATGGCCATCGACGACTAGCATCCGATATGTGCCTCTCAGTCGTGGTTTTGAGTATTTATCGAAATGACAAAGCCATTCCAGGGCAGTCTCGTTATCGGTCCATCCATTAGAAGTTGTTTTGACTGCCCAGCTGTCCGGAATCTGGGCCTCAGAGTACCAACTCGCAAGGTGGAAGCGGCCCTGAACCACCAAAAAAGGCGGCATCACGTAACCATTACCAGCAACACAACAAATCACGGTAGCCTATTCTTAATTACTAGGCTGAACCTTTTTTGGCTTCCCAATCCGATCGGAACATGTAACAACCATTCCAGGCCGGATCATACCTATCATAAAGCCGGTCTCATTAAAGTTGTAAAAATCATCGTCCGTAATACCGTATTTCGATCGTATATTGGCTACAAGTCGGAACCAAGGCTCGATAATTGTATGATCTTTGCAGAGGCCCCTCTGATAGTCATAGACACGAGAAAATCGCGTCTTGAGCTCTGGGCGACGCTGGACGAAGCGTTCCGTCCAGCGCTTCCCGACCGGTCGGCCATCACGCTTCCGGAGCAGTGTATTGGCCATATCTCCCATATCCATGCGTTTAGGCGAGAATCCTTGAGAATCCAGGTCAATAATGTATCGAACAATTGCCTCTTCTTCGGTCTCTGTCAAATTCAGCTGGGTATTCCTGCTATCGACCTTTACACTTTGACCCTTCATTCTGGACTGGAGGGTAGTTCTCGGAACGTTGTAGATGGTCGCTGCACGTCGGATACTTAATCCCGGTGTCAATCGGATCGCATCAATTGCTAGAATGATCCTGTGTTCGGGCGAGGTTTTAGACATTGTTTTGTGGAAGAAAGGACGTATTAAAGCTAGAAGGTGATGAAGGTGGGAAAAGTGGCCCGGTCACTGATGGTGGCCCACTCACTGATGAACCACGTTAACGTTATATATATATTTTTATATTTATTACTTTTATCTACTATACAATAACCTTTTATAATTCAATTTAATCGTTTTTAATCATTTCTTTTATATATAACTACTTTTAGGCATATTACAGCTAAAAATCGCTAAATCCACCTAGGGGGGTATGTCATGATGCCTTTACGGCATCATACAGCCTTATGAGATTTCTGAGATTTCACCAGAGCCAGAACATCTAATAATCAGTCCGGCCTCACCGGCCCAATCCACCTAGAGACACGTATATCTACGGCTTAGGCCAGGCAGTCTTACACGTAGATAGTTGAAGCCGTTTTCCTATGACTTTTCCCACCTGTAAAAGTGCCACGTGACAATTACCTAACTAGTCCTCCTGAAAGAAGTCAAACGCCTTGTCCATCCGCTCCCCCAACAACGATGCGTGGCTCGCTGAGGGCATCTGAAGGTGATCCGCCTCAATCGACATGCACATGAGCTGTTGGTCCCCTACGAACCTATGCCATCCGTTGGATCCCAAATCTGCCTCTGTCTTGTGCGGAAGACCCCACATCACGGCACCGAGCCTGGGGTCCTCCATGAATCCTGGGTACGCCGTGGTGGGAATGTCGTGCTTCTTCGCCAGCTCGTTGAAGCGCTCGCTGTGGGTGCAGCGGTCGATCATGCCCTTCTCCGCCCATATGAGCGCCGTACGCCGGGCCGGCGGCTCCTCTCCCTTGCCCAGCGGCGGAGGATCGTAGGTTGCAACCGACGCGAACAGCGCCTGGAGGTGCAGGCGGGTGTTGTCGGTGCCCCGCCAGACACCGCCGTCGTCTTGCCTGGAGACGGCATCAAACATTGCCAGGCCGATCTCGTTGTCATAGTGCAAACTGGAGAGACGCGGGGCACACATGTCTATGAGCAGAAGGCCGCCGACGCTGCGACCGGCACCGGACAGCTGGCGGCAGACCTCGTACGCCATCATGGCGCCGCCGGAGAACCCGCCGATCCAGAAAGGCACGTCGTCCGGCTGCTTCTTGACCAGCGCCTCGACGATGAGCTTGGCAGTCCCCGGGATGCCCACGTCCGGGGTCAGACGGGTCGGGCAGTGCAGATACGGCGAGTCGATGCCGTAGATCGCCACCTTGCTCTTGATCGCCGCGGGCAGGTGGATATAGGTGGCGATGGTGCCCGTGCCGTCCGCAATCAGGTAGAAGGGCGGTAGACGTTTCGAGTTGGGGCCTCTGGAACGGCCCGCCCCTTGCAAAAGTGTAATTCTCACGCTGGGTGGCGGAGACGAGTCATCGTTGACCTCGGACGTCGGCTGGGCTCCGACCGGCCGCGGCCCGCCTTTCTTGCTAGGCACCTCCGAGACCTCCGCAGCCGCTCCGTCAACGGACGCGTCCGAAAAGCCGTCGGAGTCGATCAACACTGACTCCTCAAGGACGCTGAGCGACGTCTCGGTGCGGCTGTCGCAGCTGCTCTCCTCCAAGATGTTGTCCGAATCTACTACGCTCGGGGTCGAGGCCGGCGCAGAGGCACCGAACAGGCGTCGTAGATCGCCGATGACGACGTTATTGATCAGTAACGACGGCGCCAGCTCGAGGCCAGAAGCTTCGGAAACCTTGGAGGCGATCGCAATGGACATGATCGAGTCGACGCCAATGTCGGCCAGGGCGGTGTTATCAGCCAGCTCTACCAGATCGACGCCCGTCTCAGCTGCTATAGTCCGGACAATGATGTCGAACACCCCGTGACGGGAATCGGACGTCTCGGCGGACGTCTCGGCGGCCTGATTCCTCTCTTGCGTCTCGGCGGCCGCCACTTTCGCAGCCGTTAAGTCCTTCTCCTCCGCGACCCTTTGTGAGCTCGTCTTGGGAGCGCTCGGAGTGACCGGCTCGGGAGTTCCTCGCGTGCCGCCGAGCGCCTTTTTCAGCGCAGCACTTTTTACGATGTGGAATTTCAGCCTCGAGCACTGCGCAATCAGCTTATCGTTGTCGAACACGAACACGTCGCAGGTCTTGTTCTCCGCGTCCTTTTCCGACACGCGCACGTATGTCAGGTAGACCTTTCCGGCCTCAAAAGGCACCGTCTGCTCGAAGCTGTCGAACCCGCTGTTGATGAAACATGAGCCGGCGGCCGTCTCCAAGTTCCGCGGGTTCGCGTTGACGGCGAAGCCCGCTAGATGGGTGACGCTCTCGCCCCAGTACGGCGACGCTGTGAAGCGGGTGCCCGCGGGATGGTCCTTGAGCACAACCTCTGCCGCGGCCTCCGAGAAATCGCTGGAGACGAAGGCTTCCCTGAGGGACTTGAAGCGCAGGTCGTACTGGACGGTGGGCGCGAAGAGGGCGTAGAATATGTCTGGCTGGAACCTGTGGCCCCGTCCTTCTCTGGCAGACCGGATGATGTCGTCCATCCGGGCCTTGACGAAATACGAGGTCCGGTCCCAGCTATCCTGCAGGCCCTCGACATCAGAGCACACGGTCAGCGAGCAGCTGCCGAGCTCGTAGGCGGGACCCTTGGATGCCGATGTCGCCTTCCACGAGACCTGGATATCGTTGCTCGCCTCCCTCAATGTCGCGGTGGTGACCAGCTCGCCGTCGCTACCAACAAGGCTTCTCGTCAAGGGGCGCCCCAGACTAGGGCTACGTAGCGACAGCTTGGTGACGCTGGCATCAGTCTTCCTGCCACTGGCCTCGAGCGCGTAAGCGGCTGCCGAGAAAGCGGCCTCGCAAAACGCGCTTCCGGGCAGAATCGGCACGTCCTGCATCCGATGGCCGTCGATGACGGCTCTCAGGCCCGGCTCGGCGAGGGAGGCGCCCAGAGTCACGGATTTCCCTGCGGAAGACGACGACTCGCTGACGACGTACTGCGCCATGGTCGAGATCATCTGCCGACGGGCAGCCGCACGGTCCGGCGCGGAGAGCGCCTCCCTACCGCTGCCTGTGGCCTCGGAAAACGTGATCCAGTAGTCCTTCGTGTCCCATGCGTACGATGGCAGCGTCAGCATCTCCAAATGTCTCTCATACGGCTGGTGGTAGGCACCCCAGTCAACAGGAATGCCCAGCAAGTAGGCTGCCGCTAGACATTTGGAGACAGATGTCCAGGCGGTGGCACCACCAGAGCCGCCCTCCAGTGTTGACATGACCTTTTGCGCCGCAGGGGCGAGTGTGGCCTTGATGAAGGATGTGCAGACTCTGCCGGGCCCGAGCTCGATCCAGACGGGGTCGACGAGCCTTTCCGTGACCGCATGTAGAGCCCGGACAAAAGAGACAGGCTGACGGGTCTGTTGAGCCAGATACTGCGCGTCAAACGTGCCCTGGGCGTCGACGACGGATCCAAGCAGCGTGGACGCCACAGGGATCCTGGGCTTCAGAAACGTGACGCCCGCCGCGATGGTTCTGTAGTCGGCCAGCACGGGGTCGACCTGAAAGGAGTGGAAGCCGTAGGGCACTGCGAGGGCCTTGGAGTGAGCCGCCAGATCTTGCTGCACGCTGCCAATCTGACCGGCGCTGCCGCTGATGACCGTCCCGGCTGTGCTGTTGATGCAGGAGATGCTGCAGGTTGCGTACTGTGGATGGGAGTCAAGCCAGGCTTGAACATCCGAAGCAGGCATGCTTACGGAGAGCATGGCGAACGTGTCGGCCTCGCATCGTTCAAGCAGAAGCGCAGCCCGCCGGCCGACCAGGTAGATGGCGTCCGCAAGGGAGAGGACGCCTGCCGCGTACAGAGCAGCGTACTCGCCCAGGGAGTGGCCCATGACCATCGCCGGGTGCAAGCCGACCGACGCCCAGAAAGCGACAAGGCCGACTTCGAGAGCCAACACGGCCAGCTGGGTCTGGGCCGTGGTCGTCGACGACGTCACATCGGCCTCGGCATCGGTGATGAGATGGACGAACGGCGGGAAGCCATGCTGCTCCCCGATCCGCGCGCAGAGGTCGACAGCCTCTCGGAACGCAGCACTCGTCCCGTACAGTTCGCGGCCCATGCCGGCGTAGTGGGAGCCCTGTCCGGTGAAGACGAAGACAATGGGCGGGGCGTGTGAGGGAGCAGTCATCGACGAGTCGTGGCCGGCAGTTTCTTTCTCCAGCTTGGCAACGAGCGCACCGGTGCTCGTGGCCGTACACGCGAAGCGGATGGGGTGGTGCATCCTCCTGGCGGTGGTGGTGTACGCGACGTCCTCGATCTTGGTGTCTGGGTTGGCGCGCAACCAGGCAAGCAGTTTACGCTTGTTTTCCAGGTGCGCCGCCGGCGTTCGGGCAGAAAGGACCACGACATGGCTGGATCGTGGATCCGCGGCAGCTTCTTCCGGCTCAACTGCTGCTGCTGCTGCTGCTGCTGCTGCACAGCCACGGCCCACGTACTCCTCAAGCAGTATGCAGGCGTTGCCGCCGGCGGCGTCGAAGTTGTTCAGTAGGATGCGTCTCGGCGCGTTGCCCTTGCGTCTGAACTCTTTGGGCTTCGAAAGGATCTCGACGTTCAGGTCCGCAAGTGGAGGGAACTTGGGGTTCAGGGCGTGCGGCATGCCCGCTTGGGGAGGGATGACGTTGGTCTCGAACATCTTGATGCACTTCATCAACGAGGCCATGCCGGCGGCACCCTCTCCGTGGCCAAAGTTGGCCTTGACGCCGCCGACGGGCACCGGCCCTTGGTCTCGCGGCGTGTGCCTCAGGAGGTTGCCGACGGCGGCCATCTCGGCCGGGTCGCCGACCTGGGTGCCCGTGCCGTGCATCTCGACGTACGAGATGTCGTCGGCGGACACGTGCGCGTTGCGCAGGACCTTGCGGAACAGACGTTCCTGGGCACCCGCGTCCGAGGTGGTCATGGAAGGCGAGTTGCCCGAGTGGTTGCGTCCGGACGCCGCGATGACGGCGAGGATCTTGTCGTTGTCGGCCTCGGCGTCCTCCAGACGCTTCAGCACCACGGAGCCGACGAAGTCGCCGCGGCAGTACCCGTCGGCGTCGTCTCGGAACGTCTTGCAGTTGCCCGTGTCCGACAGCACGCCGGACTTGCTGAGGCTGGCGAACGAGTGCGGGTAGTTGAGGATGTTGGCGGCGCCCGCGACGGCCATGTCGATGTCTCCGGTCTGGAGACTCATGCAGGCGAGGTGGACGCACGAAGTCGTCGAGGCGCAGGCCGAGTCGAGGGCGTACGTCGGGCCCTCCCAGTCGAACTGCCAAGCGACCCGGCCCGGACCGAACGCTCGCTGTACGCCGGGCAGCGTGTAGGCGTCGCATCCGAGAGTGGGATGCGACTGGTCGTGCCAGTCGTCGGTGACCTGGCCGTAGAAAGTGGCGATGCGGTTGGGGTCTATCGACTTGGTTTTGCCGTTTGAGTAGCCGGCCATTTCGAGTGCTTCATAAGTGCTCATCAAGAAATGCCGGTGGCAGGGGTCCATGAGCATGGCTTCCCGAGGAGATAAGTGAAAAAACCGAGCATCGAAATGCCCCGGCTTGTCCATGAAGCAGCCGTATCTGGTGGTCATCGTGCACTTCTTCTCCCCACGACCGTGCTCTGCGCAGTAGAACTCGTCCAGGTCAAATCGGTCTTTGGGCACTTGGGTGCATGTGTCTGTCTTGCTCATGATTATGTCCCAGAACTCGTTCATGTTCCCACACCTTGGACCGCGTCCTGCCACGCCCACCACGGCGATACGGCCGACGGGAGTGGCGGGTTGCCGTGTATCCTCAACCTGGAGCAGGGTCTTCTCACCCTCCAGCGTCACCGCTTTACCCGTCTTCTCCAGAATACCAAGTAAATACGGTGTATGACTGGTGGTCCCGATCTCAATGACCCTGACCGCCTCGGCGCCGCCGAGTGCGGCTATCATCCTACCAATAGCTCTGGGGATGTCAAGACCACGGGATAGAACTTGGGCGCAGATGGCCCTGAGCATGTCGCCCCAGTTCGCGTACGTGGCATCAGGTTGATCCATGCCCCAAAGGTTGGAACCTGCGGCATAGATCGGCCTGGCCAGGAGTGACTTGTTGTGGCCGACGATGAAGTCGATGTCTGCTGCGGTGAGTTGGATCGTATGTTGGAGGGCGTGGATTTTGAGAGGGTTCTTGGCGACGCCCTTCATCGCGGGACACTCATGTATGAACCGCTCCAGAACCGAGGGCGGCCCGATGATGGTGCTCCAACCAGCACCCGTGACGCCGGGTTGCGCCCTCTTCAAAGGCGGGATGCCGACGCTCTGCTGAAACTCGTCTAGTGACTTGCTGAGTTCTTCCAAAGTGACGCCGACGACAGCCCAGCCCCAGACGCCGCGTCGGTCCTCCACCGACCTTGACTTGACGGACGTGAACTTGCACAAGCGCACCAAGAGCCTGGCTATCTCGAGCAGCGCGGCGCGCAGGGTGTCCCAGTCTTCCGACACGGCCCACGCCGACATGGTGATGAGGCCGCCCGAGATGCCAAGCCATTCTGTGTTTCCGTTGTTGGCGAGGATGCCTGCGTCTCTCCTCGCCCACAACAAGAGATTGCTGGCCCTGACCGTGTGGAGGAGCAGACAATGCGCCATGCCGAGCTCGTCCGTCGTGTTCCGATACCGCTCACCAAGCTCATGTAGGCTGGAAAAAGTACCCAGACTCTCCTGCAAAGAAGCATCGAGCACTATGGTCCTCGTCTCTTCCTTCACCGTCCGCGTCAAGTCGTCCAGAAACGTGTGGAGCCACGGCGTCGAGCCGGCCAACCTGTATACCTGGTCGAGCCCGTCGGCCCACGAGTCCGTCTGGTCCCCGAAGATGAGGACCGATTTCGTTTGTTTCGGTTCTCTAAACATTTTCTCTGGAGGAATATGTCCGCGTGGGCTACAGAGAGAATGAGTGAAAAGCCAAACGTAGAAGCCAAGCGTTGGTCTTTGAGCTTAGATATATTGAATCTAATATGAGCGACAAGAAAGACATCGTACACGATTCACTGCAACCAACCGCGTGCGCCTAACGTCCAGGTCATCACATCTTAATATTTTCACCCACGCTCCAAGTTGAGCGATACCATAACAGACCAAAAGGTACCTCTTTCTCCGTGAAACGGCAGATAGGGGGCCAATGCTCCCCCAAACAGCGGCATCACGGAGATCGACGAGTTCATCCGTCCGGCACCGCTTCTACGTGCCGTGCTGACGACAATTACGATACACTCACTAGTCAGGCCGTGGGGGGAGGCCCACCGGCCAAGGCATGCTGCCACCGTCGATCCATCGTTGGATGTGCAGGGGGATGGATAGGTACTATGGTACCAGGCCGAGGTCTTTTCCCCCTGCCAGGTATCTCTCTCTAATGCTCATCCCCCAACTAATTTGGGTATGGCTAACATTACAGAACCATTATTTTGCCAGCCAGCCAGCCAGCCCGTCAGCCGGCCGGCCGGCCAACAACTTTTCCTCCTATCCATCACCACTATAGATAACCACCGCCAGCCAACTGATATCTATATAAAACACCTATTAGATATTAACCGTATATGGATATATACCCTTTATTTTAATGGTAAGCTTAGTAGGCAAGAAATTACTAACCGGACCGGATTTTCCTTTAGCCAAGTTCGGCAAACTCTTAAGGCACCGTCTGCTTCAACCCAGCCCCGATCCGGCCGGCCGACTACCCTTTCCCATAAGCATAAGCAAGAGCAACAGCTGGTGTAGAAAATGTAGTGGTATCTATGGTGTGGGTACATGACATCACAGGGGGGAAAAGACTTACCCCTGCCACCTAGCATGATTACTTACTACTCTACTGGGCAAGGGTTTGAAGTTAAATACTATGTGAAGAAGACTAAAAATGCGACTCCAGTAAGCAGTAAGCTTACTCGGCCGTTTCCCTTGACGGCCTAGCCCAGGGTTGGGTATAAGTAACTTTGAGTAAATATTTCTTCAATAATAACTACCTCAGTATACTTTTTACTTTCACTTCTACTTCAGTACTTTTCTCCACCCTGACTCAGAGCTATAATAGCTGACATCCCGTAGTAAGCGTGCTTACGTGTTTTCATGTACTAGCTCATGGCGTGCTGTCAGGTCACCGAATCTTTTCGCCCTCGCGTTTCGATGATCCGTAAAGGAGAGTTGGCCCCAAGGGAAGGGTGGCCGTGTAAACAGTCTTATTATTAGCATTCCATTAGAATTTATCTGCATCGCCTATTCCAGTACACATCCAGTTCTAAGATCTCTCCGCCGTGTAGCGAAAACTAGAGTAGCCATAACGCCCAACCGTTGTCAATACCCATATTATATCACAATGCAAGTTCCTGAGTCTTGCGCGGTCCTGGTCGCCGGGGGTGGACCGGGAGGATCGTATGCAGCCGCGGCTCTGGCAAGAGAGGGCATTGACGTCGTCCTCCTCGAGGCAGATAGGCATCCTCGGTAATACATCCCCCTCTCACAGTGATCAACGTCCGGATGATGTGCAGGCTTACATGAAACCACAGTTATCACATTGGCGAGAGTTGGCTCCCGTCCGTCAGACCGTTGCTGCGCTTCATTGATCTGGAGGACAAGTTCGACAAACATGGCTTTCAGAAGAAGGTAGGCATCCAGGGAAATTCGAGCGCATAACGTCAGTGTACGAAAAGTCGTGCTCATCTCTCTAATAGCTCGGTGCCGCTTTCAAGCTCACCGCCAAACGTGAAGGATGTAAGCCACGAGTGAAACCACCCGATGCGACCGGTCATCTGTGTACTAACCCCGTGACAGACACCGACTTCGTCGCTGTGCACGGCCCGCAGGGATATTCATGGAATGTGATTCGGGCTGAAGCGGACGAGCTCATGTTCAACCATGCAAGCGAGTGCGGTGCCAAGGCATTCAACGGCATCAAGGTCGAATCCCTGGCTTTCGAGGATTTCGAGGGCGAGTTCCCCGAAGGCCAAAAGGTGGCCAACCCCGGCCGTCCGGTTTCTGCCCAGTGGTCTGCCAAAGATGGCACCTCTGGGACAATCAAGTTCGATTATTTTGTGGACGCTACCGGCCGTGCCGGCATCACCTCCACCAAGTACCTCAAGAACCGCAAATTCAACGCCGGCTTGAAGAACATTGCTATCTGGGGCTACTACAAGGGCTGGAAACGCTGGGCCGAGGGCACCCCCAGAGAAAATCAGCCCTTCTTTGAGGGAATGCGAGGTAATTCTGTTTTCTTTTCTTTTCTTTTTTTTCTTTTTTTTTTTCTTCTTCTCTGGGCCAGAACAGGTTTGGCTAACGTCGTCGTATAGATGGCTCGGGCTGGGTTTGGACGATTCCTCTGCACAACGATACCGTTTCGGTGGGTGTCGTCACGCGAAAGGATCTGTTCGAGGACAGGAAGAAGAGCCTTGGCGAGGGCGTCACCAACGCGCAAATCATGCAAGAGTGCATCAAGCTCTCCCCCACGATCCAGTCGCTCCTCGAACCTGCCGAGCTAGTCACCGATATCAAGCAAGCTACGGACTACTCGTACTCGGCCACCGCGTATGCCGGACCTCACTTCCGCCTTGTCGGCGACGCCGGGTGCTTCATCGACCCGTTCTTCTCGTCCGGCGGTCATTTGGCGCTGACCGGCGCGCTTGCGGCCGCCCTGTCGATCAAGGCATCCATCAACGGCGACTGCGGCGAGTACCAGGCGGCCAAGTTCCACGCCAAGAAGGTGGACGAGGGCTACAACCTGTTTTTGCTGGTGGTGCTGGCTGCTCTCAAGCAGATCCGAATGCAAGAGAACCCTGTTCTTAGCGACATTGACGAAGATGGTTTCGACCAGGCCTTCAAATTCCTGAAGCCGAGTACGTATTTCGAGCGAACATTACATGTACATTCGAGTGGCATGGCTAACTGCGAAACAGTCATCCAGGGTTCCGGCTCCTCCGCCATCACCAAGCGCTTTTCACCCACCGAGATAGCCCAGACGATCGACTTTGCCGTCAAAGCGCTCGACTCGTTTCCAACCACGGACGACCACGACGCCAACCGGTCCGGCGCCAACGGCAAGCTCCAGCCAGAGATGACGAAGCCGGACGAGGGAGTCTTGGCCGGCTTCAAGATTCTCGAGCAGGCGGCGCCGAACGCCGACTTGAGCAGGTTTGGGGCCACGACGATTGACGGTCTGACGCCTCGCCTCGAGCGCGGTAATTTGGGCCTCGTCAGGGTTTGAGTCATGGGTATTACTGCCAACACTCGCGTAGTCACTCGTTGTGATGTTGTACCCAGCTCGGGGCGGGGCTACATGTATGATAGTGTGACGCACAATATAGAAACTCTCTTCTCACCACCTCCTGCTGTGCGAGTGTCAAACTTTTGAGCGGACGAACAGCGAAACCAAACATGGCTAGAGACAGCAACCATCGGGACGCCATTGTCACAGCAACCATGTTAGGGCAGTGTGCAGGACTTGGTCCGTCAAATCACATCACATTTGCTTTCGTAGCGACGGCAAGTGTAGCTAAAGCTGTGAGAGAATCCTTGTTGCTCTGCTTAATATTTTATCTTGGAGGACCGATTAGTTGTAACTGTATGCTCTTTTCAGATCAATAGATTAATTAGCTGGGCTGCCGGACCTAGAAAAACCCGACCCTAGACGCTTGCTAGTTCACTACTGTCCCCTAGCTTACATGTATATCTGGCTGCTAAAACCTCCTGATTGTTGCCTGCTATTGCTATCATCTGCCTATGCTGCCATCACCTGCCATATTAGCTATCTTTTCTTTTTTGTTTCCCCTTGAGCTCGTCATATTACATCGTCACTTGTAACAAGGCGGAAGGTCTACCCTTGTAACAGTGTTGTTGTACAAGTATGAGCAAAATTAGCTTTTGCAACGATCTATTAAGGTTTGGTCGACGTGGTAAGCTAAGCCCTATAGACCAGACGCTGGCTGCCGCACCTATCTATCGTATTCCTGCCTAGCTAATGGACGGGGAGACAAGCTTTGCTCTATATGCAGTCAGCTTACTGCATATGTATGTACAACATATTCTTTCTGGTCTTGTGGGGCTTGTCAGGAACCCCCGCGCCGTGATGAATCAAATGTACTCGCTTGGATTTCTAATACTAACGGTTAACTCTAATCTATAGCGTTAGTAATAATAGCTTTTGAAACATTGCCTACTTCTTTGTCCCGACCTCCGTCACCTGCACTGTTGCCCTCAATACCATAGCAAAATAGTCATGGCAACAGGCACTACATGTAGATATAGCAACGACCCTAACGGGGGGGGGGACCGCGTCGTATTTCATTTCCATCAGTTAGCTCAGCTAGCCAGGAAGTTTTATTTTGTATATCCGGACTACATAGGCTGAATCTCTTCTTTGCCCAATCTGCAGCAGTACCAATAATCAATCTACGTGCTGTCGGGGTATTTAGGTAACAACAGGATCTCTCTTTCAAGAGTAAGTTACCGTACCCCCCCCCCCCCTCCCTCTGACACTTTACGATGGACTGCAGAAGTTGACGAGAAATGACGACAGTGCAAGAATCGCAAAGCCGCGAACCGGATTCGCCCAAACGTGACACCGCCGAGACCGAAAAGCGGCAGCTACACGACGCCCCTTCTCCTCCGGATGGCGTCCGGGTCGCGGAAGAGCCGGATCCCAACGTCGTCGACTGGGACGGGCCCGACGACCCGGCCAATCCTCTGAACTGGTCATGCTCAACACACACATCGTGCCTTTGATCACTCTACTGACAATTCCCCCCCCCCTTTGCAGGTCGTCCTTGAAGAAATGGGCAAACATTGTTGTCCTTTCCGTGATCACGTTCAACGTTCCGCTGGCTTCCACCATGTTTGCGCCCGGGGTGCCGCAGCTCCTCGAGGACTTCGATACACGAAACGAGTCGCTGGCAACATTTGTGGTGTCAGTGTACGTCCTAGGCATGGCTTTGTACGTTTTCGACTCCACGCAGAACAGCCCCTCATTGATTGCTGAATGGTACTCGTCGTGACTGCAGCGGTCCACTTGCTTTGGCACCGATGAGCGAGCTCTACGGCAGAGCAATGATATACCATGTCTCAAACGTCCTCTTCATCATATTCACGGCCGGGTGTGCCCTGTCACCCACCATGGGCGCGCTCATTGCCTTTCGTTTCCTATCAGGGCTGGTGGGCGCTGCTTCGGTCACGATCGGCCCCGGCACCATCGGAGACCTCACGACCGTCCAGCAGCGTGGAAGGGCCATGTCCATCTGGAGCCTGGGGCCGCTCCTGGGCCCTTCGATCGGTCCAATGGCCGGGGGGTTCCTTGCTCAGGCTGCGGGCTGGCGCTGGATTTTCTGGTTTCTCACGGCCACCGCCGGCGTGATCACCATCATGGGCTTCGTCGTCCTTCGTGAGACGAACGCGCCTGTGCTGTTGGAGAGAAAGGCTCGGCGTCTCCAAAAGCAGACTGGCAACACTCGACTGCGGTCCAAGCTCGATTCGAACCTCGATCCGAGAGAGCTGTTCCTCCGCTCGATCCTGCGCCCTTCCAAGCTCTTGGTCCTCTCTCCGGTCTGTCTCATACTCAGCATATACGGCGCCTTCATCTACGCCATGATCTACTTCATGTTTAGCACCTTTAGTTTCGTCTTCCAGGAGACATACGGCTTCGGCCAGGGCACTGTAGGTTTAGTATACATTGCGCCCGGCATCGGCATGATGATCGGCCTTGCCATAAATCAGGCGGCCGGAAATCGGATCATGTCCAAGTTGGCCAAGAGATACCAAAGTGACATGCCGAAGCCCGAGTTCCGGCTCCCCGTCATGATTCTGGGCGGCCTCCTAATCCCCGTTGGGCTCTTCATATACGGATGGACAGCACAGGTCCGTACCCAATGGGCAGTGCCTCTCCTGGGGACGCTTGTCGTTGGCGTGGGCGTAAGCATCATCAACATCATCGTCAACCTCTACCTCGTGGATGCCTATACCACCTACGCAGCTTCGGCCCTTGCCGCGCCGACGGTCTTGCGCTCCATCTTCGGTGCCACGTTTCCTTTGTTTGCGCTACAGCTGTTCAGCAGCCTTGGTCTCGGCTGGGGAAACAGTCTGCTCGGGTTCGTCGCGTTGTGCATGTGGCCGATTCCGGCAT
Source organism: Colletotrichum eleusines (assembly GCA_016807845.1). Lineage (NCBI taxonomy): Eukaryota > Fungi > Ascomycota > Sordariomycetes > Glomerellales > Glomerellaceae > Colletotrichum > Colletotrichum eleusines. The sequence goes on along the minus strand of JADEZO010000010.1, from coordinate 1,759,704 downwards.
TCTTCATCAAGTATGGCGAGTATTTTCGAACAGCTTCCAAGTTTCAGATCAAGTGGTGACTCGCCTAGTTGAGATGGGAATGTGATGAGGTTCATGGCCAGACTTGATATCAGGGCCTTTGAGCTTAGCCTACGGGGTCAAGGTGATGGCGATTTGGATGTCTATATACGTAGATAGCACCGCGGAGAGAAAGTCGTCGCATATTACATGGCACCGGGCGTAGAGGCAAGTTTCTTTTGTAACTATGGAAGCACTCTGATACTCTTCGTAACAATTAGTCTAGAACAGAGCGTTCTCGGGATATACTCGCCTGCCTCTTGGCTCGTACATGTAGAGAGAGCAAATACCAGATAGCGAAAAGTATGGCGTCAAATCCCACGACTGAACCCTACTTGCCTCGGACTCGTGGATTAGATTGGTGCTCATGCTCAAAACCTTTCTTGACCCTTGATGGTGTCTTGAGTGTAGATTTTGTCACCAGTGAAATGTGTCTTCCGATCCAAGCCGGGAAGATGCTACCTTTTGAGCTCTACCTCCAGATATCTACATTTACGCATCCTTGTTGATCCGGTGGAGCTTCACGTACAGAGGCTTCTTAAGGCCAACGATGTACGTCTTCTGGTTCATCCAATCCATACTCTCCTCGCACACCTCTACATCATACGTCCAGAAGAACTTGGCTGCCAGAAGCCTTGCTTCGTGATAGGCAAGGCTAGGACCAAACATGTCAGTACTGGTGCTCGCTAATGGTGGGGGAGAGAGTGGGAGCGTAGGTAGGAGACATTACTTTTTACCAATGCAGTCTCGCGGACCTGCAGAGAAGGCCTGGACCGCCTCTAAGCGGTCGTTTGCGAATTCCGCAGGGGGTGACGAAGACCACCGCTCGGGAATGAACTCGTCGGGGCGAGCAAAATGCATCCGAGAATGATACGAGGCCCGCTGCGCGTAGAAAACTACGACCTGTAGGCGCACGTCAGCCGGCAAACTCATGCAGCGGGGGTTCGGAAGAGAAACCCACGTCCGGGGGGAGGGGGTGGCCGTCGAGGCTGGCTCCCTGTGGCCCGGTGCGGCGAGGAAGACCTCCGGGCACGGGGGGGTAGCAGCGCAGACCCTCTTCGATGCAGCATTGGAGATATTCCAGGTGCGGCAGGGTCAGCGTGGTCATTTCCTCGGTCGAGCTGAACCTGCTCCGGAGCTCGTCCGTGAGCTTCTTGAGCTTGTCCGGGTTCTGGGCCAGGAGGAACGTCAGCGCCGTCATGAGCGACGACGTCGTCTCCGTGGCGGCCGTGAGGATGAGGAACCCGTTCTGACGCATCTCGCCAAAGCTCAGGCCGTCGCCCTTCTCTTGGGCTTGCAAGACGAGAGTCCACATGTCCGGATGGTCGGTGACCTGTTTCTCCAGCCGCGAGGTGACCTTGTTATCGCAGAACTTGGTATGTTCCATCCTCTTCTTGATCATAGACTTCGGGATGAACATGGCAAATATCTTGTCCATCCAGGGGAAAGACCGGATAGCTCTTCGCCAAGCGCTGAACTTGACCACCCCCGAGATATTGGCCAGGAAAGGGTGATACTCCATCCGCTCCAGATGGTCGAGGCCCTCGCCAAAGACGAGGTCGGCGGCAAAGTCGAACGTCGCAAAGTTGAAGAACATGTGGATGTCCACCTTGCCCTTGGCGTCGCAGCATTCACCAGACTTCTGCACGAAGAGATCGGTGTACTTCTTCAGGAGCGGCTCCTGCTCTCGGATGGCTCGGTCGCTAAAGGCCGGGGAGAAGACCCTACGCATGCGACGGTGGTCCTCGTCGTCGGCCGTCATGAGGCCCTCGGTACCGTCTCCCCGCTGGTTCTTCATGTAATAGGCCTTGAAATCCTTGGGTATCTGGCGAGCGGCATTGCGGTGTCCGTAAACGTCCGTCGCGGCGGCCGGGTTGATGGTGCTCAGTTCGCCTGGCGCAACACGCACATACTGACCGTATTTCTCGTGCAGCCTGACATAGGTGGCAATCTCGTCACCCTTGATGCGCTGGACAGTGATGGGAATCTGCGAGGCAGCGTAGTACCAAGGGCCAGGGAACTTGGAAAGCGGGTGGAAGTAGAGACGGTGTATGACCGTAAACAGAACGAAACTCAACGTCTATTTGTCAGGCCTGTTAGCTGGTGACTCTGGGCGAAAGGTGCAGGCCATGGCCGCTTACCGCGAACAAAGCGACGACAGGTGACAGAAGGAAAAGTGAGGTTGTCATGTTGTCAGCCCTCGCGTGAAAGACACACAGACTTGGACTGGACTGTTCTCTGGGAGAGTTATTCCTGACAAGTACATGTATTATTGCATCACAACCGCCAGATGGACATATGAATAAAGTCTTCGAAGCGTTGCAGAGCCAGGGCGTGCGGTAAACTCGACAAAAGGGTCTACATAACGTCGGGTCAGCGCCCGTGGCAAAGCCACCTGAACCTTGTGAGTTTTCAAAGCATTGTTACACAAATGAATTATAAGAGTGTCTGAATAGCCTTTCACGACTACACCTCGTGGTGTGGGGGTGCATATGCAGTCAGCTTACAGCAACGCTTGAGTGCCCCGTGCGATGCTGGCAATGCAACTCATTTTAAACTTTTCTTAGCATGGGCAGCCGCCTAGTTTGAAGGCCGAGACACGGTCAGCCATGGAATGATTCGGGCCATTGCTACCTACGATGCAGAATGCTGCCCTTCGGACATGTTCGGTAACGAGGCCAAACCTGACAGCTTACATTACATATAAACCTAATCCGAGGCCACAAAACCGGGGATGCCGAGGCCTTTCGAGATGATCACAACCGAGGAATCGTAACTCATCGAATCCTATCAGATAATCTCTGTAAGCTTACCTTTACACAAAACAACTTTCAGAAACAGAGAGTGGGCATCCGGAGTAGCCCGGCACAGTGTTCTACATGTGCGTAATAAAACTTAACCGTTTTGGGAAAGTAATCTCTTCCGTCTTTGGGGATATGTCCTGCGAACTCTCCTAGTTTACTGGGCTTCCGGGCGTGGGGCTCTCATGTTTGAGCGCTGTCTTACGTCGCGAAACAAGCATGGTCAACAGAGTTGGTGTTGATTAACAGACAGGCACGTGAACATCGTGATGTATAGACAAAGAGGATGCCGCCGTCATCTAATTTAAGATTGCCTTCCTCAGTCGTCCCTCGCCCAAGGTCATAAACACTTTGCACGCTGTCCATTCTATGCTGTTTCTCCCACATCCCACCGGTTCACTGAGATGCCCTCCTCCGTGCCTGCATGTAGTGAGCCACGTGCTCCCATAGCCGTTATAGGCTTGTCATGCCGCTTTCCTGGCGACGCCACAGACCCTTCGAGGTTCTGGGACATGCTCAAGAGTGGACGGGATGGCTACACACCCAAGACGACCAGGTATAACGAGGATGCTTTCCACCACCCGGGCGGCAACAACAAGCGGCAGAATGTTCTGCCCGTCAAGGGTGGCTATATGCTCAAGCAGGACCCATACGTGTGGGATGCCGCTTTCTTTAACATCACAGCCGCCGAAGCCATCGCCTTTGACCCCAAGCAGCGCATCGCAATGGAGGTCACGTACGAGGCCCTTGAGAATGCCGGCATGCCTTTGCAAAAGGTGGCCGGCACGCAGACTGCCTGCTACATGGGCACCTCGATGAGTGACTACCGAGACTCGATCGTCCGAGATTTCGGAAACTACCCCAAATACCACCTGCTCGGCACCAGCGACGAAATGATTTCGAACCGCATCTCGCATTTCCTCGACATCCACGGCCCTAGTGCCACGATCGAGACGGCCTGCTCGTCCAGCCACGTGGCCACCCATCTCGCCTGCCAAAGCTTGCAGTCCGGCGAGTCGGAGATGGCCATCGCCGGCGGGGTGGGCATGACGCTGGTCCCCGAGAGCACGATGCAGCTGAACAACCTGGGCTTCCTTAGCCCCCTGGGCCAGTCACGAGCCTTTGACTCCAAGGCGGGCGGTTACGCCCGCGGCGAAGGTTGCGGGGTCATTGTCATGAAGCGGCTGGACAAGGCCATAGCGGACGGCGACACAATCCGCGCCATCATCCGCGGCTCCGGCGTCAACCAAGACGGCTGGACCCAGGGTGTCACGATGCCTTCGGGGGAAGCCCAGGCCGCCCTCATCAAGTACGTCTACGAGTCCAACAAGCTCGACTATGGCGACACGCAGTATGTAGAGGCCCACGGTCCGGGCACTCAGGCTGGTGATCCCACCGAGACTGGGGCCATCTATCGCACTATCGGACTGGGGGGGCGCAAGACCAACCCGTCGCGTAAGAAGCTGTGGGTAGGAAGCGTAAAACCAAACATTGGACACCTCGAGTCGGCTGCCGGTGTTGCCGGTCTCATCAAAGGCATTCTCGCCATGGAACACGGCTTCATCCCCCCAAACATCCACTTCGACGAACCAAACCCGGCTATAAAACTCGACGAATGGGGACTCGCCGTACCGACCAAACTCACTCCTTGGCCTGCCTGTCTCACGCGGCGCATGTCCTGCAGTTCCTTCGGCATGGGAGGGACCAACGCCCACATCGTCCTCGAACGTCCCAACAACCAGCTCGGGAACGGCAGCGCCGTCAATGGCGCTGCAGCATCGCCCAAGCATGCCAGGAGGCTCTTCACCTTCAGCAGCCACGACCAAGCCGGCTTCAAACGCATCGGGAGCTCTCTGGCCGAGCACTTGGACCGCCTCGGCCCGGCCGCCTCGACGCCCGAGTATCTGGCCAACCTGTCACACACGCTGGCCGTTGCACGCTCCAGTCTGTCGTGGAAGGCCTCGTGCTTCGCCGACAGCGCGGCGGAGCTCAAGGGGCATTTGAGCACGACGCTGGGAGACAACGCCACCCGCGGGTCCGACGGCCAGAAACCGCGCATCGGCTTCGTCTTCACGGGCCAGGGCGCCCAGTGGGCCCGTATGGGCGTCGAGCTGATGGAGCGTGAGGTCTTTGCGGACTCGGTGGCCAAGTCGGCCGAGATGCTGCGCGACTTGGGCGCCGACTGGGATCCGCTGACGGAACTGTCAAAAGCCCAGAAGGCGTCCCGCATCGGTATCCCGGAGATCAGCCAGCCCATCTGCACCGTGCTGCAGATTGCTCTGGTTGATCTCCTCCGAAGCTGGGGTGTCAAACCCTCGAGAGTGGTAGGCCATTCCAGTGGCGAGATCGGGGCCGCCTACTGCATCGGCGCGCTAGCCCATCGCGATGCCGTTGCCGTGGCCTACTTCCGTGGCAAGGCGTCCGCCGGCGTCCGGGGCCGCAAAGGAGGCATGATGGCGGTCGGGTCGTCGTCAGAAGGCATAAAGGAGCTCATGTCAGAGTCCGGCGTCAACGTCGCCGTCGCCTGCGTAAACTCTCCCACGAGCGTCACCCTCTCTGGCGATGTTGCCGCTCTTGAGACTCTGCAATCCTTTCTCGAGGACCGTGGCATCTTTGCTCGACGCCTGAAGGTCGACGTCGCCTATCATTCTACACATATGCAGGACTGTTCCCCTGAGTACCATGCATCCATTCAGGATCTTGAGGTTCTGCAGCCAGGAGAAGAAGAAGAAGAAGAAGAAGAAGACGAGGAGGAACCTGCCGTCATGATATCCAGTGTTACCGGTAGCGAGATTGATCCAGAAATGCTCGGCCCCTTTTACTGGGTGCGAAACCTGGTCTCGCCAGTGCAATTCTCTGACGCTCTCAGAGAACTTGTCTGTCCAGTTGGCGAGGGAGGCGAGACGGCCACGGCCGTCGACGTCCTCGTAGAAGTCGGTCCTCACAGCGCACTCGCCGGTCCCATCAAGCAGATCCTCTCACACCACGACATCAAGAACGTCGCCTATGTTTCCGTGCTCACGCGAGACCAAAACGCGGTTGAGACGAGCATGAACCTCGCGGCGGAGCTTTTCCGCCTGGGCGTATCCGTTAACGTGCCCCAAGTCAACGGCGACTCCGACACCCGCCTGGTGACGGATCTGCCGCCGTACCAGTGGAACCACTCCGAGGTGTTCCGCGCCGACTCCCGCTACCAGCGGCAGATTGTCTCTCAAAGGCTTCCTGCCAGGAGCATCCTGGGCGCCGAGCAGCCGAGCATGAGCGAGACTCAGCGTGTCTGGCGAGGCTTCATCCGCCTCGAGGAGGAACCCTGGCTGCGCGACCACACTGTCGGGAACACCGTCTTGTTTCCGGGTGCTTGTGTTGTTAGCGTCGTCCTCGAGGCTGCGCAGCAGATGGCCGAGGACGGAAAGAAGCCGCGCTCTTTGACGCTGCGTGACGTTTCCTTCACCGCCATGATGCCTCTCACCGAGGGCGTAGCCACCGAGATCATCGTCCACATCCAGCCTCACCTCGTCGGGACGACAGGCTCTACCCAGTCTTCCTGGTTTGAGTTCACCGTCTCTTCAGCCAACGGCCCCACCGGCGCTGTCCGCAGCAATGCCCGCGGTCTACTGTCCATCAATTACGAAGATTCCCGTAGCCCGCAAATGATCCATGAAGACGCCGTCAGTGAAAAGGCTCGCATCCAAGACTACCGCCGCATCCTCGGCGAATGTCCCGACACGTGTTCCAAGGACAAGTTCTACGAGACCCTGACCAGGTCTGCTCTCAAATACGGAGACGTCTTTCGCGGCGTCGAGAGGTCCCACCCCGGTAACGGCAAGACGGCCTTCACCATAGCGATGACCGACATCGGCGAGACCTTTACCAAGGGTCGATTCGCCCGTCCTTTCCTCATACACGGCGCGGCCCTCGATGCCGTCCTCCAGGCCTGGATGGGAAGCACCAGTGGCAGCAACGGCCCCGGGTCCTTCGGCTTCAACAAGCCCATGTTACCCAAGAGCATTGGAGAGCTGGAAATTTCCGTCGACATCCCCGCGGATGTTGGCTACATGATGCCCGGGTGCTGTCGATCCGCCAGTCATGGCTTCCATGAGTGGTCTGCCGACATTGCCACCTTCGACACGGAGCTGTCACGCGTCTTCCTGTCCATCACCGACTTCCGCCTCGCAGAGCTGGACGTGGACGATGCTTCCAAGCCCGAGTTCGAGGCGGAAGACCTTCAAGTCGACCCGGCGGCGATCGCATCCGAAGTGAGATGGAACTACGCCCTCGACCTGATGAAACCGAGCGAGGTTGCGGGGGTGATATCCGAGACTCCTGCTGCTACCCCATACAGCAGGATCACAGAGGTAAGCCGCGTCTAGAGTGATTGCCGAGATGGGAGGCTGGAAATGAGTGCATTCTGCTAACGTTCCCTTACAGCTCGTTCTCATGCACATCCACAGCCGCCCCGCGGCTAACGTCATCGAGATGGCTGCCGACCCGAGGCAACTGCACGACGCGGTGATGTCCAAGCTGCCCGAGGCCACGATTAACCAGGCTCAGGTCCGCTACGCGCTGGCAAACACCGCCGATAACACCCAGGGAACTGATCATGTCGACGACGACATGCTGGCACGGTCGTTCTCCCTCGGGCCATTGGACGCCGCTCTGGCTGCTCAGGTTGACCATGCGGACTTGATCGTCATTCCGTACCACGCTGTCGAGGCGCTCAAGGCAGACGCTGATGGCATTTTGGAGCGTCTCATCGGCCTCGCCAAGCCTGATTCGGCTGTCATTCTCGTCGGCCCACGTACCCCGAGCACCTCTGTGCTGGCAGCCAAGGGTTTCGAGCTGTCGACCTCCGTATCTGATGGGGTCGGCTCGCTGACCCTTCACCAGTTCGTCAACAAGAAGAGCCCTCAGCCAGAGAGGCTCGTCAACGGCGCCACCGGGAAGAAGGCGGTAATCCTGACCCGGTCCGAGCCATCACCCGCCGCGAAGGATTTTGCTCTCAAGACGAAGGAGCTTCTCGACAATGTTGGTTTCTCCGCCTCGATAGAGACCGGCGTTACCGGCACTGGAATCGACGCCTCTGCGGCGTATGTGTCTCTGTTGGAGCTCGAGGAACCGCTGCTGGAGGACCTGTCCGAGACCGAGTTCCGCCATGTTCGGACCTTGTTGCTCGACTCGGACCGCCTACTCTGGGTCACTCAGGGTGCGAACCCGGCATTCGGTCTCATTGATGGCCTGGCGCGGGTGGTCCGGAGTGAATATGTCAACGCCAAGGTCCAGGTCTTGCATCTCACGAGCCCCGGAACTGATATCGGCCCCGATTCGGTGTCCCGCATACTGCTCTCTTCGACCGCCGACAGCGAGTTCATGGAGACTGGCGGCCTTCTCAAGGTCTCCAGGATCTACAGCAGCCCTAGAGAGGACGACCACATCCGTGAGCACCTGTTCGACTCCACCCGAGTGGTGAGTCTCCCCACGGATCCGCACGCTCCGGCTCTGAAGCTGGCCGTCGGCAAACCCGGCCTGCTCAATACCCTGCGTTTCGTACCCGAAGACGCTGCGGAACCGACGCCTCTTGCCGACGATGAAGTCGAGCTGCAGGTTATGGCCTCCGGCATCAACTTCAGAGACATCATGGGCTCCATGGGTCTTCTCCCGGTGTCCGGGCTTGGTCAAGAAGCGAGTGGCCTCGTCGTTCGCGCGGGCAAGTTGGGCGCGGCGAACCTCAAGCCCGGGGACCGAGTGAGCACTCTGACAGTCGGCGGGACCCATGCCACCAAGATACGATGCCACTACCGCGTTGCGCACAAGATACCGGAAAACCTCTCTTTCGAAGAGGCCGCGAGCATTCCCGTCACCCACTGCACGGCCTACTACGCGCTCGTCAAACTCGCCAGGCTTCGACGTGGCCAGTCCATTCTCGTCCACGCCGCTGCCGGTGGCACCGGACAGGCCGCGGTCCAGCTCTCAAAACACCTGGGCCTTACCGTCTACGCCACTGTCGGCACGGACGACAAGCGCGACCTCCTCGTGTCGAGGTACGGCATTCCGGAGGAGCACATCTTCAACTCTCGCGACGCCAGCTTCGTCAAGGGCGTCAAACGCGTCACAAACGGCCGCGGCGTCGACTGCGTTCTCAACTCCTTGTCCGGCGAGCTGCTCAGGCAGTCGTTCGGATGCTTGGCGACGTTCGGCACCTTTGTCGAAATCGGCCTCCGCGACATCACAGACAACATGCGTCTTGACATGCGTCCCTTTCACAAGAGTACGACTTTCAGCTTCATCAACATGGTCACATTTCTCCAGGAAAGCCCCGACGCCATGGGAGAGATTCTGCGGGACGTCTTCCATCTTGTCTCCGAGGGCATCCTGAAGCCGGCATACCCTGTGACCGTCTACCCCGTTGCCGAGATCGAGGATGCTTTCCGCGTCATGCAGCAGGGTAAACATCTGGGCAAGATGGTCTTGTCTTACACACAGGGTGGCGGGAAAGCGCCGGTGTTGTGCAAGGCCAAGGACTCGCTCAGACTCGACCCCGCCGCCTCGTACCTCATCATCGGCGGTCTCGGCGGCCTGGGTCGTAGTTTGGCGACCGAGTTCGTGGCATGCGGAGCCCGCAACATTGTCTTCTTGTCGCGCTCCGGCGACTCGAGACCCGAGGCCAAGACGACTGTGGACCAGCTCGTCGCTTGTGGTGCCAATGTCAAGGCGTACAGCGCAGACGTGTCCGACGAGGCCTCGTTCAATGCCGCAATGAGACGGTGCTCGGAGGAGATGCCCCCTATCAAGGGTGTCGTCCAGATGGCCATGGTGCTCCGGGACGTCGTCTTCGAGAAGATGGAGTACGAGGACTGGGTCACTGGCCTGCGACCCAAAGTCCGGGGCACGTGGAACGTACACCAGTACTTTGACGGCAGCCGTCCTCTCGACTTCATGATCTTCTGCTCATCCATTGCCGGCGTCTTCGGTAACGCGAGCCAGGCCCAGTACGCTGCCGGCAATACCTTCCAGGACACGCTCGCCAGTTGGAGACGGCACCAAGGGCTCAAGGCTGTGTCTGTCGACCTGGGAATCATGCGCGACGTCGGCGTCATCGCCGAGGGCACCTCCAACTTCATGGCTCCCTGGGAGAAGGTCCTTGGCATCCGGGAGCCCGCATTCCACGCCCTCATGAAGAGCGTCATCAACGGTCAGCAACAGGGCGCGCGCTCGGAGGCGTGCCCGGCCCAGGTCATTGTCGGCCTCGGCACCGGCGAGATTCTTGCCAGCAACCAGCTCGAGAAGCCTGCGTACTTTGACGATCCCCGCTTCGGGCCTCTGGCTTCCACCGGCGCTATGTCCAACCGAGAACCGGGCGCCGGTGACGGCTCGTCCGCCTCGCTGTCATCCAAGCTGACGGCAGCCTGCGCTCAAAAGGATCCGGCCGCGGCCGCAGGCGTCGTCAAAGAGGCTCTGGTCAAGAAGATAGCCGAGATTCTCCGCATTCCTCCGTCAGAAGTCGATGCCTCTCGGCCGATGTATCGTTATGGCGTGGACTCGCTCGTAGCTCTCGAGGTGCGGAACTGGATTTCCAAGGAAATAAAGGCGAACATGCCCCTCCTGGAAATTCTGGCGGCTACGCCCATGGAGACATTTGCGGTGGAGATTGCTAAGAAGAGCAAGCTTTTGGAGGGAATATCTTTCTGATAAGGGGAGAGATGATATCGTGGCGGAAACAAGGTGTAAGGAGTTACATAACAGATTGGCCATATCGACGGAGTACAGCGCAAGGTTTTAGAGCGTCTAGAAAATTCTTATGTAGAAGAAGATTGTTTGATAGAAGAAGAACAGAGACCAGGTTGCCATGCCTAGGGTAATTTAGTAGTATTCTTATTACAACCTAACAAGGTTCACTACCATTTATTACACAGAGCATAAGTTAAAGTAAGCAAGTCGTAAGATTGACATCCCTTTATCCCTAATAGAGGGGGTTTTCTCCAAGCTAAATACATAAGGGCTCCTCACTAGTATTCCTCCATGGAATCCTAGGGGGAAATCATGGTGGTTTCCCTTGGGAATCTCAAGGAAATCACCATGATTTCCTGAGGAAGTCCCTCGCGGCAATCCCCAAGCTTGGGTTCCCAGCCGCAACTTCACCAAAGACTTCACCATCTCTTCCTCTGACACCGATCTCGGCGAGGAAGACAACATGACCAACAAGTACAAGGACTCCGGATGGCCAAGCTTGCCTCCGCTCGAAAACTTATTTAGAACAAGGACGAGGAAGCCGCCCGCCTTTCGCTCGCTTCTCGACACTAACAAAGCGAACAACAACGCGGCTACCCCGGCGACCGGTGGAAGCCGCGGAACCGGAACCCCCCGGCGCTGAACAAGGAGAACATCGCGTCCAGAACAAATTCATGGCCTCTCTTTTCGAGGAAGACGCCATGATCGTCGACGATGAGTCCCCGACTGAGGCGGTCGTACGCAACAAGAAGCGCAAGAACGAGGAAACCGAGCCGAGTACCGAGCAGCGCCCGGGCCAAGAAGACCAACATCCCGCCCGCGGCCGAGAGCTCGACAAGGGTGTTTTGGCAGGGCGATTTGGCAGGACAATGGAGCAGCAACGGTTCGCAGGGAGGCCTCACGCGGGAGCAACGTCACATTGATTCCCAAAACGTGGTAATATCAAACAATATTGGCTCCTAGGAATCCTGGACCGTCTCTTGGCAGTGGAAGAGCTGGGGGTTGTTCCCACGCACCACTTGTGTGTATCGGTGCATCCGCCCTGTGAATGGTACATACATTCATTCATGGCTCGTACACCATGTGGGCATGTAGTCACTGCATAAAGCCTGGTAAGGCGTATTTTGGCGTCTAATCCCGCGTTGGCGGTGGCTGCACCGGCTTTATACTAGCGTCCAGCATATTTGGTCCATGAGACAATATTACGGCAGTCACTCCTGTGCTGGGGCGAGCGAGCAATCCTTTCTTGATCCAAGACACTTACTTCTGTGGCATTGAACCTCCTGTCTCCGCGGGCAATGGAAAAGAAAAGATAAAAAAAGCAATGCGTCGTCCTACGCTGATTGGTATATGAACCTTGTAGGGGGTCAGATAACCCCGCCCCTCGCTTTTTGACCAGACCCCTTCGTACGAACGAGCACGGGATGAGTACCCGGTAAGTATATCGAAGAGTAGTATAGTAGTTTTGTCTACGTAGTCATTCATGTCAGCTCGTTTCCGGCCAGCATTCTCTAGGGATGGATGAGACCGAGTGAGTCACTGCTACAGACTCATTGGACCAAGAAGACGGACAAGGAGAGGACCCTGACGCCTCGCTCCGCGCTGACCGAGTCTCGAATGACAAACTTAGTTAGTACGACGGGTCTAACTGTCATACTTTGAACCAACGGAAACGCTGCAGGGCCCCTGTGTTCAGCCCTGGGCAGGGTGGTGCCGCTCCCTTTCCCCCAAGCTAGATGCACCAGGTAGCCCCCCCTCCACGCACATCTATGATGCGACCCGCCTCTAGCTGACCCTTTCTTGTCTTTTTTATCCTCAAAAACTCTGAGCTCGAGAGCCGCGGAAAGAATGGCATCAATATCGACTGCGGTCCCACGCTCCATCCGCCCCCGCGGACAGGTGCCCGAGGACAAGTGGGGCCCGGAGCCCGGCCCGGTCAAGGGCCACAAGGGACGAGTGGCATGCGGACAGTGCAGACAGCTGCGTCAAAAGGTATAAGAAAAACGCGCCTCCGCGCCGGCCCGGTCGTTGTAGATTGAAAGACGGAAGAGCTAACACTTTCACCTCCCCCCTCCCCCCTTTCCCAACCAATCCAGTGTGACCTACAACGGCCCTCTTGCGGCCGGTGCCTGTCGTCGAGACATGACTGCGTCTACGAGGCGGACCTGGGCGAGACGCGGATGCAGGGCATCCGGAAGGCCAACCGCCAATTAAAGGGGGAGGTCGACACGCTCAAGTCCCTGCTCGAGAGCCTCAAGTCGGCCGGCGACGAGGCCAGGACGAGCATCATGGCGCAGCTGACCGCCGGCGAGTCGCCCGAGGCCATTCTCCAACGCCTAAAGACCGGCCAGGGGGCTGCGGCGGCGGCGGCGGCGGCGGCGGCCCGGAGACGCGGAGTCGAGGCCCCCTCTCGCGAGGCCTATGAGACGGAGCGATCCGGCCGGACCGCCGGTACCTCCTTCGTCAAGCCAGAGGAGGACGACGAGCCTCCGCTCCCGCCCGGGATAGTCCCCTGGCAGATCGACAAGATGCACTGCCTCCTTCACCGCGTCGACAGCATCGACATAAATGCGAACCCAGCCGATGGCCAAGTTCGTCTCTTCCCCCCAAACTAATTCTCGTCGTCGTATAAATACTCACACACCAGCGCCCAAGTCGCCGCCCACACGTCCGGCAGACGCGCGAGGCCCCGAGCCAGCAGCACAAGGAGAAGAAGAAGGAGAAGAAGAAGAAGAAGGCCGGGAGCAGGGGAGCCGGGAGCTCGTGCATGCTCTCCTCCTCGCCAACCACGCGGAACGCCGCCGTCTGAAACCCTCGCCCTCCTCCGCCGCACCCCTGCCCCCCGGCGCCGTGGGGGCCTTCGGCAACCTCCCGCTCTCGTGCGCCGTGCGGGCGAACCACTACCCGCCGACGGTCCAGGCACGGCAGCTACTGAGCCTGCAGACGGAGGAGTACCGCCTCCCGTCCTTCATCATCTCGGACGGGAGCCCGCTCTCGGGCCTGTTCTACAGCTACCGGGACGCCGCCCTCGAGATGATCTCCAACGGCGTCCCGTTGTCCCAGGTCCTCGGGCCCTCGGACCGCATCGACATCGAGCTCTTCTTCCGGGACCGCGGGCCCCACGACGCCTACGACGTCCACTCGTGGGCCTGCGAGCTGATGAAGAACATTGAGGGCTACGACGTCTTCGTGCAGCTCGCCAGCATCGCCCTATCCACGACCTACATGCGGGTGAGTATCGGAGGCGGCGGCTGCGGCGGCGGAGGAGGAAACCGAATCATTGCCCCCCTCCCCCCCCCTTCGGGTTTGCCGGTCCGCTGACGCACGGCATAAATATGTAGTGGAACATCCTGCCCACCGCCACGAACTACGCCCTCATGCCCGCCATGATCCGTCCAACCCATCAGCAGCGCCTCATACCCCATCGCATGACCATCGACCTCGTACCACAGTGAGCAAGACTCCCTCCCCCCCCCCCCAAAAAAAAACGCCGTCACAAATCCCAGAGGGGGGGGCCCCCCTTGCCTAACCCTCGTTGACAAACCCCGCGCCCAGCCCCGCCATCCGTAACGCCCTGATCAACAGGTTCCGCGACTGGCTCTCGCCCGGCACGACGGACACGGGGGGCACCAGCGTCGGCTGGCCCTACAGCCTCGACGCCGCCGTCGACTTCTGCCCCGTGACGGGACGCAGGGTCCTGAGCCGCGCCTTCTTGGAGCACGCCACCAACGCGTCCAACTGGAGCCTGGACAAGTCGATCCGCGCCATGTTTCCGGAGATTGAAGCCATGGGGTTCAGAATCAGAGACTAATCCCCCTTCCCCGAAAGTTTTGAGGTAATGCTTTAGAGTTGTTGCCGGCGGGCTTCCCGGAAAAGGCGGACGGTATCAACAGTGGCTGGTCATATGCCCCCCCACATAGAAAAGAGTGTATGTGTATGTTTTTGAGGAACAATAATCTACAGCAGGCCGGTTGTCCATGTCAGCCATGTGTCCTGAGATTCTCACGGTGCCAGGCTTGTAGACTGATCCGTAACATTGACCGAATTGCGTACCGGGCCTTGTTCGTGTCATTTCGACACTATGAATACCAAGTGAATACCAAAGCGTACATGTAACCATCCATGCTCAACCGCCTGCCACATACGCCCCCCCAATGGACTCTTCATGCGCAACTACTAACCGCACACAGGTCGATGCCCACTGCGTCAAGAGTCAAAGGATTCGACGGTGCTGGCACTAGCCGGCGAATATAGGGCACGCCTTATTTATCCAGGAGAGGGAGGAACTGGCCGGCGTTGGGAATCAGTAGACCGTTGCCGACCTTACATGGTCAACACATGCCGCATGTCACGAACTAAAGCCGCACTGGGATTCAAACAAACGTAAGTTTCTTTCTTTCTTTCTTTCTTTCTTTTTTTTTTTTTTGTTCTGTCTAAAACATCTCAACTACTTTGCCCAACAGCTCGACTTTCTACACGCCACACGTTATTCGACATGCCTCAGCAGAGACCTTGACGTGAAGAACTCTACACTTTCGTTTCTAGACTCATAACCCTGACAACGATGACCTGACCCTAGAAGGGGGGCGGAGATAATCGATCTCGTCCATCATTATGCAGAATCCCCCTGCCCGCTTCCGCGCAAGAGCCTGGGGTAGCGCGCCTCATCGCCCCTCCCGGCCACGGCCTCCAGGAAAGCAGCCAGCACAGGGCTCATCCCCTTCTCCTCGGCCTCGGCCGCCCAGTCGACCAGGCTCAGGCTCCTGAAGGGGCGGCCGAAACGGGCCTCCATGTAGCCCCGGAACTCGCGCACCGGGACCGCGTTGCCCTCGGTGTGGTGGACGATCCTGGTCGCGCCGTACGACACCCCGGCGGCGCACACGTCGCCGTCGTCGTCCGTCAGCGACCTCAGCACCGCCTCCGCCGTCGTCGGGAGCTCGCACATGTCGAGGAAGCCGGAGAACGCGTCCAGGGACGGGACCGCCCCGAGGACGGCCGAGTACTTGTGGATCATGTTGACGGCGTCCAGCTCGTCGGCGTCCTCGGACATGAGGTAGCCCGCGCGGTGGATCGACACGGGCAGACCGGTGGCGGCCGCGCAACGCTCGAGGAGGACCTCGCTGGCCCACTTGGTCGAGGTGAAGCCCTCCCTGCCGAGGACCGCGGGGGGGTAGTGGGCCGAGACGGGCCGCTCGTGGTACGTGTCGCCGCCGCTGAAGAGGACGACGCGGGGGCTGGAGATGTAGTGGAACGGCACCTTCCTGGCCAGCGCCAGGCCCGCCAGGAACCTCGTCGACTCGACGTTCTGGACGCGGATCGACTCGTAGTTGTTCAGACAGGAGCCCTCGGCCCCGGCGTGGACGATCACGTCCGCGTCCCTCCGCAGGGCCTGCTGCGTCTCCTCCGAGAGACCGAGCCCCGGTTCCGCGAGGCTTCCGACGTGGACCACGAGCTTGTCGCTGGACGGCAGCCCGGGTACCTGTTCCTCGCCGACGGCCACGCAGTGGACTCTGCCGACCGACGCGTCGTCGAGAAGCAGCCGCAGGAGCCACGATCCCAGTCCGTTGGCGCCGCCTGTCAGGACGACGCTTCTGTCTCTCTCCGGGACGACGTGGGGTGGGGTGGCGTCCGCTCCGTCGTCGGCTTCCCCGATGTCGAAACGGGTCTGCTCGTCCCAGAACTCCCAATCGATGCCCTCGTTCCGGGCTTCTTTGGCGCCTCGGATCATGGCCGCCATCGACCGCAGAGTGCTGCCCTCGAACAGCTGGAGGAGCGGCACGGAGACCCGCCACTGCTCCTGGACCTTCTTTCTCAGGTTCACCAGCAGCAGCGAGTTGCCCCCCAGCCGGAAGAAGTCGGAGCCGGGAAGGATCTCGGCGGACCGGGCAACGGTGTCGGGGAGCACCTTTGCCCAAACCTGGCGCAGGTCGCGCTCGAGCGGGGTGAGCGTGCCCTGGCGGGCGGCGTCTTCGGTCCGGGCCGGGATCGGTATCTTGTCCAACGCGGCCCGGTCCAGCTTCCCGTTGTGGTTCATGGGAAGCTGCCCGAGCGGGACGATCACGGCGGGCCGCATGTACTCGGGCAGCGGGAGGCTCGCCGGGAGGGATCGGAGATATGCGTCGACGCCCTCGTTCTGGGCCCCGGCCGCGACCACGGCAAACGCAACCAACGTCTTCTCTTCCCCCCGCACGGTGACCACAGCCTCGGACAGCTTGCCGTTAGCGGTCTTGAGGATGTTGGACGCGATGTCGTCCAGCTCGATGCGTATGCCCCTGATCTTGACCTGACTGTCGCCGTTGATGCGTCCGAGGATGACGAGCGAGCCGTCGGCCTTCAGGTACCCCGAATCGCCGGTACGGTACATCGTCTTCCAGCCGTTCTTCCGGTCCTCCGCGGTGGCGAAGGGATCCGGCACGAAAGCCTTGGAAGTCAGCTCCGGGCGGTCGAGGTACCCTCGGGAGACGCCCGCGCCTCCGACGCAGACCTCCCCGGCGCAGCCGTCGGGCACCAGGTTCATTCTGTCGTCGACAATGTAGACCGAAACGTTGTCCAGAGCAGGACCGGCGGTCACGGAGTCCAGGCCGTCCCTCAGGTAGTCGACCCGCTCAACGGTGGCAAATACACACGTCTCGGTCGGCCCGTACACGTTGAAGACCTGAGCCCCCGGCGGCATAGCCTGCTTGAACTGGGCCGCCAACTGGGTCGTGAAGAATTCACCCCCAACACCGACCGTTCGAAGGTCTGTGCAAGTCTTGAGTGTTTCCGAGGCATGTTGAAAGATGTGCTTGAACTCGACGGGCGTGCCCGTCATGAGCGTCACCTTTTCATCCTTGATGAGGCTGGCGATGGCCGACGGGTCTCTGCGCTGGTCGCTGGAAGCCATGACGAGGGTGCCTGCGTTGAAGAGGGCCGTGAAGATCTCGTATGGGCAGAGATCGAAGCCGACGCCGGTTTGCTGAAGGACGACCTCCCCCTGCGGTCTTAGTTGGAGTCTGCGAGAGGCCGCCTCGACCAGGTTGATGTAGTTTCTGTGCTTGATGACGGCTCCCTTGGGTACTCCGGTGGTGCCGCTTGTATAGAAAAGCACGGCCGGGGCCTGAGGATCGGGTGAATTGTGAGATGTATGCCGGCCCTCTACAACCGGAATCGAAGACATGGCCATGATCGAGGCACCTCGACAAGACTGTCCCAGCCACTCGGCGAGATCGGACATGGCCTTGCAGTGGATGATTGCCTGCGGCTTGCAGTCACCCACGATCGAAGCCAACCTCTCTCGGTGGTTCGTTGTATCGAGGGAGGCGACGACGGCCCCAACCTTCAGAACTGCAAGGTAGGCAAAGACGTAGTCGGCCGAGGGCTCAATCAACAGGCAGCAGAACGTCTCGGCGTTCCTTGGAACTCCCGCGGCTCTGAGAGATGCCGCGATGCTGTTGACTCTTTGCGTCAAATCCCGGTACGTGTACGACCTCGCCCCGTCTCTGATAGCAACGAGATCCGGATGGCTTCGGGCAATGCGGTCGACTCGATCAGATATAGTCTCGGTCGACTCGACCGTACATCGGCGGCCCCTTCCCGTCAAACCCTGCCCGTCTCGCTCGCCGATGGGCCTCAGCGCGGAAGTCTTGTACATGGGAAGCTCGGCAACCTCGGACTGCGGGGCGGCGCAGGCGGACTCCAGTAGGCACCGGTAGCAGTCCATGATCGACTGCGCGGCCTCCTTGGAATACAGTTCGTCTTGGACCGCCACGTGCAGAAGACACGTGCCGTCCGGGGTGTCGGTGATGTTGACTCCCAGGTCATACGGGTTGCCCGAGCTCCGAGACTGGACGTACTTGACCGCGGCGTCGCCGATGGAATTCAGCCCCAGGACGCCGAGCCGGTAGTTGATGATGACTTGGAAGATGGGGCTGTGCCGCGTCGTGCGGGGGACTTGTAGCTCGTCCAGCAAGGCGTCCAGGGGGATCGCCGAGTTGCCGAGGGAGGCGAGGATCTTCGAGGACGCCTTCTTGCAGAGGGCTTCGAAGCTGTCCGTCTCCCCCACGCCGACCCTGACGGGGACGACGTTGATGAAACACCCCGCCGTCTGTGAGAACTCGCCGCCCAGCCTCCCTGCGTCGACGGTCCCTATGCAAAAGTCGTCGACCTGCGAGAGGCGGGACACCATCGACGCCAGCGCGGCGAAGTGGAAATGGAACGGCGTCACGTGGAGCCGGCTGCTGGCTTGCTTGATGCGAGAGACCAGTTCCTTGGGCAAGACCGCATCGACGACGGTGGTGGCGTACCGGTTCGTCGCCTTGCGAGACTTTGCGTGCGACATGGGGAAGAGAGGCAGGGCGTCGGGGAGGCCCGCGAGCTCGCTCTTCCAGAACTGCGTCTCCTCGGAACAGCTCCCCTGCTCGACCATCGACCGCTGTTTGACCGCAAAGTCGATATACTGCGGGACCGCCGGCAGGGGCGTTCCCTCGTACGCTCGCGCGAGGTCTTTGAGGAGGAGGATCCATGTGACGCCGTCGATGGTGATGTGATGGCTGGAAAGAATGAGGGTGTGCCGGTCCTTTGCGTGTCGGAGGACGGTCAGCCCGAGACAGACGCCTTCTTCGAGGTTCCACTTCCTATTTTTCAAGTCTTGATACTCCTGCGCGGCCGAGGCATCCGTTGCGTCGTCCACGAATCTGAAGGCGCACGCCGACGTGGCCGTCACGGCCTGCATCGGCAAACCGGTCGACGAGTCCGTGTAGAAGTAGGTGCGCAGGATCTCGTGGTGCCGGGTCACCCGACGGAACGCGTTCCTCAGACGGTCAACGTCCAGGGGCCCACGGAGATCGTACATGCATGTCTCGTTGTAGGTCGTCGGGTCTTCCAGGAACCCTTGGAGAAACCACAGCCTGGCTTGCGCAAACGACATTTGCGCTCTTCGCTGCACGACAGGCCGGATCCTGCGCTCCCCGGACGACGATTCGTTCGTCTGCTCATCCGCCCGCTCGTCTCCGCTTCCGCTACCCTCGGATGTCGTGGGAGTGAGCGCCGAAGGCGATACGTCCAGTGTGTCCGGCGTCGGCGGGCCCTCCGCTTCTGGGACCGGTCCATCCGACCGGGCCCTGATATCGAGCTCGGGCTGGTTCTCGAGCTTCGGAGCCTCCCTCTTTGATGATGGGCCGGCGCTCTTGTTGGCGAGGATGGGGGCCGCCGCTGCTCGACAGATGGAGTCCCCAGAAGCACCGCTCAAGATGCGAAGAACGCTGACCTCGGCGCCGACCACCTTCCGGAACCAGGTCTGAACTTCCATCGCGAGAAGCGAGTCCAGTCCGAGACTGACAAGAGGCAGGTCCATCTTGGCAGCCCCCTGGGGGAGCTGCAGAAGGCTCTCCAGCCTCTTGGCGAAGGCGTCTCGGACCTTGGCGAAGACGGTCTCCTCGTCGGTGGCCGAGTCCAGGGCGGCCCGGAGGTCTTCGAGAGCCGAGGGCCCGATGCTCTCCGTCGCCGAGTCCCGCTTGTCCCTCACGTAGAAGCCGAACCGGGGCTCGTCGGACCAGAACGGCCGCTCGGCCTCGTTGTCGCTGATGGCCAGGCCGGCGATGAGCTCGCTGTGCGGAGCGAAGCCCGGACGCCCGGCGAGGATGCCCTCCGCGAACATGACGTGCACCTCGGCCTCGCAGAGAGCGTGGACGCACATGGCGCGCAGCTTCTGGACGACCTTGGGATCCTGGCGGGTGACATACCCCACGTCGGAGATCATGCCGACGTCGATGACGGAGCCGGCCAGGCCTCTGCGTCTCCGATCGGCGGCGAGCCCGGCCATGAACATGTTCGCCATGTGGTAGTTGGACTGGCCGGGCGACCCTATCACGCTGCCGGTCGACGAGAGCATCACGAAGAAGTCGAGGTCTTGGCCCGAGAAAGCACGGTCGAGGTGGAGGCTGCCGTCGACCTTGGGTCGGAGGGCGGTGTGCAGGGACTCTACGTCCATCTGCGCGAAGAGCTTGTCCGACAGGACCATGGATCCGTTGCAGACACCCGCAACCGGAGGCATCGTTCTGGACATCTCGTCGACGGCTTCCTTGACGCTGTCCGGGTCCGTCACGTCCATGGCCGTCACCAGGACCTTGGCGCCCAGCTTCGCCATGGAGTCGAGCCACGTCTGGCTGACTTTGGGGTTCCTGCTCGCCAGCACGGCATATCGAACGCCGTGCCCGATCATCCAGCGGCAGATGGAAATCCCGACGTCGCCCGTGAGGCCCACCATGAAGTAGGTCTTGTCAGGCTTGAAGAGCTGCTCGGGCTTGACGGGTTGTAGATCCGCCCGGACCGGGACACTTCGGGCCCGCCTCCAGTCGATGACGGTCGTGTACGCACTCACAGCGATTCCGCTCAAGTCGCCGACCGGCACGATCTCTGCCCGGTCCTTGGCCAACCCGTTCAACTCGACCGTGGACGCGTACGCGGCTTCGAGAAGCTGAGAAGCCGGTCTGTCGGACTGGCCTGCAGGACATTCCCAGAAACGTCCACCAGAGGGCTTGCGCACCGAGAGGAAAGACGACGCCTTGGACAGAAGATCGGAAGCCTCGGTGTCGCTGACCGAGTCCCCGAGCACAACCGCCGCAGTCTTGCGCGGCACAAGCGCCTTGAGCACGCGCGTCGGGGCCCGCGGCGGGATGAAGCCGTCGCAGGCTGCGTCGTCGTCGGCGGCGGGGGAACTTGCGTATATCTCGACGCCGCTCTTCTTCGCCTCGAACTCCAAAACGTCCCTTGCCGTCTTCTCTACCCCGTGCAGCCATATAGCGTGGCCCCGAGGCACCGACCGTATCCAAGCCTGTGCGGCCAACACGGCGGACAGGAGGGCGACCGCCTCGGGAGCGACGGTTGCGGGGAGAACTCGGTCGCTCGGAACCCGGAATTCCGAGGCGTTTTCCGGAGACAATGCGATGACGGCTTCCGAGCTTCCCCGGCGTGTGCCGACACAGAGATATTGGGGTGCTTGGTAAGGCAGCAGATCGATGGGCGTCGAGCAGGAGAAGGCGTTCTCAATGGCTACCAGCCCGGGCCTGTCCTGGGTGAGCTTGAAACCGGCCCTCACTTCGATCGAGGTTTCTGTTCGGTCGACCTCAATGACGTGGGTCTCTGATGTGACGTCCTTGGCGATGCGTCTTCTGGCCGAATTGGTACGCTCGTTGGGGTCTTCGTACTCCTTGATACGGGGAACGAAGAGTTGATTGTTCCTCAGACAGAGCTCGGTCTCCGAGGACCAGAGTCTCTCGTCCGACCCCGTGTTTTGAGCATTCAAGGCGGTCAGAGTCAGCTGGAGGAAGCGCTGCAGGATCGTGTTGGCGTCGAGCTTGGTGTCTCCGTCAACGTCCATGACCTGGACGAATCTTCCCAGGTCGGGCTTTTCGGCGCGCAACCCGCGGCACAAGCCCACCAACATGTTCGAATAAGGGTTTGACGTGGCCGCGTCTCTTGTGAAGATCAACACCCCTCGAGCCTTCTCAACGATGCTTTGGAATCCAGACAGGACCGCGTCGTCAACTCCGCCCTTGAAGGCAGGCCGATCCAGCTCGGAGAGGCAAAGGACTAGACAGTTTGCCGGCACATTGGCGGGCCGGACGCTTTGCAAGTCTGGGACGTGGACGACGTCGTTGCCAAAGGCCTTCTTCAGCTTGTCTCTGACTGTGCGAACGATCTTTGACGTGGCGAACGTAGAGCCGCCAACGACGGTGAACGGGACGAAGTCGGGTACCGTGTGGGTGTTCTCGAGCGGCTCCCGAAGGGCATCGATCGTTTGGTCGGTGGCCTGGCTGACAAAGGTGGTAAACGTGTGCAGGCGGTCCTCCTTCTGGTCACGGTTGAAGACGTCGACGCCCGTGAAGCCGACGTTGCGGAGCTTCTCGTCCCACGTCTCGATGGCGGCGACCGGTCCGAACCGCCGGCAGTTGTCGCGTGCGAGCCACCAGCCCTCCAGGCCGCCCATGATGACTTGGATCCTGAGATGGTCCGACGCCGGCTCGACGACGACGAGGAAGCCGCCGGGCTTGAGCAGCCCCCTGACGCGACGCAGCACGGCCTCGATGTCGTCCGACACGTGCAGGACGTTGGCGGCGATGACGACGTCGTACGAGGGTGCGTCGAAGCCCTGCTCGTCAAAGGGCTTGCCAATGTCCAGCTTCTTGAAAGCCATCTTGTGCACGTGGTCCGCAAACCGCTTCTGGGCTTCCGGGAAAAACGCATACGACACGTCGGTGAAGGTGTAGGAGCCGAAGCGGTCGCCGATGGTGTCGAAGACGGCCGAGGTCGTGGCGCCGGTTCCGGCCCCGAGCTCGAGGATGTTCGCCTTCGGATACCGGTGCGATATGGCGCTCAAGTAAGCCGAGACCTGACGTTGCGTGTTGCGAAGGCCCAGGCCCTCGCGGTAGAAACGGCTGAGCTTGTCGCCGGCGAAGAGGACGTGGACCATCTGCTTCTCGTTGCGGAAGACGCTGCCGGCCTCGTCCCCGACCAGCCGAAGGAGCTCAAAGTCGACCTGGTCCCGGTTTCTTTCGAGGATGGCATCGATCGTCTCCCTCGTGTCCTTTGCCCAGCGGCGTTGGGACCCCTTCTCGGCGGCGTCGGCGAGGGTCGTGAGCTGCTCGAACAACAGCTTCTCGTGCGGCTTCAGGTTCTCGACTCCCACCTGGCTCGCCTCCGCCAACAGCTTGCGGCAGAAGAACAGGGCGACGCGTTCGGACTCTTCGACGGCAGCGTCTTGCGGCGGGTCGAAATCGATCTCGAACTCGGCGCCGCCCAGGAGATCGGCTTCCCATTTCGTCTCCGCGAAAAGGATACGGTCGTTCGAGGCGTCCGGCCTTTCGAGAGCCGCCATCGTCATCCCTTCGAGCTGGAGAAAGGGCGAGCTGAAGTGGTCGTGGGGCGAGTAGACGCTGACATCGCCACTGATCTTCGTCGCGGACAGCTCTGTAGAAAAGGCGTCGATGAGGATCTCGATGCGGCCGCCGGGAGAGGGGACGAGACGCCGTCTCGGGTCGACGGTGATTTTCTCGAAGCTTTGCGGGAGGTACGCGGTCCATAGTCTTTCGGCCGTCGGGGCGTTGAAGGCAGCAAACACCTGCTTCATATCAGCATACCACCAAAGGCGTTCCTTTTTCGAGTAAATAAGTTTATAAAAAAAATAAAAAAAATAAAAAAAACTAAGGGCCCAAAGCTCACTGGTTGTAGCGCATTATCAATCATCGCCGGGTGGTATAGATTCCCGTACTCAATCTCGTCGGCGAACCAGGACGCCGTTGCGGTGGCGATGCCGTCGACACGGCGTAACGAGCTGAGCCGCTTGAACAGGTCTTGGTACTCGAGTCGAGTTTCTCTCACGGAGCTGTAGAAACGCTCGACATCCACAGGCGGTACTGTTGCAGCCAATGGATCGACTCGTGGTGGGAGGGCATTGTTACATGTATCATCATCGATGCTATCCAAAGACACCGAGATGCTTCCATGACAGGTCTGGTCCACCTGTCCTGGATTACTTGCGTCCGAGCATACGCAACACAAGAACTCGGCTTCAATCTTCCTCTCGTCTTTGTGCGTCACTCTGACTGACGTGAGCATCTCGACCGGCCTCGGCCCCTCCTCCAGCTTGACCGGCCGCTCGAGGTTGAGGCCCTTGATCTCGATCAGCGACACGGGCCTGTCGCCGCCGAGAAACCGCGCCGCCTCGAGCATCATGGCGACGTATCCGGCCGACGGGAACAGCACCTCTCCCTGGAACGAATGGCCGCGCAGCCACGGCAGCTCCTTGAGGCTCAGGAAGTTGCGCCAGCGCGGTTCCCAGTCCGAGTCGTCGGGGCACCGGTGGCCGAGCAGGATGCTCTCGTTCCCGCCAGAGCGCAGTCGGTGGTTGCTGGAGATCCTGGACTCGCGCCAAATGGGCGCTCCGTGGTCCCACGAGTAAGCGGGTAGGCCATCGACTACCTTGCGCGTGGGGACTTGATCGTGCCAGCACCGTTCGTACGCGTCCAGAGCAGCCACGTCGGCCTTGAGGTGAGACCATAAGAAGCCTTGCAGCTGCATCATGCTGACGACACAATCCTCGTCCCGGTTCATGCTGCCGCAGTACGGGAGCTGCCTTCCCAGATGTGGCCGTACAACCTGGTTCACGGGTCCTTTCAGTGCAGGATGTGGTCCGACCTCGATGGCGACGTCGAACGGCCCGCCGTTGGTCAGCGCCGTCGTGACTGCATCTGAGAAAAGAACGGGCTTCACCATGTTGTCGACCCAGTACGGCCCGCTGAGGTCATCGAGGTCTTGGTCCCAATAACGATCTGCCGTTCCATCCACACTTGAAATCCAAACGCATCCGCCTGCCGTTTTCAGGGGCGAGATTCCGCAAGCCCGCATCGCCTTGAGGTAGGCCTCGGAGCACGCCTCCATGCGGGGAGAGTGATAGGCCTTGTCCGTCTTCAGCACGCGGGCAAAGATTTTCCTGCTGTCGAAAACCTCCTTGGCCTCTTGGATCGCGTCGCCGTCGCCGGAGAGGGTGACGCTAGAGGGGGAGTTCTTCGCCGCAAGACAGATCCTGCCCTTGAACGGCTCCTCGCGGCAAAAGTCCCGAGCAGCCTTGCCGCTGATTCCGACTGCCATCATGGAGCCCTCCCCTGCCAGCTTGGCACAGACGCCCCGGTAGAAGGCGACGCGGATGGCATCGGACAAGGAGAGGATGCCGGCTGCGTATAGTGCAGCGATCTCGCCCGACGAGTGGCCGACGACGGCGCTGAACCTGATTCCGCTGGCTTGCAGCATCCGAGCCAAGCCTATTTCCACCGCCGTGGTTGCAGGCTGCGCGATCTCGGCCTCGGAGATGCGGCTCCGTGATGGGTCAGCGAGTAGCTGTTGCTTGAGAGACCACGCGGGAGCATCCGGGAGGTTTGACAGGGAGTCCTCGCACTCCTCGATGGCTGCTCTGAACACGGGACTGTGCGTCAGCAAGTCCTTGCCCATGCCGGGCCATTGTGCGCCTTGCCCGGTGAAAACGCCCAAGACCCCGAGACCCTCGGTGGGGGAAACGAGGGCCGAGGCCGGCGTTCCCAAAGAAGGCTGCCCGCCGGCGGACTCTGCGATGGCTTTCTCGAGGCTCGCCAGAAGCCCCGTCCGTGATGTCGCGTGAAATGACTTTCGGAACCCGAGTCTGCTCCTACGCTCCCACAGGTTCCATGCTACGTCGTTGAGGCTCACGCCTGGGTTTTCGCGAATGTATGCGGCCAGTCGTTGGACGTTTTTGGCCAAGGAGATTTGAGAATGAGCGCTGACGACAATGGGCGTGGTGAGATGTCCATTGGAGAGACTGACGGGCGCCGATATCCGGGAGTCTGGCTTCGGCTCGTATGATTCCAGGATGACGTGAGCGTTGGTCCCCCCAAACCCGAAGCTGTTCACGCTTGCACGCTTGGGCTGTCCATCGGTCCTCGTGGGCCAGGGAATGGGCTCCGTGGGGACTTTGAGAACGTGCTGGTAGGGCCGGATCTTTTCGTTCAGGCATCTAAAGTGCAGGTTGGGGGGGATCGTGTCATGCTTCATCGCGAGGAGGGCTTTGATGACGCCCGCCAACCCGGCGCAGCCTTCCAGATGGCCAACGACTGTCTTGATGGATCCCACATAGAGGGGGCTCACTTCTGCGTCCGTGGCACCCTCGGTTGAGAAGAAGCTCTCGAAAATACCTCTGGCTTCTGTGGGATCACCAGCCTGGGTCCCCGTGCCGTGTCTATCGAACGTCGTTGTTCTTAAATTAGCGAGACGGGACTTTCCCATGAAACGAGTCAGCACCTACGCCTCAAAGTACTGACACCTGTCTTCCGCCTTTGACGGATCCAGCCCTGCGGCCCGGTACGTCTGCGTCGTCAGTTTAGCCTGTGCCGTGGAGCTGGGCATCGTGATCCCCGGCGTCCGGCCGTCAGAGTTTACGCCCGAGTGGCGAACGACGGCTTGGATGGGATCGTTGTCCCTCAAGGCCTTGCTCAAAGGCTTGAGCAGGAGTGCCGCCACGCCCTCTCCTCTGGCATAGCCATCCGCGTTGGCATCCCACATCTGACACTTCCCCGTCGGCGAGAGCATCCGCAGTTTCGATTCGCTGATGTACATGTCGGGCCCAAAGATGAGGTTGGCGCCGGCGACGATGGCGGTCTCTGCCGCGCCGCTGCGGAGATCCTGGACTGCGAGGTGCATCGCGACGAGAGATGACGAGCAGGCCGTATCCAGACAGATTGACGACCCGGACAGGTCGAAGAAGTATGAAATTCGGTTGGCCAAGATGGCGCGCGACGTACCCGACGCGGCGTATTGCGACAGATGTTCCGTGTCGCGGTACTGCATCAGCTCGTAGTCGCCCGTCATCACGCCGACAAACACCGAACACCGAGAGCCCTGGAACTTCTCGATGGGCGTACCAGCCGACTCGGTGGCTTCGTAGACCGTTTCCAAGAGAAGCCTCTGCTGCGGGTCCATGGCCTCCGCCTCCAGGGGGCTGACGTTGAAGAAGGTCGTGTCGAAGAGCCGAGGGTCCTCCTCGAGGAAATAGGACTTGGTGACGTTTGACTTGCCATGATGCTCGCCGTTCGTGTTGTAGAACTTTTCAAGGTTCAGACGACCTGGATCCGGCTCCTTGGATAGGTCTCGTCTGCTGTTCAGCACCTCCCAGAGCTTGGCGGGTGTGTTGGCACCTCCTGGGAAGCGATGCGCCAGGCCAATAATTGCAATGGGCTCCATGGTTGATATATCTGGGCATCTCAGCATACATACATACATACATACAGAGAGCGAATGCTTGGATATATTGCACTCACCCGTTTGATCACGAGATTGCTTTTCTTTTCTTTTTTTTCTTTCGTGTGTACCAACGCCTCGCGAAAGTCGCCGACTTTGTGGGTATTTATATCAGTTTCACGTGCGTATTACAGCGTAGGCGTATCGACGTATCTAGTCACTTTCGTCAGTCCATCTCGCTATGCAGTGCCATGAGGCCTATCATTTAGAAGATTACTGCGGCACAAAGGTACAACCCTCTTTGATAGAGCTGCCAGCAAAATCGAGGCAACAGTAGACGCAGTAGTAACACTATGTATCTGCAGACTTTGACTACCTATATTCTAGTCAACGACGTTTGTTGGGGATTCTATCGGTTTCGCCTTGGTAGACAATGTTACCTTGGGTTCATCCGTTCCTTTGGTATATCTGTATAATGACACGTCACAGGTCCAAAGTTCGGGGAACGGGGTCGGTCGGTAGGTAGGTGTTATCTAGATATAATCGAAGCTTATCTCTCTCTTTTGTTGCCTTACAATGCGGTCTGGAACTTGCCTTTGTCCCAACAATATTAATACGTTTCGTGACACTGTACCCTTAACCTGTCCTCTGCGACCTATGCATCCTGGGTACGAGTCATTGTCTCCGGAGCGCATTGAACATAGGAAACCGACTCGTAGCATTGTTGATTTGAACTCTAATTGTCCCACGTTACACTTGCGCAATTTCTCGATAGATGGCCGGAAACCCTGGGAAGTGGAGACTCGGCTGGGTCTGTCGGCTAACGAGAAGCGCCGTGAGTGTTGATCGATCACGAGCCAAAGGCGTCCCAAGTCGTCTCGCAACTCAACTGAGTCATGGGCGGAACTGTGGAACAAGTCAGCGATTCGGACCACACAGGCCTCCCGAAGGAACTCGTCTCTACGATATAGAATGGGAGGAGCAAGTCGTGTTAGTCTGCCTTGATCTTCATCAATACATGTACTAAAGGCCATTCACCCATCACATCCGTGATCACAGAGACATCCGAACAACAACTAGCGTTGGAAAACAATGGCACGCCCGGCTGAGTCGAGGAGAGCAATAGTTGTCCAAGGATGCGGAACGACAAAGGTGGTCTCCGTCCCGACACCAAACTTGTCACCAACAAATGTTCTTGTCAAAACGGCATGTGTCGGCCTGAACCCGCTGGACAACAAGCTGATAAAAGCCGGCATCCCTCTAGGCTCCATTGCCGGCTTCGACTTTGCCGGCATTGTCGTGGCAACAGGCGCCAACGTTTCTCCGGATATACGACCGGGAGACCGAGTGTGCGGAGTGGCCTTTGGATACAACAACAACGACGACGGAGCCACAGGCGCCTTTGCCGAGTACGTCGTGGCCGAGGAGCATGTCATCTTTCACATACCCGGCGGCATGTCTCTCCAAGAGGCTGCGACATTGCCCTCCGGTGTTTTCACCTGCGGCTTTGTTCTTCACAAGGAGATGAGCCTCAAAACCGCGCCTCCGGACGGGGGTCGACATGTTTTGGTGTACGGCGGCAGCACCGCATCGGGTCTCTTCATGATCCAGTTACTGAGGCAGTAAGATGCACCGAACCCGAGTCGTAACGAGGGAGGGAGGGAGGCTGATCGCGCGTGTTAGTTACGGGTTCATACCAGTGGTCACCTGCTCACCGCACAACTACGAACTCGTCAAGACGACGGGAGCCGAAGCGGCATTTGACTACAAATCACCGACATGCGCCTCCGACATACGCAGGTTTACCCAAGACCAGCTGGCGTACGCAGCAGACTGCATCGTCACGGCAGACACCATGAGGATCTGCTACGAAGCTCTGGGCACGGCGGGGGGGCGCTACGTCGCGCTCGACAGGTTTCCGGTAGCAAGCCACTCGCGGCGGTCGGTGAGGCCGTCCTGGGTCTTTGCGGTGAAGGGCTTCGGGTGCGCCATTGATTGGGTGGCCCCGTACGAGTTCGAGCCCTCCACGGCTGACAGGAACTTTGCAGCCACTTGGACCAGGGAGGTCGCCGGCCTGGTGAGGGACGGGGCGGTCAAGCCGCTTCTGCACCGTGTCATTGGCGAAACGCTTGACGATGTTGACAGAGGCTTGGAAGAGCTGAGGACTGGTGTTTCAGGCACGAAACTCGTATGTCGTATTGACAAGGCAGTCCATGGTTGAAGGATGAACAACCGTGTCTCCACCGGGCCGGAAACGCTGTCGGTCACTGCCGAGAGATTGTTTACGATATGCATGCATAGTATTATTACTGCAGGTACAGAGTCAGAGCTTAACCCCAGCATTGGGAAACATGCCTGTATATAAGTCTCGCAATACCTAGAGTGTTTGATTCACGCGCATGGCGAGCTGAGTAATATACGATGTACTGTATCCGTACACCTTTCCTGACTGAAGTCTATCAGTCTATGCCTAGTCTTCGGAGCCAACTCTTACTCGGCAGCGCCCGCAGTCAGCACTCGCACACGATGGACTGTTTTGTTTTGTTTTGTCTTGATTTAGCCGCACGGGCATTGTTTAGATGGATGCAGATAAAGACCAGACCCCTCTCCCCGCTTTGATCCGGCAACGTAACAAACTAAGCGAGAAGCCGTGAAACTTAACACCGACGGGGTAATCTAAGCACGTGGTATGTTTCGGGGGGTTCGCGAGTCAGATGATATCACTGCTAGCGCCGCCACGACCAGGGACGTCATCAATCTGACGGGGGGAACAGACCTCAACGTTGCCTGACGGCGCATCTACGAACTGCAGCTGTTGTTCGGAAGAAGGAGTCGCGAGAAGATCCCCGCACCCGACCGAACCAGACCAAGCACCAAGAGCGTCAGGTCGGTACTTACTTCCAGACACTATTATTCATCATGTCTCTGTCCAAAGTTCTCGTCATTGGCTGCGGCATCGCCGGCCCAGTGGTCGCCTGCCTCCTGAAGCAGAAGGGCTACGAACCCGTCATCTTCGAGAGGTCGGAGACGCCGGGCGACGTCGGCGCGTCCCTGATGATATGCCCCAACGGAATGAAGGTTCTCAACCTCGTCGGCTCCGTGCCCGAAAGGCTCCTTCGGAACGGCCCGCCTGTCCTCGAGCTGTGCGACTGCAAGGCTTCGGGTGAGGTCCTTGGCCGCTCCGACATCCCCGCCGAGTTTGCGGAACGATACGGGCAGCCTGCCGTCGGCGTCAAGCGGACTCTCATCACGTCCTGGCTGCGGGACCTGGCCATTGAGAGTGGCGTCGAGGTCAGGGAGGGCTGGAAGCTGGAGCGGATCCAAGAGACTGAGGACTCCGTGACCGCCTTCTTTGAGGGGGGCAAGTCTGAGACTGGAAGCTTCCTGGTCGGGGCCGATGGGCTGAAGGCGGCGACGAGGAGGCTGCTGTTGGCGCGCGGGGGTGTCGAGGACGGGACGCCGTCGTTTACCGGGCTGACGCAGGTGAGCGAGCAGCAGGCTTTTTTTTTTTTTTTTGGTGTTTCCTCGCATCATCAACAATAACCATGCGGACAGATTTCTGGCATCTCGCCCACGCCCGAGGCTTTCCGCACCCCCGCGGCGAGGAACTGGTACGGAGAGTTGAGCCACCTCGTCAGTTACCCAATCACCCACTCCAGGACATCCTGGGGCCTGACTCTACCCGACGACCCCGAGGAGGAGGCTGCCTGGGGACTCTTCAGCGACGAGAGGAGAGCGGCCGAGAAGGAACGGATGGTTGAGATGTTGCAGGCCAAGGGCTGGGACCCGGCCGTGTTGGGAATGATAAACTCCGCAGAGCGTCTGATCAAGTATGGCATCTATGACCGTCCCGAGCTGGAGCCCGAGCAATGGTACTCTGGTCGGTGCGTCATGGTTGGCGATGCGGTCCATCCGACAAGTGTTCATCTCGGACAAGGCGCCAATCAGGCTTGGTGAGTTCCTCCTTGAACCGGAAAACGAGAAGGGAAGGGGGCATTTCGGACTCACAAGACACATAGCGAGGACTGTTACTATCTCACGAAAGAGATTCCCGAGTTTGACGCAGCAAAGGGGCTCCCCGCGTCCACACTTACCGAGGCTTTCAAGGCGTACGCGACGATGCAGCAGCCGCACACTTCGACCTTGGTCAAGGGCGCCAGAGCCGTTGGATCGGCGCGTGTCTCGGCGCCTGAATTCTGCGCTCAACGTGACCAGGCCGTCGCTCGGAGCATGGCCGATCGAGCAGGTCTCCAGGCAAAGCTTGACTTCACCTACTCCCGCCCTTTTTAAAGGGGGGGGGTTTCATATCCTTAAGGTGTAGGTAGTTAGGCCATGTCATGCGGGTTTCGAAAGGTAAGCCGAATACGAATGCATGGGTTGAACTTACCAAAAGCCCTCAAGTTGGTCGAAAATGCCAAGAGAATGCTAGATAATACACAAAAGATAGCAGCTGATGCGGACGTGGGAAGAAGAAAGTGAGAAATCATATACGAGTGAATAGTCTCTCGTGAACACTTTCAACTTGGCAGTTCTGGCATGTAAATCAAATGTGCGCTTCAAATCAAGAGAACCTGTATGCGGAACTAAACACCGTCCATTGCTATGGGAGAAATGAGGGAAGAAACTTCACATAACATAGCTGTTGGCAAATAGTAGGAAATAACAAACTGTATTTTCCGATCCCATTGTGTATATCTATATACTATGGTACCAGGCCGACATAAAATATGCCTGCCAGGTATCTCTCTGATGCTCACCCCCCTACTATTTTGGGTATATTAGCCAACATTACAGCACTATTTTGCCAGTCAGCCAGCTGTTAATTTTCTTTCTATCTATCCTATCACCCATCACCACTATGGATAATAACCACCACCAACGATACGGCCGGCCAGCCGGGCGGCATATAACTCTAATACCCCACTTCCGCACCACCCCCACTTCTGCACCACCCAAAAATCCCGCATTTCTCCTCCTTCATCAACACCACTACCTTTTTCAAACTATTATAACAATTGCTATATATCGCCAAATAACGCCATTTTTTCAGGATACCTTCTTTAACCCATCATAAAGCAATATACTGAAGATGAGCTCCAACGGGCACTTCAAGATATAGATACTACTTGCTCTATCCGCCAGGCAGCTCGTAGATGGGGAATTCCCTATCATACTCTTCGACATCGATTCCACGGCATGCAATCAAAGGATACTGCTTATATTCATATGCAGCGGTTATCCCAGGCCCAAGAGCAATATCTATCTGAATGGGTTCAAATCCAGGATGCCCTAGGCGCTGGCCCTACCCATCAACAACTAAAGGGCCTAGCAGAGCGTATGCTAGGCGATGGGCAGCAGCCCATAGGGAGGAAGTGGATAGGGCGATTCCTGCGGCGAAACCCATCACTTAGGACCAGGCGATCTAGGGCAATAGATGCCCGGCGATGGAAGGCCCATTCTTCCGAGGTTATCCAGGGTTTTTTCCATCTTCTGGTTAATATCCCTGCCATCCAGGGAATCCATCCATCTAACCGATGGAATATGGATGAGACTGGCATTATGGAGGGCAGGGGATCTAATGGGCTAGTGCTGGGCTCTGCAGCATCGCAGCATATCCAGAAAAAGCAGCCAGGATCCCGGGCATGGGTATCTATCATCGAGTGTGTGGCTGCTGATGGGAGGTCCCTATGCCCACTGGTTATATATAAGGGCAAATCAGTCCAGGCCCAGTGGTTCCCATCTAACCTATCTGGATATGAAGGATGGCACTTCACATATACGGATAATGGCTGGACAACTGAGAAGACTGCCCTTGAGTGGCTAAAGAAGGTCTTTATCCCAGGCACTATGCCTAGTGAGCCAGAGGCAGCCAGACTGCTGGTTCTAGATGGGCATTACAGCCATATATCTACTGACTTTATGTGGGAATGCTTCCAGAACAAGATATATCTACTATATCTACCGCCGCACTCCTCTGCTGTCCTCCAGCCACTGGATATATCGGTCTTCAGCCCATTAAAGCACGCCTATCGAAGGGAGGTTGGATATCTAGATGACTGGGTTAGTGATTCAACTGTTGCTGGCAAAAGGGCATTTCTGGCCTGTTATATAAGGGCTAGAGATGCATCTATAACAGCCCAGAACGTTAGAAGTGGCTGGAGGTCAGCTGGACTATGGCCAATATGCATACAGCGACCTCTATCTAACTCGTTAGTAATAAAGGCATCATCCAGCCAGCAGAACAGCCAGCAGACTAACCAGCCTAGCAGCCAGCAGTGGGGTGAATCCGTATCTATCGTCCCATGGTCAACACCTCGTCGATCTGCTGAACTACGGCATCAACTACGCCAGTTAACCCAGCTGGCAGAGGATGGGCTAGATACCCATACTATTCGTCACCTATCTAGAAAGGTGCAAAAGGGGTATGATGAACAGGCATCTAGAAGGGCACTTCTAGAGCAGAAGGTCCACCAGCTGGAGGGCCAGTTGGATGATATACGGCAGCGCAAGAGAAAGAAGGTCCGTCTATCGCCTAACAGCACCTTCGCCACTATTTGGGACATCCAGCGGGCGCAAAGTCCGGATATCGGCGATATGGATAGTCCGGATGAATCCAGTGCATCCGAATTATCTAGCGAGGCCGAAAGTTGCATATGGGTGGGCGGCAGAGGTGGTGAAATAAGTGGTGATAGTGGTGGTGGTGATGGTGATGATGGTGGTGCAGAAGTGGGGGTGGTGCAGAAGTAGGGGGGTTGAGTTAAAGCAACTAATTAAAAACCGACCGTATATATATATATATATATATACGCTCCCTCTTTTTTAATGGCTAGCTTAATAGGCAAGAAATTGCCAACCGGACCGGGTTTTCTATTGCCTAAATACGCCAGGCAATTAACATTCCCTGCGCCTGGCAACGGCCCGGCCGGCCGGGCGTCTTTTCCTATGAGGAAGAACAACAGCTGGTTGAGTATGTGACCTCTTCACAGCAAGGCCGGCTCGGCAGCTTCCTCCAGCTCTCAGTTACCCTCTTCAAGGGAGTATATGGAGAGTATACGATCTGAAGCACTCTCTGCCGCCTAGGATATCGCCGATACGTTGCCCGCCGGAAGCCTATTATCACTGAGGAAACCCGTTAGGCCTGGCTTACCTAGGCTTAAGCCTATATCAACTGGACTCTTAATAACCATTAATAATTAGATAGGTATCCTATAGACAGATGAGACGTAGGTTAACGGCAGCAGCCATTGGGAGGTCTATGTAACAAGGAGGGTAGATAAAAAGCTAGATCTAATATGCCTTATCTAGCGCCCTAGAAGAGGGAAAAGATAGATATTTTAAGGCTCTTTTTAGGGTGTTTAAAAAGGTTCTAGATTAGTATAGGTTATAGAGAGATAGGGGACTATTAATCAGTATTCCTATTAAGAATATATAGTCCTATTAATTAATAGATTTATCTATTAGTATTAATAATCTTAAGGCTAAAGGCTTACCCTTATACAGGATAAAGCCTAGGCATATACAGGCTAAAGTATAATAAAGGAATTTATTAAGTAAGGTATAAAGGCTATTAACTTCCCCCTATACTTAGTAGACCTTAACCTTATTACATACTACTAGAACTAGATAAAGGAGTATATCTGGATTTATTATAGGTATATCTAAAGGTAAATACCTCACCGGGAGCTATACAGGTGGGTTTAAAGGCATAGGATACCCTTCCAGATAACTATTACGTGTAGCAGCTTTATATTATACACAACAGATGCCAGGCAGTGATTGATGTGAGTGCAGGGCATCCGATATAGTGGATTTTGGCTGCGTAGAAGGCAGTAGAAAATGTAGTAGTTTCTATGAATCATGGGGTGTGTGGGGGTGTGACATGGCAGGTAAATTTTATTTCCCCCTGCCACCCTGTAGGTAGGGTACAGAAAACTCCAGGTATGTTCATAACTCTATCGTAACCAGCCCGGGTCCCCCGTAATGTTCTATGTCATGCGTCTTGTAGGGAGCGTTGGTCCCGTCCCATTGAATCAGTAGCCTCTCTCCATGACTCTTGCGTGCATTCGTTCGCGGTCTGGGTCGTCGAGTTGAGACGATACATTGTATGAAGTATCAAACTAATCATGAGCCATGATTCTGTGGAATCTCTAGCGTCCCATATCTAGCGACACCTTTCCCGCACTGTAGCTGATCCAAACATACCAAACCACACCGAGTTGGCGGGAGACCATTTACTCGGACACAAAGCCAGGGATCAGGGAATGTACGAGCTCGGCGGCGGCCCAAGGTAACTCTCCTTCACTCCGCCGAGATCGACCACCAACTTCTCCAAAATCAGGTTCGGGTGCCTCAGCCTGATCCCGACGCTGTGCTCGCCGGGCCCGAACCCGGATCCGCCGAGGTCGTGGTTCCGCAGCCAGACGCAGTCCTGCACGGCGTGGAACCATCCCTCGGGCAGGTCGGCCGTCCTCGGCAGCAGCCGATGCGTCCGCGCCGGCCCGCCGTCCACCTCGAGCTCGTACGTCATCGGGTCCGCCGGGTCGGCGTCGAGGGTCATGTTGAAGTACAGCAGCAGGGTCGGCTCCGCGACCTGCGAAAACGCGTAAAACTTGTACACCAGCTGCGGCGGGGTTCCCGTCCCGCGCGGTTCGACGGCGATCGCGCCCGCCGGCGTCCTCCCGCACTCGGGAAAGACGCTGAACCCCGGCGGAGGGGGTTGGTGGTGCGCCGCGGGGATCGAGACGCACCCGTCCGCCTCGGCGAAACCGCCCCGGAACGATTCGGGAACGCGTCTGCCGGTGATTGGGAGATGGACCTGTTCGAAGTCGCCCTCTTCGGAGCGGATGTCGACCAGGACCTCCTCGTCAAAAGTATCGGGGACCCGGTCCCAGTCGACCGTCACCTCGACCCGGGCGTCGTCTCCGTCCGGGTCGAGGGTGCCGGCCGTGGCCGATAACCGGAGCCAAGCGTGCGGAACAGATGCCTGCCAGTGGATGACTTGGGGTCCCCTGGTGTAGATGTCGATCCATCTTTTCCGAGGCCCGTAACGGCTCATCTGCCCCAACGTGACCCCCGGAACCAGATCACGCCGGCTGGGATGCGTCCGGTCCGACTCTTCATTCGTCCTCCCAGGCCGGACACCCTCGTGGCCCTCCACCGCTACTCCCATCTGCCCCATGATGGGGTTAGAATGCTGTCTGCGCTGGACATAGGACAAGCCGCTGATCATGTCCCGGTACGGAGCGTGCCAGGTGTCCTCGTAGCCGTAGTGCGTCTGCCGCATGATCTGGTCCCATTTGCCGCCCAGAAGCCCGTGGAACTCCTCGGACAGGTCGTAGTCGGCATCGAAGAGGTCGAGGACCTGCCGAGCGAGCCTGTTGGCCACGTTGCGTCGCTGGCGGGCGTAGAGCCGGTTCCGCCCCAGGGTGACCTGGAGCTTCGTGAAGATGGCCGAGGCCGCGACCGGGTGCAGGACCGTCTCGAAGATGGCGGCCTTTTGCTCTTCCGGCGCCTCCCCGTGGATGCCCTTGGCGAGCTCGAGCAGAGCGTCCCACCGGCCGAGGACGTCGTCTGCCTCGTCGTAGTTGACGAGGGAGAAAGTCGTCGGCTCGATGTGCTCATGTCTCCGCAGGGCGGCCAGGCGGTCGTACTTTTGCCAAACTGTCGCGATTTTCTCTGATGTCTCCTTTCCAAAGCTGACCTCGGCCATTGTCTGGTAGAATTCGGCGAAATCGGCCGC
Organism: Colletotrichum eleusines; assembly: GCA_016807845.1. Taxonomy (NCBI): domain Eukaryota; kingdom Fungi; phylum Ascomycota; class Sordariomycetes; order Glomerellales; family Glomerellaceae; genus Colletotrichum; species Colletotrichum eleusines. Next base: position 1,722,642 of record JADEZO010000010.1, on the reverse strand, counting down.
CTCGATGGAGTTGATGTCCCAGGCCATCGTCATTGCGAATGTGAGCGGGACTTCCATTGGCTTGATGTCGCCTATGTTGAAGACCCAGATTTGCTTCGCATTGCGTCTGTGAGCTTCTTGCAGTTGATGCCAGATTTTCCCCTGTTGAATATGTTATCATCAGGTTGGAGGGGGCCAAGCGTGAGTCGGTCCAGCTTACCAGAGAGTTGCTATTGATCCATTTGTAGCTGCGAGGTACTCCCACGTACTCAAAATGATAGTATATCTGCCAGCCGGTCAGCCTGACATGTCTTTGGTGAATGGCGCCTCAACAACGACCACTTACTCCTGCTCCTCCTCGTCGATCTGCTTCGGCTCCGGACGGGAGGCGTCTGATGCTGCCAAAGTTGTCGTCTGCAAAGAGCAAAGTAACATCGTCCGGGACGTCGAGATTGCCCCCTTCGTATTGCTCCTGCACCTCCTTGTACAACGCCAGAAGCTCTGTACAAACCATGAGTCACAAACTGGCTTCGCTTTTCACGATGATGCACCGGGCGGGGGCTGGGGGCGGCACGTACGTGGCACAGCGTCCTCGCTTCCGTGAACCTGTTTGATAATGGCTCGTTGGGTTTTGATCACGTCGCGCACGACCGCGGCCGGATCGTCCGTCTTCATCTTGCGGTCGTATTCCCCGCGCATGCCCAGCGTGAAGTAGGACTCGCGGCCCTCGGCCCTCTTCACGCCCTCCTCGAAGAACCGGACAATGTTCTCCTTGTTCGTGAGCCAGTTCCAGCTGCCGTCCGGGTTGTTCAGGAACCACTCGTTCGACAACCGCTGCATGGGCTCGTGGTGCGACGTGGATACGGCGATGCCGTAGTCCTCGGCGGCCTGGGCGGTCTCGGGGTCGTCGGTGAAGAAAGACGCGCCCGGGTTGGGGTAGCCAGGCCACATGGCCGGCCACAGGAAGTTTGCCTGGAGAAGGCCGGGTTAATATAGAGGATCCATGAGATGTGTGTTTCCGTTGCAGAGGTGGCGAACCTTGAGCCGCAGCAATAGTTCGAATACTTTCTTGTAGAATTCCGAGTTGTAGCCTCCGAATGTCGCTCTGGCCCAGCCCGTCAAGGCGGGGGCTTCATCGTTGATGAATAGACCGCGGAATCGAACGCTTGGTTCGCCATGACACGTCGGTTCCCCCAATGCAAAGATGTCCCTGTGAAGCTTCGGTGGCACGTCGGCCCAGTAATACCAACTGGTCACAGTTCAGTCCACAAGCGCTTTACAGAAGATCGAGAATGAGTGCCTACGGTGAAACCCCGATCTGCTCAGACAGCGTGTAGGCGCCAAATATCGCACCGCGCTTGTCACTCCCGGCGATCACAAGCGCTCTGTCGACGCCTGGCAGAGGTTGTTCGACCAGGGCAGTGGTGAACGACTCCCATTTCCCGCGGATGTTTCCAGCGTCGAGCTTACCCTCTTTCTCCAGACGCTGGATGAGCTGACTTGATCGGACGCTTCCGACGATGATGGCCGCACTCGCGTCCGAGGGTAAACTGTGCTGGCCGCTCTTGATGACGGCGACCTCGCTCGCATCAGATCGGGTCACCCGCCCGAAGTCCTCTGCAAGGTTCCGTGCCGCAATGTGAATGCCGACCGGGTCCGACTCGTCGACCAGAATGGTTGCCCCGACCAGCTTGAGGGTCGCCGCCCCCTCCGGCGGAGAAAACGTCACTATGGCTTTCTCGAACATGGCGTCAAAGAATCCGAAGCCTGTTATTACCTGATCCGTTACAGCTTCAGCTTCAGCTGGAGTTATGACGGGAAACAACCGGTAATACCGTCTTTTTGAAACCCCCGCCGTCTATGCCCCTTTTCCAAGCACCCGAGGCCCGGGCCAGAACAGGCCGACTTCGGCTTTCCTGAAGGGCGAATACAACGCCCACCAACCAAGCAGGATCAAAAAAAAATCGGAGCTCTGGCGCGGGGGATCCAAAGGTGGAGCTTATGCTGTATGTACTACGCACGCCTGGTCCAGAGAAATGGCAGCTTCTCCGCACGAAGAGGTCATGTTTGCTGCTTGGCCAAGTTGTCGTGAACCCTTGGCCCGGTGACCGGGCCGGGCTCGTCTCCCCCGCACGCCACCCCGGTCATCGTCTCCGCCTCCACATCTCCTTTATTATTACCCAGTATGGAGACGATGGGGGTCATCTCCAGGTTACCTATCACCAAGGACAGGGTTCACCCTAGGAGAAGAGGGACGGCTTTTTACCTGACGATGTGACACTCGCGGCGGACATCGTCCCAAACATGGCTTGGCGTAGAAGTTTGTCTACGGAGGTCACGCGGAGGAGTTGCTGGAAGAGTACCACGTGGTTGGGTCGTTGTCGTGGCCCTCGGTTCGTAATGTGGATGGTATCGAAACCCAGCCGTTCGGAAACCCGGCTGGTGCTGGCCTTCATGGGGAACGTTCGACGGCTGGTCCAAATCCCTCAAAAAGAAAGGGATGTTCCCCTTTCTGGAGAAAGCTTGCTATGCAACCCCGATAACCTTTTGTCAATAATAAGACTTGTTTCGTGGAGTGCTCGTCGCTTCACTTCCCTGGTGCAACTCTCTGAATCGCTGAGACCGGTATATCATCGGCATTGCGAACCACGCACTTGACATCAGCGGTGGCAACAAGCTGATCGATATGGGTAAGAGCGAGGCCATCGAGACACCCGAGTTCGTCGAGGACCTCGCCGACTCGAAGGAGCGGACCAACTACGAAAAGGTTGACGATGAGGTTGCCAAGTATGCCGGCGAAACCATTGTCGAGATCGACGAGTCGACGAACAAGAGGCTGAAGAGAACGATTGACAAGCGGATATTGAGCGTCATGGTTGTAACGTACTTCATGCAATCTCTCGACAAGGGAACAATGTCGTTCGCCTCCATCATGGGCATCGTCAACGACGCAGGCCTCAAGGGTCAAGAGGTACCAGCATCTTCATGCTATTTATGCGCCTCATGCTGACCAAACAGTACTCTTGGTTGACGACCGTGATCTACCTTGTCATTCTTTGTGTCGAGTACCCGGTAAGCTTGTTCTCTCCAACACAGACCTGGACGCGTTGGTGATGAGCATCGGGCTAACCAACCACCCCCCCCCCCCTTTCTGCCCAGGAAAACTACATCATTCAGAAGGTCCCGATCGCGAAATGGCTTTCATTCAACATCATCATGTGGGGCGTCACACTGAGCCTTCACGCCGCGTGCCGCAACTTTACCGGGCTGGTCATCGTCCGCGGTTTCCTGGGCGCTTTCGAGGCCGTCTGCCAACCGACCTTCGTCCTCTTGACCTCCATGTGGTACAAGCGAGAAGAGCAAGCGTCGACGGCCATTTACTGGTGAGTTTTTTTTTCATTTTTTTTTTTTCACTCTCGCTGTAAAAGTGTGACAAAAGATGAGAAAAAGGGAAGCTGACGTTGGAAAACCAGGTACATGATGAACGGGCTCCAGCAGATCGTGGGCGGGCTGCTGGCCTTCGCGTTCTCCTTTGTCCCCGACTCGTCCCCCATCAAGTCCTGGCAAGCCCTGTTCATGAGTTACGGCATCATCACCGTCTTCTGGGGCTTCTTCGTGCTCTGGTGGATGCCCGACTCGCCGATGAAGGCACACTGCTTCAGCGAAGAGGACAAGAAGCTCTTGGTCGAGCGTGTCCGGTCCAACCGCACCGGTCTGCAGAACCGCAATTTCCGCAAGGAGCAGGTCTGGTCGGCTTTCAAAGACCCTCAAGGCATGTCGTTGTATCCTGTCCGTCTCCGTCTGGCACTTACTGACCGATGCTGGTTAAAAGTCTACGGGTTCGCCTTGATCCAGCTACTGACCACCCTGCCTTCTGGAGGTCTCGGGGCATTCGCGAACATCATCATAAAGGTACTTTCCAAACTCCTATTCTTTTTTCCATTGGTCGGCTTTTGGAGGAAAATTGGACTGACCAAGTTAGTCGTTCGGGTTCTCTACATGGCAAACCCAGCTGCTGCAAAGCGTGACGGGTATTTTGCAAATCATCACCATGCTCACGGCCTCCTGGATCGACAGGCGCTACAAGCAGACGATCCTGGCCATGATAGGGGCCGTCATCCCCACCATCGCCGGCACCGTCGCGCTCCTCACCGTCCCGTTCGAGCCCAGCAAGAAGGTCGGCCTGCTCTTTGCGTACTACATCATGATCTCCTTCTGGGCCTGCAGCGGCCTCGCGCTGTCCCTGGTCACGCGCAACGTGGCCGGCCAGACCAAGAAGGGCGTGGTCATCACCAGCAACTTCGTCTTCTGGGCCGTGGGGAACTCCATCGGCCCCCAGGTCTTCCGCTCAAAGGACGCGCCGCGCTACTTCCTCGCGCTGGCCATCATCCTCGGGTGCTTCGCGTTGTTGTCGATTGTCCTGTTCCTCCTGAGGACGTACTACATATGGCAGAACAAGCTGCGTGATGGCAAGATCGCGCGTGGCGAGGGGGTCGCGGACACGACGCACACCCATGCTTTCGAGGACATGACCGACAAGGTGGGTTCGATATCCCATGTTGATTTTATTCCAGAAAATTCTTGCTAACTGTTTATCAGGAGGATGTCAACTTCAGGTACGTTTACTAGTCGGGTGGTCAGGGAAGTGTTACACGGGAGCGGATATCTCGTGAGATACAGCGTTGTGCTGGTTATCATGGGCGAGGGCCGTGTGGATCAAGTGTTCAATCTAGGAAATTCACTTAGAATCAAGATTACCTCCTAATTTCATAAAGACCCTGAGATATCCAAGTGAGCATTGCCAAGGAGCCAGCAGTACTGTCGGAGAATTGAACACGGGACCAAGACTTGTGGCGCCAGGAGAAAGCTTGTTGCGTCTTGGAACTACTACGCCGTGACAGCTTCATCAACAGTGTGTGTGGGGGGGGGCTAATATCAGCCATGCGCAACGTTGCAGTCCCCCTTTCGTTGAGGAGATTCGAGTCGAGTCAAGTCTATGCAACTTCTCCCCCGCCCCCGGATTCGACTTACTTCTCCAGAACCCCCCCCCCCCGCGTCGCCCACTTTCTTGGACGGAGAACCGTTATCAAGACGAGCCCATGTTGTATTCAAAGCGGGGCAAAGCGATAAGTCAAAGCACCCACTTTCCGATCACCCCCACATTGCGATCATGCATCTCCACCCCCAGCCACCTACCAACCCCTTCATATATACTATCACCACTTTTACAGTCTTTATCCAAATAACTTCATTTTTTCACTATCTATTCTTTATTACCCTATGGTTGAATATACCGAATCTGAGATTGCTTAGGCAATAGATGCTGTTGCTGCTGGCAGCAGTATACGCCAGGCAGCTAGGATCTATGGCATCCCCTTCACCACACTCCAGAACCGTCTATCTGGCACCCAAAGGAGAGATGCTGCCTTTGAGGATCTCCAGTGACTATCAGCTGCCCAGGAGGCCAGCCTGGCTGCTTGGGTTACCTGCCAGGCAGATCTCGGGCTGCCACCAACCTATCAACAACTAAAGGACTTTGCCCATCGCATCCTCTAAGCCATGGGGGATACCTAGCTTCTAGGCAAGAGGTGGGTAGATGGCTTCATTAGAAGAAACCCATCTATTAAGGTCCAGAGAAGTCGATCTATCGATTCAAGGCGTGTTAATGGAGCATCTACTGAGGTTATCAGGGACTGGTTCAAATATCTCGCCATACCTCGCATCTAGGGCATCAAACCAGCCAACAGATATAATATGGATGAGACTGGCATCCTTGAAGGCAAGGGAGATAATGGGCTGGTGCTGGGCAGGGCTGCAACAAAGTCAGTGAGGAAGAAGCAGCCTGGATCACGAGCCTGGGTATCCATCATTGAGTGTATATCTGCTGAAGGCATTCCTATCTATCCCTTAGTTATATATAAGGGTAAGACAGTCCAGTAGCAGTGGTTTCCTCTGGATCTAGGCCTATATAATGGATGGGAGTTTACAGTAACAGAGAATGGATGGACTACGGATATCACTGCTGTTGAATGGCTGTAGAGAGTCTTCCTACCTTAGACTAAGCCCTCTCAACCTAATCAGGCCAGACTGCTTATCCTTGATGGGCATGGGAGCCATACAACGACGGATTTTATGTGGTTATGCTATACCAACAACGTCCATCTATTATTCTTACCGCCACATACCTCCCATGTCCTTCAGCCACTTGATCAAGCAGTCTTTAGTCCTGTAAAGGCAGCCTATCGCAAGGAGCTTGGATACCTTACCCAGTGGAACGATTCAACTATCATCGGCAAGAGGAACTTCATATCATGTTATCAGAAGGCTTGTACTGCTGGATTAACTATAAGCAATATAAGAAGTGGCTGGAAATCTACTGGGTTATGGCCTGTTGCTCTTGCGAAGCCTCTAATGAGCTCCCATCTGCTGCCAGATAAAACAGCACCATCAACACCACTTAACAAGGCTATAAAAGGTGGCCATAGTGGCCAGGATGCCCAGGATATAGAGGGAAGGGCATCTGCTATATGCAGTAGGCAGTGGTCAACGCCTAGGAAAAGGAAGGAGTTGGATGATCAACTGCGATTATTCACCCAGCTGGATCAAACTATCGCCACACAACGCCAGCTCTTTAGAAAGGTGAAAAAAGGCTTCCAAGAGCAAGCCTTCAAGTTGGCTGCCGCTGAGCACCAAATACAGCTCCTCCAGGCTAGAGTTAATAATGCTGCTGCTAGGAAGAGGAGGGCTGTTCAACTGGATCCAAACACGAAGTTCGCGACGATCAACGAGGTGCGATAAGCCCAGATTGAGGCTGGCGATGCTGAAAGTGGGCTAGATGAATCCGCCGCATCTGATTTACCTAGTGAGGCCGAAAGCTGCATTATCGTAGCATCTAGATAATGTTGGTAGTTAATTAAAAAGGTGGTGTTGATCATGATGGCGATGTTTTTGGGTGATCGCAATGTGGGGGTGATCGGAAAGTGGGTGCTTTGACTTAATGCCATGTTAGTGTACGGAGTACAGGTACTATCTATGTATAGCCTTTGTCAGCCCGGCCATAGTACCAACTTGAGATGGATGGCTCCAAGCCCCTCCTCCCTCGCATTGCAAAACACCGTGAATCTCCGGCGAAGATTGCCGGCGGCACCCGGCTCGGAGGCGATATGCCAAGGGTGCCCCAGCTTGACGCTATTTTGGAATACGTGAGGGGAACACCTCGGCAGCAGCCTAACTCCAGCCCCCCCCAACCCCCCCCCAACCCCTGCCTGTTGGGGTAGACAAACAAACCAACACGGGGGTGATGGTCAGCCGGCCATTCGACAGTTGGGCCGTTCATGCGGAGAGGATAGCCGACTTCCGGACCACGGAGTACTTTGTGGGAAATCATACGCGTTGCAAAACCAGAGCGTAACCTCACTCTTCCGGTACAATCATTCCCGAGTTCGATAGGTCGCCGTTCTGTCGAAACTCGGGCTAGCAAATCAAGGCCCCTTCATCCCCTCATCTCAAAAGAAACATCGCCATATTCGAAAAAGGCGCCCCCGTCAAAGCCTCTCGGCAGGGATGTGCGGACTCGACAGCTCTCTCGCCAAAGGCTCGTCCTCCTCGACGATGACGCCGTACCCGATACGCGCACCGGCTCCCGTGGGCAAGAGAGCAAACAAGCTCTACAGAGACCGCACGGCCAACTTCTACTCGCCGGGGCAATGGGACAAGGTCAACTTGCTGTCGTACGGTGCCCATGTTCTCACACTCGTTCTCGTGTATTATTAAGTAATAGAAAGCATAATTATTGCTGACGCATGAGACACATAGAATGATGCACCTTGCTGTGCGCTCCCAACCTCCGGATCTCAGGCTTTCGGTCTGGAGTAGTCCCGGACTGAGCCGTCCCGCCTTCTCCGAGGCGACGGTAGAGGCGAACGGGTACCGCCCGGTGCAGGTCGGCGAGTCCTTCGGCCCTTCTTGGTCGACTCACTGGTTCAAGGCGCAGATCCGGATCGCGGAGGAGATGCGCCAGATGGAGCGCCTCGAGCTCCATTGGGACTGCAGCAACGAGGCGACAGTCTGGAGCGCCCGGGGAGAGCCCCTCCAGGGCCTGACGGGCCGCGGCGAACGGATCGAGTGGATCATCCCAGAGTCGTTCAGGGACGGGGCCGAGCACACCGTCTTCATCGAGATGGCCTGCAACGGCATGTTCGGCAACGCCGCGGGGGACCCCATCTTCAAGAACAACGCCAACGGGGACGCCATCCAGCCGCCGGACCCGGACAAGCGCTTCGTCCTCGCAAAGGCCGAGGTCGTCGCGGTGGACCTGCAGGCCCGGATGCTGCACACGGACATCCACGTCGTCCACCAGGCGGCGCAGGAGTTCCCCGAGGACTCGTGGGAGCAGCACGAGGCGCTCAACGTCGTGACCCGGATCATCAACGCCTTCAGGGTCGGGGACCGGGAGTCGATCGTCCGCGGCCGGGAGATTGCCGAGGAGTACCTGGGCCCGGACGTGAACTCGGAGGAGGTGTTCCTCGTCAACGGGGACAAGGGCGCCAGCGTCTTCGCCATTGGGCATTGCCACATCGACACCTGCTGGCTGTGGCCCTGGGAGGAGACGAAGCGCAAGGTGGTGCGCTCGTGGTCGAACCAGTGTGAATTGATGGACAGATACCCGGAGCTCAACTTTGCTTGCTCACAGGCTCAGCAGGTGTGTGTGTTTTTTTTTTTTTCTTTTCTTGTCAGGTAATACCTAACAGCGGCTGCGCATGATGCTGACACAGTCTCGTGTATTATTAGTTCAAGTGGCTCAAAGAGGGCTACCCCTTCGCTTGGGAAAGGGTCAAGGCCAAAGTCGAGGCCGGCCAGTTCCATCCCATCGGTGGCTGCTGGGTAGAGCACGACACCAACATGCCCAGCGGCGAGTCTCTCATCCGCCAGTTCCTGTTCGGCCAGCGGTTCTTCGAGAGCAACTTTGGGCGCCGTTCCACCACGTGCTGGTTACCCGACACCTTTGGCCAGTCGAGCCAGATCCCGCAGCTGTGCCGCCAGGCCGGGATGAACAGGTTCCTCACACAGAAGATCTGCTTCAACAACATGAACGAGTTCCCCCACACCACGTTCAACTGGTACGTAGGAACAAACATGCCGTGTCTCTCTCTCTCTCCCCCCCCCAACCACACACACACCTAGACAGCTCGAGTTGCTCATTCATCGCGTAGGGTTGCTCTCGACGGAAGCCAGGTCATCTGCCACATGCCGCCCGCAAAGACGTACTGCGCAGATGCTACGTTTGGAGACGTGAAGCGCAGCATGACGCAGCACAGGTCGCTCGACCAAGACCACACGTCCCTCCTCGTTGTAAGTGCCCGCGTGATGCCGAGGTCTTCATCGCCGCGGCAGCAGGCTCCAGCTTCTCACACTCACACGCACCAGTTCGGCAAGGGAGACGGCGGCGGCGGCCCTACCTGGCAGCAGATCGAGAGGCTGCGTCGGCTCAGAGGCCTCTCGGACACCACGGGCTTGCTGCCCCGCGTCCACTCCGGCGGGACCCCCGACGACTTCTTCGACAAGCTCGAGAAGAAGGCGCACACCTTCCCCACGTGGCACGGCGAGCTTTACTTCGAGCTCCACCGCGGCGTCTACACCACCCAAGCCCAGACCAAGCTCAACAACAGGAAGGCGGAGATTCTCCTCAGGGACATTGAGTTCCTGGCGACCGTTGCATCCGTCCAAGACGAAACGTCCTTCAAATACCCGAAGAAGGACCTGGACGAGATGTGGGAGGGCGTGCTCCTTTGTCAGTTCCACGACTGTCTCCCCGGCACTGCCATTGGCATGTGCTACGACGACTCGGACAAGGTATGTCGTTTCTTTTGCCAAGTTTCCAAAGCGTGGCCGTCTCGTTTATGCGGACGTGTGTTCAATTTAGGTTTACGCGAACGTCTACCGTATTGGCAACGAACTGCTGGAGAGCATCTACAAAGCGCTCAATGTCAGCAACATCGACGGCAAGATTTCGAGCACCGAGAATCTGGCGGCATTGAACACGCTGGGATGGCCCCGGAGAGAGGTTGTCGTCGCCACGGAAGACGGCAAAGGCGTGATGGTTGCACGCGGCGCCGGGAGCGCCCTCTCCGTCGAGGAACCTTCCCCCGCCTCCGAGAAGAAGGCGGTGTCCGTGAGCGAGATCTCCGAGGGCGTGTTCGAGCTGCAGAACAGCCGGTTCACGGTGACCGTCGAGAGGGGCTGCGTCACCTCCCTCTACGACCGCCGGGCCGGGCGTCAGGTCCTGTCGGGCAAGGCCAACAACTTTGTCATGTTCGACGACAAGCCCATCTACTGGCAGGCCTGGGACGTCGAGGTCTTCCACCTGGAGACGCGCGAGGAGCTCCGGGGCTCGGCGACGCGCGTCGCCGAGGACACGCCGCTCCGGGTCAGCGTGGTGACGGAGACCAGGATCAGCGACGTGAGCTCCGTGAAGACGACGATAAGCCTCTCGGCCGCATTCGACGACGACGACGACGACGACGACGACGACGACGATTATGAAGGCGCAGGTTGTTCGTACGTGGAGTGCACGGCAGAGGTTGACTGGCACGAGACGATGAAGTTTCTCAAGGTCGAGTTTCCTGTCGACGTTCGTCACCACGAAGCTTCGTACGACACCCAGTTCGGCGTTATCCGTCGGCCGACACACTACAACACCTCGTAATAAGTCCCCATGATTCCATAAAAAGCCACGGTGAATTCTTTTGTCCCCTTGCTAACCCCGACTCAACAGCTGGGACATGGCCAAGTTCGAAGTGTGCTGCCACAAGTACGCCGACTTGTCCGAGTACGGATACGGCGTGTCCATCCTGAACGATAGCAAATACGGGTTTGCCACGGTAGGCAACACGATGCGCCTGTCGCTCCTCCGGTCCTCCAAAGCACCCGATGACATGGCGGACATGGGCAAGCACACCATCCGATGGGCCATACTCCCTCACCAAGGCCCTCTCGGCCCCGAGACTGTGCGGGCAGCGTTCAACTTCAACAACCCCCTCAAGTTGGTCTCGGTGTCGCCCGAATCTCCGCTCGGCACCGCCCCCGTCTCTTTGACGGGCGATCGGAACCTTGTGCTCGACACGATCAAGCGTGGCGAGGACGACGAGGACGTGAGTCTAGGCGAGCTGCCGACCCGCCCTGGCAAGAGCGTCATTGTCCGGGTGTACGAGAGCCTCGGCGGGCGCGGCAGGGGGAGGCTGGAGACCAAGTGGAAATTCAGGAGCGCTCGCAAGTGCAACGTTCTCGAGGACGACGAAGAGGCCGTTGCTGTTGTCGATAATGGCTTTGACGTCGACCTTGGTCCGTTTCAGCTACAGAGCTACCGACTCGTGCTCGACATTTGAACTTGACATCGGCATTGGCATCAGAATCGAAGAAGAATAGAGCTTGTGCAGATTTTGAATTGTTTTGCTGTTCGAGCGAGGCTTTCTCCGTTTCTCAACGACAACTCCTGATTCAACATTAAATTTATTTAAAAAAACACATTTCCGAGTTCTGGCTTGACAAACTGTACTTATGCGATGAAGGTGATGTTGCATGGGTCCAGAGGTTCCACCTGGTCCTTTACACGTGAACAAAATGTCAACATTGCCTACTGATGGCCTACCGGTACGCCTCTACAAACGCGCTGGTTATATTCCATTGGTGAGTGAGTTCAATCGGAGTAGAGGGAGCAGGTCGTTGTTTAAGTAACGAGTTCAAGTAGAATTTGATAAAGAGACAAAAAGACTTTCATAGTGTTTGCCCTCTCTCATCTATCAAGTACACTGCTCTGATTGAAAGGATACTGATGCAGATGCATAATTATCGCTCAGCTGCATATCGTTAAGCTGCACAGTTTCTCGTTGCCACGTCGTATGAGTAGGCGCAACAATGACCAACTGAGACCAGGTGATGAACAGACCGGATCGCTTTCGGGCGTTCTTCTACAAAATGTTCCGACAAAGGCAACCTGTTCTTCAAACGTCACGAGCAACGCAGGCTTTCCTCAAGGGATGCAGCGGTAGTGGAGCGCTCTAAAATTGTCGGTTCATTCTATTCATGTCTATTTCCGTCCTTCTGTTTTTTTTCGTTTTTTTTCTTTCTCTCTCTCTACCAAGGCTCTAATATAAGGGTCTATTGTGTAAATGCCATTTCCGCCAACATAAAAAAAGAAGAATAGGGACATGGCTCGTATCGTCTGAAAGGAGTTTTGGGGGGGGGGGTATCTATGAGCTCTCGTACTTGGCCAAGATGCTCTCAAAGTCCTTCCAGTTGTGCATGACGTCGAAGGCGCCGAGCTCCTCGCTGAAGAGCTTGACCATGGAGTCGAGCTTCTCCTGGCCCTCTTCGTAGTAGGGGCCGACGTAGCCGAGGAGGGGGATGCCGGCGTTCTTGGCGGCGGTGGCGCCGCTCCTGCTGTCCTCGATGGCGATGCACTCGCTGGGCTTGAAGCCGAGCTTCTCGCAGGCGTGGAGGTAGATGGCCGGGTTGGGCTTGGAGACGGGGGGCTGGATGCTGCTGGCGGCGGAGAAGATGCCCTCGTCGGGCTTGCCGAAGAAGTGGTCCATCTTGGTCTTCTCGATGGAGGCGACGACGCGGGGCATGGCGGAGGAGGAGACGATGGCCATGTGGTACTTGCCGTCCTTCTTGAGCTTCTCGAGGACCTCGATGACGTTCTCGCAGGGCTCGGCCTTGGCGCGCAGGTTGGCGATGGTGGTGTCGAGCTCCTTGGCGACCCATCGGTCGAACTCGTCGGCGGGGATGGTGAAGCCGTGGCGGGAGCAGAGGCCGGTCATCATGCTGCGGAAGTTCTGGCCGACGAACTGGTGCATGAGCTCGGTGCCGCCGTAGCGCTTCTCGAAGCCGAACTTCTCGAGGATCTGGTTGGCGAGCTGGGCGCAGGCCTCGAAGGCCGCGTTTTCGGAGAGAACGAGCGTGTTGTCGCAGTCGAACAGGAGGCACTTGATCTGCGGTTTGGAAGGGGGGGGGGGAGGGGAGGGACATGTCAGACAACCGATCACATTCCCTGGGCTGCGTTCGAAAGCCGACTTACCTGAGGCATGTTTGCGGATTTGTGATGCGCGGTTGATGGTCTTGGGAAACAGAGAGAGAGAGAGAGAGAGAGAGAGTGTGTGTGTGTGTGTGTGTGTGTGTGTGTGATGTGGTGAGAGAGAGAGAGAGAGAGAGGCAACAAGGCAGTCAGAGCAGGAGAAAGCGAAGTGAAGAGGATGAAGGAAGAAGAGTCTCGTAGATGTTGGTGACAGATTTTCTACTTGATCGGCACGGCAGAAAGCCTGTCCAGGATGGTGGTGTGTGTGTGTGTGTGGTGGGTGGGGTGGAAAGGAACGAAATCTTCAGGAACATGACGGTTGGTCCCCTGGGCGGATCATGGATACTAGAGGGAGGGGGCAAGTGGGCTCCGAGAAAAAGAGCGCAGGCAGGTTTCAGAAGACGGCATTGCATGTGCTTGGTCGGACCTTGTTATTCGTCTGCCGTTGTTAGTATGTACTTACTGTATGTTGCCAGGGCGTCTTATCTCGATATTCCCCATCTGCCTAGTACGATGTGCAACATGGTTTGTTTGCTGTGTGTGTGTGTGTGTGTGTGACTGTGTGTGCAATACTAGTCAAGTGGCATGTCTTGTGTACAACTTGATATACTGCAAGTATTGTATGTATGCCTTCAACCTCCTCCAAGAGTTGCTCTGAAGCTTTGAAGAGCATGGCCCAGTAGAGCCGAGTCAACCAAACTCACACGAAAACCCTCCCTCCCTTCTCCTCTTTTGCTGCCCATGGACTACACAAAACTCCCGAGGCTTTGGAATGGCGTTCCGGTATGCGCTTCTTTCCGTCTTTTTCCAACATTTGGCCCCGCATGGACGAGTTTGGAGGGGCAGATTTCAAGGGGACCGACCAACCCCTCCCCTCTCACGCCCACACGTGTGTGTGTGTTTTTTATCCCGCGCAACCAACCATAGAGATAGACCCTGGTACGGACCGAAATCCTCGGTCAACACACCTTCTGCGACGGCATGATGTCATCCGGTGACGTATGGTGCTGTGAGGCCCCATCAAACTGTGGATTCGGTGCAGAATGGTGCCCCCGGTTCTGACTCGCGAGAACCGCCGCAGCCGTCCAGGACGGTGAAACCCCCCCGCCAACGGTGATTCTTCCGAAGCTGGGATGCTTTAGAGTGACTGTTTTATTTTATTTTTATTTTACTTTTATTTTATTTTTATTTTATTTTTTATTGTATTTTTATTGTATTTTATTTTATTTTATTTTATTTTATTTTATTTTATTGTATTGTATTTTATTTTATTTTATTTTATTTTTATTTTATTTTATTTTTTATTTTATTTTATTTTATTTTATTTTATTTTATTTTATTTTATTTTATTTTATTTTATTTTATTTTATTTTATTTTATTTTATTTTATTTTATTTTATTTTATTTTATTTTATTTTATTTTATTTTATTTTATTTTATTTTATTTTATTTTATTTTATTTTATTTTATTTTATTTTATTTTATTTTATTTTATTTTATTTTATTTTATTTTATTTTATTTTATCCTATTTTATCCTATTTTATTTTATTCTATTTTATTTTATTTTTATTGTATTCTTATTGTATTTTTATTTATTTTATGTTATTTTATTTTATTTTTATTCTATTTTTATTCTATTTTTATTCTATTTTTATTTATTTATTTCTCCCCTTTTTTTCCCCTCGAAATATTGGGCGATAATATCCGTACAACTGCCAGAATGAGCTCTGACCACGATGTAACCGCTCATAAGGGGGGGGGGGGGGTTATAGAGCGACTATATTACCTATCAACATCGACAGTATCCCAACATGTTGCTGGTGTAATATGTTTTCAGTTTTGTGTGGCCCAAAGCTTCCAGTTATCAGTTTTCTGCTTTCTACCTACTATTGACATTCTCGACACAACTGCACGTCCATAACCGCTTTGGCTTGGCCCTGAGCTGGGTTGTTGGGCAGCTCATATTACTTTCTCAGTCCAAAAGAATAGGTATCGACCTTTCAAATAAATCCCCTTGACGGTTTGAATGTGCTGTGGCATTTGCCTACACTTTACCGGGTTATTACCGCCTGCGATCAATGGGCCAGCTGTCACCTCGCGCCCTATGGTGCCTCGTCCATCGTCTCTCCTCTCGTCATGCCCCACGTATCGCGCCAGCCCCTGTTCCCGTAGCTGTCCATGGTCGAATGCTTCTTCCTCCCGCGCCGCAGGAGGCCGAATCTTCCCACGGCGCGTCCCCTCCGGGCTCCGCCGCGCTCCGTGTAAGCCTCGGCCGGGGCCGGGCTCGTCACCGCTCCCTGGTCCAACCATGTCTTTCTGGAGACGCGCCTCGTGAAAGCCTCCCAGTTGTACGCGTAGAGGTACGCCGAACCCAGGACCGAGATGGTGACCGGCGCAGCAATCGCCCAGTACAGCCACGAGTCCTGCGACATGTCGCGGACATCGGCCGTGTTCATGCCGAAGAAGCTGGTGACGAACGACCTAGAGAGACCCCCCCCCCGAGTATCAGCATTATGGGTCTGAGAGACGACTCACGCCGGCTGCGGACTAATAAATCATTAATCTCGTCCGGGACGGTTGGGGAGTAAACTTGCAAGGGCAGAAAAAACAGCGTCACGAGAGTGAATACCCGGATGGCATTGCCGTGTCCCTCGTCCAGGACCTCGATGTTCTCCTTCACCCTGGCCCGCAGATCGCCCGCACGATGCAGCAGCGACTTCACCTCCGAGTACTCGCGGTACGCCTCCGTCTTGGCGCGCTCCAGCACCCTTCTCTCCAGCTGGAACCGCGCCCTCCTCTCCAGGTCCGCGACGCCCAAGGACGACGGCGGTCTGAAGACGCGCTTGCTGTTCTCCAGGCAGTACCACTGCTTGGTCCTGAGGTCCTTGACGGCCGTGAGCTCCTCCTCGAGCTGCCGTATGGCGAGGAACGCACGGCGCTGGGGGCGCAGGCTCGCGCTGGAGTCGAGGGCCCGCGCGT
This sequence comes from Colletotrichum eleusines, assembly GCA_016807845.1. Classification (NCBI taxonomy): domain Eukaryota; kingdom Fungi; phylum Ascomycota; class Sordariomycetes; order Glomerellales; family Glomerellaceae; genus Colletotrichum; species Colletotrichum eleusines. The sequence goes on along the minus strand of JADEZO010000010.1, from coordinate 1,706,611 downwards.
GGGCTGCGTAGAGGGCCAGGATGTTGAGAGTCATCGCCGCCGGGGACGCTTTTCGCTCGGGTTCCCCTGCCCGGGCCTCTTGCGGCCTGTGATCCTGCGTCCACGTCACCGTCCTTCTCCCCGTTCTCATGACCGCCGCTCCGTCGATGCCGGAAACGCTAGGCGGCGCCTTTGACGATCCCGCGCCGATGCGGAACGCGCCGCTCTGCACGTTGGCCATGGCCATGGCCACAATGTACTCGGCCCCCACGGCCCCGAGCCGGACGGAATTCGAGTTCTCCGACGTGATGCTGACGACCAAATCTTCTCTGGCCTTCTCGAGGCACAGCATCGCCTCTTCCAATATGGACAGATACCGCTTCTTGCCCTTGAAAGCGCGGCTGTTTCGTCCCTTCTTACGATCCTTGTCTCTCACCGTCAGTAGCACTATTCGGGCCTGGACGGCACACAGGGCTACGATGCTCTCAAAGGCACGGAGAAGACTTGTGGGCAGTGTCGGCGTGCTGTCGTTTTGTGTGTCGCCTCCTATAATAGTCGCTTGCTCTGGCGGTTGCTTTTCGCTCTGGGCCACGCTGGGCGCCTTCTTCCGACTGCTTTCCCCTTCACCTTTTTCAGTTGCAGGCTCATCTTTGACGTCTCCTGTACCATCGTCAGTCTTTTTCTGGGCTCCCATTGCCTCTGACCCACTGTTCATCTCTTGCGCTCCAGTTCTCGGTCTCTTGAGAAAGAGGTGGAGCTCCCTCGAAAGTTGCAATATTTCCTCGAGGTCGCTGTTGAACACGATCAAATCCTGGATCAAGTCATTGAAGAGGCCGTCCCTATCAACAGTCTTGGTGTTCTGAAGCCAGACGATGCATGGGTCCTCGTGCGGTCTAGGCGGAATCTCGTGTGCGCATGATCGACCATGCGGATGCCTTGCGTGTATGTGCTCCAGAGCGCCCACAAGATCGTATTCCGTCTTGCTCTCGCATGCACCACACAGTTCAGCAGACGGACGCGCGTCTCGGTTGTAGCAAGAGTCTCTGATGGTCCAAGACTGCTCACCCTCGGCGGCCTTCATCAGGGCGGCAAATCGAAGGTGCTGGTGGTGGGAGTACCCAGTCAGTAAGAGCGAAATCATGTAACACAGGTGACGTCTATCAAACTCATTCGGTATCATCGGTCGAACAAAACGTCTGGTCACCCACTTACTCTGAACAATAGATCCAGTGAACCCCAGAACCGATCTATGATGCCTTTCGTCTCTGCATAGATTTCTGTTCCTTCACCATTCAGAGGAATAAATAGACCCAGTATCGACTTGGAGTTGCTGAAGATATCACCAATCAAACCGTTGGCTTGCTCAACAGTATTGATGTATAGGCCTCCCTGTGCCTCGGGAGCTTTTGATGCATCATCACCTAATTCCGCTTGTTGCGTCGTGGGTGCTCCGGGATCCGAAGACGCTGCTGACTTGTCCTCCGGCTTGTCCTCTGGCTTGTCCTCTGGCTTGTCCTCTGGCTTGTCCTCTGGCTTGTCCTCTGGTCTGTCTCTTTGTTTTGTTGTCGTCCCGGGTTCTAAAACCGTGTCATTCAGAAACCCATGCCGGCGGCAAATGTTTTGAAACGAGCACTCGTACCCCTCCGCGTAGACCCTGCCGTAGGAAACACTCTCCCTGAGAGAACCGTCAATCTTTCGAAGCAGCCGTATCATCGTGCTCACGCTCCCCTCTTCCCTTCGCTCGCTGCCGCTTCCCCTCGTGACTTTCCACTTGAGGAAGGGGGTCACCGCGCCGTGGTCGAGACTCTTGAAGGGCTCCTTGATCGAGCGTCCCCCGCGGCTCCGGGTTCGCACGTAGCTTCTCACGGACGGGCGCGGAGACGGCTCCGGCGGCGGTTTTCGATCCTCCGCCTCGCTCTCGGATGAGCTGAGATGGTGCGTGACGCTGTATCTTGTCGCAGCTGTTCTGCGGTTGACTACCGTGATGGTCTCGGTTGGATGACGACGCCCTTTGTTGTATGGCTGGAGCCGGGTACCCGCATAATACGGCATGACAGCCTTGCCCCTTCTTCTATTTTTTTTTTAATGTCGGTTAGAGTCTGGAGTAACTTCCACCAGAACGATTGCGGTGATAAAATTCCTCTCTTTGAGAGTCGGAAGGGATTCTCTTGTTCACTTAACTCTAATACCCCACTTCCGCACCACCCCCACTTCTGCACCACCCAAAAATCCCGCATTTCTCCTCCTTCATCAACACCACTACCTTTTTCAAACTATTATAACAATTGCTATATATCGCCAAATAACGCCATTTTTTCAGGATACCTTCTTTAACCCATCATGAAGCAATATACTGAAGATGAGCTCCAACGGGCACTTCAAGATATAGATACTACTTGCTCTATCCGCCAGGCAGCTCGTAGATGGGGAATTCCCTATCATACTCTTCGACATCGATTCCACGGCATGCAATCAAAGGATACTGCTTATATTCATATGCAGCGGTTATCCCAGGCCCAAGAGCAATATCTATCTGAATGGGTTCAAATCCAGTATGCCCTAGGCGCTGGCCCTACCCATCAACAACTAAAGGGCCTAGCAGAGCGTATGCTAGGCGATGGGCAGCAGCCCATAGGGAGGAAGTGGATAGGGCGATTCCTGCGGCGAAACCCATCACTTAGGACCAGGCGATCTAGGGCAATAGATGCCCGGCGATGGAAGGCCCATTCTTCCGAGGTTATCCAGGGTTTTTTCCATCTTCTGGTTAATATCCCTGCCATCCAGGGAATCCATCCATCTAACCGATGGAATATGGATGAGACTGGCATTATGGAGGGCAGGGGATCTAATGGGCTAGTGCTGGGCTCTGCAGCATCGCAGCATATCCAGAAAAAGCAGCCAGGATCCCGGGCATGGGTATCTATCATCGAGTGTGTGGCTGCTGATGGGAGGTCCCTATGCCCACTGGTTATATATAAGGGCAAATCAGTCCAGGCCCAGTGGTTCCCATCTAACCTATCTGGATATGAAGGATGGCACTTCACATATACGGATAATGGCTGGACAACTGAGAAGACTGCCCTTGAGTGGCTAAAGAAGGTCTTTATCCCAGGCACTATGCCTAGTGAGCCAGAGGCAGCCAGACTGCTGGTTCTAGATGGGCATTACAGCCATATATCTACTGACTTTATGTGGGAATGCTTCCAGAACAAGATATATCTACTATATCTACCGCCGCACTCCTCTGCTGTCCTCCAGCCACTGGATATATCGGTCTTCAGCCCATTAAAGCACGCCTATCGAAGGGAGGTTGGATATCTAGATGACTGGGTTAGTGATTCAACTGTTGCTGGCAAAGGGCATTTCTGGCCTGTTATATAAGGGCTAGAGATGCATCTATAACAGCCCAGAACGTTAGAAGTGGCTGGAGGTCAGCTGGACTATGGCCAATATGCATACAGCGACCTCTATCTAACTCGTTAGTAATAAAGGCATCATCCAGCCAGCAGAACAGCCAGCAGACTAACCAGCCTAGCAGCCAGCAGTGGGGTGAATCCGTATCTATCGTCCCATGGTCAACACCTCGTCGATCTGCTGAACTACGGCATCAACTACGCCAGTTAACCCAGCTGGCAGAGGATGGGCTAGATACCCATACTATTCGTCACCTATCTAGAAAGGTGCAAAAGGGGTATGATGAACAGGCATCTAGAAGGGCACTTCTAGAGCAGAAGGTCCACCAGCTGGAGGGCCAGTTGGATGATATACGGCAGCGCAAGAGAAAGAAGGTCCGTCTATCGCCTAACAGCACCTTCGCCACTATTTGGGACATCCAGCGGGCGCAAAGTCCGGATATCGGCGATATGGATAGTCCGGATGAATCCAGTGCATCCGAATTATCTAGCGAGGCCGAAAGTTGCATATGGGTGGGCGGCAGAGGTGGTGAAATAAGTGGTGATAGTGGTGGTGGTGATGGTGATGATGGTGGTGCAGAAGTGGGGGTGGTGCAGAAGTAGGGGGGTTGAGTTACGTTTCAGATGCTTCTCTGGTCACTGACCGTAGCCGACTTGACCCCGAAGTATCGCTCGCAAAAGACCCCTCGTACACACTTGAAGAGGGGCTCCGGCGACGCTCAGTAAAGTAACCCCTTGGGGCTGGCGCTCTCTTCGAGTCATGTGTCTCGGAGGGTCCGGCTCGGCGGCGGCGGCTAGATGATGAATGGCTGACGGCCTCGACAAGGTGGGATCGATGCATATTAGCTGGTAAAAGTGGCGCAAAAGGGGCATGGCGAGATCGAACATTGCGGCTGTGATAGGAAGATCCAGGCGGAGGTTTCAGCCACAGGCTCAGGCGAATGTCGACCAAGTTGACCGACGCGTGATGCAGCAGGCTCGCCCATATCCCCGAGTCAAGAGAATCACCGTACAACTTGTCCTCTCGAACATCAAAGTCGTCCACCGATGTGAGGCTGACGATATGGGCGATTAGTTCCTACCAGAACAAGGTCAGCTTGAACTGCTCGCTTCCGCCCCCAGCGTGAGAGCGAAACCTACAGCGAAGCTGATATCGTGCTTGACGTAGGTGTAGAACACTTTATCATGATAGTCGGTGATTCTCACGGTGATCAGCGGGCGTGAGTCGCTCTCCTCGAAGATGATGTTGTTCTTGCGGATGGCGGCCAAGGGCAGCTCGCCCCATGTGATCAGAACTTCTGTAGTCCGGTGATGAGCGCGAGCCTTGTCTTGCAACAATCGAAGCACTCACCTGGTCCAATGAGCAGGCTCCTCATCATTGCCACATGGAGGATCTCGTTCCCGAGCCACTTCTGCGTCTCGGATAATACCTGCATCTTGTCTCTACTGTCGCCCACGTTGTACCCGTACTGGGCGCTGAGCAGACTCTGCATGGAATCGGTTCCCGCCTGCCTGCCATGCCCCTCTCGAAAAATGAGATAAGGTATTGCGTTGAACACAACCGAACCGCGGCTCATGAGGTCGTCGACAGGTACTCTATCGACACGGGCAGTCATTGTCATGGCTCCTCGAACGGTGCTGTCCTCGTTGAGCGCGGCGCCTTCCTCTTGACCAGAGGCCCTCTCGAGAAGACCGAGAGCCAGTGACTTGTATCTTTGATCGATGAAGGGGCAAGAAATAACGACTCTCTGATTCTTTCTGTCAGGATTGGAGCAAGCCCTACCACCTAGTACTCCGAGGATGGGGCATACACGAACCTTGAGTGCTTTAACGATTTCTGAGGAATGTCGAACATGTCTATGTGATTATATATGAGCCCCGTGTTCTCTCAGCGATTGACACCTACACGATGGAGAAACCCACAGCCAGTACATCTGATCCGGTGCAGCATCCTTCTTGTCGAGGGCATCCTTCTGACAAAACAGGGTGACCACGCTTTCCCCTTTCTCGTCGGCGAAGCTCTCTGCCGCATTGATGACGGCGAGTTCGGTGTCAATACCGTCGCCGAAGCTCGCGTGTTTCTTGTACCAGGCTTGAAACATACCACCGGCTGTTTCAAGGTGGCCTCTAGTACTCTTCGTGTAGTCATCATCGTCCTTCCGGTTGAACGAGACGGTCTCGACTAGCCGAGCTCCTTCGTCGTCTGGGTCGACGGAGACCGGGTGCACGTAAACATGTCCCCTACTCCGGCTCCAACCCGGACTTCGACTCCGACTTCGGCTCCGACTTGGACTCCTAAACATGGATCGAGCTCGAGAGCGGTTGTTTCTCTCCTTTACTCTGTCCCTGTCCGAGTCCGTAGCGTAGTCCGATGTGTAACGACCTCTGATTCTCCATTGTGGTGAGTCGGGGCGATGATAGGTTCGTCTGCTGTTCCAGTCCGCCCATTTTCTCGCCCCCGAGCCCGGCTGCCAAGTTGGGTTAGCATATGATGCTGATCGTCGCCCGGTGAAGCGAACGTCCGGGGACGAGGTCCTTCTTCTTCGCACTATTTTTTGCGCTATTCTTCTCTCACGAGGTCCTGGAGAATTGCGATAAGGACGGGACTCTCTGTCGAATCTCGAGTTCTTGGCCAGCCCTGTATCATCATAGTCTTGCGTGTCGTCGCCCTCGTCGTTGACAGTACGTCTTCTGCGAGGATGGCCATACTTGATCAGTTCCAAGTTATGCGGCTGGTCTTCGGTCTGTAGTTAGGTCAGCAAGAAGGCTTCAGAGCACAAAGGCTCAGTCATTTACTTCAGTGCTGCCCTTTGATTCGGGCCTCCCACGCGCGCCCGAAGAAGCAAACTTGTTGAAGGTTGAATTGTTAGCTCCGATGTCGATAGCAGCTTGGTTGCCACCTCCATTCTCGGACTGCGACTCGTCCGTGACATCTGTGGGTTGGTTATTAGTCGCACGTTGACTCTTCCCGTCGGCCCCTTCCGTTGTACCGGTCTGCGGCCTGGCATAGTTATTATCATCGGACTTGGTCTCATCGGACTCGGTCGCCTCTTGTAAGCTCCAATTGGTGGTCTCGAGGCCGCCTTCTTGGCTCGCGTCTTGAGGCTCCATGTTCAGCCCAATCAACGGAAAGCAAGGACGCGAAGACCGGCCGCTTCGCTTCGCTTTCTTATCGGCTTATGCATGGCGATTATATAGGTCATCATGTTGCAACTGAGCTGACGTAAGTCATCTTGTTCCCAGCCCCCTATTCCGCTCTTTTAATAACCAATGAGGTTGAACTTGAGGCAGGCTCTAACAGTCCAGTCAGCATGCATATCGACCGATTTGGGTAGTGAAGCGAGCGTAGCCTGCTTAGGGCTGCTCTAAACGTACTTGGATTAATTGTATTATGATAAATGAGATAATAGACAAAAAGAGATTTATCATGGTAGAGCTGCCATCGGAGCCTAAGTCGACGTGCAACACCTTTCACATGTAGAACTATCGGTCTCGTTCGGGTATTAATCTATATTTGTCGTAACAGATGGGCCGTTTTGGCTGTCTATCCTGTTCCCTATCTGCGACACAATAATATATGTACAAAATCAAAACCTTACATAAAATAAAATAAAATAAAATAAAAGTATCAAGGCACCCTTTCCAGCAGATTGATCCGCGCACATGTGCCCACAATTTAACACCCATGTGCCGCTCGTTTCCCAAACCCAAAATAAACAGGTCCAACCTTTTCAACATGGCACAATGGTATGTCCTCTTTCAAGGCCGGTTGGATCACCCAACGCCCTCTCGACCTTCCCCCTCGTGGTATGGGCCAGTCGGGATTTTCCTCTTGCTGGACTGCGAGAACCAACCAGGAATGCCCTTGCAGGTCTACACACCTCGGCAGGGCATGGGGGGGGGGGGCATGTGCTGGAGAGCCGGGACCTGGAGACTGAGAACGGCCAGGGGCCGGGTCTTCCTCGTACGTGCCTATAAGTGATTCCACGGGCACGGTCAACCACCTCCTTGGACTGTGTGACGACGTTATGGAGTTCTATAATACCACAAGCGTGCAGTGGATGCCCAAGATATTCCATAGCTAGAATGATAATAAGGTTAGAGCTATTATTAGCTCCCTGCCTATGACGCAAGAAGCTCGACCAAACTTCCATAGGCATGTCCGGTTCCGGAATGCGGGTCCCAATTGCAGCTTTGCTTTTTTTTTTCTTTTTTTTTTTCCCATTCCACCTATCTTGCGGAGCTTCCCCAGAGGGCGGGGAAGCTGAAGCCGAGGTCAAACTATGTAAGATGTATGCATGTAATCACGCCAATTGTAGCACATATCATGTCGGTGGTTTCAAATCTTCCCCTCTCTCAACAACAAGAATACCTACGTGTAATCACCCAGCATACAACCAATAATCTTCAAAGTTGCCATCATTCGATTCTTCACATTACCAACAGTATCAATTCCGCTTTAAACCCTCTCGATACGGTATAATACCAACTAGACACAGTCTCCGACTTCTCTCAATCCGTCAATATGGTTAAAGTCGGCGACTCCCTGCCTTCCGGCACCAAATTCACGTAAGGCCCCCTCCAATGTTGTGACCTGTTGTTGAAGACAGAGAACTAAAAAAAAGAGGAAACCCTTCCCAGATACATCCCGTACGACCCCTCGACCGAGTCCATCACAGCCTGCGGCCTCCCGATAACCTACGACGCCTCCGCCGAATGGGCCAACAAGAAGGTCGTCCTCTTCGCCGTCCCCGGCGCCTTCACCCCAGGCTGCTCCGCCCGTCACCTCCCCGGCTACATTGAGAAGCGCAAGGAGCTCCTCGCCAAGGGCGTCGACATCGTCGCCTGCGTCGCCTACAACGACGCCTTCGTCATGAGCGCCTGGAGCAAGGCCAACAACGTCAAGAACAGCCCCGAGGAGATCCTGTTCCTCAGCGACGGCGAGCTGGCGTTCAGCAAGCAGATCGGCTGGACCATGGGCGAGCGGTGCGCGCGGTATGCGCTCGTCGTCGACAACGGGAAGATCGTGTACGCGGAGAAGGAGGAGGCTCCGAAGGACGTCAGTGTGAGCGGTGTCGATGCCGTCCTCGCCAAGTTGTAGATGGGCTAGGCAAATATTGGGGGGGGGGACGGGATTGTCACTAGGGCAGCATCAATACAACCACGAGATTGGTAGCTTCCCATCGACTGCGACAACCTCTACTCCTGAAGCGCGAGATTGGGTGTGTTGTCTGCGGTATAAGCATGACCTATTGCATTCCGTCCCCGAGAACGAAGCTGACCCGCACCTGATCTGGTATCCTTCCCCCCTGATGAAGCTGCTCCCGGGGTATCGCTACAGGCACAGAGACGATTAATGTTGTTTCGGTTGCACAATCAAGGGATTCAAGTTCTGTCTTGTCGCCTTACAATTGATCCATCTACAACAGTCGTGAAACACAAGCGCTCTGTCGGCTAATTATTAGTTCAAAACAAGCTACATATTGTATGATGCTGACTGGATAAAATTCAGCGTGATGCACTTGAAAAGCCATTGTTTGCGCCTTTCCCGTGCCATTCATATTAATACTATATAGCCATCACCTCTTTCCATCTTTGCCCTCACCTCCTCCAACATAACGTCTCGTTCTTCCTGCATCCGCCTTCTCTCGGCCCCCGCGTCACAAGTTGATCAAAGGCGTGCCGTTATCTTGCTGCTTCTTCAGAGATTTTACACAAGCAATAGTTAAAGGATAGGGTTCAATTGATATCGTCGACGACGCTACCAAGGTCAGTGATTTGTGAGAGTGTTTAAAATGGCGTGCACTTAGCACTACACGTGCGTCTTTCGTTAACTGTAGCCGGTACAATACGACCATACCCACTAGAGCACTAAGATCCTCCGTCCCTCTCTGCTTTGGTAGTAGCAGACCATCTGACTCTCTGTTGCTGAGTGCAGGGTATTACAGTAAATGGGGGGTTCAGGTCGATGTGTATTATTGCGGGCACAGTCAAGATTTCTCAGAAGACGAAACTCTTAGCTTTCTATCATTTCATCTTTGCTTTGCTGGCTTTTGTTCTCATCATTCAGGCTGAAAATAAACTACATGAGTCAATCAAGGTTGGCTGATTTTCAACGTAGCCAACTTGGCAATGTCCATTCACATACCATTGGCCCGTACCACTCTTTTGACGAAACCAATGCCATAGACCAATCTTTCCATCGTAGAGCCGACAAGAGGCATCCGATCGAGTCCACCAGGGACAAGCAAACTAGTACACCTTTCAGTTGCATAATATCAAGCAGCAGTGGACAGGCCGGGGGTCATTTTTGTGTATTGACAAGTACCGAATATGAACCATCACGAGAAAGAACCCGATATATGTATATAAATCAGAGTGAAACACCCTTCTTAAAAGATAATATGCTTAGCCTCATTAGACATAAGTCAGGTTGCTGGAGTTGAGCGATGGACATGCCTAACGACACGATGTGCTGGGGTAGTCCAACATAAATAATCAACCAGTATGTGCATACACTTCTTTGAGAATGCCACGTGTACCGACAAACCCGCACGAGCGGATGTACGCTCCTGTCTTTTCGATGTCTGCTCACAAGCGAGACCCAACGGGTCGGTTACGCTAGACGATCTCAGCGGAGTACTTGGAACAAGACAAACAAAGTCAACAGCTCGATTCCCCGAGAAGTGTAGATCTTGGACAGGAGTTCAGTAACTAACCGTATATGTTACTTGACGAAGACAACGCTGCGACATCTCTCACAGGTTTCTTTTGCCTCTTCAAGGAGGGTCCCCTTTCGGAGTTTTGCTGCTCAAGCGTAAGGCCGGGCTGAAAATATTGCATAGAACATACATAGTGAACTGTCCATGCAGCCGAGCGTTCGAGTAACGGATAACCTGCACAGGTTGTCTACACTGCATCAAAAGTAGCCAGCAGGGTGTACGTAAACCCCAGCTTATTATTACCTGCTTGGTAGCGGGTCAATTGAAGGTCTCTAGCCTTATCCAGTAAGGCATCCAGCGCCCAGACAGCAATGCTATCTAAGAATCGATAGTTCTGCTTCACTCTTGGTGTAAGCAGTATGCTTGTAAACGTGTGCAGGTGCTGGCTGATACGGCTGGGCTTGACCAACCGGCCAGAAGGGGGGCCGTCAATTCATCACACGATACCACGTGCTTGAGCTGTCTAGATATCTGCCCCCGTTCTGAGGGCGGCAAAGACACCAATCAAATTCGACTGGAAATTCTCAGCCGCCGAATTAGTGGGTATGTAATTGGTGACACAAACTCCACACTCTCTGTCTCAGCTGACGACACCACTATGCCGGACACCGCGCGTCAGCCATCTTTCATGCCCAACTCAAATCTAAGACAACCCACTTCCTCTACGTTTGACTCCAACAAACTCGACCAACTAGCCAGCTAGCCAGCTACCCAGAATGGCGCCGCGAAGCCGTGAAGAGCTCCTTGCTTACGGGGTGCCCGACCCCCTCTACGAGGCCGTATGTTTGGACGCCCTGGCCGCGGATATCACCTGATCCGCGCGTGTTTGTGATATGTGCTTACCAGGGGTGGGGTGGGGCGGGGGAACCTGACAGGAGCTTGCGGCCAACCCGTTGCGAGACCCCCGACCGAGCGACCCGTACTACGGCCGGGCCGACTTCTTCGCGGCGCGGGAGCACCGGGCCGCGCGCCTGCGCGAGCTCCACCACCTGCGCTACCTCCCGGGGCCCATCCCGGACCAGGTCCGCGAGGAGGACCGCAAGATCCCCGCCAGAGACGGCCACGAGCTCACCGTCCGGGTCTACACCCCCGTGGGCGCCCCTCCGCCCGAGGGGGGCGGCCGCCCGCTCGTCGTCATGTACCACGAGGGCGGCTGGTCCACCGGCGACCTCACGGACGAGGAGGTGAACTGCCGGCTCTTCAGCCGTGACCTGGGGGCGGTCTGCGTCAACGTCGACTATCGGTCAGCCCACCCTTCTTCCCCCTTATTGCCAAGGCAGAAGCTGACAAAGAGAACAACGAAAACAAGCCTTGCGCCCGAGTTCGTCTTCCCGACCTTCATCAACGATTGCTGGGACGCACTGCAATGGGTATGTATTGAACAGAAAATGCTCGTGGGGAAGGGAAGGGGTGTGTGTGTATAATCCACGGCTGACCCGGAGCCCCTTGCCCACACGTTATAGGTTGCCGAGAACGCCTCGAGCCTGGGTGCCGACCCTTCCCGCGGCTTCGTCATCGGCGGCGGCTCGGCGGGAGGGAACATCGCCGCCGTCCTTGCCCACCTCGCCCGCGACAGCGGGCTCTCCCCGCCCCTGACCGGACAGTACCTCTGCGTGCCGGCCATCATGTGCCTCCTGTCCCCGGAGGACGTTCCGGAGCAGTACCGTTCCGAGTACCTCAGCCACCCCTGGGTCACCCCCATCCAGGACCCCGTCGTAGGACCCCTCTCCAGGGACGGGGGCGACGCCTTGCGGGGCATCGTGAAGCCGGACATGCAGAGCCCGCTCTTCGTCCCCTTCCACTTCGGGAGGACGGGACAGGGGCATAAGGGCCTGCCGCCCGCATACTTCCAGGTGGCGGGGCTGGATCCCCTGCGGGACGAGGCCCTCATCTACGAGCGCGTGCTGAGAGAGGAGGCGGGCGTCGCGACCAAGCTGGACGTCTACCCCGGCCTCCCGCATTACTTTTGGACAAACTTCCCGCGGCTCGAGAGGAGCAGGCGGTTCGTGGAAGACTCTGTGAAAGGTGTCCGCTGGCTGCTGGAGCAGAAGCAGGGCCGATGAGCACCGGAGCTAGCTGTCAGGACTTTACAGAAATCAATCTCACATGTTAGGTGCATTGGATACTTTGTTCACGTTCAGCGGGCCACCTTGGGTTCAATGTTGCTTTATTCAAACTACCGCCGCGCCCACCCTGACTGTTACAAATCGGTTGCGGATGACAAAAAGTCCCTCGATTGTGATTGACTACCTCTTGTAAACAACGACGGCTTCGTATTCAACTAATAGTCAAATAAATGTACGTCCCCCTGGCGCGAAGAGGGAGTATATATATAATCGTGATTGGCCCGGGGGAGAACTACAAAGAACCCCTGACCCCCGCGGGCAACAGTCCGCACCGGGGAGGAGACAAAAGAGCGGAAAACTCGGGCCTCAGATGGACAGCAAGGCCCCCTTGGTCTCGTCGGCCAGCTTGGCCCTCCAGAGGCGGTGCTCGTTCAGGATGAAGATCTCGCCGTTGCGCCCGAAGCAGAAGTTGGCGGCGCCGCCCTCAACGAGGATCTTGCCCAGGAGGACGCCGCCGGGCGACCAGATGTTGACGCCGTCGCCGCAGCCGCTGTACACGTTGCCGTGCACGTCGCACTTGATGCCGTCCGGGATGCCCGTGTCCGCCATGCTGAAGAGCCGCCTGTTGGCCAGGAAGGGCTCGCCCGAGTAGGATACCACGTCAAATGCATAGCTTTACATTTCCAACCCCAACCCCCCCCCCAAAGAGTCAGTCGTTGGTTCCTTTCACGTGGGAGGCGGGCGGAGATGATGAACAGCGGAGAGAGACGTCGAGAGCGGCGCCTGGAAGGAGACAACAAAGGGGGGGGGGATTAAAAAAAAACCCCTAAAAAAAAAATAAAAAAAAAAACTCACATGTGCGACGCCCGCGTGTGGTCGGTGGACCCGTCGCCGTGGATCCAGTCGGTGTCGGTGACGTAGACGGTCTTCTCGTCCGGGCTGAAGCAGATGCCGTTGGGCCTCCCGAAGCCGTCGGCCATGGCCCTGATGGAGCCGTGGATGGGGTCGTAGCGGTAGACCTGGTTGGGCAGCTGGGGCTTGGGGCGGATGCCCTGCTCCCAGCCGTAGATGGGGTCGGTGAACCAGAGCGAGCCGTCGCTGTGGACGACGACGTCGTTGACCGAGTTGAAGGCGCGGCCGTGGAACGAGCTGACCAGCATGCGGGTCTGGTACGGCGGCTCGGCCTCCATGAAGACGAGGCCACCGGGGGCGTCCATGGTGCCCTGGGAGCAGAAGACGACGCCGTCGAGGTAGTTGACGCCGCCGTTGGCCATGGCCACGGTGTCCGGGTGGATCTCCTCGCACGTCACGGCCGTGCCCCCGGCGGCGGCGTCCGGCAGGCGGACGCGGCAGATCTGGATCTTGCGGCCGCCGCTGGGGTCGGCGAACTGGTTGCTCGTGATGAAGAGCGTGTTGCTGCGCTCGATGAAGACGCCGGCCTCGTGGGCGAACGGGTAGTCCTGGTTCTCGTGCAGCACCTCGAGCTTCGGCGCGGGGCCGTACAGCTTCTTGACGCGCTCGTCGTGTACGACGAAGGCGGGGTGGTCGGCCATGGCGAGGACCGAGGAAAACTAGAAAAGAAGAAGAAGAAGAAGAAGAAGAAACAAAAAGAAAAGGGCTAGAGGCGAGACTGAGAACCCGCACGGAAGCCGTTAGGTAGGTCGTGTATGGTTTCTCAACGCAAGAGAAGCTTTGTTCTCGAACCCTTGTGGTGCGTCGTCGTAGCTGTTTTCTGATGGCGATGGCGGCAGCTAACAGCTATCTCAGCTAGTAATTAGCTATCTATAGCTCTCAGACCAGACCAGACCAGACCAGAGGGAAGAGATCAACGGCGAATGGGCGTTTTGAGTCGTGAGCGTTGGCACAGATGCGGGGCACGAAGCACCCGTTCCCTGTCACGGAAATAGGGTTCAAGGGTCTGTGTGAATTGTCGGCAACTGACTCGGGGGGAGGCGTCATGCCGTCTTTCACGTGCCGGGTCGCAGATTGATAATACAATCGTTACCTAACTAGCTAGACGTGCATCGATGGGGTATGGTAGTATCAGGTATTCCAAGGCGGCAAGCGTCGATCTGTGAGGTTACGTTATGTCGTGATTCGGAGGCTCGCAGAGCTTCGCCGGGTCAGTCAGTGGTTCATGATGGAAGCTAACGACGTCGTCTCTTCTCCTCTTCATCGTCATCATCAGCATCGTCGTCATTATTCTCATCATTGGCCCAGCAGAGCCACACCTTTTTTTTTTTTTTTTCACTTTTTTTTTTCACTTTTTTTTTTTTTTTTTCACTTTTTTTTCTCTTGCAAACCCACAGATGGGGCACAAAGATAGGGGGGTGGTTGAGAAACTGAAAGGGTGATTGATTGATGGTCCCTGTCATGCATTCTTGGAACCAAACTATCTACGATCGAGGCCGACTTTTTATGGTCTAGGCAGAAATGACATTCTTGTCGTCCATCCAAGACGCTTGTATGCGTACATGTTGTGTCAATTATTGCTCTCGCAACACCCGCAAGTCATAACCGTGCGCCGCTTCTCCTCCTCCATCACCTTCTGATCTCCTCCATGTCCCATACCTCGCCCTTGTCATCCTTCACAAAGTGCTGGTCGACGATCTCTTCCCCCGAGAAGAGACGGTCGACATCCTCCAGCTCCAGGCCCTTGGTTTCGGGGAAGAAGAGGTAGATGATGGGCACCCAGGTCGCGTTCAGAACCGCAAAGATGATGTATGTCTTCCACCCGACGTTGGCGATCGAAATGGGCGTGATTTGCACAATCATCTACACACACCAGGTCAGCTGCTGGATGAAGGGGGTGGGGGGGGTATCGGTGAGAAAGCCTGCTGTGCTTACATAGTTGAAGAGCCAGTTGGTGGCGCTGGAAATGGAAGAGCCCATCTGGCGGATACGAAGGGGCAGGATTTCGGACCTTTTGTCGAGATTGTCAGCAACGACGATTCACACGCGTCCCAAGCGGTCGATAGAGAGAAAAAAAAAAGAAAAAAAAAAAAAAAAAAAGAGAGAGAGAGAGAGAAACTTACGGGTAGACCCAGACGGTCGCTTGGAAACCGATGGTGAAGGCGCCTTGGAAAATGAACAGCATCGCCGCAGCGCCGATTCCGGCGGTTTTGGCGATGGCGGTGGCATTCTCAACCTGGTAGATGAGACCTGCTTGGACTGCCATGACGGCCGCCATGAGGCTGATCATGGACAAGAGCTAGAAACGAGGAGGGGGCGCCGTTAGCTTTCTTTCTTTCTTTTTTCGCAGAAAACACGGGGGACTGGACGATCCGATCAGGGTCCGCAACGTACCAGAGGCCTTCGCCCTACACGGTCGATCAAGAACCATGGGATGAAGGAGGCGATGAAAAACCAGGTCTGCAGGAAGCCAGACATGAGACTCGACATGTGGTTGTCGAATCCGATACTCTTTTCGAAAAGCGTGCTGCTGTAGTCTGGTTCTCGCAACGTAAGCATTGCTCTCTTGATCCAGAGAGAGAGAGAGAGAGAGAGAGAGAGAGAGGAACAGGGAGGGTTTCCCAGGCCCGCGTTGTACTTACAGATGATGGCGTTGATTCCGCCCAGCTGTTGGAAACCTTGAATGGCGCAGGCGATGAGGAATCTCTTCTGGCTCTTGATCTTGTCCTGGACAAAGATGTCCTTCCACGAGCTCGCGCTCACGGCCGACTCGTACGACACCGTCTGCATGATGTTGTTGTGGAGGATCTGGATGGACTCGTCGTCCTCCTCGTCGCCCTTCAGACGCCGCAGCACTTCGAGGCACTCGTCCGACCTGTCGTGGGCGGCCAGCCATCTGGGCGTCTCCGGGATCACTTGGAGGAGGATGAACATGGGGAGGAGGCAGATGCACTGCAGGATGACGGGCACCCTCCACGCGTAGCTGTCGAGGTGCGACGAGAAGGCGTAGTCGATCCAGTAGACCAAAAAGATGCCAAAGTTCAAGGTGGAAAGCTGCGCGCAGACGTCTAGTGATGATGATTGTTAGTCCAGTCCAGTCCGTCCGAGGGGCTTTTGCCAACTTACAGATTCCGCGGCTGGCTTTGGGGCTAAACTCGGCCTGCAGCACCGGGACGGTCGAGTTGACGATACCCATGCCGATGCCCGAGACGATGCGTCCGACAATGAGCTGCGCGCGTCCGTACGAAGCGGCCTGAATGATAGCCCCGACCACCATGATGATGCATCCGATCCTGATGGTTCCTCGGCGACCCATTTTCTCTCCAAAGACGGCCGTTGCGACACAGCCGACGAAGCAGCCGACTACGACGTCCAAAGGTCAGCGTCACGGCGGACTACGGGTGGCGGGGGGGGGGCCACACCCGGGGTTGGTGTGGTTGATTTTGCAAAACTCACTTTCGTAAATGGCGACAATAAGTCCCGTCATCGTCGGATCCGGCGAGTCAAACGACGTGTTGAACGACGGCGCGTTGACTGTTGCGGGAAAAGTCAGCATCACGACGTTAAGCCCGGGGCCCCGTCGACATCGGCAGGCCACGTACCTAGTCCTCCCATAAGGCCATTGTCGTAACCGATCAGCATGAAACCCAACGATGTCAGGATACTGACGGTTGTGATGAGCCTCTGGCCGCGAAGTTCGCCCATTGTGTGCGTGTTGATGTCTGGCCTGCCCTTGTCTCCGTCTTCGTCTCCGTCTCTCTCTCTCTCTCTCTCTCTCTCTCTCTCACACACAACAGGTTCCGTTGGTTGCGAAACTCGAGCTACAAAGGAGCACACAAACACACACACACACACACACACACACGAGAGACAAGAGTATGCCGGCTCGCAGGTTTTTGGTCAAATGACGGCTGTCGTTGAGAAGCCCTTTACTCGGACGCGTAGGCGGGCTGTATATAACGGCTTCCCCGCGGCGGCCCAGACGTTCGTGATGTCCGCCAGAACACCGTGATCGACGTTGATGGCACCCAGTTTCCCCAGGCATCCCCCGCGGGGTCAGGGAACCCCGACGGGGTCCGGGGATTTGCTGGGGATTGGAGAAATTCAGACAGCCCACGCGGCAATTGAAAAATCCCGGAAATCTACGAATGGATTGCCGGGGGCCCATCGTAGAGTACGGCGGTGTGCCGTTGACTCGCGGCAATGCTCGGTCAATAGCCGATAGCACCTAAACCCCTCACCTCACTACCCTGACACGGAGCCTCCGTGAAGGAGATTGCAGCGCCCGCCAGCCCATTGATCTTGTGGACAAACCAAATCTGCGTCGTATCATGTGCCCAGTGGTCCCCAAAGCAAAGCAGGAACGCGGCAACAGTATTGCCGCGTCGAGGGGAGCCAACTGCTCGGTTATGGACTCTTGTGTCCGGCGGGGAGTTGGATCAATAGCCGGTTATAGATGCCTGGAATACAAGAGGAGAGCGCGTTGCCCTTGGCTGATGGATGTATCGGTCCAAGACGCGCACATTCGATCAATCTTCACAGTATACAGTATACAGCGGCGGCAATTGAACTCTCGGCTATCCAAACTCGGCTTTTGATCCCCGCGCCGTAACCCCCTCCCACCCTCCCCCTCTCTCCCCCCCCAAGGCTTCCGGCACTTCCAGATCGACTTGGAGAAACCCCTTTGTCGAGAAAGAAAAAAAAAAAAGGGGGGGAGAAAAGACAAGGAAAAGGAGGAAACAGGAAGGAAACCGAGTTTGTGGGGTTGTTGGCCCGGTCACCCCAGTCCAGAGAGACAGATAACTTACTTAACCGGGAAAACCCGTACCCAACGCAGATTCGGAACGGATTAGGTGGCACAAATAGCTTTCAAGATGGTCCAGCACAGCATTAGAAGCACAGACAACAACCCCCAGGGCCGCCTGGCTCTGGTGACGGGAGCAAGGTAAGAAGTGGTGGTATGGGTGTGTGTAGTGTTTGTGTGTGTGTGTGCCGGAGAAGAAGCCCTCTCCCCCCCCCCCCCTTTTTTTTTTGTTGGAATCCAGCTGACCGAGAGACGCTCTCGTCACCCAGCGGTGGCATTGGTTCATCGGTTGCCCACGCCCTCGCCGCAGAGGGCTGTGATGTCGCCCTGCACTATTCATCGAGCAAGGTACGACGAGTGTTCCCCCCCCCCCCGAACCTAGGCCTGCCCGCAAACAGCAGCGGGTGGGGGAAGGATTGAAAAAGAAAAAAGAAAAAAGAAGAAAAAAAAGAGAAAAAAAATCCTATAAAAAAAATCTTGGCCGAGTCGCGGAAAACTAACCAACGCCCGATGGGCACGCAAAACCAGGACAAGGCCCAGGCCCTGGCCGAGAAGCTGCGGTCCAAGTACCCCTCGCAGCTCTTCCTCCCCTTCCAGGCCGACCTCGCGTCCCGGGAGTCGACCCGCGGGCTGGTGCCGGGCATCTTGGCCGACGGCGAGATCTCGCGGAAGCACAAGGCCATCTCGATCCTGGTGGCCAACGCGGGCCTCGGCCGTCGCATCCGCGACCCGGCGGACATTGGCGAGGAGGACTGGGACGAGATGATGGAGGTCAACTCGCGCAGCCAGTTCGTCGTCACCAAGGCCTGCCTCCCCGGCATGCGGGCCCAGGGGTGGGGGCGAGTGGTGTTGGTCGGGAGCATCGCCAGCCGTGGCGGCGGCATCAACGGCTGTCATTACGCCGCTACCAAGGGCGCACTCTGGTGAGTCCAGCGCTCCCTCCCCCGAGCTGTCTTTCTGGTGGATGAAAGAGAGAAAGAGAGAGAGAGAGAGAGAGAGAGAGAGAGAGAAGAACTGGACATCCCGGTCTTGAGCTAACTAACGCTAAACGCAGTTCAATGGGTCTCAACCTGGCCACGCTCTTGGCTCCGGAGGGTGTCACCGTCAACATTGTAAGTCTCGAGCCACAAACACACCACACACACACACAGGGAGAAGCATCCCGCTGGGCTGATCTGGACTGGGCTGACTGGTTGACAACGTCGTAGGTGCTGCCTGCCATGATCGGGGCGACCGGCATGATTGCGACCCCAAAATCAACGTAGGGTCTCCTCTCCTCGGACAGCCCGAGTTGGCCCTGGCTAATTTCATATCCAGTACGTGGGACAGCAAAGATGACCTCGAGGCCCTCAGGGCCACGGACCCCGGTCTGGCCATCGCTGCAAGCGTCCCGGTCCACCGACTGGGGGCCCCCGAAGAAGTTTCCAACGTTGTGACAATGTAAGTTCTTCACCCCCTCACCTCACCTCCCTTCCCTTCCCCGGCGCGGCATGCGGACCGTGCGAGAGATCGCGATGTGTTGACGATGACGGCTGCATCCCAGGTTCGTCAAGACGGGCTACCTTACTGGCCAGGAACTTGTCCTCGCTGGCGGCCTGAAGTGAATCATGTGTCGTTTTGGGGGGGGGGGGGGGAATAAGCCTCATCACTCTGTCACCGTCCTCCCCCCCCCCGGGGACTATCATATCAGCATGGCAGCTCCATGAAGAAATAAAACACAAATTTCCTCCTGCTCTCCCGTCAAAACCACGGATGCGCAGGCGTTTTATCTTTATTTATTTATTTATGTATCTGTTTCGTCCTTCTTCTGCTGGTGATTGGCCCAACGGACTGACCGCATGTAACCTTGCAAAGTTTAGAAGAAGAAAAAAACCTAGGCCACGTTCTCTTATTCCCTCCCTCCCTCCCCCCTTTGATGTACCCAAAACCCATCGATTAGGGGACGCGGCTTAACCCAACTCGTGATCGGTGGGCTCCCTACCGGTATTTGACTCTGTGCTACTGTAAAAGGGATGTCTCTCGTGCTCTCTCTTTCTGGGTGTCACGTACAGGGAGTCCTTGAACCTTCACCTCCCACCATTGCGTCATGTGCGGATTGATACGGATACCAGCCGCAGGAACCGGCAAAAGCAGGCTGGGCATTAATATCTCAACTTCATCGCCGAAAGGACAGCATTGCCGCACGCCCGTTCTGGGTCCCTAATGGTGAATTGCCGATGGTCTTTCTCTCTTTACCCTCGTCGTAACCCCCGGCGCCTTTTTGCCCTTCTCGCCAAAGTCGGCAGATTCTCCACACACAACTCAACATCACCATCGCCCACTAGGTAATTTAGCCCCCCCCCCCTTTCCCCTTCCCCCCATCTCTTTCGCCCGCGTAACACACGCAGGAGAGATAGAGAGAGTGTGTGAGAGTGAGAGAGAGAGAGAGAGAGAGAGAGAGAGAGCGGGAAAGACCAAAAACCCGGGAAGCGCTCGGGCCGATGCCCCCGGATACACAAGTCGGTTCCCGCCCCCCTAAAGCCGCTGCCGACGTTGTACCCCAAAGGAATGTCGGTGGATACCGCCGCCCGCCAGTCGTCCATGACGATGGCCAGCCCCCCGCGCCACCAACTCCCGCACTCGGCGACGGCAACTGGAAAGGAGAGGCGGGTATCGAGGGCTTGCGTCTCCTGCCGGCTCAGGAAGACGAGATGTGACCTGTGAGCTTGCCCAACTGCGAACCCTTGCTTGAATAACAGCGCCCCGGTCTGTTGAGGGGTTGACGTCAATGCAAGCCTGCTGCTGCTGCTGCTTGGGGCAGTACGACTCAAGCCAAGAAACTACTTTGACTGCACATATGCTGAGACTCGGTGTTGGTACAGTGACTATGGAGGAAACCCGGGTATACCTCCCTGCCGCCGATGTGCCCGGGAGCAAAAGGAATGCGTCTTGGCGACCTCGAGACGGGGCGGCCGACGGCCCAGGAAGTTCGTCCGACTCCCCGAGACGGACGGCGACGCGTTGCTCCAGCACCGCAACGCCGCCCCCACCGCCAAAGCGCCATATGATTCGGTAGCCGGCCCCTCGGCGACCAACCACGCCGAGCACAAACAAAGTTCCGCAAGCCCGGCGTCCCCGTGTCGCGACGAGCAGCTGTGGTCGTGCTCGCCGGGAGACAACGACGACGACGACAACGGCGGCGGCGGCGGCGGCGGCGGTCCGTCCGGCCGCGCGGCGAGCTGGCCCGGATCCGCCTCTCCCGATAGCCCCGGCGGCCAGTCGACGCGGTCCCTCAACAGCTCCGGCGACATCGAGGGCCACATCACCTCCAGCGACCTCCTCAACCCCTCCGACGCCCTCAACCTCCTCGCCCAGGTCGCCGACCTCGACAGCGAGGAGGCCCACGAGGGCATTCAGGACCTGCCCAGCATCAAGTCCGGAGGCAGTTGCGATAAGCGCAGCCCCAAAAGAGGGTCACGGAAGCCTTCCACCCCCGCCGTCACCCACTATCCCCCCATCTCGGACGGGATACTGACTGTCCCGGTGGCATCACGCCTGCTTTCATCGTGAGGCGCCCTCCGCCCCCCCCCCCCCCTCTCACCCGTGTGCCCTTGGCTAAAAGCTCGGCAAAACTAGGTACATTGAAAACTTCCATCCCTTCTTCCCAGTGGCAGACAAGTGCATCCTGAACCACGCGCCCGCCACAATCTCCCACCAGATAGAGTCGGAGCCGCACCTCCTCACCGCCATCTTCACCGTGGCGTCCAAGGACGAGCCCTCCCTGTGCCGCGTCCACGAGGCGTGCTCGCGGTACATGGAGACGCTCATCTCCAAGCTCATCTACAAGGGCTCGACCACCGTCGGCGCCGTCGAGGCCCTGCTGATACTCGCCCAGTGGGCGCCGCAGAGGCTGCAGGAGAAGCCGACGGTGGGGAGAGGCGAGGAGGACGAGGGCGCGTGGATGCAGATCGGCGTCGCCATCCGGCTGGGGTACCTGCAGGGCCTGGAGCAGACGGGCCTGCTGGCGGACAAGACGAGCCCATCGTCCGAGACGTTTAGGAGGAAAAGGATCGTCTGGGCTGGTAAGATGGGATTCCCTCGTATTCGTCTTGAACTTTTTTTTTTTTTTTTTGCCTCTTTTCTTCTTCTTTTTTTGCATGAGCTTTCCCGCTGACGGTACTCTCTTCGGGATCAGCCTGTTACATGAGCGACCGCGAGGTGTCCATCTGCGTGGGCAAGGGCTTCTGGTCCCGCGGCCCGGGACCGTCCACCATTCCCCGCTCTGCCGACTTCCCGTCGCTGAGGAGCCAGGAGGTGGGATCCGACAACCTCGGGCAGCTGTTCCAGGCACAGCTCGAGCTGATCCAGCTCTTTAGCAACGCCCACGACATCCTGTACTCTTCGTCCAGCCACAGGGCCCAGCTCTACCTGGGCGGAGAGTACGTGAGGTACATCGTAAGTCGGACTGCGTGCGGGTCTCCTATGCGTTCCATCATGCCGCTGACAGGGGGTGGGCAAATAGGACGACTCATTCGCGGTTCTCCGGAAATGGAAGATTGTTTGGGGAAGTCTCAACTGTAAGCCCCCCCCCCTCTCCAGTCATAACTTAGGATGAGCTCCTTGATAGCAAAGGCTGAACAGCTCTCGTTCCTCCCAGTCACGCCTCTGATCAAAGCCGGCCTGAACCTCTCATACGAGTTCCTCCGCCTCTACATCAACGCCTTCGCCTTCCAGGCAACCATCAACCGAGCCATCACCAAGGCACGCCAGCAACAACAACAACAGCAGCAGCAGCAGCAGCAGTTTCAGCAACAGCAACAGACTCCGCAGCAACAGCAACAGCAGCAGCAACAGCAGCAACAACAACAACCGCAGCAGCATCCGAACAGGAACGAAACGCCAGGTTCCCGGGCGCAGACCAGGCAGGCTCCGGCCATCAGCAGCCCCCTCTTCGCAGACCTGGCCAGCACCCCCGACGCCCGCTTCATCTACGAGTCCATGGACGCCGCCAACTCCCTGCTCAACATCCTGAACACGTCCGTGGACCCTGCGACCGGGCTGAGGTACATGCCGCTCAAGTACTACCTCTACGTCATCTACGCGGCCGTATTTCTATTCAAGGTGAGTGAACCGGTTCCTCTCTCTCTCTGTGTGTGTGTGTGTGTGTAAAGAGGTTCAACTGCTAATCGGCGAGCCCTAGGCCCGCCTCGCCGGCGCACTCGGCAACGAGGCATCCGAGAGCGTCCGCCGCTCCATAAACGTCACCATCGAGTGCCTGCAGCGGTCTTCGCTGAGCGCTCATAGCCTCGGCCAGCGCTACGCCGGCCTGCTCTCCCTCCTCTGGCGCAGCAAGCCGCAGGAGCTGCACCAGCAGCACCGGCAGCACCACCACCAACAACAGCAACAACCACAACAACAACAACAACAGCACCACCACCACCACCACCAACAACAACATCAACACCCTTCTCAGCTCGCCGCCGCCGCCGCCACGGGCCCGCATTCCGGTCGAGATGCCGCCGACGGCGGCCCCCCCAGAGCGGCGGGAACGGGGTTCGCCCCGTCGTCTTCGGCCAACATGTCCCCCGCGGCCGGGCCGAACGCGACGAACCCCTCGGCGGGCTTCGGCGGCGGCGGCGGCGGCGGCGGGCACGCGCAGTATCACCATCCTCCTCCTCCTCATCATCATCATCAGCAGCAGCAGCAGCATCAGCACGGGTTCGGAGCCGTGGGAGTCGGGCAAGGGCACCCGGGCGCGGTCGGCTTCGCGCCGCAGCCCGACCTGCTTCACCGGGGCTTCTCGTGGCGCGATCTGGACGACCTGGGGCAGTTCATCGGCCCGGAGGACATGGCCTTCTCGGACCCGGGGAGCCTGGCGGCCATGGGCGGGCTGGCCAATCTGGACGACGGGGCGGCGTACGATGTTCTTTGGCCCGGGAACGATGCAGTATTCTAACTCGGTCGAGGTTTGTGGGGGAGGGGTGATTTGGCGGCGCGTTTCGAGGTTGGCCCCGTCTCTCGTCTGCACTGAAACATGGCCAAGATGGGTCGGGAACTCAGGTTTGTATATTATATTGGCCTGGTGTCGTCGGTGCCGGCTCGCTCAGTGTAAGATGACACCCATCATGAAGCAACGTCGCAGCAGCGCAGACAGACAGTGGCGAGAACGGTTCATGGTTTACGCGGGTTGCGTCATTGCCCTGAGATGGCACGATGTTTTTTTATCCTTGCCGAAGTCTGCGTATGCGGCGGTGATGAAGCCAAGAGTGGATGGAATGACAAGAATCCAATGTACCACCGGGGAGATGCCACCACGTGCCATCTTTAGCCGCCGGCCTGCCGCCGTTATTATACCTAGCATCAGAACTCTTGTTACAGTTGGTTCTTTTGACTTGCAAAGACATCGACTGCCTTGTGCTTTCTCCCGGCCGCCATCCTCGCAGCTTGGGCCAAAATACATGCCGTATCCCTTCTTAAGCCTACGTTCCCTGCACACATGTTTTTCTTTTTTTTAAAAAAAAAAAAAAGAAATAACAAAAAATGTCTCCCGACGCCATCGCATGTCCAAAGCCCCATCACGACTGTTCCTTCAGAGGCGCCAGCCATATTATCCGATCCCAAGCCGGACGGGAACCCTCTCGGGGGTTAAAACCTCTCGGGGGTTAAAAGCGCCCAGAATATAGCGATGCCAGAGCCCAAGAAGAAAGGCATCACCCTCGACAAAGGCGGTGCGAAATCATCACGTATCCCGTCGTCGGCAAACAAGATCTCCGCATCGTACCCCACTCTTTCCCCGGCCCCTCGCCCCGGCCCGAGCTGCAGACCCGGCTTCTCCGCGCCGAATCCCAGACCAACGGCAAAACAAAGCAAAAAAAAGAAAAACGTCCGACACTCTCTCGGCCCGGATTCACATCGCTACGCCATGCAACCGCGGCATCGAATCTCAACAACACCCCCCCCCCCCCTCTTTCCTCATCTCGACCGTCCTGACGCCACGCCGGACATCCCCGAACCCTCCGATGGCCCATCCAACGAACGCCACCGCCGCCCAAACCCATTCCACCCAAGTCGCAGCTCTGCTCTAACTTCCGCCCCCTCCCCCCCTCTTGTCAATGAAAGAACAGACATAAAGGAAATCGCCGACGTTGGTGAGGGCGGGGCGGTTTCTACTTAGGCGACGATAAACCACGTGCTGGCCCACACACACACACACACACACACAGACACATACATATACACACATATGCTTTATCGGCAATGGAACCTCGGGCGACCCCGTTCTAGGTACGCCGTTCGTTCTTCTCTCCCTCCGCCTTGGCCGTGGCCGTCACCTTCATCGCCCTATCCCTCCGGCCAGCCATGCCACGAGGGAATCCCTTGCACAGAACACTACACACGCACGCGCGCGCGTGCTCAGTACAAATGCACAAACATGTGCGTGGCCCGGGCCAGCACCACTCAGCACCGGGAGGGCTCCGTATATCACATATAGGGCTTCATGCGTCACATCTGGTCAATTCCATGTCTTGCAAGAAAAAAGCTGCTTTTTTCTTATTTGATTTCCGCCCAACAATGGGGGGGCCTGTATGATCTCATACCCCCCTTCTCTCTCTCTGGTCCAAAGGAATAACCATAGAATAGACAGCCACCACCACCACTAGCAGACTACGCGGTGTCTTGGTAAACTGTACGCTTTGAAACAAAAAGTTCGCCATCTGATATAGA
The DNA here is from genome assembly GCA_016807845.1 of Colletotrichum eleusines. Lineage (NCBI taxonomy): Eukaryota > Fungi > Ascomycota > Sordariomycetes > Glomerellales > Glomerellaceae > Colletotrichum > Colletotrichum eleusines. The sequence goes on along the minus strand of JADEZO010000010.1, from coordinate 1,681,011 downwards.
ATGTGTGTAAACACCGTCGCTAGCCGTTCCCCAAACATAGTTCTTTCCAAGTCTAATAGTGCTTCTTTTTGTTTTTTCTGGGGTCGTGGACTCGAATCTAGAAGGGTAATAGAGGGGGAACAAAAAAGAAAATGAGGCAATGCTGGGCATTCCTCAAGGCACTTGGTCCAAAGGTTCCGAACCCTAATCGCGAGCATAAAAAGCCTCGCCTTCAACGTGTTAAAAAAAAACACGAAAAGAAAAAAAAGAAAAAAAAAAGGGGGGGGGGGAGGCAAAGGGAGAGCAACGCCCATCGACGAGGGTTGCCTGTACTGTGAATGCCGGCTTGTCGCCGCGTATGCCCGCCCGGCTGCCGCCTTACTCATACAATCCGTCCGTTGCCGTACCAAACAAAACCCTATCCTGTTGCCGCCGTTGCCCAGGGGTATCAAGGAGTGAATGCCTTCCAACAACGTCATCATACCTCTGCGCCTTCCACCTCTTCGCGGAAACGCAGACCACCTTCGACTCGGATCGCCTCCTTGACCCATTCGTGCTCGGCCACCTTCTCCAGAGTCCATCGGCTTCTGGCACGCTGCAGGAGGCCCTCGGTAATCTCCATGGCGCCCAGCAGGCCAGCTTCCTTGAACTTGGCCTCGTCACCTTCGTGGTCGCCGTCTTCTCCGGCGAATTCGATCCAGCGCCACTCCGCGCGCGCGATGCGGTGGCTGGTGCGGCTCCGCATGCGGTGGCCATCCATGGTGTTGGGGTAAGGGTCGAACGGGAGACGAGCCTCCAAAAGAGCGTAGAGCAAGACGCCCAGAGACCAGGCGTCAGTAGCGCGGCCGTCGTAGGGCAGGCCCATGATGACCTCGGGCGCAGCGTAATCCTCGGAGCCGCATCTGGTCTCGAGCTTTTCGTCGTCCGCAATACGGCGAGAGAGGCCGAGGTCGGTCAGCGTGATGACCGAGTGTGGGTACGTCGTCCAGTCAGTCGCGGGATCAGCCAGCTCGGATGCCGTCAAGTTGACGAGCACATCTGGAAGAATTGTCAGCACAGTCTGTCCGCCTGTTTTTTTTTTTCTTTTTTTCGGGATTACCCACTCTCGAGCTTGATGTCCCTGTGGACGATTCTGCGTTCGTGCAGGTACCTCACGGCACCCACTAGCTCGGCAAACATTCGCCTCAGCAGGGCGGGTCTGAGGAGTTGGCGATGGCCGGTGGCCACGTCGAAGAGGTCGCCACCCGGGCAGTGGCTAAGAACCAGGATGGCACGGCTCGGTTCGATGTTCCAGGCCTTCAGATGAACCAGCGAGGGGTGGCTGATGCTCTGCATGATTTCGAGTTCGCGTTTGAGCGACATTTCGATTCTCTCTTCGCTGGCTCCTCCCCGTGGGCCGTGCTCGCAAACCTTTACCGCGACGAGGGTCTTCCTGAAGGGCTGGGACAGTTGCGATGTCGCTGCAAGGCTGCCGGCCTGTGCCAAGTCGTCATCGTCATCGACCTGGCTGGTTGCCAACATCACGCGGCTGAAGGTGCCCTGGCCTAGCGTCTTGACCGCCCTCCATCTCCTCCTCTTGCGGTCGTGGCGGTCGTAGGCTTCGAAGTATTCGGGGCCGTCCGTCTTGGTCGGCTTGCTAGCGGCTGTTTCGGTCGAGTCTCTGGAGGACTCGCTCGGCGGGGGTGTCGGGGGCTGGGCGATCGCGGGCGTCAATCCTCTGGACTCGGCAAGATTCAGCTCTCGGCGCATGTGGGGTTCGTTTTCGGCATCGGGGCCGGTGGCCGGCCTGGTATGGGAGCCCGATACGGTGACTTGGCGCTTGGGGACGTAACTCGGGTCTGGGATGTATTCGCTGATGCTTCGGTTTCGGGCGTGTTCTGCCTTGCCGGTGGCGGGACCCTTTGCGCCAGCGCCGTCGACGCCTTCGGCGACGAGGCCGGCGTAGACTTTGCGTTTCGAGGCGTTGGCCAGGGCGGCTGCTATTGATTCGCCGGTCGCTGAGACCAGCACCGAGTCCGGGGTTGGGTCGGGCATCTGATGCCTGGATGGCGAACGCAGGCCCAGACGCTTCCAGGGGCCGGGCGAGTCTCCTGACAGCAAAGGCGAAGGTAGCGGGGTGACGTCGCTCATAGCAGACAGGATAGGGCTGGGCATGCAGGAGCTGGTGGCGGAGGCGGGTGCCAAGGTGTTGGCAACGGCGGCCTTGAAACTGGGGGTTCTCGATATGGGCTTCAAGCTCGAGGAGGATGTCTGGTGGTGGAGGGTGGTACCGGGGCGGCGAGGGGTAGAGAGGGCGGCGGGGTTGGTGTGGTGGTTGTCGTGTCGTGTGGGTGGGTTGGTGTGGAAGTCTGTTGTCTGGATTCGAAGAGAGGTGGTGGAAGAAAACGGGGTCGGGCCGGGTCTTTGAGCCGAGGGAGGAGGATCGAGTTGTTGAAAGGAGGATTCGGACAATGGCGGCGAGGGCGCTATCGTGTGCGCTTGGAAATGGATCTGGGGGTTTGAAACGTAGGGGAAGGAGGTGTTGTCATTGTTGAAGGGCGGAGCGGCATTGTGGACGTTTGTGTCTGAGGCGACGGGGTCGGATATACCATCAACCTTGTTGGGACGTAAAGACAAGGACTGGGGTGGAGGGGTTGACATGATTATATGCAACGTGTAGATGGACGAGGTGGGTACGGACGGACTGTCGTGGTGCGGTGCCGTACAAAGCGTCGCGGGCGCGCGAGGTTATCAATGGGGGAGGGGAGGGGGAGGGTGGCGGCCGTCTGCGATTCGTAGGCGCAGGATGGGGGAAAGGGAGAAGATGACTACACAGACCGGGCCGACGTCAGTCCCAAGATGCTTTCTTTTCCCACTCTTGTGCGTGTAGGTCTCTCTCTCTCTCTTTTTTTTTCTTCTTCTTCTTCTTTTTTTTCTTTCTCCTTCTCTTTTTTAAATCCTCTTGCGCCCTTGCAGAGAAAGAGAGGGAGAGAGAGGGACAGAGGGATACGGGGGCGTAGATAGTAGTAAACAAGTACGAATACGACGTCGTGGGGGGTTCGAGCAGTAGAAGTAGAAGGGGAGGGGGGGGGGGGGGTGGAGGAGACGAACTCACCCTTGGAGTAAACCTCGCTGATGCAGTGTGAGAGGCTTGGCGGTCGAATAACCTTTCTTGGGGGGGAGAGACAGAGAGATTGACTCGACTCCCTCGCTGGGCAGGCGGAGCGGATGGGCGAGGGAGAGAAGCAGAAGAAAGGAAAAGGAAATCAACGTTTTGGGGGATCGGCGGGCAGGCCTGGGCGGTTTGGAGAAGAAAGGAAATAAAGGAGCGGCAGCCGGCGAGTGTTTGAAAAGACGGTGGTGAAAGAGGAGTGGAGGGGGAAATGGAGAGAGAGAGAGAGAGAGAGAGAGATACGGGGAGAGGAGGGGCTATGACGAGAACATGGGGAGAGAGGGAGAGAGGGAGAGAGAGAGAGACCTCAGGTAGGCTATGCTATGCTATGCTAGGTAGCCAAGTGTGGCAGCAGCAGCAGCGAAGCCTCAAGCGGAGGTAAAAGCGTCGAGTGTCAAGCAGGTCAGACAGACCAGACAGAGGATGCGCAGCGCACGATACGGATACCCCGTACCCGTTCGTCAGCAATGCTTGTTTGCTTGCTTGCTTGCTTGCTGTAGGTGTATGTGTACTTTGTATGTGTATGACGGGAAAGCGTTGTATTTTGTAGGGAATGTGAGGGTCAGAAAATGATCAGCCGGTGCAGTGTTATTCGTGTCTACTGCGTAGGCAGGTAACTAAAAAAAAGTAGGCAATTTTAGGTTTAGGCATTCGAAGGGAGACTGAAAATAATTAATTGGGGAGAGAGAGAGAGAGAGAGAAGGGGAGGGGGGTGTGTAAGAAGAGGCGGGAACGGAACGGACATAACATGCCAGTTTAGTGAATGAATAAGTGAGTGAGTGAGTGGGGAAGGGAGGGAGTACAGCACGGACAGTCCGCAACGTTCGAAACGGAGTCCATAAGTGGACTAGCGCACATAGTGAAGGGGGGTCAGGTCACGTGGCTCCCCGGTTCCCGTCACCGACCGAGTTCGATACGTCCCTGCCTGCTTACTATACTCCGTAGACATACCCACAATGAATGTACCGTCCACACATTATTCTACCTACCTAGACACCTATCCAGGTACCTAAGCTTGAGATACCTACCTACCTATCTACCTAGGTAGTAGGTTGTTCGAGGTTGCCGGGGCGTCTCATCTTAGTCAGCCGACCGTCTCTACATAGGTACCCAGACACTTACTTACTCTACCTACATAGGATAACTGCGTCGTTGCGGGATCTGTATCTATCTTCCCCCATCCGTTGCCCTGCATCCATCCAGGAGCATTCATACCTGTCTACCTGTATCCGTATATACTATACAACCTGAAAAGGGGAGAGAGAGAAGGGGAGGTGCAAATGTACCTTGCTCTCTGTCCTCCCCCCCCCCCGGGTACCAGACCCCTCCCTGGGATTACATACCTACCTGTCTAGGCATCCGCTTCCAGCGTGCGGGATATCACTTTCCACTCCTCGCTTGCTTACTGTCATGTCACGGGTCAGAATGGAATGAATGAATGGCACTGTGGATCCCATACACACACACACACACACACATACACACACCAGCCCACTCTCAGTCTCTCCTCATTCCGTACACTCGCGACTTTATTGATTTGTTTCCATTTCGCTTTTATTTCCTTTTTTTCTATCTTTCTTCCCACTCTTCCCTGCAAGATTAGGCACTGTTACCTCCTCCTCCTCCTCCTCCGGCGCTGACTGGGGGCCTGACCCAATGCAATCCATTCCACTTCAAGATAAACAACTGTACGTGCCTTATCTTGCTGCTGCTGCGAGCCGCGCGGGATGGAGGGTTTAAATTGAACAAACATGGATGGTTCCACATTTACCCGGAGGCAGACGATGGATCAGTTTTGCGTTGGTAGATGAACCAGACTCTCTCCTTTCAACAAACTGCCATCCATCCATCCATCCATCCATTCATCCCTCTTCCCGTCATCTTCCAGCTCGCACCCCTTCTTCGTCTGCTCCTTTTGCAAAAAAAAAAAAAAAAAAACAGACGATGCAACCCAACCGGGGCTGCACCGGTCCGCCGCTGCTCGCTTACCGTCAACTCATTTCCCGCTCACCGTGTCTGTCCGTCCGCCGACGGCACCTCATCAAGTCTTTCCTTGTCCGTCTGCCTGCCCTGACCAGCCTGGCCACACACACACTCACACACACTACGACACCAGCCCCAACCGAGTACGGAATGGCTCGTGTCAGATCGCCCGGTGACGGGTGACAGTGCGCGGGCACAGGCGTGTGTTGTGTCGATGGCGTCGGGCGCTTGTCCAAGAGCCTAGACTGTCTCCTTTGGCGCATGGCAACACGGCAATACGGCATTCTGCAACCCTCCAGTCAGTCACTAACTACCTAGTACACTACTCAGTGAGTCGAGAAGAGTACCTATGCCAGCCGGTGCCGCTGCAGCCAACGACTGGAACGCTACGGTCGGTAGCCTCCCTCCCACCTAGCGCTCCCGGCTGCTTACTCACCAAGGACAAACAAAAAAGAGTGCCTCTCTCTCTCTCTCTCTCTCTCTCTCCAAAAGTACCTACAACTACCGGGGGAAGCCGTCTGGAACAGGCCGTTTCTCCATCCTGGTAAACACACCATCCGAAGCCAGCCCAGTCCAATGGGCCTCGAACTCAATAAGACGAAAATGAAGCGAAATCTCAGCAACTCCGCAAAGAGCTTGGAACCCAATCATCCATCTAGGCTCGTGGCACCTCAGGGTTCCTACCCACCTAAATCTCATGTGCACGTAGGTAGGTCGTGTCCCCATCGGATAATACGTTACAGTGCACTTCCCTCCTCGCCAGGTGGGAAACACCCTCCCCCCCCCCTTCAAAAAAAAAAAAAAAAAAAAAAAGACAGAGAGAGACGGGTAGCGGGGTATTTAGAGAGAGAAAAAAATAGACAAAGGGAGAGGCGCTTCTGTTCCCTCGTGGTACGGCAGGTAGTTCCAGGTCATCGTGGCTTATGGCGTCGAGCCCATAGGGCAACCCGTCGTCAGGATGGACGGGCTAAACTTGGCCTCGACCAGACAGAGACACACACAGAGAGAGAGAGAGAGAGAGAGAGTCAGGCCGCTTTGGAATGAATACGGAAAGTTCCCACCGTTCTAGGCTGGGGCTGTCTGGCTGTGTCCACCCACTATTGTTACCATGTGTCCCGTTCTTTGGACATGTTGCACCGGCTGACTGGTCGAACCTGGGCCGCTGTTCCCTGTCTTCGTCCCGTCTACACTACGCTCCACTACACGCCATCTACGTACACTAGCACGGATAGCCCTGTGCGCGAGGAACCTGGTTCGTGTTGGTCCTGTCGTTCGTCCTGGGTGCCAGTTGACGGTTTTAAACGATGAGACCGAGTACTCGGGAGATGAGGCTCGTTTGATGCACGCTTGGCTTGGGTTTGCTTGCTGTATGTCCATGTACGTACGTATTATCCGTAGGTGTGTACTGTTATGTGCCTCTGTATCAGGGGGGGGGTTATGCCTGCATGCAGCCATGTACCGGCGTCTGACATTGACATGCCATGTGCGTGCGTGCGTGCGTGCGTACATCAATCCATCCAGTCACTCACTGGTTTGATGCCAACGACGGTTGGCGACGTTTTCAAACTTTTGCCTATGCGCTCTTCTCTGTTTCCAATAAATAAACTAATAAAATTAAAAAAAAAAAAAACACTCATTATTGAGCGATGAGTCTTTCGCGTGAGCATCGGGTTGAGGCTTGCCAGCGAGTCAAACAGCTTATACCGGGCCGCTCCCTGCCAAAGGGCGCCGTCGTTCTCGGGCTCAGAGGCTAACCGATACTGCGTGCCAATTCAATGTGCTGGTTGGTGCTGGACAGCCAACGATGGCTGCGTCGTGTGGCATCTCCGGTGCGTATGACGCACACTACATACAAGCAAGCAAGCGTTCGTCGTCTCCCCCGAGTCAGTGGCTCGACAGCCGACGTGATGTGCTGTCCATGCTTTCCCCTCTTGGCCTTTGCTTCGCACGATGCAACCGAGGGCCGAAGAGTCAGGCCACTCACTGCAGAGTCAGCTCTCTCATCTCTGCTCCGGGAACTTTTGCTGGTCCATGTTTAACTAGGTAGTCCCGGTGCGCGCCAGCACCGTGGAGGCGGTTACGACTTTGGCTCCGAAACCCAAGCCAAACGGTCGGAAAGTCTTTGTGTCCGTACCTAGTAACACCTACCTAGGTACCTTGAGATAGCACTGAGTTACGCCGGGAGCCGCTCTGATTCCCTTCCCCCCTTCCCATTCCCATTCCCGTTCCGCTCCACGTTCGCCAGGGATGGCATCGATTGGCTACGTGGGTGCACGATGGCTCATGGGCGCAAACTATTGGTGGGTTCTGTCCGAGTGGTTCACCGGCCAGGACCGTCCACCGATGCCGTGATCTAAGGTAGTATAGTATTGAATGGCCAACTCTCTGGGAGGTCTTGGTGAAGAAGGCGAAAGCTGATGATGATACGTCAATGCGCGTCTGCCAGTATGACCCGGGCGCACGATGACGTCTGTAGCCATGGGTCTAGCGTTCTCGACAGGAAGATCGGCGGTGTTTGAGTCAGGACAGGACATGAATCCCCCTCCCCCTGGGTGCCATCTGTCACCGGGGCTATGGAGCTGTGAGGGTGAGCACGGATGCGGATGCGGGGGCGGATCGGGGGCAGGTGGATTCTTCTCCGGGGACCGGCAACGAGGTTGGTTCCGGCGACAGTCTGAGTTGTCCCCGGCGGTACCTAGATAGCTGCGATGGACAGTCTAGAAACAGGCAGAGAGGTATGTATGATCGGCTTGGTATCTTGGGATGTACTACATCGTGTCCAACTAGATGTACGTACATACCTAGGTACCTACCTAGGCACGCATCAGACAAGGCAAGGCAAGTGTGCCGTATATCCCCTTCCTTCCCATTTGAGCTGTTCCTCCCTCCTGCCTGCTCATGTAGAATGGTACCTACCTACCTCGGTAGGTAATTAGGGGAAAGGGTGGCTCTTTCCTTCTTTCCTTCTTTCCCTCCTCTGCATTCCCCCCTTGTCTCTTCCTTGACTTCTCCTTCCCTGACATCGACTGACTGCCTCTCTTACCGTCTCGGTGGCGCGCATCACATCCTACGGCATCGTTTTCCAGAGAGGCAGACATACTTGGATTGATCCCGACGATATTTTCCGAGACGAAATCGGACAACACGGGCTCTCAACCCGCCTATGGCTAATGTTTTGGGTGACTTCATCCAACGGCCTCCTCGTCTTTCGACATGGCTCATGTTTTCGTCGAGGCTGACAAGCAACCGTTGGAATATGATGGATCCATTCGATACCCGCAGAACGGAGCGTCTCGACAAATCCTACATCCGGAACCGAATCCTCATCCGATTCATGTATCTTTGTTCAAGGCGGTACTCGGCCCTTGGGACATGGACCGGCGTCAGTCGAGAGGCTCGGCTCTTGCTTGCACCGCCTTGAACCGCTTGGCCATCACACTCTGTCCGCAATATTCAAACGACCCCTACCAAGCCCCTCTATCGTGTCTGTCCGTACAGGTCCTCGAGTCTCGGATCGACCACCTGGCCCTTCAAACGAGGCGAGTCTTCTGTCAACATTGTGACGGTTGGCGACAATGGCTGAGACGTATTCGTCCATTCCGTCTCAATAACGCTACCCGGAGCCCAAGTCGACGAGACAGTGGATGCCGTCTCGGCCCAGCCGAAAGGTGGCAGTCCCACCCAGTCTGGGCCATCTTCTTCGCCGTGGTCGCAGTTCCATAGCCAATCTGGCAAGTTTTCTATATCGCCGGTTCCATCGCTGTCATCGTCGCCATCCTTGTCACACAGGCCCTTGGATATCGAGTCTGACAGTTCCGCAAACGCCGTAAGCCGTTGCAGTCGGTATTCGTGGACCCAACCTGCTTCAGTCGCCTTGTTCGTCTGCCGCAGGAGTCTCTCCAAGTTCGCCAATGCCGTCATTGAGATTCGTTCGTCTGCATCCCAGGTCAGGGCGATGCGAGCCGCCGACTTGAAAGATGCTATGGCTGCCGCTGTGTTGCCCATCCGGTAATACTTGACCCCGAGCTCCAAGTTGATTGCCGCTTCCTGCTCCGCCGTCATGTTGTACGCATTCATGTGCCCCGTCAGCACTTCCACCGCCTCGTCCAGTCGGCCTTGGTTTTCCTTGCAAGCTGCAAGCAGCCCCGCGTGTGAAAGAGCCATGTCATCCAGCCAGGGGTGCCTTTGCCCCGACGCCTCGGCACGGCCGCGGTGGCTTCTGAGCATCGCCTCGCAATCTTCCGCGTCCTTCCGAGCAAAGATACAGTCCAGGTAGTCGCTGTAAAGTAGGTGCGTCAGGTAGCTGGCTGGCCCGGCGCGTTCCTCGATATCCGGAAGCAGCAGTGCGTACAGCCGCATCGAAAGCTCGTAATAATCCGAAAAGTCGGTCGCGCCGAACCTGCGCCAGATGTGAGCAAGGCTGTGATGGGGCCCCAGGACGATTGGAACGAGCCCGGCGAGATAGTCGAGCACCAGCCTCAGGAGGTCGTGCTTGTGGTGTCGGTCCAGGTACCAGAGCAAGCAAACCGTCCGAGCAACAAAGCTCGGACTCTCGGCTACCACTATCTCCTTGAGCGATTCAAAGGCCGGGCCAAGGACATCGTTGATGTCGATCTGGTCACCTGTCATCATGCAGCGGTTCACCAGAGCAAAGCTCGCAATGACCCTCTCGAACAAATCGTTACTGCGGTCGCTGTGGTCGAGCCGACCATTCCAGCAGTCTACGTCGAACTCGCACCACCAAGCCCCGGACGAGAAGGACCCGTCGATGTAATCTCGAAACAAGCACAGCACCTGCTCGGTACTCTGCATCTCTGTCATCGGTGCCAAGGCTCTCGGCGGGCTCGGGGGCGGCGAAGGAGTCCGACAAGACACCTCGAGGGCAGTCTGCACGCTGGGCCTATGCCCGGCTTTGAACTTTGCCATCACCGCCGGGTTGCGCTTCAGATACCGGCCGATGTTCTCCAAGTCCACAAGCTGACCTCTTATCCTGAATTCCGTCGGTTTCTTCAGCACGTCTCGGTCCTGCTTGAGGAGCATGATGGCCAAGACCTCGTCACCCTTGAGCTTCTTATCGAGTCCCCATTTCCATATCCTCGACTTGTACATCTTGACTCTGCGACAGCCGGTAAGGAAAGCACGGAAAGCATGGCAGGATGTACATACGTGGCGACAAAATGATGCTTGCGTTGCATAATTTCCATGACCTCCTTCAGCGACTTGTTTTCTTCCTGGTATAGCCGAGTGATGATTGGGCGCTGGGTTTCCCACATCTCGGCGGGAATTCTCTTGCTGGATTTTGATGTCCGCCCAGCACCAGCTTCGAAATCGGGCGACGCCCTCTTGGCGGAGCCGGCCATGGTGAAGGCTTTCACGACGTTGGCCACGTTTGTTTGCCGAGTTCAAAGGAGCAACAAGCTCAGCATGGAGGTCAGCGGCACACAAGTCCAGTCAGGTCTGGAGTGGTCCTTTGTCGAAATCTTATCGAAACACGACAACCACTTTGTTCAGTGAACGGCGCGTTGTACATGCTATTTGAAAGCATGAAAGAAGGGGGGGGGGGGGGATGATTTGACGGGTAGGCAAACGAAGCCGCTAAGCCCAGCAAGGCTCCATCTTCCCGCCCCCAAATTCAACCATGCTGCTACATCAAATGGGGGTTACATTCGGCCCTATAACACCATTCTCGGCGGCAACAAATGAACCCCTAACACCGTGACAGCGCAGTGGCTCAGCGCAGATAGCTTGCATTTGCTAACAGTTATCGAACCTTTCCGGGTGGGGATGCGACGCACTCGACCGGCCAGACGTGGCCGCTGAACCGCTGGCGTCTCCCAGAGCTTCTTTTTTCATTACTTCTCTCTCTCTCTCTCTCTCTCTCTCTCCCCCTCCCATCAGACAGAAGAGTGATGGCGAGCGAGTGCAAGGCAGGGGTTCTATTGCACGGAGCAGCTAGCGATCGGCAACGGGCTGTAGCTCCTCGACAAATTGCAGGCGAAGGGAGGATGAATAGCATTTGGGCAAGGATAAAGGGAGGGGTCATCTGGAATCCTTTGGTCAGTCAATTCTGTCGGCAAGAATCCCGCCCACTTACATCATGCTTCCCTACTCTCAGCGGCTAGACTCATTTAGGCGCCTTGTCAACCCTGCAGTAGGAGTAGTAGCTAGAGGTCAATGGCACAGTAGCTCGACTGGTCGGCACGTTAATTGGAGACGTTGGCGACGTTGTTAGCTGCTGCCCTGCGAAGGATGAGCAAGATTGCAGTAGCTCCGCAACCCTGGAAACTGCATTTCATGGCCGGGTATGACGAGGTCTCTATCCCCAAAACCCCAAAAACCCAACGACTGCTCCGATTCAAGCAAGACTAAGACCCAACCAGAAGCTCCAATGCTCGACTACCTATCCACCAGCCAATCATACCAATGCCAATACGACTTGCCCGAAGACGACTAAATCCTGGCCGTTTGAGCGGGGACCCTCATCCGCCAGAAAGGATGGCCCGCTACCCTGGTTCACGGACAGAGAGGATCCGGCCAAGGGTGGCCCCATGGGAGATGGGGGAAAACACACAACAACACGACCAAACAATAATGATGACCACCCCCGGTGTTGCCCGGCCGCCCTTTGACGAATCTTGTTCGAGGGGTTTCCAGGTCTGTTGAGTTCCGGCGTTGTATTCGTACCTTCTCCCCCCTCCAGGCTGCCGGGTCCTTCACACGCGCAAGGAACCCCTCGAAGAAACACACTTGAAGCTGCTTAGAGTCACAACCCCCCCCCCCCCCAATCACCTATGTGCGTTTGGGCCGATACGAAGCCGGCCATGTAACCAATGGCGACGCTCCCCCAGCCAGACACCCGTGCTGGGTACGACACCGTATAAAGTATTCCTGGGACCAAGGGCAATCACGCCCACAGGTGGCAAAGGCGTGGATGCATCGACGTTTGATGGCAGTAGTCACACTCTGTGCAAACGACGGCGTGTTCGAGACGGCCTTGAGCCAATCGAGGACGGATCTAGACGTCTGCCACGGGCATACAGAAATCCGGTCCTGTTCCAGTCACCTGGGCCCGAATACGGGTCTCTTCATTGGCCCAAGCTTCAGCCCTACGTCGATGCAAGGCAACGAAGATGCATCCGAGTTTGCGGCGTGGAAAAGCACTTTGGCAATAGCTGTGGGATTGCTGGCGTCCCTTGGACACAATCTACACCTATAGCTTCCAAAGTTCTTTCTTTTGGGAAACCCAGGCCAGCCCCGGCGCCGGGAGTCGTCAGGCAGGTTTCTGATTGACTGTGGGCAGGACGTCTGTTGCCTGCCTTGGGCTTGCGGGGTGGGGGGTGGACTGAGGGCGACGCCAGACCAACGATACCGACTAATAACCCTGGCCAGAATACGACCAAGGCATCCATTAGCATTAGGGATGCCGTGAAGGCCAGCCTTATCATTTCTCGGCAAACCCCCCCTCTCACGAGCTTCGCCCCAGCAAGGTGATTCTTCAACTTTCCAAAGTGCCTCCGCCATCAACCTGGCCTCATCCTTGACAACCAGCAATGACCAGAACCTCGCTTCTGCCTACACACTAGCATAAAATATAAAGTTGGCCCTGGTTTGTCTTCAGAATGAGTAGCGAGGAGCAACAACGTCTTCAACACCCTCCGAGTCCCATCTCGCCGCCCATCCAGACAACATACGACCCGCGAGAAGCTTGCGAGCTCCTTCGCAAACTTCAAGAGACCACGGTAAGTGTCAAAGCCATCAAATCTCCCATTGAAACAACTAATACAGTGGTCTTTATGTAGATTGAAGCTCTGAGGCAGTCGAACAACAGAAACATGGACTCTAGCAGCTCGTACGGCGGCAGCGGCGGCAGCAGCTCCAAGGGCACCTCTCCGGATGACTGGAACAAAGTGTACTGCCAACCTGCCATTTTCGATGGCCTCCTTCCTCGGATAGAGACAAGAGGACAGAGCAAACATGCCTCCAAGAAGAGCAGTGGCAAGAAAAAGGAAAGCAAAAGCTCAAGTCAACGGTATGAATCTTCGACAAACAAACAAATAACAAGACGGCAGACACTAACGTCTCGCGTACCAGATGAGAGGATGCTGGTGGCCATGTCTGTTTGGCATGTGCTGAACGGTAGGTAGGCAAGCGGAGGGGAGTGTCGCGGTAGGGTACGAGCTCCACGGCGCCATGTCTTGTTTGGATTTTGCGAGTGGGACGGACGGTTTTTGGTGACGGGAATTTCAAAACCCGGGTGGGATTGGATGGACATAATTGGACGATGCAGTGCAGTGGCGCAACGCTTTCTTTGTTAAACGGAGGTCTGGTCTGTGGCACATATTGTCACTGGCGTTTTGTCAGGTCTAAGGGTTAGTAATGGGGATGGATCGTTATCCTTGTGCATACCCCCTCAAATCAAACCCATACAACCTGGGGAGTGCAAGATGCTTTCCGAGGAGACCGAGGCCAGCCTTGACGGCGGCGACGGTATGCGGCGAAGCAGCAAAGGCTTGGAAGACATCACCCGGGCCAGACCGACCGCATCCGCTCGGCGAACAAAGGCCCGACCTCGAACCCCCCCCCCCCCGGTCCGATGCGAGCACGAAACCTGGATAAGGGATCGGCCCCCAATTTCCCAGGGCCCATGCCCCATGCTTACACCTCCACCCCGGCTCCGGTATCCACGGGCGCGATCGCAGCACCTCGAATGGGTTTCCGGGAACGGACTAGCGCAAAGTCGGCCGCCAACTGTTGCCCCGGAGGTGGGGTGCGGTTGTTCTTCTCACACGAGAGGGAGGGAGCGGGCGTCTGTTTTGCCAATGAAGGAGTCTGACACTCTCTTGGCCACTGCTTACGTACACGGGGTTACCTCGGGTTCGGGCACCCGAAAGCTGTTTATTGAAAGGCATAAACCACCTCCGATGGACGGATCGTATGACGCAGGTCGACGAAAGCCGCCCCCCTCCCCACTTTCTACACAACCAGGGCGGTTATCAGACGCGCCCGTCTCTGATCCGTTACCTTCTTGCCCTCCCCCTCCCCTCTCTGGTCAGCCAAGGTATGGAAAAGCGTATTGTCATGCGCCGCGCCCTAGGTAAGCCGGGGCTGCATTGTACCTCCCTGACGTACCCGGCGCTTTGCGACTCGGGAGCACGTCGGCAAAAGGAGCTCAAGCTCAGCACCACACCACACCACCCTCCGTCTAATCTTGCCATCCATCTTCAAAGCTTCCCCAGCGAATACCAGAGGGGCGGAAAGGGGAAGGGTGGGAGGGGGGGCTAGGTATGGCTCCTTTCGGGAGAGGTACCCCGGGACGGATTTCTTGTTCCACAGGATGCTCAGCCTGGGTTCAACGGGGGAGACCAAAGGTTCTCGGCCCAGCGTGTACGACGCATTATCGTAAACTGCCCTCACGGCGAGCGTCGCCTGACTCGAGTCCCGATGCTACTTCGAGGGTCTCGGCCAGTCAGTCGTCGACCTTGGACACGTCCGCAGTCCTGTGTACCGGTATATGCATACCACCTTCACCTTGCCCGTACGTATTACACGTCGCAAGTATCGTAAGATGGCGTACACTACCTACGGACGAGGGCCAAGGGTACGTACGTAGCTACCTACCTGTACGGATATGCATGTACCTACTACTGCGTATGCCTGCTTCGCTAAGCCCTGCGTCTCCACAACCGCCGACGGGCGCGTCTCCACGAGCTCCACCTAGTGCGGGCGAGCCTATGTAGTCCCGATGAATCTCTGCCCCGGTTGACGGGGCTGTCACACAGGTATAATACTACCTATTCGGGAGCATCGTGCTGATACGCCGAAACTGGTAGTTACGGAAGACCCTCGTCATTTGTTGTGAGGGGGAAGGGGAGGGGGAGGCGGAGGCGGGCTGGCCCAGAGGAACGTACCGATGCTCTCTCTCTCTCTCTCTCTCTCTCTCTCTCTCTCGGTTCTGTTCGGACTCGATCACTGTCTCCCGGGGGGGTGGAGGGGGGGGAGGAGGGTTTGGCCGACTGCGCCGACCAGCCTTCCGTCCATCTGCCTGGTCTAGGCTGCTGAACAGGACCCCTGGTGACCCGGTGGCTTGTATGCGCCGATCTTTCAGCCCGAAGGGGGGAAGACTTGAGTCGCTGGGCAGCTCGGAGCCACAAGGCTGCTATTCAGACGTCCCTGACGACGACGGCTCGAGTTCACGACCTTTGGGGCGTGTGTTGTGTCTGTGTGTGATCTTGATACTGCATCATCAAAAACCTCAAAAGTCTAGCCCTTTGGGGGAGGCTCCTATTTTTTTTCTTTTTACGTCTTTTTTTCCCCCCCTCATAAATCTCTCTTTATTTGGAAATTAAGAATCAAGGTTCCTAATCATAAGTCTGGTCTTGAAGAGAAAGAAGAGAAGGAAAATAAGTTGCGAGGGCAGCGCGGACTCGGACCGGACCGCTTCCGCAGGACAAGCTGCTAGACCAGAGTTTTCTCCTCACCCCCCCTTCTCTCTGTTTTTCCTTCTTCTTCTTTCTTCCCAGCCTCGTGGACGCTCAACGGGCGGGCGACTTTGACGGGCGCCGGCCGCCGGCTGCTGCTGCAGTGAGGCCCGCGGGACTCCGGCATCCGAAGGGGTGAGCGGGCGGGCAGGTTGGCCTAGATATCTTGGTACATGCAGTCTTTTGATAGGACACATGACACGCCCGGCGTGAGGGATATCCCCCCCCCCTCTCTCTCTCTCTCTTCGATTGGCAGACCAAGGAGGACCGCTGTCTCAACTCGAAAGACCTCTAGCTTTGCTCGCCAACGCAGAGAGCGAAGACGGTCTCGGCCATGCCCACCGGAGCGTTTGATCCCTCAGAGGTATTTTCTCTCTCTGCCATCATCTCTGACCCAATGTTGTTGGTGCGGAAAAGAAAATTGACTGGCAGGTACTCCTTCCACCCTAATCCCGGGGACGGCCAAATTGATCGTCGTCGCGATGGTAGTTGTCCGCCCTCATGAACGACAGTGGTGCGCAAACCAAAAAAAAAGGGGGGGGGAGGGCTCGGAGTTGTGATGATTTTGGATTTTGGCTTCATCTTCCCGCCCAAGCCTTTTCGACTCGATGTGAGGACCGGCCTCGAAAACGGCCACTTCCAATTCTGCTATGAAAGTGGCCTTCTCATCAACCTCTGATGGATCATATGACGCCCACCGACCCCGTCCTCATCCTCACACCTCCTTCATCCCTTCTTCTCATTACCTTCAGACCATCATCCCCGCGTGCCTCAAGTGCCCGATTTCACCATCAAGTCTTCCGTCATCGCTCAAAGTCGGCGCGCCGCCTTGAGCAACATGGCCGGCCCCTTGCAGTCGTCGCTCCTCCCGCCCTTCAGTCCCAACGACTTTCCAAACCCCTTTCAACCTGTTCCCGTACCGCGCCCAAATGGATTCTGCGGAGACTACACCTTTTGTAAACGAGACCAGTGGCCCCGAAAGAGCATTTCAGTTGTAATGAGAACGGGAAGCCTATAGGGACAAGATCCCCGTGCTTTCGACGGGCCTCGATGACAGCTTTCGGTGCTCGTGAAAACCACGAACCTGACTAGACAAATACAGAACGACGTGTAGCAACGACGGAAAGACCACACCTTGTTCGGCATCGTACCTGGTGGCCCAGTTAAGTTCTCCAACATCTCAAGTGCCGTAAGCTCATCAAGGTTTGATACATGGGTCATATGGCCTTGACCTATCCCTCATGTCTGTTTACTACAAGCCTTTTAGCCTTACATCACATCCGTGGAGGTTCTGTTAGCAACTTTTCCCTCGACACATTACTCTGGTAGTAAACTGTGTTTCTATTACTTAACGGGTTCCGTTGATCCTGAGTCGATGTGTTTGTAGCGGGCTCCTTCTCGGCTCGCATATGTCATCGACCGTTTTACTCTCGGCCGCTTCACGCGCGGGTGGCTGGCGCTTGGCGCTTATGAACTCCCGTCATTGATCCAAGTCATCGCGCATCGCCTCTCCTCATCCACCCGAATGGGGGATCGGGTGGGAGAGCTTGAATCAAAATGGGGGTTAGATAGTTTTGGGACTTTTGTTTTCTGCTGTGCCGTTCGTACCGTCAATCATTCTCTCTCCCTGTCTCCATCTCTTGCCAGCAAACCGGATGGTCAGACCTCGTAGGTTTCCTCCCCCCATATCTTGCTGATCGTCCTTTCTCGGGAGCCTGTGGAGGAGTGTGGCAAACGCGGCGTCAGCGGCTGGCAATCCCTTAAGATCAGGGTGCCTATGCATTGGTTCGGGGATATCGTGGAGCGGGTAAACTGCTCGAGTTCCTTTGCTGGAGCTTCGCGTTCATGTACGATGGCCACTTGGGAGGTTTGGAGGACTTTTGGGCTGTGTTTCCGAGAGGGTGGGGTCTCTCTCCCGGGTTTGTTTCGCGCCGGCTGACTGATCGTATTCTATGTGAGGCACTGAGAATGAATATGACTCAAGAGTAGGAGAGTCTCTTGGAACGGCGCTGAATGGAAGAGGGGGGAGGGGGCAACTGTTGGCGTACTCGGGGTGACGAGGTGTCTAAAGATGAAGACTGGCTGGAGCACGGTTGCCCTGCTGAATGGACAGTTGAACTTTTCTTGCTCTCCTTGTTGAGTATGGATGCCGTAGATCTTCTATTGTAGAGTCCCGTATACGCTGGTTCGACGCATCAGCTCTCCCACAAGACTCGCATACCCGGTCCACGACAAAATCGATAATCACTTAGCTCGTGAGGCATCCTGCCGTACACAACAGAAAATGCCTGTGAGAAGCCCTTGTGAGAGCACACGCTCCCTAGTCATTTGGTGGCGAAATGCGGCCTTTGACAACACCGGCTCCAGTGTATGAACACTCGGAAGCATGCAGGCGACTTCCCACACCCACGTCTCCATGCGAACGATCCATGTGATATCTGTAATATGTGGAATACAAAGAAAAAAGCTTTTGGTTCTATTCCATTATTGTAAGGAAATATCTGGTTGAGAAGACGCGCGTTGTCGACGTCGTCCCGGCTTGATTGCGCCCTCGTCGTCCGTCCCTGGACAGAAGACATGTGCTGTGTTTTCGAATCTTGCGTTGGCGTCAGTCCAACCAACTATTCGTCGTAGACCGAAACGTCTTCCGCCTCTTCCCCGGCATATTTATACAGACCCATCGTCGGAGCATTCTTTACCCGACACCAGATGGCGTTGCGCATCTTACAATTAGGCGGCGAATCGCTTGGCTCTGGCCTCAAGTTTCGCCTTCTCGGCAGGGTCGATGGCGGCGCTGCGTCTGGGTTCGCGGTCGCCGCCGGCTTGACGTCCACCGGGGCGCCCGTTCCTGTTGCCTCTACCGCGTTGCCCACGACCATCAGTGCTTTGTCGCTTGGAGTTGCGTCCGGGCTGCTCTTCGGCGCGTTCGGGACGGCCACGCTTGGGACGTCTCTCGGGCAGGGCGGAATCGAGACCAGCGACACTGCCGACCTCGACGCCGAACTTCTTGGCGCGCTCAGCCTTCTTTTTGGCCTCCTCGTCCTCGTCGATGCCAAAGCGTTTGGCGCGGTCGGCGCGCTTTTTGGCTTCTGCTGCGGCATCGGTCGCATCGAGGTTAAGGGCAAAGTTCGCCTTTGGCGCCTCATCAGCAGTCTCTGCAGCCTCCTCGGGCTTCTCTCCTGCAGCGGCTGGCTCAGCGGCTGGCTCAGCATCGGACGCGGCTTCGGCGGCGGGAGCCGTTTGCTCGGCTGTGGCAGGCGCAGGCGCAGGCGCAGACTCGTCGGCAGCGGCGGGTGCGGCGGGTGCGACAGCAGGCTTGGGGGCTTCAGCGGGCTTGGCGGGTGCGGGCTCGTCGTCACTGTAATCAATCTCGTCCTCTTCTGCGGTGGCTGGGAGATGGATCGTGTTAGCTTGCGATGGAGGAGAGGGACGGCGCAACTGGAATGGGGCGACGTACCAAGCTGCTTGTCGTTCTCCTTGAGGCGGTTCACAAGGTCCAGCTTATTGCCCGTTGCGGGAAGACCTCTCTCCTGGAGCAGCTTCTTGAGCTCGGGAACCTTCAATGAACTGTAGTCGGTAGCCATGTTTGCGACGATGCGATGGAGGGGAGACAGGTAGTTGACAGTTAAATTTTATGAGTGGATTTCGGAGGGACAATGTTGGAAGAGGATGCGCAGTCGGTCGCAGAGAAGAAATTGATGATGACAAGGAGGGCGGTGGTGGTTGATGGATCGTCGTTATGACGATTTTTGGGGCGCGTCGTTGCTGCTTCGGTTCACAGGGCGACAGACGACAGACGACAGACAAGCTTGGGGGGGGGGAATGGTACCTTCCCTTCCTTCCTTCCGAAGAAAGGGTCCGCCTCGCCTGCCTTTTGCTGCACCCACCAGAAGGAGGTACGTACCTGTCAGGCTCGTGCAGCTAAGCGAGCATAGGTCTGGAAGCACGGACCATCGTTCTCCACATTGTGTCCAAAAGGGGATGAGCGAGTGTTTGGTTGTCACTGTCTGTTGTGCATTTGCTTAATTTGACACCACTTCAGTTGAGTTGATGGGCTCTGGGTGCGCACTTAAGAAATATATGTCTGGTGCTGCTTGATGGAATTAAATCCGTTTCAGGCTAAGTAACAACAAGGAAATCCCAACGGCGCTTCTTCTCGGATGTTGACCGTTTCTTCTCATGTCAAGGGACCCGGGGGCGACGTCAGACTGCGAATGCGGGTGTGTAAACCATGTTTTTTGGCTGGACGATGAAGAACAACCGTCATTATGTTGGCCCCGTTTAGCGAACCTCTCAGTCGGAGGTCGACTCAACTCAGCGCAGCTCCCATGTACTGTAGGTACATGCCTACCTAGGCATACTAGGGATGAGGTTTGTTGTATTCGAGGTACAGTACGAATTGCCGGGTTAGCATATTATCTTCCGCGATAACAATGCTTTTGCCACCAAGTCAACTCGACGTGACGGCAACACTATTCTGCTTGATATCCATATCAAACATGCGACGAACTTGCAACATGTCGTGCGGCGCTGATGAGGCAGAGTCTTGTGCGTGTGCAACCAAGCCAGGCTCATCATGACAGTTACTGATGATGGCTGGATGGCACTGGGGTTGTTGGGGGGCCAGCAGAGCCTCAACTGATCTTCAACTTGATCGGCGCACCATCCATGTTTCTGTCATCCCGAAGCGAGGTGACTTGGCTGTACCTTTGTCTCGCCTCTCTCGATTGCTAAATCACTACTGACTAGGAGGATGGCTGCGTGCCAAACTCAATTCAGAAATAGCGCGCGTTCCCTGTGTGCCGAGCGAGCGAGCAAGCAGAACAAAGCAGGGCAGAGAAGAGCAGAGCAGAGGACATGAGTAGAGAGGGTTCTGGCCCGTGTGCGCTGATCTTGTCCATCCGTTCCAGGTACACAGACTTCAGACCAAGCAAGCCGTCCCGGGCTTACGCAAGCAGCGAGCGTAGTTTACGTTTGGCAGACGACCGGCATGACGCTACGGGGGCATGAGCATGGACATGGACATGATATTGACGTGGAGGCTGTCGCCGAGCCGCTTTGCCGTCGCAACTCGGCCCGTGTCAACTCGACATGATGCAGCGCGCTCGGCAAACGGCAAATAGCAGACGGCAGACGGCAGACGGGAATACCTACTAGGATATACTACAAGCAATTTACATACCTACCTACCTGCTTAGGTAGTATACATAGTAGGTAATCACCGGAGCACCACGGACGGCGTCGATGGCACGTGCCGAATGACCCCCCGCCTCCTCTCCAGCGATCATCCCCTTCCTGGCTGGCTTTGCGATGAAAATGAAACCTTGACAACCTAATCGTGACTACAATACGTACCTACTTAGGTATCCGTACCTACAGTACTATTGCGTACCCACTGCTGCAAAAGGGAAATCGTTGCTACCCCAGATTCCGACGACGGCGCCGGCTCCACTCAAACCGGGGGGGGGGGAGGGGTGCCTAAGGGGCCTCTAGCGTGGACGTATCGTATTGCCTTGTGTGTGAGTTTTTTTTGTTTTTTGTTTTTGCGCTCCTTTCCCCCAAATCCTCCCCCTGTCGCCCTGCTTAGCTGTCTGTCTGTCTGTCTTGCCTTTCGAGCTTAACAACAAAGCTCTCTCTCTACTTACTCTCTCTCTCCTACGCCGCGCCACTCGCAAATCACCCAACTAACTAGTTATTATTCACTTTTGCATACCCGATCTACGGGCCATGGTATGGCCTAGGCAGTAGCTTGAATCAGGCTCGTCCGAGCCAATTATTCGTTTTCCTCTTCCTCCTCCCTTTGAATCCATCGTCCACCTACTTTCTTTCCCCCGAGTCGCCCCAAACGCCCTCTCCCCCCGCCCTCTGCCTTGCGATAAAGCTCAAAGTCGCCCAGCATGACGCGACGCATAGTAAGTCGTTGTTGCGATCTGACGCTATCCGAGGCTGCGAAGCCGTACTAACAATGTCTTTCCCGCAGGTACGGACGATAATCCAGCTCGCCGCGGTGACGCTGCTGACCTTCTTCGTCGTCTTCTTTCTCGACCGCAACTTCCGAGTCCTCCCCAAGTCGATGCACCACTACATGCCTCAGCACCACCACGGCTTGATCATTACCGACGTCACAGTGACGAAATGCTCGACCCTCAACGTCTTCTCTTCCTGCAAACTCGACACCGACAAGTGGCACCGCATCGAGAAGGACCTGTACCTGGGCAAGTCGTGGACGACGAGCGCATACGTACACGTCGCACGCAAGAAGGAGGATGAGCTGCTGGCCGAAGACAAGGTCGTCATGGACGTCTCCGTCGGACGCCTCGACCCCACCACCACGAAGAAGGGCGAGGAGGACGAGCGGTGGGAGAGCCGGCCGTACGGCCTGTGGGTGAAGCGATCTTCCAACCAGAAGAACAGCGACTCCAAAAAGGCCGTCACCGGAATCGACGTGCTCTTCGGCGACGACGCAGTCGAGGCGCGCGACGGATGGGAGATCACCGGCACCGCCCTGCTCCTGCCTCCCAACCAGGACGTCCCCGTCACCCACATCACCCTCCGAAGAGGAAGCCAGAAGGAACCTCACAAGCCGCAAACGCGCATCCCCGAAAACGGCCGCTTCAAGATTGTCCAGCTCGCCGATCTCCATCTCAGCACTGGCGTCGGAATTTGCCGCGACGCGATGCCCGAGGGTCATAACGGCGGCGTGTGCGAGGCCGACACCAGAACGCTCGACTTTGTCAGCAAGATCCTCAACGAAGAGAAGCCCAACCTGGTCGTGCTCAGTGGAGACCAGGTCAACGGAGAGACCGCGCCCGATGCACAGTCGGTGAGTTTTGAGAAAGGGAGGCCGGGACGGGGTCGGCGCGAGCTAACGAATAAATGACAGGCCATCTTCAAAATTGCCCACATCCTGATCAAACTGAAGATTCCCTATGTTTCAATCTTCGGCAACCACGACGATGAGGGATCGCTTCCTCGCTCCGCCCAGATGCAGATCCTGGGGTCCCTGCCGTATTCCCTGGCCAGAGCCGGGCCCGAAGACATTGACGGCGTCGGCAACTACTACGTTGAAGTCCTTGCTAGGGGCAAATCGGACCACTCGGCACTGACACTGTACATGCTGGACTCTCATGCCTATTCGCCAGACGAGCGCAAATACCACGGCTATGACTGGATCAAACAGAACCAGATCGATTGGTTCAAGAAGACGTCCACCGGTCTCAAGAAGACGCACAAGGAGTACAGCAAGGTCCACATGGACCTGGCCTTTATCCACATTCCACTGCCTGAATACAGAGATACAGAACTCGCCCGTAAAGGCTCGTGGAAGGAAGGTGTCACGGCACCCAACTACAACTCGGGCTTCCGGGATGCCCTGGTTGAGCAGGGCGTCGTCATGGTTAGCTGCGGCCAGTAAGTCCTCTTTTTTGTTTTTGTTTTTTCCCTCTCCCTCTCTCCTTGCATTTCTCTCGGCCAATCTTGAGAAGCCCTTTACTGATGCGGGAAACAGCGATCACGTAAACGACTACTGTTCCCTGTCTCTAGACAGCGAGAAGAAGCCCGCGCTCTGGATGTGCTACGCTGGTGGCGCAGGATTCGGCGGGTATGCGGGCTATGGCGGGTATCACCGCCGGATACGCGTTTTCGAGGTCGACACCAACGAGGCTCGCATCACCACCTGGAAGCGGGTGGAATGGGGCGAGACCGACAAGAGGATCGACGAGCAGATGATTGTCGAAGCAGGCAGCCCTATCGGCATCAAGGAATAGAAGGCATGACAGGAGTCTTATGATATCTCATCCCATCCCAGAAAACAAAATGAGTGACGGAAAATGCGGAGTTTTGGGTGGGCGCTGACCGGTGTTTGGGTTTTGGTTCATTTTCAAGAGCCTCAGTGTCAGACTCGAGGTCTCTATTTGGTTGCATGTATTTCTTGGTTCTTTGCAAGCATCTGCGATGGGTTGACATGGCAGCAAGAATGACGGATGGCCGAGGCGAGGGTTGATGCGGTGGCGGGTGATGTGTATAGGTATTCATTTATTTATCTGTTAGAAGGACGCAAACGGCCTCTTTTACTCACTCACGTCTCTGTTGTTTCTCCGGCCGGTATGACTCTAGGAACTCGGCCGAGATCCGTATGGCATCACATTTGGGGGGGGGGGGTCCAAGTCGTGCAAGCACATAGATGATGAAATCGACACAGAACCACGGTCCATTCCCAGCTTCGAGCAAGCGTCTTTTCGGGTCGCACTCTGGTCAAAGAATGTCCGCCAGCGATATACAGGCGCTGCTCAAGAAGTTTTAACTACTGAGGATACTCATCAAGCGGAAAGCTTTGCGCCCTCTGCGGAAAGACCGCCTTTCGCCTTTCTACGGAGTATATGTCTTTCTTTGCCTGCCTTGAGAGTTCGCCGCAACTTTTGTCTCGCCACTAGCAACCAACCATAGTCCGCAACAGAGCGTTGCTCACAGTTTCTCCAAACGTCTCGCGAGTTTTCTACTGGTTACCCGCCGTTCCTTGTCCCCCGTCTTCGTCGCCGTCGTCCCACATGTATTCGGCAACGGTGGCAAAGATGGCAGGACAGCAACAGCGGAGTATGCACGACAACGATAAGGAATCAGGGGAAATAGTCTGGGAGCAACATGAGGAGTAGAAGCAGCAGGGCAAGCAGGTGCAGCAGGAGGAGCAGAATGACTAGGGGCGGCAACATAAAAAATTAGGGCGACAGGCTATGCTACGCTACCAGATGAATGGCCGCTTAGATACGCAGATGTTTGGTCACGCCAACGTTTAGCAGCCAGGTGTCGCGTAGAGCAAGACGCAACGATGAGAGAAGGATGAATGGATTGTCAGATAGATAGTACGTCATATAAGGCGGATTTGATATGGGCCCGGGCCGTCCACTCAGCGATCGTAGTACCGGGCATGCTTGCTGACGGGACTGAAGCACTTGCTGCCAAGGTTGGCTACCTACGTACGGGACCGGGCGGGCGAGCAGGATTGATAATGTCGGAGCAAGCACCGCCGACTCAGCGGAGGGCGTTGTCAGCGGCTGATGCAAATCCCGTGCGTGTCCCGACCGTGATTACCGAGCATCACGAGCATAGATACTCGGGAGGTGGTCGGAAATGCTCACTCCATGTTAAATAGGTAGGTAGTTAACTACCCAGGTACCTAGGTAGGTTAGGTAGGTAGGTAGGTAGACATACGATGTAACAATTTCAACCAATGCGGGGCGGGGTTCAACAATCCGAACGTGGGGAAGGTGACGACATTTCCGATTTCTAAGCAAAAGCCCCGCCCGTACTGTTCGTCGCAACACGCAGAGAGAGTGAAGACAAACACACTCACAGTTGATACCTACTACATACGTACCTAGGTAGTAATAATAGACACAGCTTCTACGGGCATCCAGGCGGGTCTTCCCCCACCCGTCCTTCCGGATTGATAAGACGATGTGCACCTGCCCTCTTAGGTAAGCAACTATACAAATAAATGCTCGGGCAGTGAGGGTCGATATAATAGAAGCTCCAAGCCCAAGCTGTCGGAAGAGTATTGAGAAGTAAAGTCAGCGTTGGTATCAATTATTTCCATTGCCTATTCAGATCCTGTGACCACAACCTCCTCCACCACCACCATCCATCCTACCACCCATTCATCCATCACATATTGATGACCTCTCGCCTCGCGCAATTTGGCAAACAGATAACAATGGCTGCCAAGACCAAGACCGACATCCACCTATACACCACTGGCACCCCCAACGGTATCAAGGTGTCCATCCTCCTCGAGGAACTCGGCCTGGACTACCAGGTCACCGCCATTGACATTTCCAAGAACACCCAAAAGGTTGGTCCGGCATGTATGCAGACCTTGACCTGAGCCTGTACACTGATCGATGCACGAACCTACAGGAGCCTTGGTTCCTTGAGATCAATCCCAATGGGCGTATTCCCGCCTTGACCGACACCTTTGAGGATGGCAAACCGATCCGCCTCTTCGAGTCCGGCAGCATTCTGCAGTATCTGGTCGACCGCTACGACAAGGACCACAAGGTTTCTTACCCCTACGGCTCTCGCGAATACTGGGAGGTGAACAACTGGGTATGCCCAACTTACACGCGCCAAGAGATGCATCCGTGCCGCTAACGAGAACTCCAGCTGCACTGGCAGATGGGTGGCTTGGGCCCCATGCAGGGGTGAGTACATATTCCCGCCCGCCGAGGGGGTTACGCAGAATGCTAACAGATTTGTAGACAAGCCAACCACTTCAAGCGTGAGAGCACCGCCTGCCTTTCCATGGAAAACGCCATGCTGACTGGCGCCCACAGGCTACGCCCCGGAGAAGATCCAATACGGCGTCGACCGTTACATCAACGAGACGCGCCGCCTGTACCGCACGATGGACACGCAGATCAAGGCCAATCCCCACGGCTACCTCGTCGGCGACCGCGTTACCATCGCCGACATTGCCAGCTGGGGCTGGGTTGCGGCCAGCAAGTGGGCGGGCATCGATCTGGACGAGTTCCCCGCACTCAAGGCCTGGTTGTGGAAGCTCGTCGAGCGACCTGGTTTCGAGCAGGGTCGTCACGTTCCCTCTCCCCACACCGCGTTGGACCATTACAGTATGACTGACGAAGAGCTGGATGCGAAGGCCAAGGGTGCATCTGCGTGGATCCTCAAGGGCATGAAGGAGGATGCGGCGAAGAAATGAGAGGTGGGTGACACTAGGTGGCTAAGCATTAGAGAGGGTTAGGGAAAAAGTCCATCATGAGGTTAATGAACAAAGTTGAAGCATGGAAACTCGGGCGTGATAGTGATCTGCTGAGCTTCACTGGCATATTGCCGCAACCATTGTGTTGGGATAATGGCAGGGAACAGATCCGATTTGTGTAGTCATGGAAGAAGGTTATAGACCGAGAACACAGTCGGACTGGCAGCTCTAAAAGAGACGATTCAGGTCGGTTAGCTCAGTTGGTTAGAGCGTGGTACTAATATTTCACCAGAAATGTTGTGTAATGCCAAGGCCGGGAGTTCAAGCCTCCCACTGATCATATTTTTGCTAGCTCGGGGCATTTCTCTTGGATGCTCTCGCTCACTTGCTTGGGCTGCTGCTGCCCAGTCGATTTGATTTCTTTTTTGATTCTGCGTCGTAAACTTTTTTCGTCATGTAAGAACGAAACTAAAAAAAAGAAAAGGCCTGGAAGCCTAAATTGGCCGTGCTGACTTTGCGGTTTTGCGTCACCGTGGTAAACACCACCTAACAGACTGTGCCAGCTGTTGGCAGTCGGCCTCGCAGAGCTTAAGGCCATTCTTCTGTGTCCAGTACTATTATTGGTACCTCCGCAGCTCTCTACCTAAACTTGCCAGTCCCATATTAAAGTCCCATTCCCTCCTTCATCGCAAAACCCGAAATCACCATCATACTCCATCCTCTCCAGGCCGACACCTTGATAGCCATCGCGCCGCAGTCAAAATGTCGTGGAGAAGCCAGGGAATCACGGGTTCCAACAACATCCCGCTGGGCAAGCGTCGTTTTGGCGGCGACGATGAGGACTACCCCCAAGATGCTCCCCCCGACAATAGCAACGGCAATAGCGAGTTGAAGCGCGGTCGTAGCCCTGAGCCTCGTAAGTCAGCTCTCATTTCTGCTACTCACCATTTTCCACCTAATACTGACTTTGTGTGTGTGTTTCTAGGTACCGATGCCGATGGCCCTCGTCGCAGAAAGAAGCGAAACCGCTGGGGCGACGCGTCAGAGAACAAGGCTGCGGGCTTGATGGGGTTGACGACTGCCATCACGGCCAACATGACCGGCGAGCAGTTGGAGGCCTACACACTCCATCTCCGCATCACGGAAATCAGCCAGAAGCTTCGCATTGACGACGTCGTCCCCGCGGACGGAGACAGGTGCGTTTGCTCTCCTTTCCAGTTTCGCGCAATGCCTTTTACTGAACCCCCCCTCTTCTTCCAGATCCCCCTCCCCTCCTCCGCAATACGACAACCATGGTCGCCGTATCAACACACGCGAATACCGCTACCGCAAGCGCCTCGAAGACGAGCGCCACAAGCTCATTGAAAAGGCCATGAAGACCATTCCTAACTACCACCCGCCACAGGACTACCGCAGGCCCACCAAGACCCAAGAGAAGGTCTACGTGCCTGTTAACGACTATCCAGAGATTAACTTCAGTATGATTGCTAACCCTCTAACCCTCCTAACCAAAATCTTGTTGTTTCCCTTGTTCCCCTGCCTGGACTCTGGCCAAGCTTGTCATGCATCCTCCAGGTGTCTTGTCAGACCTGGCCTTGTTTGGAGATTGGGATTGTCATAATTGCTTCACCCTCTTGATACATGTACTAACGCTTAGCTCTCCTCGTAAAGTTGGCTTACTTATCGGACCCCGTGGCAACACCCTGAAGAAGATGGAATCAGAATCCGGTGCCAAGATTGCCATTCGTGGCAAGGGATCCGTCAAGGAAGGAAAGGGGCGGTCGGACGCAGCGCATGCCAGCAACCAGGAGGAAGACCTCCACTGCCTTATCATGGCGGAGACGGAAGAAAAGGTCAACAAGGCCAAGAAGCTCATCCACAACATCATTGAGACGGTACGTATCCCCTCCAACGCTTGCGTGCACCTACAACTGCTAACTTGAGTCTTCATCAGGCTGCTTCCATACCCGAAGGCCAGAACGAGCTCAAGCGTAACCAGCTCCGTGAGCTCGCTGCCCTCAACGGTACCCTCCGCGACGACGAAAACCAGGCCTGCCAGAACTGCGGTCAGATAGGCCATCGCAAGTACGACTGTCCTGAGCGGCAAAACTACACTGCCAGCATCATCTGCCGTGTCTGTGGCAACGCTGGGCACATGGCCAGAGATTGTCCCGACCGACAGAAGGGTGCCAGCTGGCGCAACGACGGTCCTGGCAGTGGCAGAGGTCCTGCCGGCCGCATTGGAAGCGGAGACGCCGTCGACCGCGAGTACGAGGTATATATCTTGGACGCATCTCGTCATTGTGACACAACGCTAACCCGGCCACAGCAACTTATGCAAGAACTCGGTGGCGGTTCCTCCAGCGGCGCTGCTCCCGCACGTATCGAAGCTGGCCCTGGCTCCTACAACAATGGTCCTGGTGCCGGTAGCGGTGGCGGCGACGCGAAGCCCTGGCAGCGCGGTCCGACCGGCGGTCCGGCTCCCTGGCGTAGTCGTAACAACGACTCGCGCGATGATCGCGACCGCGACGGTGGTGGTGGTGGTGGCGGCGGCGGCGGCGGCGGCGGCGGTGCCGCTCCGTGGGCTCGCGACCGCAACCGCCGCGATGACCATGCTGGCGGTGATAGCTACTACGGCGGCGGTGGTGGTGGCCAAGGTTATGGTGGGCAAGCAGCTGCACCGGCCGCTCCAGGTGCTGCCCCTTGGCATCAACCCCCTGGAACGCAGAACGGCTATGCTGCGTACGGGGGCTACCCCGGGTACGGTGCGCCGCCCGGCATGCCGGCACCTCCGAGCATTCCGCCTCCTCCGCCAGGTGCTCCTGGTCTCGGAGCTCCTCCGGGGCTGGCTGGTGGTATCAACGCACTCATTCAGCAATACGCGGGCGGTGCGCCGCCGCCGCCTCCGTCTGACAACGCGCCTCCTCCCCCTCCCAGCGACCAGCCTCCCCCGCCTCCTCCCCCTGGTGCCTGATGTGGATTCTAGTACTTGGACGGACGGTCCTAGGACTAACGTGGTTGCTGAAGACATGCTTTTCGCCCGAACAGGTTGAACACTAACGATCAACTAACAACCAAGGATTCATTTAATGACTTCCAGAGTTGGACAAGTGTTCGTACCTACCTCCCTACCTGCCTAGCCACGATAGAGCGTGTGCATTTCAGAAGTGCTTCTAGGGCAGATGAGGGCGGAAGGGGAGTCGCTTAACCCGAAAACAGACACCCAGAAACAGCAGACAAACTAAGGGAAAAAAATGTACGATAGACGCGGAACTGAGAGCGGTCACTAATCCATAGGCTTTCTTTGTGCATTACCTATACGTAGGAAGAAGTTTATTCTATTCCATCTTGATTCCATCGTGTGCCACGTGAAGCTATCTAGCTGTGACACTCCCCCCTCCTATATCTTCAAAGCGGTGGGTGTCTCGACGTCGGGTCCGAGTCCACAGGGGGAGGAGGGATACGTTGGTGCGATGGTCAGCTAGCTAGCTGTCTACCTAATTCTGAGCGGCGGCAGTAACAGCGGCAGCAGCAGTTAGTTATGGATGATGTAAGGAGTGTTGGTTGTTGCCATGGATTTGCAGCCAGCCTCATGTGCATTTCACGGATTCAAGATCAAACAAAACTGGCGAGTCAAGTTGGTAAAACCAGTTGCTTGGTTACCTACCTAGGTAGTTACCCTCACCATACAGGTACATGCGACATTTCTTGGTGCAGGTTGTGGGCAATCGACGTATCAATGACATACAGGCCGCCGTTGGCGCTCTGCTGTGGTGCCTGTCCGGTAGGTAGACACCTAGCTACCTAGGTACACTACCCACCTACCAACTACCTACCTACCTACGTGCCTACCTACTTACTACCTAGGTACCTAGCTAGACAAGAAGCTTGGGCCACCTCGTCGTGCGCATCAGCCTCGGTCAGCGAGCATTGATTCTGTCCCAGATTCGGCATGACGCCGCCTTACACCTCTTCATCCCATCTCCTCCTCTTTTTGCTTTCCCTTTCCCTCTCTCTTTCTCTCTGTCTCCGTCGCCCATCAGCAACGTTGTTGCTTTTGTGCCTAATTCCACCTCTGCCCAACTCAGCCGCCGCCGCCGCCGAACTCACTCGTTTCTCCCGCGAACCGGCCACCTTCATCCTCTGCCGTACGAGTGTTGAACAGTCCCCAGGCCTAGACCTGTACAACTTATCACTTATCAGTACCAAGCATTCCTTGCCCGGCCGTATCTGGGCTTCTGAGGGACCCCCCCCCCCTTTCAAATCCGCCCTCTGCGCAGCACCCCTCAGCTGAGCTCAACCCCGGCCATCTCCGCCACCACTCGGCGACGAAGCACTGAGACTCGGAGCTGTCTGTTTCTGCAGTCTTCCTCAGCGTCCAATCGATCTCGACTTCGCGATCCCTGAACAACAAACCAATAACGACAACCCAGTGACGGTCGGCATATCCGGCAGCTACACTCACCCGCACTGCCGTCATATCACTCGGTCGCAATGGCTGTCAAGAACCCTTTTGGGTTCACGACGGGCCCGGTTACCTTCTGGCTGATTGTCATCTACGCCGCTTTTCTGATCCCCCTCGTATGGATACATGAGTCCGTCCCGGCTGTCCCTAGCAACAGCAAAAATCCCTACCCAGAGCTCAACGTGACAGAGGCCTGGCAAGACTTGACACACATCACCAGGAAGTACCACCCTTACAACAGCCGTGCCAACGAGGAGGTGGGTGCGTACTTCTTGGAGCGCATCGAAGAGATCTTGGTTCGCAACAAGGTCGAATACACCAAAGAGAAGGATGCCGGCGGCGTCGTTTGGCCCCAGGAAGCTTAGTACGTGTTTGCCGTGTGTGGCTACCGCATGGAGCATAACTGTTAACCAAGCATCCTCTCAGTGATGCACCCGCTCCTGCGAAAAGAGACCTGCTCCCTCGCGCTTCAACGGGTCCTGCCGTTACCATCTTTGACGACACAATATCCAACATCACCTACCTTGGCGCATTGGGGTCTTTCGGCCAAGCTGGCCCTTATGCTACCTACTTCGAGGGCACCAACAAGCTAGTCTACATTCGCGGCACGCAGGATGAAGACGGCGAATGGTGGAAGGCCAAGCGCGATCCCCGAAAGATTGGCGAGGGTGGTGTTCTCGTCAATGCTCACTACGACTCGTAAGTCTTGCCAGCCCTCACAAACCTTTGGCTACTAACGAATGGACAGCGTATCCACTGGCTATGGGGCGACTGACGACGGCATGGGCTGCGTGAGTCTCCTGCAGATGCTCAACTATTACACCAGCCCCGGCCATCAACCCAGGCGCGGAATCGTGCTGCTGCTCAATAACGGCGAAGAAGACGGTCTTTATGGGGCCAAAGCCTACCATTACAGCCCTCTTTACTACTTCACCACGTCGTTCGTGAATCTCGAGGGTGCTGGCGCCGGCGGACGGGCCATCCTCTTCCGAACGACGGACCTGGAGGTCACTAAGGGTTATGAAGGCGCGCCTCATCCCTTTGGCTCTGTCGTCGCGGCAGACGGGTTCAAGCTCGGTGCCATTAGAAGTGAGACGGACTATAAGGTGTGGACTGAATCCTACGGTCAGCGCGGCCTGGATATTGCGTTCTACCGCCCCCGAGCACGATACCATACGAACCAGGATGACACCCGCCACGCGTCGCAGGAAAGCTTGTGGCAGATGTTGACCAACAGTTTCGCAGCCGTCGACAACCTCCAGCGCACCGCGGGCTATTCCAGCGGTAAGAGGAACGACGGAGACAAGAAGAAGGTGGCGAGCGGCTCTGGCACGGACGGCGTGTGGTTCGACATGTTCGGAACGGGCTTCGCCATCCTAGAGCTCCGAGGCTTGTTTGCCTGGACTTTGACTCTTCTCATCGTCTCTCCCCTGATTCTGGCTCTGGTCACCTATATCCTCTCCAGGAAAGACAAGTACTATTTCTTCTCGCGCAAGGTCAAAGCCGACGAGGACAATGAGCCCGTGTCTCTCGGAGGCTGGAAGGGCTTCTTCCGGTTTCCCCTGGCTTTGGTCCTTTCGGCCTCAATCACGGTTCTCTCGGCTCTTTTGATTCGAAAGGTCAATCCTCACGTCATCTACAGCAGCCCCTACGCAGTGTAAGTCATGATGTTTCCTCGCTCTGTGTGCTGGCAACGTACTGATTCGTGACAATAGATGGGCAATGACCCTGTCTTTGTTTTTCCTCGTCTTCTGGACGATCGCAAAGGGCGCCAGCGTTGTCAGGCCGAGCGCTCTCCAGCGCGGGTACGCCCACATCTGGTTGTTCGTCATCAGCTGGGCCATCCTCGTCGTGGTCACTGCCGCCGCCGACAGGTTCAAAATAGCTTCGGGGTATCCCTTCGCATTTTTTCATTCCGCCGTCTTCGTTTCGGTACTCATCAGTCTCTGCGAGCTGTTCGCGCTTCCTAGCAAGAAGGAGTTTGCGCAGAACGCCCACGACGATCAGCAAATCAGGGACAACATATCCGAGGTCCCCAACTCGGACGCGCTGATATCCTCCCGTCATTCGCATGTGGAAGATAATGTGGAAGAGGAACCGACGGAGACTACACCTCTTAGGAGCGGCGAGAACGGGGACGGAAACAATGGCACCATCCGGACGACATTTGCTACGACGTACAGACGCTCGCTCTCGGCCATCATGAGAAACCCGGGTCAAGAAGAGAGCAAGGAAACGGAGCAGCAGCCTTACGACAACGAGCAGGAGTGGTCGGCCAAGCTCCCGTCCTGGACCTGGTTCTTCCAGCTCCTTCTGCTTGCCCCAATCACCATCACTGTTTTCCTCCAAATCGCCCTCTTCATCGTCTCGGCCATCAACTCGGCCGCCGCCGATGGCAACGACCCATTGCTAGTGTACTCGGCAATCGCTGCGTTTAGCATCATCATTCTTCTACCTGCCACGCCCTTCATCCACAGGGCTAGCTTCTATCTCCCCCTGTTCCTGCTTTTGGTCTTCTTCGTTACTCTCATCTACAACCTGGTCGCTTTTCCCTTCTCCGCAGAAAACCGTCTCAAGGTCAGGTTCCAACAGACTCTTGACTTGGACGAAAAGACATCGGTGGTCTCCATCACCGGTCTTGAGGAGTACACTCGGAAGATGATTGCAGAGCTCCCCTCTGGAGCAGGACAGCCCGTCAACTGCACACGCGGGGCTGGGTTGACATCCGATTGTCGATACAACGGTACGGCCGTGATGCCAAATCTGCCCCGATTCACCGACGAACTTTCTGTCGACTTGTCAAAGGACAGATACGCCAATCTCGTGACTGTCAACATTAGCCGCTCGAACTCGAGCAAGCAATTGGAGTTCGTCATTGATGCGACAGAGTCAAAGACTTGCACGTTGACATTTGACACATCGGTATCATTCAATGTCCGCGGAAGCGCTGGAATAGACCCCATCTTCAGCCAGCCCACCGAGCAAGGCGTGTCAAAGCTTCTCCTTTGGCGCAGAGACGCGTCGATCCCTTGGGTGGTTGACGTCGAACCATCTCTGCCCAAGGCCGTGTCACCTGGCATTCCAGCCAAATCCATTGGTTCTGTCACCGGGGTCGTTCACGAAGACCTGCGAGTTCGGAAGCCGGCTAAACTGAGTGGAACCATCGCGTGCCAATGGAGCGACGTCAACGTCCTGGGGACCATCCCGGCGTTCGATGAGGCCTTGCAGTTTTCTCCTGACTGGATCGCCGTCACTAAAGCGTCCGTCGGTCTTGTCGAGGCTGAGAAGAAGTTTGGTAGTTGAGCGTCCTCCACATTATTGAACCACGACCATGATTTTCAGCGGGCACCCCGCGACTCGCGAAATAGGTGTGTAAGAGAGAGTTTGGCCTTCACAAGCACACGGGGAAGAGGAGGCCGAGATGATGGATGTTTGGTGTGATGCTTTGACTTTTTTTTTTTATCGCAACATTGTTGTTTGTTCATCGGCCGGCGTTCTTGGTTTGGCGGCATGCTTCCTGCATCTCGGTTCAGCATCAGCATGCGCATCATGGGGCACGGCATAATAATTGGCGGCGAGGCTACGGACGGGGAGTTGCCGAGAGAACGAGTAAGCAGCATCATTTTTCGATATCATTCATTCCTAGAAGCAAACAAGAGCTGGCCTGCAGAGTCCTTGATCCCATTGCTACTTGGTCCCGGCGACTCAGTGTGAAATGATGAAGGAAGGTTATGGGTATCTCTCTATCGGGTGAATCGTTCTAGAAATCTGTGATTAGTTGGCTGGTTGGAGAGAGAAGAAAAGAGCACCTGCTCAAAACACTTACTCGGGCAATTGTGCCCATCGTTATTGGTCTTGTCGTCATGGGCCAGCCAGCGTCCGCCATTATGCCTGGCCGCCAGTTTTTCATTTTCTTTTTTGTTTCTTCCCCTTCTTGTTGCGTCTCTAATGTGTTTGGGGTTTCCCACGATGGCGAGCCTCACTGCTGCATCTTGTCGCCGTCTCCGTCGGCCCCTAGCTCCTGCGCGTGATACCTCTCGAGGAAGTCCCTCATCTTGGCCCACAGCTCGGCCTCCATGTCGCGCTCGACCTTATTGTTGCGGCTGTTGAGCCAGCCGACGTCGAGGTTGCCGATGGTGCCGACGCCGTTGGGCTCGAGGGAGGCCCTGGCGACGATCTTTGCGTCCTCGTTCATGAGGACCTGGCGGCCCCCCGCGGTCTTGTCGCCGCCGCCGCCGGGCCCTACGCCACCTCCGGGGCCGCCGCTGCCGCTACCGCCGTCGGCCCGGAGCTTGATAATGCCGGCCTCCTCGAGACCCATGATCTGGCGCTTCATGTGGACGTCGACGGCGTGCAGGGTGGAGAGGAGGGCGTCCATGGAGGAGCGGAAGGTCTGCTTCTGCTGCTCGGGGGTCACGTCCGGGCCCTGCTTGGCGCCGAGGGCGGACATGGCGGACGAGGTGTGGCGCATGAGCTGGACGATGTTGGCGTCGATGTTGCAGAGCTGCTTGATGCGCTCCTCGAGTGTGAAGGGCTCGTTTGTGGCGGCGGAGCCGGTCATTGTTGAGTCGGCCATCACGGGCTGGCTCGTTATGTTGTGCAAAAGGTTTTGGGTTCCGAGTGACAAGATTAGAATCGCAGGGTTCTGAGGCGATGAATTAGTGCCCGCGCAATGAGACCCCAGTCCAAGGATGGTGCTTTCGATGAGTGAGAGAAAGAGAGAGAGAGAGGTCGAATGAGTGAAGTGAGCTTGGGCTAGGTGAGCTCGAAAAGGTACATGATGTGAGGTACCGCGTCTTTGGGGAAGAGAGGTGGGTCCCGAATCGTCGACAGGTTGGAGCTTTCTCCCAATCACCGAGCCGGAAAGCGATGAGAGCTAGTCCCCGATGGGATTAGCGCTTCTCTTGTCTGGATACCTATTTTCCGCCCGCCAACCTTCGCTTTTCGACCATCTCTTTTGCAGCCTTGCAGGGGCACCATCGAGCCTCATTTCATCGCGGGCCCTGGACGCGACACATCAACAACTTTCCATCGATTTTCATCTCCATTTTAGGCTCGACTGACTCAACCGACTCGACTCGCGTCCGTCACTTGGGGAAAGCTCGTTTCTTGCTCACTTCATTCAGGACTCCCGACGTGACTTGCCCCTCGAAACCTTTTTTTTTTTTATTCTTTCTTTTGTTCAACCTCGACAACTCAAGGACGGCGGCGTCACCTCGTCTCTTCCGACCTTTTCATGATTATGGACTGTCAGCCATAAAGGGGCGCAAACAGTATAAATCAAATCCAAAGCCGGGAACGAAACCGGCCCTTTTTCTCAATATAGCAAACAGCTCGAACGAGGACCGTCCGTGTAGGGGAGAAGGAAATGTCGGGAAACCCAGGCCAGCCTGGTGCGAGCAGCACCACCCCAGGCGCCCCTGGCGGCGGCGCGGGCGCGGGCGCGTCGGGATCCTTTTCACAGCAGCAGCAATCGCAACAACAGCCGCAGCAGCCGCAGCAACAACAACAACAACCGCAGCAGCAGCAGCAGCCTGCGACGACGCCCGGCGCTGGTGGTGCCGCTCCTGCCCCTGCTCCCGTGAGCCAGACGCCCATCCCGCCTCCCGCGGCGCCGGCGCCGGCGCCGGCGACCGCACCCATGTCGAACCAGAATCTTAACCAAATCGTGAGTGCCTCTTTTGTACTTTGTACTCTGTGTATGTGACGGTCGTGCGGCAATCTTTTGTGGCGATGTCTAGTGGTGGAGGTGTTGGTGTATCTGGGTTGAGAGCATGTCTGCCGGATCTCTCGGTGATGGATGGCGATGGGCTGCTGCCGCTGCCGCTGCTGCTGCGTATGGAAGATATTCGCGCATCATGAGCAGGAAGGAAGCCCAGTTCATCGCCTTCCGAAACGATGGGAGCAGC
The DNA here is from genome assembly GCA_016807845.1 of Colletotrichum eleusines. NCBI lineage: Eukaryota > Fungi > Ascomycota > Sordariomycetes > Glomerellales > Glomerellaceae > Colletotrichum > Colletotrichum eleusines. Next base: position 1,644,335 of record JADEZO010000010.1, on the reverse strand, counting down.
TGGGCCTCCATCACCAACCTCCCACCCATCTGCCTCTCCAACTTCGCTACCCTTCACCCTTCACCAACACCTCACCTTTCTGCACCACCCTCAAGGACGACGACAATGTTTAGCCAAGGCAGATTCATGGCGAGAGGGCCCGAGGATGGCAGAGCATTTGTTGATATCCACTGTTGTTTTGCTGCGCAAGATGGCTGACTTTCTCTAGGTTACGGACTATTTGCTGAAGCGCGGCTACACGCGCACCGAGACCATCTTCCGGCAAGAGTCGTCACACTTGGGGCCAGACGGTAGGCCCATCCACAACAAGGTGGACGACCTTGGCCCGCGTAAGTACCTGAAGGCATTCAACTTGTTGCGCGAGTGGGTCGAGAACAACCTCGACATCTACAAGGTAGATTCACTTGTCATCCTCCTTCTGCTACGCATACGCTGACCTCACCTAGTTCGAGCTGAACAAGCTTCTCTGGCCTGTGTTCGTCTACTCTTGGCTGGAGTTGGTGACCCAGAACTACTCGGAGGAGGCCAAGAGTCTGCTCAACAACCTCAAGCCGTACTTTGAGAATGTCCACTCGGACGATTTGAAAACATTCTCCACCATTACTCTTGCCCTACACGCCAAGGAGAATCCCACTACCAAGCTCTACCGAGAGAACAAGTATCGCATCCCGCTCAACCAGCACATCACCGGCAATCTCTTCCACTTCCTTGAGCGCGAGCGGGACAATGGAGGCTCCGTCATTCTCTACATCCTTTCGACCTTTTGCCACCTGGACTCTACCGCCCGCGGGCCAATTGAGCCTTTCAGCTTCGAAGCCATCTACCGCCGTAGCCAGAACCTCGATATCGACGAGGTCGACCTGCAAGAGGGCATACCTGGGGTCTTCACCGGCATCTCCAACAGAGACCTGCTGGACAAGACGGTGCCTCTCAAGCTGGGCCCCCTGCCCATGGAAGAGGATCTCCGCGACGATGTCAGAGCCGAACTCCAGGACGAAGACGCGCTGAACCCGCCGCCTGAAGGCCGACCCACCCTGGTCGATGAATTCGATCGTAAGATCAAGCGCGAGGAGAGCGCCGACGGCCCTAGCAGATCCGACCTCCCTCTCCCGCCGTCCCGTGCCCGAGACGTTGTCATGGAGATGCAGAAGGTGAGGGAAAATCGCGACCGTTTCAAGATTGAGGGGCGCACCGGCGGCGTCGGCGTCGCCGTCAGCGCGTGCATGTTCACGTTCCACAACACTCTTGGAAGGTGAGTACATGTACATTGACAGACTCCTGTACCGGCCTCGGCTAAGCAAAAGCAGCGTATCATGCATGGACTTCTCCAAAGACCACGAGATGGTGGCCATCGGTACCACCGACTCATACATCCGTATCTGGCACCTCGAGGGCAAGCCCCTGAAGTCGAAGCGGCCCGACGAGAAGGACTTCAAGTTCAACAACCGCAAGTTGATCGGACACTCGGCCCAGGTCTTTTCGGTCTCCTTCTCCGACTCGATTGCCAAGCTCGATCGTGCGCCGTTTGGGGAGGAGGGCAAGGGCGAGAACCCCATCGAGACCGGCTCCAAACTGCTGTTGTCCTGCTCCGCCGACGGCACTGTTCGCATCTGGTCCTTGGACATCTGGGCTTGCGTTTGTGTGTACAAGGGCCACGACGGCCCCGTTATGAGAGCCGAGTGGGGACCTCACGGTCATTACTTCCTGACGGGCGGCTGGGACAAGACGGCCCGCGTCTGGATGCAAGACCACGCGTCTGCGCAGCGCATCCTTGTCGGACACGACTCGAGTATTTCGGCAGTGGCATGGCACCCGAACGGAACCTATGTCTTCTCGGCTTCGGACGAGACAGACAAGTCGGTCCGCATGTGGTCGGTCATCACGGGCCAGTGCGTTCGCGTCTTCACGGGTCATACCGACTACATCTCAGCCATCGAGTGTGCGCCCAACGGCAAGATCCTGGCCACTGCCGATAACAGCGGCAACATCTTCTTCTGGGACATCCAGAAGGGCGCACGCATCAAGCGGTCACGCGGCCACGGCAAGGGCGGTATCTGGTCTCTGAGCTTTAGCGTCGAGTCCAACGTGCTGGTCTCGGGCGGTCAAGACGGCACCGTCCGCGTCTGGGACGTCGATCTTCCCGCGGAAGGCCACAAGGTTGTGCAGCAACAACAGGGCGCGGTGCCCACACAGGAAGGAGGCGACACCATCGTGGCGGCCACGGGACAGACGGACCGAGCCAACCCAAGCGGCCAGGGAGCTACTGGCAGCGGCTCCAACGCACCCAGCGGTAGCAAGAAGAAGGGCAAGGAGGTGATGATTACACCCGATCAGGTCAGCGCGTTCCCGACAAAGAAGACACCCGTCATGAAGGTGCAGTTCACGCGTATGAACCTGATTGTGGCCGGTGGCTGCTACGATCCCGACCGCTAGTCGAGGATAGCTTGGATACTGGCAAGACAGAGACGGCATCGGCAGGAGGGGGGGGAGAGAAGTAAATTGCTTTCATCCAAAGTTTGGCGTTGGGGAGAGTCGCGGCAATCGACGAAACATGACATTTTGTAGGGTACCTAATCAGGCCAAGCAGCAACAATCGCTTTGTTGTCGGCCTATGTAAATCAATCAGTGTAGTAGATACCTCGAGCTATTCTTTCTCCAATCTCAAAAAGTGCAAGGCGTATTAAAAGTGGTGTGTGTGTTGGTGATGTCAAAACAAGGATCATGAAGGGTCATGATAAAGCTCAGTCATTATGTGCTCGGTCAGTATTATATATTATTACTATGCTTACAACACGACGCTTGCTGAAGACGGGAGGAAGCTGAAGAAACAAACAGTGACGTCGGGTACCGTACTGGAGGCAGCTACAGAGCGGGCCTTGAGGGGTAGGTACCTACCCAGCGTCCCGTTTGGGGGGGAGGGGGGACATGGGGCTGGAGCTTTCTTTCACTAGGCAGTAGCGAATCACAAGGTACCTTTTCCATTGAGACAGACCGTTAGACACCAGAACCGGCCGTGCTACTGCTATTGCTGCTAGGTACTACTGCTGCTGCTGCGTAACCTCCACCACCACGGAAACCACATCTTACCCGCCCATTTCGCCGCATTCGTGCTGTGGTATTCCGCAGCCCAGCCTCGACTCCTTGGAATCTGCTCCCACGAGTCGCCCGATCATTGATTGTGCATCAATCAATCAATCAATCATTTTACTACACCATGGATCCCCTCGAGGAGTCGCCATGGGGCGATTCACAACCCACGTCCGAGCCCTCGTCGCAACCACCCTCCCAGAATGAGCGGCAGCAGTCGACGTCGCAATCCTCAGCCAAGTCAGACACAATCACCGGCACCACGCCCTCCGCCTCCCGTCCCTCACGCTCAGGACCTGTCCGCCGACTCGTCTCCGCTCAGCCCACCCGCCTCGAGGCCGTCGACGATCCTCTCGGTCCCCTGGGTCCTCTCGGCGCTCCCGCCGCCAACGACAACGGCCCCGACGCTGCCCACGATGCTCCTCCCGTTCCACCCCAGAAGGAGCAGATGGTGATCCGCACCACCATGCCGCCCCAGCAGGGCCGCCGCTCCGGCCCGGCCGACCCGCACAGCATCGTCGACGACGAGAACGACCGTCCCTCGGGCCCGAGACAACCACCCCCCGTCCAGGCTGCGCATCCGAGCCCTGTGCGGACGCATACCCAGCCCAGCGTCAGCGTCGAGCAGGCCAGCAAACCAAGCTTCCACATCTCCGTCGGAGACCCGCACAAGGTCGGCGACCTGACCAGCTCGCACATTGTCTACTCTGTACGGACCAAGGTATACACTCCCTCCCTCTCCCTCTCTCTTTCTCTACCTTATCTTCAGAGTCTCGAGGCGGCGCGAGTTCGGCGTTGCTAACGATGCCCACCCACGTAACAGACGTCTTCCAAGGCCTACAAACAGCCAGAGTTCGAGGTGAAGCGCAGATACCGCGACTTCCTCTGGCTGTACAACACGCTCCATGGCAACAACCCGGGTGTCGTCGTCCCCCCTCCGCCCGAGAAGCAGGCCGTCGGCCGTTTCGAGAGCAACTTTGTCGAAGGCCGCCGGGCCGCGCTGGAGAAAATGCTGAACAAGACGGCCGCCCACCCCACCCTGCAGCACGACGCGGACCTGAAGCTCTTCCTCGAGAGCGAGTCCTTCAACGTCGACGTCAAGCACAAGGAACGGAGGGACCCCATCCCGGGCGAGAGCAAGGGTGTCCTCGGCAGTCTGGGTATCAGTGTTGGCAGCAGCAACAAGTTTGTCGAGCAGGACGATGTGAGTATTTGCGGCGTCTGGCATGGGTGGTTCTGTCTAACGGATCGCAGTGGTTCCATGACCGCAAGGTCTACCTCGATGCGCTCGAGAACCAGCTCAAGGCGCTGCTCAAGGCGATGGAGACCATGGTCGGCCAGCGTAAGATGATGGCCGAGGCCGCCGGCGACTTTTCGGCGTCCCTCCACGCCCTGTCCACGGTCGAGCTTTCGCCTTCTCTGTCAGGGCCTCTTGATGCGCTCTCGGACCTACAGCTCACCATTCGCGATGTCTACGACCGCCAGGCCCAGCAAGACGTCCTGACCTTTGGCATCATTATTGAGGAGTATATCCGTCTCATCGGCTCGGTTAAGCAAGCCTTCGGCCAAAGGCAGAAAGCGTTCCACTCGTGGCACTCTGCCGAGTCGGAGCTTCAGAAGAAGAAGAGCACCCAGGACAAGCTGCTGCGGCAAGGAAAGAGTCAGCAGGACAGGCTGAACCAGGTCAGCGCCGAGGTCGGCGACGCGGAGCGCAAGGTGCACCAGGCCAGGCTCCTATTTGAGGACATGGGTCGCCTGATGAGGGCGGAGCTGGACCGCTTCGAGCGGGAAAAGGTTGAGGACTTCAAGAGCGGAGTAGAGACCTTCTTGGAGAGCGCGGTTGAGGCACAAAAAGAGGTACGTAAATTCTCACGTGTGCCGACAAGTCAAATCAAACCAGGGAACTGACACAGCGGTAGTTGATTGAGAAGTGGGAGACATTCCTGATGCAGCTGGACGCCGAGGATGACGAGACCGTCTTCTACCGGCCACCCGTCATCCAGTCATCGAACAAGCCGCCCGGCGACACGGCCATTGACCGCGCTCGTGCCACCATCAACGACGACTCAGACTAGAAGCTCGAGATCCGGCGCCCGATGCTTCACTACATCATTCCCACGCGCCACAGCGATGGCTTCTTCTTTGACCCGTCAGCCGAGAGCTGGGACCACTGAATGGAGTCGGAACAACCGCAACTTTGGCAAAGTTTTTTTTTTTTTTTACCCGGGTTGTTATTGTTGTTGTACATATATGACAGTAGAAGAAAACCACCCCTTGGGGCGGGTAATCCTCCCGTAATCCGCCTGCCTCCGACCACGCCTGCTTCTTCTCCCATGTCAGGCCAGGAAGCTGGGCGGGCGCTATGAAGAAAACAAGAGTCTGATTGCATCTATCCCCCATCGTACAAGCCTGGTCTCCTCCGCTTCTTTGCTGTGCGTGATGTTATCGTTTGTCGTGGTTCCCTGTCTTAATTCTTCTTCTTGCTCCCCCTCCTGGACTCATTGAGCGTCTGCTTGGGCTGCAACGCCGCGTATCCGCTGATCAAGTCGCCCATGTCGAAGGGGTCCTCGGCCTCGGCGGGCTGTGGGGAAGCCTTGGTCTCGTCGGCGGCGGCGGCGGCAGCAGGGGTCTCCGTCTCGGTGGTGGCGGTGGCAGCGGCCGGCGCGGCGGAGAGGTCGAAGCCGCGGCCGAAGCGCTCACGGAAGGCGGCGAGCTTGCCGGCCTCGTCGAGCTCGATGTTCTGGAGCGTCTTCTCGGAGGGCTGCCAGAGCGCGTGGTTGCGCGTGTCCTTTGCGGAGCGGACGAGGGGCACCGGAGAAGTCGAGCGGACGGTGTAGGCGCTACCGTCGGAGAGCTGGATGATCTGGGTGAAGGTGTAGGGGCGGCGCGGGCGCGGGACGAAGGTGGCGGCACGGGTCTGTGTGAGGGACGTCGTCCTCTGGGCAGGCGTCGAGGCGTTGTAGGGTAGGGGCGAGGAGGAGATGGAGGAGGCGGCCGAGACGGACGCTCTGGGCCGGTGGCAGAGGAGGCTCGTCGGCCGCGGGAGGTGGGTTGGGAGCTTGCCCATTTTTTCTTCCTTTCTTATTGATTATGGCTGAGGGACCGACGATGGTGGTTTTGGACGCGCGAATTGAGTGAAGGAGGGCGCGCGCGCGCTGCGGGAGTCGGCAGGGGGTGGGGGGGGGGGTGTGTCGGGCGTGGGAGGGAGGGATGCAAGCTTTGGGCGATGCACACAAACACACACAATGAACATACAGCTCTCACTCTCACACGCACGTCTGAGGCTGTCGTCTATCTCGAAATCCTCCTTGGGCGAACGAGACCAAAATTTCGGTCCGTGTCGGGGGCCGGGGAGTCCCGTGCACGGTCGGGGGGGTCTGTCTGGCCAGGACAGCTAGGCTAGCCAGGGTGTGAGAGGACGCTTATCGATAAGGGTTTTTTTTTTTTCCCACCCCCAAAGGGGACTTATTCTTTTTCGGCAGAAGGTGGGTTTACCTAGTTACATCACCGGAGCTTCGAGGTATTGCAAGGGTGTGAGTGTTCTTGGATCATTGAGTGTCCCTTTCAGTTTCACCACGCAAAGCTGAGAAGACAAATCGTCACACATCCGAGCCTATCTACCTACAAAAGAAACAACAGTTCGACTCTTCGCCGGCCGCGTTCGCCACGAAGCGCCTTCCGCCCTGTCTCTACCGGGGGGGGGGGCATTCTCTTTCTATTCCCCGAGGCCGCAGAGCCGGGAAATGGTACGGCGCAAGCAATGAGCGGAGCTCGTGTGCTTGCGACGGTGGTGCGTCGCACGGGCCGGGCGAGTACCGGAGGAGAGGGCGCGCGAAGGGCCCTGGCCGGAGGCGGTAAGCTGTCCCCCCCCCCCCCACCCCTTTCTTCCCCTTACTCTCTGCCGGCCTCTGGCGACGGTCACTGACGACGCATCCGCAGCACACCTACAAATCCTCAATAGCCCTCAACGGCCCGTTGGCCGTACCCTTCCCTCGACATCCGAGGCCCGCCGAGCGATACACGCGACCCCGCCGACCCCACGACCGTCGTCACCGGCATGGCGCGCCGAGCCCCCGCGGCCGCCGGAGTCGTCGACGCACAACACCGCCGCCGGAGACGAGCTCCCGGAGCAGCTCCGTGGGGTGATGCGGCGGTTGGCTCACTCAGTGGTGGTCTGCACGGCGACGGACGGCGGTGGCCGGCCGCGGGGGATGACCATGTCGAGCTTCGTGTCGCTGAGCATGGAGCCCGCGCCGCTGGTGACGTTCAACGTGCGGACGCCCAGTCGGACGCTTCAGGCGATTCAGGAAGGCGGCGGGCTGTTCAACATCCACGTCCTGGCCGAGGGCGCCGAGGGCGCGCGCGTCGCCGACTTGTTCACGCGGGGCAACAGCGGTAGCGCCGGCGGCGGCGGCGAGGGGCTCTTCCGCGAGCTGCCGGACGGTGTCGGGGTCTCCGAGGAGGACGGGGCGGCGCCCGTGCTGGAGGGCAAGGGGGTCCTGTACGTGCTGCGGTGCAGGGCCCTCGGGGAGGGGTTGGTGAGGGTGAGGGACCACGTCGTCGTTGTGGGGGAGGTCGAAGGGGTGCTGAGGGGCGAGGGGGAGGGATTCGGTCTCGTCTACGCGGACCGACGGTATCGGGTTTTGGGGGATGTCTTGGTCAAGGGAGATGAGGGTGTGAGTTGAGGAACGATCGTTGAAATTAATCGATCGAAGAGACGGCAAGTTGAGTGGCATCATTGTACCATACCGTGTATAAAAGATGACTGGATTGTACACTACATTGAGGGGTGTCACGCCCGTTCAAAGCCGGGCCGGTCTTCCTTTGTACAATTAGGGTTCCATGAGCTATGATGGGTGTTCTATAGGCCAATACCAATGGTTGCAACGACGTCGGCCTCATCTTGGTTCCGGTTCGACACGAGTCCGCCGGGTCCGAACCGATGAAGCAGATCGCCATCGGTCAAGTCCGCGGGGTCCGATATCGCGACACGCACGCTCGCGGCCACCAACAGTGACGTGGTTCGGGGACTTGAGGGCGACCGCGCGATATCGAGATGCAGTGCCACCCTGCCCCCACGCCTCGTTGTTAGTTGCTGCAGCTTACTCTCGGCCGGCGGACGAAACTAAGCTATCAATTTCTTAGGGCTAGCTAGCCAGTTACGAGTGGCACTTGTACGGCATTAGTTCCGCAAGGCTGAGCTTGTGAGCGGCCCGACTAGTCCGCAGAGCGTGCTAGCACGGCAGGCCAGCGAGGAGGTACCGGCCGCCTCTAACCTGGGTGCGGCTAGCAAGCCGGATGGGAGCGGTTCGTCGTCAAATGAAGCACTCTGGGGCACTAAGAGAAGGGAAGAGGGGAACTTGGATCGTTGCATAGGTGGCGGAAGAGCGGGTCAGATGGGTGGTAAGGTCGATCCCGCTGTTGTGATGAACCTGAGGAGGTAGCCTTTTGGTAATGAGGGGTCACAACAGACTGGGAATGAGTGCTTGAACGGCTCCCGGAGCAAAAGTTGCCCGGAAGGTTAGGTGAGAGTATCAAGAGCAGGTTTGTCCGACCAGCCCTTCGACGACGATCATCAACGTGGCAAGAAAAAGAAGAAAAAACGAATCGTTACTTTGCGAGGCACAGACATGAACACATAGCTTACTTACCACCATAACCAGGGGAAGAGCCCAGCGCTCGCGCGAGCAACCCCACCCAGGGGCCGCCACCGTCATCGTCCCCGACGCGTCTCACTCGCCACAAAACTACGGGCGCCTTGCGGCTTCGTGCTACGGGAGGGGCAGAGTGTCAACGAGGCGTTGTTGCACTGGGTGCCGGGTACGGGAACGCCGGACGACTTGACCGGCGGCGGCGGAGAGGAGCGGGCCGCCGGGCGCGTCGTTCGAGCAGCGGCTGACGTACGTCGGGATCCCTGGTGACCTGAACGGCGATACTGTAGGAGAAGTCCGCCGGTGTTGTGGGGAACGGAGGCGGGGCGGGCTGTGGAGATGGTGCGGCCACTAGCCGGAGGTGACCGGGGTGGATGCAGTTCAGTCGTAGATTGTGTTCGGACAGCTGCGGTGGCCGAGGAGGGGGTACGCTGTGCCCTTGTCTAGAAAAAGTCACCAGACCATTTGTTTGTGTGGGGGTATTGGAGTAGCAAAGAGTATTCCGGTCATGTTGCTGGCCCGTCCAGACGTTTGGGACGTGTCATCTGGTTTCCCAAGGCAAGGGATGCTCTAGGTTTTGATATAGTAGGTTCTAGAAGCATCGCTCGTATGTAAGCGGATCCCATGAATCCGCCGCAGGCAGACAGGCAGCCAGGCTAGATAGATGGGGCCTGGCAACGTCGGACGAGACAGATGGCGTTGGAAATGAATGGATGTTTTTGCAAAACAAGAAATGGCTTGTAACGTTATTTCCCCATGCATCCGGGATAACTCTTTGGGTAATTCGATTTGAAGTACTGTGTAGCAGCCAGACAGACGGATTTTGTTCCCGAGAGATGAGCCTCAGTTTAGGAGTTGAATTGGGATGCGAAGTTGCAAAAAGATATGGACCGTGCAACAGCACCCCGGACGCCGCCAGAGGTGCGGGCGCTTCACAGCATGGGGGATGCGAAGCGTTGGCCAAGAGTTAGAGATTCAGTCGACTCCTCTCCCTTCCCCATACCTAGACCAGGACATGTGTGTGGTTGACGGGTGTGGAACTCGGGGGACTTCAGGGACGTTGGAGGAGTGCATAGCCTCGTCTACCTACCTACCTACCTACCTAGATATAGATACATAAACACAATATATGTACCATACAGCCCTAATTCCGCCTCATATTCCGCCTAGTCATACCGAGGTAGTAGCCAAGGTAGGGAGACAGATTTCAATAGTAGGCAGTGTATTCACACGATGTACTTGTACACTCTACGTTGTATGTCCCCTACCTAATTGGCACGTAGTACATAGTATGATACTCCTAAAACCCCCCCACCGGCTCCCACCGGGACAATCAATGGGGAAGAGAGAGGAATGGTCTAGCAGGTAGTAGAAGAAGCGGAAACGAGTAAAGGATGGCGTTTGCAGAAAGAAAGAAAGGAAGGAAGAAAGGAAGGGAAGAGGGGGAGGAGGGGTAATTGCGGATGTCGTCGAGGAAAGTACAGGTAGATTCTAAGAATGGGTTGGGGGGGAAAGAAGCAGTAAATTAATTGCCCATCTTCTCCACCAGGAGGCAAAGACACAAAGAAGCAGAAGGCACGAAGGCAGGAGGCACCGTGGCACCTACCCAGCATGAAGGGACTGTAGATAGGTACCTAGGTAGGTAGGTAGGTAGATGGGAAGGCATAAGGCAGAAAGGCAGATGTGCCTTCCCATTCTCTTCTTTTCCATCTGGAAGGCACTATGGAAAAAAAAGGGACCCCTCCCCCCGCTGCCTGCCTGCCCCGTCTCAGAGTCCCACAAGGTACCTGTCCCGGCGATCGGCCAATCAGAGCACACCGCACGGTTGCTGTGGTGGCAGGGCAAGCGAATCAGAGAAGGGTCTGGAAGGCCTGGAGGTGATGGAATCGTATAGAATTTCTGAGCTGGGGTGAGCGTCGCTGCTTTGGTCCCTCTTCTCTGCTCGACGCTTTTTCTTTTTTAGCCTCCTCCTCTTCCTCCGTCGTCTCGATTCTCTGACCTTTTCTTCCCTTCCTCACATCACAAACTATTTCCTCCCCTTTTGTTTCTTCAATTCCGCTCTTCTCTCCCATCCATCAAACCACCAGTAATTCGTAGCAGCGAAACAACTGCCACATTTCCTTGAGAAGGTAAGCAAACCTCGTCTCGCCCCGTCCCGCCGCCATCACCCCGCGCAGTGCTGTACTGCGCTGCGATGCATCTGCAACACCACCCCCGTCCCCCTCTTGATTCGTTCTTCTTGGCTTTTTTTTTTTTTTTTTGCTGCAAAATCAGCGAGCGGTCAGCCTCGTCCAAGAAGGAACATCGAGACTTGTCCTCTGCTTTTTTTTGTTGGCATTAAATGCCCGAGAGAATATGGACTACTTCTACCCTTTTACACTTCTCGGACGGGTGACAAGGCTCGCTTCCTTCCCACCCATGTCCCTGTCTGTTTCCTGCCCCTCCTTCCCAAGAGAGTCATTACCTTCAGCGCCAACCATATAGCGTCCTAGCAAAAACGTAGGCACAGAGAGCACCAGCTAACAATTCTTGCCAGAATTACGACTGTTACGCCATAGATACCCACATCCACCATAACAATGTCTAACCCCGAGACCTTCGAGTTTCAGGCTGAGATCTCTCAGCTCCTGTCTCTCATCATCAACACCGTCTACTCAAACAAGGAGATCTTTCTGCGTGAACTTGTCTCCAACGCCTCCGATGCCTTGGACAAGATCCGCTATGAGTCCCTTTCCGACCCCAGCAAGCTCGACTCGGGCAAGGACCTGAGAATCGACATCATCCCCGACAAGGAGAACAAGACCCTCACCATCCGTGACACCGGTATCGGTTTCACCAAGGCTGTAAGTCGCCCTCGCCGCCGTCCTCCCCTTCTGCTCCACACCCTTCCGACTCAACCGCTAACTAACCTCCGCAGGACCTTGTCAACAACCTCGGTACCATTGCCCGTTCCGGCACCAAGCAGTTCATGGAGGCCCTCACCGCCGGTGCCGACATCTCCATGATCGGTCAGTTCGGTGTTGGTTTCTACTCTGCCTACCTCGTTGCCGACAAGGTTACCGTCGTCTCTAAGCACAACGATGACGAGCAGTACATCTGGGAGTCCTCTGCCGGTGGCACCTTCTCCATCACCCCCGACACCGAGGGTGAGCCCCTTGGCCGCGGCACCAAGATCATCCTTCACCTCAAGGATGAGCAGACCGACTACCTCAACGAGGCCAAGGTCAAGGAGGTCATCAAGAAGCACTCCGAGTTCATCTCCTACCCCATCTACCTCCACGTCACCAAGGAGACCGAGAAGGAGGTCCCCGATGAGGATGCCGAGACCACCGAGGCCGCCGAGGATGATGACAAGAAGCCCAAGATCGAGGAGGTCGATGACGAGGAAGAGGGCAAGGAGAAGAAGCCCAAGACCAAGAAGGTCAAGGAGACCTCCATCGAGGAGGAGGAGCTCAACAAGCAGAAGCCCATCTGGACTCGCAACCCCCAAGACATCAGCCAGGAGGAGTACGCTTCCTTCTACAAGTCCCTCTCCAACGACTGGGAGGACCACCTCGCTGTCAAGCACTTCTCCGTCGAGGGTCAGCTCGAGTTCCGCGCCATCCTCTTCGTCCCCAAGCGCGCTCCCTTCGACCTGTTCGAGACCAAGAAGACGAAGAACAACATCAAGCTCTACGTCCGTCGCGTCTTCATCACCGACGACGCCACCGACCTCATCCCCGAGTGGCTCGGCTTCGTCAAGGGTGTCGTCGACTCTGAGGACCTTCCCCTCAACCTGTCCCGTGAGACGCTCCAGCAGAACAAGATCATGAAGGTCATCAAGAAGAACATTGTCAAGAAGGCTCTCGAGCTCTTCCAGGAGATCGCCGAGGACAAGGAGCAGTTCGACAAGTTCTACTCTGCCTTCTCCAAGAACCTCAAGCTCGGAATCCACGAGGACTCCCAGAACCGCAACGTCCTCGCCAAGCTCCTCCGCTTCCAGTCCACCAAGTCTGGCGACGAGCTCACCTCCCTCACCGACTACGTCACCCGTATGCCCGAGGTCCAGAAGAACATCTACTACATTACTGGCGAGTCCATCAAGGCCGTCACCAAGTCTCCCTTCCTTGACTCCCTCAAGGAGAAGAACTTTGAGGTTCTCTACCTCGTCGACCCCATTGACGAGTACGCCATGACTCAGCTCAAGGAGTTCGAGGGCAAGAAGCTCGTCGACATCACCAAGGACTTCGAGCTCGAGGAGACGGAGGAGGAGAAGGCCCAGCGTGAGAAGGAGGAGGCTGAGTACGAGGGCCTGGCCAAGAGCCTGAAGAACGTCCTCGGCGACAAGGTCGAGAAGGTTGTCGTCTCCCACAAGCTCACCGGCGCCCCCTGCGCCATCCGTACCGGCCAGTTTGGTTGGTCTGCCAACATGGAGCGTATCATGAAGGCCCAGGCCCTCCGTGACACCTCCATGTCCTCGTACATGTCTTCCAAGAAGACTTTCGAGATCTCCCCCAAGAGTACCATCATCAAGGAGCTCAAGAACAAGGTCGAGGCCGACGGCGAGAACGACCGCACCGTCAAGTCCATCGTCCAGCTGCTGTTCGAGACCTCCCTGCTCGTCTCGGGCTTCACTATTGATGAGCCCGCCAGCTTCGCCGAGCGCATCCACAAGCTTGTCCAGCTCGGTCTGAACATTGACGAGGAGGAGGAGAAGACTGAGAGCGCGCCTACCGCTGACACGTCCGCCGTCGAGACGGGCGACAGCGCCATGGAAGAGGTTGACTAAATGGATCTTTGGGATGAAAAAACGGGATACCAGAGAAAAAAGTTCATCGGAGTTGGACGGTTTTCGGTTTTTATTGCTGCTTGTTACTCATAATTCCCTCCCCGTATTAGATGTATGGGTGTATTCTAGCTAGCCCGTCATGATCATGAAGACAGATGAGGTAGACGCACAGAATTGGAACGTTAAGAAGACACTTGTTTATTCACTCGCATCGATGAATGTAAATGCGATTGGACCTGAAATGCCTCGTCGCAAAAGGCTCCGAGTCTGCCCGCGTCATCAACGAATGAATCCCTATGAGAGTCGTGGTGTTGCAACCTTGGACATATTCGAGTTACAAGTCCATATTGGTTGACCCTCTTTGTCGTCGAGTTTGGTTGACTCCTGTCATGTCCGACTCGGCGCAGCTTCCCTTGCTGTGTGCCGAGTTTTCCTCCCGCAGCAACCCCACTCCACTCAGACGAACCAGATCAAACGTCTTCTCGCCGCCAGTGGTGACAGGGAGAGTTTGCTTTACTTGATAGACCCACATCATACAATGATGAATATCCATTCAAGAAAGCCCCTTTGGCTCAGTGGTAGAGCGTCGCACTCGTACTCAGTTCGTCATGCGAAGGTCCACGGTTCAATCCCGTGAGGGGGCATCCTCTTTTGCACCTCTCTCACCCTATCTCTCTCACTCTTCTCTTTCAAGAGACAACAAGAATTCTTTTAATCGATTTACTTTTGTTTATGAAATTCGGACTGATGAATATGTTTCCTTCTTCTGTCCCTCCTTTCGGCCTGCTGGTCGATTGCTCCGTTACGCTTTTCCCTAATCCCGATCGCTTAGAGAAGATAGGGAAGAGAGTTTTCTCTGCTGCGGTCTTCCCATCTCGCGAACGGTCACGGTGTGAAGTGAGGCATGTTTGAACCTCCTACGAGGCCGCTTGTTTCCGTCGTAATGGCCTCCTGTCGATCGCAGCATATGCTTCGCTACCCTGCCAACCCCCCCCCAACCCCCCCCCCCACAAACCTCCAAATTACGTCTGAGTGTAAGTTGCAACTCGCGGCTTTCATTCACTGTTGAATCCAACCGACTGAGTTTCTCTAGCATCAGGTTGAATCAACTCATCCGGCACCCTTCTACTCCCTTCACCTTCCTCCTCCCGCCGCCACCTGTAGCCTGAACGCCCACCTCCTCCACCCGACGACCCTAGAGCTCGGCGCCTGCGTCGGCCTCATTGGCGCACATCCCCTCGACCAGCTTTCTCCCCCATCATAAGGGAGGGCGAGACGATGGTGTCCGGGAGCTCCGGGGTGACGTGGCCGATTCCATCCCAGTTCCAGAGCAGGACCGCCGAGACCGCCGTGGCCGAGGCGGCCAACGTCGTGAGGTTGTAGCGGAGTGCGAGGCGAGAGGCGTTTGCCAATCGTGTGAGTGGAGGCGCGCTTGCGCCGGCGTTTGATTCCACCGAGGTTAGAAGCCAAGGTTGAGAGACCAGTGCTCCTTGGTCTAAAAATAAAATAAAATAAAAAAAAGCATCTCAACGTCGTGCCTCGCTCAGTAGTCAGCAGCAGGACCGTCGTTAGGTTTCTCTTTCCTAGCGACGGCAGACAACAAAGTAAGAAGCCCGTGTTTAGAAAATAAAATAAGATAAAGACAAAGAACAAAATAAACCCCCCCCCAGTTACGATGATGGTCCGCCAGGGAGAAGAAGAAAAAGCAAACTCCCCATGGGCCAAATAGAAAAGAAAAGACGAAAGCGTCCGGTAGCACTGGCATCCATCCACAAGACTATATCTTCTCCCCTCGTCTCCGGTATCCCCCCTTACCGGGGACACAAAGGAGAAACCGCCCGCAAGGCGTGAGGAGACGGGAAGAGGGCCGACACTCGCTTCCGGACAGCCTCTCGAGAGCAGGTTTGACTAACGAAAAGGCCCTGAGGCCCTCTTTCCCCTGTGCAATCCGTATAATTCTTTTTGGAACCCGACGGTTGCTTGACCGCCGGCACCCAATCTTTCCTCGTGCAATGAAGCCCCCCCCCCATGCTTACCAGTCAGATAGTAAGTGAGCATCATGGACTGGGCGAAGCCACCTCGACTTGAAATGGCAGCGCAAGCACCTCAAAGCCCGACCCCGTCCCGACGACCAATGGATGGATGGTCTATTGTTTGTTGACGACGGGTCTGGGCGTCGGCCGTCGCGGCATCAAAACTACACCCTGCGCCGAGCGTGAACCTCGAGGTCTTGCGCACGGCGTTTGCCCACTTTGTAAATATATGCCGCCATATCTCAAAGGCAAAACCGCGCGCAACGCCCCCCCCCCCCCTTTTCTCTATGCCATGCTGAATCCCATCGATGGCCCTTCCCCTCCCCTCAAAACAACCCAGTTGTTCTTGTCCGTTTCGTAACAGCACCCATGGGCGGGCTGCCCGGAAGACGGACGGGATCTCAGACCTGTGGTTCGACGTACCTTGACGACACCTCGGCGCTGTGCGCGTGCAAACAACCCCCACCGCTGTCCCGGGTGGTCAGGTTTTCATATACAATGTTCAGGGTGCAGGCCGATGAGGTCCTACATGAGCTTGCCCGGGACACTCTCTCGCGTGCTTGGTGCATTCCTGGACGTACGAGACGGTCTCTATAAACCGTTGGGGAAGGCGCACTGTCTAGCCCACCAACCATCAACATGTCACAAGCCTACATTGAATCACTACTAAAGCATCGCGTCGAGGAGAACCACCCCCCGAACCTCGGATGCGAAGCAACAGTTACCCGCGGGGAACATTTCAGCTGCAGCAAAGAAGATGTCGCCTCGGGGGTATGAGAACGTGCACATCGTGTGTCTGACATCGTAGCAGAGGGAGCGGGGGCGGCGATGCGCGAGTTAACGTCGCAGGCAAGCCTCACCTCGATACGGAGATAGTTCAAGAACCGGTGACAGGCTGTATCGAATCATCAAAATGTCAGATAAACAGCGGGCTCTGGGAAGCCTTTGACTAGCCATGGTTCGTTTCGGCTTCTGCGTCGCTGGTTTGACGCCGCTGGCAAGAGAAGGGGGCAATGGCATAGCCTCGGTGATGCCGTCTTGTGCTCGGCCATACACGGTGCCTTGCTCGAAGCACACGAAGACGTAAGGGAAGGCGTCTTCCCATGTCAGCAAAAGGACCGCAAACGCTGGCAAGTCAACTCGAGCTGTTCTTCTTGCTCGGCTACGGGAGAGTAAATCACTCATCGAGCAGGCCCCAATACTGCCAGCTTGCTTCTATCCCACGCATGAAACCTATGCGACAATCCAGGCGTACCGTGCCCACAACCCATTTCTTCCAAGAATTCGACATCGGAACCCCCTCATGTGATACTGTTCTGACCTGAAGACAAGTCGGCTCTCACATTCCAGAAACGCCCAAACTCCTCGCCCGCTAGCCTCAACCGCACTCCGCCATTGAGAAGCAGCTCCCGGCTGTGTGGACCAGCTAGCTAGTCAGCTAGATAGGAGACGGCGCCCTCGGCCCGCCGCTAGATAACGACAGGCTCCTAGCAATAACTGGCCAACACCAAGGGAACTGCTGCCGCGGCCAGTCCTCGCGAGCCTGTAGGCTATTTTAGAGAGCCATGTTAAAGGCAAGATGCGAGTCGCTTCGAGGCAGCCGGCCCCAAACATAGGAAGGGATCGAGGTTGAAGCCCGGAACAGGAGGCCAACATGGGCAGGCTCGTCAAGCCCTCCCTTCGTAAGCCACGCCGCAGAGCTGCAGGGCAAAGAGTGCATCTCCCAGCTCGGTTTGCTCGTATCAGTCAACTAGGTGGAATAGTCTTGGACCAACGAGCAAAGACCTGAAGGGTTATTCGCCTCAACCACGAAGGATCAAGGTTCCAATTGGAGCCGTCGTTGGCACTTCAGCCAAGCCCTCCGAGGCAAGGCCCCGTAGACCAGTTGCCGACTGCGTAGGTCGTGGGCGTTGGTTCCCGGCCAAGCTGTGGTAGTGGCGACCCGTCGTCGTCCACCACTGCAGGCGAGCTTGTGTGCAACGGGACATTTCCCCCCCCCCAAAAAAGTGGGCATTCTCTCGACGTGTAAAACCCCAAAGGGACGGAGCTGATCAAGTAGTCGTGTTGCCAACGCATCAAAGTCGGGGACCAGCTGGGTATTAGTCCAATATCTCAGCCTTCCGCGAGGAGGCCTAGAGCCTGGTGGCAGAAAAAGAATGATTCTTGTTCAAAGCGTGCTCTTAGGCCGTTAGTTGTAGTCCTGTCTTCCGCCCAGCGCGCCAATCCCGCGTCGCTAAGTATACGCCATGCGCCACTCACGCATGAGGGTGTGGACGACGGGCAGTGTCCTTGCTCCTTGCCGGTGCGGACCCATAGGAACGACGATACCAGATTCGCATTATGAGAGATAGAATAGAGGGAAATGCTGACCCTCTCTCCTTCCACAGCCGCTGCGATGGGTGTGAAAGAGTGTGAAGGCTGTGGCAGCTCGCACCTCGGACTCATCACGTTACTTGACTAGACTCAAGACGACAGATTGCGCATGCCTGCGGTCTCATCGACCTGCCAATGGAAGTGCCGCAACCCCTGCTCACCTGAACTGACACCCTGGCCGCGGGAATTTTGGCGGCTACGATTGGAGAAGGGACAGGGGCTAAAGGCTGGATCCAGTGAGTGTTGAAAAGCGAAAAAGAAAGATGATTGCCGATGATGACATTGTTGCTCATATCTAATGCCGTTGCTGCAAACCAAGACGAGCGACTCGGTTTCTGGACCTGCCTGTCCAACATGGTCAACTTGGTCGTTGGGAGACAGACGCTCGACGCCCGATGCCCCGATCTTGAGTTGTTGCTCGGAGTCAGCGAGACGATCCTGGCTCCGCCGCCGCAAGTAACGAGTACATGGAAAGGGATGGGGATTTGCGGTAGCAGCTGGGCGGAAAAGCCACAGAGAGCGACGGTGCCGTTGGCAACGAGCCACCCGAGACCCACTTCGGCGGATCTGTGTGCCACGTCACCAGCCTCACAGTCCAGTGGGTGAGTACCGAGGTAAGTAAGTGCATGCATCACGGATGAGGCGTGTGGCGGAGTGCAGCTTTTTGCCTGTTTGTGCGGCGCTGTGGCTTCCCGGTTGCCTCTTTACCGTACCTTCCAACGCCACCGAAGGACGCCGTTGCGAATTGTTTCTGCACCTCTGGCAGGGCTTGCTTGTCTCGCTTCGGCTGCCAGCTTAGCCCTGACCTTGATCTTGCAGCATACCGTCGCAAGCCGGTTGTACGGTCCTCGCAGAGTCCAATTTAGACGCGGCCAGCGCATAATAGTCGCCACAGTCGAGCTGCAGGTTTCAGCTGCTCCCGTCTAGTCGCCGCCTCGCCATTTGCGCTTTTCATCGCGGTGACGTTGCCTGACGTGGGTTGCCTGGAGATCGAGGATCTGCCTGTGAGTTGGACTCCATTGCCCGCTTTCCCGGAAGGAAACCTTGTCGCGGCTGGTACGTCTGACCGATTGCGTTGCCCAGATATCATGGGTACCAGTCTGGGATCGATTCGTGGGTCGACCTAGGCCAAGAAGGAGAAGGCCATGTTGCTATTCTCGTCTTGTCCTGCATGCCACAATTCATGCTAGTGCCTAGGCATCGACGGCCAAGTGCCGGTTAAGTTGACGGATGGACGGCCTTTGCGGGAGGCTGAGGTCAGGCCGTCGAATATCACTTTGCACCTTTCTTCTGGACCGACCGGCATGCTCATCGACCCTATCAAACGTATCCCGTAGCTGGCCAAGTGTGCGACGTCTGTTTTGTTTCTTTCTGTTTACACAACAAGCGCTGTCCCCGAGACACCAGGCAACCGCTACCGGTGGCGGGGGGCGTCGGAACCGGTCAAAATGACAAGACGAGAGGTCAGCTCTGACTAAGGGGCATGGCACCGATTGACTTCCTTTTCGATGCAACAGTCCTGAAAGAGAAGCGTTGTCGTCAAGCGAAGCGGACGATTGGCGATGAAGTGGTTCCAGGAGATGCGGGTAAGGAGAGACATGCATGAGGGGAAATAGGTGCTTGGAGACTGATGTACACCAACTACTGTAGGTATGTTGGATGGCAGGAAAATGTCTCGGGTGCGCCAAATGATTGGACATAATTCCAAGCGAACCGCCCAATCAAAAAACGGAGCAAGGGCGCCGTGCCCCTTCCTGCTCGGAAGCCCATTTCTGGCCAGCGCCAATGAGAGTGGTGATATGGGTGCAAGTAGAGTCGAGCCCTGGCCAAGAAAGATGGATGACTTTCGGTTGCCGGGGGGGGTAATGGCTCTTAGCGGATCTGTATCGACAAGAGACGGTCTCAGACTTTGGTTTTCTGTACACACAAACCAGGGGGTCGGTAGCGTTGCATGCTGTGCGAATAGAAGCTTTCCAGACGTCTTCTTTCTCCGGGTTGGTGCCCCAAGTACTGACGGCCCATCCACGACCTATCTAGTGAGGAGGCTGGCTGGCTGTGAAGGGAGCTATTGCCAATGAACTCGGCCAGGTGTATCCGGTCATGGTGGTAAGCTTGCAAAAATGGTTGACCACTTCTGAGCGTACCGTTCGTTGCTTGCTTGCTCAATAAAACAGGATGACCGAATCCTAATTCGACCTACGAGGAGTCGAGACCCGCGCATAGTGCTCGTTGGTTGCGCTTGTTGGCTGTTGGTTTGACGACGCGTCCGTGAGGCTTTTCGCTGCAGTCAACTATCGTGGCCAAGTCTGGCGGCAAGTAGTCAGCTGCCGTTGGCCCGTGGGGGGGGTTTTTCTGTCGATCCTCCTATGGGTCTCTGCTCGATGGGGTATATTCGGGACTTGAGCCTGCCAACCGACATGTTCTTGTTGGTTTCTGAAGAGAGCAAGCCCAGAGATTCGAGAGCAAATCAAGTGGCTCGCGAGGAGACGGCCCAGCAGCAAGCACCCTTTGTAGTCAATTGCAGAGTAAGATTGTCGATAACTGATATAATGTGATACGCATAGCAAGCAGGGTGAGGTTGGTATGTTCGGCCTCTGTGTCTCTCGAGGCTCGAGTCCGGCCGAGCGGTCCACACCACTTGGAGGAAGGATGGGTGGATGGCTCTCCGCAGTGTGTAGTCAGCCAGGATGAATGGCCGAGGCAACACACAGACTAGTACGATGTAGGTACATAGATATCGCCAAACACACAAGCGCCGGGCATTGGAGGAGTGGTGGGGCGTGTGTGTGACGAGCGTATGGGTAGCGTGGGCGATCAACAGGGAGGATGGCACGAGAGTAAGACATGCAGAGAAATCTGTCCTCTCGGACAGGCTAAAGTAAGACATGCAGTGGATCATTGATTGATGACATGTTGACGACAGTGGTCTCGTCTCGGCTGGTGAATCAAGCTGTCTCTGGGTCTACATACACTACACTAGGTGACTAGGAAGTGTAGTAGGTAGCTCTCTCCCACGGAGGTCGGCGGCTCGACGTTGGCGGTTTTCAGCCAACGTTGCGGGGAGAGAGAGTGACGCAGGGGAAAGGGCGGATGGAGCAAGAGAACGAATGAATGAAGCGTGTCGTGGTATGCCTGTTTGTGTGAGGGCTCCGACCCAGGGCTTGCTTGTCATATGTACACCTGAAGTTGATGTGGATATATCAGTACACAAGGTTTGAAAACGACGAGGAATTGGGACTTGGTCAGCATCGGCCCCCGAGGGTCGGAATTATTTGGAGGGGGAGGTTTGGGAACAACCAACCATAAAAAAAAAAGGGATGAAAACCCCCCCCCCAGGATAAAATAAGTTAAAATGGAATAAAATAAAAAGACGACCAGCCGGGGACCGTTGGCCCCGCAGTCCAACGCACGTTCCAACTGAGCCGTGCTGACCCGCCTGCCCGCACGTAGGCACGTAGGTACAATCGGTACGTAGCCCGTGCCGCTGGCGCTAGAGCCATTCCCAGGTAGGTGCATCTGGTCCCCACTTTCTGGGCCGTCCGTTCTCCACCTCCTCCTTCCTGCTCCGTCGACTGCCTTCCTTTTTCTTTACTGCTTGCTCCCACTCTTCCCTCCAAGTACGTACTGCGTGCGGCAGGCAGATGGATAGCCTGAGGTTTCTTCTTGACGGCATATCCTCCTATCCTTTGCCGTCATATGGGCTGACTGTCTTGCCGTCCGTCTGCTTGCTTGTCCATTCTCCGGCGGAAAATCAACGCCCCGTGTGTACTCTCTCTCTCTCTCTCTCTCTCTCTCTCTCGCTCGTCTCTCAATTGACAAACAAATGTTCATTGAAACTCATCCCGTCCGCCGCCATTCATTCGACGCTGACACTCAGCGGTACCCCTGCTGCTCTCCATCCATAGCACATCTCACCTGTTACTTTTTTGCCTTCTGACTGCGTCCGTTTCTCGCACGACTATAGCCTGATTTCCTTCCCGAATCCCCCCTTCCCGTGTACACTACCTACTTACTACATACCTAGGTAGGTAGCGTACCTACACAGGTACGGCCGCATACCGGTACTACGGTACGGAAACTAGGTAGATGATATAATGCGGTACCCAAGCATCATCTCACTCGCTTCATCTAGCGGGGCGGGCCATTCATTCATTCCCTTGCTCTCAAGTCTCTCTCCAAGGGCCCTCCCAGCCGCCAGAAAAAGCGCATGGCGCGTTTGCCTCCCGACGCCATCCGTCCAGTGTCGCCGAGACTCTTATCCCGAGTCTCGTGCTCAATCCAAAAAGAAAAGAAACTAGGTACTCAACCGCCCACGCCGTCGGTGAAGCCTGAGTAGCTACCTACCCATCTAGCGTAGCGCAGACGAACTGGCGGTAAGGCTCAGCCACGCCCGCTGCTTTCACGTCAGTGACACGCGTTGGCTACCATCTCAGGAAAGCCATGATGGCATGCCCTCATCCCCGTCTCTTCTCTGTCCATACTCTTTGCGTTTGTCCAAGGCACAACATCGAAATCAACGTGCCGGCAAAAAAAAAAAATCTGTTCATCCCTTGTCCAACACCCTCCTCCCACCCCCCCCCCCAAGAATCTTAAAGTCCCAGACGAGTAAGCGGGTCCGAATGCGGACAAGGGTCGGACAAGGGTTTGCGCTCCAATGGCATCGTTGAGCCGCCATCCCAAGGTTCCTTTCTGCTCCTATAGGACACGCCGTGTATGCAGAGTCCAGGGCGAGAAAAGCTGCCCGCATGGCGGCGCAGTTGCAGTTGCAGTTGCACGCCTCACGGCCATTGAAGCCGTCTCGACAATTCCCTACTCTCCATACCCTGCATATTGCCGACCTACCATCGACCGAGGCGCCTCTTCCAGCGTCTGCTCCATCTTTGGACTACAGGTACATCGTAGAACCCCCCCTCCCATGTCCATGGCCCCTCTCTGCTGCACCTCTGTTTTGCTTTACTCTTCTCCCATAGCCATGTCCCCCCGCCCATGATGCGTCCCAATCTGCACACTGCCCCTCGTCCGCTTGGGTCAGTTCCCACCACGGCAACAGTTCGCATTTCGATGCTCGTCCAGCTCGCACCTAGCATTGCCCTTTGCAGGCCCCCTCGCTTCTCTTCTAAGATGAGTCAACATGTTGACTGGCCCAAACCGCTGTCCGATCTGCTCCCTCCTGCGTACGTTCCCTGACGACTTGTGGTTCTCGGCGGTTGCAGCAGCTCACCTGACCGGGACTCGTGATATCCAATTCCTGACCGCTGCACGGCCACGCCCTTAGGTACACTAGGATAGGGAGAAGAAGTCTTGGTGCGGCCTGCTTGAGTACTGTGCAAGCACTGCGTACTGAAGAAGAAGAAGAAGCCTAGAGGCAAGGGAAAGGGGGGGGAGGGGAGGGGGTGAGGTTCAGACGCCACGCGCAAAGAATAGCAATCGACATGCACCCTCATATGCCGATACAGACTGAGGCAAAACCTAGCAGATGGGATACGTAGTGTGGTGTATACCTGATTTGTCTCCCGGGGACCGTAGTGTACTCGCTACAGCCCTCCTGCACGAGTACCCTCTCTCTGCTAGTCAGACCCCTGCATGCTTAACCCGGCCGACATTTGTCCATTCACGCCGTTCCAGTTGACTGGCTTTAAGAGCCAGAGGTGCAAGATACCTACCTACCCAGATGGACGTCCTCCCGTCCGACCTATATACAATCCCAATGTTGCCTTCTTTGGCCCAACTTGGCTGTTGCTCCCTATCTATCTTGCCCTTGGCTTCTCTCTTTTCTTTTTGCCTCTGCTTCCGGTTCCTTGCCCTGCCCTGCCCTCTCTCTCTCTCTTTGCCACTCCGTCAGATCTCGTCCCCATCTCCGCACACACTTATCTCGCCTACACCTCCCACCTCATGAGCTAAACTCAACGGCCTCTGCCCTTCCCCAGACTCCAATCTCGTCCCACTTGCAACTCTCTCATCGTCAGCTCTCAACTCACGCACCAAAACAAAAAAAGAGTGAGGCTAGCTTACCTTGCCACCTTCGATAGACGCCAAGACTTAACACTCTCTGTCTAGACCCGGCTTCTCTCTTTCTCACTCTCTCATTCTCTCTCTCTCTCACTCACTCTTTCTCTCTCTTTCTCTCTCTCACACACACACTCCCCACCATCTCAGATCCCCTCTGAACCCCTCCACCACCACTACAACCATCCCAGTCAAATCAGCTCTCCCACGGCAGCCGCGCAACCTCCCACCACCCCACCATCTCGCACCTCACCATCACAGCCCGGAAGTCACCCCCCTCTTCCGCGCCAGAATTTCGTCTTGATAAATTTTTTCAACTCTACTCGTTCTGATCCTTCTTGGAGAATCCTCGCCTTTCCATCTGCTGTGCCTTTCTCGACTACTTCTCTCATATAACCCTATTCTTTCTCCTTGGCTGGACCTGTCAACTTATCCTGGCCCCTGGACCCTTCTCTGGACTGCCATCACTTTGTTGTTCTTCGTTGTCAGTCAGCCCTGCTAAGACCGAGGATCCCATCCTCTGATTCCGTGACTTACATCTGACCCCACCACGTCAGGCTTTGTCTTGAGCAATACGGCCCAGGCCGAACATCTGCTTGCCAAACCCGACCTTGGTCAAGCTGCTAGGTTGTTTTTTGCCGCCACTCGTTTCTGCTCAGAGCAGCGCCGCTAACACATGGCCAGGCAGACTTATACGCCTAGTACTGGCAGAGATATGACCCATTGAAGTGTTCAGATTATGGTGGACAGGCCTAGCGTGCTCTTCGAACCCGGAACATCATGGCAACCCTACGCATGGGGCCAGGCCTACCGAGCCGTCCGGATGAGTCGATACGAGCGAGAAGATCAGCTGCCACTTCCACGGCGCCGAGAGAAGATGTACAAAACATGCCGCGACGGATACGAAGAGAAGGAGAAAACATTCGCATCGCCATTCAACAACCAACACAGACCAACACATCCGTCCAGGCGCCGCGGGTTGCTTCCACCCGCCGCCCATCCATCCCGATGGCTTCCAACCGCCCTCCGTTAACCCACCAGACGCAGTCGTGGAGTTCCAACAACACAGCCCCCCAGAGACCCAGTCACGCCCCAACGGTGTCAGACTCCTCTTCATCTGGCCTGCCTCAGACGAGCACCTCCAAGCCAAAACGTAACGTGCTACGAAGGAAGCAGTTATCCGTTCCCCAAAAAACTCCAAGTCTGCGCCATGATTCGAATACCGACTCGACCCGTACGAGCTCCTCTTCGTCCGCCCCCCGATCTCGCTCCTCGTTGGACCCAGCTGCCGGATTTCACCTTGACCGAGGCATCACCGAGAGTCCCACGGAGATTCGAATCGCGCACGTTGTTGATCTTCCCAAAACCCAGGCACAGACCGTCACCATCTACCCCGAGCTCGATCGGTACAGAGACAATGGTGGACGACCTTGCATGTCTTTAGAAGGCTCGGGGGCCGATTTGCTCCACAGGTTGGCCACGCACGACCTCCCCCCGCCTACTCCCGTGTTCTCAGGCACCAGCAGTCAACTCAGCGCCTTCAGTGCCAGTCCGTCGACCAGGTTCTCCGAGTCGACAAGCCCGGGCCCGTACAGTCGCGACACGACCCCCACATCCATGTCGTCCCAGTCGCCGGGTCTGGTTGCCCCGATGAGACTGCCTGTGCCGAGAGTGAGGCAGGTGAGCCCGGCTCTAACACGACCACCCGTCTCCGGGAGAAGAGCTGGAAGCGTGCCGAATGAGATGGAGGCGTTCAGCGCCGACCCTCATGGGCTGGCTGCAGTACGCGAGTCCCTTACGTCATCCTCGTCTAACTCGACAGTCCGCGAAGGTGATCGTAAGGATTCCAAGAAGCCAAAGGGGCTGTCTCCCTTGCCGCCGAGTCCGCCTCCGCGGAAGTCGTCTCAAAAGTTTTCCCGCAACAACAGCAGAGACAATGACGAGTCTCCATCAAAAGCCTCCCGGGAGCCTGTCATGCCTGTCATGGCTTCGCCGACGCCCGTTCAATCGCCCCCACGATTGACGCCAGCCGTATCGCCGAGGCCAACACCACCGACACGACCCAGCAGAGACAATACCCCAGACTTGCAGTCTCAGTTGTTTGGCCCATGGCCTGTTATCCAGAGCAACCTGTCATCCACCTCTTTTTTGGGTGATAGGCGCGGACCAGAACCGCAGACCTTGTCGAGATCAACAACCCCCTTGACCTACCCAGACATGCCTCAGCAACCTTCTCGACTACCAGTTGGGAGGGAGGCCACACCGGCCCCGCCACAGGGCAACACCTCCGAAACCAAGCTGAGGAAGAACGAAGGACGTGTGACCCGCACCCCCAGCCCCAATACCTCGACCTTTTCTCGATTCCCCTTCTTCGGCCGTCGTTCCAAGACAGCACCGGAGGTTCCCCAGCTTGACAAGAAGGACAAGCCCTCTCGCAAAGGCCCCGCTGCTGGCACTGGACATGAGGGGTACGGACGCCTCGGAGGAATCCGGCGGAAGAGTGGTAGTTCGACAACCAACTTGACCCGAACGAACCCGGGACCTGCATCATCGCAGGACAGCCTGAACAGTACTCAGCCCACTGACACCTTCCTCCTAGAGCGAATGAACCCAGTTGTGATTTCCGGTGGAGAGATCGTCGAGAACAGGAACCAGAGCGTAGACCTATCTCGATCAGAGAGCAACCAGAGCTTCGGCTATGCCTCGGAGGTGTCGACGACCTCCAGCGGGGGTAGAGGCCTTTCTCCCTCGGCTATCCCTCGAGGCCGCCCCTATCCGTCTTTGGGCAGTCGTCGTCCATCGGACAGCAGCGATTCCGAGGCCATCACCATGAAGTCCACCTTGGCCTATAGGCGATCTGTCCAGCGATTGCGCTCGTCCCCCGATCAAAGTCCTCTCAAGCTACCTCAACCCATCAATACGACCAAGATCACATCGCCATCCATCAACAGCCAAGACACGACTCTTCTTTCGGATGACTCACAATTCGAGATGCACCGCGAAGTCATTCGTGGCAGGATCGCGGCAGCCACCACCACAACCCCCAAGAAGCTCACCAAGCGAGCTCGCTCACCAAGGAAGTGGAACCTCTTCAGCCGGTCCCAGGGTCAACCGAACATCAAGAAGAACGAGAAGGAAGCTGTGCCAGTGAACGCGACTGTCAAGGTCTTACAGCACAAGGCCGCCGCTTTCTATACGTTGATGGATGGCTCTGAGCAAGAAGACACTGCCACGCAAGACGTCGAGGAGATCCTTCGAGAGGCTGAGGTCTTTGACCTTCCCTCTCCGCAGCCCATGTTCAAGGAAAGGCGAACCTCCTCCGCCAGCCAGGACCAGAGGAGGGACCCATTGAGTAGACTCCTCCAGCCGACCAAGTCATCACAAGCTCGCAGGAACTCGGCGACTGCAACCCCCAAATTAACGTCAATCCCGGCGATTCGCTCCATGAAACCGACGCACACGCCGCAGGGCAGCTTGTCGAAGCCAGCAGAAGCACGTCCGAGTCGCCTGCCCCAAGTGGGCCGCATTCCCAAGGTCGTCACCTCCTGACCGGAGCGTACGTCGTCGAGAAGCTTCTCTCGTCCCTTCAACAGAATCAGTTTGCAGATGCAACCCCAGTCTGCGGGCTTCAGTCCTGAATTCGTTGCCTCGGGTCCAACACCGTCTGATATATCCACTCCCGAGCTCTCCAGGGGAGAGTCCGCAGCAACCAGCGAGAAGACCAACTCGGACCCCCGCTCCTCCCTTGTACCGGACAAGACCCCCGAGATGATCCAGATTGGCAAGGAATTCCTATCATTCTCGCCTCGGAAGAATTCGGAGTACACCACGAGCACCGATTCCGGCAGCTGCGGGATGTATACTCTCGCAGATGCCATGGCCATTGTGCCGGACCCCAATGCTCCGCTGGTCGAGGATGAGATCTGGGACGAGTACAACGATCTCATAGGCGAGGCGCCTCCATCCGCAACCTCATCAAAGGGTGCCCCTTTCCATCTTGAGGCATACGGGTCGCGGATGTCCAAGAGGTCCCTCAAGCCTCTCGAGTCTCCCACCATTGCGCCTCAGTCAAAGACCCTGGAGAAGACTATCGAGGTCGACACGGGCGGTCCCACATCCAGCGTATACAGCGCCGACATGACCGAACGGCTCAAGGCAGCGTTCGCGCTGAAGCCCGAAGAGGGCTCGACAACCCTCGTGTCCGTCGTCGACATTCCTTCCAGTGTCATCGATCGCGAGAGCACAGAGTTGGCGCGCAAGGCAACGGCGGCATCGCAGAGGAGCAGCGGCTCATCTCGCAAGTCAAGGCAGTCCGATTGCAGCTGTCGGTCTTCTGAGGACGAGTCGCCTCTCTCTCAGGTCAACCTTCGCGTCGGCTCGATGACTGTCAGCAAATGGCTATCTTTCGGACACGTCCTCTTCAGCCCGGCCAGGGATCAGCTTTTGGATGTCGTCGGCTCTCTGAAGCGTCACTCGATCCTTGTTGTCGACGGTCTTGGTAACGACGATTGGTCCTTCTACGCAGCAGAGACATACCCTGCGGCCACATTCTTTAACCTGTCACCTCGCGCACCGCTACCGGACGAGCACAAGAGCTCGTCGAGCTTCCCGCTGAGCCCACCCAACCACCACCAAATCCAGTACCTCTCGCACATGGACAAGTTCCCCTTCGGTGCGGAGAGCTTCACCTCGGTGGTGTACCGCTTCCCTGGGGCGGCGCCTGAGTCGCACTACCGCAACATAGTCTCAGAGGCCCGCCGCGTATTGAAGCCTGGCGGGTATCTGGAGTTGTCCATCCTGGATGTAGACCTCAACAGCATGGGGAATCGCGGTCGCCGAACCATCCGCCGTCTCAAGGAGCGAATCCATGAGCGGAACCCAGAGATCAGCATCGGTTCTACTTCTGACCTCATCCTTCGCCTCCTTGGACGCAAAGGCTTCTCCGACGTCAAGACTTGCCGTGTTGGCGTCCCGGTCGCGAGCATCATCACTCGATCGGACAGTGGCAGTAAGAAGCCGCCTCTGACAGGCTCTCGAAAGTCCAAGGAAGTCCGCAGCCTCGCCGAGATGATGAGCGATGACGGCGAGTCGGCGGACGAGAACATCACCAAAATGGTGGCCAAGGTCGGCCGCTGGTGGTACACCCGCTGCTACGAGAGCTCCGCCGGCACGGCCAACAGCAAGAGCATCTGGGCCGACCGCGCTTTGCTCGCCGAATGCGAGGCACTACGGACCAGCTTCAAGCTCATGGTCTGCTATGCGCGTGTCCCTGAGCGGACACGAACCGCAAGCATTTGATTCTTCAGGAGTTTCTTCCCTTTCGTCCCTTGTCTAATAACAGCACTATTCCTCTAATGCCCACATTTTCCTACGCCGGCGCACACAAACCCACCTCAACGTATTTTTGTCATCTGGCATCACCATCATCAGGGTCCCGGAACGAAAGAAAAGAATACTAGCATCAAAAGATCCAAGAGGGCGCGAGCCCATCTCCGGCTCCCACCGCCAGCAAGGCAATATGTGGTTGAGCTTTGTTTTCCTATTCTTATCCATTTTCATGCAACGAGCATAGCAGCCGGTACGCACAGGACGGCGTTTACAGGCGGACATGTACCCGACCCCTTGACTGGATGACTTGAGCATGTCTTGCATTCTTCCCTTTACTGGCATATCTCTCTCGCATTTACACGTCGAGCCAACACTGGCTTCTGATGTATTTGGCAGTATTGGGACCATAAAAGCCCGTGGTCCTGTATCTTGCCGGCTGGCTGTGCCGAGGCAGAGAATTCCCCCTTTATTTTTCATGATTTTCTTTTCAAACACACTATCACAAAAGCACAACTTTAATATTTTGTTTCCTCATACTACCTTATCAGCGGTAGGATCATACTGGAACGGGACTGGATTGGATCGGAAAGGAAAGCTGGACTGCACTGAGACGGGCAGAAAGTATGGTGCGATTTAATGTGATGGCTGGGCCGTTGCGCTTCTCCTTAGAACCGTCTCTCACTTCCTTTCTTTTCCGTACGCTCAATCGGAGCGCTGGGTTGGTTATTTGGTTTCACGGCAGGACATCGAGACGTCTGGAAGAAGTGCGGTGGCTTGGGGCCCGGAGACGCAGATGGAAGGAAGAAGGACGGGGAAACGAACGAGTACGACACGATGATTCATGTGCTGGATGTCTGGACTGTCCCTTGAGAGCGTTTTGCATGGCACGAGATACCCCCAATCTTTTGGTAGCGGAAATGAACAATTTGATTCTCATAAATAGCGTCTTTTTTTATAGAACGTGAGGGCTGCCCCAATATCTACCTACCATGGATACCTACCTAGGTGCCTATCCAGGTAGGGGTGGGTATTTCGAGGAAAACGAACATCCGGCAACCACGGGTCAGCAAAAGAGCAGCCGGCAGCTGAGGTAAAGATGCTTAGGAAGGCACGCTTCACATTCTCGGGATGTTGTTACCGTTTGGTGCTTGGGTCACCTTTGTCCCTTTTGAATTTCAGGCTGCCCTTAGCCCCGCCAAACCTTCTCGGCCCAGTAGCTTCGCCGTATTCTTTTCTTCTCAGTAACAACACGCATCTCCATTCTTCTGCCATCGGCCTCTTTTGGTTATCCATCATAAGCATCGTCTGCCTCGTTTTTATTTTCTGTATTTGCTCCCACCCTCCCGGCAAACAAGCTCCCACCGCACCCCCATCACTTAGTCAGTCTTCAATATCACGACCTGTAAGTACCGTTGACATCCGGCACAAGAGACGTCGACTGAAGAAGGGATAACAGACAGATATGGCCACGATTGAACACCTCCCTAACGAGCTCCTTGTAGCCATCGCCAAGTCTGTCCAAGATATCCGCGGCCTCGCTTCCATGGCCAAAGTGAATCGTCGCTTCAACAGCATCGCCACGCCGCCCCTGTATCGCGAAGCGGTCCGCTGCCAAAGGAACGATGCCCTGTTTCACTGCGCCGGCGAAGGCCTCCTGGGGGCTTTGGAGCTTCTCGAAGCTGCCGGCCAGGATCTCAACGTGACGGCGTTTATTGAACCCGACGACGAAAGTGCGGAAAAAATAGCGGAGACCATGTGTGAAATCCCAGGGTTTGAGATGGATAAGGTGTTCCTGCAACTGGAAGCTGGTGGGACCGAAGAGGGCGTGATCCACCGCGCCGTTCTGAAGGGCCAGACTGAAGTCGTCCGTTGGTTGATTAGCCACGGTGTGCCCGTTGACTCCATGTTCGTGAACCTATGCAAATGCGACGATCCTGCGAGTTGGTTTGCCAGCAGCCCCCTGCACTTGGCTCTTTGTCGAGACCAGGAAGAAGTGGCCCATATTCTTCTGGCCAACGGAGCCAATATCAATGAACTCGAACCATTTTCTGGTACGACGGCCTGGCAGAGCGCTATACAGGGTCGGCATCCAGCCTCAGCGATGGAGTTCTCCCTATCCCTTGCTTCCACACACTCTGAGATTTTCGCTCGCCACGCAGATGACTCCAGGGAGGAGCAACAACAGGGCAACACTAACGCCGTCGAAAAGAAAAGCCTGATAAGCAGTAATGGCTTCGATGACGACTCTGAGGAAGATGGACACTCTATTACCGAGGAAGATATACTTGGCTCTGTCACTGCGTTGCTAGACCCGATCGCTTGCATCGAAGCTTACGCCGACAGCAAGAAGAGCGAGGCCATCTTGGGGCAGAAGAGAAAGTTGGAGCGCCAGAAGGCGCATGGGAAGACCCCATGGAAGAAAACTGAGGATGTATTACTTCGGGAAGAATATGTACGAGTCTTCAAGCAACTACTGGGACTTCTCTATCCTGCAAAGCTGCCCACGGCACCCGAACAGTCACTGAGCTTGGCGATGCAGTCACTCTGTCGTTCGGCGATGAAACGAGATGGGAAGGGGCAGAAATGTCGCCAGGGCAAAGGCTGTCATGCTTGCCATGAATGGGCAAAGAAAGATGAAATCAGCCTGTGATGGGAACCGTCGCCATGTTGAGAAATGCGGCGACTCGTGCTGCGTATCCTAGCAGTGGATAGCAACAAGTCATGTTTGTAGTTATGAATTAAACAGAGTTATTCAATTAACAGCAACTTCTCATGCCCTGAGCTTCACGATACCTTGCAAGCTTGTTTTGACGACAACAGTCCGAAAACCACCTAGTTACACAATGTCGCCGAGACTCGATCCGTTGGGCCTTTCGAGCCATGTAAGGCGGTCTCTGTGTCGCTTGTACAGCTCCAGCCGGCCCATCAGAGGTTCGTCCGCCAGCCAAATAGTCCCCCCTCTTCTCCCCCTAGGTGAATCACCTAACATTTGCGCAGAACACGATGTGATTATCCTCCGCCAGCGAGGCGCCAAAGAACCCAAGTTCCACCTATCGCCCCCTCTACGATCCGACACGCCGATAAAGCTCGCCTACGGCGCAAGGATCAATGCCTCCGACATCATCGGTAAGGCCTACTCCGATATGGTCAAGGACAGCCACGGCCGGGATGTGCGATTCCTCGAGGTATCGCTGGCCCAGTACATCACCAACTCCCCGCGCGTAGCGACACCGGTATGAGCGAAAAAAAAACCCTTCCCCCACCACACGGATCCCAGTGCCACATTCCATATGGCTGAACGCGCGGGACATGGACAGATCTACCCCCAGGACGCCAACCTGATCGTCTCCTTCCTCGACCTTAACCTGCCGGTCCCCGGCGAGGACCCGGATTTCGACGCCGGCCCGCCGGTGGAGATCTTCGAGGCTGGTACGGGCATGGGCTCGCTGACGCTCTCCCTTGCGCGGGCGATCCACGGCGCGAACCCACCCGTGCCGCCCCAGCTCCGCGACGCGCTGTGCACGGCGCCGTACAAGCGGAACAACCTGCCTCTGAAGGTCGTGACGGACGACGAGGCGCTCGGGTACGACACCTCGCCGCACGCGCTCGACTTGGCCGGGCAACCGGAGCTGGCGGCGCTGCACGACGGGCATGCCGCCAGCCGCCGGGCGATCCTGCACACGCTGGACGTCAACCCGACCTCGAGTCGCATGGCGCACAGCCTCGTCAGGAACTTCCGGAGGGGCATGTACCTGCCCGACGTCGACTTCCACGTGCGCACGATCCGGTCGTACCTCTCGTCCCGGCTGTCGCAGAACGGGAGGCGGCCCTTCCTCGCGCACGCGATCCTGGACCTGCCGGTGTCGCAGGAGCACGCCGACGTCGTCATCGAGGCCCTTCAGCCCGGCGGCAAGCTCGTCGTCTTCTACCCATCCATCACGCAGATCCTCGACTTCGTCGTCTGGGCCAAGGACACGGACCAGCCGCTGGTGCTGGAACGCGTCGTGGAGCTGCAGACGTCGACGACGGGCGGCGACGGCATGTTCCGGGACGGCACCGGGGGCCGCAACTGGGATGTCAAGGTGGTGAATGTCCGCAAGGCCATCAGGGCGGGAGAGACGGGCCCCGCGGCTAGGGGGCTCGTCTGCCGGCCCAAGGTCGGGACGATGGTCGTCGGGGGCGGCTTCGTCGCGGTGTTTAGCAGGCTGTCGCGGCAAGCGGCGTCCGCTGCGGGAGACGGCGACGGGGTTGTGGCGGCGGAGTCCGTGTCGGAGACGGCGGCGCCTTCTGACGAGGACGCTGCGGCGCGCCTATAGTGGTGCTCTCTTGAGTGATTCTAGCCACGACGAGACGGCGCCCATGCTTATGTTGACAGACGGCCGGTTCCTGCCTAGTCATGGCTCCCCCGTAACCTGCGCAGTCACATAGACTTGTACTTGATACTTGTATGATACTGTACATTTACACGACATAAACAATAAAGAATCTGATCCGGGGACGAGATTGACTTCCAACAATAGTACAACTCAGATGTAAATATACAACCAGACAGCGGAATCAATGGAGGGGACAGATTATGATGGCCCTTTGAGTCTGTGAACGGATGAATCGATATAAAAAAAGTTGGGCAATGAGATATCAGGCAATATCAGCCAGTTATACGTAGGATGGATTATCTAGTCACGGCAAAAACGGATCACTTGAAATGTCTACCTACATGTGTATGTTGGAGGTATCTAATCAAACACTAGTGCATCGATAAAGCGCATAAACGGTCTGGTTTTTACAGACCATCTTGTCGAAGATGAACAACCGTCAAGCGAAGCTCGGCGGCGCGGACCTTCAGCACGCTGAATCGATGCGTGTTGGAAGACCACAGTGTACACACAGTAGATACCGAGCAAACAGCACTGTGTCTTCCATTTACCTCACCAAGTCATCGAGGCGTGTATATTACCAACCTTACTTGATCAACTTCCAGACCATCTCGGGACCAGCCAGTTCAATATTCTCACACACAACATCCCGAACAAGAGAAGAAGAAGAAGAAGACGAAGAAAAATGTCGTCCGAAAGCGCCGTAACGCAGCTCTCCCTCCCGCTACCCCGCTCACTCGACATGCGCATCCACATCCATCTCACCACCAAGGCCAAGGCGGTGACCCTCTTCCTCACCTCGGTGACGCAAGACGAGCAGTCGGGGCCCGCGGCGCTGGGCTCCTTCGTATACGCCCTGCCAAACGTACTTTTCGCACCAACCCAGCCCCCTTTTGAACCTTTCTCTAGAGAGAGCGTCTGTGCTGACCAAACGACCAGAGACTGGAGCCCGCGCAGCCGATCTCGACGGCCATCTACTCGGTGGAGTCGACGCTCGAGTTCACGACGAGGATGGCCAAGCTCCTTGCCAAGCGTACGGGCATGCCCGTCTACGTAGGCTGCTCGATTAACCTGGGTGGCTCGGCCATGGGCCTCTCCGTCGAGGAAGAGATGGAGGCGTTCCGGGCCATCGTCGACGTCGTCACGGGGAAACTCAAGAGCGGCCAGGCCGCCGTCAATGGTGCCCCCTGAAAGCTGCGCGTGGCTCGGCTGGGTGCATGGAGGAGGTGGTGGGTAGGGGAGGGGAAAGGTGTCTATGGCGATGAGACAGACGTCTGCATGAGCCCTGCACCTATCTTTCGTAGCGTCTCGTAGCGCTCTGGAAGGGGGCGAGGCTTGCTGCTTGCGGCTTCCGAAGCCGCCGGGCGACAGTTACACAGGAAGGTCGGCAGGGGGCGCGCGGCGCGTCGGGCATGTGCGTGCGACAACGCATTACGCGGCGAACCTATGGACAGCTTTGGAGTGTACATAGGTATAGCGTCGGGCGGGCGTGTGTTCGAGACACTGGCCAGGTCCGAGGAGGCGAGGGGCATGACTTACGAGGTAACGTGCGGTATAGCACAGCGGGTGTCGACGAAACAACCAACCAATCCAACGTCAGATGTGGGCGACGACACCGTCATCCCCGAGGGGAACGCGGCTGCAGTTGAGATGGCTATGACATGACGGAAGACGTGCAAATGCTGCAAGTGATGCAAACGGGGAGGCCGGCAAGCGGCGGCGGCGGCGGCGGCGGCGGCGGCAGCGGCATCAAGAAGCATCGCGTCCGGCACCCAGGAAGGTTTCCCTCATCTGATGTGGCTACATCTCGTGCCAGGTGTTTTGACGGCCTTCTAGAATGCCTGAACTCGCTTTCCACGTCGTGCCCCGTCACGCTGTGGCAGATAGAGGCTGGCTCGGGCGAGTCCAAGCATCTATTCAAGAAAGGTAGTTTTGGCCGTCTGTTTTCCCCGTAGCGAAATGACGTCGTTTGATCTTATTTCGTGACGAGATGTGTTCAGCCCATTTTCCCCTTGAGTTTGGTCCTTGCTCATTGGGGGCTTGGCTTGGGGACTTGAATCCAAGGGACATGACTTTGTCTCTGTCTTTCTCTTTCTTTCTTTCTTTCTTTCTTTCTTCCCTTTTTTTTTTTTTTAAAAAAAAGTTTTTTATGTTATTTTTATGGAGAAGTCATGGATATGGTAATATTTCCTTGTTGGTATTTGGACGTAGGGAAAAACGCAAAGGTCAAGGAAAGTTATTTACTTGGACGAAAGCGGGGGTGGGTTAGGTAGATATGTCTTGGTATTTTATCTACCGACCTCTCAAGACGTGCGCCTTTTTTTTTCTTTCTTTTCTCCTTCAAACAGCATCCAGTGTTAGACTTCACTCCTCCATGGTATGCATGTGTATTGTGAGTCTTCTAGAAACCTCATTGTGTTGAGTGCCTACGAATGTTGGGCATGATAAAGTTGTACTGTGTTTTTCCGACTGTGTTAAGAGAATGATTGTACCCCTGTGCGACCTTAAGGGGGACCGCCTTGAATGCATAATAGTACATACCTGTACTCCGTACGTACCTGTAGGTACCTAATCAAGTCTGGAAAATTTCTGTCGGATTCCAACGTTGGGACAAAATGGCAAGAGCAAGCAAGCAAGCAAGCACACGCGGCCCACGTGCTGTCTGAGATGGAAGTGAACCCCTGGCAGGCCCGGCAAGGTCGACAGAGTTTATCGATATGGCGGGCTGTGGTGGAAGCAGGAACGAGGGGGAGAGAGAGGAGAGTAAGAAGCACGGACCACGTCTTGTATGGAAAAGGAAGAGGCTCATCGGTGGGGTAAATTTTTTGTTCTTTCTTCCCCTGACGATGTGGCAGGGTACTCCGTACACACACACACACACACAACAGGTTTTTGCTGCGCACCGTGTGGACCCCGCCTTCTGCCTCTTGCCTCTGGTTCTCTCTCTCTCTCTCACTCACTCTCTCTCTCAGAATTGGCCTGTAAACACACACACACAAGCAGGACGGGACAACAAACTTCTGATTGGAGAGGCAGGAGCAAATTGCCAGACACACAGTTTTTAAACACACAGTACAGCGCATTGGACTTTGTGTATATCTCGTCACGACTGTTGGAGAGAGACAGACAGACAGACAGACAGACAGAGAGAGAGACAGAGAGAAAGACAGAAAGAGGACGGCAAGGACAGTAGGGACTGGAGGAGGACGGCACGGCGCTAAAATTGGCATTTGCTTTCCACAGACATGCATCTACATTTGCATCTGCGTCTGTTCCCGTCCTCACGCCAGCTCGACTACCTCGCCGCCGCCGGAGAACAGACCGGCCAGCCAGACAGACGCCAACATACCTACCTCTGGGCTGGTAGAGCAGATGTACACAAATACATTGCCTTGCGTTAGGATAGGTAGCATGGCATTGAGGTGAGTAGTGAGTGGTGCAGCGAGCGCCTCGCCGTACCTAGGTACTGTACTGTACCGTACAGCCGCTACCTACCGACCTACCTACCTATCTAGGTACCCAAGGTAAGCAAACTACAACAGCACTTGACGCTCTCTGCCTTGGGGCTTGAACACGTACGTACGTACACCTACCTACGTACTATACGGATACCTCAATCTCCAATACCTTGGGTAGGTAGGTGCCGTATCAGAGGTACCTCCCCTGTACGCTAATTACCACCATATGTACCTATGTATGTATGTACTACTTATGCTCCGCCGCTCCATAGTTATCGCGAAAAAAAAGCTGACAGGGTGACCCCACCATTTCGCTAGTCGTGCCGCCCGTCGCCAAAGTCAACGCACACTGCCCTGCCCGCCCGCCAGCCTACTACGTCTTGCTTAGGCCAACGTCCTCACAAAGACAGCCCCTCCTCTACCTAATACCTACCTACCTACCTATCTTGCCTTACCTCTTCCGCCCTGCTTGACAACAATCCCCCCTCCCCCCCCCGAACCTCCCTCTCCCCGTCGTGTCGCCGGGCTTCCCTCTCTCTCTCTCTCTCCCTGAATCCTAACCTCTCGAACCAGTCTTTGTTTTTTTCGACTTCCCCTTCTTCAACCCCCTCCCCCGAATAGGCGCCAGTCATGGCCTGGCAGCCGGCCCCGGAGTCCTTGAGCCAGCTGGCTACCTGCCTCAAGGACTCGCTCAGCGGCTTCGACAAGAATGCGCAGAAGCAGGCAGAGCTTGTGAGCCGCCCCCTGAACTTCCTTTACCCCCCTCTTTGCCTCCCGCCGTGCCTGCTAACCTGCCATCGATGCGCAGATGCTTACCCAGGCCAAGTCCTCTCCCGACATCAACAACTACCTCGCCTACCTCTTCTCCAGTCCCGAGCCGCCCCAGGGTGTGCAATGTTCCCCCCAAGACTACCACCTCGTGCGCTCCGCCGCCGCCATCATGCTCAAAAACAACGTGCGCACCGGCTACAAGCAGATCCCCGACTCTAGCTTGTCCCTCGTCAAGATGGCTGTCCCCATGGGCATCCAGGACAAGAACTCCCAGATCCGCAACTACGCCGGCAATATTGCGACCGAGATTATTAGGAGAGGCGGTATCCTGAGCTGGCCCGAACTGCTGCCCCAGCTGCTCAGCCTCATCTCCAACGAAAACGGCCAGGTCTCCAGCGAGGGCCAGGAGGGCGCCATGTCCGCCATGGCCAAGATCTGCGAGGACAACGTCAAGGTCCTCGAACGCGAGCACAACGGCTCCCGCCCCCTCAACTTCCTGCTGCCCAAGTTCATCGAGGCCACCAAGAGCGACCTGCCCAAGGTCCGCGCAAAGGCCCTCGCCGCCATCAACGTCTTCACCCCGCGTAAATCCCAGGCCATGCTTAACAACATCGACAGCCTGCTGAACCACCTCTTCATCCTCGCCGGTGACCAGAACCCTGACGTGCGCCGCCAGGTCTGCCACGCCTTTGTCCAGCTCGTCGAGACCCGTCCCGATAAACTGCAGCCGCATATTGCTGGTCTGGTTGACTACATCATTACCCAGCAGAAGAGTGACGACGAAGACCTGGCCTGCGAGGCGGCCGAGTTCTGGCTGGCCGTTGGCGAGCACGAGGACCTGTGGCGCGCTCTGACCCCATACCTCGACAAGATTATCCCCGTGTTGCTCGAGTGCATGGTGTACAGCGGAGAGGATATCGCCCTGCTTGGCGGTGCATCCGACGACGAGGAGGAGGACGACCGCGAGGAGGACATCAAGCCGCAGTTTGCCAAGAAGTCGGCGGCCAGGGGCAAGGGCGGCGAGGCCTCGGCCGACCCTGCGCAGAACGGGAACGCCTACGAGAAGCTCGCGAGCATGGACGACGACCTGGAGGAGGGCGAGATCGACGACATTGACGACGGCGACGAGAACCCCGACGAGCGCTGGACCATTCGCAAGTGCTCCGCCGCCGCCCTCGACGTCTTTGCGAGAGACTTCTCCGACCCTGTCTTCACCGCCATTCTGCCGTACCTGACGAGCAACCTCAAGCACGAGGAGTGGCAGTACAGGGAGGCCGCCGTCCTTGCCCTGGGCGCTGTCGCCGAGGGCACCATCAACGCCGTCACCCCCCATCTCCCGGAGCTTGTCCCCTACCTCCTCTCCCTCCTTGAGGACAACGAGCCCATCGTCAGGCAAATCACCTGCTGGACGCTCGGCCGCTACTCGCAGTGGGCCGCCAATCTCCAGGACCCCAACCAGAAGGCCACCTACTTCGAGCCCATGATGGACGGCATCCTGCGCAAGATGCTCGACAGGAACAAGAAGGTCCAGGAGGCTGCCGCGTCTGCCTTTGCCAACCTGGAAGAGAAGTCGGGCAAGGTCCTCGAGCCATACTGCATCCCGATCCTGCAGCAGTTTGTCCAGTGCTTCGCTCGGTACAAGGACAGGAACATGTACATTCTCTACGACTGCGTGCAGACCCTGGCCGAGAACATCGGACCCGTCATCGCGCAGCCCAACGCGATGAGCCTGCTGATGCCCGCGCTCATCGACCGCTACCAGAAGGTCAACGATGACTCGCGCGAGCTGTTTCCCCTACTGGAGTGCCTGTCTTACGTGGCCATGGCCCTCGGGTCTTCCTTCACACCGTACGCGCAGCCCATCTTCAAGAGATGCGTCAACATCATCCACACCAACCTCGAGCAGAGCCTACAGGCCACGAACAACCCTACGCTGGACTCCCCTGACAAGGACTTTCTCGTCACGAGCCTCGACCTGCTGAGTGCCATCATCCAATCTCTGGAAGAGGACAAGAAGCAGGAGCTGGTCAAGGGCTCCGAGGGAACTTTCTTCGAGCTTCTTGGCTTCTGCCTGGAAGACCCCCAGGACGACGTGCGTCAATCGGCGTACGCTCTTTTGGGAGACTGCGCTAGATACGTCTTCCCCCAGCTCGAGAAACATCTGCCCGCGATCTTCCCCATCTTGCTGAAGCAGCTGGACCTGGACAATATACTCGATGAGGAGATCGACAGCGGTTTCAGCGTCGTCAACAACGCATGCTGGTCTGCTGGAGAGATCGTCATGATGAACAGCAAGGCCATTTCTCCTTTTGTGCCCGAGCTTCTCCAGCGATTCGTTGAGATCATCTCGAACCCGGGTGTCCAGGCGGCTGTTAGCGAGAACGCGGCCATCGCTCTCGGCCGTCTTGGTCTCCACAACTCCCAGATCCTCGCCCCTCTTCTGCCGACCTTTGCCGAGGATTTCCTGTCGGCCATGGAGCACGTCGAGTTCTTGGAAGAGAAGGCCACTGCTTTCAAGGGCTTCACCCTGGTTGTGGGACAGAACCCGCAGGCGATGGAGAAGGCGCTTCCCCAGCTCTTCGTTGCCATTGCAAGGTACCGGGATATCAACCTGAAGAACCCGATCAAGAATGAACTGCACGAGCACTTCCAAAAGGTTAGTACGCCGTTGTCGCTTCAACGATCCCTAGCTAACCTGGTCAGGTCATCAACATGTACCGGGAGATGATCCCCCAGTTCAACGAGTTTGTGAACCAGATGCAACCGCAGGACCAGCAGGCACTCCGCGCCTACTACTCCACATGACGTAAACATGTGGACGCGGCTTGAACGTCCGCGAACGAAGACGACGTTGAACGAAGAAATCAGATCTGGTTGAGCGAGCTTTCTTGATATGAAATGGGGAGGAAAATACCACCGAAGCGTCCTTTACGAATGAGTGATGAAGACGCTTTCTGCAGATGAGAGGAAGAAACATACATATCACGAAAGCGAAGACAAGAAAAAAAAAACCTCAAAGGGCTTGTTGTAATTGGGCTCCAAGAAGAAGAATCGCATCGAAAGAAAGAATCTGATGGAGTCGCAACGTGAAACGGCTGGCTCTTTTCTGCGGACAAGTGATGAGGGCAGGAGTTGAAACGAGGCCGTTTTCTCTTTTCTTTTCTCTCTCTCTCTTTGCTTGTTTTGTTTCCTCTCTCCTTCTCATCTTTGAATGCATTACCGACGGAGCCAGCATCATATGGACGAAGATGTGTTTTCTTCAAAAGGGTGGAGCAGCGCCGAGACGGCGTTGTTCTTTGGGTAAACGGGCCACGTTTTGTGGCTCCTGGTGGGAGGATCCGCTGCTTGGGGTCGAACTGTTTCCAACATCACACATGGCTGGAGTTTGTGACGGCAACATATCTGCTGGAAAGATAACAAAAAAAAAAAAAGGAGGGGAGGGGAAAGACGGCAGGAGTTGAAGTCAAGCATACAGGGTTGACTGGGAGGGGTTCAGCGAAGGCGTCATGATGCATGCAGGGAAAAGGGGGGGGGGTTTCCCTCCCCCCGAACAGGGCTTACCGTCGTAGATAGGTAGATAGGTTAGATAGCTTAGCATAGGGTTACGCCAACACGCCTGCCTCACGGGGTCGACGGGAAAATGGAGTTTTCATCTTCTTCTGCTTCTTCTTCTTCTTGTTCTTCCTCCGCCCTCCCCTTTTCTTGCGGCCTCGATTGAGATCCTCCCAAATATGCCGTCGCGTGCCCGTGTGGGTGGTCGTGGGGGCGGGGAAGGGTTTTGCGGCATCGGCAAACGGGAACTCCGCACCTGATGATGACAATGGGGTTTAATCTTTTTGAAAAAAAAAAAAAAAAAAAAAAGAAATTGGGCCACGCACCTACCAAACCAACATGCAGGAAGGACCCTGTTGTTCGCAGAGCACTAGAGGGAGTACGACGACGACGACGACGACGACGACGCCGCCGCCGGACGAGAGATGCTCGTTCCGTCTTGCCTCGTATGCCTGCGGGGGGTCCGTCTCGGGCACGGTAGATGCGCCGTTTCTGGCCTGCTGAATCCGGAGAGAATAATAGTCGAGGCAAACATATACATGCATAGGTACTCCGTAGTTATATGAAGTATCCTGGGCAAAACCAAGGCCTTCCATTCTTCCTCCGTCAACAGTGCAATGAATGGAGCTGCCTTGATCTAGCTGGCGACATGTCGCGACGCATTACTTGGAAATCGAAAAGGGTCACAGCGTTGTACGTCAAACAAGTTGTGTGTATTCTTCTTCACTCCCGTGAGGGAGAGCCAAGTGAAAGAAAGCCCAAGCCAAAAGCCTAGATCATTACAAACAATCCCGACGCTTGAAATTCTCCTAGTTGCAGCTGCAAAAGCCCTCATTAGATCCAAAACTCGGTCCCATACTTATCAGAATACAAAAACATGTTATCCGGCGAGGCATGCCGCCGTCCCGGTACACAGATAAACCAAACAGTTAAAACGCCGCCCAATGCAATTGTTTGGAGAGATCAAGGCCTATCCTTTCCCTTACCACCGCCCCACCCTGTGGTGTGCTTCCCCTAAAACGCCTAGTGTTGGTTGTGGGTGTTTTGCATCAAACACGAAAAAACAAATCGCTATGCAAGTTTGGATTGTTGTTGGCCAATGTAAATCCATAATGAGTGTGAGTCTCTTCCCCTTTTCCTTTTTTAAATCCGGAAAATGCTTTTTGGTTTGGTGGATCGTTACGTCGTAATAAGGAGTGTGATGCAGTGGGTATCATCCAATGCCGATGCCATAAGGAATGTATATGTTTTGGTTTGTGTGTGCGTGTTGTGGTATCGAAGATATCTTCTTCGAAAATTAGGAAGGAGTGTCATCGTAGATTAATTAGTATGTTGTAATCGCCGTTGAGGTCGTATATAGTTGGTAGCAAATGAATGTCGTGGGTGCGAGGCTAGCTCGGGTTCCGGGCGGGGCCGGTGTTTCTTTCAAAGGAACGTGTTGTACATTGGCGTTTTTTGTGTCGATGCAGCGTTATTAAATTGTTTCGGAAAAAAGAGAAGGGAAAAAAGAAAAGAGCTCCCAAGCAGTGGTGATGAAATCAACTGTGTCGGAGATGGAGAGCAGAGTGAAGGACGACCTACGCCTCCCACGCATTGCCCTTCTCACTGTTGAACTGGAACGTCGGCGTCGTAGGCACCCAGGCATTGCGCAGCGGAAACGGTGCGCTGACGGACCGCGGCGACTCCCCCGTGGCGGAAGACGAGGGCGTGTGCCGGTGAAGCGGCAGCGGCGAACGGTTGGGAACAGGTGATTCTGGGAGGGGCAGCATGCCGAGCTGTTCAGGGTGGAGGAACGGAGAAGGGGGCAGCGTGTGCAGCGAAGACGTCAGGACGCTCGGGTCCTCCGGGGGCGGGTATGTGGGTGTCGTTGGCATCCTGATCGGCGGTCAATCCGGCATTCTTTCCAAGCGGTGCATTTGTGTGTTGGTAGCCGTAGTGGTTATCGAGGGTGCCATGGGGGTGAGGGGCAGGGCCTTTCTATATCCACACGGGCTGGGGAGAGACGAACCCGACGCCAAAGGTGTTGTTTGAACCGCCGATCATGGGGGTAGGCATGCCGCTCATGTCGTAGCCGTCGTACGAGCCGTACTCCTCGTTATCGCTGTACGCGACGGAGCCCTCAAAGGTTGACGAGGCCGGGCTGTAACCGCCGTAGTTGGGACTGGGGATGTTGAGGTACTGTGAGTTGACAAAGGGCGACGATAGGACCAGAGGCGAGACATTACTGGGAGGACCCGACTCAGCGTTGAGCACGTGCAGGGACTCAGTGCTGTAGCTGAATGCAGGGCTCTGGCCATACAGGTACGAGTCGCTGGCGGGGGGCAACGGCACGGGCTCACTCATGTAGAAGTTGGGTGGGTTGAACTGCGGGAACGAGGGCGTCCGCGCGGGCTGGATCCAGCCCATCCGCGAGCGGAACTCGTTGACCGTGTCGATGGGGAACTCCATGAGCGTCAAGGGGGTCTGCAGGTCACCGTCAAGGCTGCCCGAGATGTTGATGGACAGCAAGCGGCGAGCAATCTCCTCGACGGGGCCGATGGAGAGACTGCCAAAGTAGGCGGCGCCAATCTCGGGAAAGAGACGCTCCATCATCAGAGCCACCGTATAGTAGTGGGCAATGATGATGAGGGCGCTCGGCGACCCAGCCGTCTGCTTGAGGTACATTACGGGCAGCCAGAATAGCCATGTGCGCAGGGGGCGCAGACGCTCAAACTGCTGGGAGACGTTTAGCGTCGGGCTGACCTTGCGAGCGCCCTTGAGGAAGCTGGCCAA
This sequence comes from Colletotrichum eleusines, assembly GCA_016807845.1. NCBI lineage: Eukaryota > Fungi > Ascomycota > Sordariomycetes > Glomerellales > Glomerellaceae > Colletotrichum > Colletotrichum eleusines. Next base: position 1,600,160 of record JADEZO010000010.1, on the reverse strand, counting down.
CTGCTGAATCGACTTCGTGTCCTCCTTGTTGTGCTTGAGATGGGCCTCGACTTTTTGGAGCTGCTGCAGGGTGCGGTTGAATGCGTCCAGATCCTCCTTGCGCGGCTGGCTCGGCTTGTGATCCGGGCTCGGCGAGGCGGGGGCGGTTGGGAACGTGCAGCTCTCGGCAATGAAATCGCCAAACTGGGACTCGTGCTTCCAGGAGTCCATGGCTTCGATGACCTAGAAACAAGGGGTGGTTAGCCGTATTGCTCAAGGCTCACTGCAGAAGTCTCGGCTTACCGAAGAGGTGCCTTGCATGAGCTGGGTCCAGCTTCGCCTGTGAAAGAAGAGGTGTGTAAGCGCGGAGGCCGTGGAGAGCGGGTGGTTGCAGTGTGTTGCCTACCAATCCGTGGCTTGCCACGACAAGACAAGGGAGGCGGCCAAGACGGCATCCGACGTCTCGCGGTTGAAGGTGCCAATAGCCTCCTGCAGACCCTTGAGGGCGACGCCACGGTGCTCATATGCCATGTTGCCGACCAGAGGGCAGTCGGTGAGGAAGGCAATGTGCGTGGCCGAGAAGGCCAAGAGGGCATGCATGACATAGGTGTTTGTGGCGCCAATCTTGATGATGCTATTTCAGATCAGCCAGTGCTTCATGTCGGATGTGTGAAGAGTCCAACTCACGTCGGGATCTGGCGAGTCCAGAGGGTGAAGCCATTGGCGTCAAAGGCGGCCAGCTCATCACAGATGGAAGCCACATGGTAGATTAGTCTGAGGTCCTCGACGTTGAGGTACTGCGGATTCGGCGCCGGATAGATGTTGAGATTGGGGAAGGGGAACTGTCCCGTCTGTTGCCACAGCGAGATGGCCGCCTCAACCTCGGGGGTCCACATTAGATCGGGCTTGTCGGGGGTCGTTGACCTATCTTCGGGGATGGGCATGTCATTGTAGGGGCAACGGATCTTGTGCTTGGTGCAGTTGCGGCTGTTCGAGTCAGCTAGAGTTGCCAAGCCAAAGGCGGACGAACATACCACTGGGGGAAGCTCTCGTCACATCTGATGTGACGGCGCTTGCAGGTATCACAGCCCTTACGGGACTTGGTGTGACTGCGGCGGGGAGGGCCACCACCAGGACCGGCCATTGTAAGAGACGGTGCTCCTTTTTTTTTCCTTGAACGAGAGCTGCACACTGTCAGTCCGACGACCATGAAACAAGGACGGAGTATACATACATGAGGATATACACGGACGGACGACCGTGTATGGGAAGCGAGTGTAATTACGTTGCCGATGAGTAACCTGAGGCGGTAAGGTCCCTGAGATAGGTTTTATACTACGGCGGTGAGTCGGTGACTCGGAGAAGGCGAGGCGAAGGATCCAAAAGTGTACTTGGATGTGTAAGCGACCGGCAGCGCAATGGCTATGTCTTGGTGAGATGCGGTCGACAGAAAAGATTGCAAAGAATTCCGTAATGCTCGATAATGGGCTTGGCGGAGTTCCTCTCACGTCTCTTTCTGTGGTGCGTTGGTCTCTCTCTTTAGTTGTCCCCTCTTTAAAACGGCCTTTCTTTTTTTGCTTCGTTCCCAGTTCCTAATACTAGTAGCGATCGTCGATGGGCGCGAAATTCTGCGTTTTCCTCCCTTAAATTTCTTCTGTCCTCTCTGATTCCGAAAAGCGAGTGTGATTGATCCAAAGACCGGTGTTCAAAAGTGAAGCATCTGCTGACTTACGCCGGGTTGTGGGAGAAACGGGGTTGGGGAGGGCTTTGTTGAGCCGGCGTATCCCGAGCGGTGAGTAGGTGAAGTTGAAGAACAGGGGTGTTGGCGATAGTTGCTTCGAGGCTGCGGGAGTAGAGCGGGAGCGATTTAGAGAGGTCTTGGGCTTCTTGTACCTTTTCGGTTCTTCTTTGGGATGTCCTGTTAGAAGAGAACTGGTAGAGGGCGAGAGAGAGAGAGAGGTATTGCTCGGCTTCGGGGGAGTTTGAGTTGGCTTTCGAGAGGTGAGGGAAAAGAAAGGAAGAAAAAACACAAGAACGCAAAAGCGAATGACAGGAGTCAACGAGGACTTCCTAGGAGTAGAGAGTTAGGAAATAGCGAAAGTGGTTGAGGGCAGCACGAGCAGCTCAACGAGGCTGATTATGTTTGATGTTTGATGTCAAGGTAAGGGGAGGGGGGGGAGAGACAGGAAGGGCGATGGTAAGATAGTCGGGGGACAGATACTATTAAATAATGGCACCTCGCGTACAAGAGAGGCGGCAGCCGACACAACCACACACAAACTGAACTCTCACACACAGGAGAGAGAGGCTTGGGCTCAAGCTCAGAGCGAGGGCGGCGCGGCACACACGGTTGGGAAAAGGGTGCCACACCCGGTCCGGCCTAATTGGGCAAGACAGGGCCGCCGGGTGGGAATGACGGGGCATAACCTGTGCACCACCCCCATGCTGCGCGTGTAGGTGCAGCAGTAGCTTTCTCTCTCAAGGGATGGGGGGAGGGGGGGTGTATGAACGATAGATGCTTTGTGGGTGTCCGGGTGTGCAGACCCCAGCAGAGAGCTAGGTAGGGGAGGAGAAAGAATGGACAAGACTGGACAGAACTGGATGGGGCAGGAGTGGACGGTGGAGGGAGGAGGTGCCGCCCGTGCTGTGCTGCTTTGCTGAGACTACCTAGGTAAGGTACTGTACCCCTAACACTGCTTAGGTACATATCGAAGTGGATATGTACCTACCTAGGTATATCAGAGGTAGGTAGGAAAGTAGTGGCGGGAAGACAAGGTTGTGGAAATCCATACGCACCGCTTTGCCCACTCGCACAGTGGTCTGTCTGACTGACTGACTGTCTGTCTTGTCTATCTGCTGTGTGAACAGGACTGTATGTCCCCCGTCTGTGCGCGTGTGTCTATGCTTTCTATTCGTACGATATAGTTGGGATGGATGCTTCGCCTGTTTTTTTGGTTGAGAATAGCAAAGAGGCCGAACGCCGCGCGCGAGTGCGGGTGCGGGTGTGGGTGCAGCTTTTTGCAAGCAACGATGACAGATCCGCCAAGGGGGTGGGTCAGAGACCAAGAAGAGACAAAGGGGGGGTCTTCTGTGGAAAAGAAAAAGGAAAAACAATTGTGATACACTGGCCCTGCGCGCCGGGGTCTGACCCTGTCGCAACAAGAGGGGAGAGAGGCGGGTGTTTCGGTGAATCGGTGAGGATGGAAAGCAGCCAAAAGAAGAAAGAGTACCCGCTTTCAGCCTGTACGGCCCATGCAACGCACTGTTACCGTCCTTCCTCCGAAAGGGGTGTAAGCGAATCGTCTGGCGATGCCGAGGGGCTGGGTAGGTATTCGTACGCAGTATTCGTAGTGTAAGATGGGATGAGATGGGATGAGATGGGATAAGATGGGAGGAGATGGGATGGGAGTGGGATAGATGGGATAGATGGGATGGGTTTGTGGATGGGAAGGAGGAGGGGGAAGGGGGGTTAAGAGCAGGGGTCTTGTCTTGGGCATGGTCAGCCAAAAGTGCTGAGATGCAGGATTGGTGGTTGGCACATACGTACCCAAGGCAACTCAAAATGTCGGCGTGTGCATGAGCCGGAGTTTACGTTTAATGCACACGAGGTGATTGCGAGGGAATAGTACGAGAACGAGTGAGAGATGGAGAGAGATGGAAAGAAGGCATGGTTGGTTGTTTGATGGAGAGGATTCGACAGACACAATAAAAGGAACCGAGCGAGGCAAAAATCGATACGTACCGTATAATACTGTATGTATTGGTGCATTGTACCTACCTGTGTAGTGACGAGACGAGGAAAAGGGCGAGGACCCTCCTTGGTGATGCATACTCGAATGTCATGGCATGGCCGATGATGAGCTTGATGTCAACGGCCATGATACCAACCCCTATGTAGGTATACCATCCAACGTAAGGTATGCCATGTAGTGTAGTTATGTATGAAACTCACTCTACGTATGTCGTCGGGGCTGTCTGTCTGCAATGGGCACGACATGCCGAGGCTGCCCAGTCAGTACACAAACACTACTACCGACACCACACTACATAGTACCGCCCGGTATCCGCAGCCGGATGCTGCCTGAGACTGTGTGGTTAGTCAGTCGATGAGACTCGGCGGTATTCCGTCGGGGAGAGGGAGTTCCAGTATTGGGTGCCGTGCCGTGTACGTTTAGGTAGTGCAGTGTGTGTACGTGTACGATTGATTGAACCAACCTCGAGGTAGGTACCTATCTTAGGGACGTAGGCAGGTAAGTATACATGTCCTGCTGCTGCTGCTGCTGCTGCTGCTGTTGTTGTTTGTCCCCGTCGCCGCACCGCCGCCAACGACGTCTCCATCTTGCCAGCAATTCCTTTACTCGCCGACAAAGCCGATGGCGGAAGAGAGCCCTGATTTAAAAATAAACCTGGCCCCTCCTCCCTTCCGTGGGTGAGCCGGCTTCTTGGGCCCCCCAACCAAAGACGACGGCGGCGACTCACCCAGGCAAACCAAAGGTCCAAAGACTGACAGGAGGAACCGATGGTGGGGTGAAGAGAGAACGGAATACTTACATACACGGTCATGTAGTGTACATACATGGCACCTACCTGTAAGAGTAGACTAGCGGAGGAGGAAGGAGAGGCAGGCGAATGATTGATCGAGTGGAGCTCTCTCTCACCCCCGTACCTACAATACTTCCTACTTACGTAGTAGGTATTCAGACTTTCGCCTGCGGCTTTTGCCACTAGTGCTCAAAGAAGCTAGTCAGTGGTGGGGAAAATCCGTCCCCGTGTCTTTTTTTTCTCCCTATTATCCCGCACTTTGTCTACCCCCCTTCTGATCCATTCTGACCACTGAGAGTCCGCCATTCCTTATTTCGCCGGGCGTGGCTGCACCTCGACGTCCTTCACGTCCCAAAAGTCGGCCGGTGGAAAGAAGCCGCTTGCCCCAAGCAGACAGACAACCACACCAACGCACCATCTGGCGACTTTCTAGCGCGTTCCTCTGCCATGCCGCCCGACTGACTTACTGACTGACTGACTGGCTAGCTAGCTCTAGCTAGCCTTACCTGCCCGGAGTGGCTGGAGGGTGTCGGTGATGGTTTACCTATCCTCGTCTCTCTCTCTCTCTCTCTGTCTGGGCACCGTTGCCTCTTACGGTCTGTCTTCCATTACTTGTCTCCTTCGGGCATGGCCTTGTTACCTTTGCCGTCCCCCCCCACCCGCGTTAACCGTCCATCATCGCCCGCGGCACTGTATCGTGCTGCTGCTGCCATGCCATACCATGTCCTACTGTGCCTTATTGTTCGACGTCTCTCTGTCTCTTTCTCTCGCTCTCCCCGTATAGGTTCTATAATAATCAATGTGCATCTCGGATTGAGAGTCACGGTCAGAGAGGAATGGATGGTGGGCGGCACCGGGCGAGTCTTGTCCCGATCTATCCTAGCGACACACATACACACACGCTGGGCGCCAGGTGTTGCGAGGGAGCTAGTCAACGCGATGGAGGCGAAGCAATCACCAGTAAGCGGTTATTGCACCCACCCACCTCTGCCCGTCTGTGCCACTGTCTGTGCCGGCGACTCTTTGGTTTTTTTTTTGGGGTTTCACCTGTTCTCATCCCATCCTTTGGCCAGTCTTGTCTACCTTCTGCGCTCTGTGCCCCTCGCCCCTTTCCCACTCGGCCAGCTAGCCAGCCCCCCATGATGGAGGCATCACACCACCGTCCAGTCCCAGACGACCACTTGGCTCAGCTTCATGCGGCCGGACTTTTGAGCTTTCCGTCTATTTTGCCTTTGCTTCTGACACCTTTCAGCAGAAGAAAAAGAAACAAAGAAAGGGGTGAAAGAGAGAGAGAGAGAGCCGCGGCAGGCCGGCGCTCGGGCGGCAAGCAGTGTCGGTTGCTATTTTCGTCTGTCCCATTTTGTTGGCTCGCATGGGAAAAGTCCAAACCCCAAAACCCAAAATCCAAAGGCCAGAGAAAGAGCCGGAAGCAACAGACTCTAAATTCAGAGGCAACATGAGGCGTTTATCTCTCCCCGCAGCCCCTCCCACTCTCTCTCTCTCTCTTGCTGTGATCAAGGTCCATTTGTTCCCTCTTACTCCGCCCCGGCTAGCACTCTTAGGTAATGGACTCGACAACAGGGTTGCGGGTCCTCGTGCGTGCTATGTACTACATAGCATACCTACCCAGGTACCTAGGTACCTAGCAGTACTTAGTAGCATAAAATCAGTAGGCAGTGGTCGTCAATGGCTCTGAGTTGAGCCACCGCCGCCCAGAGTAACCATCCATCCCCCCCATCAGCACCTGCCCATCAGCCATGCACGGCCTGCTTTCGACTAGCCCCTTAGTACATGATGACATGTATTCATCCAGGCAGAGTCTTTCTTGCAGTCCTCGGCCAGAAGAGCAACATCGTCATGGGGCCTTGCTTGCTTGCTTGCTTGCTTGCTTGCCCGCCCGGCTTTGTCGAATACCTAACCGCATCAGCGCAGATGCGACAGGTTGGGGTGGCATTGCAGCAAGCCAAGTCGTCGATAACCCCCCCGCCTCTATGCAAAGACAGAGGTTTTGTGCCTTTGGGCTGGCTGTATCCCGGCCGCACCCGACTTTCTGGTCTCGCTACCTGCGCCGTACTGCCTGTCCTGCCATCTCGTAGCCCCCGGCGTTGGTTGCGTGCTGCTGGCCGTGCTGTGTGTCGGGATCGCCTACGCTCAACTTCCTCCGCCGCACCTGGCCGGCATCTCCAAGCTCCCGAAGCTGCACACGCAATCGTCCCATGTTGAATGACGACTACTTAACGCTCTGTCATTTTCGTCCGCCGAGTCTCTGGAACTTTGCGGGCTGCGGCGAGAACTTTACAAACATCGACAGAGTTTCGACGACCCTCGTCATGCACACACATACAGCCTTGTGCTGGAGGATCAAAGGCTCCAAAGTCCCGACTGGCGACCACCCCCTCCCTGGTCCTTGTCCCTCGAAAAGTTGACCTTTCCCATCTCGACCGGATGGGGAAGGACCCTGTTTCCATCTCGACGCACTATACGTACTTCATAGTATGTGCTATCCACTAGAACGACTGGCGAGCGTTATGCGGTCATGGGTTCCTTGACACCCCTGCCGCACTTCCTAGGGTCATCTTTCCGTCACCCATGCTGGCCTTGCCCCGTGGCAGGCTATACCGAAAGAGGCGCGGATGTGGTGTGGATGTGGTGCGGCGTCTTTAACGAGGGCGAAAGCGCTCAGCGTGCCGGCAACTCAAGCCGGTTGATGGAGGTGTCCTGGAGGCCAAGCTCTATTCTGTGAGCTCGCTCAGCTAGGCCAAGCCACAACGGCATCATCGTCTCCGCTACACTAGAAACGACCGGCTGCCAACCGGGGGTTACATCAGCCAGAGAGACCTGACGGCCGTTCAAGACAAGGTTTCAAGCCTGTGCCGTGACACGCGGGTTTTCGAACCACAGCTCTTTCCCACGACAAGGATTGAAGGGCAACAATGTAGAAGCCGTCGAGAGAAGAGGGGAAAGAAAAAAAAAAGGGAGAGAGAGAAAGAGAGAAAGAGAGAAACCCCACCACTACCGTTCACGGTATGGATCTGCCGTCGTCGCCAGAACAGAACGCCGAAATGATTACCTAGCTTTGGTGGTTACGTTTTGGTGAATCAAAGAAGGCGGCATCCAGATGCCGATCTTGGGACATTTGGGGCCTGTCGTCTGTCTCCCTTTCTTATTTCTCCGACTCGGGCGTGCCCCTCGATCCCTTGAAAACAGTCCTTGCAACTACCTAGTGCACACTAGCAGGCTCTTGCTCGGAAAGATATTCATTCGTACGAGGCTGGACTATGTTGCCCCTCGACTGTGTTCCGATACTTCAGCTGACACTCGGAGGCTACCGAGCCGCCACCATGGCGGCAGCCGTTGGGGGAAGGGGGGTTCGGATTTTGGGGCCAAGGTTTGATGGCATTGCTGTTGTGTCATCGACATCAGACTACTTGGGCTATGGCCCAGCAGGAAAGGGAGAGTGTGTGAGAGAGACAGAGAGAGAGGCCACCCTGGGAGGGGAGAAATAGGAGGATGAGGAATCTCAAGATGATGTCCCCTGCCTGCCCTTGCCCTGAGCCTGCGTTGAGGACGGGATTGCGACGAGTCAGAGGGTAGTCAGTGATTCGGACGATGGACGAGAACAATTTCAGGAACGGCAAACGTTAAATCAGATCGGCCCCAGCCAAACAAGATGCGGTGCCTTTGCAGCTTTGTCTCAAGTAGAACGGAACTTTTTTTTTATGAAGGGGGGGTAACTCCATAAACTACCTAGGCACCTAGGTAAGTAGGTGGGTAGGTAGGTCCTATCTCTGACTCTCGGTCTCGGGGTATTCACCCGAAATCTGCTGGACCTTTACTGTTCCACAAGAGGCGCCGGGGTCGAGGGCGGCGGGTCGCTGCTTTCCAGGGTCCCCGTCACTAGTCTTGGCCTTTTTTTTTTCTTCTCTTTTTCTTCTTCTTAATGTGCCCTCTAGCATTCTGCAAGGGGGCGCCGCTAGCTACTGCTGGGAGATCAGAGCTACAGGGCTCTTTACCGCTCCTGGTTGGCTGAAACAACAATTTCTCGTGTCCATTTTTGGCTTGTGTCCTGACAGGGCATCATATCATGCCTCCCATGTACACGTGTAAGTCTTGCAGCACAGGAGAAGCCGGACGCGGACGGTAGCTCGTCATATTACATAGTACACGGTAAACAAACCTTGCCGAATCGTCGATGGCATCTCGGATGGCCCATCCCATCACATCACAAACCGCGAGGGAGCCGATGCCGCCGCCGCTGCTGATGTCACTATTACAACGCCTACCATGGCTTACCTAGCGCCGCCAGAAGCGCGATGCGGTACATGCTTCAACACCCACACAGGCACACAGGCCAGTCTGGCGCATGTTAAGGGTCGCATGTTGGTGGCCCGCGTGGTCCGCTTCTTTGTGCCTGACCGCCTCGTCCCTCCTATCGGCCGTGTCAATTTACTAAGGGTGGCCTACAAACACAGGGCACATTGGGGTCAGCACGCCAAACGCTGCCATGGAGCCTGTCATTTGTCGACCCGCAGCAGTGTGAAGCAGCAGCAGCGAAATAGCCTTCCGAAGAGAGATCGCAAGTGGGTTTGATTGCGCCCTGTTGGGCGAGTGATTGGCTATGGGGGGGGGGGGGCAGGGCAGGCAAACAAGAGGGGTACTCGGAGGTCGACGACCGCTGATCTCCGTCAGATGCCTGTCTACCCTATTTGTGCCCCCCCCCCTCGCCCAAGCCTTGAGGCAAGAATGCAGGAACAGGCGGCATTGGGAGCACCAACGAGTTGGCGGTGCAGAGCATTCTGACGTCCTCGGGCGCCTTTCGGCCCGTCTGCGTACTCCGGTCCATACAATGAGTCCTCCTTGCCGACGACTAAAGTTGATGTGTGTGTCGCTCGGCCGGCTGCCTGGCGAGAAATACAGCATGCAGTCTATAAGCCTCTGACGGGGTGGGCTGAAGTCAGAATTCGTGCAGTGACCATGGCGAAAGGGCATCACGACCTTGCCGGATACGGCAAGGCGGATTTCTATTCTTGAATAACCTTCTTTCACTCTGCCGGAAGAGCTCAGCTGCTGGCTCTCGGGGTCCATTGGACAATGGCAATTGCTGATCTGGAGGTCACAAATAGGTATCGGCCCATATCGTTGGTGTCTCATCGCCACCATCACGTGTGTGTGTGTGCGTGATTGATCGAAGCCGGTGGCTGAGGGAAGCAAAGCAACGTTCCATGGCCCGCTGTTGGTCGACTGAGGATGCAAAGCAGTCGGACGGCACTGCACTTGCAACTGCACAGGCAGTGTTGCCTGCCCACAAGCGGTAATCTTCGGGACATGCCACTCTCTCTCTCTCTCTCACTTCCTTTCTCCGTCTCCGGGCGACTTGTTGGCGATCCGCCGTCGTCGGCGCGTCTGACTTGGGCGCAAAATGATGCCGCTGGTAGAACGTGTCAAAGTCGCAACTACAGGGACGCTTGCATTTAGCATCGGCCCTGTAGGTAGGTAGGTCGTTATGTAGATGACTGATCTGGCATTTCCCCACCGCGGTCATCAGATCGGCCGTTGTCGAGAAATGGATGGAGCTGATCAGGCATGGCGCATGCTGATCGCTGCGTGATGTGATTGTGAGAGCCAGTGGCCATTGGCGCCGTCAAGTAGGTATTTAGGCAAAGAGACAACCAACCCTGTGCGCATCATCGACCCGCATATATGCTATAGGTAGGTACTACATGTAGTGTAGGCTGAAGGCTGTGCGAGCCGCGGTGTGTGGCCAGACGCGCGCGGTGAGAAGCCACGGCATGGGTGTGCATTCGCAGTGGGCATTCCGCCCCCCCACAAACCAATGGATGGACTGACTGACTGATTACCTACATGCTATACACTACGGTACAGTAGGTAGTTACGCAGTAGTTTGAAAAGGAATCTGCTCTCGAAAACCAGTCGCTCCCCGACTCTACTAAAACACACACACACACACACACACACAAACAAAATCCGGCTGCTCGGGGAGACGGGTCGGTCGTGAGGCTCTCTTGGATGTGTGGATGATTCATTTTCGTCTGCCACAGAGCTAGTTTGGATGGGTAGCCGAGTCTCGGGGACAAATGTTTTTTCCACACTGACCCGCCATCGTTGGGCTAGGTACATACGAGGGAGGTACTGCAGCATTGTGCAAGTACACCAAGTGATCGGATTGGAGGCGGTGAAATGGGTAACACCTTAGAGAAGACGTCGAGCTACCACTGTAAATGTACAACGTGCAGGACTCCGCTGGGCAGCAGCGGATTGGTCGATGACCGTTCGCTGGCCAGCCGCAGTGTACAGGGAGTAGACGCACGCAGATGCAAAGGCAGAGAGATGCGGACGCAGACTTTGACCGCTTTGTACAAGTACCCTGGATGCCAATCAGCAAGGTGGATGGGCTCGATGGACGACATTTTGCTGATATGGCGCATGGCCCCTCCCCCAATACACCGGGTCTTCACTCAATCAAGGGCTTGGCCAGGGTCTCCATGGTTCGCTCCACGTTGACGGCTCTTTGGTGCGGAGATGATGCTACCTACCTATAGGTACATGCTATAGGTACATAGAGGATGGTACGGTAGGAATGAATACATTAGGTATGAAGCACTCTGCGATGAACCATTGGCAATGAGAGTGGTTTATCCGCGGCGACTTAGAGTCGGAGACAGGCATGTTAATTCCCATGACCCGGGGCCATGTTGCCAAATGTCAATGTGTGTTGCGTTTCGTTGGTCCAGAGAGGCGAGGCTGTCACCAAAGCCAAGCACCCCCCCCCCCTTTTGTTTTTCTTTCTGCGGGCCGGGAGGTTCAAAAAGTGGACTGACGAGGACAAACAGTCGACAAGGGGTCGCCGCCGGCAATTATCGTTGATTGCTGGTGTGGATTATTTGTATGTATGTATGTATGTACTGTACTATATGTCGTTCGGCTGGGCTTCTGGAAAATGCGCAGGGCCGTCCGTCCCCGCAGGGTATTGGACGGACGGGGGCAAGGGAAAGGATGACGAGACGAGGAGGGGGACATGGAACTGACTCCTTTCCAGACGCAGCAAGCACGGCACCGCATGAGACCTTACTATGTAGTGTCCCATAACCTTGTCGTAGTGGGCGATGTTGTGCATGTTGGCGGGATGGAATCCAAGACAGCGGCGGCAGGCCGGAAAGAAACATGGGATTCCGCGGCGTGGATTGGAAGACGTTGACACATGTCATGATGCTGCTGTCGGGAAGTCGCTCGCTCGCTCGCCCGTTAGCGTCAATTAGTGTCCAGTACCACCTACACGTACGGATACACTACGTGACCACCTACCTACCTACCTAGAGTGAAGGGAGTGCAAAAGTTCCTGGGTAGCCGAGGCGTTGCAATGTTTGGTACCAAGTGGTCGGAATATCGGTATGGGCCGATGATGACGTCTGCTACGTGTACCTAGCAACCTACCTAGGCACCTAGGTACCTACCAACGCTAAGTCATGTCATGTCCTGTCCTCGGTGACAGACACTTGGGAGCACGCACCTCGCTCACCCAGGGCGCTGAGCCGGCGGGCGCTACACTAGCCCTCGGGGAAGGGCATCCTAGAGACAGAACAAGTGTCTTGGCTGTCTCGAGTCACCGTTGCCCCGTCTCTTAGCCCTGCCTAGCTAGTCGAGGTAACGTACCTTGACCGCATACCTACCACACACCTACCTATCCGAATATATGTACGTATCGGTGCCTATGTACATACTAAGTAGGGCGTAGATAGTACTAGTAGTAGCAGGGTATGTACCTAGGCATTCCCCTGCCTACTACTATACATTACTTGGCAGTGCTACCTTGGACAATTACCCGCCTGCCTACTTGCCCCGGCCGAAAAAGGTTAGCTTTGGTTGCCTTGAAGCGGCGAGTCAATTTGACGACTTCAATAAGCTCCGCAGGGCCTTCTTTCTGTCTTGGAATTACGGATAAAGCTGTGGGCCAAAGTGTGTGCGTATGTGTGGGTGTTACGTGAAAGAAAAGGCAGGAGGAAAGCAGACGGCAAGTGGGCTGGTCATTGGCCGTTCCCTCCTGCTGTCTACCTGTACATACCTACGTAGTAACATGCCTGTAGTAGTACAGTAGTGTGCCCCCGTCAGGTGGAGTATGGTGTCGTCTAGGTAGTGAGATGGGTGGGGCATCTAGCTCGTTGCCCGCATCTAAATTTAGAAGCATCTGGATTGCCTGATCGGGACGCACTAGCCAGTAGTAGCCCGATCAGCCATGGAGCCGGGGCAGGAACAAGTGAGGGAGGCCTGCCACTGCCACTGCCACTGCCACCCGCCTCTCTCTCTATCTCTCCCACTCTTTCTTTTCCTTTTCTTCACCACCCCATGTACGAATTACGCTACATAGAGGTAGACTCAGGTAGTGTAGGAACCTGTGTAGATACCTGTACGTACCCACTCGACTGTAGAGTACCACACAATGCGTACTGACGGTACCTAGGCACCTACCTTACTTACCATCTTGCTTTTACCTACCTACCTACTTGCCTACCTACCTCGGTCTGGCACAGCGACGAAATCGGTGTGCTAGGTATGCCTTTTCTTTCCAGCGGTTTGCAGTCCTTTCTCTTTCTCTCTCTCTCTCTCTCTCTCTGGGCACACATCTCGCCTGCAGCAAACCCGCCCTCAACCCTGCTCCGGAAACAATACTTCGTTCATTCTGCGCTACCTTTTGATGTGGGGCCCAGGTCCGAGGTCCAACTCCAGCTCTACCGGTCCCACCATCTTCAATTTCAACTCATCCACTATGTATCCCTATCTTTCCAGTCGTTTCTTTCTTTCTCATAGTCCATCGCAGCCCCTTCACTCACCTCTTCAGCCCAACTTCCCCGGCGCCGTTGCCAAGCCAAGCCCCGGTTCCGGGTTTGTTTTGGGGTCGTTGTTGTTGTTGTTGTTTTTTGTCTTCTTTCTCTGGTAGCTTCTTTCTGAGCCAAGTCTTTGCAGGCCACCGCCCTCCCTCCCGTCCCGAGGTCCGCTCCTGGCCATATCCCCGTCATGTTTCCTTTCCCTTGACCCCACTCCAGCCTTGACAACAACGTCGCCCTGCTTTGGACGAACCGCTGGCTACCTGCATCCCGCAATGCTGCATGTTGTGACCAAGAGGCTAAGACCGGCATTCGTCAACCATTCGCAGATAACCGTTCAATACTGACCCGTGACCGGGGCTCTGACAGTTCACGACATGACGAGCCCTCCGAGCTAACGGCAGCCGACTGCTTTTTCCGTGTAACAAACCATGGCCCAAGTGGCTTGACCACCTACCTATCCATCTTTTGGCAGCAAAGCTGTCGTGATCTTGTCTCCCTGGCCCTAACCTCGAGGGTCTCTCTCTCGTGGCTTTCCAAGACATGATCTGACCTGATCGACCTGCTGTCTTCCTTTGCTTCCACTCGCCCTGTAGTGCCACATCATCCATCCTTTACTCCCCAATATTATGCTTGGCACACTAGACACTCATTACATTGTCTTTGCTTTCCGCTACTCGCCGCCCTTCACATGGTCCATCGCTGGACGGCTGCACCCTGCCCTGTTGTCGTCGACGCCCGTCTCCCATCCCCCTGTTTTGCGAGAACGCAAATTTCACCTTGACTGGTAATAGTCAGATCCGCCCTGTTCTCCATCACCTCGCCGTCTTAACGAACCCTCCCTTGCCCACTGAGCGGCCACACCTTTTCGCTCTGCACCCCGGCCCGGCGCTTAAACCGATCTCGCCACGGCTTCCTGCACCCGAGACTATAGATCACCGTGCAACGTTGTACAGCCTCTACCTTGCGACATCAGCCTCGGAACACGGCCTGACCGGTTTTCTTTTGCAATGTCTTCTTCAGCGCGCCCGGAACTGCTGAGCGCAAGATGAGCGCCACTTGATCAGTTCACCACTTCCCTGGAGATGGGAGAAAGCCGTGTGTGCCTCGGTGATGTGCTCCGGCGATCAGCATCCTGAGTCGTCATCTCTCATCTTCCAAGAGAGTTGTGCCGGCAGATGTTTAGGAGTACTGGGTGAAGCTTCTTCACCGTGCGTATTCAATACCTTTTTGTGTGACGTACGCGTCAAGGAAATAACAGCCTCACGGAGAACTTAGACGCGAAATAAAACACGTTGTGATTGTTCCATGGTGAGGGGGCCTCGGGATGGTTTGGTTGGTCCACCAGAAGCCGCATCACACACGTATACGTCAACCACCGGTTCCTCCTCCTCTTGGAGGCTCAAGCCAACGGTCACTGGTCTGCGCCGCTGTGGTGTGGCACGTTACTAATGCTCATCTCCTGCCAGCCGCACCGGGCCGGTTTCATTGACGCTTGTCACAAGGGTCGAGCAATGTCCGACTCCGTCTGTCAGGCCATCGGATCCTAGTAAAGTCTGTTTACGTGTCAGTATGTATTGGGCTGTTGGCGCTCGCACCATTCTCGTCGCCGGGCCGGTCTAGAACTTGGAGACCAATTTGGAGGAGAACAACGACTGTCGTGGGCAGCTGTGTGTGGGGGGGGGGGCATGTTTACACTTTGCATGCGAGTCAGGGCAGTCCGTCCAGATTTTTGCGTTCTCAAGAGCCTCTGGCCCTTGACAGCTTATTTGGATGTGCTAAGTGTATGCCGCTAATGGACATCCGAGAGTATGGGTCAGCGAAGAAACGGGGATTGCCACTCCCCGGGTAATGGCAAAGAGGAAAAAAAGGGAGCAGAAGCATTTGCTAAGCACCTTGGCCAGGTCTCGACACCGGCGCACCCCGGCCGAGTTGGAGGACGGCGACGACGATGAACCCAGCATGCTCAACACTCGCAAGCCAGAGGAGAGGTGCCGTGGTGAGGCGGAACAGCCCCTTACTTATTTCGAGGGTTTGAAATATCGGATCAAGGGGGCCGAGGAGACAATCAGCCTCTTCGCGAGGCACAGCACAATCCCAGATGCCGTGGAATTTGGGCACTCGAGACGACTGCATTCGCTGAGGTCCTGGACCAGGAGGGGCCTGCCTAATTTGCGAGCCTCCAAGGGGGGGTGAACAAGGCATGTCTGAATCCACGCCAAACTCTGCGAAATTGCAAGCCGGAGAATTAAGTAGAACCACGCGGTGGCGACGGCGACGACGGCGGCTGCAGAATGATCAGATGGAACTTACCCGCAATAGGGGCACTAGGAACGGCCGGTCGCTTACAGTTTTTATCCTCTGTTGAGGAGCCGGGATTCCGCCCGGATTCCATCGCAAATAGAGATATCAGACGGGCGGCCCAGGCTGGCAGTGTCATCTGCGCCGCTTTCTCGGATCCACGATGAGCTCTCTCTCCGGCGAGTGAAGTTCACAGCGCCTCAAAGAATTCGTTGCGCGTAGTAAGCGCGCCGTCATCTGGCCTGCGGTTTGATACGACTCAGGTGAGACGTGTGGACAGCGCTGAGCTGCGGGCACGCAACTTTTTCGCCGAGCGGGA
Source organism: Colletotrichum eleusines (assembly GCA_016807845.1). Taxonomy (NCBI): domain Eukaryota; kingdom Fungi; phylum Ascomycota; class Sordariomycetes; order Glomerellales; family Glomerellaceae; genus Colletotrichum; species Colletotrichum eleusines. The sequence continues at coordinate 1,584,179 of JADEZO010000010.1, read as the reverse complement.
CGGTTGTCCGTTGGGCTGGGCCTGGGCGGCTGGATTGGGCTTTGCGGAGCAATAGGGCTGTCAACGAGATCGGGAGCTGCGTCTACTACAATGTTGGGTTTGTTGCAACATGGTGTCTGGACGGTCGCCGCCGCGATTTGTGGATTGCGCGCTCGGAATCCCTGGATCGGCAGGGACCAGGCAGGTAGGGAAGGGGCAGGTGGCCATGAGCAGGAGATTGCAGTGCAAGTACAAGAGATGATAAAATTGCTGCCTTAACAACAGTCGCTCAAATCCCCGATGGCACAATTGGCTAGCGCGTCAGACTGTTAATCTGGAGGTTGGTGGTTCGAGCCCACCTCGGGGAGGAATATGTGGTTAGATCCCACTCAACATTGGGTGATCGAATTTTTGCATTTTTGGCGTCTTTCGGTTGCGTTCTGTTCTTTTGCATTCGGGGTAGGTGAGTGAGTAAGGAGAGGAATGGCATGAGTTGTTTCTAAGTGAGTAGGGGCTTCGGGGAAGTGGCAGGTGCCTGTCAATATGTTTGTGGGGATTGATTGTTGCCTCTTTCTTTCATTTCAGAATCAAGTCATTTACATATTTATTAGTCTGCCGATATATTTACGCACCGTATTATTATGTGTTGCAATACATTTTTATTTGACCATCCATCCGTCTTTCCATGGAGAACGAGACGAGGAAGAAAACTGACGAATATGCGACCTTTCTTCAGCTCACGAAAGTCCAAATCGACTGTCAAGACTTGCGGGCTGTGTGTGGCCCCAGACGGCGTAGAGACAGAGAGCTCTTAGAGACTCGCGAGGCGCGCTGCAATGCCCCTGCCTAGGCTGATACAGTGTTGCCCAGCGACTCCGTGGTGCAGAAGCTCAATCCCGGCCAGGATTCAGACGTACCTTGGTGCTTGTTGACATCCAACCGCTCCCTGCCTGGCTATTGAATATTGCGAGCAGTCCGGGATCACCGTGCCTTTCTGTTGGGGCACGCCATACCCAAGGAGGGAGGCTCGGAAGCAACACACAGACACTGAATCATCCACACGACTCTCGAGCAATATAGGCAGATAAATTATCATATACTTAATCGCTGTATACTGGATCATCTTTTCGTCCACACCGTCACTCTGACGGGTTCGCTGAAGCAGGCACCGAACGGGGCGCCGTATAACGATGGAGGGATCAGCATTTTATGACCTTCCAAGGACGGCTACAAACCGGGACCATTAAATAACACACGACCAACAATGATAGCATCCAACGAGAGCGAGCACGGTGTGGCGTGGAATTCGCCATGAGCGAGTCCATGATGTGCCTGCCAAGTGCCCCCTCCCCTCATCTCCTAGCTGGATAAGCATAGCCGGCTCGAGGGAAGAGTTCTGACGACAATGCTATGGGCTCCCTCGGGAGACAGAACCGATAGTCTTACCACACAATGAAGACTATTTGGGGGTGACCAGCTTTGGCCCAGTTCCCCTTTGTCCACTCCCATCCCCCCAGCCCCTGAACTCCCGGAACGTGCCGGTAGACATAGTTCCGGTGATCTGTACCGTCATTTCGCACTACTCTCCTGGCCTTGAGAATGGTAGCCCGTCGGAGACGTCCCAGAACCATGTCCAAGAAGGCCACCCGTGGGGGATGAAGACACCGTCCGCAAAGCATCCCTCGACATTAGAGCCGCCCATGCTCAAGAACCGGCACCTCCGCGAATTCACTCGAGAGAAGATCAGCCATTGAGGACTAAGAGCCGTGATGCGTGTGCTTGGTCGTTTCTGTCCGTATATGCGCGCTCCGCGCGGCGACCGTCAGATACCTCTTTGTGACCCGGTGCAGGAGCTTTGTCGTGCGAGACGCTGCGTTGGACTGCCGGAACACCAGCAGGGGCAAGCGCTTGCAAGCCAGACCACTACGAATGCTTCCCATATTCTCCAAGACATGGCCCCAGATGATTATAGAACTTGGTATAGCCTTACTCCTCTTGAGAGCGAATGGAGGCGGGCACGGCGGTGTCCGTCGTCGGCCACGCCTGAACTGAACGGCCGTTTATCGAGTCGTTGAGAATGAGGTCTCTTAGCTAAAGTGGAAGGGAGTCAATTCCATCGTCGAGACAATAGTTCTTGCTTGTGCATGGCTCTAAGAATAGTGCTTACTGAACCTGGGAACCCGTCTCGGCTGAGGCCTTTCCCAAGCCTCCCCCTTCTTCACCACCGCAACATCATCATTTTGTTCGATTTCAGTTTGGAGTAAACCTTGCTGCCAGGAGTATTTCAGGTCGATATCCCTCCCAACCGTCTCCCGACTTGTCGAAGGAAAGACAGGCTCTACAATACCCCTTCAGAAGGACCCATAACATAAGTCTCAAACCTCATGGTCAGCCCTTCACACATCCTCAAGGTCGACTGCCACATGAGACCATGACCATACATACCCAATGCAAAACTCGTGGTCCCGTCCGCTCTTCGGCAAGTAAGCTAACAAGAAGAAACATCACTAGTGGAAGGCATGTAGGGGAAACCAGGAAAGATACTAGCCGATGGGAATATAGGTGGGCTGCTTTCTGGCCCCTCACAGCCCTATCCCAGTACTACCCTCCGCTCTCAGTATAAAGCACGCACCAGTCTTCCATGTTCGCGAAGTCTCTCCTACACACGATTCATTCTTCCGACAAGTCCACACCTGCGCCTACCGATCCACTATGAAACCAGACCACTTTGGCTCGCGCATGCTCACGGAGCTCTGCCGTAAGGACGTCTACATACACAACTGCTGCGACATGGTTAGTACCGGTATCTACAACTGGGACTTTGTTACCTACCGCTATGCATACGGCGATGACGGACCTGAAACTTCTGCGTTGCGCAGCTCAAGAGCTTCTGAGACACCGGGTTCCTCGAGAATCGGTGCACCGAGCTGGAGCAGTACCTCGAATGAGTCGTTATCGAGGACTGCGCTATCCTTAATAATTCCTCCGGGTCTGGCGTTCCAAAGTCCTTAAACCAACGGGTGCTGGAACAAGAGTCCAAACCAAGTCCACAACAGACCGTTTCCCTATGCAACCGACCAACCCCCTTGCTTCCAATACTGTCTATATATGCGTTGACAAGGAGTGCCTTGGCATCGTTGCCCGGTTCCAGGAGGCAAACAAGACCTCCAAGTTCTTCTTGTCGGCTCCTGCCGCCAGCAGCTTTCGTCATTGTTGATCGTAGCTGGACATCGGATAACAGTGGCGATTGTGGCACTGGCAATGATGCCGGTGACAAGGCTGAGAACGAAGCCGGCTACCTCCTGATCAACGCAGCAAGTATGTCGGGTGGACGCACCAACCCGATTTCCACGTGGCGTGTTTGTGCGAATAGCTTCTCCAGGTGCCTTTGCACGACGAATCCTATGAGCGCTCACCTACTATTTTCCCTTAAATCTTGATGTGGACGCCTAGGTTAACAGGTAGTGAATAAGATTTTACTTCTTGGTCTTGCTATTAGTATAGTAGAAATGGTAGCTGTGTTGGGCAGTGCCGGGCCGTCTCCGCCTCTGCCCGGGTCTTCCCAATGTTTCTACGTGATAGCGAGTCCATTACCCAAGCCTGATCTTGGCGTCTTGCCGTACGAACCTCGTCCCACTGATGATCCGTCTCTTCAGCCCGGGGTTCCCTCCTAGACCGCCTCAACGTTGGAGCGCCGTTCCGCAACCACGGGGCTGTGGTCGTCCTTTCCTGCTCTCAGGTGAAGCGTTATTTCGTACCCTAAAGGAAAGGTAGAGTGTTGCCCGTTACCTACCGCCACCGCACCGTCTATGTCCCAGTTCACGCCACGGGCTCTGAGCACCGTTCCTCGTGCGACCGATGCGCGAGTGGCATTGCGCCTGGGGGGGGGAAGCTAGTGCGTTCATCAGCCGTACCGCTGTGGAGATGGCTGCCCTGGACCATCCGCCGGACACGACTCTTGCGGACCGCTTCCCCGCTTTCGAGAGGTGACAGCCAGGGGTCGGGCACCCTCGGGAAAACCGGACGCCATCGCCCGTTCCACCACTTTTGGCCGGGCAACCACCGCCGATTTGGGTGTTAGTTATGTACAGTTGGCCAAGCAGTCAAATATCCTCCCCGCACGTGTACTATGCATCATCAAGCTGTCAGGGGAACATCGATTATTGGGCTAACACATGTTCCAGATCATTCCGCCGGACAAGAGATGCGAAAATCCCGTTTATGTACTCCTTTTTGGAAATTGTAATGGCGGAAAGAAAAGAAGTAGAAGAAGCAGGAGGATAGTTGGGATCTCAAGTGGTAAGGTGCGCACATCTAATCAAGTATTATTCGTTGTGTGGCGATGGATTTGAAACTGTGAAGACGGCAGGGATGTCGTTTCGGCGAGGACTTACTTCATGTTGTAACAATAAGAGGGCTATGAAGGGAGCTTTGCCATCTGTTGACGGAAGTGCAAGACCTCGAAAACAGGAAGTCGAAGCTCTCGCAACCAAGTCCTTCTGAGGGCCGGATTGCTACCATGCCCTGTTTATTTTGTGTCTGGTGACCCTGGCTTCTTACTCATGCATGACGTGCGTAAAAAACCTTATGCTCTGCCATGCCACGACAATGTGAGATCTTGCTATACCCTTAGCACGACGGACTGCGGGAATCGTCCTGTTGACATGACCCACGCTGCGTTAAGTTCAATTGACGTGTTGACGCCCTCGCCGAACCATGACAACAGCCATCGACTGGATCCACCAGGCCTCGGGGAACCACATTCAGACTCCTAAACACTGGTATGATTGATGCATATGTCTGTGTACATGTGTAGTCCGCGCTCTAGAGCGGCGAACATCTCCCCTCATGACTCTTGCTTTTTCTGAGAATTCTTTCGTACATTCGGAGTGGAACAGAAATGGCGTGAAAGAAGGAAAAGACCACAAACGCACACCAATCCGAACAAAAGAGAGTTGATGCGTCAATTCGATGATTCGCGGTCAGGTCCAAAGGTATCATGAAGCTTGCGGCCGGACCAACCTGGTTAACAAACAAAACAAAACAAAAGCCCTTTCCTTTCCCCAGGGTTCCATTTCGACGACAAAGACAAGCCAGCATCCCCCTCTATTCCAAAAAGAGAAAAAAAAAAAGCAATGCCAAACTCCTTGATCGCCAGATCTCGGGATTTCCACGTGCTCTGGGCCCTAAAAACCACATTATGGCGGCTTTGGCCGCTTCGCCATCCTCAACTCCTTGCCCCTCCCGATGGGGACCCACCGGCTGGCTTCGGCTATGGTATCATGTCGTCCTGCCCAGCAGTTTCAGTTCAAACGTTATTGTGCGCTCTGCGACCTCGACCGGTTGCCGTGTCGGTTAGGCCGTGGAGTGCTGTTCCCCTCCCGGCCCGCGCCGGCTCGCACTGCATCGGTATAGCTGGGTATCGGAGGGTGCGAAAATCCGCCACCGCCAGCGGCAGAAGCGCCTCGACTGCGGTTGAGAACCCGTATCAACGGCGTGTTCTCGCTGTCCGTGCTGTTCCGGCGGCTGCCGGCTTCTGAGTTGCCAGGGCTCGTGTATTCAGGTGGGGGGTTCAAGGCGTCTTGAAGCCCAAGCCCTACGACGCTTTGCCCTTCGTGCCCGCGATTGCTGCTGCTGCTGCTGGGCTCGCCGCCCTCGTCGTCGGGAACGAAGTGTGTCAGAGAGATGTCAGTCGGGCTTCTTACGGGACCGGGGCTCCTCGGTGGTAGTACTCTGAAGTTTCCGCTTCTTGTCCGCCCATGCTGAGGTCCCAGGCCAGCTTGCGAGTAGGAGTGTGTCTGCGAGGGCGCTCGCTGGTGCCCGCCACCCGTGTATCCGTCCTTGCGACCGGCCTCCAGCAGGATGTCGCCCTGCTCGGAGCCGTAGGGCGGCGGCGGTGCGAGGCTGCCCGTCATCGGGGCAAGCCCCCACTTCTTGACATTGGCCTCGATAAAGACGAAGCCTGCCTGGCCAAAGTTGACGTGCACGATGCAGGGCCCGTTGGCCCCGACGGCGGGGAAGAAGTTCTGGGACTTGACCCCGTGGATGACGTCCTCCAGTTTCTTGCCGTTCCGGGTGAAGAAGATGGTACCGGTTCGAGGACGGTAGCCGACACCGATTACGTCGCCCTGAACATATTGAGGGCCGTAGGGCGTTGCCGCGAATGGCTGGTTGCAACGGCGCTGGCCCGCTGACAGGTACGCTGCGGAATGTTTGTGGAAGCCTGCACGGCTAGTTAGCGTCGGGCGGTTGTGCCGGGGAGACTGCAATGACATACCAGGCAGCCTGAACAGCGGGTACGGCTTGGTGGCCATGCCGATACTGATCAAGGTATTGTCGGGCTTATCGTAGATCTTTGCCTCCCAGTAGTAGACCTCGTTCTGCTTGGGCACGGGCAGGTTGCTCATGACGGTGCATTCGGAGTCGAAGAACTCAATCTCGGTGCGGCCTTCGACGAAGCAGTTTGCGATTTCTAATTCGGGCTCGAACTCCCAAGCAGAGACACCCTTTTCTTGGATGGCAAGGTATTGCGACAGAGAAATGTCGGTCTGGAGGGACTCGGGCGGGTTCGCTTGGATGAATGCTATAGTCGGGTCAGTCAGTGGTGTGGGGGATATCGCAGTAGCGATAGCGGAGGGTAGGCCTGCGTACCTTTTGCCCTGAGGTACTCGGTCCTCTGCATGTCATCCATGGACTCGAGGGCCTCGGCCTCTTCCTTAGCAAAGGCCTGCTCATCGTCGTACTCGCCCGGTCGTCCGATGCGATCGAGGAAGATGCGGCCACTGGCGGTATACCTGAAGAAGTAGATGACGAGGAATATGAGGGCGATAAGCACGGCGGAGCCAAAAGACGACAGCAGTCCGATGACGACGCCATTCAGCGCCGATGATGGGGTTGTCGGTGCCATGACGGGCAGGCAGCGACGTTTGTCGATTCAATCCGGTCGGTCGGTCGGTCGGTCGAAGGCAGGGACGATGAAGGTGAGAGTGCCCAAGGTGGGATCGGTCGATCGAGGGGAGGGACGGCTGGCGTCACCGCTGCGAAAGCAGCATCCGCGGACGAATCGACAGTGGGAAAAGCAGGCGAAGAGAAGGGAAGAGCGATAAGTGCGGTAAACAACGAAAAGGGCCGAGGGAAAAAAGGAAAGTCGTCGTCGAGGGACAGACAGACAAACAGACTATGCCAAGGCGAAAGGCGAGTCGGTGGGTGAATTGAAGCAGAAGAGAAGAGGGCGGGCGTGGATCGGTTGGTCGGTTGATTGGATTGGATTGGATCAGGATGGGTCAGTCAGACGAGAGCGAGAGAGCGTTGTCGTTGTCGAGGCAGATTGGGTGGTTACTGCGTACAGTATGGTACCTGGTAGGTAAGTAAGTGCCGCTACGACGGCTGGGGGAGAGCAGTGCGAGAGGTTGCGTTGCCACAGTTCTCCGACCGACCCAAGTCGCAGGTCGATGGGGCGCGGGCGGACTGGCCGGCCTGGTGCTTGCAGTGTGTGAGCGTGTGTGTGCTCTTGGATGTGGCGGATCCCCCTTCTTTCAGCTGAGATCGGGAGGGGGGTTTGCTGGGCGTGCGGCGTAGTACTGTAGGTACCTACCCACTGTAGGTAGATAGATGGGTGGACTCGGTCGCTACGGTCGCTATCTTGCCTGGGGTAGGTGCCTCAAGGGGGGTTTACTTAGATGGACCGGGGGGAGGGATCTGGTATCGGTACGGTGTAATGCAGGGTGTCGTCGAGTGTGTTGAGACGAAGGGGGCGAGGGGGGATATGAGTGAGCAACAAGTTGTATACCGGTGCTACGGTGCGAAGAAAAAAAGAAGAGGGAAAAAAAAAAAAAACTATGAGTAGGAGGAGTAGCCGCACAAAAAAAAAAGCCGGTTGTCAGGTACCTATAGTAGGTGCTATCCTAGGTAGGCATGTACTGAGTTCGTTGTTCGTCGGGCGGGGACGCAGGAAAAGTAGTTTAGAGGTTGAGGGAGGGGAGCCAAGGTTCAAGACAGGATCATGGATGGTTGGTCGGGCAGTGTCCAAAATAAAAAAAGAGAGAAAGGGGAAGGGGGGGACAAGTAATGGGATGCAAAAGAAAGTCAAGCAGGGACTCGAACAGTTAGTTGTACGGGACGTCTCGGTCAGTTGATATGCCTAGGTTGCTAGCACTTTAAGCACACGCGCAGTCGCCAAGGCTGGTTGTGTGTGTGTGTGTGTGTGTGTGTAGGTACCTAGTAGGTAGTTGGACAGCTAGAGGTGGGAGAAGGCGACAAAGATTGGAGAAAGCCAAAGAGGGTGAAAGAGAGGGAAACGGAGGGCGATAGAAGGTCGTCGACGACGGCGCTGTCGTCGGGTTCCTGGATTTGCATTCTGTCTGCATCAGCACACCTGCCTCTGGCGTAAGATCAGGTCACTTCACTGACGACGAGACGGACGGGCGCGGCACGGCAGGCATCCAAGGATACCCGGACGCCAGGGGTTATGATACAAGTGAACTGGGCTGTCCATGTTAGAGCTTCCCACACTTCTTTGCAGCCTCATGCTAACACGTGGCGGGGGATGCTGTGTACTGCCCACTTGAGTGAGTGAGTGACTGAGTGAGTCGCCGCGCCCAGTCGCTACGCTAGGTACATGGCCCTTGCCTTTGCCTTGTCTTCTCCTCCTTCTGCCCACTTCCCTGCCCTGGATGACGCTGGTTGATGGGTCATCCAGCTCCAGTTCCACCTCCATTCTGCCGCTTCCGACCCCAGTCTTTCCTGCTTGCCACACCGGACCCGCCAGTCTACCTACCACATACCTACCTGTACGGATACATTACGTGCGTTTACGTGTGTGTGTACGATATATCCGTCCTACTGGGAATCCCATCAGCACAGGCAGACCAAAAGCACCCGCACCACGCCGAGGGGCCCGGTGAACATGCAGCAGCAGGTCGACCGCCGGGTGCATTTGAACCACCGTCGAGAGACCGAGACTGGATGAAGATCAGGCGGAGAAACCAGAGTCTCTAGAGAGAGGCCACCCCCCAGCACTCCTATTTTCCTCCTTTCCCTTCCCTCCCTCTCTGTGTCCTTCCTCGCTTGCTTGATACCACCACTCGCAGCGTGCTGAATTATCTAGCCCGGGCAGCCCATCGCAAGCCCTTTGGTTTCTTCAGCCACCTTTGTCAGTTCGGGTCCGTCGAGCGAGCTTTTCGCAAGCCCCTGTTTCTTATCCCCGTGCCAAAGCTATCTTCCGCTAGCAGCCAACTCCCCAAACATACTATACCCACCTATCGAGGGACACACCTCACAACGACATCTAACGGGAACGGGGACAACGATGGAAGAGAGAAAGCCCACGCATGAATGACACCCGCCCGGACGGTTAAGCCTAAGCCATGCCGCGTCAAGGAACACGCGCCCCACCGTCCGCCGACTACCGACGCAGTCGAATCCAGCCAAGGAGCGCTCTGGAATGTTAACGTGGCTGACAAGCCTGGCGCAGCCCACTAGTTTCAATCCCTCTGGAGTTTCATGCTCTGGCTCGATTCTTTGTCCAACGGCCCCCCCCTTTCCTCGACGACCGTGCTCAGCCGTAATCCCTTGTTCTTCTGCGGTGTCCTATTGTGTCGTCTGCCGCGACCAATAATGGCATTCTTTATTCGGTTTCCGTCCCGAACATTGCAGCTCGAAATAATTCTCCGGGAAGGGGTTTCTGGTCTGTTGGCCGCGGTCGTCCATTGAGACAACCCTCTCCCTCCCCTCCTGTTACCAAATAGCCAGTGTCATGCCCCTAAATTCCTCCTTTCGATGAGAGGCACGTTGTCTACTATTGGTACCTAAGTCGACCCTTGTTGCTATCTATGTCCTCCGTGTGCCCATCGGCTGCGTATCTCTCGTTCCTCTCGACGCCTGTAAACATCACCCACGTACCGAATGACCAAGACTTATCCGTAGTTCATCGTTGTTTTCAGGTCCCATCGTCAAAGTACTGCATTCCCAACCCTCCCTCTAGTGTCTGTGTTCGGGTCCGAGAGTGTCTGTTCCTCCAACCTAGGCAACCAAAGGGAAGGAAAAAGAAGACCGCGAGCGGCCCGTCAGTGCTCGTGGTCGAATCCGTCGACCAATCCTCCAAGGGCGCTGTCAAAGTGTCAGTTCGTCGACGGCGCCCTCGCCCTGCCGCCCTGCCGCACTGTCGCGAATCGGACAGGGAGACTACGGACAGTGGCGCCCATCTGAGATGCAACTCAGCACGTAAGTCAAACCTGGCCCCGCCTAGGTATAGGGGCCTACCTGCCCCACTTTGCTCCGGTGCGGGGGATCGGCCGGACGCATGCTGCTCCACTTCGGTACCCGGGTCTCAGTTTAGGCCCGCCCGCTCAGCTGCTCAGTGGCCGGCCGGCACTATAGTACGTGGCCGAGATAAATGTGGACCACGATAAACAGTCCATCTACCATTAAGTGCAGGTTCCATCGCTGCCATCTTCAACAGCACAGCCTAGCCGTCTATCACCCATCCTCGCCATTCGGTTTGGTTACAGTTGAAGATTCGTCGTCCATGGGTAGCGAGGCCTACCGGCATGCCGTGTGTTTGCTTCTCTGCCCCCGAATCACCCATGACGGAAATCCAAACATGTTTCTACTGAGTCACGGCGTCACAGGCCCCTCCGCTTGCTGGCAAAAAATCCTACTCACAGCATCAAACAAGTCACAAAAGTGCCCATGGATACCTCCAAGACGTAGAAAGAGCGACTCTTGAAATGGGTGCTGGAGTTGGCTTAAGCCACACGATGATACATCCACATTCAATCCTATCTCCGTAGCCCATTCACCACCACAACTCTGGATAGCCAGCCGGTTGTTAAACCTTGACTAGATTCACCAGACCCATCTCCGATGCCCTCCTCGACATATCTAATAAAAGGCCGTCTTTCCCTGGTGTTTCAACTGCAACAGTCCTCGATAAAATTTCTCATCAACAGTCAAATTCAGCATCTTGGATGCATAACTGGTCTCCCTGAGGGATAACAACGATCAACATTTCTAACGACATTACCCCCTTCACAGCTCCGAGCATGCATATGGATAAGGAAAAACGTAGTACTTGCCGTCACTTCAGAAAGGGCACGTGTGTCTACTGGAAGACCCCAGAGAAGTGCAATTTCCCTCATCGTCCCGAGCATGCGCCGCGTTTCCTGCTCCCCGTCTGGGAGGTGCCTCCTACCCCTCTCGAGGAGACTCCGCCCTTTGTGCCGGGGTACCAGCAGCGCGCCCCCAGCACCGCAGCCCATCCATTCGCTCAGGGGCCAGCCATCGACCCGAACTCGAGCTATGGTTATCTTGCATATCACGGAGATGGCTCTCAGTACTTTGGTTACCACTTGAACAATACCCACCCTCACGGACGGGTCGGTTTCCAGCCCTACCAGCACCTGGTCCCGTCGCTGTCTGGGTTCCCCGCCGCCGGACATCGCCCAGTCCGAGCTGATTACTATCCAGGGCATGTCATATACTACCACAACCTATGGTCACCCTCTTACTACGTCCCGGGAAGCTACGTAATGCCAATGGACGTGCAGTACAACAATAATCGCCCCGAGGGCTACCAGTACCGGTACAGACGCCCCTCACAGCAGCACTCCGAGTTCCCGGAAACGCCTCCCGACTCGGGGCCAGTCTCACCCCCTATGCCTTGCTTTGCACCACCCGTGACCCAAGTGGAGCAAGATGCCCTCGTCGACCCGGAGAAGTTGAAGCGAGAGCGCAGCAAGTTTTGCTGGAACAGTGATGACTGCAAGCGACCGAGTTGCTATTACCTCCACGGTGTTGTAGAGGACGAGGTCGAGGGGGTATCTTCTGGTTTCTCGCCCTCACCCTCTCCCGCTCGCGTCCCCGCTAGCTCCCCCGCTGGATCCTTGGATCCGGACGTCAATTCCTCCGATACTGGTTCGAGAAAGTGGCCGAGGAGCTCTTTCCACCAAGGGTCCTCGAACGAGGTGAAGACGGCGGCCGAAGACGAGGCTTCTGTGGACAAGTCCCCCGACGACCAGGACCACGGCACCTTCAGACGTGCTCCGCTTGTGGTCAACGGCACCAACTATCGTCCTCGACCCAAGGACACTGCCGCCTGAGTTGGAACTATGCGCATGAAGAGATGCTCCAAGGTTTACATAGACATCTTCTGGCATTTGACAGACACTCATGGCGAGGCGGAGTCATCTTGGTATGGGATTTCTGGGTGACAGACACCGGGGCTCATGTGCCCTACAACTACTTGATGTCACGCTGGGTTTTTTGGCATTTCCTCCATGAATGTATGATAAGCTTAACAGTCAAATGAAAATTCTTTGATCAAACCCCATTTTGCCTACCTGCCTGGGCACCTATTAGCCCGCTGTACAAATCAACGCTCTTGTTCCACTTGCCAGGCATAAATGAATAAGCCGGAAATATCTGAATGTGCAACAGTCGATTCCTCACTCATTCATCTCACTTCCAAAAAAAGTACTTGCCATCAAATGATTTCTCTGCTTCCATTCGCAACAACAATTGTCTCTGAGACTCAAAGGGTGATGAAAAGGGACAAGTGTAGAGAAGATGAGGCAGAAACGGGGGTTATGCAAGAAAAAGACAGCCCCCCTTCACAGCTAAGTTTTGCAACCCAGAGGTTAAAGAGGGAACCCATGATACCTAGTCAAGGGTAATGTATGATACTGTCGTGGCGTAGTGGCAAGGGTTAGCCATTTAGTGAGACAAAGGAACAAACACTCAAGCCTGGTTTTCTGTGAGGCACAGAGGGAGTATTCACAAGGCAGAAAGGCTGATGCCGAATTACAAGCAAGATGCATTTATACTCTGGTTCCGATGCCAACGCTCTACACCCGACTCCATGCGCAAAGGGACGTTCTCGGAGCGTCCACTTGGTAATCTGTACTATACAACAATCTTCTCTCCATTCCACGTAGATCCCACGTCCCCTACACCACTACGCCAACAGGGGTTGCTGTTCCTCTGCTCGTTGCTGGCCCCCTTCACGAACCTCACTCTGAGCCTCGTTTCCGTTCTCCGTTTCGCTGCGTCCTGCATTCACGGTCGTGTCGTCGTTGTTCTGAGTTTCGGTGTTCTCAGTGTCTGCTGCGGCCTCTGCGGCAGCTGTGGCAGCAGCTTCTGCCTCCTCCTGTCTTTGACGCTCCGCGCGTGCCTCAGCCTCAAGATGGGCGATGTGGCGTTCAGCAACGCCTGGGGCGATGCTAGCAAGGAAGAGAAGCCCTGCTCTTTCGAGCCGGCGTGCCTGATTCATCAGCCAGTTCGCATTGTTGCGTCTCCGTTGGGCCACCAGTCTGGCAGCAGCGCGTGTCGGATCTGGTTGACCGTTAGGCCCAACAACCGGACGGTCGTTGGGGGGTTGGGCAGGTTCGTTGGCGTTATTCGGAGCAGCAAGGGGTATCAGATTCTCCATATGACGTCTGACCGGTCCTACAGCCTGGTCGAAGTAGTTGTTGAGCAGTCCTGTATTCAGGATGAAGATGCTGACGGCAATGGCCACTACAGTGAACCATCTCGACCAGCTGGCATTAGGCGAAGTGAACCACCACACAAACAGGGCAAGCCTAACGACGAGCCAGAAGTGCGGCCACACTTGCGCAATCAATGGGGCGATGCCTGGGTTGTTGGGATGGACAGGCACAGCGGCCGCCGGCGGTTGCCCTTGAGGCTGAAGCAATGGCTGCGCTTCCGGCTGCGGCTGCGCCGGACCTTGAGCCTCGGCCTGCTGGGCCGGCTGCGGCCCTTCTTGGTGAGCCAGTGGCGTCACGAAAGCTGACGGCCAGGCCATGTGTTGAGGACGAGCTCTCATTCTAGCCAGGGCCGACGCCGTCTGCTGAAGAGCTGAAGTGGTGTGCGCCGGCCTCCTGGTAGAAGGGGTATAGTAGGAGTCCGTCGCGTTGTTGATCAGGATGGCTCGAGGACCCTGAGGCGATGATAGGATATACACCTCGGGACCAGACTGCGCCTGCCGCTGAGCATTCGCAGAGTGTCCGCTGCCGCCACTCACTGAGCGCGCGGTTGGATCAGGTGTGGGACGTCTGCTGCTGGCTCTTGAACCGGGTGTGGGGTAGTAAGGGGTTGTAACGCCCACGGAAGGGCTGCCATTGGCGAGAGAAGTGCTCGAGGCACTCCTCTGCATGGCGTTCGTCAGAGCCAGAGTGGCCTGGGTGCTATCGGCAGCTCGGAGTATGTTTTGAACATCAAAAGTAGACAGAGCCGTGGTGGTGCTCTGACCACCGGGCTGATGGACGTTCAACGATCCGCCAAGCAAGGTCTCGTTAACCGTCACGCGGTACGGCTGGCCATTCGGCATCAGGCCCTCCCTTACGTACATCTGCACGTCGGGGTTGCTGAGCGGGCTGGCCCGTCCACGCGTGGGATCAGCAGGGTTTGGAGCCGCACCGGGCGTATCGCCGGCACCATGCATGCCCATCGAGGCTCTTATGGCTTGGTTTTGGTTGATCTGCTGATTGGCCATGGCTCTATTCATGGCCTCGCGTTGCAGTCCGTTCATCCATGCCGCCATACTCTGGTGCTGTTGCGCCTGGATTTGTTGAAGCTGCTGCGGCGTCAAATTGGCGGGTATCTGGGATGGCGTGACGAACGGGAGGGGATTATTCGGTGCTGGATGCAGCGGCGTTCGTCTTGTAAAGGCCGCCGCCGTAGGCTGGCTGCCATGGTGATGTGTGTGGTGAGGCTGGCCAAATGCATGGTGCAAATGAGCGTTCGGCGGCGCCGGGCTCGTTCCTCTAGCGATTGCTGGTGTCGGGATCGTGGAAGGCTGGGGTTCGGCGACATCTCGAAGCACAAGGTGAATTGTCTGCTGGTCGGTGGTGCGAATCTGTATCCAATTAAGTCAGTCAGCAACGTGAATCTTTGCCAAATGGAGGGGGGACGCACGACTCCCTCGCCGATGACGCTGAGGAGAGTCTCTCCATCCAGCTGTAGCACACGCCCGCGGTAGATCAATCGTTGCTGGGAATCGCTTGGTTTCAGCGGAAGAGCTTGGCGGATTTTTTCCTTGAGCTGCTTGACCGTTGTGGTGGCGGCGAGGCCGGGAAACACCAAGGGCCGGCTAGAGTTCGCTGCGGTCGATGGCGACAGCACCTGCAAGTTTACGGACAGGTGGTCAGAAGCAGACTCTGGCGCAGGGTGCGCAGTCGAAGACGAGCCTTCGGAGGCCATGGTGAGGCCTATCGGTCATACCACGCAGAGCGCAGCGCGGCAGCTTCGTCGGAGAATTCGCGAGAGGCGGATGGTTGTAGGTGCGCAAGGACACGATGCTCATGTCACCGTGTCGTTCGTAACGTGGAAATTTAGGGATATGTGTTGCTCCCCGACTGACTGCAGACTGTAGGCAGGTAGTCAGGTACAAGACCCCCTGGCCTCACCAAAACGTAGGTACAGGTACGTAACCTGTCCCTGGGGAACTGGAAGGCCCGATCCATGCACGCCGTCCCGATTGGGCGGGTTGTGACAGGCTGATTATATAAGCTTGGTGATGGGATGGTCGGTAATTACCCTTCATTACAGACCTCCGACCCTCTGAATATTCCACCAGGGCCAAGCAAGCACCTTTGGCGGCTGGCCACCTATATCAAATCAGTATGGCTTCTGTCACATCTTCTGGGTTGAGTCCATAAATAGGCAATCCACATGCATCCAAATTATGCCTGTGTTCTCACCAATCATCTTGGTATTCTATATTATCAATGGTGGTTTTCGTACGAGTATTTCCTAGCGCATGAATTACACTGTAGTAGGTGCTTTGCATGCTTGACAACTCTTCCCTTGAATGGACACGCTAGGTATCATGTACATTTCCATGCTAGATTCGTTCTGTGGCTTTAACTGGTAGTGTCGGTAACCCGTTTCCCACTGCGCCCGATCGAATGTTCCAGCAGCCTGCACCGTATCTTAACTTGACGTTGTATGCAAGCCCGGGGGGAGATCTTGCCAAGCTGCGCATGTCAGGCCGAAACGCAGCCTAGGCGACGCCCACTGTGATATTGTCGCAATTTTCTTCAGGTTTTTTTCTTTTTCTTTTTTTCTCTTTGAATACAACTACATAGATATATTTGAAAGGCGGACGGAAGATGAATCTACCGAACTTGAGCCAGGGTAATCGTTTCCATAGACATTCCTGATTGCCGTAGACAACTGAGGCCATGCTAGCACCAAGGGCTTGTTCATAGAACCCCTTGGAGCCAATCACGAAGGTCAGGAAACTGCTTGGACTACCCTACAAATCGAGAACTGAAAGCTTGTCGACACTCCCTAACGAAAAAGCTCATCAAATGGAATGCAAGAAAGGAGATGAGTTTTTGAACCAGATTGAGCTCCATATAAGGATATCCGTCCCTCGGTCAGGCGTGGTGCTTCCAGCCGAAGAACGTTAGTTACATTTGCACCTAAAGCGGACTAGCGCTCACATGGTTCGTGCTGCGTCATCCCACAGCTGTCGCGGACCTGGAAGCTCTCGGCACAAGACGATCGCTCGTCCCAACTGCTATCGCCTGGCCATTGCCGTCCCTGCAAACCCGGAAAAAGTTCGAGGCCCAAATCCTGCACGTCGACTGAGGTCTCCCAAGATATCATGGCCACGCTGTACGCTCGCCAGAGCCAGCTGAGGGCCGCCAAATTCTTCTCCACCCAGGGCCCTTACGCCTCGACCCGATTCTTCTCTCAGCAGCAGCAGCAGCGCCCGCGCTTCTCCTCCCGTCTGCGCCACGCCCTGAAGAACTCAAAGGTACAATGGTACCAGATCCCCGTTGGAGTCGGTATTGGATTCCTCGGCTTGGTTCAGTTCTACAAGATCTCGTCTCGCGAGCGTGAGAACCAGGAGAGAGGGGAGGTTCAGGATGGCGCGCCACCCAAGAAGCGCGCCAAGATCAGGCCTGATGGACCCTGGCAGGTCCAGGTCATGTCAACGCTCCCCTTGAAGGCCATTTCGAGACTATGGGGTCGGTTCAATGAACTGACCATCCCATACTACCTACGGGTTCCCGGATTCAAGCTATATTCATGGGTTTTTGGCGTCAAGTATGTCATATGCCCGCTCGCAGCACAGAACCACTTGCTAATATGTCGACAAGCTTGTCTGAAGTCGCCGAGCCTGACCTGCACACGTACCCGAACCTCTCCTCCTTCTTCTATCGTGAGCTGAAGCCCGGCGCTCGTCCTCTCGATCCGAGCCCCAACGCCCTGCTTTCCCCGTCCGACGGTCGAGTCCTGCAGTACGGCCAGATCGAGGGCGGAGACATCGAGCAGGTCAAGGGCATGACGTATAGTATCGACGCCCTTCTCGGCAAGAACACACCAACGCCCAGCATCGCAAGCGGCTGGTCAACGCCGCAGGAAGCCGAGGCCGAGAAGGCGAACAACGTTTCCCCGAGCGAAGACCTTGTCAAGACGGACGAGGAGTTCGCCCGTGTCAATGGCATCTCTTACACGGTTCCTAGCCTTCTGTCGGGTGCGGCTATGTCCCAGAGGAAGGGATCTCTCAAGGACGAGGCCGGTGAGCACCCGTCGGCGTCTGCCGTCTCCGAGGTCCGCGCCGACCTTGCGCTTGGCGAAAAGCCTTGGTACGACCTCATTTCGCCCGACAACAAGACGTCCCTCTACTACGCTGTCATCTACCTCGCTCCTGGAGATTACCACCGCTTCCACTCACCCGCAAACTGGGTCGTCGAGCGCCGCCGTCACTTTGCCGGCGAACTCTTCAGCGTTTCCCCCTACCTTCAGCGCACTCTGCCGGGCCTCTTCACCCTCAACGAGCGTGTCGTATTGCTGGGCCGGTGGCGCTATGGATTCTTCAGCTACGTCCCTGTTGGAGCCACCAACGTTGGTTCCATCAAGATCAACTTCGATCGGGAGCTGCGTACCAACAGCTTAACCACCGACACGGCCGCTGACCGAGCTGCCGAGGAGGCCGCGAACCGCGGCGAGCCGTACACGGGCTTTTCCGAAGCCACCTACGCTTCCGCCAGTCCGGTGCTTGGCGGGCACGCTCTGCGCAGAGGTGAGGAGATGGGTGGTTTCCAGCTGGGCAGCACGATTGTGCTGGTCTTTGAGGCCCCGACGGAGGGTAAGACTCCCGAGGACAAGACGGGATGGAGATGGGCCGTTGAGAAGGGCCAGATGGTCAGGATGGGCCAGGCGTTGGGCTACGTCGATGAGGAGTGAAAATATCTCGTCTCTGCAGGACACGTGTCCCATGTAACACATATACAATCGACCGGAAGCGTCGCGCAGCATTAAAAAGAAAAAAGACCATTTGTTCCAATTGAGCGACATACAGCACAGGCAGAGCCTCACACAGAAAGTTCTGTAGCACCAGTCTAGGTTCCAGCGGCGTGGTGTCAGATTCTTATTTCAAGCCACCCGTTTCACTCGGCCGCCGCCATCCGACTGGCTGATCGTTTCTGCCTGCCTGCACACTCTTCCGCAACTTCGCTACAATGGGACGACGATACAAATCAATCATTCAATGCGTTAAATTCATTAAGTTGATCGCTACGATGTCTCGAATACCAAGGCAGGAATGCCGCTCCCTTGCAAAACTCCAGCAGATGCAGCCTTTTGTGATTTATTCCTCCACTGATCCGTCCCTTCCCGTCCCCGCTTCTAAACCTCGCGATGTTTCATTCAAGAGAACATCTTAGGAGCTGAAGCTCTTGAAGACCTCCTCGATGGGCTTGAAGTCCTTGGGTTCGGCCTCGCCGGTCTTGCCGCCAAAGACAAGCTGGGCGTTGAGCTTCCAGCTGGCGGGGATCTTCCACTCAGCAGCGACCTGCTGGTCGACGAGAGGGTTGTAGTGCTGGAGGTTGGCGCCAAGACCCTCGGCCTCGAGAGCGGTCCAGAGCGTAAACTGCAGCATGGCGTCGGACTGAGTGGCCCAGCCGGGGAAGCGGTCGGCGTAGGTGGCGAACTGCTCCTGGAAGGAGTTGACGACGTCTTGGTCCTCGAAGAAGAGGATGGAGCCGGC
The DNA here is from genome assembly GCA_016807845.1 of Colletotrichum eleusines. Classification (NCBI taxonomy): domain Eukaryota; kingdom Fungi; phylum Ascomycota; class Sordariomycetes; order Glomerellales; family Glomerellaceae; genus Colletotrichum; species Colletotrichum eleusines. The sequence goes on along the minus strand of JADEZO010000010.1, from coordinate 1,565,200 downwards.
GGCGCCCTTGAACATGGCGAGCTTGCCACCGGTGGACTCCCACTGGTCAGCGGGGACGATGGCCTTGAGGACGTTGGTCGCGATGTCCCAGAACTTTTCGTGCTCGGCACCGTGCAGAACAACTACACGGTTGGACTGGGAGTTGAAGGAGGAAGGAACGTGACGAATGGACTCCTTGACGATCTCGTCGATGCGCTCGCGGGAAAGGGGGGTCTCCTTGGCCAAGGGGTAGTGGGAGCGGCGGTTCTTGATGGCCTCGAGGAAGGCGCTGGCGCTGAGGGCAGACATTTTGAAGGTTGTGGTGGTGGTGAAAGTGCGGGACAAAGGTTGTCTAAGTGGGGTAGTAACGATGGGGCCGAGTTGAGAGAGTCTTCGGGTTGCTTTGATGGCAGTTCGAGTGATGGAATTCATGCTAGCTTCGACTTGGCTGGTGAGAGGGCGTGCCGATGGATTATATACTGAGGGAACATCGAGGACCATAATAGCCACCTCTCATCCCACCTTGTTAAACGGCCGTCCCAGAACCCATTGTAACAACCCCACAGAGGCGCCCGCCCGCCCGACCCTTGGCGCTAGTGCTGTGGAGAGCCATAGCCCATAGAGGAGACGGGCACGACCCGGCCGCTGAGCGATTCGTGTGGTAGTCAGGGAAATCGATTACCAATGACACACGCACCAACGCGACCTTCTGGCGAAGGCAATGAAACCGATAGCGTGCTCCAAACGGAACACGCCATCCGGCGATTTAGTGGCGTACGTATTCTCGGACGACCAAACGGTGAAGGACCACGCCGCCCATCCTGGGCGGAAAAGGTCATGGGTGGGTGTGTTCCACGGTCGATATCATCCTGGCGAGCTTGGTGCCAGGTGCCTTGCGTCCGCTTTCTTACTCGCCAGTCTCGCACCCGAAACCAACTGAGGGGAATCCCATTTCATCCTTGCCGACGACCAGCATAAACATGCTGCTTACCTACATTGACTGTCTGGCGCCCGAGCAAAATCCCCGGAACGAGATAGTGACACTGCCATATCGGGGAATGACGTGAAAGTTTACATCGATACGACGACGCGCGAGATTGCGACAAATCCCAGCTGCCAACGAATATTCCAGAACACCCTTCCCTCTATCATTGGCGGTGAGAAGGTATCAAAGACAGCTTTTCCCCGCTGTGACGTGGGGGTAAGCACCCTGGATCTAGGTATCCTGCAGAGGTCCCTCACTGACCGTCCGAGCTTCATGTTCTTGGAGGCTGACGTCGTTTCGGCGGTTCCTTCCTCCCTGTCAGGATCACGATCCGCGTTGCTCGGATGGCATTCGTGGCTCGACCTAACTTGACTGTCTGCTTCCCAAGTAGGTACATATCAAATGACTGTGTGGCTTCGGCGTTTTGCTCGACGAATAGATCTCTTGGCGGTGGCTTCCCGCGCGCGACATTCCGGAGCATGGCAGCAGGGCCGAACGACTAGCGGCTGAGTAAGCCTGCCTACAAGTAGTTGCTCAAGCTTAGTAAGAAGCTACCGATCCATAACCGCGCGGGAGACCCCACCCCATCTACCCCCCTTAAAACCAAGTTGTCCCCACCCGCCACCATACCGTACCGTGGCGCGATGCTGTTGCGGCTGCATTGGGGAGGACTGCCCGGACGAGGACTCGACTCGGATGCTTCTTCACTATCTACGCAGGCGCCTCCCGATGTTGCGCTGAGGCTTGCAACCCGGGATCGGGGCGGTCGGCCCCCGGGCCCAATGGTGTGCGTTCATGCCAGAAAGGGCTGGGTGGAACGCGGGTTGTTTGTTCGTCAGTCTCGGAATTACGGAGCTACGGACATCGAGTTCTGGCCTTTGTCTTGCTGTGAAATTGTCAAAGCCGCCATAGAAGCCACACGACCATGAACACACCAGCCGTCCCACTTATTTTGCAAGACAGGTGGCAAGTGCCCCGGGGGAGAGGGGGTTCTGGCTGGCAACGGTCCGCTTGGACATGCTCTGCCACAGCTCCCCCCGTCGAGGGTAATCAAGACGGACCAAAACATGCGGAGGCGGTCATTTCTCCGTGGCACGACAGCTTCTTATTCCGACATGTATCCTGGGGTAGTCGGCAAAGAGTTGTGGCTTCTGTTGCCCCTCTCAGTATTCGGCATTTCGAATGTAAAACGTGGAGGGATGACGCTGACGTGGTTGTGTCTTTCTTTGCATCTCCGTCGACGTCCTCATAGCAAGCCAGCCCAACCACCAACCACGCAGCTCTATCATACCGAGTTTAAAGAAGTCAGTAAAATCAAGCCTTCGTTCCCGGTGCAACAACAATTTCATCATTTATACTACATATGCGCAAGAGCCATTGCAACCTGCAACGACGCTACAAACAACCCAATGAATGCTTGTCTTCTTTGGTGACCCATTGGCAGTCCGTGGATTGCCATCTCAAAACGCGGACCCATTTGCCTCTTGAACCCCTTTGCACCTCAGTAAAATAAAATCCCTATCTTGCAACAGTATATCAAAAGCCTTTTTTGGTTTGATCCGGAGTCATTACAGTCGCCCCAAAACGCCGTCTAGGTGCAAGCGGTATGCCTTCATCTATGCTCCTTGTAAAGTTTGTTGATTGCGGCCGCCGTTTAGGTCCGCTTACGTCCGACGACCGAGCCCGCATCCTGATCCCCGAGGACCGATTGATAGTCCGGGCCAACAGCGAGCCCGGTTTCTTGCAGAAACCCCCACGGGGCTTTCAAATGTATATCAAAGAGGGGCATCTCCCGCCTACCACGTCTCAGCGATGTACTGGCCGGCCTCCTTCTTGAGCTCCCAGTACTTCTTGGCCTCCTCGCGCTCGAGGTTGCCCTTCTCCATGGCGACATCGACGAGGGCCTCCTCAACACCCTCGCCCATCCCCTTTGTGCTCCCGCAGACGAAGACGCGACCATCGACGGCATTGGAAATGTACCATACGAGGTCGGCTTGGTTGCGCACCTCTTCCTGGACGTAACGACTCTCCCCGCGACGGCTTTGTACAACACGCTTGACCTCGTCCTCGTGCACGCCCCACTCGCCGCTGTAGATCTCGTCGACAAGCGAGTCTCGGATGCCCTGGAGAACCCAGACCTTGTTTGCGCAGTTGGCCGTCTTCAAACGACGCTGGACGAAGCCTCTGAAAGGGGCAATGCCGACGCCGGCACCAATGAGTAGCATGGGACCGTCCGAGACAAATTGCTTGGCGAGAGGGTTGGCCATGAGACCCTTGAACATGGGGATGTAGACCTCGGGGGTCTCTCCGCTGCGCTTGGCCTCAAGCCACTTCTGGGCCTGGCGCTCAAAGAAGCCGGAACCAATGCCGGTGCGGAGACCGCGACGCCAGTCTGCTGTCTCATGAATTGTGACGGCGATCTCGATCAGACGATGCACCTTGCCATCGCGCGTCTTGTAGGCGTCATGGGGATCGTTGGAGAGAGAGTAGAAACGGGGCATCAGCGTCTGCAGAGCGGATAGCAGCAGGTCCATGGGCGGGTGGGAGCTGGGGAACGCGTGCAACAGCTGGGACAAGGAAACGTGTGGTCCGGTGCGGAAGTCGCAGAAGACGCCCTGGCCTTCGGCGGAGCAAAGGAACGTCAGGAGCTTCTTCTCGTTGGAATCATCGGCGTACTCGGCGAGGACGCGCAGAAGCTGCTTGGTTGGGGGATAGGACTGGATGTCGGAGCACCAGGTGAGCAAGTCCCGGCGTGTGGTGACCATCTCACGGGCCTGGTCGTCGCCCCACACGGTCGGCCAACGGCCCTTTGTGGTCTTCAAGAGAACCGGCTTGTCCCGAAGGAACCGTGGCACCATGAGCGCGTCGAAAACGTCATCGACACAGGCAGCATCGTTGGGGGCCATGACTCCAATGGCACCGCCAACTCTAAAGTCCATGTCTTCCCCGCCCGGATAGTCTGTGATGTCGAGATCGAAGTGATATGTGCGCTTCTCGGCGCCAGGCTTCGTCAGCTCGCGCGCCGAGTCGATGCGGGCCGCATAAACATGGTACGGGGGGTGCGGCTGCACGTATCTGGGAGGCTCCTTGGTGGTGTCGGTGCTGTCGAGGGTGAAGTTCTTGAGTTGGTTCTGCACGGTGGCGAGGTCGGCATCCTTGTTCTCACGGGCGTCGGCGCCGAGAGAAATGGCGGAGTCCGTAGGGGAGGAGGCGGCGGCAGCGGACCGAGGTACGGGCTCAAAGAAGACGGTTTGCTCGGGCAATTCGGCGATGTTGGTGAGGTTTGTGGGGATTTCGCCAATCTTGAGAGCGAATGACTTGTATGCGTCGTTGTCGGGGAAGGGAATGCTCTCGTACTCAAGACCCTCCTTCTTGGCCCCCAGCTTCATGCAACAACCGCCGCCGCAGCATCTCTGGATCAACTGGGCTGTCGATTCGCCGGTGATGCGTTGGATGTCGGCGGGGCTCTGTGCGATCAGGCGCGTAGAAGCACGGCGTCTGCGTGGGGGCTCGGCCTGGGGCTCTTCGTCATGGTCCTCTGACTCTTCTGAGTAGGTGAGAGAGGGGGCGACGGAAGAAATGCTAGGCTCCTCGGGGATGCAGTCGCTAGTAGACCTGGTCAAAGAGGACGCCATGGCGGTGGTGGCCATGGTGCTGTACATCGCTGGGTGGTCGCTTCCGCGTCTGTTGTCGAGGACGTTGCTCGGGTGGCGATAGTGATAACGATTCCCGCAATGTTGGTGGGTAGCAGGGGGTCTCTGGATTTTCGGGTGGAAGATGGCGTAAAGCAGCAATTGTGAGTGGTAGGATCGGGGGGCGGATAGTCAATAAGTATTGAGCATGCTGCTAGGTAATAATAAGGCAGGAGGACGTGGGAAGGTGGCTAAGCTATGTGTGTTTTGGGTGCTTGGTTGAGTCTTGGTTGGCTAGGTACTCAATGGATGAAAGCAGCGGGGTGGAATTATTGATCAGATAAGTTAGAGATCAGATAAGCAGCGCCGGGTGGTTATATCAGCAGCGAGGGAGGAGAAGAGGAGAGGGGGAAAGGAATTGGGGTAGACTGGAAGGGGCACAAACTTTTCTAGGATGCCCGAGGTCGATGAAGTAAAATAAAAATTAAAAATGAAAGGGGGGGGACCTGGCCAGACCTGGGAAAAGAAAAGCCTTGCGTGCCGGCCGAGGTTTTTTTCCCCTTCCCTCTCTTTTTCTATTCCGTCGATCTTGACCGAGGTAACAGTAATATTATTCTTCAATTATTATCCTCATTTTGACTGGATTGACGTAACTACTAGACACAGGGCCACATAGAACAGATGTGATGAGAGAACGAGGTCAGCCTGCATGCACACCAAGGTACATCGTACTATGTACTGGGCCGTGTCATAGGCTCTCAATTCCATAAAGAAGTGAGGAAGACTGAAAGGCTCAGATTCTCTGTTTTGGTGTGGGGGCGACAGGGGGCCCTTGGACCGCAGTCGGACAGTGAACCGGTTCAGGTCTGCACACTGTCTCAATGCTGGGGCGCCTTGGTACGCTGGACTGCAGGTACTGACTGTCAGGGTCAGCCGACCAGTTTGTCGGGCTTGGTACCCCACCTCTGGGAGGATTGATTGTGTTTGGCATGAGCTGAGAATTTGCTGGACGTCCGTGACTACAGCAGGCATGATGATACGATGGTACCTATACCAAGTACAGCGATGGCCAAAGGAGCAACCAGGGCGTACAGGTGAGCATAGTGGATGAACAGGCACTAAAAAAAAGCATAGAACATGTCAGAAGCTTTACTCCGGGGAGGGTGTTATGTGTCCCCAGGGCTGATTTCACAGTTATCAATCAGAAGACGCTCGGCCTCCACTTTCGCCATCGCGGTCTACGCCGATGTCGCGCATCCCGATGACGAGAAGACTTTTTCTCGCTACTTTCCTAGGTAGGTAGATGCCTAGGTATCCGGCAGCCGCGACTAGGTACCTATAGTACACAGGTGCTAGTGTTGTTCCCGCAACAGGTACCTAAGCATCTCCTGTTTGTCTTTTCTCCTTCCTCATTCCGATCCGCTCCCTCTTCCCCTTCCTTTTACCCAACCCCCCAGCCCCTGCCCGATCCATTCAAAGCTACCTACCCAGCTGCCAGATACCCGCCCTTCGGTTCCTCCTTCTCGGCTATTCTTACTCAACATCTACTCTGCCATCAACCGGAGGTGAACTGACCCGAGCCGGCACCCACCTTCCGTTTTCCCAAACTCTCGCACGTCGACGCCCATTTCACCATGCCCTCTTACGATTACGCTCTCCCATCATGACTCGCTGCTACCATCGTGCACCACGCCCGCTGTACGATGAGATGGATGACATCTACTTTTGGACATGGGCGACAATGATCCGCCGTCCGAACAGCTCCCCATCAGCGGCACCCCAACATCATCCTTTCATCCCCCTCACTCCCCGGCGAGAACGAATCCCAACGGATTAATCTAGGTAGTAATCTCTTCGCACACCACGCTCGTTTGACGGAAACGGCCGTGTGTGGGTCCAGCAGGTGCAGGTAGGTACCTACCAGCTACAAGTCATGACTGACTTCAGCCGTTGCATCACCGCTCCTTTCCGCTGGTTTCCACTTTACACACTGTGTGTATATGTGTGTGTGCTAAGTAATGCCATACGCCGTCTGCTTAAACTGTTTGTTAAACCCCGACCAGGCACCAAGCCCTCCAAAGTACACCTCATGCTGCATGACTGACGAAAGCATCCCTCCTCGGAATCAGACACCGTCGGCCGCGGCAGGATTGCACATAATTCGCCGCGTCGTCCTACATCTGTCCGTAGGGAGGCACGCTGCGGGCCACACGGAGCCCGTTGCCGAACCGAGCAATTCCGGCCTTCTTCCCATATCCAGCCTCCACCTCCAGCACCAACCTACGCTCCCAACAAGACCGCTCACGTGAGTGCATCCGTGTCGAACCGAGTGTCAACCGAGGAGGGCGGACGCATCATTCCCCGTTGCCCGCCCGACGGACCAACCATTGATTGCATTCCCTAACAGGCTGTCACATGCGTTGGCTCATCTGGTCCTTCCCGAGGGGCGGGGGGCTGTTTAGTTTGTTCCGGCTTGAGACAAATTGCAGGCATAATCTTATCGTCAGTTATCAATCTCATCAAATCAATCACATCTAATCTGATTCCACACAATCTCCGAGACCGGCCCCTCACCCCTTGTTAGTCTACTAAGTCTTCCCAACACAAACAGAGACCATGGGGCTGCGCAACCTTAGCTCCTCGCGTCTCCTCCTTGCACGCACGCTTCCGTTTCATCCTCATTTCCCGCTCGCGACTGTTCGTACTATCCGAAGGCTTCGGCTTAAGCCCCCATGACTACCGGTGTGCTCCACTGCCAACGCCCCTTTACATCTTTAACTGGCATGGCTTCGATCTGATAACTTAATTCACCTCTCCCCTTCGTCAAGCCCGTTCGTTGGCCGATCGACACTCTCGCACCTTCGGCTACTGAGCTACTGACCTTGCTCACTGTGCTCGTTCGGTGACCCGCGCCTTTATCTTCGCCCTGTTTCAAACGCTCCTAAATAGCTTCTGAGGGCTCTACATAGCACCTCGAAACTAAAACTATTCCAAAATTCCATATTTCTGGTTTTCTGGTTATGGCTGAAGCGCGGAAAACAGGACAAACTTTGCCAACGCCTTTCTGGATGAAGAAGCCAAATTCCAGCGATATATATGCATTATCATTGGTTGGCCTTTATCTGAAGCATTCTCTTGCTGCCATGGGCTCGAGTATGTCAAAAGCCCACGTCAGTCTACCTCTCCTACCATCGTGGGGCCTATGGCAAGATTCTTCCTTCTTAGCTCCCCTGTCCCCCCAGCATCTTTGTGGTCTCACGTGAACTTTACATCACTCTGCTAATCCACATCGGCATGGTTCATCGATCACTCATTACAGTGCGCACGCACACCAGTTACTTGGTCTCTCCACAACGAAGGGCATGGTGCCAGTCCGTAGGCGCGTTCCTACATTTTTCCAGGGGCGGGAAGGGCGCTCCATCCCAGCTGTCGGTCCATCAACCATCGCCCCGGTTCTATAATAGTCCAGCCAGCTCTGGCTCTATGAATAGAGCGTATAGATACCGCAGCCATGCCATCTCGGTCGTCTCTTGGGTACCATCTGTCCAGGCTAGTACGGTGCCGGCGTATGAAGCGTACCGCCGATTTGGTGGGGGGTGGCCTGTTGTCAGACACCCCAGCTCCCATTTCATTTCGATATGCTTGTTTATGGAAAACCTTAGCAAATTGTGGAAGCGAGATGATGAGCAACCCGACGGTCGAGGAGCATTCGGCCGTTGGAAGATCGACCGAGGGCCGACCGAGTTCTCTGCAGTCAGAGGCTCACCTCTGATTAGAGTGTTCGGTCTGCGAGTGTTCGACGTCCATGGCACGGAATGTATGGCATGCCTGGCCTTTTGCTTTCACCGTATAATCGTACACTGGTACGTGTGGAGTGAATTGCCACCGGGAGTGCCTGCCAGTTGCTACCCATAATGAGTTTCTAAACAGCCCATGACCGCAACAAGCAACACTTGTACTGGTCAGATCTCCGCATGTCCTTTTCAAAAGCAAGACATTCGTGACACACACCATTCAAGGTGGCCCTTATCCAATGTCAGAAATGTGCCAGTCAGCTTACTTTCGACAGTTTGACGTAATTCCTCACTGGTGCAGTGAAGCTCCGGTCACAGTGAGAGCCGTAGATGCTGGAAGCGCTATCTAGAGATATCATTGTCCCCGGAATCAACTTTTGGGCATTGTCGTCGACCCAACCAACGCAGACCAATGCCGCTTGGGACTCCAGACGGACTCTCTACAACGTCGGTGGCTCTACATCCGCGTCGCCGTTGCTGTGGGTAGTGCCGTGAAGTCGAGGTACTCAGTGCACCCTAAGGCGTTAGAATGGCGTAACATGGATGCCCAGCACCAAAACAGAGCTGATAGCAACGGTCTCAGTATTCCGCACCGCTAGCCAGACCACGTCTCTTCTTTTATTATGTCAGATGTCATCAACTTTTAGTTAGCAACTGTCTAGGATTACCTCAGGCTACACCTCGTCCGCAGATAGGAAGCATCTTGCCATTTCCCCCTCCGTCAAGACATGAACTCGTCAGCCGGCTTTGGCTTCCCGAGGACTGGATCGCCGACGACGCCTTGGGGGTACGTAAAGATCTGAACATGACAAGAACTGTAGGCGTCACATCGGCCCGCCATGGAACAGGAAGCCCAAGAACGAGAGCCAAACTGAGATAAAATCCCTAGTTGCTAAAGCTTGTCTCACGAGTCGTGGGATGTTCCCCAAGTTGGTTCGTCCTCGACCTTTTCCCAGGCGACATGCAGCTCCACGTCTTGTGCATGAGTCCAGCGTGTAAGTGACGGGTTCACGGATGCATTGTCAAGATAAGAGGACTTACTAGTAGCTTTGCCAGGGGCGACCTTGTCGGATATTCGATTCGTACATAGTGCGCACTGAGGGCGCTTGAGGTAGGCTCCTACGGCGCTGCTTGTGGATGGTAGGTCGCCTTGCTCTACGGACACCTTCGGACCGAGTGGTGGACGGCCAGCTTCCGTTTAGACCCTGTTTGCGGCTCTTCCCGCCGTGCATCGCAACCCTTCGCAGTGTCTCATGTTCAACCGCATGGAAGATTGCTCAGCTCTAGGCGGCAAAGTTCGTCGATGATGACGAAATGCGTAGCGCAGTGTAATTCGCCTGGAGGAACCAGCCTCTCTCTGTACGTCCTATCACCTGTCTACTTGCAACCCATACATTTAGAGACCTCGGTAGGTCTTCGACAGGTCTTCTTGCCACGTGAATGTTGCTGGACTCTCATGCTCGTCGTCTATGAGATTGAACAAGGAGAGACCCGATGCCCCCGGCCGCACAAACGGTTTCCTTGCGGGTGTTGAGGCCGTGTCTTAAACACTATCGATTGCAGACCAAGGAGAACCAGACGCGTTTGGACAACCTCTCCACTCTACAAGCGCAGTCAAAAGTTACGGGAGCCTCCGGTCATTGTGAATTGAACACGTAACCACAAAGCCAATATACGAGATCTCGCCCTCTCATCCCACCTACTCCGCGAAACTTGCTTTGGCAAGGGCTGAGGAAGGACCACCAGATGATGTATTGTGCGAGTCCGAGACCAGTGATGGATGCGAGCCCTGGGAAACCAAAAGTCAGATGCCGCTCCTGTGACGCGTTCCCACGTTCTGCATTACACTCAGACCATCAAGAGGCACGCGCACAGCAGCCGAAGTAGGTATGGTGATGTTCATTGCCCCGTGGCTCGTGGGCTATGATCTCGCGGCCCGCAGTCTTGCTCCGGCATTGATCCCTGACCAACCAACCAACCAACCAACCAACCCACAAAGAAAAAAAACATAGAGAGAGTCAGACTAAGTGCAAATAGATTCGAGACGCTCTAATAGCCAAAAGTAGGGCGTGACAAGTCCCTGCCTGTCTAGAAGATAGGTACGGATTTGCCGTGGCTTGTTCAGGGGATCGGAGAAGATACCATCTTGACAGTTGAAGACACATCCGTCAACATTTCTTTCTCACTCCGAGGCAGATAGCCGGAGCCATTGGCTCGGAAACCAGTCTCATAATCTCATGTGTAGGTAACCAAGCTGCCGGGTGTTGCTTCCTACCTTGAGCTTCTCTCTCCCGGCAGCACGGGTCAGTGTGTCACCTCCGAGTCAAGGCTCGAAATGCGCCCGAAATTTTTTGGTGCAATAAACGTAAATTCCGTCACAGCTCTACGTTCAAGTCGCCGAGATGGCTAACAGAATGGACGATCAGAAAATCGAACTCTGGACCTACCGCAATTTCATTTCCATGCTAAGCGGTCATTATATCACCAATAACTCATCACCTTTGGTGTGATCTAGCCCGGACTTGAACCGAAGGGAGAACTTCAGTGAACAAGACGGGGCCATTCGAAAATGGCTCGGCTTACCAGACTAACGTGATAACCAGTTACACCACCAGACCAATCATGTTATTGAGGAAAAGCTCTCAGAAAGAGGATCATTAGGGCAAGGGAGGGTTGTTGTTGGTGGGAGAAGTCATCGCAAAGCTAGCCAGAAGCCAATAGAGTGGAGGTGGTGGACCTGGCGTATTCGGGTCACTTACCAGAATTTCAGATGATCAGGTTGTCAAGGCCCAACGTGAAGAAATGGCGTGCGCACAAGTTCCGAGCGTTTACTATGTAAACAAGTCGTGCTGAAAAGGCTGTGAGTGCGTGTGTGGCTGCTGGCTCGTTCTGATGAGTAGGGAGGGAGTAAGTAGACTCAACCTTCTTTCTACAAAGTTGACACTTCTAATCACCTGGGTGGCCGACTCGGTCTAAAGGGCCTTTCAACAACAACAACAGACAGACAGATATTAATCGTGGTGGATATGTATTGAAACGAATGTGGGGCGGAGTCAGTCAACCCTTGCTGGCTTTGGCAATATATCCCTCGCAGCCGCCGCACTCTTTCGAAGATCGTGGCGGACATAGCTCAGTTGGGAGAGCGTCAGACTGAAGCGGATCTCGATCCGAGAAACTTCATTCTATCAATCTGAAGGTCGTGTGTTCAATCCACACTGGCCGCATCTTCAACTTTTGCGCCAAGAAGGTTCAGTCCACTGGCTACCTACCACCAACAACTACTACTTTTTCATGTCGCCGATCTGATCTGCCTACCTGACCTGCTTGCTTGGTTGTTGTGTTGTTGGCCTTGGGTTTTGGCAGTTAGGTTAAACCTTCTCTCTCGGCAGATGATGTCTGACTCGCTGCTCTGCAAACAATACCAGACAGAAAGAAACCGGTCTGTGCTCCCGCGACATCATCCAACTCAAGCTGCCTGCATACGGGAACCACGGAAGAAGAACTCCATCCAGTGCGTTGATACAGGCAGGATACACGTACGGTGTTTGTTTCCCTGTGGCTGAGTGGGTTTTATGCGAACCCGGGAAACATCTCGGGACTGATGTATTTATTATGTATGTATTACATGATATGATGGTAGTAGTTTCCACGCGCCTACTAACTACTTACTACCTGTCTGTCTGTCTGTCCATTCATTGATTGTCATTGCTCCATTCTGACGATGGGTGGCGGTCGACACCGAGCCTCATCGTGGGAAACCGAGTATCATCAGACTGGGACCTGCCTATGCTGCTCACTCATCTGGATGCCTTGCTCGATAATTGGAGAGACCAGGTTCAGACGGGGGAGTAGATAGCTGGCTCGTCGTTTGGATTTATTTACCTTTGTGGAAGAGCACATCCGTGTCTTGACACGTGTGCGGACCGGAGGGTAATTAGCCTTCAGGTCGTCCGACCAGTGCGAGGATTGGAGCTCCTCGTCAATGTTAACTAACCAACGAAAGCTGGGCGGACAGATATATCGTGGCAAAGCTCGTATATCGTCTGTATTAACGGGCTATCCGATATTGCCATTGAACGAACCAACAGTGAGTGCCCAAGCCGTGTGTTGTCTTTTCGGGCCGGATTGGCGAGGTCGACTCATTGGTTCGCAACATTGTGAGAGATGGTTACAGCACGGGACAAGTGACAACAAGCTTTGCAGTTGTGGAAGCCGGCTGCCGTCTTGGCAAAGAGGCGGCGGCATGGTCATGGGATGCGCCGGCGCCACTAGTAAATAATAAGTGTTCGTTTACACTGAGTTTCTCGACATCCACCAAAAACACTGCATTCCTCGAGTGAGGACACGAACCCCCTGTCAGGGGGGGGGGGCGACAACAACAACGACGACGGCCGGGGGCGGGCTTGGCGGTGTATTGTTTGCTTCAAGGGATGACCGTGGACGAACGGTGAGCAATTGTGGTTTTGTGTCCATGCTCCCTGCCAGCTGTATGCGGCTTGTCGCATACCCCTTCCAGTTATGGGGATCATGTCCTTGTGGTAGACGCGCCGCGTACCTCAAGGCACCGTGCACGTAGTGAACGGCCGCCGCTATGCTTGCTTGGATGGGTGGAACCAGCCGGCGACGTTGAACAGGCGAGAAGCCGCTACACAAGCATTGCGGGACGCCGGTTAATCTTACCCTGGCGGAGGATTACCCATGCGGCTATTCCGGGACATCGTTCTTGGCAGGCAGGGGTATATGTTCTCCCAAAGTTTGCAGCAACCCTTGTGCGCGCTGGTAGCGAGAGACGCCGTGGTGATCTCAGCTGCGCGGACAAATAGACAAGCAAGTTTGGGCCGTTGCATGGAACGGAGTAGAACAAAAGACGACGAGCAGTCCAGACGGGGATAGTGACGCCCATGACCATGCCGTCGGCGAAAGCTACCCGGCGGCGGGATCCGAGACAAGGCTTTGTACTTGTCAAGGGATGCCTGCAGTTGGTCGCCAAAGTAAGCTGCTCTACCTACCTAGTGTTGGAGATGCTGTGGCTGGAGGCGGGCGGCACGGGTGACTCCTCAGCTATCGGATTTCCCATGTTGCGTTGGTGGGACGGAGAAAGCGGGCTCGGGGCAGATCACCGACTTGGGCGCAACGAGCAATAGAAGGGCGGAATCGAACAAGTAAAAGAAGAAGCTTACTGCGAAAGCCGAGGTAGCGCTTCGAGGAGGCAAGGGCTTGGGTGGGTTGAGGTTAGAAGATGGTCAGAGATGGGATTGATGTGGAGGAGTTGCGCAACACTAACAATTTCTGGCGCGTCTCGGCCGCTAAGCGAGCCGAAAGATGCCCCTGGACCGTGCCGGAGAGGTACACTAGTGCCTACCCAGGTACTTACTGTACCTAGGTAATTAGGTGCCCAGGGTAGGTACATTATGAAGACCGGGGACGGCTTTTGGAGATGTATCTCCCGGGGCGAAACAGGAGAAAGAGCACTTGAGAACGCCTGGCTGGTATGGGCCCTGTTTTCTCTTTCGTTTTCTTCCAAGGAGGGGGTGGTACGTATTCTGAAGGGGAAGATTACCTAACACGTCAATGATCTAGGCACCTAGGTAGGTACCGGTAGGTTGCCAGGCACCTACCTACCTACCTACCTACCTACCTTGATTGATTTACACATCATCAACATCAGCATCGGCAAGTGATGTAAGTACGCCAGGGCATGGATGGGATTTCAAATGTACGCCTCAGTCGCTACCTAGGTAGTGAGCAGATAGATGCTTGGGGCCCTTCTTTGAGGCACGGCTGGTGGCAGCAAGCTAAAATTCGGAGGCGGCAGCTCCCGAACGACTCCTGTTAGCCTCCATGTTTCAGATGCGCCTGGCAAGTCCGCGAAACCGCCCTCGACGCCCAAGGAAGCAGAAGTCGATCACGTCCCAGTCGGTCCAAACTCCCAAACCCTTCGGATTTCACTCGTGCCCGGCCCAGGCGCAAGGGCAAGCCTGCCGTTCCCGAGAAGGCGGAGTGCCGTCGAGGTCGGGGTTGCTTGTGTTGTGTTTTGGCCCTGTTGCCGGGAACGGAGGTGAGAGTCGAGTGGGAAGCCCTGCTTTGCCTGCGTTGCATGTCGTCTGTGTTTCTGGCATGTGCGCTCGCGCGCCGCGCGCCGCGCTCTGTATCTATTTTCAATTTGATCTATTCCTTTTCTCTCTTTCGAATTTGTCTCCTTTCGCTTTATCCATAGTTTCCTTTGCTCGACGGTACCAAACCGCCATCTCGTCTGTTTCCTGTCCTCCTCCTCCTCCTCGTCCTCCTCCTCCTCGTCCTCCTCCTCCTCCTCCTCCTCCTCTTCCTCCTCCTTCTTCTTCTTACCTGAGGCTCGCGATATCATCCTGAAAGTCGACACCAACTACACAACTGACTACGGCTTGAAAAGACTGAGGAACGAACAGGGCGGCCAAGATATCAACTCTTGTCAACTCGTGGCATTCGACTATTTGACTCTGTCTCTTGCTGACAACAGACAATCTTTGGGCCATCATCAGGCCGTCGACCTTGCACCAGGCCTGGTTGGTAGTTTGCTCATTCTAATGGCCAATGCCTTCGAGACATACCTAAGTCGTCATACTTCCCCACGCGCTGCGGGAAGGCAACTTTTATCCTTTCGCGATATCGAGGCGATTTGATTCCAGCATCCGGCATTGCCCGTGCCAACGTAGTCTTGTTCTAATTCCCTTTCGACTTCTTCCGAGGACCAATCCTTGACGCATACCTTCGCCTTCAAAGGTCAACCACGGCCCCCAATGAACCAGACATCAGCCATGTCGTCCATGCCAATGGAACTCAACCTGCCTCGCGTGGTATCCGGGGGCAGGCACGCGAGCTATTACGTCGCCATCAGCACGATACTCGTAGTGGCTTGGATATTTCAGTCCAGGAAGAAGCACCTCCCTAACATGCCTTTCTACAAGGCCGCCAAGACAAAGTGGATGTTTGACGCGGAGACGTTGATCCGCGATAGCTACAGCAAGGTACGTAGGCGCAATCAAAGGGTTCTTACCCCACGACTAACTTATGGCATTCTTAGTTCCGCGATACCGTGTATCAAATCAAGGCTACGGAGGGCCTGCAAGTACTGGTACCTGCAAGCCTGATCGGGGAGCTTAGAGGACTGCCTGAAGAGATCCTCAGTGCAACGAAGGCCGTAGATGAGGTATGCCTCCAGTATTTTACCACTCATCTATAATACTGACCACCCAGGCTATGTTGAGCAAATATACAAACTTCACCTTGGGCGACCATGCCGACATGCTGTCGACAATCGTAAGGTGCAGGCTTTCACAGAACCTTGCGCGGCTTGTGCCCCAACTCAAGGGAGAGCTCGAATATGTCGTGGCCACAGAGTTTCCCGACTGCAATGGTAAGCCGCCGGCCGGAATCTTGACCGTTCACTACTGACAATACTAGACTGGACGCCGGTAAAATTCCAGCCTTTCGCGCTTCGAGCTATCGCACGGATCAGCGGCCGAGCCTTCGTTGGCCCTGACATCAACCGACAGGAGCAGTGGATGGACATCAGCATCAACTTCGCCATCCACGTCTTTGTTGCCGTCGTAAAGATGCAGCTGTTTCCCGAATGGGCTCGGCCTATTGCGCAGTATGGAGTGTCGGAACTGAGACAAATTCGCCAAGATGTCGACAAGGCTAGCACGCTGCTGAAGCCAATCATCGAAGAGAGGTTGCGGGATCTGGAGATGCCAAGCGGTGAAAAGTCACCGGATGACTTGATTCAATGGCTTGTTGAAGCCCTGCCGGAAGATGAGAAAATGGATATCAGGTCTCAGGCACACCTACAGCTCATTCTGGCGGCTGCCTCAATTCACACGACCAACAATCTGGTTACCGACTGCATTTACGATCTCGCAGCTCACCCAGAGGCGCAGAACATGCTGAGGGATGAGGCGTATCAAGTTCTCGAGGTTGAGCACGGCTGGGCAAGAAAAGAGAGCATGGCCAAGCTGAAGAAGCTGGATAGCTTCATGAAGGAAACCCAGCGACTTGCCGGCAACATTAGTGAGTTCAACATGACAGTGTCAAAGCCCCAACTAACAGCTCTCAGCATCCTTCATCCGCAAGGTTGTGAAGCCGATTGACCTCTCTGATGGTACTCACTTGCCCCCTGGCACCAAGTTGCTAGCGCCACAGGCTGGCATTTCGCACGATGAACGATATTTTGCGGACCCTGACACATTCGACGCGCTGCGGTTTTACAAACTGCGACAACAGTCTGACGAGGATGCCAACCGATGGCAATTCACCAGCATTAGCGACACCAACATGAACTTTGGCGCCGGCAAGCACGCCTGCCCTGGCAGATTCTTCGCAGGGAACGAGATCAAGCTGATCTTGGCGTATTTCCTGCTCAACTACGACATCAAGCTTAAGGACGGCGAGACGCGGCCAAAACCAACTGTCATGGTAATGAGCAAGTCGCCTGACCCCAACGCCGAGATCTTGTTCCGGCGGCGGACGGCGACAGCGTGAGCCCGGTCGTGCAAAAGAGAAGAATATCGATATAAACGAGGTGTAGACCAAACCTCGGTAATGGGGAGAGGGGCTCTTACTAACCAACCACAGTTATTGCGCGCATGCAAAAGAAGTGTTCTCGGAGCTTTGGTGGTGGCGGGCTTGGAGCTCCAGGGTTTTGGACAGGCTAATCGGAAAGGGCTCGTGAAGGAGATACCATTGTACATATGACTACAGAAACATATATGATCAATTTGTCAATCGCGGGAGTGCTGCATACAGATGTCAATAGAGGCAAGCATAGCGAGATCTTCTTACATTAGAGTCATCCATTTGTTTTTTATTGCTTCAAATACCCAAAGATCATGTGCCACCGTTTGAGTCGATTCCTATATCATGGAAAGGGGTACTTCGACCATTGTTGAGAAGGCTGTCTGGCCGAGCTAAGTGAAAATTATATATCTAATTTTAGATCGACTCTGGCATAATCAAGTTGCCTTGTTGGCTAAGTGGTATAGCGTCTCACTAGTACTCTGGTGATATGAGAAGATCGGCGGTTCGATTCCGCCACGAGGCATGTTCATTTTGCCTTCCCCACCTTTTACATCCCTTCTCCTTGATTCTCTTTTAGAGCTCCCTTGTCTAATGATGTCTGACTGTCTGTCATCCACGATCCTGCGGGCAAGGTACCTATTGACTATGACAACAACGAGTCTAAACTAGCATAGGAGAACTGTCTTTCTTTCCCTTCATATGGCCCCGCTAAACCTACGGATGGAGCACGTTACAATGGCCCATCTTTTGCGCATCTTTTGCACTTGGACACACACACACATCTATCCACCCATCATCCATTTGGTGGAAGAAGACGAATCAACTTTCCATGCATGAGAACAACTAATGGCCTTCTTGGCCATCCTTGCAACGGCTTATCACCTTGCATTCCCCAGATAACGACGAGCAAGGACCAACCGCTCAGACCTGTCTATGGCTTGCAGGGTCCTTCCCTTTCGACACTGGCCAGCCGAGTGCGAAATGGAAATGGAGAGAATGGCGACTCCCTTCCTGCGTAGTGGACTAATACCGTGGCAATGAGAAATGCACAGTTTGTTCTATCTGGATGGGCTTGCCCCGCCTGTCCGTAGGGCTAGCCAGTTGCTACGGCGCGGCGAGTATCCGATAGGGCTGCCGCTTGTCCATGCCGACAACGGTGAGGGGACCGGTCAACAACCGTCCATGCCTGTATCACGGTTAGAGCAGACAGACAGACAGAACAACAAGGGAGATGGCCGTCGGAGTTTGGTTTGCGAAGCAGCAAGCCGAGCTGGAAAGGTCGTAAGACCGAGCAGACGTATCCTCCAAGGCTCGACAAGCAAACTGACTGCATTAGACCAGGGCTGCCATCGTCATCGCCAGAAGCAGGCTGCAAGCTTCTTCCCGTTGGCATCGCACAGGGCTCCCCACCACCACGTCCCTCCCCCGTCGCTGGTCGGGCTCTTCCGCCAGCAATGACTCGATCGGAACGTGGCACCACCACCGCTAAAGACGTCGCAGCTTTACGCGAAACAAGTCATTGATAACATTGGAATTTCCAAAGTCCCTCATCACGCTTGGATGCTGGGAATGTAAAAAGGCGCGAGCAGCTCTACAACCCTCACAAGTACAATTCCCAAAACCACTTCATCCCGTCTGGCCACCGCCTCTAGATGTCGGTTTCAATTCCAACAAAAAAGACTGCTTGTATATCCAGGCTGTCACTGCCAATCTGCCAAGGATCTCTGGTTGGTCAAGCTGCTGTCCGAGCTTCAAGAAAGAGCCCGAGAGGGCTGCCATACATGTCCGCTAAGCTTCTCGTGGACTCGGGTGCAGTCTCGCCATCGGCTATCTCACTTGCTCGCGATGGTGCCCTGCGTTCCATGACAACCTACCGTGAACTGCCCCCCCCTTCCGTCCGATGAGTGCATTCTTCATAGCGCCATCCCAAGCGGGACGGCGGAACTGATCACATGGGCGTCCTGCTTGGCCCCTCACTTCGCTCGGCTCCGCATTCTGGCCCATTGTAGAATGCTGTGCAGGACTTGCATTAGTCTCTCGCGAGATAGCGCTCATGTACCCGGTACATCAGCTGTCAGATTTACAATTCCATACCGGGTCTTCTGCGTGGCTCGTCCCGGGATGTGTAGGGATATCGCTCCCGCGTGCTAGCCAAAGCGATGGGTGGCTGACTGGATATCGGCTGAACGGGCTAGTTTATGCTGCAAACTCAATTGCACCCCAACCATTACCGGGTTTATGATGCATCAATAGTTATAAATGTGCACATGCAAGAAAGAACATAATTGTAACAACCCCGCGTGAATCAACCCCCCCCCCCAGAGAGCCACGAATGCTCGATATAATCCGACAGCATAGCCCATGATCCAATCCAGAAAGCAAGTAGCCCATGCAATTATCTTATCTGTACATACCAAAAAACACTGGGTATCAAAAAGGCCGCCCAAGGAAAGCAAATCCGTCATCCGAATCCAGGTACGATCAGTTTAGCCTCGTGCTGTTTGTATCCGAGGCTCACAAGTCCGCATTGATCCCGACGCCGCATCAAGGGCAAAATAAAAAACGCGCTCGCTAATCAAACCCATCAAATTGCTGGCGGCCAGCTCGTATCCTCATATGCCTGTCCATTACCGCCCGTATAATTTTCTGTCGATTCTCCCGGTGGCGTAGGAAATTGCATGTCATGCCCCAGAGGTAGCGAGATGTGCTCAGGAATTGCCTCGTGTCCAGACCATACTCTACCGCTTCCCGTAAGCGGGCCGAAGAACTCATCCGGCGGTTTCACCGCACCGTCTCTCCACCAGTGGAAAAGGACGTCTTGCTGCCAGCGCTGAAAATTCTTAATCTTTAGTCGAATTGTTTGAGTGAAGGTCGAGTAAAGAAGCTCAACTGCAAGTGGTGACGTCCGCAGCTGGTGCAGGAGCCACCTGGTGATGAAATCAGACTTGTCTCCCCCTCTAAACTCGCTAATCAACTTGGAGATAGCATATTCCTTTTGAGCCGTGTACAGCTGCAGGTTCCTTGCTGGGATGTCGAGAGGAATTTTGGCGGCGCGTTTCAGGTCGTCCAGAGCCGTCAACGGTTCTGGTCGGAGGACGTGATCTGGTTGAGACAAAAGCTCCGGGAACTGCCAGTGGGCGAGGGTCCCCAAATCCGGGCGAGGGCTGTCGAGTGACAGATCATCTCCAATATTGGGGTCGAGGGCATACGCGATTTTGAAGGATGGGTGCTTTTTCATTGCTCCCTTTTGCTTGCAAATCACCTTGAGTCTGTCAACCTCCTCCGTAAGATGGTCGACATGTTGTCGCTTCTCGCGTTCTTCTTCCGGAAACTCGTCCATGAACTCGACCTCTTCCGCGCTAGGAGACTTTCCAGCAGACTTTTTTACATCCATGCTGTAGGTGTATTGATTGTGGTAGAGGAGGAGGTCGTCGTATTCTTCTCTGGCGTTACTCAAATCTCCAACTGCAGACACGAGATCCTCCCAGAGCGGATGGGCATCGTCAGCTGGTCCATTACGGGAAATACCGGTCAGCTCATAAGGCATGTCTGCCGATTCCTCAGCTTCGCTGTCTTCAGACTCATCCGTACGAGGGGCTGATCGAATATTCCTGCCGCTTCCTGCGGCTAGAAGGCTAAAAAATCGCGTCTCGATTTTGATGAGTTCGACCTCCTCCTCGTCTAGCGCGAATTCGTGTCCCTCATACCCGGACTCGAGCCAATGATACTCTGTGCGAAGCGACTGCATTTCGGCAAAGCGCTTGTCCAGCAATTCGTCAGATATGACCGGTAGACCTTGCCGACCCCTAACGAGAATAGGGCGGAGCATATGCATGAAGGTGTTATCGGCTTCATCTTTCCGACGACGCAACTCCTGGAGAGCTTTGCGCCTGGTAGCCATGTCCTCTTTCAGTAAGTTCAGCCGTTGACGACGCTCCTTCATCTGAACCCAAAGCTCCTGAACACCGTCGTCCTCTGTAGAGACCACTGATGCTGCTGAAGAGGCATCAGATGCAACCAGACTGGGAACAGAACTCCGGGGAATTTCAAGTCGTGAGACCTTGTTCGTAATAGAGTCGGCCAGTTGCTTTCTCTCTCGCTTAAACGTCCGGCCTTGAACACTGGGCAAAAGGGGCGGAAACGTGGTCCGATGTTGATCAAAGTAATCGGCATCCATGGAGCTTGTTTCGGACTCTGAACTGGTATAATATTGATGCCATGATCCTGAGGATAACGACATAGATGGAGATAGACTTGGTTGGATCGGGATGTTGACCGCCCCTCTACTTTCGAGGCTCGTATCCAGAGTCGACAGCGGTGGGGGAGGAGGTGGCGGTGGCGCATGTAGGAGCGTGGTTGATAGAGGTTTTCGAAGCCCAAGTTGAGGCGGCGATGGCAGCGGAGGAGGAGGAGGAGGAGGAGGAGGGAAATGTTTAGGCATGTAATCTGCTCTTTGTCGACTATCCCGAGACGTAGAGTGTAGAGTGGTCGGGCGCAAAGCCTGAAAGGCAGTGTGATGGTAATGAGATATATCAGGCTCTGTTCGTATAGACAAAGGGATCATCGAGGAGTTATGGGAGACGAATTTCGGCCGCATCGACGCGAGCAGAGGAGTACGAGGAGATGGTGGTCGTGATAGACGTGGAGGAAGTCGTCCATAATCATAGTCGGTGTCATCGGTAGACTTCACTTCGGACGTTATATCATGATCGTGAGGTAGATCATCCACTGACAGACTCGAGGCAAAGCCCCGTTGGCCAGGGTAGTTGATTGTGGTCATGAAGAGAAGTTATGGTGCTTACAGGTCGCGGTACTGTGCCATCGCTATGAGGTGTTCCGATGGACGCGTAAAGGGACAAGTCGGCGTTGATTGCCCTGCAATCGAAAAAAGCAATAGGGAAGCGAGACCTCGAAATTGTCGTTGCGTACGTGGTCGACGCGGCTCGTTCCAGTCATTACCACACTGTGGGTGCTGCTAATTACGGTTGCATGCCAGCAACAGCAACAGCAACAGCAACAGCAATAGCAGCAGCAGCAACAGACATGCGGGAGGAAGGATGGCCACAGGCCGAGTCGTGAAGCCGTTGGGAGCAACCACCTTGCCCCTTTCCGGTAAGCTGACCCACCTTCCTCCCGTGTCCTAGTCTCCCGTTGTAAGCGGAGACCGACACTGACGCTAAGCCAGATGTGTCAGCTGGTCTGCTAATGAGCTTGAGCTCCCGTGGGGGGGAAGCTGTCAACTGTCCACTGCCAGGTGGATACGGACTGCGCGGGGTCACTGTGACTCGTCGTCGCTACTGGTGGGAAAGCGTGCCACAACTCAGACGCAACTCGACGAAAAGTGCAGCCTGATCCCGTCGTCCATTTCCAATCGCTTGTACCGGTACGGCAATTCCATCAAACACGCGAGCCAACCGCCGCCAGCCAGCAAATCCCCTTCGGGCCTTCATACAGCAGGGATGGGGCGCGGCTTGGGTTGCACTCCAAACAGCGAGCGAGGAGACGAGGGGTCCCATATGTGTGACCACCGCCAAAGACCGTCTTGCGGATGTTGTTCTGTTACTTGCTCCACGCGGGAGTGGAATACCCGATGCGCAAAGTGAGGTTCTTGTCGACTCTGAAGGGCTAGAGCCGGGAAGGAAAGGCAGCTGCACCGTGCCACACCCTCTTCTTGTCGTCTCCGTCACGATTCTCGTCTTCCGTCCCCCGTTTCCCGACCTTCTTCCTTTCACACTCCCTCAGCTTGGGTCTGACCTTCCAGCCTAGCAGTTACTACTTACCCAAGCCCAGGATTTAGGTGTCCTGCAAGACGATGCAGGCTCGCTGAAACTCATACCACCCCTTCTGCAGAGAACTGTTGCCTTGCGCCAGTAAGATCTCGCAAGATACGTCACGCGTCGCCGTACAGCTGCTCCAGCCAATTGGGCGGGAATTCCCATTTATCCTGCCACGACCCCAACGCCTGGAAGTCCGGCTTGTCTCTTGTCTCTTTCCTTTGCGGCTCAAGCTGACGCTGCCATCAAGACGCCGTCTCCGTCCCGAGCCCGGCCCTACTTGGTGGCCCACTCATGGTCCGCACCGATATCCAGAAATCTTGAGTGTCGACACATGATGCCATCATGAAGTCAACCAAGTCCAGCAAAAGCAAATCGAAAAGTAGCGGTGATGGTGGTGGCGGCGGAGGAAGCAGTCCATGGAGCGATTGGATCTGGTCGCCCGAACATGAGAAATACTACATGTATTGCATCAAGAATGGTACGTCGTAAACCTAGGACAAGTCGAGATATCGCTGACCAAGGCAGGCCAGCCGAAATATCATTGGCAAGAAACACAAGCCACTGCACAACAACCTGCCGAAACAATCCCACGCGAGCAACCAAATGTTGACGAGATAACAAACGGCTTTGACAACCTGTCAACATCCACTTCTACTACAGACGGTGATTATATCTACGCACCGCAAGTCGAGGACGGAACGAGTGAGTTGTTAGACGATGTCAAGCTTGCTTTAACTTACACAATGCAGATACGTCTTATACGTATCCAACTTCGACAACATCATACGACAATTCGATTCGGTCAAGAAAGGGCAAGGAAACGGCGTACGAGTCACAGCCGCACGATGGAGAACATAGCCCACCCGCGGATCCAGCCCCGCCGTTGGACCCTTTTTGGGGTGCCAACCAGGATGCTCCCAAGGGTTATGTGCCGGAACCGGCTGCGCATCAGGACCAAGATTGTAAAGGCACTCACTCACCCACGTCAACGACAACTGACTGACAATTTAGCAGTCTTACCCCCTCAGAATAGTACAGAAAGCATGTACCATGAACATGAGATGTACACGGCAGCATCCCATGATTCAGGTGCAACCGCTCATAGCCAAGGTAAGTCTTCTGAAATCGCGCGAGGGGCCGAACTAACATTACCAGACTCTGGATACGGGACAGCAGACACAGATGACTACGCCCACGCAATCCTACAAGAAGCTTTGGCGGAGACATATGGAAAAGAGAGTCAAGGCGGATCATCAACAGAGCCAGCGTACGGTGGGTATGACTACATTTGCCAAGTACCAAGCCCGGTATCTGACTGCAACAGGAGCATACGCAGATAGTGAAGATGACGGCACGCGGACACCAACAGGCCCAACACCCCCCGCGTCCCATACTACGTCTTTTGCTGAGCCCAGTCGCATCAGTGGAACGTTTGGAACCAACGAGGATTTGGACCCACGTTAGTCGCCTTATAAGTGCCGGTATTGGGCGTGGCTGATCACGTATAGGATATGTTGTTGAACCGTCACACAAGTTTCGTCCTGGATCAGTTAGTATTGTGACTTAGGCTACGTCTCCTCTGGCTAATTGTACTAGATCTTCAAAGTTTTGTGGTGTGAGCCCTCGGGCACAAGCCTGGGAGGAACACCAACCATATCCGATCGAAAACCGATTCAAGATCGTTATGGCGGTTCTCTCTTTGTCGGTTTCCGCCGCTTTGTCGTCGTTGCCAACGACGAAGGTCATTGCACCTGTGTGTGAGTAGTACCAGTCCTCATATTAGTTTCTTGCACTGAACATTATAGACCTATCCTCACGTACCAAGGCAAAGCCTGCAAGAAGAAAGGCGTGAAAGCTCATAAGCATGGTATGGTATATCACAATAAGCCCCATCGGCCGCTACAGAATGAACCAGAACTCGGGTTTGCCCCCGTGCGAGCGAAACTCACGGTCGATGGAGAAAAGCTCGATAAAGCCTCTCGTGTCAACTACTCGAAGCTTGTTACTATTGAACACAATGTCAAGGTCTTCTTCATTGGTCACATCAGCCCTGATGCTCTGGACGACTTTGCGGATGCTGTCGACACATGCTGGGAAAGGAAGACGCACTCGCATCGTAGATCGAAGAGATAAGCAGACAATTTGTTTGCAAACGTTTTTTTGCGTCTTCTTCATGACAGCCGTACAGTTTACGACTATATACGTTTGGAGGAGCATACAAGTATGCTCCTCGACCACGATTGGATGACAGTCTATTTCGCCGATAGTCCGGCCATCTCATGTTACTTTTTTTCTTCTTTTCTTATAAAAAAGAGAAAGAAAGAAAAAAACCTCTTTTGTCTCTAAAGAAGCTTTGGCATGCCGAATTTGAATCATATCGGACATTAATGATTACGTCACGTGGGTGGATGATCACAAGGAGTTGGCAGCATCAACAGAACAGCATTGATGCATACACTAACAGCAGTGGAAGTCATGGGGGGAAAGGCCATGGGCAGATTGCATTGGCGGAATCTTTTACTATCAATATGAATCTTCACCTCGTTAGCATGAGAACAACTTGGAGCTCCATGTCAAAACATGTCCTCTATCTGAATGTAGCGCAGGTTAATTAAGAAGGCTAACTATAACTATTGGTCTAAAAGTATACTAAAAAAACAAGTTACGCTTCTGATGTGATTTTGTCTTAGACTTTTAGTAGGGCTTTGGCTAGCACAATCGTCATTGACTGGCCCCCGGGGACTTCAGCGGTGGCTGCATTGCTGTCATGCCCTTCATACGTACACCACTGTGGGTGTGTAACATCTACGCAAAAGACATAGGACTTCTAGACTGGCAAGCCCAGAGGTCAGCCAAGCGTCAAGTGCCAAGCCAGCGCCATGCCATTCTAGTCTATTTATGAATGAAATCGTTCTAGGCAACCATAAGCAGTCAAGACCAGTTCACCCAGTACATGATAATCACAATGCGTATAACCCGATATACGGCACCTTTGGCCTGTGCCACATCTCAGTCTTTTAATAGGGTAGAAAATACCTGATAACGCAGAGCAACTATCGCATCAGACTTCAACTATGGCCTGGAGCGAACAACCCTATGTTGCCTGTACGTTAGCGTTGGCGGCCACAGCCCGGCAATAGTGGTACTATTAAACCTACCATCAAGGTCGTGACAGCTTTAGAGCCACTGAGCTGCCAGCTACACGATGACTCCCTCGAAGCCCGCCAAGGTTGCTGAAAACCTTGACCCTTAAGTTACAGACGCGAACGACATACCAGAGATAGCTTCCTCTAGTAACCTTGCTAGCCGTGGCTAGGCGTATAAAATACAGGAGCTAGGCCTTCCCTCTTCATTACCCTCACGTCATCCATGCTTGCTGAAACGCTACATACAAACACTCTATATCACCATGAAGTTCAGTGCCCGTAACCTTTAGAGGCTCCCACAGCCGGTCAATCATTAGGCCCTTTTCTAAGCTCCCTCTCGCCACAAGGAAAAACGTGGCAATATTTAGCCTAGCGCTCCTGGCCAAGGAATAAGCCAACCTATTGGCCCGGTAGATCTTGGCCTATAGTTTAACGCCATGCGCCGCTGCGTCCATGACGTCCGCAAAGTACTTGGGGTCGTCACGGTCTTCTATATTCAGCCTGTGATTGAACTCTGGCCACAGTCTGGACACAGAAGACCGTGACGACCCCAAGTACTTTGCGGACGTCATGGACGCAGCGGCGCATGGCGTTAAGGCCAGAGACGAGTGGGTGAAGTTCAAGTATGCCTCACGAGGCTGCTTTGGTAGTCGGCGACAGGTCAGTTGTGCTGCGATGCTGTGCTATGACGTGCTTGGGCGATTTCGCCGACGACGGCGGCAGGGCTGCTGCAAAGTAACGATCGGATCCGATCCGGGCGATGCGGAGGTCGGCGGCGCGAAAGTGCCAGGGACGGCGGCGGCTGACGGCGAATGGGGTGATGAAACCCGGAGTGTTTTTGGCGGCTTGCACGAGGGCGAGTTCAGCTAGTATGCTGGGAGTTAGGGGTAGAGGGGAGGTCGCCCGTAGTGCAATAATCAAGCCTGTCTAATAACTCGAAAATCACGTGCCGGAAGTGCCCCCTTGGCAGATGACAACGTGACGAGAGCGCTAATCCAACGTTGCCTAAAACGCTGCTCGAGTAATACTGAAGTCGTGCTGTTCGCTGGTGAGGTTGGCAAGCCGAGGTGAAAGTCGTAAACGGCAGAAGCTCTAAAAATCATGATACGAGGCCAGAGGACCCCCCATTCTAGTATATGAATGTGATTAGCTTGTTAACATAGACGTCTATATGTAGCTCTGCCTAAAGCAGACTTTCGACAAACTAGCTGTTTTACAAGGAGCTCACAGGGCTCAGAATTCGGATTATTATTATCTGCACATCTCGTGCTAGGCGTCCAAGAGTCAAAATGCCGTGCAAAACCTTCGACCCCACGTTGCTCCCCTTACTGGGGTGGGGGGGAAACTGGAACTAGCAGACAGCCGAGGCTCGGTATCTTCTCCCCCGCAAACGTCACCGATCGAGGGCTCCTGAACGAACTATAGGGAACAGGTAGCGCATTCCTAATCCTGAACGCCCTTTATATGTCCACTCTGTGCCAGGCATATCCCACTTTGACGTTGCCTTCTCTCCAATTGATCAACACACCGAAAAAGAAAGAAAAAATGGCTGAAGCACAGCTCAACGACTTTCCCTCCCTCTTCTCCCTCAAGGGTAAGGTCGCCGTTGTGACCGGCGGCTCCCGTGGTCTCGGCCTGCACGCCGCCTCAGCGTACGTTCATTTGTGCCAATCCACTGTGGTCCATATCTCTAACCTGGTATTGTGTACAGCTTCCTCCAAGCCGGCGCCTCCAAGGTCTTCATCTCTTCACGCAAGGCGGCCGCTTGCGAAGAGGCCTGCAAGGCCCTCAACGCCCTCCCCAACCTGTCCCCCGGCGCCGTTGCCATCTCCGTCCCCGCCGACGCTGCTGACGTCAAGGGCGTCGAGCACCTCGTCGCTGAGGTGAAGAAGCATACGGACCGCGTCGACGTGCTCTTCGCCAACGCCGGCGCCAGTTGGGGCGAGGCCTTTGACACGCACCCCGACAGTGCTTTTGCCAAGGTTATGGATCTCAACGTCAAGGGCGTCTTCAACACCATCCGGCTCTTCACGCCGCTGCTTGAGAAGGCGGCCAACGCCGAGGACCCGGCGCGCGTCATCATCACGGCCTCGGTGGCGGGCTTGGGCATTGGCACGCTGGGCAAGCAGGGCACTTACGGCTACAGCGCCAGCAAGGCGGCGGTGATCCACCTGGGTAGAAACCTGGCGTTGGAGCTAGCACCGAGGCACATCACGGTCAACTCCATCGCCCCTGGCTTCTTCCCGAGCAAGATGTCCAACGGCCTTCTCGAGATCGCGGGCGGCGCCGACAAGATCGGCAAGGGGAACCCCATGGGCCGGCTGGGACGGCCCGAGGACATTGCGGGCGCTGTGGTGTACCTCGCCAGCCGTGCGGGGTCGCATGTGAACGGAGAAGTGATTGCTATTGACGGCGGGTCACTGTGGCAGCGTGGGGAGCTCAATGTTTCCTCCAAATTGTAGCGGGCTGCTTTGCTGCATATGGAGTCCGGGATGGGTTGTTTGTTGTTAATGTGAACAAAATGTGTATTATCGCGCCGATTGCCACTACGTCTGCGCACTCACCGGGCCAAGGGTCCATCATGCCATGCTCAAATACTATGACCGTATGAACCCACCTTTCCGTCATATATAAATCCCACGGCTAGGAACATGGATTTGACAGGACGTCAAGTCTAAAGAGGCTTCCTTGCCACCCAAAAGCTCGCGCGATACGTCGTGTGCAGCATGCTCTCCGGGTCGTGGATGTACGGCGCCTCGATCCCTGTCTTGTGTCTCTCCACCAAGAAACCGACTCGCTCAACCAGCGCCATGACCTCATCGTCGCTGAGCTCGAAGCTGCCTGGGTCCGCGATGCCCGACGAGTTGTTATAGTCGTGCTCGCCGTCGCCGTCCGTGTCGCGGCCGTGGTTCCCGGGGGCATTGTTCTCGAAATGCCAGAGCAGTGGGCCGAAGTTGATGAGCACACCCCCTGGGCGCAGGCAGTGCATGATTGTCTCGAGGTACCGCACGAGGTTGGGCGCCGTGTCGAGGAAGAAGACGGTGGCGACGGCGTCGTACGCGGCGTGATGGTCGTCGTCGGCGTACAGACAGAGGAAGTCGGCGGCGCACATCGACATGCTTCCGGCGGAGGGGCCTGCGGCGGCGAGTTGCGTCGCCGGGTGGATGTCTGGCACCACACAGCTGCGAAGGTGGTTTGTCCGGGTACGGTGGTTGGAGAATGAGTGCGCCCAAGGGTAGATCTTGTGCTGCCCCGCGGCCTTTGTGCAGTTGAGGATGTACGACGAGGCAAGAAGCTGGTGGTAGGATATCTCGTTGCCCTCGGCGTCGTGGCCCGCACGACAGAGCTCAAAAACGAGACGGCCGAGACCAGCACCGGGGACGAGGACCTTGAGAGGCTCCGCTGGGGTTGACGAGGAAGAAAGGCGTGCTTGACGCTCGTGGTCGACGGCGTCTAGCACGGGATCGTAGCATACGCGCCGCTCCTCGGCACCCTCGGCGGACCAGTCGCGATAGAATTGGCGAAGGGTGCTGCGGGCCTTGTCGGTGTCGTTGTGCTTGGCGACCCCGATCCAGGCATCGGGCAAGCGCGGCTCTTCCGTCGAGCCTTCCGGAATGAGGTGGAAGGAGCGCAGACCGTTGCGGGCAATGGCGCGAGCGAGCTCGGCGTTGGACTCGATGGCCTCGTCAGTGCGCTCAAGGGTGTCGAGAAAATTGAAGGGCGGCGCGGCGAGCATTTGCCAGTGCGCCTGGGGCAGGGCGTAGAACGACTGCCGACGGAGGTGGGTTACATTGAAATGTGCCACCTTGGCGTATTGGCTGGTAGGATGTGTTAGTGAGACTGATCTTCGGAGACAGGGCAGGTCATCATGAGAGTATGGGGAAATAAGTATCCATTGGCTTCGGATAGCAGGCCAAGATGAAGCAGTCTCGCTAAACTCACACGTCGCTTGCCAGCCCGGGAAACACATGGACGCGTTGAAAACTCGGCACCGCTGGAGAAAACTCACAGAAACGAATCCAGCGCGCAGAATATGACTCTCGTCTCCTCCGGATCCTCAATCGTGTTCTCCATACCGCTCCATTGCTCGTCGTCCGCCATTGCTGCCTTCATCAGTTCTGGGTCCTGCCGCTGGCCTTCTACCGATGTGTCTACGTTGGTTGGGCCAGTCACAGCGGAAGTAGGGCCGTATGCGTTGAACCGTATTCGACACGTTGGCTGGTTATGAAATTTTGGTGGCCGGTGGGAGCGGGCAGAGAAAGCTATCTACCTACCTGTGCTACGATGCTGATGAGGGGCAATGCAGCAACCAATCCCCACCAAATGTATGTGTGTGTGTGGGGGGGGGGGCCGAGCGAGGGTCCTGCCGTGAAGAGGGCGTGGAACTGGGGATGGAAACTGGGTTGATCTCGCGCGGTGTCCCCGCCGTAGGCAACAGGTAATGATGATATCTTCTTGCCTGCTGCACCCGATAGATATGGACTGTGTGGGAGAAAGTGAGCAAGGAACCAAGGTGAAGTCTGTCGAAAGCCCGCGATATGATTGTTGCCCTCAACGTCCCTACCCCTCCCCCACGGAAAAAAAGGGTACTTTTTGTTTGTTTTGTAATTGCTCCCCTCCCCGAAAGCGGCGTCTGCCGCCATCGCACTTGCATATGAGTACCTACATATTAGTACCTACCTAACTACCTACCTAACCGTGAAGCTTGAACGCTACAGCGCCCGAGGTACCTATGGCATAATCAGACCATACCTACCTACAGGTACCTACATAGTACAAAGGATCCACTGGAGACCAGACTTGCTTGCATGCGTTTTTCTGGGTTACCTACCTACCTACCTAGGTAGTGGAACACGGTCATGGTGTAAGTACAAAGCAGGGACATGGTATTAGAGGGACGCGTCGTTGATGAATCCTCAATGGTTTCCTCCCATCGTCAATCTACATGATCGCGTTGCTGATTTACATATCCCGCAAAGTCCTTCCGTCACCAAATCCAACGGTTTGCAATCCCAACGCCATAATCCGCAAAATGCTCGCCAATCACGGTTTGCTCTTCATTCGTATCCGCTTGCTTCATCCCAACCTCAAAGTCACAAGGGGCCCCTGCTTCTTTTCTTTTCTCATCCTTTTCGTTGGACCATTGCTCAACTCCCTCACTCAATGGTCGCGGTTGCGGCGGTACCCCTCCTTTCTTCTTTTCCGTCTCTCATCTGCGTACTCACTGCTGACAGCACTTTGGCTGCTCAGGCCTGGGATGACGTGGTGGTACGACTTGTGGCCCATGTCGCTTTCCACCGCGCTCGTGATATCGCTCTCTGCCCAGCTGCCGGGCATGCTCGGCTCCGGCTCTTCCTGCGGCGGGGGTAGGGCGTAGCCGCGGGTGTTTTGGTCCTCGGCCACGGTGCTTGCGCGTTGGAAGCTGAAATCACGTCTCGAGCTGCCAGCGGTGCGACCCTTCTCCTGGAGCTTCTTAGCCTCAGCGCGGATGCGCTGGCGCTCGCGCTCCTCGTTGCGGTCCGCCGTGCTGTAAACCTTGCGAATGCCGCCCGTCCTACTCTTGGTCGGCGTGGTTTCACGGGCGGAGAGCAGGTTGGTCGAGACGGACGACTCGGTTGGGTTAGTTGAGCCGTCCCACTCAGACGCTTCGGATTCTTTGTTGAGGCCGCCGACCCGGGCAGGCTTCTCGTGACGGTAAGATCGCAAGTGCTTCTTGGCCTCACGCTCCGCCTCCTCGTCAATCAGAACGCCTGTCTCGTCATAGTTCTTGTTGGCCGAGCGCTTCTCCTTGTGGCGGGCTTCTTTCTCCTTGCGCCTCTTCTCGCGCTTCCGCTCGCGCTTCTCGCGGGCGGCGATATCGCTTGCTCCAGCCGTGATGCCTGACAGTGTGGTTCCTGAGATGCTGGTTGTGTTGTCATCGTAGTCCTTGTATACACTGCCGCCGCCCAGTTGTGTCGTAGGCGTGGCTCCGGATAGGAGTGTTCCGTTGGGTCCTCTCCGGCGCAGAACCGTCGACTTGTACTCGTCCCAGTCGTTTTCCTTGAAGTAGAAGCCGCCATTTTTGGCCCAGAAGAAGAACCAGATGCCCGCGATGACGAAGGACGCGCCGATCAGGCCAAAGATGACGAAGATGGCCGTGTTATTGATGTTCTGGGGATCTGTGACGCCGTTGTGAGGGTCCTCCTTGTAGCCGGTGCTGTCGCGGGCGAGGAGGAGGGATCGAGCGGCGAGGGGTCCGACCGAGGCGTCAAATGCCCGGGCTGTGATGTCTGCTGTGTCCGGGAGGCTTGATAGTCGCCGGCTCGAGATGAAGGAGCGGGCTTGGTGCGCCAGGCCGGTGACTACGGCCGGGGCCATGGTGGGCAGTGGACTCCAGGTGAAGTCTAAGTAGGTTGCGGTGGTTTTCAATCCGAGGTTGAAGATGCTGGCAGGACCAGCGATTATCGGGAGTGAGACCGTATGTGTGGATGCTGTGGATGGAATGCTCTTTGCAATCCACCGTACCTAATTGGAAAAGATGGGTAGCGGCAATATCTAGGTTGGGTGCAGATGGAGGGTGGAAAAGAGCAGAGCAGAGAAGAGTTGCCTGGCCAGCTGCGTGGTGGGTGGATGGATGCGTTGTTCCTATAGAAACCAGAAAATGTTGTGGCTGGGGGATATGCATGACAAGTGAGGTGGTTGGTGGGGGAATGTTCTGGGGGGGTGGTTGGCTTCCTTGCCTTTGCTCGTGTACGGAGTAGCGCCAGGCTGAAATGTTGACCCGAATCCAACCGTCCGAATCGATGATGATTTGCAGTGTATTTTCCTGGGTCGGTTGTCTGATGTAAAATGTACTGCAGAGCTTGGTCTCTGTTCTCTCCATCTTTCTCTCACCACTCTCCCAGCCTCTCGATAAATGACGTCGTAAGTAAACAGAACCACTCGTTGCCCAGCAACCTTAGCTTACCACAGTCACCACTCCTTTCACTGACTTTCCCGTTTTGTCAAAACGGACAACGGATGCAATAGGCGGCGGCAGTGGATCCCGTCCTCCCGCACGGAACCCACAGTTCGAACGAAAGCCCGTCTCCGTCCGCATTCGTCCATCCATCACATCGGTCAAGCTCCTCATGTGCTGACCCGTTCCTGAGGCCGACAAACCGATACGAGCAACTCTCATCGAGCTTCCGAAAACAAACCCGCCCGTTTCCACCATGTGCCTCAACTCTGTGGGGAATATGCGCTCGACCATTTGCATTGAATATGAAAGTTCCTATAGAACAACACGCGTGTTGAGTCTGTCATTGCACAAACTCCGAGGCGGTTCTCTCTGACAGCTGTTGATCGGACTGCCCTATATGGCAATTGATCACCCACGGCCCTCCGTCTTGGGATGGGAGGGTGTGGATCTAACTTCGGCCTGAGCTTATTAACACGAACGTGCCAGACTGCCGGCACCATCCACGATGAGACGATTGGCTGATTCTGGGCGGTTGCTGTTCTAACACTGTTGTTCATTGCGGCCTATATGGCCCAGCCATGCTAGAGGTATCTGTACTTGGCGTCAAGGGGCAAGTCGTCCGCTTCCTGGCATTGTGTCCATCCCATTCCTCCTTTTCCAAGCCCAAGCTGGGGGTGGCTGACCGCCCTAGTGACCCCCCGAATGATGATAGCTTAGGAGCAGCTGTCCCCGTCCAAATGGTATCGTGCCAAATTCGATTCTAAGTAGAAGTGAAGAAACAAAACCCAATACACGCCCATATCAATTTCCCAAGTGCCGTCATTTCCTAAAAGCACAAGAAGTGCAAACTTCCCGATACAGGTTGTCTATCAAGTCGTCTTCCAACTCGTACGCCGTACTGAACATACGACACACGCTTCGCCAGATCAGATGGGGTAGCCATGTCTCCCCACCAAGGCGAAAAACCAGTACCCGGCTCTCGTCCGCATATGCCCAGAAAACAAACAAACGAATGCCAAAAATATGTACAGCCATACAACCCCAAGTTGACATTAACCGCTGCAGAACCAAAGTCTGCATGTATATGAAGCATTCTGCAAATGGTATAAGAATGTAAAGAAAATTTCAAGTAAAGAGCAGAGCTCGCGACAGCCTCCGCCTTGGGTATAAACTTTTCCGCTGCCAGAAAGTTGACCTGAAGCAGGAGCAGAAGCAGAGAAGGATGAAGAAATAGAGTGAGGGAAGAAATAAAAAAAAGGCAGAAGAAGAAGAAGAAGAAGAAAAAAGGGGGAAGAATAAAGGCTAACCATATCGATACAACTGTCGATCCGAATAAAGTGAAGAAAAACCGCTCGCTCAAATAAAACTGTGTAAAATGTGAAAGGAAAACTGGATCGTCTCGTCATCGTCGTTAAGCTATGTCGTCAGGTAAACGGTATTCTTGGGTACTCGTACTGGCCGCGACTGTACGAGTCGGACTGGCTTGGGGATCGAGCGCGGATTGGCAGCCGCTCCATGCGGCTCCGGCGGTCGTCAGAGTATATAGTGCTGGCCCTGTCGCTGCCACCGATGCGTCCTGGCTGGCTGATGTTGATTTCACCGCCATCCTGACACTGGATCTCAGCGTTGCCGACCCTAAGGACTGCCTGTCCAGTGACTTTAATGGTAATGTCATCGCCGTCGCCGGTGAACGACCGAGTGGTTCGTGTGGTAGCACTGCGTCGAAACTCGCTCTCATCGCGGCTCCCGCTGCTCCCACTAGATCTGCTGCTCTTGCTCTTCTTCTGGGCCTTGGACAGAGCCGCAGCAGTCAGAGGTTCCGCGGCCCCGCTCACACCATTCTGGTAGGCCAAAGCAGCGGCCGCAGCAGAGTCGTACTTGGATTGCGACGTGCTGCCGCCCTCACCAGCCATGTACGAATGACGGCGGCCACTGCGGGAGGCGGAAACGGGCTCGATCTGGTAGCTCTCACGGCTGTACGTGCTCGAGCCCCGGCGGTGCGAACGAGGCCTGGAAACCACACCATCGTCGTATTCGTATCCCCGAGGGACGATCTCCTGATACATAGATTCGTCGCCGTCAAAATCGTCAGACTCGTAGCCATGAGACGCAATTTGTCGCCGTGGAGGTGGAGGACGGAGTGCCTGTCGTGGCGGAACAGCCGTACGCGAGCGTGGCGGAGGCGGCGGCATCAGTTTGCGATCCTCAATGTCTCGTATTTTCAGCGACTGCCGCCTAACGATGTTCTCTTGTTCGTAAGTCGGCCCATAATCTTCGTAGTCGAAAGAAGATGCCGACATGGAGCGATGTCCCATGGCGGATGAAGGCCTCTGCTGGAAACGTCGAGCCAGGTTAGAATGCCGAGGACTGCTAGCCATGAGGTCAGGGGTGAAGTAGTCAGTCGGCGTTTGCGGAGGCGGTGGCTGCATCGGGTACGGAACACCCCCTGGGCCCCAAGCTGGTGGGGGATATGATGTGCCCGGGGCGAAGGGAGATTGCTCATGCACAGGAACTGGCATTGGGCCCGGGGCGAAGGGAGATTGCTCGTGCACAGGAACTGGCACTGGGGCCGGGGCGAATGGCGATGAGGCATGCTGAGAAGAAGCATGGGGAGGAGCGTGAGGAGATGGCGCAAAGGGCGAAGGATTCGGTGCCGGGGTGAAAGGCGAGGCAGCCTGAGCGGAGTGCCATTGCTTGTTGGACGTCAGAGGTCGGGAACCTGGGCCGTAGTAGCTGCTTGGGCGGGTTGACATTGCTCTGGGCCGCGAGCCCGATGCCGGTTGAATGCCGTACTGGGAGGCATCGTCCTCGAATCGTGGTCTTCTGTACTGGTCTGATTGCTGGGTATGGACAACGGGTGCTGTCTTGACGTGCTTTGCTGATGGGCGTACCGCTAGCTTTTTGGAGGCAGCCCGCTCACGCTGCTCTCGCTCTCGCTCTCGCTCCCGCTCCCGTTCGGCGCGTTCGCGTTCGGCCTGGCGCGAGACCTTGTCCTGATCCTTCTTGTGTTGACGACGCTTCTCGTCTCGACGGGCCTCCTTGTCAGCTGCTGCTGCCGCTGCCGCTGCCGCCGCTTCCCTCTCTTCAGCACGTCTCTCTCTTTCCCTCCTCTCCCTCTTATCCGATGCGACAGGGTGGACGGTGTCATCCGAGTCGGTCAGAGCGTGTTGCGGGGAGGCGGCAGGTCTTCTCGTCGTCTTTTCCCTGCGGGACTTGCTATTGGCCTTCGTCTTGCCTGGGCTTCCTGGAGCGACCGACTGGGCGTACTGCCCTGTTCCCTGGATGACGACGCCAGTTTCCTCGTCAACGTCCTCTACGTGGGCGATTTGTCCGCGGGCCATAGCGAAGCGGGTGTCGGAAATCGCTGGTGATCTATTGTAAGATGCGGTAGCTCGGTAGTCGAGCGACTGATGAATGGAGGCGAGGTTGCCTCGACGGAGGCGGGCAATCGAGAAGGTTCGCAGCGAGTAGTCGAAATGTGTGGTGAACAGGCGTGAACGTGGATGCGTGCGGTGGGAGTCGGGAACTTTTTTGTATTAATGGCGGACAAGAAAGACGGTGGGGATGCGGAAGGGGGATGCGACCACTGTCAGATGGAGGGAGGGCCCGTATTTGTGGGTATGGGAACCGACCGGGATGGGGGGCGTGAAATTGGGTGTGGGAGGTGATGAGACGCTAAGGTACCGTTCGGTTGACGCTGGGTACAATGCCAGGCCGCTCGCTCGCTGCTCGTGGTATGGAGCATGTAAGGTAAGGGTCAGAAGGGGATGAGAACCGTCGTGAGAAGACGGGGAAGGCAGGCGTGTGGGCTGTGGTATATTGTTGATGTCAAAACGTGGAATGACCTAAACAGACGGACGACCGTGGCAGGTCGGGTCACGGACGAGCGCACTTTCTTATTAATCCCGCTTTCCGCGCTGCTTTGCTGTCCAGAGCGAGCGCAGTATAGGTAATGTAGTAAATCACAGCGGCTTGCGCTGTGAGAGGACGAGTCTGGAGCGAGAGGGAGGGAGAAGGAGAAAAAAAGATGGGGAGGCGTGTGCGCAGCCGAAACAGGACCTCCCTCTCCCCTGACCGAGAGAAGAGGCAATTATTGATTTTTAGAAAATGTAAATAAAATGGACTGTAGCCAGACGTGCAGAAAGCCAATCGTGGGGTCGGTCTACGAATACCTGTGGTGACGAGTAACACGCCAAAAGTGATGGAGGGGCGTGGTCGCAGCAGAAAAAGGACCTGGCAGCGTATGATGTCGTCTCGTTGCCCGGGGTGCTCTGCCGCTGCCACACTCCAGTGGCCAGCCAGCACTGTTCGATAGCGAAAAGCCCAAGGAGGGGGGCGTGTGGCTGTGGCTGCAGCTGTGAGAGCTCTGGTGGCTTTGGACTCAAGAGTCCGGCCTGTAGTTCTGGGCTATCCGGGGCGAACGGGAGCGCTGGACCGCTTTGTGGGAGGACGAGACCCAGACGGGAGCCAGGCCTGCAACGTGAAAAGAGTAAGGGTGTGTTGCCGACTTGCTAGTGTCCAAGCGCAGCAAAGCACAGCTTGCAAGGTCCTAAAGGGAAGCCCAATGCCGCGCAGTCTCGGCAGGATACGTCAGGAGCGTGGTTCTGGAGAAGCAAGGGTCCTGGAAGGACAGGTAGATCCGTTGTGCTGTCGCTTCTCCCTGTCAAACAGCATCGAATTCGCCAAAACGGGTGGAGGAAGCTTGCCGGCAAAGTGGGATCGTTCATACCTGTACTATGTGCCCTCGCTAGATCCTGGGAAAGAAGGGACTATGAGCTAAGGCAGTAGCTCCCATCTCCACCGTGTGGCAGCAAGGGAACGCTCAGCTAGACTGACCAAGAGTCGGTTCGTCTTGCTTCAGCAATCCTTCCCTTGGCTCTCGTTCTTCCGCATCACTCTACGTCGATCGGCTAGACCCAGCAACCCACCGCAAACGTACCTACCTAGGGAACTGGGCGGCCCCTGGTTTTCGGCTGCTGGTGTTGGTGCTGGTGCAAATCGTCGCCGCTTCGAGTCAGAACGTTAGAAGCACTCAGGCCCAACTGTGGAGAAGCTTGTCTTTCGTTTCTTCCCGTCCGCGACCGTTGCAATGGATTCCCGGCCAGTCTGTGTCGACTAGGGCGCGGTGTTCTTGGTAACACCAGCTGTCATCAGCAAGCCCATCTGGTGCAGCTGATGCGAACTGCGGCAATAACAATAGCGCTGACGTCCTTGCTGGGGTGTGGGACCGTTCGCTAGCTCTCTGCTTTTCTGCGAACGAAAACCTGACTGCCTTGCGCAATGCTCTGCTTGTCTTGTCTTCTGAGCACCTCTCGGGAGCGAAATTTCGACGGTGACGAAACGCACGACGAGCGGATTGTTCTATTGGGAAAACCCCGGGTGTGGGAACAGTGGTCGAGACAGATTGACGGAAACACGCTCGTTGCCAGCTGTCTATCCCAACGAACTAGACAGGCTGGGCTGCTGAAATCTGGCTGGGAGAGCGCCCGCGTCTGCGTGAGATCCACCCCCAGGGCCGAACCAGATGAGGGTGCCACTCGAAGATGACGGAACGTCGTGGTGTCCAGTGCCTCGTGCCCTTTTCGGCTGTTTGCGTGCTCTCTTTGGCTGGTTTCCTGCCCGATGCTGCGCTGGGCTTGGGCTTTTGGGTATCAACGGGACTAAAGAGCTTACCAATGACTGCTCTGGTTCCAATCGTTTTGTCGCGCCTCCTGTAAAGTTGATTACCCTCTCGTTTGTCCGAAGCCATAATTGAAGGTTCAACTTAGGGACCGTAAGGTTGTTAAGCGGGAAAGAAAAAAGAAAATGATTCGGAGGAATTATTTGATCGGGATGGAGCGGGAGAGTAGCTTCTCGAGGGAGCCGGGATCAAATGCCTAGCCCACTCTCAACTCAACCATCTAGAGACGATATTCGACTCCCCTCAATGGCTTGCTAGACAACTGCCTGCTTTCATGGAGCGGGCAGGCAGAAACTGCACACAATGCAGAGTGCTGCATCGCCCTTCAAGTTTAGCATCGCCAACACACTGGCCTGCCCAGAAAGCCCAATCGTGGGCCCGACCCACCCGGCCTGGGAATGCAGACTCATGCAACAAAGGCCCACTCGCTCTTCCCATAGGACGGACCCGGGACGGCAATGAGAGTCTTTTTCCCATCTCAAAATCAAACGGTTACTGATTCCACCCACCGGTTCGGCCAGGAGGCTAGTCTACATGGCTTGGTGAACGAGGCCATGTAAGATGGCATCATGTTGCCGAGTTGCTGCTGCACTTCACGTCTAGAACTGGCTCTCTGCGTCTCGTGCTGCCGACGATCTTGTGTTTGAGAGGATCGCGCTGTTGAAAATGCACACTGCTCACGCATGCGTATCAGATGCCGAAGCCGTGAAAGA
This sequence comes from Colletotrichum eleusines, assembly GCA_016807845.1. NCBI lineage: Eukaryota > Fungi > Ascomycota > Sordariomycetes > Glomerellales > Glomerellaceae > Colletotrichum > Colletotrichum eleusines. The sequence goes on along the minus strand of JADEZO010000010.1, from coordinate 1,526,001 downwards.
CTTTGGGGTTCACGAGAAACGAAAATAGTCGAGAGGAAGCTTGTCTTTGAGGTGACTCCAGAAGGCGTGGTCGCCACGGAAGTGTTGTTCCAATCTCATTGGTCATTTGTTTGGTTCTCGAACGTGGTCTCGAACGCCGCACTCCTCGGCTCCGACGGCGCTGTGCTCGCTGTCGAGTTGACACAAAAAGGCAGCCTCGGACGTGCTTTAAGCAATCCTTCCAGCTGCCCAGCTAAAGCAATCGCTGGGTCGCCGCCGTGAAGGCGCTTCAAGTCTGCGGTACTAAGGCGAGCAGAGGCACGAAGAAACAAGCATGTGCGATTGGTATCGGTTTCATGGGTGTTGAGGCCATTTTCCGTTCGCGTGGTGTGCAATAGCGAACTCTGGCTGCACGGCATGCACTTCTACAGGCGGTGGTACTAATCTGCGAGATCGAACTCCGCCTAGCGCGAGGACATGCCGAAACAGGGTACGACTGAGGCCCTCCCGGAGCCTCTCATGGCTCCGTCTTGTCGAGAAAGCTAGTACTGGACTACTTGTTGATCCCCGCCTTGTCTAGATGCGGGGCATTGTCGCAGCTAAGGTACGAACATGCTGGCTGGTGGGGGGCCTCTCTTCGTTGCTCTTCCTTCAGAGGCAATGTGTGTGTTGATGGCAGACGCTCTTGGTCCATATTCTTGGATCCTTAACAATCTTGTGGTGTCGACATAAGCAATGTAACGAAGGATAGGAGTGTTGCCTCGGCTGTTGTATCGGATACAATGCCAACCTGTAGTTGCAACCAGATATACGCGATCCTTGCTGACAAGTCCGGCCAACGTGTCAGACTATTCGTGTAAAGCAAGATCCCCAGATCTTGATGCACGCCATGGTTGCATTGTTTGGCAATTTCTCACATAATCAAGCGTGGTTGAGAGTTCATGATTTGCTCGAGGCCACAATCTGCTTGCTTGGACTGCATGGGGCCGAGAGAAGACAGTGCTGTAGGGGCTAGACTGGCCGAAGTGCCAACATCTCGGGGCGGACGGAGGGACAAGTGGTTGTCGGCTGTGGAGCGCAGTGCGTGCTTGACACCATCCCGGAACCACACCGCCTTTTCGCTTAAGGCATGATCCCTCGACGCCACTGTTAAATGTTTCCCGGACGCCACATTGGCCAACCACAACACAGCCCGTAGACCAGAAACTGATTCTTCGAGTTGGGGCGGACAAAGTGAGGGCAGCGCGCAGCAAGCCTCGAAACGACAAGACCGTCTTGCCATGTCGTCCGCGAACATGCCTGGCAGCCAGGTTTGCGGACTCAAGATACGTCTTCCATGGCGGTCGATACGGTCATCAAAGGTTGATTGTTCTTCTGTGTTCCTAGGCACAATCTCCCGTCCCGGGACGTTTCGTTCAATTCGGCAAATGCCTATGTATCTCGTGCTATTCAGACGAATTCGACGATGCGACCTCAACATGCTAGTCATGCAAGGAGTCTGTCTCCGAGTATCGGACAGGCCTGGATCGGCCTCTGCGTAACCTAGGTTGCGTGGCGTTGTACAGCGAAGCCAGATGCAAGCCACGACTGACAGACCGTTCTGGTTAAGGCGTTTCTCCTGATCGTAGGACAGGGATCTCAACGTCGGAGACGACTGGCCTGTGATCGGACAGGTAGACGTCATCATCGAATTTGTTGGATAGCACTCCAAAGGTCTTGACAATGACGGGGCTCGGGTCCTTCACAAACAGAAAGTCGATCCTTGATGGCTCTTCGTTTGGCTCATCAAACGAGGTGTACGTGAGGCTATTGCCATACCGTTTTTCTTGCGGAACCTGTGTTGAAACATCAACCATGCCTGACTCTGGTGCCACCATTGTCTTGTATGCGTGATCCTCGGGCGTGCTGTTGAAGTCGCCCGCGAGCAGAACGGCAGTCGGTGGTTTGCCGTTTGCGCCCTTGCCCCACTCCCGAGCAATCCTGAGAAGCAGTTTGGCGCTTTCCTCGCGTGCCACAACGCCCTGGTGATCAAAGTGGGTGCTCATAACCACCACCCTCGTGTCGGTAGCTTTGTCGAGGAACTCCCCAACGGTGACGATGCGGTTCAGTGCAGCGTCCCAGCCTCTAGACGGCTTTTCTGGCGTTTTGCTCAGCCAGAGCGTTTCATTTCGCTCGCACTTCCAGCGGTCAACCTGATAAAACACGGGAGAAAACTCGCCACCTCGCTTTCCATCGTCGCGGCCAAGCCCAATGTAACCCCAGGCGGGACCGAGATAGGACTGGATATCCTCAATTTGAGAATAGAGGACTTCCTGGAGGCATATAAAGGCCGACTCGTGGCCAGACGTGATGAAATCTAGTTGGTTGCAAAGTTTCGGGCCGCGAAAGCTCCACGGCTTCTCCTTTGGAGTGGGATGCTTCGTAGCGTACCGAACGTTTTGGGTGACAATGCGGAGCAACATGGAACGGGCAGCCTCCATATCTTGAGCATCAAGCTTGACGAGCATTATAACTCTCCGATAGATCACAAATCGAGCCGTAAGGACGCTGTCGAAATAATCTTTGCGGGGGTTTGAAGGTAGACTATATGGGTCAGTGAGAACGCGTAGGGAGAAACTTGAGACCGATTGGTCAGAATGAAGAACTCTAGAGAAAAGCCTAGGGCAATGACGAACTTGGATTGGTGTCTTTGCGAAGTGGAATAGGTAACGCCGTCCAAGGTTCTTGGGCGTTAGAACAAAGCTGCTCATGATGGAGAGAGTAGGTATCTGCTGCAACCGTTGGGTGGGGTCACGTGTCAGTCCTGGAACACCCCGCATTCTTTGATAGGCACCTACCTACCTAGGTAGGTACTAATCCAATCCCGGGTCTACCATGTAATTGGCCGCCCATCTGCTAGGTAATGGGGCTGTCCGCCTCCCCGCTTCTCCCTCAAATTCCAAGCTGACAGCTAGCCATTCCGATCATGGCCGTTTCGCTTGTTGTTCATGAGTAAGATCCGAGCACCGAGTTCTAGACTTCATTTGCGTCCACGTCGATGGCAGAAACCTGTGTTGCTAGCTAGCGTTACATTTCACCGCGAATCTATCTTGCCGCCTACCAGTAGCGCACATTCATGGGCATTTGTCAACCCATACACATCCACCATCAAAGCTGGGACCGAAACATCCATGAATATCGTACGCGGCCTTTATACAACGTTTGCCACGGACCCAGCTCTAAATTGTACATCGACGTCTCGACGCTATGTTTAGCGTTGTGATGTGAGACGACAAGTAAGCAGCAGCCCAAGTCGCGCTTTTCTAGGGTTGATTACTCACAATTACCCGGAGGGCAATCAAGGAAGTGTCATGTCACAAGATCCCTCCAGCCCTTCAAAAAGCTGGCTTCTCTCAGCAAACGCCATTGGTGCGACAGGCTGATATCGGCACGGAGACCCACCAAAACCGGTCACGTTCTATGTATTCACGGCCCGCTGCCCGACTTCGAACGCGGGCTGTGATTCAGGCCTCATGGGATGGCAGCGGTTACAGTCTCAACGGAGTTCATCCGCCCTCGTCAAATTCAAGTCATGACGCAATCTGTACGCAGTCAGGGAACAGCTGACTATGAAGGTCAAGACAAGACCCGCCAGTCAACTAGAGCTAGCTATCGAAGTTGCCGCAGTGTTAGAACCATGACGAGCCTCACTGGATTTGCTTCCCTATTCTGTAATACCTCGAGCGTTGCTCGGATGGAATAGGGAACTAGGGACATCAGAACTGCTTTCAATGAGTGCGCTGCATGAAAATCTCGCAGCGGTTCATGCAGTGAGGCGATTCCATTCCCGAGGCTGAGGTGTGGGATTCGGACGGATAACTGCCGAAGCGACCGGCAACAGTCAAAGCCCTCCCACACTTCACCGAAATATTGTCGGAATTCGAATGCCTAATATCCAATCCGCAGCACGATACGAGGCTGGCTTGGGCACTTGAGTCAAATACGCCACCTCAAGGCGTCATGCAAGGTACGCCAGTCGCTCCAGCAAGCGTGAGAGGGCGATCAAAACTTGCTCCTCGCCCAGGCTAGCGAAGAACTGTCTTGCAAATTCCTTGGTTGTACACATTCGTGGTCTCGAGGTTGCACACCGGTCAAGCGACGGTGGTCTTTTACTCTGGGGCGTCGGCACGTTCGGTTGGCGCTATGGTGGGCGAGGTAGTCATCTGCCTAGCTCGACACCCAACCAATTCGCGTGGTGGTTGCTGGTTTGTCTCAGCTTATTCATATGAGCCGCCATAGTCGCGCACCAGCCGACACCCACCCGGAGCAACGCGAAGGATACAAAATTGCGGTTTTCTTGCAGCCCATGAATAACAATGAACCAATACGAGCCCCAGCCCTGGCCTCAGCTTACCACCACTTCTGGGCATTCGCCTCTTCTTCTGGCAGCGTACAGGCCATTTGGGAACCTGCATGGCTCTTACAGTCAGTCCTGGGGGTTGAAGAGTCACGCTCTCATAGGCTTCTTCCACGTGGGGGGTTGATGGTGGCTGGCTGCCCCGCGATTTTGAGACTCAGCACCGGGCCTTGGGCGCTGGTGACCACCTTCTTGCAACCATGCAGGGCAAGCAACCCTTGGGAAGTCGACATGATTGAGCCATATCACTAACCAGGCTGAGATCCTTGTTGGTGTGTGTGTGTGTGTGTGTGTGTGTGTGGTGAAGGGCAATGTCGGATAACGTCCGCTTTCATACCATCTGCCTGCTGAGGCTGTGATACGACTATATAAGTCCGATTCCGCCACTTCGCCTGCGATTGACTGTTCACTTCGGTCTGTTATGCCTTGCAGCATTTTTCCAGTGCTGAAGTCAGAGAATCCCTCCCTTTTCCTGCCTCCTTTGCTTGATACCACTTTTGAGCCGGCCAGGCCGGCGTGGGCTTCACACGTCTTGTCAGTGATTGCTGTGCAGGCGCCTTTCCAAAGCTACCAACACCGGAACGGTCACTACTATTGCTTCCACATAACGGCAAGATGCCTCAAACACCAACATCTCCCTCATGGCGGGACTCGTGGCCACCCACTCTGGTGCGCCTCGCCCCAACGACCCCGAAGGAGTATCCCTTGCTCGAGGATATCGACGAGAATCCGCTCACTTATTTCTTGACGCCCGCACCCGATCTCGAGGACCCCGACGAGGACGTCGATATGATGGACTTTGACGCCGGGATCGAAGACAGCAGCCCGCGCGAGATCGTACGTAGCGTGAGTCCGTCGGCCTTGGGCGGGCTGAACAAGGCCAAAGGCGGCCGCAAATCACCCCCGGTACCCGACCTACCCGACCTCTCCGACTTTGCCACACCTGATACAGACGAGGAAGAGGAGGACTACATTCGGTTTGCACCACAGGGCTTCATGGTTCCATTCAGTTTGCGCGACTTCGCCGTCGACGGGGTAAAGTCCAAAGTACGATCCAAGCCTTCGGACGCGCTGCTGTCGCCTTCGTCATTCCCACCAGGCCGAGGCAAGGCTACTGTGCGACCCGGGGGGCGAGGCCGCCAACGGAGCGTCTCGTTCCGCCACCAACGGCCGCAGCACGTTTGGCGTGAGCCCAGTCCGGACGTATGGTCAATAGAGGAGGAGACGGAGGAGGAGCTCATGAGCGAGATGGGCAGCAGCATCGGCGCCGTGAGTGACGTCGGAGACGCGGAGGATGAGGCGGAGGCGCGAATGAACAAAGACGTGAAGGCTGCGAAGCCAAAGAAGAAAGTTCGGTTCTTGTTGCCAGCGATGGAGTGAGCGACAAGCATCAACATAGCATCATACGGCGTTTTGGGATTTATTCCATCTCCATTGGTAACTCAGTCTGTTTTTCAAACGGGTACGCGCTGTTCCCTTGTGAAGGGCGTCTTGGTAGTGCATATTCGCACGGGACATGGACACACGGCGGCATGAGGTGGAGTTTGCATAACACCCGTCCACTTTGGATGGTAATCTTGGGGGCAATCTTTTCTCTCTTCATTTTTTTCTTAACCCCCTCCGTTTCGCGCGCGCACACACAAACAAGCAGAAGGATTTTAGGCACATAATGAAGCAACCCATACCGAGCGGGTTAAACCCTGATCTACACTGGTCGGTTTCTCTAGTGGTGCGCTACTGTGAGGTTAATGAAGCAAGGATGAGAACGACGAACAATTACGGTTCAGTGAAGGATAGGTAGTGCGAGGCGGGAAGAGGCGGGGCAAGTTGAGTGAGTGGGTGCGCAAGAACCAAGGCAGCGATACTGTGAAGTATCAGTGATGGAGAGATCTCGATCGCAGCTCACGCGATGCAGCCTTTGCCAGGTCGAGTAGCCCTACGGAAGAGAGGCAGTCCGCCCACGTGCAAGGGACTCGTGAGGAAACCCGTGATGTGACAATGTTGGCGCTGCGGCATCTGAGACAGTTTCGTAGACAGATTGGCCGGTGGCTATGGATAATGGACGAACCAGCTACTATAACAGCTTGGCAGTGACACCGGAGCGTTATCTTTCTGAAATGCTGGCTGAAGACAGAGGTTTGGGTACCAAGACATGTGATATGAAGTCAATAGGGACGGAGGATTTCGTCCTTGCATTGTGCCATATATCAGCCGTATTATACGACGAGTTGGCGAGTAAACAGCTCATTGTAGACCCATGCCGACAAGACGGTCATTGATTCATCGAGCCGCTTCCATGCAAGGCAAGGAGGTTTAGGCAACAAGGTGTTATGGAGCACATACATATGGGATGATAACAAAACTTGAATCAAGGATGGCCGCTGTTACGTTCCCAACGTCTCCGACCGAGGAGATTACTTGGGAGGCTACAGGCTCGCCTGTGTGAGACAGACATGCACGCAGCAGGATGTGCTGGCCTTCTTCTTATGCCCGTCGTCTGCACCTCGCAGCGGCTGTTGCCAACATGCTCACTCTCTCTTCTGCACCCTGGGATATCGATCCCAGGCTCGCCGAGGCCTTCCTGCCCAGTGCGGTCGGAGATCCGATCTATCCAAGATACTTGCAGAAGCGAGACTGAATGCCTGCCTACCTGGCTGGGCTCCAATCCGCTACGGGTACTTGGAGATTAGAGAAGATCGGAGACCAGCGAGAGCGAGTGACAGATTCCGCTAGTGTACCTTCCTACCTACCTAGGTCGGTAGGTATACCTGTACGCTTTTAAGGAGAGATACTTAGGTACACGAGTAAGCAGGGAAGATGCGGCCAGGATCCTTGTATTGATCCTACCCCACCCACGTCCCAAAACTTTTTTTTTCCCCTTTCCTTCCTTCCCTCTGACTTGTTTTCACACCTAATGCCCATGTACGATGTACTTAGGTACCTACCTAGGCAGGCAGGCGGGTAGGTGGTTTAGGTACATGTTGGTAAGCAAGTTAATTACCCTTGACATAGATATCCCGGTCCCTGGCCAATCAGAAACCCCCAAAGCACCTGATGGCATACATAGGTAGTGGGCATAGGCGATTACTGCCGGGGAAGCCATCTTTCTAATTTAGCGCATTGCTCGGTAGGTACCTAGGTAATAGCTAGCTGATAGCGTCCCGGTCCCCGCCAGCGTCATCCCAAGGTGCTACGGGCCCCACCACTTTCGGTTTGTTTACGTCTAAGCTCCTGGCGTCAACATCGGCTGGTTACTCCGGCAGTGCCAGCTCAACGGCGCCCTACATTGGACAAATCCGCTTCAAGCCTGGGCTCGACAAGAAAGCCCACTGCCTTTCTGATACGAGACAAGACAAGACAATACATGGCATCCGACTCCCAGCACACAGCGGCATTGTCTACTGAGCTGCTCATGCCCATGCATCGTAGCCTTCCCGTTGCATGTCGTCGTTCATGCCCATTACGGCCTCCTGATCTGACCCGATCTCGCCGACAGCCTTGCTATCCCTCTTCTTACGCTCAACTCTCACTCACTTGCGGCTCCGATTGCCCCCTCTCGCTTACATACCTACGACTTGCCTCTCGACTTCGCTTTCATGCGCTGTTAGAAACACAGCAAACAGTCCAGGCCTTGCGCGGCAGCATGCAGCTCACCTAAGTCAGTTACTTCCTCGTCACCTTTACCCTTGGAAGAAGAGGCGCATACACCTGCCTATACGACGAGACTTTTCTATGCCGCTGCTTGCCTACGGACCACGACTGTGACTGACAGCAGACTTCAGACCATGGCTTCCAAACCTCCCGACGAGAAAGAATCGCCAAACACTACGACAGCAGCAGGAACCAAAACCCCTACCCCCGTTGCCAAAGGAGACAATGATCCGACAACGCCCAAGAAGGCCGGCCCTCCTGCTGCGGGTACGGCGGCGGCCACGACACCCAAAAGCGCGCCTGCTCGTCCTCGAGCAGCAACCATGAAGAAGCCACCCGAACCCCCCACGTTGCTCGCCGACTTCCTAAGAGGACGCCCGTCTCCACAGCGCATCGCCGCCGAACGAAAACGAAGGATGAGCCTGGACGCAGTCAAGGCCGAGATGAGGGCCGAGATGCGTGAGGCCGCTGTAGCAAAAGTACAACAGCCCGGTGGTGTCAAGGACCGCGTCCAGAAATGGCAAAAGGCCAATGCCGCACTCATGGCAGCGAGCGATCCCCTTGCCGCTCCAAGCGAGCCCACAGAGCTTGCATTCCCAGGCGAGACAGAAAGCGTTACAGAGGAGGACCGCGTCCGCATCAAGTTACGACAGAAGAGAAAGTCGGCGCCGAAGATCGAGGTGCATAATGATGCCGTGGCCGACGAAAAGGACGAGACGGCGGAGGACTTGCCCGATGGGCACGCCAAGCAGGCGCCCAGAAAGCGTGTTGTTAGCGACGACCACTGGATGGCCCAGAAGAAAAAGAAAAGCCCGACACGGTCCAAATCACCAAGAACAAAAGATGCGTCGAGCCCAAGCCCACGTCCGTTACCTAAAGGCTTTGTACAAAAGACGCCCATTCAGGCTCCTATCGCTAAAAAGATCCAGGATTGGGTGGCCAAGGTCGAGCTGCCCGAACCGCCGCCGAGTAGGAAGCATGGAGCGTCAAAATCGACCGACTCCCTTGATGGCAGTAGGATACAGGCGAGGCTCAAGGAGCTTCAGGAGAAGCAAGCAACCTTGCCGAAAAAAAGACTTGACGACGACGGCATCAGAGTCACCCCTATACGAACGAAGAGGCCCGATGACGATGGTATTCGCGTCAGACCTGTCAAGACGCCAGCGTCGGAGGGGTCGAGTGTCAAGGCAGCGAGGCCACGGAGCACAAGAGCCAAGTCTTGTGACCGTAGTCGCGGTGCCAGCTCAAGACAAGACTTATCCGACCATATTGTGGTGGTTGAAGAAGATGGGTCCGACCATATCGAGGTCATTGAAGATACCGCATCGAGTCTTCCCGCAACACCAACGCGAAAGCCATCAAGATCACCCAACTTTGGTCGCAAGAAGAGCGTGCCGCCCCGTACGGAAACGACGGACGACAAGTCCTGGGTCAGCAGCTCAGAGTCAGCCGTCAAAATAGGGCTGGGTGACTCGGAGCTCGCCCCCAGCTCGCTTACAAGCGCACCTGGTGCGAAGCCATTGGCAGACATTCCTGTTGGGTTCTCCGCCTTTAGCGAGCTGGATCTCCCACTCGATCGAAGCAAAACGAGGAAGAAAACCCAGCGTAACCCAAGCTTCAAGGCTGCCGATGTGCTCAAGAAGGTTGTCACCGAAGGCAAAAAGATATTGCACGATGCTGTCGAAACCCCCAAGCAACCCGTACCTAATAATCCTCCGAGTATCGAGAAATGGCTCAATGGTACGGTCGATCCGTTTGTCGACGAACCCACCAAGAAGAGGGAGTCACCGGCCCCGAGAAGACAACCGCCCGAGGTCAAGTCCCCCGACAAGGCAGAATCGCAAGACACCCGTAGACGATCATCGGTTGAGCCGTGCCACAGAAAGCCTTCTCCTCCAACCCAGACCGAGCTATCCGAGTCCACAGGGCTCACGGAGTCCACGCAAACAAGCGATTTGACGCAAACTACACAGTCGACAGACTGGACAAAGTCTACTTTCACTGAAACGGATTTGAGTGCCTCTACCGGGATCGATGAGAATGTGGCACCAAGGCATGTAGAAGAGAAGCCTAAAGAAAAGCCAAAGACGCCAAAATCTGCTGGCTCTGGCTCTGCCGGCTTGCGCCGAAGAGCGGCGACGCGAAGCTCACCCTCGCCCTTGAAAGCAGTCAAGAAGCCATTCCGCGAAATCCTAAAAGAGGCGTTCAGAGGAGAGTCCAGCGGTCACCAGACACCTCCATCCAAATACATTAGTGAAGAAGAGCGGCGGCTGGAGCAAGAATACGATAGCCATGAAGAGGACGATGAACCAAAACGCGCCATGCGTCGCCGCTCTTCCGGCTCCAGCCAGTCCTACTCCGATCGTACTTTTACCGACGACTGGACGTATTCTGACGAGTCCTCTGTACGTGAGGATCGAACACCACGCCGCAAGCCGCCTACAAATGGCGTCCATGAACTTTCTACCATCCTGGGGTCCGCCGACACCCAAAGCACTTACTCCGACATGACCTCACAACTGTCCGAGACTACAATTACACAAACTACTGGCCTCACGAGGAGCAATGTTTCGCGTCGAAGCAGTAAACAGGGCCTCAAAAGAAGACTGACCAAGCACTCCGATCTCGTGTCAGTTCTGTCTTTGCCCGACGACAGTCAGGTACCCGGCAGCCTAAGGAGTATCAAACCCCGGCCGAGTGTGAGGAAAGCGGCTAGTATAAGGAGACCTACCACCCGCCCAGACACGGTGACGACCAAGGATCTCCTAAGGGAGTTCGCAGACGACGAGAACCTGTACCAGCGTGAGCTCAAGACGCTGGTTGACGGTGTAATTCCCGTACTTCTGTCCACTGTTCTTCAGGAGGGCTCGACGAGCGCTGTCGACCTCTTCGGCCCTGAGTCCCCCGGCCGTAAAGCGAACAGCATGTCGAAATCCGTCGTCAACATGGGTGTTGCTCTAGAGAAGCTAAAAATGGCACATAAGAGGGCATCTCACACGGATATCGACCGGCTGATTGCCTGGCTGCACACTGCGTCCCCCATTTACGATAACTATATGGACGCATGGCGCCTCGGCTTCCAAGACCTCATTGTCAATCTGGCCCCTGCAGCCGACCGCCTCGACGACGAGGACTCGCTCATCAACGCCCTCCCACGCAACGCCGAAGGCGACGTCGTAAATGAAGACGGAGAACGAGTTGATGTCGCGCACCTGTTGAAGAGGCCGGTGCATCGCATTAGGACTCTTGCGAAGTTCACCAAAGTAAGTCCACCGCAAGTATTGAAGAATCGAGCTGACGGCTATAGGGTCTCCACGCGGCTGTTGGCTCCTACGACACTCTTGCATTGGTCGGCGACTACGATGCATTGCAAGAGAAGGCCCGCCGCCGACACAGAGAAGAGTCTGCCCGGTTGGCTGACGAGGACGCCATTAGCACGGACACGAATAGAATACGTGATCTTCGAACCCTCGCGCCGATGGAATCTGTGAAAATCGACCCCAAGCGACAGGTTAGCGCGAAAGACCTCTTCTCGCTCAGCCTGACACACTCGAATGGGCAAAGACTCGAGTGTCAAGTCGAGCTCGTCCACCGCGATCTTCCCGGCGCGAACAATGATAAGGGTGATTTGCTCATTCGCGAGACTGGCAGCGGCCGCCGGACATGGCTGTTGTTCCCACCAATGCCCATGACTGTGATCTCAGGCCGTCGCGGTGACGCAAGGTACGAGCTTGTCCTCATGGTACAGGGCACACACAATGGCCGGCAGTGGTATGAGCTGCTGAGCCTCGTCACGGACAACGATGATCAAGTGAACGACTGGCTGGAAATCGTGGGGACCACGCCTGTTCCTCCCAAGGAGCGTCTCCCTATTGTTACTGAGGAGAACCTTCCCGAATCGCCGCAACACAGCATAGACATACCCGTCGGCGGCAAGCTTCGTAGCTCTTCTTCGAGAGACATGTCCTCGCCAGAGCCCATGACGCCAAGACGGCAAACTCCCATTCGCTACCACAGCCGTGGCTCGAGCATGCCGACCACACCCGTCAACCATAATTCCTCACTTGAGAGCACACCGACTCAAGACTCATACAACGACCGCGAGGGCAGACACAGGGCCGCGCCCAACACAACCCCCTTTCGCGAGGACGGTGCTCCGCCACCCCCTATCCACCGTTCACTTGGCCCCAAGTCCCCCAGTCTGCAGCCCCCCGTCGATCTTCAGAGCCCTCGCGTGAAGCGGCGAGGCTCTTCACCCTTGAAGCATGAATATCTACCGTCGGAAGAGTCATCTGACACGTCTCGTTCCGTCACCGAGATGTCCGAAAGCGAGACAGAGACAGAGTCCGATTACACTTCATCTGAAGATGAATTTGACGAAGACATACCTGAGACCGAGGTTGGCTTCAGCATTAGGGAACCGGAGCCACAACCGGAATTGGAGCGTGAGCGTGAGCGTGAACATAAACGCGAACATGAGCCGGAGTCCGAGCCGGAGCCTCGGGATTTTGTGGACTCTTTTCAGCAAGAGTCAACGATCTCACAGCCTTTCGTCCAAGGTTCGATGGTCTCCGAGTCCGTGTGCAGCCTGACTCCATCCAATTCGGCGTCGCAAGCCGGGCTCCACGGCCGCAAGATGAGTGCCTCGGAGAACTACACCAAATACATCGCTTCCATTTCATACTGGAACGAGAAGAAGGGCCAGTGGAAGGACATTTCCCTTGAGCCTTGCTCCATTCAGGTTGCTGCCGGAGTTATCGAAGCGTACTCTTTAGTCATGAGCCCTGGGGGGCAACCTGATGTTCCCCTTGTTTCCCTCGAACTCACACCCCTCGTTCTCCTCCGGCAGTCTACCGTCGTCGATCTTGAAATCCGCTCCGCTGTCAAGGACAACTGCAAGAACAAAGAGATCGGCGGCGGCAACTTCCGCTTTCGCTGTCCGTCGAGCACGGAATGCTTCAACCTCTACATGGCCGTCCACCACGCACGCCTCAACAACCAAAAATTCATCCAGCTCGAGAACGAGGCGCGCTATAAGTCCTTCGGCGAGAGGCCCAGTGAAGACCACGAAGATAACAGCAGCCGCCGGCGTAGCTGGTTCGGCCGCAAAAACAGTTACCGCGCGTCGACGCGCGCCCCCTCTCAGTCTCATGACGGCAGCACTCCGTCGTCGAGCCTGTCCGCCACCAGCTTCCTCAAGCGACTCACGGGCGCCGGCACCTTCAACATTGCGCGCTCGTCCATCGATAAACAGGGACACTTCTCCAACACCAATAGTCTCTACACATCCGGATCTTCGTCCGAAGGTTATCCCCGCTCGCCGTCAATCAGCATCTACTCCAACTCTATTCGTAGTCCTCTGTCGTCCGACAACATCAAAATCCGGCTGCATTTGCTCGCCACCTCAACTAAGTGGGAGGATTACGGCAACTGCCTGCTACAGATTCGCCGACCGCCGCCGGGCTGGCACCAAGAGCTGCGCGCGAACCATGGTCTGGAGAAGCGTGTCACCGTCACCACCATGCCCAAGAAATCAGACAAGCCACGCATCGTTCTCGACGCTGTGCTGGGCAGCGGCTGCTTCACACCCATGGGCAGCAGAGGCATCGTCTGCGGTATCTGGGAGGAGATCCGCGACGAAAGGGGCGAGATCGGTGTGGCACCCAAGACTGGTGGTGCCTCGGGCTCGGTCAAAAAGTGGTGTTTTCAGTGCGCCAGCGTCTCCGAGGCCTCGTGGGTGTTGAGGCTCGTCCACCAGGAGGTGGGTGTAGAACTCCGGGAGTGAAGAATGTTTTCTTTTTCGTCCAAAGCATCATTGTCTCATTCTTTTCCATTTCCATTTCTTTTTATCATGATTCCCCCACGAGCGTCGGTTCGCTTTCGTGCATTACTAGGTTTGGTTTGGGTGCATGGCTTCAGGGTGGTGGCACAGCGTGGTTATTCCGTTTTTCTTTTTTCTCTTTTTGGTGTTCAGAGGAAAGTGGTAGGCCGGAATTTGCCGGAGGGTTATATTCTCTCCTGGTTAGAACCAAGGGGCTTAGTTATAGAGGCAGGCTGGTTTTGTTATATGATACCGAAGATTTCTGCGGGTAGGCGTGTTTGGATAGTGTGTACGTGTATGTAAAAGATATGATACCGTCTAAGGACCAATGGTTACGACTCGCTTTCGCTAAGAAGACTTTCGACTGTCCAACTCATCTCGGGGCTCCCATTGATGTTGGTATTGTTAATCGTTGCATATCCAATTCACAGCTATTAGACTTGAGACTGAAGGGCAGACGAACTTCCAACGGTCGAGAGGCATACGCTGCAGCCGCGAGCGAGCCCCTGGCTATCTTATACGTTCGCGAGAGCGATGAGGCTCGGTTGCGCTGACGGCACCTGTTTCGTCATCTCTCAGCAATCCCAGGGTCCAAGGACCAACCACTCTTGAGTCCGGTTTCCATCTGTTTAGCTAAGTTATGAGAGCGCGGAACTGGTTGCACCATTGGCGTAGTTACGATACTGCCTCGATCAATCGGGTTCATGGCCAGCATTATCAGAAGTTGCATGGTCGATGATAGGATGGCCCGTTCGTGATTCCGGTATTTCTTTGTATGGTGTATGCGGCATGTCCCCATTTTCATGAGAATCAGATGCCCCGGACCTCCTGTCCTATTGCTTGGTCGCTACCACTGTTGACAACTAAGAGGATTAGGTTTCTACTTGCTCTCCGGGCGTCTCCTCATCGTTCAGGTATAGTTCGGTGCGAGCTCTTGACTATCCGAGGCTTTCAGGGCGGTGGGGGGCCTGAAGCAAGTCGTTGGATCACTGCATTGTTAATCAGGTTGAACCTCCCAAGCCGCACGAGTCTCATGCTCGGCATAGCCGACGTTTGGGTCGAAGCTGCAATGGCTAACGGTCTCCGCGGGCCTCGGTTGCCGTTCACGGCACAAGCCAAATCATCCCGTCGCGGCGATGTAACCGTGCTGCAATAGCCTTGGGGAATTTCGGTATGGTTTAAATAGGTCAAAGACCCCTACCCGCGCATCCATGGTATCATTTGACACGTTCAACCCATCATCTCCTCATCGTCGTCACCACCGCCACCCATCTTCCGCCTCAGCCTCACTGCGTCCTCATCCCTCTTCCTCCGCTCAAGGCCCTCCTTGATCCACGCCTCGTACGCCGCATCTCCGTCCTCGACCTTCTGTGCCACAACACCCTTGAGCACCTCGCCCGCAAAGCCAACAAAGTTGTGCCGGCGCAGGGCGTTCTCGAACCGCCAGTTGCGGCGCTTCTCATTCTCGCGCTCAAGCGTCTCAGTGTCTCCAATCTCTTTGGCGGCGATTCTCGGATCACGCACCATGGCCAACACGTTGAACCGAATTTCGGAGCTGGCATACGTGAGCATGCGGTCTTGCAGCACTCGCGTCACCTTGTTAGGGAACTCTTCGGTCGTACAGGCGCCATGAGAGATGGGTGCAGGCTGCAGTCCGTCGAGCTCGTAGAGCTTGCCCTCAATGGGCGTGTAGGCGATGAAGTGGAAAGCATCCTCGGCCTCGCCTGTCTTCTGCGTCTCGTCGACAAAGGGGCTGCTTTTGGCGAAGCTGTTATGCACTTCACGGATCAGGTCCGAGTTGCTGAGGGCCTCGCCGCGAAATTCGGGCGGCAAGACCATTGTGAACTCGCGGAATTCCGAGAGCTTCTGGCCAATATCCACCTCTTCGGGCTTATTGAGGACGACGCTCAGGAGCGCTTGCGTGCCGCACGCATTCTGGATCGTCTGTTGGGCGAAGAAGAGACGTTCGGCAGCATCGCGATCGTAGGATTCTTGCGGTCGCGCAGGGAGGCCCTCGGAGGGATAGCGAAAGAGGAAAATAATGCCGTATATGGGCTGCAGCGGTGCAAGCTCGTCGGGCGAGAGAGTCAGTAGCTCCTCAAACTGCACGCCCTTGACGCCGAGATTCTCAAGCAGATATGTGAAGACGCCCTAAACGGCTGATTAGCTTGGCAATCGCGAGATCGGGGAAATCGCATACTGCATCGGACTCGACTATGAGAGTTAGCTGAGGTTAGCGATGGGGTGTTAGGGGATGCGTACTGGTATTCCATCCACCACTCATTATGAATGCGGAAGAGATGACTTGTGACAAATATATGGGCAAGTTATCAGGAGTGGCAATAACGGATTCACGTTCACAGTAGCGGCCAATATAGCGGTTGAGATCGCAACCAAATCGGAATTTGCAGTTCACGAAGTGTTGGTAGGTTGGAGTTTTGGAGCCTCAATATTTGGAGGCGTAGTGTATCGCTGTTGACGCAAGGTCGAAGCTGTTGTGGGTCGTGGTGGGACGGGCCAGGGTCAAATATCCGCCGGGGCACAACTCACGCTGGGGCGTCCCCTCTGCACCGACCATCACTTAAACTGCACATTGACGCGATTCAAGGTTCGTGTTCATTGCTATCTATCATAACCATTGACAGCTGATTTAAGTCATATCGCCATCATTTCTGGCACAAAAAGTCGACGCAAAATTTCTAATCCTCCTGGAATACAAATGCAGATCCTGGCCTTTACTCGAGTACATTCACTGCACGGAGCGCGGCGTCGCCGCACGCTGTGGAATCGTCACCATGTGAACGCCGTCCTCCTTTTGGTGTGTTGAACCCACACGTGAACCCGGAGCATAAGTGCTCTCGTGATCGTCATGAATATGGAACTGGCGCTTGCTATCCTCGTCGCCGTTGCTGAAGCAGCTGGTGCGAACGGCACGGACGAACCAGGGCTTTTTGCCAGCGCTCCTCCAGGACCAGTACTCTTTCGCATCGTACTCACGGGGCTCGAGCCTGCCTCCGGACAGCCAAACAGTCAGGGCGATGAGGCCGTTCAGAACAGAGTACACGAACACTCCCCTGCGTTCATTAGCTTCAGTCCGGATGTCATGATGGAAAGGACTTACGCAATCAGGCCGTAAGCGACGCTGTAGGAGAATGGGATGAAAGTCATAACAACGAATGATGGAAGGACGTCGCCAATATACCGCCAGTTGATCTGTGTGATCTGGCGGATCATCATGCAGCCGACCTGTAGAGATTAGGAAATGACAATCAGCACAGCCGCGGAGACTTACCAGGACGAGCGTGCAGCCAGTTGCCCAAGGCGGGATGGACGCAAATATGGGAGCGAAGAAGATTGAAATTAGAAAGCAAATCCCGGTAGTCATGGACGTCAAGCCAGTGCGACCGCCCTCGGCGATGCCGGCGCCACTCTCGATAAAGGCTGTGACGGGAGAGCACCCGAACAGGGAGCCAATGGAGATGCATGCCGCGTCGCAGCAGTAAGCAATGGTGGAGCGAGGGAAATCGCCATCCTTGGGGTCAACGACACCACAGAAACGAACCATAGAATACATGGTAGCAGTGGCGTCAATGATGTCGACGTAGAGGAATGTGAAGAGAGCAAGGGCAAACTGCGACCCGTTCTTGGCGACGTCCCAATCAAGAACGTTGAGGGTGTTCTCGATTGGATGGAAGGTAACGACGTTCTTGAAGAAGTTGAAACGATTCTCGCCCTCCTCGTTATAGGGGAAGTAGGTGATGGAAGTGTTTCGTCTGAGAGGTCAGCGGGATCGGGCCTAGAGCTTCGGCGCACTTACGGCCATGATAAGATCGACACCAGGGCAATGCCCATGATGAGTGCATACTTGACTCGGAACGACATCAAGTAGGCCGTGACAACGCCGCCAGCGAATATGGCAGTCCACATCTTCGGGCTTGACATAATGCCACCAGCGCACATCTGGGTCTCAGGGTCAATCATCTCAACGGGGCATCCGGCGATGGCGAGAGGGGTAGACTTCCAGCCTCCCGTGATGGCACCAATACCGGTGGAGTAAGAAAGCCCAATCTCCGTCAGGAAGAACCCAATACCGACTCCTGTCGCCGTCTTAATGGTCGCTGGGATAAGCTTGACTAGCCACTGCCGCATTCCGGTGAGAGCGAGAAAGATGAAAATAAGGCCCTCGACGAAGACTGCCGTAAGAGCCACCCGGTACGGGATGGCGCCCGAGCCGTTGGGACCGACCACCTGGAAGGCAAAGTAGGCGTTGAGGCCCATGCCGGGACTGCATTGCCATCAGCGAATTTGTTAGCCGGGTTTCGCAGAACAAACAACTTACGCGAGCGCCACTGGCAGGTTGGTGAAGAAGCCAAAGATGAAGCTGGCAAGCCCGGCAATGGCGGCGGTGGCGGTGATCAAGTCTAGTCGAACACCTGCGAAGTCAGCCTGGCTCGTAGCGAGAAGTCAGGCAACTCACTTTCTTTACACTCCTTGTAGCTGAGAATGCCGTCGCATTCAGCTCGGTTCTCCAGATTGCATTCACAGGTGCCACCCGTTTGCGAGAGGATGATTGCCTGTGCCGGTCAGTGGGTAGTTCACGTGGCCCAAGACGCATACAGTATTCACATTTACGGCGATAATGTAGGCCATTGTCGCAAAGGTCGTAACGCCTGCCCGGACTTCTCTCAAGAATGTCGAATCGGGTATCTCGTCAGGCTAGATGGGGTCAGCGAGGACCAACGTTTGAAACCGAGGGGAACTCACATGACCGCTTCCCTCCAGTCTGAAGATGCGGCCAAAAGTGGACGAGGATACTGCCTTATCGAAGCGATCGACAGCTTTCCACATGTTGGAGAATTTGCGGCCGACAGTCGATCTCTGCACGGGCGACGTGGCGGGTTCCAGGCGCTCCATGTTGGAGTGAGTCGACATGTTGCTCATGATGGTGGGCGATGGAGGAAGAAGAGTCAGTGGGCCGCCGTTCGGGCGACTCGTCGAGGTGGTGGGTGAGGAGTTGGTGGGACAAGGCTCAGCACCAGAGAAGAAGGTTGAGATGTCTTAGACTCTTGTGCTAGGTACGACGAAAGGTGGTTGGCGCAATCAGCGAAGGTCAGAAGAGGGAGAAGGAAAGGAGAAGAAACCAGAAAAGCAGGGTGGGTGAGTAGTTAGATGGGCATCGGCAGAAGGAAGGAGACGGCAAGGTAGCCGACAGGGCTGGACTGGACTTCGTGCAGGAATGGCCGATGAAAGAGATGTGTCTTGGGAAGGAGAAGAAAGCGAAAGCAGCCGCACCGTTGGAGAAGGAAGGGAAGGAGCGTTGATGGAATACCTAATGAAGGGAGGGAGGGTCTGGAATTGGAAGGGGTAGCAGTGGCAGAAAATAATTATATTTTTGCTCACTCCAGCCTCGGCTGCTTGTCTGCAAAACCCGCGCCTCATTTTTACATCACCCACTGGAACATCCATCTCCTAGACGACGTTGATCTTTCACTTGGAGCAAGGTACAGCACCTTCCTTGCCTCCAACACTTCACCGCACCGAGAACACCCTGCCTTAGCTCTGTCGCCACCTGAGAAACACCAGTAAAAGAGAGTGTGCTACTATTTCTTTTTCTATGCAACGCCAGTTCCATGTGGGGACGGGGACGTGGCAGGAAGTCCACATCGTGAGCCAGCCAGGACGGGAAACAGTTCTCGGCTTGGTCGACACCACCCACCTTGAGACTGAATGTAAAACTGCTGCCTCTGTAGTGTACCCCACTGCTAGCTTCTAAGCAGGTTTGATTGATACATGGGAGGTTGGCCAATGCTGACTGGAAGGACACATGTATACCTTGAGTTCTCAGAGAGAGGGGTTGCATTGCAAGACAGGGGCCGTAGGCCACATGGCTCAAGAGGAGCGCAGGTTACCAAGTTGACAAGGAGACTTTCTAATGGTCGCCCAGTCGAAAACGCCTCGACAAGGAACTTTGACCTGACTCCTGTTCCATCAATGGCCCCATCTTGGCTCTCAGTCCAGCTCTCCAGCCATGAACGACGGATGACTTCTCCCGTGGGGGTTAATGGACTGTCTGAAATAAGACGACCCCATCTGGTTTATTGGTTCAATTCCATCAAGTGGATGAACTCCATCTGTGCGCAACGCGTCATGAACCTTCAGCCCAGCTGCGAGGTCAGACGCACCTTAGTCCTGACGATGGGCCGCTCGGACTGCCGACGACCCCGCCATCTGACTCTCTTATCTGCCAGCCGGTAATATCGCCTGTTGTGTCGGATGTCGTCGCGATAGCTTCAATATCTTAAAGCATACGTCGGTCTCAACAACAACAACCTCCTTCCGACTTCAGCGGTCATGCTATTTCATTCCGCATGCCTTGTGACGCCCCAAATCTGCCCAAGCCATAATCAATGGCCTCATCCACCATCCCTTCCAATGTTGGTAGCTCGCCTTTCTATCAATCCAATTGGAAACAACGAGGGCAACAGGAAATGCGGCCACAGTCCAATTTCGAGCCTGCAGGCTGCCGCTCTAGCGTCGTACTGCGCAAGCGAGACATGTCTCGAAGCTCCTTGATAGGATCGCCAAGGTCGGCCAACGGAACTTTGCATTGTATGCGGGATATTCGTCGTTTACCCGGGCTTGAGCTCGTGACTAAGTCCTGTTCTCGCGTCAGCCCCTCCCTGACCATTGTTTGGATGTGTGTCATTGCAGCTCACCTTGCCTGTCCCATAGTCCTCACCCGTCTGACTTAGAAGCCTCTTGACTGGCTGGCTACCCAAAGGCTTAGGACTTGCGCATGTCGTACCTTGCTTGCGCATTATGCATTGCTTACAACACGCCGCTAGGTTTTTTCCTTGCTCAGCACTTGTATCGCTCAATAGCCACGAATAGGTAGGTACTTTAACATCGGCCTGTAGATTATGTAGTCCGTGCTCAGAGGGCACCCTATATATGGCCCTGTGCTCTGATAGAATGAAGGTTGTGTTGGTCGCCCCACTAGGTAGACCGTTAGGTGACGTTGGTCAACGCCTGGGCATGATTGTGGTCAAGATCACGCACAATTTCAAGTTGGTAGCAGGAGTGCAACATCCTGACACAAGATGAAGTACGGCTACAATGACGCTCTGGCTAGAATACCTCGAGGTGAGGGGCCTTTGTAGACCTTGACAGGTTGGCCTCTGTTGGAAAAAGAAATGGACCTCATGCTCGCTCTCCGTTGTCGTTGAGCGAAAACGCCCAAACAGGCTAGGTCAGCCGCAATAAAGTACTTGTCAGAGCATTAAGGCGTTGGCGGTGGCTGGCACGGATTGCTCAGCGGCGTATGTGGGCTTGGCTGAACGATGCATCGCAGCGTTGTGACTGGTCCCTCCCTATGTGGGCACGCAGCAATACTACGCAGTACCTATGTACGATGTACACTAATTACGGCCGCGAGAACGTGCTCCCCCCTGACGCGGGTCGATTCGCGGTGCCGGTCCTGCGGGATACTGAGACCTGGCCACTCATAGCTCGAGATGTCCCCCCCAGATAGGCCCAGCCCTCCCTGGGTGTCAGGGGTGGCCTGCTCCGGGTCGCCATCTCCCTGCAGATCCGCCATCATAATCCAACCTAGATCGCTCGCCGAGTCAACCACATCCCGGCGCCCTTACAACCCTACCTTTGCACTCCGTCTCCTTCCTCAACATCAACAGCTTACATTGGACCCCAATGCTACCACTTTGTCTTTCCAGCTGACCAAAGAGGTGGCCCCTCCTATCTATCAACATAGCCGAAACCAAGGGCTGCGACGATTTCCTAAGTCCGACGTCCAACAAGCGGTCTGCCAGTTCGAGTCTATGCAATCCGCCATGAAACGAGTGTTGCGTGGGTTCATGTCCCCCGGAGTGCCCTCTCACACATGGGTATACCCGGACGCAAGCGACGGCTTCCTCCCGCGAAACGGTCCGCTGGGACCTACAGGAAGGCCAAACTGCAGGGTTGACAGCTAAAGACACGACGGCGTCTATGGGAGCGAGATTCGGTGCGACGGCCTCCCCGCCAATCTTACTGCGGTATTCCAAGTTGATAAGGGACTCGCTTAAGAATGAGAAGGCAGCTTGCAGTTGTCCGTCGTGGTGCGAGGGGGCTTTTCACGGGAAAGATGGGGCAAACTTGCTGTCGTCGCTCGGTCGTATCGCTAGCTCAGGTCCTTCCGGCATGAAGGGCATGGAACAGCCGAGCAGGATTCCAAAAGATACGGCTGGCTACAAGCCGGGTACAGCGCGACGCGAACGTGTCGATAATTAGCCCACAGTCCAATAGCATGGAATGGGCTCGCTCTGCCATGTGGGCAGAAACGCAAGCCCTACGTCGGCTCTTTTGCCGAAAGCTTCCACTCGCGCCGTCGGCGAACTCACATCCCTAGGTAGGTACCTACCTAAACTAGCAGGGAGATGCACGTCCAGCGCGCACAG
This sequence comes from Colletotrichum eleusines, assembly GCA_016807845.1. Classification (NCBI taxonomy): domain Eukaryota; kingdom Fungi; phylum Ascomycota; class Sordariomycetes; order Glomerellales; family Glomerellaceae; genus Colletotrichum; species Colletotrichum eleusines. The sequence goes on along the minus strand of JADEZO010000010.1, from coordinate 1,503,701 downwards.
CCCATTCTACCTACATTTCACACGTCAGCCACCCGGCTAAGAGTAGAGATCCCGGCTCCCCACGTCCCTGGTGTCGAGGGAGGCGGAACAATGGAATTCTGGCGTTTGACAGCCAGGAACGTAGCCCGTTGATGGCGGAGAGCAGTCAATGAAGAAGCAGTCACTTCACTTCTCCTCTGCCAATGTGACACGGCGTTTCGTACCGTTGATGTCGGCTTACACACGTCCACCGCTGCTGTGCTCGGTGCAACTAGGTGTCCGAACGTACACTTCTCTTGTCGGCCTCATGCTGTGTGGGTTGTGGTGTGTCGAAGATGGCCGCCCAGCTGGTCCTGGTCTAGCGATCAAGGAATAAGCAATGCGAAATAGGCGGGTTAAGGCAAGGAAAACCGCTGGCTGGTCAGTGTCCAACAATTATAGACCAGGTGTAAGGGTGACTAGTGGCCGGCAAGGCGCCACAAATCTCAGATGACTGCAGCTTGAATGGGTTATCGACGGCGTAAGGTCGGGAAGAAAGGGAGGCGGGCAATGGGGGCTAAAAGGACAGCTGCGTATGGCATGAATCAATATATGGAAGTATTGGGGAGTACAGATTGATTACGGAGCTGGATCTATAGCTTTGAAAACGCGTGTCCTAGTTACCGCTTCTAACGCGTACTATAGGTAGTACGTCTGGCCATCATCTAGTTTCCAATGACACGGTACATGGCCGGACGAGCACGCACCATCACATCACAGATTGTTGGATGTGGTTCCTACCAAGAAAACGGCCGTTATTTTGTACCAAGACAATCTGGGGCTCTGACGCAACCCTTTCTGTTCTCCCTGTTTCTGTCTTTTTACCAAAGGCTGGCTTGATGGATGGCAGTTACCGTTGCTCTGTTCCCGTGCGCAGCCACAGACCTTGACCTGGGTTCGCCATTCATCACGTTGCATCTGCATATGCGCCTGTGCCGCGCATCGAATCGACTGCAGCTGCGGCACAAGCACAACGGCAGAGGGGAACCGACACTCGCACACACGTCAAATGCCAACCGTAATCTTCGTCCCACGCCTTCGCCCTCGTCCTCGTCCTTGCATGCCGGCGACTCCTTCCGTCGGTCTTTCTTCGCCTTACAACAAGGCACCTGCCTCGATTGGCGCGTCTAGATTGTTTCTCCTGATACACTTAGCGGGTTTTCTCTCCCAGTACAGCAGCCCCTTCCTCCCGGTTTTTCGTGCCTGCCTTCTTCTTCTCGACCCTGTTTATCTATCACCACTTCCTGCTTGTACCCCACACCGTCCGCCGCCGACATATTCCCTTCGACTTTGTCGAATTATTTACTCCCTCCTGACAACGCTCGCACAACCTCGGGTGGTCTTTTTTGTCTTTTTCTTTTCTTTTCTTTTTTGCATCGCTCTGCTCTCCGCCAGAGTCCTCTTCGGTGTTCCCAGACTTCCGATCATCTCGGCTGTTTTACCTCGAACATCTGCGACTTTCTGTCTCCTCCGAAGACTGTATTTTAACTTCATCCTCATTAACCTTGACAGCGCCAGATATTGGACGGAATTCGATCTCGGTCCTCAACAACGCTTGAGCGTTCACCAAGACAATAGTTTTCCGATTTTCGGGCATACCTCGTAAGATCGGGACATACCTGCAGTCTCACATCTAGATTTGCGGAGAAGGCAATCGCTCATGTACCAAAGCATCCCTAACCCTGCCTCATCCTCTTGACAACAATCACTACTTTTTACGACAACTACCTTCTCGGAACCGACAAGCTACAGCCCGCCATGTGGGAGGTTGTGTGGACAGATCCCGATAGGGAGTCCAGAAAAGAACACCGCGAGCGGAAGGCAGTGGAGCGAGAATACAAGGACAAGTCCCGAGCGACTAGAAGCTCTGTGTCCACTCGGAGCTCATCTTCATCTGACAACAAGCCATTCAGCCTCTTCGGCTCAAAGGGTCTTAAAAGGACACTTACACCGTCAAGCGTCAAATCACACATGAAAACTACTTTGAAATCCCCGAGTATCGACACCACCTATAGAGGTTCGCTCTTGTCAGCTATCTCGGAGCCACCGCCACTGCCTGAATTGCTCCCTGGCAGTCCGGTCACCGCCGTAGATCGCACTGACCTGCCGGAGCACTCAGCTGAATCTTTGCAAAGCTCGCCAATATCATCCAACAGAGGTAGAAACACCCAACCCTACAGCCTTGCTGCAGCTCACTGATGTCCAGGTTTCATAGACTCAGTTTTCTCCAAATGGACGGACAACTCGTTAGCTGTACCAGCATCCCCATGCGACACGTCCGTGAGCGAGTCAACGGCAGGAAAGCGGCAGCACTACGTCCAGAGTCTTGGCCCAACCTCGTTCATTACAAAGAGCACCGAAGTCACTGTCTTGCCCCGGACGACAGAGAACGACATCGCAGGGACGGTTTCACGCATCACCATCACCGCAGAACCTGTCAAGGAGGAGCCGCCGACACCTCCTCGCTCGCCGGCGACGCAGTAAGTGCAGTCGCCAAAATTTCCGGTAACATAACTAATAGAAGACAGACCTGCAATTCCGGCCTTTATTGACACACCCGTCAATCTGTTCCCAGGGCAAGTGAGCCCGAAGCAATCACTACGGCAAGTGGCTTCGTGGATGACAGCGTTCAAGCCCAACAACCCAGACGCTTGGAAGCCTCCAGACGCGTGGGACTGTGGCCCGGCACCAGAAGCGCGAAGCCCGATGATTGAGGATGTTATAGAAGAGGCACTAGAGGTTGATGATGGACTCGTCATGTCCATGGACCTCAACAGCATGCAGCGCGAGATTAGACGCATGGCCGCCGCAAGCCACAGCATCCGTCTTCTGCGCCTGAAAGAGGTCTGGGGCGAAACCACCGATGCCAATCTCTACAAGGAACTCGAAATGGAGAAAAAGAGATGGATGCTCTCGTCGTTGCACAACATGGACAAGCAAGAGAATCAGAACCAGGAGGCCCACGCAGATAAGATTACTCCGGCCAAAGCAAAGAAGGTTCTGGCACTCTACGAGGCTCAAGGTCAGTGAAGTCAACCCTCATAAACTCTATGGCTTAACTGACATTCCCAGCGACCACCTCATACTTGGCCGCCCTCCACTTCAACAAGCAAGTCTACCACCTGTCCCCTGCTCCTCTATCTCATAACCTCTTCCCCAACATACACCCTGTTCTTGTTCCCGCGATCTCGCCATCGGTCTTCCCAGTGGCACCGTCGCTGTTTGGTGTGGCTTACTCACTGGCACTTCCGGCATTGTTACCATCTGCCGAAGTCCCTGGACTTCTCAAAAACGTCCACAGGTGTCTCGCTGTTGGTGGAGCCCTGCATCTGACGCTGATCGATCCCCTTCCGATCACAAACACTCTTGGTCCACTTATGCGCTCGTGGATCGAGGAAAACCTTATTTTCAACCTGGAAAAGAACTTCCGCTGCATGAACCCTAGCAAGCTGTTTCCGCTCTGGCTCGCAGATGCTTCTCTTCGTGGTGATGGCAGTACCATCACCACGGTAAGATTCTGCGCCATGCCGCCCCTCGACAGGCCGGACACGGCGACGACCGACACTGAACAGGTTGCGGATAGGGCCGTTAAACAGGAGCTGCGCACCATTGTCGGTCGAATGCTTTGGAGAGAAGTCTGGGGTCAGTTTATTACTGCCGATCAGTGGTGGTGGGAGCAGCCCGACATTGTTGCTGAGTGCGAGCAGCTCAAGACAGCGTGGGAGTACAGTATCATTGAGGCGGTCAAGAATGCGTGAGACGGCCGCAATGCTGGATTTCCTTAGGAAAGAAAAGTGTGATATCATATGTCGTTTCAGAGGGACAGAGATGTATTCCTTGACGTGGCGTTGGGGGCCAGGTTTCTTTCACAATACCCACCGGATTGCCTGAATGGCGGATGGAGCCGCTGGCTTCACCTAGCTTGGGAGAGCTTGGCAGGTCCAATACGACGTGGGGTGAACTTCTATGTATAACGCAAAACTCACATTTATTGAGCTTATTGGGGACTTCCGATAGAGCGCGAACGGGTGGGCAGGTTCCGTATAGGAACAAGCTGCAATCTTTAGTGGAAATGGGCTTGGCGGACTGGCTATTGCTATGTAAGAAACCACATGCCATAATGATCAATACAACGTCTGGTCCACCATAGTATCAGGGTCACCGTGCCATGGATTTATTGTTTCCGCAATCAAATACCATCATCTATGGTGCTCATTTTCATCTTCATTTTATCTTTATCCCAGGCATCCCATTCATTGACAGCCTTTGGGGTATCCCTGTCTTGACAACTCGACAACAACCGTGGTGTTTCCGACAAACCATAACCGACCCCTGCCTTTTCCCCGCAGCATCCATCTACCTTTGTTTCTTTCTTCCTCTTGTTTCCGAAATTGCGAAGAGCGAAGTGGATTCATTCCTTTTTCATTCTTCATTTTTTATGTTTCAGGGTTTATTCTTATTCCTATTTTGTTTCCCCTTTGCTCGGATGTAGTTGCTCACGGTCATTCCTCGAGTCGCATCTCTTTTCGGTTTAGTCCAGCTGGGTTTCGGCAATCTTTTGGGGAGGGAGGGGGGTCATTTGATTGTATTGGGAAGTGGCGATGAAGGGCCATTCCCCGGTTGGAATCATGATGGTGGTTTATC